>JASDDO010000004.1:267708716-268958716 GCA_030015575.1 Agapanthus africanus
CAACTTTTGCTCATAGCGGGATCGAGATCCTACTATCACATAGAAGGTATCTCATTGCAAATTTCAACACTTGAAATTCCCGAATATTTTTCCCAAGCGATCTATGACCTTGACAAGGTCAACAAACCATAAATCGCATGTCAACTTCAACCCATACATTTCATGATTGAATTAAACCCACCCGCACGACCCTTGACAAGGTCAATAAGGTCGTACGACTACCCTAATCCAATCGCATCTCATGCTTTAACAGATAAGCACTAATTAGGTACCGTACACTACACCTTGACAAGGTCAACAAACGTAGTACGAATACTAACTATTACTTATCTGAAATGTCGGAGGGCTACGCAGGTTTTTAAGAAAACCATGAGCGTAATGAACTTGATATAGTTGTAGAAACAAGTGATTTTTGAAAAGGAATGTTTTTGAGGCTTTTTACTAGTTTTTCTAAAGAGGTCACTCCCGGTGAAGGGATCTCGGCTCTTTCCTTATCGAATAAGGTGCAGGATATTTCATAAATACCGCTATGCAAAGCAAAAACTAAAAGAAGTAGTCAAAAACAAAACCGAGTGGGTTGTAGCATCTGCTAGATTTTGCTAAAGAGGTCACTCCCGGTGAAGAGATCTCGGCTCTTTCCTCATCGAATGAGGTGCTGGATATTCTACAAGGAATACCGCTATGCAAAGCAAAAAGCTAGAGGTACCCTTTTTTGAAAATATAATTCTACAACATCTTTTAGGTTTCTTTTCTTTTCATTAATCTCATTAATGAAATCCCATCATTTATTCTTCCTAAGCATCACAGAAAATGAAACGAAAATACAACGTACGCTTATGCCATCCGCATTCGCCATAGTGTCTCGTTATAAACTGTTAAGTTACTTAACTAACGGCATAGCGGGACGGGACTAGCGCGGGTGCAAAACATAAGCAACGTCTATTATATATCTCATATATAATATATAGCCATTCATCTCAGAATCCACAGTGATCACATCACAGAGCAGCAGAAGAAACATATGAAATATTGGATATACTAGGAGGTCCGTGTTTTATTTTGAGCCTGTATAAAACACGGATTCCACGATCGCGATGAATAGCCAAACCCACATCCCTAGACCCCTACGAGAGCGGCAAACAACCCTTCCAATTCTAGAGTTAAGAGACCCGGACTCGACTCCTCGAGTTGGTCTCCCACTGGACTCTAGAACCCGGTTACTTGTGCTCCCCTCCTTTGGTCTATCCTAATGCGAAAAAGTAAATAATATACAACAATGGTAGCATCATCCTCAATCCGGAAGTGCCCCAATAAAAGAATATTACATACATTGAATTTTACATGAATGAAAATAAAAACTCTCATCTCACATAAAAGCCCCGGCTATTCAAAACACGACGATCCAATATAACATATCATAGTAACACATAACATCACATGTCATCAACGTAAGTAAATATGCGTATCCCAATTGTCGTTGACATATAGCAACGAAACCGGCGATGCACCACATATTACACTTATGGTCGCAGAAAAGAAAATATCAAACTACAACATTTGGAATCCATAATAACCTAAGACATCATAAACCCAAAATATCACATACTTTGGATTTCATGCCTAACTATATGAATTTCACATATTGTATCACATTCCATAAATAACTAGACAATGTTAAACATTCCGATCGAATCAACAAACACCCAAAATTACCCAAAAAGCTCAACACTTGAGCGTAGTTCAAAAGGTCCCAGAACATGCCACTGCTCCTATGAACCAGCCATAGAAGGGTCAACTAATGACTCACATGTGGCATCGCTAAACTACCACAAACCCTAGGGTTTAGTGGCAGTTCTGACGGTCACATAATCGAGTTAGGTTTTCGTTCTTCTAGAGGGTCCACAAAATCGCTTGCATGATTTTCTGAAAGTTTTAAACTAAGGAAAAATCCAACACTTGGAAAATTTCCCGGCAAGGGTTAAAGTGGGTATTTGATATCCGTTCGAACTTTTTAACACCGTCTAAATAATCCGAAAAACTGTTAGAATTACGACTACGAAACATTCCGAGTTGCCTTAGCAGAAATTTAACATCACATGCAAATTTAGCAAAAACAAACAACACCTGAAATCCCAAAACCCAGATACCAGAACACAAAAATTTCAACCAAAAATTCCCAAATTGAGCCGAGGTCGCCGGATTTTTCTCCATTGTGGCCGGCCATATTCCGAGCTCTGGGGTTGAAATTTGCACTAAGTTCATGTTGCATCTCATACAACATTATGCATGTTAGTGTTTATGCCCTAGAGGCCATTACTGTATCATACTAGTTTGTATATTACTTAATGGAAGCTTGGGATATTCACAGTTGTATTGACAGTCTTGCTAAAAAAGGTAGTATGCTACTTAGTTTGTTTCTACTTTAATATGTGCATATGTTTCTTTTAACATATCGCTTATACATATTAGTAGAGCCCTTAGGATCTTTGCTTGATTACCAGCGTTGTGATGGCAGTCACACTAGTGGAGGCTGGGTAGTCTATAAGCAACATCCTATACAGGTCTCTAGTCATAGGATTATCGAGATGGGGCATCGAAACTCCGGAGTAGACTTGTGTATACTCTTCTCATCCCAGCATGGGGAGATGGTCTGTCCCACAGCCATCAGTACGTCGTACTGGAGATAGTATGCAGGTGCTCGTTAGGTTACGAGTACATCGGACAGGACTCGCCGGGAAATGCAGGTTGGTTCTATACCCATCGTCAGATAGCAGTTCCCAGGTGACATGAGTATAGCTTAGTCCGTCAACTTGACACTGCTACTTCGCCTCGGGTGTATTCCCACTGTACTTAGATTACTACCCTACCACGGCTCAAAGTAGTCATGCAAACAGGTAGTAGTTGGGTGCAGTCCCGAAGCACTTGGAGGCAGTGGCGGTTAGACAGGATTCGTCTCTCCCAGGTTGGGGTTGATATCGCGCTGTGTATAGAGAGCCATTACGCTAAGTCCCTGGCCAGGGAAAGCGAGGTTTACTGGTAGGTTCCAGTAGTTTCTTAAGGTGTAATGGGCTTCACTCAAACACGACTTATACCGCTATTAGGGATCTGACGTTTACCTCCCCCTAGGCCCGATATGCGATAGTCCTAGACGAACAGACCGGACTGTACGGAGATTGTCACATACAGGCTCAGTAGGAGTTCAGATGGGTTTACTCATCGACCTTCATATCGACATCTACCTTGGGACCGTTACGTACAGCTAGTACCGCTTACGGCATGTGGTTAAACCCACTGCCAGCGTAGTGTCGAGTCTTTAGAGTCACACACAGAGAGTTTCCCTGCACCGGATAAAATGTGTAGATGCCGTATGGTTTTACGGCAGGGCCGCGATCACTTACGTACACTTGTGCACGTACTATGATCAGGCAGATAATACTAGCGAGCTTTGGTTTAAACCAGATTCTAGTATTATACAGATGGATTTATTCAGTCAAAGATTATCCGTGTTTTTAGGAAATACGGATTGAAGGGGCAGTCTCGTAATTTCTCGCGAAGCTTCTAGAAGAAGGTTACTCATTTGTGTTTATTTCCTTTTAGGATTTAAACTAAATGAGGTGGAGGATAAGGTGTATGTTTATATTAAATGCTTAATGACTCATAAGGTGTTTCACCCTTAGAATTAAATGAATGGCAATCTCTTCTTTGTCAATAACCATCTCGTTCTTAGCTTTCTCAATGCAGTATAAACCGTTAATATCATGTATGATTTGAAAATGTTTGTTATGATAGCTTAGGTTTTACGTATCGAACAAGAATGGATAAATAAGAACAAGTTTGGTCTTGAATTCCGTAGTGGTGTCGAAGAGTTTATGCAATTCTCGTCGAAAGTGGGTGGTAGTCATATTACCTATTCTAAAATGCTGTGATGACAGAAATGATAGTCGGGAAGTTGGTCAAACGCATATACTTGTTAACGGATTCGGTCAGGATTACACTATCTGGTACTTGCATGGAGAGGTCGTAGGCTATGATATCACTGCACATCATTTGTTGCCACCTCCTATGAGAACCCCAACAACCATTGGTTCAAATGATATGATGAACGATTTGTATGATGGAATGCACGATGATACCCCTTCGAATGATGCGGTTCAAGATACCAAATCTACAAGGTTTTTTAATTACATGGAGGATGCTAAGAAACCACTTTATGAGATTGCGACAATGATGAAGTTGGGTTGGATGGTTCCCATGTTTCATCTTAAATGCAAAAGTTTATAAAACAAAAATTCAGTCGATGATCTTCTAAAGTTAAAGAAAGACGCTTATTCGAATTCCGATCTTCCTGCCAATTTTCAAGAGATGAAGAAGATGATTGCCGACATCGGTTTCAGTTATCAAAAAAAATGATGCGTATCCAAATGACTGTAAGTTATTCATAACAGATGATGGAAAGAACTTAAATAAGTGTAGAACTTACAGAAAATCAAGGTGGATCTTACATAAAAGGCGCCCGAAGGACGAAGAGTCGATTCCCAAAATTCCATTGAAGGTGTTGTGCTTTTTACTATTAAGAAAAGACTACATAGGTTATTTATATCGTTTAAAACAGCCGAATATATGACATGGCATGCATATGGTTGCAAGAAAGATGGAGTCTTACGGCATCCCGCTGATGGTGAGGAGTGGCAAAGATTTAACACTCAATTTCCAGCGTTCGCTGCAGAAACTTTTAATGTGAGACTTGGATCATCGGCTGATGGCTTGGAACCGTTTAAAGGAGGAGTATCTCATAGCTTATGGCCCGTTATACTAGTAGTTTATAACATCCTGCCGTGGATGAGTATGAAACAATCTTACATCCAAATGCCTTTGTTGATACCTGGAAGAAACTCTCCTAGTAATACATCAAAATTTATTTAAAGTCGTTGATCGATATGTTGAATGAGCTGTGCGAGATCGGCATCGTTGCTTATGATATGCACAGAAAGGAAAGATTAACATTGCGTGCTGTACTGCTTTGGACAATAAATGATTTCCCGGCATACGCCAAGTTGTCGGGATGGAGTACGAAAGGTCACCATTCTTTCCCATGTTGTCAAGAATACACCGTATATGAAATGCCAGTAAATCGGATTTCTTGTTACACTGGACCTCATCGTTGGTTAGATCTTGATCATCATTATCGACGTGATAAAATCAAATTCAATGGTTACCAAGAGCATCGTCCCCCTCCTCCAGACCCAAATAGGATAAAGGCGTTTGAGGACGTAGTGCACATCAAAGTTGTTTTCGGTAAGAAACATAAGTATACTATCCCGAATAAGATATCAAATTACTAGAGAAAGAGATCTATATTTAATGATTTGCCGTATTGGCAATTTCTTAATCTTCGTCATAACTTGTACGTCATGCACATTGAAAAGAATGTCTGCGGGCTCTTGTAGGGTTCCGATGAACGACAGCAAGGTTTCGTGAGGTATCGTCCATGCCATTTTCAAAAAATTTCCATTTTAAAGAACCCAAAACTAGAATCTTTAACTAGATAATCATACAAAATATATTGTAAACTACTTTACAACTAAGTGATTAGGGATTACAACCTTTGTAGTCCGGTCCTTCACTTCTTTAGCTCCATGTAGTCGTCCCTTCGCTCCAAATTGCGATCTTGCGGACTCTCGAACGACTCCACAAGAAGAAAGATACATGCTTGCTTGAAGTCTTCCAAGCCGAAGATGATCTACGTCGAGGAGTCATAAACCAAAGCTTCCATCTTCACTAATGCGGAATTAGTGAAGCTAACACCCTATACTAAAGTGCTAATCTAGTAGGGGATGATGAAGTAGGATTTTTGCTCACTTTAGAATTACTTTTCTCGCTTATTTTTTAGCTTCTCTCAAAACCTAGAGAGCTCTCTTGAGCTTTGAGGAAGAAAAAGCAAATAATAGATGTGAGAGAGAATGGCAACCATGGGTGAGAAAATATCTAATATATCTCATGTAGAGACTTAATCATGAGTTTAGATAATGGTTGGGTAAACAAATATCTAGTATAAGACAAAACTAGTGGACTAAGTCAATGGGTCTCCAAGCTTCATGAAGCTTCATGCCATGTGACAAATTTCCAACTAATAATTGTTTTATTCTAAATAAATAAACCCTACATTATCTTTATCAAGGTGTAAGTCTCATACACCCATGTTGCATGTATCATCAACCATGACACATAAATAAAACACAATTAATATATATCACATATATATTAAGTGTGCATATGTGAGAAAAATAAATGCTTAAGTGAGGTAATATTAGTTAATGTAAATTAATATATACACTAAATCATTAAATCAGCACTTGATTTAATAATCCGGTTATATCTCATATGACCGACTAATATTATTTGTATCAATTTATCGAACCAACAATTGATTCGATAATCCGGCTATCTCTCATATAACCGACTGATATTGTATCAACTTATCGAATCAACACTTGATTCGATAACCCGGCTATATCTCATATAACCGATCGATACTTTATATCGCGAGAATAGAACACGGTATCATATACTCGTACTAATCTCGGCCTGCACATATCACATATGTGCTCATACTTCGTTTTCCCTGAGCCAGTGAAATATCTGTGTAGGACTCTAAAGACTCGTCAATACGCCGGCAGTAGGTGTGTCACGACCCGAAATTGGCACGTGACGACCCTTAAACTACGCAACGTCTACAGGCGTAACGCAATTTAAGTAAGCCGAAAACCCAGCAATTTAAACCATCAAAAGTAGTAAGAAATAATAGCATTTTCAAAACCTTTGAAATCTCAACCCAAATTCTTTAAAAGTCCAACTTTATTTCCTTTAAAATTTTGGCAGCACCCCATTTGTAAAAGCCAGCCCCAAAATGGGTACAACATAAATATAAGTAAAGCATCCCCAAACAGGAGCAAAAACACGCCCAAAGGTGGAAAACAAGCACCACAACAGATATACGACGCCGTGCGAAGAAATAAAAGACGATATAAATAAAACTGCATAAAAGACCTCCAAGTCACAAAATAATATACAATATCATCGATACAATGAATATACAATAAACATGAACGGATAACCATAAAACCCATCTAAAGCAAAACTGCACACTATGAGCCGAAGCGGTATCCGCAGCAAATTTGCTTCCATATCATATAAGTCTCACAAATCCTGATTGTACAATATCAAAGAAATCTCATATATCATGTATCCAATATCAAGTGAATCTCAAATACCCTGAATCCAATATCAAGTGAATCTTAAATATCCTCAGTCCAATATCAAGTGATTCTCAAATATCCTAAGTCCAATATCAAGTGAATCTCAAAAGTATATTTGCATGAATAATTATGATGATGTATATGAAATGATATGTGTACATATATATTAGCGTCTCATTCTACTAATATATATATATATATATATATATATATATAATTATATATATAACAACGTTACATTCCACTGTTATATAAACTTAGGAGTAAAATATCATGAAAACCTGTGCCAAGCATCGACACATAAAGGCTGATCTATCAGGTGCTGTCACCACGACTGGCACCCTGATAGGTACGTATCATACGCTATCCGAAAACCCGAGTGCCCAGCTTCGACCCTCGTCCTTCGACGTATCCATACGTACATGACTCCTGTCGGTATCCCCACGATAACCGCCGAGTCATAGGTACTGTCACCGGCAGGTATGGTTCCCCTATCAGGCCTCATCGGCATGTTACATCGATATCCCTTTCTTTCCCCGGGGTACCTCCGGGCCCCACCATGTACCCTCACACGGCCCACGACGCTCCTCGCATGGGGTATATATATCAGAACCGATAAAACTCATGGTGGCTGCTGAAATATCATATCAAGAGAAACCTGGTTTTTCAAATATTGCATAATTTCATGAAACTACCACGGTCCTCAAATCTTGAAAAACATCATGAAAAATCCATATCTCAATGCGAAAATCCATGAATATAATATATGCAACATAAAACTGTAATGTAAGCATATAAAGGAAAAGCCGCTATTTAACTGCAACAAGTTAAAATATATATTATGCGGTTCCTAATTTCTCCAAGTCTATATAACATCAAGTAAAGGTAAACATGTAGCTATAGCCAGATATATGTGTAAACATAAAGGTATAGCAAGGTATATGTATCTCCTATCAGTAATGATGTAATATACCCTCCGGGTATAAGTGAAGTATATATGCAAAGTATACATGTAGCTATGTCATTATGTGTGAAATATACCTATCACTAATGGTACAATACCATATAGGTATACAGGTAACTAGCATGTAAGTATATCAAGACATATGTGTAAGCATGTAGGTATACAGGTATGCTATATGTCATATGCAAAAAGGAATATGAATCAATGTCATAATGTCCCTAACCAAACAATATCATATCTATATGTGTGTTGTGCGTGTCATGGAAATTATTGACGGTGTGTGTGGCATACAGTCAGTGCTCGTGCAACATGAGCCGTCAATAATAGTGCAGTGTCCTAAAGGTACAAGTCCAACATAACAAGTAACTAAGCAATAAGGTTTATGCGCAACACTATATATGAAATAAAATATGCGAAAATATTATAACATCTCTAGCCGAGACGCATAACGCCATTCGGGCGATTCCCCTGTAGATGTTAAATCTACTCACCAACGCTCCTAGCTAAGTAAAGCCTACCACCTGTTTTCCCTTTGTCGCAGCGTCCGAAGTCCCCGCCTGCAAACCTAAAACATAACACAATAAAGAAAGTATATATTATCAATAGACCCAAAACATGTACAAACTACGCGGACCAACGCGACACACAAAATATACTCTCAACTGTTCGTATTATGGCTAACGTGCATAGCGAAACTACGAAACCAACTTAGAGCAACAGCAACGTAGAACACGAACCGTATCGAATAACGTAACGTGTGAAATGAAACACAAGAAATACACAAAGTGGTCCCAGATTTTGCAATACCAACAATCTGTAAAAGTTGCAAGTACCATGAGACAATATACAACCCCAGAGACCCCTACACCAAAACCCAAACCATAACTCCCTAGTCTGGCCTCAATTTGCGGTCAGAAGCAATTTATTTGCAGCCGTAACAAAAGGAAATGGGCTCGTATTTTGAGGGTAGGTTCTGGGTCACTACACTAGGTCACTGTGATGGGAACTTTTGCAATAATTACCTGGTTTGATAGAAGATCATCCCAGACCCCAAAACAACACTAAAAAAATACGATATTTACCCGAAACGAAACGATACGCGATCTAAACTGAAATGACTAAGCTATGCAACACAATAAACACTTAATTAACAGAAAGAGATTATTACCTAACCAAAAGAACTCAAAGATTCTAGCTTCCCAAGCTCCAAGGCTTCCAAGAGGCAAAAGATGGCAAAAGATGTGATTTTTGTGAGTTTTTGTGAATATTTGAAATGGATTTGTGAAGAAATAGTGAAGTGTTCAGTTTAGAAAGAGAGAGATGAAGAAAATGAGAAGGGAAATGAGTGTGAGAGAAAGAGAGAAGGAAAGATAAAGGGAAAGAGAGAGGTGAGAGTAAGAGGTGAGTGCACCCATGCATTAATTCACCATTAATGCATTCTCACTCACTTGTGCCACCTCCTCCCAAATCCAAAAGCCCAAGAAATATCTCACACAAATATCTAGAATTTAATCAAGCAAAGGATTAGGTTAAAGCAAAGGATTAGGTTAAGGGCTATGTTGTCATGGTTGCTAAGAACAAGATTAACACAAAACAAACCCTCACATTAATGTGCACACGTGCGTGCATGCCATAACAAATAATAATAAATTATTAATTAAATATTATAAAATGTGAGGAACCCGAATTGGTAAACTTTTTACAGTAAAGCCGCATTAACGTCTAAACTAACACTAACCGAAATCTAAGGCGTTACAAGGTGATGATCACATCAAGCACCCACAAGCCGTCAGCGGTACTAGCTGGACGTAACGGCTATCCAGGTATTGAACGATCAGAAGATTAGCAATATAGCCCGCTCTAACTACTGCAAAATCCTATGAATAATACTACCGTACAGTCCGGTCTCTTCGTCTTATATGTCGCATATCCAGTATAGGGGTGGTAAACGTCAGACCCCAATAACCGATAAGTCGTGCCGATGTGAAGCACATAACGGGACGAGAAACTACTGATTACACTTATCAGTAAATCTCTGTATCAGCCCTGGCCAGGGACTTTCCTATTATGGCCAATCGTGCACAGTGCAACATCAACTCCCAATACCAGGAGAGACGAATCCCCTCATATCGCTCATTGCCTCCATGTGATTCGGGACTGTACCCAAAAGCAACCGTTTTGCACGTTCTTTTGAACGTGGTAAGGTGGAAATCAAAGAACAGTGGGAATCACATAAGACTCTATGACGATCTCGAGTCTACAGACTAACCTGTACCAGTATCACCTGAGAACTGCTATCTGACGATAGTTATAATACCAACTAGGAGTTCTCGGCGAGTCCGTTCAGTGTACCCAATCTCCACTGAGCACACGTATACCATCTTTGATGTCAAACCCCAATGGATGTAGGATCATCCATCGCCCATCATATGGGTCAAGATGCGTATACGCTAGTCTACTCCGGAATATCGATGCCCTGTCTCGATACACCCTCGACTAGGAACAATTTTTAGGGTGTACTTGCGGACTATACTTGGCCTCACTAGTATGATCTCCATCATAGTCCTAGTAGTCAAGTACACAACCTAAGGGCTTTATCAACATGTGAGAGCAAGACAGCATCACATATACAAATCAACATGTTAAGATAAAGAGCAACCAGATAGCATACTATCATGTCGAGCAAGAAAGTCCTCTCTATATATATCCAAGCATCCACTATAATATATATCACATGTATAAAAATGGCCTCTAAGGCATACACATAACTAACAATCTCCCACTTGCACTAAGGCCAGTTGTGGTAGTATCTAATACCTAACATCCCGAAGAGTCTCTCAAATTTTATCTGGGGAATGGCCATGGTGAGTAGATCCGTTGTGTTGTCCTTCGTGTCAACTCTCCTGACCTCGATCTCCCGGCGATCAACTATCTCCCGGATGAGGTGATACCGCCTCAGAATATGCCTGGATCGCTGATGGTACCTGGGTTCCTTGGCTAAGTCCACTGCTCCATTGTTATCGCAATACAAAGATATTGGATGCACAATGGACGGAACCACTCCAAGTTCAGTTATGAATTTCTTCATCCAAACAGCCTCTTTGGCAGCATCGTTGGCAGCGATATATTCAGCCTCCATCATCGAGTCTGCCACGGTTTCCTGTTTGGAACTCTTCCATCAAACCGCCCCTCCATTGAGGATAAAGACAAATCCCGAGACCGACTTAGAGTCGTCCTTATCACTTTGGAAGCTCGAATCGGTAAAGGACTCCACTTGGAGTTCTCCATTACCATACACCAAGAACATCTCTTTAGTCCTTCTCAAGTACTTGAGAATGTTCTTCACAGGTGTCTAGTGACTCTCTCCTGGATCTTCTTGATACCTACTCACTACACTTAGTGAGTATGCTACATCGGGTCTGGTACACAGCATCGCACACATGATAGAGCCAACTACCGAAGCATAGGGTATCCCTTGCATGCGAGCTCTCTCCAAATCAGTCTTGGGAGACATCTTTTTGGAGAGAGTGGGTCTTGAGATCATGGGTAAAAACCCACGCTTGGATTCTTCCATACTAAACCTCTTTAGTATGGTGTCAATGTACCTGGATTGGGACAATACCAACATCCGTTAAGATCTATCTCTATAGATCTTAATTCCCAAGATGTCGGAGGCATCACCTAAATCTTTCATTGAGAATATTTATGATAAGAAGAGATTGACCGAGTGCAGCATAGGAATATCATTTCCTGTCAAGAGTATGTCATCCACGTACAATACGAGGAAGACAACCTTACTCTCTGCAACCTTCTTATATATGCAAGGTTCATCTACATTTTTGATGAAGTAAAACTCTTTGACTACAACATCAAAATAGATATTCCAACTCCACGATACTTGCTTTAACCCGTAAATGGATTTAAGCAGCTTGCATACCTTCCCGCTGCTCCCACTATCCACGAAGCCCTCTGGCTGAGTCATGTACACGCACTCTTCTAAATCACCATTTCGAAAGGCGGTCTTAACATCCATTTGCCAGATTTCGTAGTCGTGGTATGCAGCGATGGCAAGCAGGATCCGGATAGACTTAAGCATAGTCACTGGAGAAACAGTTTCATCATAGTCCACACCTGGTCTTTGACGAAAATCCTTTGCAACATGTCTAGTTTGAAAGTCTAAACTTTTCCATCTACACCAAGTTTCTTCTTAAAGATCCATTTGCTCCCAATGGGTTTTACCCCTTCAAGAGCAACTTCCAAAGTCCATACTTTGTTGGTGTACATGGATTCCATTTCAGATCGCATTGCATCGTTCCAATTCACTGAGTCCCCACTCGTGATGGCCTCACTGTGGTAGAAAAAATATCCATATGAATTCTTTGAATATCCCACAAACTTTCAAAGAACTGATCGTGCCTCGAGTTTGTCCGGATTTTGCCTTTTGACATTGGCCGGACAACCCCATATCATAACTCGTTTAAGATATGGTCTCTTCCCACTCCATATCTCATATGGTGTGGTAGGTACAAATTTAGATGGAACTTGATTCAATAGGTATGTTTTTGTCTCAAGCGTATAACTCAAAAGGAAATAGGCAACTCAGCAGTGCTCATCATATAGCGCACCATATCTATTAGGGTGCGATTCCGCCGTTTCGATACACCGTTGTGCTGTGGTGTATACGGTGGAGTACGCTGAGAGAGAATTCCATTCTCTTTTAGAAAGTCCAGAAAATCCATGCTCAAGTATTCACCTACTCGATCAGATCATAGGATTTTAATACTTTTACCCGTTTGGTTCTCGACTTCGGATTTATATTCCTTGAATTTCTCAAAAGCTTCACACTTGTGTTTCATCAGGAACACATGTCCGTATCTCGAAAGATCGTTAGTGAATGTAATGAAGTACGAAGAACCATTCCTGGTATGTATAGACATAGGACCACATACATCACTATGTATTAGTCCCAAGAGTTCTGTAACTCTTTCTTCGTGTCCACTAAACGGAGTTTTGGTCATCTTGCCATTGAGACATGACGGGCAAGTGTCATAAGATGAAAATTCGAACGAATTCAAATATACATCCTTATGAAACTTAGCTAGTCGTGTCGCATTGATATGTCCTAGTTTACAATGCCACAAGAAGAATTCATTCATTTCTGAACTCTTCCTCTTGTGTGTGTTTTGTATGCTAAGAACTGTGGTTTGATTTAGAACGTATATGCTATTAATTAACGAGCCTGATCCAATCAACTTTTGATTCAGGAAGATGTTCATAATATTATCCTGTACTTCAAAATTATATCCTTCTTTACTCAATAAAGAAACTGATATAAGATTGCATATCATGGTCGGAATGTAATAGCATTTGTTTAGAATCAATGTATTACCATTCGGTAATACAAGGTGATATTCGCCAACTGCATTAGCTGCAACATTTACACCACTCCCTACTCTTACGGAATAATCACCCATTCCCAATTCTCTACCTTTCCTTAGCCCATGTAACATATTACATATGTGGGATCCCGATCCGGTATCTAATACCCAGGACGTAGAGTGAACCGAGAAACAGTTCTAGATAACCAACACACTTGAAGAAGATGCATCAACATGCTTATTCTTCGTTTGGGTGGCGTGGAAATATGGATATTTTCCTATTTCTTGCTCGAACTTATAACAATTATAAGTTGGAGCGGAACAAACGTTCCCCTGCTCAGCATAAAAAGCGGGTTCGGTCAATACATCCATATTATTATCTTGATTAAGGCCTGATATGGTCGCTACCTGGAGAGAGAGAGAAGAAAACCCTTGGCATATGCTCTTGCAAAGATTAGATTGGTTATTTATCTTATCTAATCGATGTTTCCCACTATTATTCTCAAATTTTCATTTAAACCTTTAAAAAGAAAATTCAGCCAGGATTAATTGCATTCTACAACTTCGCTAACCGTTCAGCCAGGCCAGTGCCGGTACTTCTGAGAAAGGTTCCCCATGCTTTCGCACGGACCTAATTAAAATAAACCTCATTTTCCCAGAGGCGTAGCCCCGTTGACACCTTTCTAGACACCTAATGAGTTAGCTAATTATAAAGTGCAAAATTCTCCCGGGAGCAACTTTTGCTCATAGTGGGAACGAGATCCTACTATCACATAGAAGGTATGCAATCTCATTGCAAATTTCAACACTTGAAATTCCTGAATATTTTTCCCAAGCGATCTATGGACTTTGACAAGGTAACATAATCGAGTTAGGGTTTCATTCTTCTAGAGAGTCCACAGAATCGCTTGCATGATTTTCTGAAAGTTTTAAACTAAGGAAAAATCCAACACTTGGAAAATTTCCCGGCAAGGGTTAAAGTGGGTATTTGATATCCATTCGAACTTTTTAACACCGTCTAAATAACCCAAAAAACTGTTAGAATTACGACTACGAAACATTCTGAGTTGCCTTAGCAGAAATTTAACATCACATGCAAATTTAGCAAAAACAAACAACACCTGAAATCCCAAAATCCAGATACCAGAACACTATAAAAATTTCAACCAAAAATTCCCAAATTGACCCGAGGTCGCCGGATGTTTCTCCATTGTGGCCGGCCATATTCCGAGCTCTGGGGTTGAAATTTGCACTAAGTTCATGTTGCATCTCATACAACATTCTGCATGTTAGTGTTTATGCCCTAGAGGCCATTACTGTATCATACTAGTTTGTATATTATTTAATGGAAGCTTGGGATATTCACAGTTGTATTGACAGTCTTGCTAAAAAAGGTAGTATGCTACTTGGTTTGTTTCTACTTTAATATGTGCATATGTTTCTTTTAACATATCGCTTATACATATTAGTAGAGCCCTTAGGATCTTTGCTTGATTACCAGCGTTGTGATGGCAGTCACACTAGTGGGGGCTGGGTAGTCTATAAGCAACATCCTATACAGGTCCCTAGTCATAGGATTTTCGAGATGGGGCATCGATACTCCGGAGTAGACTGGTGTATAATCTTCTCATCCCAGCATGGGGAGATGGCTGTCCCACAGCCATCAGTACGCCGTACTAGAGATAGTATGCAGGTGCTCGTTAGGTTACGAGTACACCGGACAGGACTCGCCGGGGACTGCAGGTTGGTTCTATACCCATCGTCAGATAGAAGTTCCCAGGTAACATGAGTACAGCTTAGTCCGTCGACTTGACACTGCTACTTCGCCTCGGGTGTGTTCCCACTGTACTTAGATTACTACCCTACCACGGCTCAAAGTAGTCGTGTAAACAGGTAGTAATTGGGTGCAGTCCTGAAGCACTTGGAGGCAGTGGCGGTTAGACATGATTCGTCTCTCCCGGGATTGGGGGTTGATATCGCGCTGTGTATGGAGAGCCATTACGCAAAGTCCCTGGCTAGGGCAAGCGAGGTTTACTGGTAGGTTCTAGTAGTTTCTCAAGGTGTAATGGGCTTCACTCCGACACGACTTATACCGCTATTAGGGGTCTGACGTTTACCATCCCCTAGGCCCGATATGCGATAGTCCTAGACGAACAGACCGGACTGTACGGAGATTGTCACATACAGGCTCGGTAGGAGTTCGGATGGGTTTACTCATCGACCTTCTTATCGACATCTACCTAGGGACCGTTACATACAGCTAGTACAGCTTACGGCCTGTGGTTAAACCCACTGCCAGCGTAGTGTCGAGTCTTTAGAGTCCCACACAGAGAGTTTCCCCGCACTGGGCAAAAGGTGTAGAGGTCGTATGGTTTTACGGCAGGGCCGCGATCACTTACGTACACTTGTGCACGTACTATGATCAGGCAGATAATACTAGCGAGCTTTGGTTTAAACCAGATTCTAGTATTATACAGATGGATTTATTCAGTCAAAGATTATCCGTGTTTGTAGGAAATACGGATGGGAGGGGCAGTCTCGTAATTTCTCGGGAAGCTTCTAGAAGAAGGTGACTCATTTGTGTTTATTTCCTTTTAGGATTTAAACTAAATGAGGTGGAGGATGAGGTGTATGTTTATATTAAATGCTTAATGACTCATGAGGTGTTTCACCCTTAGAATTAAATGAAGCATGCTAGATATTTATCTTGATATTATCAAGAGAGATATTATTATGCTTCATATTATTCTAGAATGAGTATTATTCATTTTTATTATCACAAAACACTTCTCTCTCCTCAAGTCTTCATCTTCTTCCTCAAACCCTAAAAGCTCTCATGAGTTGAGAATCCTAGGGTTTAAAGTGACTAAGTAATCCATCTAAATACTCTACACCCTCTAGGACTTCTAGATTAGCAAACTAGAAGACGTAGTTATCTCGGATTCGAGATAGGATCTCGGACTATAGACTCTCGGGTGGATCGTCTTTGACTCGAGGACGTCGTTAAGGTGCCCATGTTCCATATAGCCTACGAGATGTGGAGGACAATGATGAAGACCCGAAGGACAAGTAACGTGAGGTATAATTTTGAATCAGAGTAGTTAAACCTTTCGTAGTTTGCTAGTAATGGTTTAGACACGATCCGTGTGCTCAAGTCCGTGTTACGAAGCTTTGACAATTGTTTTTCATATATTTTCGCCTTCCCGTGAACACGTGGGGTGCGTGACATGGACTTACAGTGGTATCAGAGCCTACTAAACCTTTACTAGCTTGTTAGTAACTAATTAGAACTTCGATCGTCGGAAAAACACGAAAACTTAACCCCGGACCCCTCAAGTTTCTGTCGATTTTAAACCTGTCGAAAAAATTATTTCAGAGGCATGAAAATTCACAGCAGGGAATTATAAGAATACTGGAGAAATACGAGTTGCTAACTCGGTGAGACGACAGCGGAAGCGCGGCGGATTGGTGCAATTAGCCGTGGATCCGTGGCCGAGTCGACTCCGAGTTGACTCATATTTACATAGTTTGTCTTATTTTTGGGTGTTCTGTTTTCCTGTATATTTTGTTTCTGCCCAGGTTTTTTCAGTGCTGGCTTGCATTTGAGGTAGACACGGAAAAAGGTTATCAATCGAAATTCTAAGTTATTTGCTAATCAGGTTTTATCTATGATGTTTAATGTGTTCGTAGACCTCCGCTAATTGCTAGTATGTCGGTTAGTTCGGGGCTGCACATTTCTATAATGGATATTGGTTTGTGGATATGAACTTCATTGGATCGTTGTGGATGAATAGCCGGGGATGTAAGATGAGAGTTTTTATCTTTCATTCGATGGAAATTGTAATATGTTGTAATATTCTTTTGCGGGGCACGTCCCGGTTGAGGTTGTAACCACCGTTGTATTATTTCATTTACCATTTTATGCTCCTAGGATAGACCCAAGATGGGGTGCACAAACTACCGTGTACTTTGAAGTCTTTAATGGCCTACTCACGTCGTTGAGGGAGACCGTTTCACTTCTGGTACTAGGCGGATAGTTTGTCGCACCTGTAGGGGTCTAGGGTGGGGTTTGGCTATTCATCACGACCGTGTAATCCGTCTTTTGTTGCAGGCTGGAACGAAACGCGGATTCCTAGTATATCCAATATGTTCATCTGTGATCTAGAATGCCTATTATTGCGTCTGACGAATGTACAATATCTATATATGATATCTAGTAGGCGTTGCTTATGTTTTGCATCCGCGCTAGCCCAGCCCCCGCTCTGTCGTTAGTTAAGTAACCTAACGGGTGAATGACGGGCCCAGTGGCGAATGCGGATGGCATAAGCGGACGTTGTATTTTCGTTGTTTTCTTCAATGATAGGATAAATGACGGGACGCATTATACTAATGGAAAGAAAACAAACCAAAGATGAATCATTGGAACAAATTTAAAAGATACCACTCGGTTATTTTAAAAGAGCAGAATTTTTAATTGCGGAGCTTTAACCACTCCTTTTAAAAAGCTATCAGGTTCCTTCGATTATATCAAGTTCACTACGTTCACGGTTTTGCCAAAAGCAGTCGTAGCCCTCCGTCATTTCATATGGATGGTCAGTGGTATTCAAGTTATGTTTGTTGGCCTTCGTCAAGGCATAGTGTTTGGTAGCTGCTGGGGTATTCATATATAGCATAGATAGATGCGTTGGTTTAGGACAGTCGTATTACTTTGTTGGCCTTCGTCAAGGGTATGTACGGATGGGTTCAAATTAACAAAGATAATTATGTACGGATGGGTTCAAATTAACAAAGATAATGATGGGAAGAACTTGACATGTGACTTATGATTTGTTGGCCTTCGTCAAGGTCATAAGAGCATGGGGAAAAAATTCACATCGGGAGTTTCTAAAGAAACTGAAACTTGCTAGTGTTCCATACCATTTGGAGTTTGATAATGTTGGTAGGATTCCTTCAGCATTATCACACAATGATATTTGGATCCCGATCCTACTGTGAGTATCCGCTACTCATCAGGAGATTCGTCACTTAACGATCAATGCTATAAACCAAGTAGGTGTCTAGAACGGTGTCAGCGGGGCTACGCCTCCAGAGAAAAGAGGTTATTTAATTAAGGAACTTCGTGAAAGCGTCGTAAAACATCCCTCGAAGTACCGACACTAGCCTGGCTGAACGGTTAAGCAAGTATTGTACGGTGAGATTAGTCCTGGCTAATTCTTCTTTTATGGTTTGAGGAAGGATTCGAGAAACGGTGGGAGCCATCCAGTTTAGATAAACTAAAAACCAATCTAAACTTGCAAGAGCATCATGCTAAAGTGTTTTCTTCTCTCTCTCAACTGCAGCGACCCTGTGACTATGATTAGGTTACATCTAGATAACAAGTTGACTGAATCTAACTTTTATGACTGGCAAAGGTCTGTCCAGATGTCCATTGCCTATGACAAGCTGGACCACCCTATTACTACTCAAGCCCCCGCCGTCCCAGGTCCATTTTCCACCGTCGCGGATATGGATATCCGTCAGACAAGGGAAAAGGACAGTGCGAATGCCAAGTGCCTCATGTTGGCTTCAGTAGATGGTGTATACTAGAAGCAGCACGAGAAGATGGACTCAGTTTCCATCTTCCTCCATAACAAAGATTTATATGGAGAGCAATCTCATATCGTAAGATATGAGACCTCGAACGAATTGCTTCAAGCGAGGTTGGATGTCGGGTCATCTGTAAGGGACGACGTCCTTACGATGACTAGCTATATTGATAAACTCACGGACCTGGAGGCCACGTTGGGAAACAGGTCATATGCTGACTTATTTCCACATTCCCTACCCTCTACTTACACCCTGAAAGAAACCAGGGAGACACCCGCTCTGCTTAATGGGGGACCTTCTTCTTCTGCATCCAGAGCGAAAGCAAAGGGTGAAAAGAGGAAAACCTCCACAAAGCCGATATACGATGTCAGTGAAGAAGAAGGAAAGGGAAGAGCAAAAGTTTCAGGACTTGGTGTAGAGAAGGAGGGATGTTCCTATTGTTATGGGAAGGGGCATTGGCAGAAGGATTGCAGGGCTTTGGAAGCCAGTAGCCAGGATTCGAAGCATGTTGTGGCTTCGGCCTCGAGTGTGTTTGTAATTGAGAACTGTTTGTCAATTAACTCTACTTCTTGGGTAGTAGATACCGGAGCAGGATCTCATATCTGTAATTCATTACATGCTTTGAGAAACCGTAGAGTTATCAGGGTAGGCGATTTGTCTCTCAGAGTTGCGAACGGAATGAGCGTGGACGCTAAATCCGTGGGAGAATATCGCCTAGGTTTGACAAGTGGGCAGATATTGATTCTACGTAACTGTTTGTATATACCTAGTTTGACTTGTAATATCATATCAGTATCCTCACTTTCTAGAGAGGGATATGATTTTACATTCGTAAGCGATGTGGTTCACATCCACCTAAATCAAGTTATGATTGGGTCCGGTACATTAAATGACGGTATATACGTATTGAATCAAGCTTAGGTTTTCAATGTCCAAAACACACTTAAAAGAAAGTCTCCAGAAATAAATCAGGCTTTCTTATAGCATTGTAGACAAGGTCACATCAATGAAACACGGTTGACTAAGTTACATAGAGAAGGATATTTGAATCCGTTCGAATATCAATCTTATGCTACTTGTGAATCTTGTCTCATGGGAAAGATGACAAAGACTCCGTTTACTAGACACGGAGTAAGTGCGAGCGAGCTCTTGGGACTCGTATACAGTGACGTGTGCGGTCCAATGTCTACACATGCAAGAGGTGGTTATTCCTATTTTATTACTTTTACGGATGATTTCTCTAGGTATGGACATATCTTCTTGATGAAGCATAAATCCGAGGCCTTTGAGAAATTCCGGGAATACAAGAATGAAGTAGAAAACCAAACAGGCAAAAGTATCAAGACACTGAGATCTAATCGAGGTGGTGAATACTTAAGTGCCGAGTTCCTGGGTTACTTAAAAGAGAATGGAATTCTCTCTCAGCTTACTCCTCCATACACACCACAACACAATGGTGTATCGGAAAGTCAGAATCGAACCCTATTGGATATGGTTCGTTCCATGATGAGTAAGGCTGAGTTACCGCGATCTTTCTGGGGTTATCCACTAAAACCAGTTGCATATCTTTTGAACAAGGTTCCAACCAAGACTGTGCCTACCACGCCATATCAGATGTAGAGTGGGAAGAAACCCTATCTTCTGTACCTGAAGACATGGGGATGTCCAGCTTTTGTTAAAAATCAGCATGCGGACAAGCTCGAGGCACGTTGAGCACAGTGTAAGTTTGTGGGATATCCAAAAAACTCCAAGGGGTATTATTTCTATTACGCAGAGGAACAAAAGGTTTTTGTTTCTCGTCATGCCCACTTCTTGGAAGCTGAATTTTTAGAAAATCAGAAGAATGGGAGCGCAATAGAACTGGAAGAATTTCTAGAACCACAAGTTCTTACTGAAAGTATGGTAGAACCAGAAGTTTCAGAAGAAAGGGACATCCCAACGCCTATCCGCAGAAGTAGTAGGCAGTCTCATCCGCCCGAGAGATACTACGGTTTTCTTATAGACGGGGATCGAGAAGATTGCATCATTGATAATGATGACCCTACTAGCTTCCAGCAAGCCATTCAGAGTGGCGACTCAGTAAGATGGCTAGATGCAATGCGGACCGAAATGGAGTCCATATAAACTAACAAAGTATGGACTTTGGACATTGCTCCAGTGGGGTAAAACCCGTAAGATGCAAATGGATCTTCAGAAGGAAGATTGGTGTAGATGAACAGGTTGAAAGCTATAAGGCTAGACTTGTTGCAAAGGGTTTTCGTCAATGACCTGGTTTAGACTATGACGAAACCTTTTCTCCAGTGGCTATGCTCAAATCCATTCGGGTCCATCTTGCCATTTCTGCCTTCCACGATTATGAGATCTGGCAGATGGATGTAAAGACGGCTTTTCTAAATGGTAATTTAGAAGGATGCATCTATATGGATCAGCAAGAGGGATTCATTCAGAGTGGGAGCAGCGGTAAAGTGTGCAAGTTTCTTAAGTCCATTTATGGACTAAAGCAGGCATCGCGGAGTTGGAACATCTGTTTTGATGATACTGTCAAAGAATTCGACTTTATCAAGAATCCAGATGAACCATGCATATACAGTAAGATTATAGGGAGAGCTGTAGTATTCCTCGTCTTGTATGTGGATGAAATTCTCCTAATAGGAAATGATATTCCTATGCTACAGTCAGTCAAAGGATTCTTGTCACAGAAGTTCTCCATGAAGGACCTGGGTTATGCCACCTACATTCTGGGGTTCCAGATCTATCGTGATAGATCAAAGAGGATGTTGGGAATTTCGCAGTCCAGGTACATAGACACCATAGTGAAGAGATTCAGTATGGATGATTCTAAGTGCGATAACCTACCGGCTTGTCACGGAATCACCCTCTCCAAAGAGATGTCTCCCGAGACTGATTTGGAAAGGGCTCGCATGTCCATTATACCCTAAGCTTCTGCGGTAGGCTCTATAATGTATGTGATGTTATGTACCAGACCAGATGTAGCATACGCATTGAGCGTTGTAAGCCGGTATCAGGCGAACCCAGGGAAGAAGCACTGGATAGCAGTAAAGAACATTCTCAAGTACCTAAGGAGGACGAAGGAGATGTTCTTGGTGTATGGCAGAAAGGACCTCCAGATCGAGGCCTTTGCCGACTCCAGCTTCCAGAGTGACAAGGATGACTCCAAGTCCATGTCGGGTTATGTCTTTACCCTCAATGGAGGGGCGGTCTGTTGGAAGAGTTCCAAGCAGGACACCGTTGCTGACTCAACGATGGAAGCGGGGTACATAGTTGCTTGCGATACCGCAAAAGAAGCTGTCTGGATGAAGAAGTTCCTCACAGAACTTCAGGAGGTTCCTACCAGTATTGATCCAATACCTTTGTATTGCGACAACAACGGCGCTATAGCTTTAGCGAAGGAACCCAGGTCCCATCAGAAGTCCAGACACATCTTAAGGCGATATCACCTGATCAGGGAGATCGTAGATCGTCGGGAGATCGAGGTGAAGAGAGTATATACAGAGAATAACACTGCTGATCCATTCCTCAGACGCAGTTCTAGAGGCTATTCGAGATGATAGGTCTGCGATATGCCAGTACATGGCCCTAGTGCATGTGGGAGAATGTTAGTGTTTATGCCCTAGAGGCCATTATTGTATCATACTAGTTTGTATATTACTTAATGGAAGCTTGGGATATTCACAGTTGTATTGACAGTCTTGCTAAAAAAAGGTAGTATGCTACTTGGTTTGTTTCTACTTTAATATGTGCATATGTTTCTTTTAACATATCGCTTATACATATTAGTAGAGCCCTTAGGATCTTTGCTTGATTACCAGCGTTGTGATGGCAGTCACACTAGTGGGGGCTAGGTAGTCTATAAGCAACATCCTATACAGGCCCTAGTCGTAGGATTATCGAGATGGGTTATCGCTACTCCGGAGTAGACTGGTGAATACGCTTCTCATCCCAGCATGGGGAGATAGTCTGTCCCACAGCCATCAGTATGTCGTATTGGAGATAGTATGCAGGTGCTCGTTAGGTTACGAGTACACTGGACAGGACTCGCCGGGAACTGCAGGTTGGTTCTATACCTATCGTCAGATAGCAGTTCCCAGGTGACATGAGTACAACTTAGCCCGTCGACTTGACACTGCTAATTCGCCTCGGGTTTGTTCCCACTGTACTTAGATTACTACCCTACCACGGCTCAAAGGAGTCGTGCAAACAGGTAGTAGTTGGGTGCAGTCCCGAAGTACTTGGAGGCAGTGGCGGTTAGACAGGACCCGTCTCTCCCGGGATTGGGGGTTGATATCGCGCTATATATGGAGAGCCATTACGCAAAGTCCCTGGCAAGGGCAAGCGAGATTTACTGGTAGGTTCCAGTAGTTTCTCAAGGTATAATGGGCTTCACTCCGACGCGACTTATACCGCTATTAGGGGTCTGACGTTTACCGCCCCCTAGGCCCGATATGCGATAGTCCTAAACGAACAGACTGGACTGTACAGAGATTGTCATATACAAGCTCAGTAGGAGTTCGGATGGGTTTACTCATCGACCTTCTTATCGACATCTACCTGGGGACCGTTACGTACAGCTAGTACCACTTACGGCCTGTAGTTAAACCCACTGCCAGCGTAGTGTCGAGTCTTTAGAGTCCAACGGAGAGAGTTTCCCTGCACCGGGCAAAAGGTGTAGAGGCCATATGGTTTTACGGCAGGGCCGCGATCACTTACGTACACTTGTGCACGTACTATGATCAGGCAGATAATACTAGCGGGCTTTGGTTTAAGCCAGATTCTAGTATTATACAGATGGATTTATTCAGTCAAAGATTATCCGTGTTTTTAGGAAATACGGATGGGAAGGGCAGTCTCGTAACTTCTCGGGAAGCTTCTAGAAGAAGGTGACTCATTTGGGTTTATTTCCTTTTAGGATTTAAACTAAATGAGGTGGAGGATGAGGTGTATGTTTACATTAAATGCTTAATGACTTATGAGGTGATTCACCCTTAGAATTAAATGAAGCATGCTAGATATTATCTTAATATTATCAAGAGAGATATTATTATGCTTCATATTATTCTAGCATGAGTATTATTCATTTTCATTAGCACAAAACACTTCTCTCTTCTCAAGTATTCATCTTCTTCCTCAAACCCTAAAAGCTCTCATGAGTTGAGAATCCTAGGGTTTAAAGTGACTAAGTAATCCATCTAAATACTCTACATCCTCTAGGACTTCTATATTAGAAAACTAGAAGCCGTAGTTATCTCAGATTCGAGATAGGAGCTCGGACTATAGACTTTCGGGTGGATCGTCTTTCACTCGAGGAGGCCGTTGAGGTGCCCATGTTCCATAGAGCCTACGAGGTGTGGAGGACAGCGATGAAGACCCGAAGGACAAGTAACATGAGGTATTACTTCGAATCAAAGTAGTTAAACCTCTCGTAATTTGCTAGTAATGGTTTAGACACGATCCGTGTGCTCAAGTCCGATTTACGAAGCTTTGATAATTATTTTTCATATATTCTGCCTCCCCGCGAACACGTGAGGTGCGTGACATAGACTTACACTGCACTTGCTTGAAAAATTTTTAGAGCAGGTTTTAAAATCGACAAAAACTGGGTCTTGGATTCGGGTGTTTCGGAGTTATCGTCCATGCCATTTTCAAAAATTTGCCTTTTTAAAGAACCCTAAACTAGAATATTTAACTAGAGAATCATACGAAACATATTATAAACTACATTACAACTAAGTGATTAGGGATTACAACCTTTGTAGTCCGGTCCTTCACTTCTTTAGCTCCTTGTATTCGTCCCTTCGCTCCAAATTGTGATCTTGCGGACTCTCGAACGGCTCCACAAGAAGAAAGATGCATGCTTGCTTGAAGTCTTCCAAACCGAAGATGATCTACATCAAGGAGTCACAAACCCAAGCTACCCTCTTCACTAATGTGGGATTAGTGAAGCTGACACCCTATACTAAAGTGCTAATCTAGTAGAGGATGATGAAGTCGGATTTTTTCTCACTTTAGAATTACTTTTCTCCCTTATTTTTTAGCTTCTCTCAAAACCTAGAGAGCTCTCTTGAGCTTTGAGGAAGAAGAAGCAAATAATAGATGTGAGAGAGAATGGCAACCATGGGTGAGAAAATATCTAATATATCTCATGTAAAGACTTAACCATGAGTTTAGATAATGGTTGAGTTAACAAATATCTAGTATAAGACAAAACTAGTGGACTAAGTCAATGGGTCTCCAAGCTTCATGAAGCTTCATGCCATGTGACAAATTTCCAAATAATAATTGTTTTATTCTAAATAAATAAACCCTACATTATCTTTATCATGGTGTAAGTCTCATACACCCATGTTGCATGTATCATCAACCATGACACATAAATAAAACACAATTAATATATATCACCTATATATTAAGTGTGCATATGTGAGAAAAATAAATTCTTAAGTGAGCTAATATTAGTTAATGTAAATTAATATATCAAATATATAATTATACACTAAATCATTAAATCAACAATTGATTTAATAATCCGGTTATATCTGATATGACCAACTAATATTAATTGTATCAACTTATCGAACCAACACTTGATTCGATAACCCGGCTATCTCTCATATAACCGACCGATACTGTATCGACTTATCGAATCAACACTTGATTCGATAACCCGGCTATATCTCATATAACCGATCGATACTTTATATCGTGAGAATAGAACACGGTATCGAATACTCGTATTAATCTCGGTCCCGCACATATCACATATGTGCTCCTACTTCATTTTGCCTGAGCCAGTGAAACCTCTGTGTAGGACTCTAAAGACTCGTCAATACGCCGGCAGTAGGTGATGATCACATCAAGCACCCACAAGCCGTCGGCGGTACTAGTTGGACGTAACGGCTACCCGGGTATTGAACTATCAGAAGATCAGCAAGCTAGCCTGCTCTAACTCCTGCAAAATCCTGTGAGTAACACTATCGTACAGTCCGGTGTAACGTTTTAGAAATCGTTATGCGAATTTTTCCGTTTTAGGGTAAAATAGTCGGTATTTTCCGTTTTAACCCGATTGTGATCAAACTTCCGTATAAACTTGCTGGCACCTAGTTTAGCTAGAATAAAGCTAGTGCCCGGACTTTGGGGGTAAATGGGAAGTTTTGGTTCACGTAGAATTTTTCCCTAATAAAATATTATTTTAAGTGGTAAATTATGCACGTAAAATTGGGAAATTTCTTCTATAAGATTTATTGCTAATCAAACCTTCTTTTTAAATATCTAGATTTTTCTTTTGGACAAAAGGATTTGAATTTAAAAAGAAAAGAAAATAAAGAAAGGTGGCAATATTGCATTTAATGATGCATTTATTGTATTTTTCTAGAAACTTCTCCATTGTTATTACACAAATACCCCCCCCCCCCATCACCTTTGGCCGAGCCTCTTCCCCCATTTCTGGCCAAAATATTTCCTAGCTCAATTTCTTCATTTTCCAAGATCAAAAACTCATCAAAAATCCCAAAATTTTCCCGAAAATTCCTAAATAAAAATAAAACCATCATTCTCGTCACTAACTAGCTTTGATCTTCATGAAAAATTTGATTTTTTTGGAGATTAAGGTTGATGGAATCTTATGCTAGGATTTGTTCTTAAGAGGTATAATTTCTTACCTTAATCCTTAATTAATATGTTTAAATCTTGATTTAGCTATTTAATTGGTTATTATAGCTTTTAAACTCTTGATTAATTCATTATTCATAATTTTTAGGAAATTCAAGTTAGGGTAAAACTTGATGAAGTGTTTAATGTTAATTTTTGTTTAAGAAAACTTATTCTGGTGGTGGAATATGATAATCATTGTTAATTACTACTTTTCCTAATTAGAAATTTTGCTTACTAGGTTTTTGCTAAAACTTAATTAGCAAGTTTTAAAATTATGGAAGTGGTTTGGATAGCTTAGTTAAGCTATTATAAGATGTTTGAAATCGCTAGATTTGTGTTCGCTTTGAACTTGTGCGAAATTGAGATAAAATGATATAACTGCTTACTAGCTTTTCGGGAAAATTTGACGTGGGTTTTAAATGAAAATGGAGATGACGTAAATATTAATACCTACGATATTTATTGTGTTTGTAAATGCATAATGGTATTATTGGGTTTTTAGTGTGGCAGTTTCCATGTATAGCGACCCTATTTAGGGTTTTGGCAATTTTTTCCGGTATTTGGATTCTTGGTTTGAGTTTTGGATGTGGTATTTGGTCGTTGGATGTTTGTACGTCAAAAACAAGTGTAGTTGATTGTTTTTCATGTGTAGGCTATAGATTCTAACCTTTGAGCGCACCGCGTGCCGTATTTTGGATTTCGGAAATTGATGTTAATAGCTTTGCGAATTCGTATTGATTGCAGGTACCTTCGCGTGGATTCCGAGATGACGAAGCGCATCGACTACGGCTAAGAGAGGAGTTTAGCAGGTGTGTAGATTTATATCTACCGGGGAAGTCGGGTTGATGGAGTATAGCACCCCCGCAAATAGTGGATTGGAAGATCGTTGATTATTATATCTTGATAAATGTTATGAGATTGACATGATTGTATTATTGTAAAAGATAATGTGATAGAAGTGGACACTAGTGAACACATTGGCTTAGGAGAATATGAAATGATAAGTGAATCATGATATGTACGATTTTGAAAAAGAACAGGTGTGATGTTCATTTAATGTGTCGCAGGATATTAATGTGATGAACGAGTATACGCTGTGATATAATGACTTAGTGTAATAGGTCATTATATGGATTCGAGTCGATATGTGATGGTTGATACCTTTGTAGGTCCCCTGATACGAGATTGACATGGTTGTGACCTGAGAGATTGCTATATATTTATTTATGGATAATGATTGCATAATGAGTAATATGCCGTATGAGACTTAGATCTGTACCCCGATGTTGTATAGGTTGATAGAATCCCTATTCGTTAATGCCGCTGTACGTTAGATTACTGTACGCGATGACTTTTACCTGTTGATTTATCCATACCCTTGATTAGAGGATGTCGTACGATGGATTGTACCGTACGCGATGTTGTGAGGCTGGATGCCGATTGATAGATTCACCGACTCGGTCTTGTTGATATGTATACCCCATAGCATTTGATTCATTACATGCATTATGCTGCATTCATGCTATTCTCATTGCATTTCTTATACCTTTGTAGTACACCTACACCATTATCGATGATGCGTATGTTACACATACACAGATTTTCCGGCTCATACACTTCTTCATCGATAATTTCTTTGTCACTTACACAGTAGAATTGCTACATCATGCTATGATATACTGCCATGTTCACATCGCTAAGCTAGGTTGCATGATATACTGACATGTACACCCACATACTCTGCTATAGCTACATGTACATCATGCCTACATATTGACATATGATATTGAGACATTGCTTATTGTGCTTATGAGATGCATCATACATACCTGCTTACATGTAGATACTTCAACCTTGCTACAATTACATGTACACTTCATATGATGATGCACTTGATTTTCGAGGATTTGGAAACCGCAAGATATATTTTTAAAGCTGGATTCATTTAAAAGAGCGGTTTTCCCTTTATATGCTCATATTGCTGTTTTATGTTGCATATATCAGTTTTCATGGATTTTACGCATCGAGATATGGATTTCATGTGATTTATGGATTTGAGAACCGTGGGGATATTTCAAGAAACTATGTATTGTTTGGAAACCCGGTTTCTCTTGATATGATATTTTGATGCGTCCACCATGAGATTTTTCGGTTCTGAGATTTGTGATATATACCTGATGGGAGGAGCGATTGGGCCGTGTGTGGGTACAAGGTGGAGGCCGGTACGGTTCCCCTAGGCAAGATGTTCGTGGTACAGACGATGAGCCTTGAAGGTGGGCAAGTACCTACCGGTGATAGTATTTGGACTCGGCGGTTATCATGGGGATACCGACCGGAGTGATGTACGGACATGATGTCAGGGCCAGTCGTGGTGACAGCGCCTAAGTTATGAGGATTTACGTGTCGATACTAGACACGGGTATTCATGATGTTTCGGGTGTCGGTGATAGACACTCAGGTTTCCATGATTGTGATGTGGCATTGATGGACACAAATTCTTTGATATCCTTATATTTACCTGCATATGCTTTTATGATATTTACATGCAGGAGTTGGTGTGTCAGTGGTTGACACGTGGACGAGATCCACTGCATACATGCATTAATTTTATTGTTGGACGAGATCCACCTGCATACATGCATTGATTCATTGTTAGGTGATATACACTTACTGTTAGGCATTTATATTATGTTGGCACATATGCAGATACGGTCACCCTACATATCATAGTATTATCTTTATGATATAGTTGATCTGGGAATCGTTGTTTATTTCGATTTCTACCTGTTGATATTTTCTACTCGCGAGTTGGCAACTCACCCCCGTTGTGCCATACTTCTTGCAGGTTGTCCGCTTGGATCAGTAGCGGTATCGCTGGCACACAGCTTGCTTTCGGGTGATTTGTTTTGGTAGGTGGTACATATTGGATCATGCCCCTCTTGTATTTGATATTCATATTGTATCTAGTCACTCCATCAATTCAGAAACTAGTAATTGTATATGTTGCAGACTTAGAGGACTTGTAGTTGCGAGACTTGAGCGATGGGTTTTATGTTCCCTTTTGGGGTTGATGTCTTGCTTTACTTTATTTCTTATTGTGGATCTTCGCCGTTGGGCGTCTTATACTTGTTATTTATACTTGTGGTGTTGTTTCCGCCGTTGGGCGTGTTTTGCTCCCGTTTGGGATGCTTTCTATATATTCCTTGTTGTACCCGTTTTCGGGGCTAGTTTTTTCAAAGGAGGTGCTGCCGAAATTTTTATGAAAACCAAGGAAAAGAGTTAAAATAAGTTTTAAGGATCTTTACTTAAAGTTTCTAAATGTTGTAAATGTTTTCTTTACTTACTTCAGTTGTAAGGTTTAGATTTCTGGGTTTCGGCTTACTTAGGTTACGTTACGCCTGTAGACGTTGCGTAATTTAAGTGCCGGTCACGAGCTACTATTTTGGGTTGTGACAAAGTTGGTATCAAAGCGCTAGATTTAAACTTAGTCCGAGTCTAGGTTTGACTATGTGGGGTCTAGGGCATATGTATTTTGGAACCTAGGCTTGACCTTACGGAACTTAGACTTGAACAATGGGGTGTTAGACCCGGTCTTTCATTTTATAGGCTGACCCTGATTGATGGAGTAGGTAGCTTGAGTAGAGTGACGTACCGTACGTATGTTCCGTGGCATATTTACGATACGATACTCCACTTAAGTGACCTTAGGATGTACATATATTGAGATTGGTGATTCTCTTCGTTCCTTTGATTATACATCCTTTGAGATACTTGATTTTATTCGCTTCCATGATCATACTCTCAGTGATTTGACTGTTCCTTGTGATCATGTAACCATTTTGGGATCTGTTGACTCTTTCATCCCTTTGATCTTTTTTCGTCGATACTTGATTAAGGTTCCTGTCACCATGGTTTGAGCGCAGGTTGAGCTGCTGCTGGTGTTGCGGTCAGGACGACCTCGTCGTGGACGAGGACTGACCATCGTGTATTCTGGTGATATGTGAACGTATCGATGTAGTGTTGTGTTGTGACCCCTCGTGTGAGATGAGTGTGCGGTTGTGTACCGGATGATTGGGCCTTTGTTAGAGGCTGCCTGTTGGGAGAGGACTGTTGATGTACAGCATACTCCTGAGATTGTGATGTCATCTACCGTGCAGACAGATGACCCAGCTGTTAGTGTATATGCCCTAAGGGCCATTATTGTATCATACTAGGTTGTATATTACTTAATGGAAGCTTGGGATATTCACAGTTGTATATAACAGTCTTGCTAAAAATGGTAGTATGCTACTTGGTTTGTGTCTACTTTAATATGTGCATATGTTTCTTGTAACGTATCACTTATACATATTAGTAGAGCCCATAGGATCTTTGCTTGATTACCAGCGTCGTGATGGCAGTCACACTAGTGGGGGCTGGGTAGTCTATAAGCAACATCCTATACAGGTCCCTGGTCGTTGGATTATCGAGATAGGGCATCGATATTCCGGAGTAGACTAAGTGTGTACGCTTCTCATCCCAGTTGGGGAGATGGTCTGTCCCACAGCCATCAGTACGTCGTACTGGAGATAGTATACAGGTGCTCGTTAGGTTACGGGTACACCGGACAGGACTCACAGGGGAACTGATTGGTTGGTATTATACCCATCGTCAGTTAACAGTTCCCAGGTGACATGAGTACAGCATAGTCCGCAGACTTGACACTGCTACTTCGCTTCGAGTGTGTCCCACTGTTCTTAGATTGCTACCCTACCACGGCTCAAAGGAGTCGTGCAAACAGGTAGCAGTTGGGTGCAGTCCCGAGCACTTGGAGGCAGTGGCGGTTAGATAGGATTCGTCTCTCCCGGTATTGGGAGTTGATATCGCGCTGTGTCAGAGAGCCATTACGCAAAGTCCCTGGCCAGGGCAAGCGAGATTTACTGGTAGGTTCCAGTAGTTTCTCAGGGTGTAATGGGCTACGCTCCGACACGACTTTTACAGCTATTAGGGGACTGACGCTTGCCGCCCCCAAGGCTCGATATGCGATAGTCTTAGACGAACAGACCGGACTGTACGGAGATTGTCACATCAGGCTCAGTAGGAGTTCGGATGGTTTTCCTCATCGGCCTTCTTATCGACATCTACCTGGCGACCGTTACGTACAGATAGTGTCGCTTGCGGTCTGTGGTTAAACCCACTGCCGGCGTAGTGTCGAGTCTTTAGAGTCCCACACAGAGAGTTTCCCTGCTCCAGGCGAAACGATATAGAGTTCGTATGGTTTTACGACAAGGGTTCGGACGCATACGTGTGTTTACGCACGTACGACGTTCTGACAGTTTTTACTAGTAGGTTTTGGTTTAAGCCAGTTTCTAGTATCAGGTTATTGGATTTAGACAGTCTAAAGTTTTTCCTTGTTTTCACGGATTGGAGGGGCGTTCTCGTAATTTTCCGAGAAGCTTCTAAAAGCATGGTGACTTGGAGGGTAAGGTGGCATTAGCATTAATTGATTTTGTGACTCATGAGATGAATCATTCAAGTGAGTTAATGAAGCATTTATTGCTTAATGACTCACTTGATGATTCATTGCACATATTCAATGAAGCATGATGATAATGCATTTCATTTATTCATTTGATAATTCTTTATGCTTCATAATATATTAGAAGTGAAAAACAATTTCAATTCATTTCTTATCACCACCTTCTCTCTCCTCAAGCTCTCTCATTCTTGAAACCCTAACCCTAACCTCTCATGTGTTGAGATCAAGGGTTAGCTAGACTAATACATTCATAACCTCACTCTATATCCCCTAGGTAACTTAGATTAGCACTTTGAGCAACCTAGTTATCTCAAGTTAGAGATCATGCTTGTAGTAGGAGCTCTCGGGTGGATCATCTTTGATTCGAGAAGGCCGTTGAGGTGCCGATATTCCAAGGAGCCTACGAGGAGTGGAGGACCGCGATGAAGACCCGAAGGACAAGTAACGTGAGGTATAACTTCAAATCCGAGTAGTTAAACCTTTCGTTGTTTGCTAGTAACGGTTTAGATACGATTCATGCACCCAAGTCCGTGTTACGAAGCTTTGATAATCGTTTTTCATATATTCCGCCTCCCCGCAAGTTCGTGGGGTGCGTGAAATGGACTTACAGTGGTATCAGAGCCAACTAAGCCATTACTAGCTTGTTAGCAACTAATTAGAAGTTCGATCGACGGAAAACACGAAAACGAAACCCCGGGATCCCTAAATTTCTGTTAATTTTAAACATGTCTAAAAAAATTTATTTGATATGCCTTAAAATTCACAGCAGGGAAATTAAAGAATACTGGGAAAATACGAAGTTCCAACTCGGTGTTATGGCCGCGGATCCGCGGCAATAGAGTGCTTGTGCCGCGGATCCGCCGCCGAGTCAACTCCGAGTTGACTCGGATTTGCTCTGTTATTCATGTTTTCTGGTGTTTTGTTTTCCTGTATAATCTTTTGTCTACCCAGGTTACTTCAGTACAGGTTTGCTTTTGGGGTAGACACGGATAAAGGTAGTCGATCGATGTTCTAAACTAATTGCTAATTGGGTTTTTATCTGTAATGTTTAATGTGTTCGTAAACCTCCCCTAACTGCTAGTATGTCGGTTGGCAGGGGGTTGCACATTTCTGTAATGTTTACTGTTTGTGTATATGGACTTGATTGGAGTGTTGTGATGATTAGCCGGGGTTTTGAGATGGGTTTGATATTCATTCATTCGATATAAATGTAATATGATGTAATATTCTTTTGCGGGGCACATCCAGGTTGCGGTTGTAGCCACCGTTGTATTATTTCTTTTTACTGTTTTTGCTCCTAGGATAGACCCAAGGCGGGGTACACAAACTACCGGGTACTTTGAAGTGTTTAGTGCCCTACTCACTTTGTTGAGGGAGACCGCTTCACTTCGGGTACTTGGCGGGTAGTTTGCCGTACCCGTAGGGGTCTAGGGTGGGGTAATGGCTATTCATCACAACTGTGTAATCCATCTTTTATTGCAGGCTCAAAGCAAATGCGGATTGCTAGTATATCCAATAAAGTTCATCTGTGGTCTGGAATGCTTATTATTGCGTCTGACGAATGTACAATATCTATATATGATAGCTATTAGACGTCACTTATGTTTTACACCCGCACTAGCCCATCCCCCGCTCTGTCATTAGTTAAGTAACCTAACGGGTGATGACGGGACCCCGTGGCGAATGCGGATGGCATAAGAGGACGTGGTATTTTCATTGTTTTCTGCAATGATGGGATAAATGATAGGACGCATTATTATAATGGAAAGAAAATAAACCAAAGTTAATCGTTGGAACAAATTTAAAAGAAACCACTCGGTTATTTTAAAAAAGATCAGAATTTTTAATTGCGGAGCTTTAACCACTCCTTTTAGAAAGTATCAGGTTCCTTCGATTATATCAAGTTCACTACGTTCACGGTTTTTGCCAAAACCATTCGTAGCCCTCCGTCATTTCATTTGGATATTCAGTAGTATTCAAGCTATGTATTTTCACCAACGCCAAGGCATAGTGTTTGGTAGCTGCTGGATATTCATTTGTTTTCATAGATAGATGAGTTAGTTTGGGACAGTCGTATTATCATTTTGGCCAACGTCAAGGATATGTACGGATGGGTTCAAATTAACAAGAATAATGATGGGTAGAACTTGACATGTGACTTATGATATTTTGACCAACGCCAAGGTCATAAGAGCATGGGGTAAAAATTTATATCGGGAATTTCTAAAGAAACTGAAATTTGCATAGAGAGCATACCATTTTGGAGTTTGATGAATGTTGGTAGGATTCCTTCAACATTATCATACGATGATATTTTGGATCCCGATCCTACTATGAGCATATACTACTTATCAGAAGATTCGTCACTTAACGATCAATGCTATACACCAAGTAGGTGCCTTGAAAGGTGTCAGCGGGGCTACGCCCCCAGAGAAAAGAGATTATTTAATTAGGGAACTTCGCGAAAGCGTTTGGAAACCTCCCTCGAAGTATCGAGACTGACCTGGCTGAACGGTTAAGCAAGAATTGTACGGTGAGAATAGTCCTGGCTAATTCTTCTTTTATGGTTTGAGGAGGGATTCAAGAAACAGTGGGAGCCATCCTGTTTAGATAAATTAAAAACCATTCTAAACTTGCAAGAGCATCATGCTAATAGTATTTTCTTCTCTCTCTCTTAATTGCAGCGACCTTGTGACCACACATAGGTTACATCTAGATAACAAATTGACTGAATCTGACTTATATGACTGGCAAAGGTCTGTCCAGATGTCCATTACCTATGACAAGTTGGACCACCCTATTACTACTCAAGATCCCGCCGTCCCAGGTCCAGTTTCCACCGTCACGGATATGGATATCCGCCAGACAAGGGAAAAGGATAAAGCGAAAGCCAAATGCCTCGTGTTAGCTTCAGTTGATGGTGTATACCAGAAGCAGCACGAGAAGATGGACTCAGTTTCCATCTTTCTCCATAATAAAGATTTATATGGAGAGCAGTCTCATATCGCAAGATATGAGACCTCGACCGAATTAATTCAAGCGAGGTTGGCTGTCGGGTCATCTGTAGGGGACAACGTCCTTACAATGACTAGCTATATTGATGAGCTCCAGGACCTGAAGACCACGCTGGGAAACAGGTCAAATACTGACTTGATTCTACAGTCTCTACCTTCTACCCTGAAGGAAACCAGGGAAGTAGAAGGAAAGAGAAGGGCAAAAGTTTCAGGACTGAATGTAGTTAAACAGGGACGTTCCTATTGTTATGGGATTGGGCATTGGCAGAAAGATTGCAGGGCTTTAGAAGCCAGTAGCCAGGATATGAAGCATGTTGTAGCTTCAGCCTCTAGTGTATTTGTAATTGAGAACTGTTTGTCAATTAACTCTACTTCCTGGGTACTAGATACCGGAGCAGGATCTCATATCTGTAATTCATTACATGCTTTGAGAAACCGTAGAGTTATGAAGGTAGGTGATTTGTCTCTTAGAGTTGCAAACGGAATGAGCGTGGACGCTGAATCCGTGGGAGAATATCGCCTAGGTTTGACAAGTGGGCAGATATTGATTCTACGTAACTGTCTATATGTACCTAGTATGACTTGCAATATCATATCACTGTCCTCACTTTCAAGAGAGGGATATGATTTCACATTCGTAAGCGATATAGTTAACATCCACCAAAATCAAGTTCTGATTGGGTCAGGTACATTAGATAACGGTATATACGTATTAAGTCAAGCTCAGGTTTTCAATGTCCAGAATACACTTAAAAGAAAGTCTCTGGAATTAAATCAGGCTTTCTTATGGCATTGTAGACTAGGTCACATCAATGAGAGAAGGTTGACTAAGTTACATAGAGAAGGATATTTGAATCCGTTCGAATATCAACCTTATGCTACTTGTGAATCTTGTCTCATAGGAAAGATGACAAAGACTCCGTTTACTGGACACGGGGTAAGAGCAAGCGAGCTCTTGGGACTCGTACACAGTGACGTGTGCGGTCTAATGTCTACACATGCGCGTGGTGGTTATTCCTACTTCATTACTTTTACGGATGATTTCTCTAGGTATGGATATATCTTCTTGATGAAGCATAAATCCGAGGCCTTTGAGAAATTCCAAGAATACAAGAATGAAGTGGAAAAACATACAGGCAAGAGTATAAAAACACAGAGATCTGATCGAGGTGGTGAATACTTAAGTGCCGATTTTCTGGGTTACTTAAAAGAGAATGGAATTCTCTCTCAGCTTACTCCTCCATACACACCACAACACAACGGTGTATCGGAAAGGAGGAATCGAACCCTATTAGATATGGTTCGTTCCATGATGAGTAACGCTGAGTTACCACGATCATTCTGGGGATATGCACTAGAATCAGCTGCATATCTTTTGAACCTAGTTCCTACCAAGACTGTGCCTACCACACCATATCAGATGTGGAGTGGGAAGAAACCCTATCTTCAGTATCTAAAGATTTGGGGATATCCGGTTTTTGTTAAAAAGCAGCATGCGGACAAGCTCGAGGCACGATCAGTACATTGTAAGTTTGTGGGATATCCAAAGAACTCCAAGGGGTATCTATTCTATTACGCAGAGGAACAAAAAGTTTTTGTTTCTCGTCATGCCCACTTTCTGGAACATCAGTTTTTAGAAAAGGAAACAAGTGGGAGCGAAATAGAACTGGAAGAAATTCCAGAACCACAAGCTATTACTGAAACCTTGGTAGAACAAGAAGGTTCAGGAGAACAGGACATCCTGACGCCACTCCGCAGGAGTAGTAGGCAGTCTCATCCGCCCGAGAGATACTACGGTTTTCTCATAGATGGGGATAGAGAGGATTGCACTATTGACTATGATAAGCCTACTAGCTTCCAGCAAGCCATTCAGAGCGGTGACTCGGTAAAATGGCTGGATGCAATGCGGACCGAAATGGAGTCCATGTACACTAACAAAGTATGGACTTTGGACATTGCTCCAGATGGGGTAAAACCCGTAGGATGCAAATGGATCTTCAAAAAGAAGATTGGTGTAGATAGACAGGTTGAAACCTATAAAGCTAGACTTGTTGCAAAGGGTTTCCGTCAAAGACCTGGTTTGGACTATGATGAAACTTTTTCTCCAGTGGCTATGCTCAAATCCATTAGGGTCCTTCTTGCTATTGCTACCTTCCACGATTATGAGATCTGGCAGATGGACGTAAAGACGGCCTTTCTAAATGGTAATTTGGAAGAAAGCGTCTATATGGATCAGCCAGAGGGATTCATTCAGAGTGGAAGCAGCGGTAAAGTATGCAAGTTGCTTAAGTCCATTTATGGACTAAAGCAGGCATCGCGGAGTTGGAACATCTGTTTTGATGATGCTGTCAAAGAATTCGACTTTATGAAGAATCCAGATGAACCATGCATATACAGTAAGATTATAGGGAGAGCTGTAGTGTTCCTCGTCTTGTACGTGGATGACATTCTCCTAATAGGAAATGATATTCCTATGGTACAGTCAGTCAAAAGATTCTTGTCACATAAATTCTCCATGAAAGACCTGGGTGATGCCACCTACATTCTGGGGATCCGGATCTATCGTGATAGATCATAGAGGATGTTGGGACTTTCGCAGTCCAGGTACATAGACACCATAGTGAAAAGATTCAGTATGGATGATTTTAAGCACGGTAACCTACCGGCTTGTCACGGAATCACCCTCTCTAAAGAGATGTCTCCCAAGACTGATTTGGAAAGGGATCGCATGTCGATTATACCCTACGCTTCTGCGGTAGGCTCTATAATGTATGCAATGTTATGTACCAGACCAGATGTAGCATACGCATTGAGCGTAGTAAGCCGGTATCAGGCAAATCCAGGGGAGAAACACTGGATAGCAGTAAAGAACATTCTCAAATACCTGAGAAGGACTAAGGAGATGTTCTTGGTGTATGGCGGAAAAGACCTCCAGATGGAGGCCTTTGCCGACTCCGGCTTCCTGAGTGACAAAGATGACTCCAAGTCCATGTCGGGTTATGTCTTTACCCTCAATGGAGGGGCGGTCTGTTGGAAGAGTTCCAAGCAGGAGACCGTTGCTGACTCGACAATGGAAGCGGAGTACATAGCTGCTTGCGATGCCGAAAAAGAAGCTGTCTGGATGAAGAAGTTCCTCACATAACTTCAGGAGGTTCCTACCAGTGTTGATCCAATGCCTCTGTATTGTGACAACAACGGCGCTATAGCTTTAGCGAAGGAACCCAGGTCCCATCAAAAGTCCAGACACATCTTAAGGCGGTATCACCTGATCAGGGAGATCGTAGATCGCCGGGAGATCGAGGTGAAGAGAGTAGAGACGGAGAATAACATTGATGATCTATTCACAAACGCCCTTCTTCAGACGCAGTTCGAGAGGCTATTCGAGATGATAGGTCTACGATATGCCAGCTCATGGCCCTAGTGCAAGTGGGAGATTGTTAGTGTATATGCCCTAGGGGCCATTATTGTATCATACTAGGTTGTATATTACTTAATGGAAGCTTGGGATATTTACAGCTGTATATAACTGTCTTGCTAAAAATGGTAGTATGCTACTTGGTTTGTTTCTACTTTAATATGTGCATATGTTTCTTTTAACATATCGCTTATACATATTAGTAGAGCCCTTAGGATCTTTGCTTGATTACCAGCGTTGTGATGGCAGTCACACTAGTGGGGGCTGGGTAGTCTATAAGCAACATCCTATACAGGCCCTAGTCGTAGGATTATCGAGATGGGTTATCGATACTCCGGAGTAGACTGGTGTATACGCTTCTCATCCCAGCATGGGGAGATGGTCTGTCCCACAGCCATCAGTACGTCGTACTGGAGATAGTATGCAGGTGCTCGTTCGGTTACGGGTACACCGGACAGGACTCGCAGGGGAACTGATTGGTTGGTATTATACCCATCGTCAGTTAACAGTTCCCAGGTGACATGAGTACAGCATAGTCCGCAGACTTGACACTGCTACTTCGCCTCGAGTGTGTCCCACTGTTCTTAGATTGCTACCCTACCACGGCTCAAAGGAGTCGTGCAAACAGTTAGCAGTTGGGTGCAGTCCCGAGCACTTGGAGGCAGTGGCGGTTAGATAGGATTCGTCTTTCCCAGTATTGGGAGTTGATATCGCGCTGTGTCAGAGATCCATTACGCAAAGTCCCTGGCCACGGCAAGCGAGATTTACTGGTAGGTTCCAGTAGTTTCTTAGGGTGTAATGAGCTACGCTCCGACATGACTTTTACAGCTATTAGGGGACTGACGCTTGCCGCCCCCAAGGCTCGATATGCGATAGTCTTAGACGAACAGACTGGACTGTACGGAGATTGTCACATCAGGCTCAGTAGGAGTTCGGATGGTTTTCCTCATCGGCCTTCTTATCGACATCTACCTGGGGACCGTTACGTACAGCTAGTGCCGCTTGCGGTCTATGGTTAAACCCACTGCCAGCGTAGTGTCGAGTCTTTAGAGTCCCACACAGAGAGTTTCCCTGCTCCAGGCGAAACGATATAGAGGTCTTATGGTTTTACGACAAGGGTTTGGATGCATACGTGTGTTTACGCACGTACGACGTTCGGACAGTTTTTACTAGTAGGTTTTAGTTTAAGCCAGTTTCTAGTATCAGGTTATTGGATTTATACAGTCTAAAGTTTTTCCGTGTTTTCACGGATTGGAGGGGCGTTCTCGTAATTTTCCGGGAAGCTTCTAGAAGCATGGTGACTTGGAGGGTAAGGTGGCATTAGCATTAATTGATTTTGTGACTCATGAGATGAATCATTCAAGTGAGTTAATGATGCATTTATTTCTTAATGACTCACTTGATGATTCATTGCACATATTCAATGAAGCATGATGATAATGCATTTGATTTATTCATTTGATAATTCTTTTTTCTTCATAATATATAAGAAGTCAGAAACAATTTCAATTCATTTCTTATCACCACCTACTCTCTCCTCAAGCTCTCTCATTCTTGAAACCCTAACCCTAACCTCTCATGTGTTGAGATCAAGGGTTAGCTAGACTAATACATCCATAACCTCACTCTATATCCCCTAGGTAGCTTAGATTAACACTTTGAGCAACCTAGTTATCTCAAGTTAGAGATCAAGCTTGTAGTAGGAGCTCTCGGGTGGATCATCTTTGATTCGAGGAGGCCGTTGAGGTGCCGATGTTCCAAGGAGCCTACGAGGGGTGGAGGACCACGATGAAGACCCGAAGGACAAGTAACGTGAGGTATAACTTCGAATCCGAGTAGTTAAACCTTTCGTAGTTTGCTAGTAACGGTTTAAATACGATTCATGCGCTCAAGTCCGTGTTACGAAGGTTTGATAATCGTTTTTCATATATTCCGCCTCCCTGCAAGTTCGTGGGGTGCGTGACATGGACTTACACCAGCTATTGCTGAGATTGATGTGATGCCTCTTCCAGAGCTTAAGAGCTGAAATCGCTGGAGCTTTCAGGAAAAGAAGTGACAGGTGGTAGCTAGTCTATCTTGAGTTGAGAGACGAAGGTGATTCGTCTGATTGATGCGCGGACGCAAGCCCAGTTGAGTTGAAGATTGTCAGTGTGGAGAGTCTTACTCGGGTCTAGAGTAGACTGACCCAGAGAAGACTGTTGATGTATCGTCTATCCTTGAGGATTGGGGGCATTGTTTAGCATGCGGACGAAGGGTGTTCACATGTCGTCTGGGCGGAGTTGAAAGGTTCGAACGAATGTCAGAAAACTCATTTTTCCTAGTTTAAAGTATTCGTAAGGACATGCAAGTGCTTCTGTGGAACCTCAAGAAGAATGAAACCCTAACTCGACGTGATGACCATGAAACCGCTTTTGAACCTTAGGGTTTGCGGCAGTTTAGCGGTGCCATCAGTGAGGCTTGGGTCTTCCCTTCTACGGTCAGTCCATAGGTACTATGGCATATACCGAATATTATTAAACCGTGCTCAGGTGTTGAGATCTCGGAACATTTTGGGACTTTTGATGACTCGATCGAAAAGTTTAACGCCGTCCGAATATCCTGTGACAGGAGATTAGCAACAAGACCAGCTTCGGATAGAGGACCTCACCCAGGTGTGTTGTGAGTTGATCGAGAACGGACGAATATTGAGTATTCCTCCGATTGTTGGGACGGGTTCCCTAGGACGTGTTCGGCTAGATAACTTCGATAGAGTGATGAAGATACCGTGTTCGTAGTTCGAGTCCGTGTGAGAGACTCCGGATTGACTGTAGCCGAGAACATTTGCAGTACGTAGATAGCATGATGCGACGTCAAGTGGACGATAATGAAGACGGGTGGAGCAAGAGGTTCGTGCGAGACGTTAATGAGCTGTTGTTACTCCCCGTCGAGATTAGAGATCGGATATGTGTATAGAGGCGTTGAGATACGGCCAGTTTCCGAGGAAAAGTTGTGCTGAGAACGCAGATGTCCAGAGAACGAGAAAGATTATGTAAGAGTACCAGCCTCTGTATAGTTCGGCATAGGTGAGATCGGAAGAGACCTTGAGCCAGTTCCTTCCATGACACTGCAGCAATAAGATTTGCACCGAGGATCAGATTTGTTACATGTATTCTGAGGACCCAGAGACAGAGGACGCCAGACCGTGGGCAGGAAGGAGCGGATGTTTTTACTCTGCCAGTTTGGGCGCACCGACTTTTTCTTCGACATTGTAGGAGGTGTACCTCAATATCATTTGTTGCGATCTGCGTTGTGATCTGAGTATCATGCTTATATCGCTTGGATTTTGTGTTTCATGATATTTTGTGCACCATGGCTGCACCTACTGGGTATTTACATTTTATGAATAGTTGTTGCACTGGATATACGTTTTACACACTGTTGTATTGGTTCGTGATTTGTGCATATCTATTTGCACTTGATATTGATTTTGTGCCTTAGCTGCATACGTTTATGATTTCATGGATTTCATACAGTTGATTTGATATGTGCGTGTGGTACGCACTCAATTTGATTTTAGCACTCGGTATAGCTCGTATGTGCTTGCAGTGCATTGATATGTGTTTTATGCACGCAGTTGCACACTTTTATGATTTTTATACACCTTGGTATGCTCATGTGTTTTTCATACGCATTTGAGTTATTGATGATATTTCTTAAACGGGATGCACAGGATTTGATATTTCGTGCACTGGATGCACAGGATTGGTATTTCATGCATTGGTTGCACTCGATTTATGCCTTTGAGCATTCATTTTACCGGATTTGTGTTTTCGTGCGCGTGCATACTTGATGTTCTTTATCATGCATACTACTGCACTTGATACTTATTACGGACCTGACACGCTTGGGTCGGATTTTACGCATATTAGGCGCTTGATTTAGATTTTTTTTATTATTCGTGCATGTGGAATGCACTTGATTCAGATTTTATTTGTGCATGATGGATGCACTTGAGTTGGATTTCGTGCATGTTGAGCGCATGATATGAGATGTGATTGGTGCACACCGGATGCACTCGATTGGGGTTTTCGTTCGTGCATGTTTTTTGCACTGGTTTGAGATTTTCGAGCACTTTTGATGCACTAGTTGTTATTGTCGTGCACACCAGTTGCATTAGACAGATGTTTTCGTGCACACCCATTGCACTTAGTCTTACTTTTGGGCATATTGTGGCACCTGTACTTGGATTTGATTTCCGTGCGCACCAGGTGCACGTGATTGTTGGATTCGCTTTTTGAGGCTGATTTTGCTTTTGAGCACTTTGTTTTCATGATAAGGCCCTATACTTTGTAGTACCCTAGCAGGACTGATCCGGGGACAGTACCTGTGTACTTTTGCATGCATAAAAAGTTTACGAAGAGGTTTCAAAAAGGAGCTATAGTCTCGCTATTTTTTTATGTGTCTGCGTGTGACACCAAAGTTTACAAATAAAGCCTTTTGGGATATTTCAAAAGGCAGAACGCATATTTTGGCAAAACATATATGCTAGTATATTATTACTTTAACAATGAGTGTCCGCCACTTGTGCCGTGAGTTACGCATTACGCGGCAATTCAGAAAGGATTATGCATATGATTTATTCGGTTTTTGGAGATTTCTCAAACAGGATGTGTACTATATATGTGCATTATAGTATTTGATTAGTGCATATGAGATTTCGGTAGTGGATTTGAGATTTAAATCTCCTTTGTGACTCTGATGATATGTGTGCAAGTCCATTGATTTGCGTGACACTTGACGGAGATCGGTTTTAAGTTTAGTACTCATTTTCCCGGCGCGCGGGATGCGCTGTGGGTTTCTGTTTCTTCTGTTATTTCGGAGCCCCGTTGAATTAGTTGTTTATTGCAATGTTTTATCATTTGGGGGTTTAAATTTAAATTCGGGCACCGAATTACTTTAAGGGGGGAAGATTGTAACGTTTTAGAAATCGTTATGTGAATTTTTCCGTTTTAGGGTAAAATAGTCGGTATTTTCCGTTTTAACCCGATTATGATCAAACTTCCGTATAAACTTGCCGGCACCTGGTTTAGCTAGAATAAAGCTAATGCGCGGACTTTCGGGGTAAATGGGATGTTTTGATTCACGTAGAATTTTTCCCTAATAAAATATTATTTTAAGTGGTAAATTATGCACGTAAAATTAGGAAATTTCTTCTATGAGATTTATTGCTAATCAAATCACCAAAATGAGTTTAGAACCTTCTTTTTAAATATCTAGATTTTTCTTTTGGACAAAAGGATTTGAATTTAAAAAGAAAAGAAAAGAAAGAAAGGTGGAAATATTGCATTTAATGATGCATTTATTGTATTTTGCTAGAAACTTCTCCATTGTTATTACACAAATCCCCCCCCCCCCCATCACCTTTGGCCGAGCCTCTTCGCCCATTTCTGCCCAAAATATTTCCTAGCTCAATTTCTTCATTTTCCAAGATCAAAAACTCATCAAAAATCCCAAAATTTTCCCGAAAATTCCTAAATAAAAATAAAACCATCATTCTCATCACTAACTAGCTTTGATCTTCATGAAAAAATTTGATTTTTTTGGAGGTTAAGATTGATGGAATCTTGTGCTAGGATTTGTTCTTAAGAGGTATAATTTCTTACCTTAATCCTTAATTAATATGTTTAAATCTTGATTTAGCTATTTAATTGGTTATTATAGATTTTAAACTCTTGATTAATTCATTATTCATAATTTTTAGGAAATTCAAGTTAGGGTAAAACTTGATGAAGTGTTTAATGTTAATTTGTGTTTAAGAAAACTTATTCTAGTGGTGGAATATGATAATTATTGTTAATTACTACTTTGCCTAATTAGAAATTTTGCTTACTTGGTTTTCGCTAAAACTTAATTAACAAGTTTTAAAAATATGGAAGTGGTTTTGATAGCTTAGTTAAGCTATTATAAGATGTTTGAAATTGCTAGATTTGTGTTAGCTTTGAACTTGTGCGAAATTGAGATAAAATGATATAACTGCTTACTAGATTTTCGGGAAAATTTGACGTGGGTAAATTTGACGTGGGTTTTAAATGAAAATGGAGATGACATAAATATTAATACCTACGATATTTATTGTGTTTGTAAATGCGTATTGATATTATTGGGTTTTTAATGTGGCAGTTTCCATGTATAGCGACCCTATTTAGGGTTTTGGCAATTTTTTCCGGTATTTGGATTCTTGGTTTGAGTTTTGGATGTGGTATTTGGTCGTTGGATGTTTGTACGTCAAAAACAAGTGTAGTTGATTGTTTTTCATGTGTAGGCTATAGATTCTAACCTTTGAGCGCACCGCGTGCCGTATTTTGGATTTCGAAAATTGATGTTAATAGCTTTGCGAATTCGTATTGATTGTAGGTACCTTCGCGTGGATTCCGAGATGACGAAGCGCATCGACTACGGCTAAGCGAGGAGTTTAGCAGGTGAGTAGATTTATATCTACCGGGGAAGTCGGGTGGATGGCGTATAGCACCCCCGCAAATAGTGGATTGGAAGATCGGTGATTATTATACCCTGATAAATGTTAAGATACTGACATGATTGTAGAATTGTAAAAGATAATGTGATAGAAGTGGACACTAGTGAACACATTGGCTTAGGAGAATATGAAATGATAAGTGAATCATGATATGTACGATTTTGAAAGAGAACAGGTGTGATGTTCATTTAATGTGTCGCGAGATATTTATGTGATGAACGAGTATACGATGTGATATGACGACTTAGTGTGATATGTCATTATATGGATTCGAGTCGATATGGATGGTTGATACCTTTGTAGGTCCCCTGATACGAGATTGACATGGTTGTGACCTGAGAGATTGGTATATATTTATTTATGGATAATGATTGCATAATGAGTAATATGCCGTACGAGACTTAGATACGTACCCCGATGATGTATAGGTTGATAGAATCCCTATTCGTTAATGCCGCTGTACGTTAGATTACCGTACGCGATGACTTTTACCAGTTGATTTATCCATACCCTTGATTAGAGGATGTCGTACGATGGATTGTACCGTACGTGATGTTGTGAGGCTGGATGCCGATTGATAGATTCGCCGACTCGGTCTTGTTGATATGTATACCCCATAGCATTTGATTCATTATATGCATTATGCTGCATTCATGCTATTCTCATTGCATTTCTTATACCTGTGCTAGTACACCTACACCATTATCGATGATGCGTATGTTACACATACACAGATTTGTCGGCTCACACACTTCTTCATCGATAATTGCTATGTCACTTACACAGTAGAATTGCTACATCATGCTATGATATACTGCCATGTTCACATCGCTAAGCTAGGTTGCATGATATACTGACATATACACCCACATACTCTGCTACAGCTACATGTACATCATGCCTACATATTGACATGTGATATTGAGACATTGCTTATTGTGCTTATGAGATGCATCATACATACATGCTTACATGTAGATACTTAAACGTTGCTACAATTACATATACACTTCATATGATGCTGCACTTGATTTCGGAGGATTTGGGAACCGCAAGATATATTTTTAAAGATGGATTCATTTAAAAGAGTGGTTTTCCCTTTATTTGCTCATATTGCTGTTTTATGTTGCGTATATCAGTTTTCATGGATTTTACGCATTGAGATATGGATTGCATGTAATTTATGGATTTGAGAACCGTGGGGGTATTTCAAAAAACTATGTATTGTTTGGAAACCCGGTTTCTCTTGATATGATATTTTGATGCGTCCACCATGAAATTTCTCGGTTCTGAGATTTGTGATATATACCCGATGCGAGGAGTGAGTGGGCCATGTGCGGTTACATGGTGGAGCCCGGTACGGTTCCCCTCGGCAAGATGTTCGTGGTACAGACGATGAGCCTGGAAGGTGGGCAAGTACCTACCGGTGATAGTATTTGGACTCGGCGGTTATCGTAGGGATACCGACCGGAGTGATGTATGGACTTGACGTCAGGGCCAGTCGTGGTGACAGCGCCTGAGTTATGAGGATTTACGTGTCGATGCTAGACACGGGTATTCATGATGTTTCGGGTGTCGGTGATAGTCACCCAGGTTTCCATGATTATGATGTGGCATTGATGGACACACATTCTTTGATATCCTTATATTTACCTGCATATGCTTTTATGAAATTTACATGCAGGAGTTGGTGTGTTAGTGGTTGACACGTGGACGAGATCCAATGCATACATGCATTGATTTTATTGTTGGACGAGATCCACCTGCATACATGCATTGATTCATTGTTGGGTGATATACACTTGTTGTTAGGCATTTATATTGTGTTGGCACATATGCAGATATGGTCACCTTAAATATCATAATATTACCTTTATGATATAGTTGACATAGGAATCGTTGTTTATTTCGATTTCTACCTGTTGATATTTTCTACTCACGAGTTGTCAACTCACCCCCATTGTGCCACAGTTCTTGCAGGTTGTCCGCTTGGATCAGTAGTCGCATCGCTGGCACACAGCTTGCTTTCGGGTGATTTGTTTTGGTAGGTGGTACATATTGGATCGTGCCTCTCTTGTATTTGATATTCAGATTGTATCTAGTCACTCCATCAATTCAGAAACTAGTAATTGTATATGTTGCAGACTTAGAGGACTTGTAGTTGCGAGACTTGAGCGATGGGTTTTATGTTCGCTTTTGGGGTTGATGTCTTGCTTTACTTTATTTCTTATTGTGGATCTTCGCCGTTGGGCGTCGTATACTTGTTATTTATACTTGTGGTGTTGTTTCCGCCGTTGGACGTGTTTTGCTCCCGTTTGGGATGCTTTCTATATATTCCTTGTTGTACCTGTTTTCGGGGCTAGTTTTTACAAAAGAGGTGCTGCCGAAATTTTTATGAAAAACAAGGAAGAGAGTTAAAATAAGTTTTAAGGATCTTTACTTAATGTTTCTAAATGTTGTAAATGTTTTCTTTACTTACTTCAGTTGTAAGGTTTAGATTTCTGGGTTTCGGCTTACTTAGGTTACGTTACACCTGTAGACATTGCGTAATTTAAGTGCTGGTCATGAGCTGCTATTTTAGGTCGTGACATCCGGTCTCTTCGTCTGATATGTCGCATATCCAGTATTGGGGTGGTAAACGTCAGACCCCAATAACCGATAAGTCATGCCGATGTGAGGCTCATAACGGGGCGAGAAACTACCGATAACATTTATTAGTAAATCTCTGTATCATCCCTGGCCAGGGACTTTCCTGTTATAGCCAATCGAGCTCAGCGCAACATCAACTCCCAATACCAGGAGATACGAATCCCCTCCTATCGCTCATTGCCTCCATGTGATTCGGGACTGTACCCAAAAGCCACCGTTTTGCATGTTCTTTTGAACGGGATAAGGTGGAAATCAAAGCATAGTGGGAATCACACAAGACTCTATGACGATCTCGGGTCTACAAACTAACCTGTACCAGTGTTACCTGAGAACTTCTATCTGAGGATAGGTATAATACCAACTAGGAGTTCTCGGCGAGTCCGTTCAGTGTACCCAGTCTCCATTGAGCACCCGTATACCATCTTTGATGTCAAACACCAATGGATATGGGATCATCCATCGCCCATCATATGGGTCAAGATGCGTATACGCTAGTCTACTCCGGAATATCAATGCCCTGTCTCGATACACCTTCGACTAGGAAAAATTATAGGGTGTACTTGCGGACTACCCTTGGCCCCACTAGTATGATCTCCATCATAGTCCTGGTAGTCAAGTACACAACGTAAGGGATTTATCAACATGTGAGAGCAAGACAACATCACATATACAAGTCAACATGTTAAGATAAAGAGCAACCGGATAGCATACTATCGTGTCGAGAAAGAAAGTTCTCTCTATATATATCCAAGCATCCACTATAATATACATCACATGTACAATAATGGCCTCTAAGTCATACATATAACTAACAGCTCTTGCTGGGTACCCTGCTGAATACTAAATTCAAGAACACACACACACTTGAAATACGAAAATGGTTTGCTACAAAGTATTTGCGGCCAAAATTGCATCCAATTTCGAAAGGAAATGGTAAATGGGTGATTCCACCAGCAAATTACACGATATCCATGTAAATCTACGGTAGCGCCCCGGCCGTCAACACGAGGCCAAAACGCGGAACAAATTTTTTTTTTAAAACTGGCGCTAACGTAGGCTTTTACCCGGATCGTACCATTAACACTAAACTAGTGTTCAGTTGATAAAACTGCACATTTGTATTACATTTTTCCTACCATTTTCATATTAAAAAAGGACTTTATTATAATATATTATACATATGAGGGATTATGTGTAAAAACATTATTTTCCATGTGTTAATATATTTTAATTATCATTTGGTAGGAAAATGTATGCAAATATTATTGACCTAATCCTAGTAGAACAAAGTCTACTAAAATCTTATTTGAGTTGTTGTGCAGAATTTTCCAAGTTATTATGCAGAATATATCAAAGAAATCAAGCTGTTGAAGAAATCTTGCCAAATTAAGAAGCAAAACTTGGAGACCAAGTCTGGAAGCAACCGAGAGAAGATTTCTGAATTCTGAAGGTGCCTAGGATTGCCACATGTCACAAGATGCAAGCCCAAGAAAACTCATCAAGAGATCTCACCCATTGAGCGCGGATCCATGGCCAAACCCACCCTTGGGCCGCGGATCCACCGCAATTCCAGGGAGTTAGGGGCAGAGGATTTTTGGGGTGAATCTATGCTATATTTTTGCAAGTTTTCAACAATAATATTCTGGCTTTGCACTATAAAAGGGCACCGAGAGCCTCTTGGAAAAGCTATCAAGTCGACGCGATCACGAAGTCCAAGACGGCTCACGCATCCAGACTGATCATCAACGGTTCATCTACCTTCTTAGAAGAGATCGAGAAGCAAACTAGGTTTTTGTAATCATTTTCTAAGGAATCAAAGTGTACTTGATCTTGTTGATTAATAAAGGTAGTTCTTTTTCTTATTCTATTTCTTCGTAGTTTAATTATGCATTTTCTCTCTATCTCTTTTTCTCCCAACATGCGCGAGTAATTCTCCGCTTGTTAGGGTTCGTAGGATTAGGGTAGGCTAATGGATGATGAACATCCCTAAACCCTTTTTTAAGTCCTATAAAGTTTATGAACTTTATCAAAAGAATTATTAACATCCTAATCGGGCGCGCTAACAATTCTTTGCTAGTTCCGACCGCGATTAGAGATTAGATTAATGATTATTTTGGTAAAGGCTAGATAATGAACGGAGTTCCGTGTTGAGATAAGGGTTAAGAGTGGGATTCCTTTTCCCTCCAGAAACCCTAATCTACACGCATCACCGTCGTTCTAGTTCTAAATCTATTAATGAATAAAAAGGATAACTTTTAATTAATCATCCATAACTACTAAATCCTAACGAACCCTACAAGCCCTCTTATTATATTAATTACATCTTTAAAATAATCTAGATCTATATTTTACATTCTTGTTTAACGTAGATCTAGAAATCTTTCTATAAAATTCTTTATCTCTCCTCTCTTTCTCAACACATCTAAGGTAAAAGTAAAAGGTTCCACGTTTCTCAGAGGACGACCCGTACTCATCTCGGTCTAGCTACACGCGACACCGTTCTGATTGCGGTTAAACTACAAACACACTTTTTCACACCAATCAAATGGCGCCATTGCCGGGGATACGTGCGTAATTTTTTATTCTTACTATTTGTGTTGAATTCTTAGACGAGCCATATCATTATTAAAACAAAACTGCAAATTGCATATTTAATGATTTGTGCGTGGATTTTTTTGCAAGGAGATCTGGAGTCATAGAATTGAGGAAAACAGGAAACAGAGAGATTTTTAGAGATCCAGAGGAGCAAAGGAGATCACAGAAAAATTTTCATCAACTGTTCTCTCCACCTCGCGGCGGAACCGCGGCATAAAGGTGCTTCCTGCGGCGGAAACGCGGCTGCTTGGAGGGATTAGGGCTACAGAACTCTTTGGTAAGATTCTTAACTCCTTCTCTCTCTCCCCAAATCCAATAAAATCTATTTTCTGCAGGATTCTTTGCAAAATTGTGCTGCTCAAAAATCTTTTTGCAAAAGTTTTGTGATTGGTTTTGTTTTGCATATTTTAATACGGACTTTAAGTGGCAAAGACCAAATCAAGATTAGGTGGGGATTTCATCACCCTTCCTAAGCCCCACAAATCACAAACCGAGCATATAGATCAACCCTTCATTAATTTAAAAAATATCTAGACGAGACTCTAAGGACTGTCGCGCTCAATAAGGACAGAGGAAGGTCGTGGGTAATCTATCGTTTATCCGCATTACTTTTGTAGTGCCTAGGCAAGTGTGACAAAGGCTAGTGGTTTTTAATTAGGCCCACAACGTGGTTCCTTCCCACTTACCTGGCACTTATCTGGCTACAAGGGTAGTACGGAGGCGGTAGAGGATTGATCCTGCGGCTTGTCCTTTGGAAGTCTACGAGCGGTCTAGAGACTGACCTAGGTAACCTTAGTTCTAGGGTTGCTTGTGCATCTTAGGGGTGATTTGTCATGAGTCCCACTTTTTCAAAACAAGCCAATTTTAAATCACACACACGCTGCCACTTGCACTAAACCCGCTTAGTGCATGCTCGGCTGGACACGGGATCCTAGTGCCCGTCTTGTCCGCGTTCCTGCTATCGACGCCGAAGTCGGTACTTCTTCATCTTCTTTTCCCCCACCACACACCACATCGACCGTGATGGACGGCACTCCATCTAATTATAACACCACGCTGCCACCGCCCGCAGGTGAGCAGAATCCACCGCGCATCTCTCTCCAAGAGAGATGCTATCCTATTCGTGGTCCTCTTCCTACTTGTCTATCTCTTCCACCACCTAACGGGGATAATTTCGAGATTAAACCCCACTATATCAATCTGCTGCCCAAATTTCACGGGCTTGAATCGGAAGACGCGTACGTTTTCATCACCAAATTCGAAAACGTATGCGCAATGATGGGTACTTCACAATTGACTTTAGATGCTATGCGCTTACGTTTTCTCCCATTCACACTGTGCGACTTGGCAGAAAAATGGCTTTATAATACTGCCGCACACTCTATCACTAATTGGGATGAATTCGTCGTAGCATTTCTTAAGAAGTTTTACCCAAATCATAAGACTGCACATGTTAGGAGCGAGATCAACCAGTTCACCCAGCTTCCCAATGAACCATTTTGGAAGTGCTTTGAACGTTTCAAAGATCTACTTGTCCAATGCCCCCATCACGGAATACAAAGATGGGATTTATGTCGGATTATATATAAGGGCATTAATCCAGCGACAAAGCAGATGCTTGAAACAATGTGTCAATGCAATTTCATGTCTAAAGATGACGGTGAAGTATGGAAATATCAGGAAGACCTTACTGAACACACGTTGCAGTGAGAAAGTGTAAGACCACCTTCAACTAAGGGAGGTATTCACCAGCTCGATGTTTCTATCGCAGTGAAAGCCGAAATGGCAGCGATACAGAAGAAACTCGATGCTATTGAAAACAAGTTCTCAACATTCTCCCTAAATCAGGTCACGCTTCCTAAGACTGTCTGTGGTTGCTGTTCGGATCCTTCACACTTAACGGAAGAATGTCCTATGAATGCATCGTTTCAATCTAATGCTGCTTTTCAGCAGCGACCTAGAAACGACCCTTATTCTTCCACATACAATCAAAGATGGAGGAATCATCCTAACTTTGCTTGGAATCAAAACCAACAAAGTAATTATCAAAGACCTCCTCCACAGCAACCACAAACACAGAATCAGCCCCCCTTTCAGTCACAAAATTTCCAAAATCCGGCCAACATTTCTACACCACAAGTGGCTGGTACTGACAACTCACTTGCACAAACTTTGGATATGTTCATGAAACAATCCATGCAAAATTCGGCTGAGATAAGGTCTTCTATTGATACCCTAACGAAAAACTCCTCCTCCCATGGTGAGAGTATTAAATCAATGGAAAACCAAATCGCACAGTTAAACGCCGCAATGAGTACGAGAGAGAAAGGGAAACTCCCATCTCAACCCCTACCGAATCCTGGCCATTCACAAAGTCATAATGTGAATGCCATTACTACGTTGAGATCGGGGAGAGTGCTGAATAACCAAGTGGGTGAGCAATTTGATGATAGTGACACATTTGATACCCCTTCTTCTTCTTCTTCCCCTAATTCGTCTAGTCTTCCACCTTCATCCGAGCCTATTCTCCGTTTTCCCCAAGGCTCGAACATTTCGCCAAATATATCTAAGTCGATTCCCACTCCAATTTTGGGATCGAATCCATCCCCACAGTCTTCTCCACAAACGTTGGACCCAAAACTTATTGATCAAGCACCTTATCCAAACAGGTTAAGGGGCAACAGACCAAGTCCACAAATGGAGAAGATCGTGGAAATTTTTAAGCAAGTTAACATAAACATTCCTCTCCTAGATGCTATTCAGCAAGTTCCGTCATATGCGAAAATTCTAAAGGACTTGTGCACAAGGAAGAGAAAAGTTCAAGTACCTAAAAAAGTTTTCCTTGCGAGTAATGTGAGCACGGCTTTTACACAACAACTTCCCAAGAAACCAAAGGACCCCGGAAGTCCTACAATTTCAATCTCTATTGGGGGTAAAAATATCAATCGTGCTCTACTCGATCTAGGTGCTAGTATTAACTTGCTTCTGTATTCTGTGTATGAGCAATTAGGGATCGGAGAGTTAAAACTTGCGCATTGCACTCTTCAGATGGCCGATCGATCTATCACCCAACCAAGGGGTGAGATAGAGGATGTGTTAATCAAAGTCGGGGAATTCATATTCCCTGTGGACTTTATCGTTATAGATACATAACCTGTAGCGAACCCACGCAATCAAATCCCGGTGATACTCGGTCGACCCTTTTTGGCCACTTCCAACGCAGTAATTAATTGTAGAAATGGCTCTATGACCCTATCCTTTGGAAAGAAGTCAATTGAGCTTAATATTTACAAGTTGGGAAGTGAACCCTCTGAATCCTATGCTCATGTGTGTTCTGTCAAATTAATGGATGTCGACAGCAGCGAATTTTATCAACCTCATGATACAGACTCTTTTCATATGTTGTTGTTTGACCCAACCATTTACTCTTCCACCGAGTTGTCCGGGTCAACATCTAATGAGGAACTTTATATTGAGTCTGACGATCACCCCATTTTTTCTGATGACATTATTTTTCGGGGTATCGATGAAAGCTTTGAGGAAATTTTCGCTGATGAACTTGCATTTTTACAAGACACGGGTGTTGAGATGAATCAACTCCAAGATGAAGAAATTGGACCTCCACCCCCTCTTTTGGACAATCATGCCAATGCGAGTAATCCATCATTACTATCACTGTGTCGTCTCTCCAAATTGAGACGCAATCCTTTTCCAATACACCTCTTGTCACCTCCCCACTTCTTCACGTCAATAGGTGACATGTTCTTCCACCAACCTTGGTGCTTCATCGATAAATTTTTTGAATGGTTGGTGTTGACCTTCGGTCTTTGCAAGCTTGGCATTGACCAATAACCTTGACCCCCTCATGTGATTTTAAAAGATTAAAATTGTTTAACTCAAGTTTGGGAGAGGGGTGGTATATTTTGGCTCTTGAAAGAAAATGATTTTTACAAAATTGTGAGCCTAAAATATGTTTGGGGGAGGATTTTCACTTTCATATATTTTTGCCCCCATTAATAATTTCCTCCCAAGTCTACAGGTTTTTTGAGCTTAACGGATGACATCAGTGAGGACACTGCTGTAAACAGGTTTGGGGGAGGTTTGTGCTTATTTACACATCAATTTGCATCATATTTTGCATAAGCACAACATTTTCAAAAATTTAAAAAAAAAATTCTTTTATAACAAAAGAGTAGAAAGTGAAAAATTACATCCAAAAGATAGGAATAATTTAAGAAAACCAAGAAAATTAGAAGTTTTCTTAACTGGTAATAAGTAATTATGAGCTGTTGTCCCAAGGGTTAGTAAAATGAAGGAAGTCACTAATCTGAGGATAAAAATAAGTCTGAAAAATAGTTTCTATTCTGGAAGCCAAACATTTGAATGTTGATACTCTACAATATGCACCTACACACGTCTTGAAACTCGGGATAGTAGAGGATACCTTGAAATGCTCTTGTCTAAAAGCCAAAGTATGAAGAAAATGAAAAAAATGAAGAAAATATAAAAATGGTGAAAAGAAAAAAATGAACACTGGTTTTGTTATCGCCAAGGCAGCAATAAAAAAATATAGCGAGGGTGCCTCTTCACCTAGTGCCCTAAGGCCAACTGGTCTGGGAGTCACTGCTAAGCCTTAGGTGGTGCAAGACGAGGAAAATATTATCACCTAATCAGCAAGCGCATGAGTAATCGGTCGGTTAGTACCTCAAGAAGTATTAACGGTCGCATGAAAATGTGTGAGCAAATCTTAAATATTCATCAAATTAAAAAGTACTAAGGTAGATGGACAAGAGTATGATAGCTTGAATTGAATTCTCCGAGTGTAGGGATGTTATTTACACACACGTGGGGTTATATGATCAATGTTTGGATGAAAGGTAGGAATGAAGAATAAAGACGATGTTTTATTGAGGGATGATGTGATTTCTAACATTTTTTCATGACTATTAAGATAGGGCTCATGACAACTGAAAAGATAGTATAGTTGGAAACTCTTCTTTTCAAGGCCTTTCTTTTATGGTTCTTGTCTTTATATGTAAATTTCACCATCTTTCTTTTGTTATTGGATTTTGTGGGTGTAATCCGCTAAAAACTCTCAGGAGACAACACTCCTCCTGTTAGGGACACCTAGAGGTTTAACGGTTTGTTGCACGTGCTCAGTGCAATCGTGTTTGCCTACGAAAGTGTGCTTAGTTTTCTCCTTTCTTTTTCTCATCTTAAATAAACTAGTTTGCTCGGGACGATCAAAGATAAGTTTGGGGGTATTTGTTCAGTTGATAAAACTGCACATTTGTATTACATTTTTCCTACCATTTTCATATTAAAAAAGGACTTTATTATAATATATTATACATATGAGGGTTTATGTGTAAAAGCATTATTTTCCATGTGTTAATATATTTTAATTATCATTTGTTAGGAAAATGTATGCAAATATTATTGACCTAATCCTAGTAGAACAAAGTCTACTAAAATCTTATTTGAGTTGTTGTGCAGAATTTTCCAAGTTGTTATGCAGAATATATCAAAGAAATCAAGCTGTTGAAGAAATCTTGCAAATTAAGAAGCAAAACTTGGAGACCAAGTCTGGAAGCAACCGAAAGAAGATTTCTGAATTCTGAATGTGCCTAGGATTGCCACATGTCACAAGATGCAAGCCCAAGAAAACTCATCAAGAGATCTCACCCATTGAGCGCGGATCCGCGGCCAAACCCACCCTTGGGCCGTGGATCCGCCGCAATTCCAGGGAGTTAGGGGCAGAGGATTTTTGGGGTGAATCTATGCTATATTTTAGCAAGTTTTCAACAATAAGATTCTGGCTTTGCACTATAAAAGGGCACCGAGAGCCTCTTGGAAAAGCTATCAAGTCGACGCGATCACGAAATCCAAGACGGCTCACGCATCCAGACTGATCATCAACGGTTCATCTACCTCCTTAGAAGAGATCGAGAAGCAAACTAGGTTTTTGTAATCATTTTCTAAGGAATCAAAGTGTACTTGATCTTTTTGATTAATAAAGGTAGTTCTTTTTCTTATTCTATTTCTTCATAGTTTAATTATGCATTTTCTCTCCATCTCTTTTTCTCCCAACATGCACGAGTAATTCTCCGCTTGTTAGGGTTCGTAGGATTAGGGTAGGCTAATGGATGATGAACATCCCTAAACTCTTTTTAAGTCCTATAAAGTTTATGAACTTTATCAAAAGAATAATTAACATCCTAATCGGGCGCGCTAACAATTCTTTGCTAGTTCCGACCGCGATTAGAGATTAGATTAATGATTGTTTTGGTAAAGGCTAGATAATGAACGGAGTTCCGTGTCGAGATAAGGGTTAAGAGTGGGATTCCTTTTCCCTCCAGAAACCCTAATCTACACGCATCACCGTCGTTCTAGTTCTAAATCTATTAATGGATAAAATGGGTAACTTTTAATTAATCATCCATAACTACTAAATCCTAACGAACCCTACAAGCCCTCTTATTATATTAATTACATCTTTAAAATAATCTAGATCTATATTTTACATTCTTGTTTAACGTAGATCTAGAAATCTTTCTATAAAATTCTTTATCCCTCCTCTCTTTCTCAACACATCTAAGGTAAAAGTAAAAGGTTCCACGTTTCTCAGAGGACGATCCGTACTCATCTCGGTCTAGCTACGCGCGACACCGTTCTGATTGCGGTTAAACTACAAACACACTTTTTCACACCAATCAACTAGCTAACTACAAGAAGTTAGAATGGCTATACCGATCGATCCGTGTCCTTCGGTCTTTAGCCACCATCCCTAGCTCCTCGCGGAATCTCCGATCTCGCTCGACCTCCGGTCTCCTCGTCGAAGTGACACCACGTCAAGGAACCTTTTACGGTCTCCCACTTCAAAACCGAAGCAACTCGGACATGAAGTTTGCAAGCCGACATGTCCAAGGTGAGGTATAGAATGTGTGTGATCACTTTGTCTCAAGGCACCCATGGATTCTCAGCTCATGAGAGGGATGGGTGGAGGTTGAAGAAGAATCCATTGGAGGAAATTGTGAGCTCAAGAGAAGAAGAAGTGAAATGGCTTATGTTGTGTGTGATATTTTTAAGAGAGAGTGATATATCATTCACTCAAAAACCAAACTCCAAGCCATCACATGGCAGCCCTCTTTCTCCAAAATATCCCCACTAATCATAATTAGCCCCAAAATCAATCCATGTCACAATAAATGGTCACATAAACTAAGACCATGAGTCACCATGTGCATGTGGCATGAATTGATGTATATGGACAAAACTTGCACTCACATTTTCCACATAATAAACATTAATCCAAATGTTTATAACAAAAAATAGAATGGCAACTTCTAAAGTAAACTCGTGATGGATCACAAGGATACCCCTCATCTGTATATACATATCTGCATCCGCATTCCGACTGAATACGAATACAACGAGACGAAAGTAATCCAACAAATCTAATACTAGGATCCGGCCTAAACCAAAGCCAACTAGAATGATTCGTCCGATCATGATCTGTGCACAAGTGCACGTATTTGATCGAACCCTGCCATAAAACCATACGGCCTCTACAACATTTCTCCCGAACTTGGGAAACTTTCTGTGGGGGACTCTAAATACTCGTCAATACGCTGGCAGTGGGTTTAACCACAAGCACGTCAGAGGTACTGGCTGTACGTAACGGCCGCCCAGGTATTGACCAAAAGGGAGGTCGATGGGCGAACTCATCCTGAAACCCTACTGAGCCTGCCAGTGACAATATCCATACAGTCTGGTCCGTTCGTCTATGAGTATCGCATATTGGGCCTAGGGGATGGTAAACGTCAGACCCCCAAAAGTGGTATAAGTCATGTCGGAGTGTAGCCCAGAACACCCTGAGATACTACTGGAATACCTACCAGTAAATCACACTTGCCTTGGCAAAGGACTTCATGTAATGGCTCTCCTAAATACAGCGCGATCTCACCCCCAATACCGGGAGAGACGAATCCCCTGTCGATCCGCTCACTGCCTCCATGTGGCTCGGGACTGTACCCAACTAAAACCTGTTTGCACGACTCTTTTGAGCCGTGGTAGGGTAGTAATCAAAGCACGGTGGGAACTCACACAAGACAAATGACGATCTCAGGTCGATAGACTAGCCTGTACACATGTCACCATGGAACTGCTATCTAACGTTAGGTATAATTCCAATTAGCATGTTCCCGTCGAGTCCGTCCGGTGTACTCATAACCCAATGAGCATCCGTATACATCTTGGGTGAACCAACCGACACTAATGGCTTGTGAGACCGGCCACTGCCTCTCGTCGGGGTCTCGACTGTATACACTAGTCTACTAATGGAGTATCGATGCCTAGTCTCAAAAATCCCACGACTAGTGACACTTTAAGGATGTGCTTATAGACTACCAAAAATTCGGCGACCCTTTTTTGCGAATAAGCGCTGTTGTTGCAATATCCGTTGTATGATCGCCATCATACTGCTGGTATTCAAGAAAGAATCCTAAGGGCTCTATCAACGTGTAATAGTGATATGTAATGTCACCTAAAGCATGTACAAGATGATAAAGACAAACCAGATAGCATACTATCATCTCGAGTAAGACTGTCCTACCGGTATAGGTCCTCCCTCAAGCATTGCAATCACGTGCCTGCGATCCAATAATTGAATTTGAGAGCACTATATCCAACAATCTCCCACTTGCACTTAAGGCCAATTATTGCGATGTTGCATACTCACAGCCCGTGTGATACCGAACACCCAACTCCTCTACTAATCAGTTTCACAAAGCTCGTTTGTGAAACTAATGCGTTCGAGAAATAGCCTCAGTGAGTGGATCCGCTCTGATGTTTCTTTCTATGTCTCTCTTTATCTCGAGTTCGCGGAGAAAGCCATCTCCCGAAATTAGCAATACCTGTCTTAGAATATGTCTGGATATCTGATGGGACCTAGTTCACAAATGAACTCCAAATCCAGCAAACTTCTTAGACTGTATCGTCAAACGAATTTAATTAGTATCCTGCGCCATGCCTCCCTCGGTATCCGCTTGAACCACCTGTCCAAACTACTGCCCCTTGTCAGAGGGAAAACTATAACTCTGACAGTCACTCTGTCATCCAGGTCACCTTGGAAGCCTGGAATGATAACCGTCTCCCAAAGGAGGCTGTCGTTATCATCTCCCTAGAACATCCACTTATGTTCTAAAACTGCTTCCGAACATTTCTCCAGGATTGGATTAATATCAACTTATTGTAGCTGGTGCAAAAACAACATCTCGTGTGGTACTTAACATCTCATGATTGACTCAATTGCCTAAGAAAGTGATATGCTAATCATGCGCATCTCTCTCCCCTGTAGTCTATGAGACACCTTTAGAGAGGGTGAATCCATCACCTGCAGGTTCACTACCATGCCAGGAGTCGTCCATTCTAAAACTCCTTTAAAATGCTGTCTAAGTACCCAGATTGGAACACTACCCAAATCTAGATCTAAAACCATAGATCTAGTAACCAGAATGCCTGATATATAATATCCAAATCATATGTGGAGAAATCACTGTGTGACAACCATAGTATGACCGATCGTAGTATAAGAATTTCACTTCCTACTATGTGCATGTCATTGAAATACCAGCCTACTACCTTCTTAACAGATCCATCCCTTATTCTGATGAAGTCATAACCTATGACTGTCACATCAAAAATAGATGATCTATTTCCGCTATATCTGCTTTAGTCTATAAATAGACACAAGCTACTTGGCCACTATACTTCCGTTGCTCCTACTGACTACGACAACCCTCTGGCAGAGTCATATAAACGTGCACTTCTAAAGCTAGTTTAGAACGACGCTATACTCATCCTCCTGCCGGCTCTCATAGTCTGAAACAGTAGCAATGACAAGTCTGGATAAACAAGAACCTCCCTGTTACCGTCCTTGAGGCTACCGGAGTACCTCTCGGGTGCCTGAGGTTACCCACCATATCTGCGGAGAGGCTAATGGAATGTCAAACCTGATTGAATCTTTAGGTTCCTATTAAATTTTCAGTAATCGTTTGCGGTTCTGGAATCACTTCCAATTCTACCATACTCCCACTACTGTTTTCTAAAAAAATCCATTTTACTAAAACTGTGGTGAGCCAAGAACAATATCACTATTGATCTTCCAGATGGTAGAAAGTTAACCCTCGTCATAGCCCGAGTTAACCCACAAACTGCCATTACAGAAACGTGCCTTGAGTTATCCAGAGTCTGGTTTTAAGCATAAGCCGGACAACTCTATAAACCTTAACATCGTTGAGATATGAGCCATTCTATATACAATATAGAAACAGAGGCACTGATTTAATTGGAACCAGATTCAAATCATGCAACTGTCTCCAGTGCATGTCAACTAAATGGAGAGAGGCCGATCAGCATTGTTCAACTTAGGAGTGCATCTAGATATGAGTAACCTGAAAGAGAAGTAAGTTCTCAAAACCATTACTATCAACAGAATACCATACACAAGTATCTACATCTTCGATCACCTTGAAAAATCCTGATACTTGCAACACCTGGTTCTCTACTTTATTCATATACCTATAACTTCTCAAAACTTGGACCTAGTGTTTCTACGAAACACTTGTCTAAAAACTAGAGAAATCACATGTAAACAGAATATAATACGAGTACCAACCCCTCTGTCCTAATGGACGCTGGACAACATACAATACTTTGTATAAGTCCCCTGAGTTGAATAAATCAAACCATATGCGTCGTAGGTTGAAAACTGTATTATGGTTATGAAGAATTACACCGCTGTTTAATGCTCCTTATCTAACCATCAACTGATATAGGTAAATGTCATGGACATAATTTCAAAAAGTTATATCTCACTTTATAAAATAAACGTACAGATATATCAGTTTGAAATTGATGCATAACAATGGATATTCAAAACCAAATATTTGTCGTCCGGCAAAAACCCAAGTGATTTTCTCAAATATCACCAATTACAACGAATCCCGATATAATGAGGACAATCACCTAATTCCTAATAACTTACTCCCACTCATCATCTGTAAAACCATACAGATGTGAAAATCAAAACCTGGTAAATACATACCCTGGAGTAAGGATCTGATTGGGAAATCAGTTTTCTATTAACAACGCGCAGTGAAACTGAAACATGAAAATGTTTCTAAGGGGTATCCAGGTATTCCTAGTAATGCCTCTTCCATTATCAGATTCATGACTGTAACCGTATATTTCTTTGCCATCTTTCTAAATCCCTTTATGTGTCTTTACTCATTATCTTCTGTACACCCCTTTAGGCTAAATAGTTTTCTTCCTTCCCTACCGTTATGCACCAGCCTATGCTTTGGAAGAAGACTATCCAATAAGCGTAATGGGTGTACTCTCCTAATCCTAGGAGTACTCGCAACCTGAGAGGAGGTAAAGATTAAAGACAACTGAATAAACCTTATTCTATTTCTCCTAAACCAGAATCCATCTTCGAACCGGAACAAGTTCCTTCGAGTTCGTATATAACCATACGATGGAGTATCCAATAATCGTGGATCTTCGTAATGATACAGGGTGTTCTGGAGAAATACAAAGGTGAAATAGGAGTGGCAATGAAATATTTGATTTGGTCATGAATGATAGCAGTTGCAATTTACTTTGCCCTCTTTTTGATCCCTTTATTTGTCTTTACTTATTACCTTCTGTACACCACACTTAGACTAATTGGTTTTATTCATTCCCTACCTTTCGGCACCTGCCTATGGTTTGGAAGAATACTATCCAATAAGCGCATTAGGTGTACCCTCTCCTAATCCTAGGAGCCCTCACAAGCTGAGAGAAGGTAAAAGGAAAAGACAACCGAATAATCATATTCAATCTCTCCAGAAACAAAATCCATCCTCGAATCTGGAACAAGTTCCTTCGAGTTCGTATATAATCATACGATGGATTTATCCAATGGAAGTGGATGTTCATAGTGATACGGGGTGTTCTGGAGAAATACAAAGGGTAAAAGAAGGAGTGGCAATGATGTATGCAACTCAGACAATCCAAAAGCCAGTGTTCTAAGAAAGTTCGGTAACTTGGTTACTGAGTTATAGTCCAGGGTCGGGCCATGGTCGCTGTCAAAGAGAGAGAGAAAAGAAACACTCAGCGTGCACTCTAACCTAGATAAGAATGGTTAATCACTTTATCTAATCAGAATGTCTCCCACTGTATCCTCAAATTCTCCTCCAAACCTGAAAGAAGAATTAGTCGGGATCACCCGAAAAGTAAACCAACTCATCAGTGGGTATCGGGATCCAACTATCATCGCATGATAACCTGATGGAATCCACTCAAGTTATCACACTCCAGAAGGTATGCGCAAGCCTGGCAAGTTTCCTGTATGTTTGAAACTCCCGATGTGATTTTTACCCCCATGCTCTTATGACCTTGACGAAGGCCAACATATCATAAGTCACATGTCAAGTTCTACCCGTCGTCATCCAGGTTAATTTGAACCCACCCGTACATACCCTTGACGAAGGCCAAAATAATAGTACGACTGTCCCAAACCAACACATCTATCTATGCAACAGAAAAGTAACAAATAGCTACCATACATTATGCCTTGACGAAGGCCAACATACATAGAATGAATAATAAGTGCTACCCGTCTGAAATGACGGAGGGCTATGAATAATTTTTGGAGAAAAACCTTTAACGTAATGAACTTGATATCGTTGATGGAACCGGATAGCTTTTTACAAATATATAGTTGCGAAAACCTTTGCTAAAGAGGTCACTCCCGGTGAAGGGATCTCGGCTCTTTCCCCGTAGAATGAGGTGCAGGATATTCATAACCGAATACCGCTGTGCAAAGCAAAAGGTAATCGAATATAGTGAAGTTATTACCCTGACGCAAAGTTCTGCCCAAAGGGTCACTCCCGATGAAGGGATCTCGGCCCTTGCCTCGTCGAATGAGGTGCTGGATATTTATAACCGAATACCTCTATGCAAAATAGAATAAAACGTCTTTGCAATAACAACTTTTTGAAAATTGTTCCAACAACATCGAATAGGTTTTTCTTCTTTGCATTGATCAAAATCAATGCAGTCACATCAATTAATCACACCAATAAAGAACGAAAATATGATGTACGTATATGCCATCTGCATTCACCACTGGGTCCCGTCATCACCCGTTAGGTTACTTAACTATCGACAGAGCGGGGACAAGACTAGCGCGGGTATAAAATATATACAACATCTACTAGTATATATATAGCAATATATAATAATCGCTCCAGGCATGATAAATGCAACATCACAAAAAGTAATAAGCATAACAGAACAATACAGATAATCTGGGAGCCCCGAGGTTCCATTGAGCCGCAACTGAAAACCCGACATTCCCCTGGTCGTGTGGATAGCCTGTGTTAGTTATGTATATACCCTAGAGTCCATTGTTGTACATATGATGTATATTATAGTGGATGCTTGGATATATAGAGAGAGGACTTTCTTGCTCGACATGATAGTATGCTATCTGGTTTCACTTTGTCTTAACATGTTGATTTGTATTGGTTTATTGTCTTGCCCTCACATGTTGATAAAGCCCTTAGGATATGTACTCGACTACTAGGACTATGATGTAGATCATACTAGTGGGGCCAGGGTAGTCCAAGAGTACATCCTATAACTGTTCCTAGTCGAGGGATGTTCCCCTCCGAAAGACGCAGCGGAGACGCGGTGAACGTCTTGCCTGAGATTCGGGGCAGATGCTATTTGGTTTTATCCGCCCACCTCTCCGAAGATGCCAAGTTGATTTATGGCACCGTGTATCGGAGGTTTAGACGGATGCGGCCGATGTAGCAGACTTCGTCAGATTCCCCCTCGCTTGAGGGGTTTTTGATTGTGGGGACGCTCTTCCCTGCAGGCGCAAGCCCCTGCAGTTAATTACGCTATCGCATCACGGTAGCCACTTTCTCCTTCTCCAGATGTTCACTTCGTGTCATGTGTGTTTGTTTTGTTTATGGTTTCCCGTGGATTGTATACGGAGACTAAGTGATGTCGTCGCCCGTAGGACGTGGATTAGTCTAAATCCGTGTTTACTTAGATTTGGGTTTGGTGTTTTAGTTTAAGGATACGTTAGCCATATTGAGGCTAAGATCAACTTAAACTTTTGTTAAAGATACGTTAGCCTAATCTCCAGACTAAGATCAACTTAACGGGATCGTTTGGATCCGACAAGAGAGCAATTGGCTCTATTGTTTAGTTTAATGACGTTGCGGTCGATTTCCAGTTTAGGGACATGGTGGTCCATCATTCCCATTTAGGGACGAACATTAGTTTAAGGACATTTCAGTCCAACATTCCTATTTTGGGACGAATATTAGTTTAAGGACGTTTCGGTCCACGAGTTTAAGGACCCCGCAGTCCGTATCGATATGTGGTTATCGGGACCCGTCACCTCTCTAACGTCGTTGAAGGATTACAACGATAGGTGTCAGAGGAGTTCAGAGATGTACCCTTGAACCGGATGTAAATTGATTTAAGAGAGCAGTCTTGCTCAGTCAATTTAATTTGAGAACTTACGGCCATGGTTGGGCTAAGTCCAGTTGAGAATATTCAAAGTTTTTATTTATCTTTGGCCTATTAGGCCTGTGCTAGAGCTTTGCCCCTGTTTAATAATGCACTGCATTTTATTCTGGCCTGCTAGGCCTTTTTGATTTGGGCTCAGTTCCTTTGCAGAGCATCTGTTTTTGTTTGGCCTCTCTCCGTTTTTAAAATAATGCATTGCATTTTATTAGGCCTGTTAAGCCTTTTTTAATTGGGCTTGGCCCTTCTGTAAATAATGCAGTGCATTAATTACTTGACAGTGGCTTGTTAGACGCTTTGCGCCAATTACTGAGCGCAAGCGCTTGTCTTGGTGACACGTGTCACACTCCGGTGAGCGCAAGCGCAACAGCGCAGTGCGCTGCGCTGTTGCGCTATGGACACGTGGCGCACTCTGGTGAGTTGCGCCAACTTTAAAGAGCAATGCTCTATTTTTTAAAAGCGCATAGCGCAAGTGGTTCTGGTGCTGACACGTGGCGCTCTCTGGTGGCTTGCGCCAACCCAGGAGCACAACAGTGCAGTTTTTGCAAGTGCAAGGCACTGTTTCAATAACTTGATCCAATTTTGGATTCAAGAAAAGAATCTTTAAGATTCCAGAACCAATGGTTCATAAAAAAGTGCAAGGCACTGTTATTATTTATTTTTTATTGAAGATCATTGATCTTGTTCTTAGCTCAATGATCTATTCAGAAGAAGTTCTTCTCTTCTTTTTTGTAAAGGTTTTTACCTTCTTTCCCTTCTTGAGTTCTTCTCAAAATTCTTCAGAGTTCTCTCTGTTTTGTTGTTTTTGAAGTTCTTGATGTTCTTCCTCTATGTTGATGTCCTTGGAATTGGGGTCTAGGGGCCTTTATATAGTGCCCATTAATTTGTTAAATTCGTTAAAGAGATCATTCTCTGAGTGATTTGGGGAATTTTCCCCACCGTTGGATCTTTGATCCAAGGGCTTCTGTTTTACAGAAGACAATCTTCTTGTTTTAACAAGAACAGAAGGATCTTACTAGAATTTTAACTCTGTTTGGCGCAAACGCCCCAGCGCTTGACACGTGTCACGCAGCGCAGAGCGCAGCGCAACTGCGCTGCCACGTGTCGCGCAGCGCAACTGCGTTTGCACAACTGCGCTGACACGTGTCGCGCAGCGCACAGCGCAGCGCAACTACGCTTGCGCCACTGCGCTGACACGTGTCGCGCAGCGCAGTGCTTGCGCAACTGAAGCGTTGCTTCCTTTAATTTTGTTTTAAATAGAGCCTTGCTCTGATTGGGCGCGCTGCCTTGGGCGCTGCACTCCCTACGCTGGCGTGTCTGATTTTGACACGTGGCGCCCTGCGCGCAGCGCAAGGGATTTGAAGCGTTGTTTCAATTTTTGAATTTTTGAAATTCAAACAGAGCTTTGCTCTGATTGGGGGAAATAAATGCCTCCCCACCGTTGCGCTCACGTGGCGCGTACGTGAGTGCAGCGATGGCAAGATCTTGGACGTTGGATCAACGGGTGAGTTGAAGGGGCGCAGGCGCCTATAAATAAGACCCTTGGTCCTTAGTAAATGTTTTACCATTTTCAAGAATCTTGATTTTCAGAGCCTTGCTCTTGCTTAAGAATTTTAGAGCCTTGCTCTCGTTTCTTTCCAAGAACTCCAAAGTTCAAAACCTAGAATCATCTTAGGTAAAATTTAAATTAAATTTAATTAATTTAATTGATAGAGCCTTGCTCTTATAGATCTTTGATCTAAAGAAAAACCCCTTTGGGGTTTCACCAACAGAGCCTTGCTCTCAAGAGTTAATAGATCTACAGAGATCTTGTCTCATGGGTTTTAACCCATGAACAGAGCTTTGCTCTTGGATCAAATGTAGATCTTTTTGATCTGAAAATGAAGAACTCCTAAGAGTTTTCATGGATCTTTAAAATCCCAAAAAAATTTAATTTTTAGGAGTTTAAAGGAAAATTTTCTTTTAATAGATTTTCTCATCATTATCACAGAGCTAGGCTCTTTTAAGAAATTTTATTCCCTTGAGACCAGAGTTTGACAAGTGTCACTCTGTGACAGAGCTTTGCTCTGAAAGAGGAGATTTTCTCCTTGTCTCTAGGGATTTTATTAATGAGAATATTCTCTTGGGGATTAATTGACAGTCTCATCTAATGATGGGGTTGTCCTATTAACTGATGCACTGTCGTCCAGATTTTGTGGGTCCCCATTTGGTCCCCTACCCACTGCATTGCAATGTGGTGTAAATTTTTAAAATGCCAAGTGTTGGAATTACAACACTGACGGCTAAGTTTTGTCCCTCCACAGGAAACATGCCTGCTGACCTATCATTCCCGTTCGTTCGCTCGGAGGGAGGTTTTCCCCAGGCACCAGTGGACCGACAGGTGCTCACCCTCATCAAGGATCATGACCCCGAGCATAAGAACCTTCACTTGTGGGGTAGGTGGTATAACGATATCATCCAGGGTCGCCGAAGCTTCGGTTTTGCTACGCCGTCCGAGCCAATATTTTCGATCCCCTATGCGGATGAACCCCCGGTGAAGTATGCCGTGGAGGTCAAAAATTGGAATTCGGATGACCTCCTCCAGCCTGCAATTGGGGCTATTCCCGTGCAGCCGCCGCCGGCAATAGATATTTTGGGGAGCCGAATCTGTCAGGGTGAAGCACACCCTTGGGGACAGGCCTATAACATTGGATTGATCCCGCGACCGCCCGCCGGATATTTACAGTGGGCCCGGTACATCTTATCAGCGAAAAGGACTCATCTGATGAAGATTGGTTTGTATTCGGCCATCTACGTCTCGCTCTTTGAGTATCCCTCTCCTCCAACGTGGTGGGTTAAGGCTTTTATCGAATAATGGAATATTCCTACCCACACCTTCCTGATGACGGACAGGGAAGTCTCTATCTCCTTGGAGGAGTTTGCTGAAATCTCGGGTTTGCCGATGAGGGGGGAGCATTACGAGGAGCTGCTTCCTCCTGACGAATACGTCTTTGCTACCAAGCCACTGGTGTTTGATCTAACGCCGGAGAACGCTATTCAGCACCAGTTTCCGGGCTTGGTGAAGGTGCTGGAGATCTATGAAGGGCTCTATTTGGAATCGGGCGTCCGGGGAGTCAGTTTCGAAGATTTTATCACCCGCTTTATTCGACCAGAGTTCCTATCGAAGCGGAGCGAGAAGTTTGCCCAGCTTGATGACCCTTTTGGCTTCGGCTTGGACCGCCGACCCACATCGGAGGATGATCACAAGGACTTTTATCTCCCCGGCGCCGCCGTCATGCCCTTGTCAGAAATCGCCATCCCGGGCATGGATGAGGAGACCTTTTCTGTATGGTTCCTGGGGTTGTGGCTGTGCAGCTTTGCGCTCCCCATGCACCCGCGCCACATACGGCCATCTGTTTTCTACCCAGCGCATCGGATGGTGAATGGTCTGCAATTAACAGTAGGAATCGCCGGGCTGGCTCACCTGCATAATGGACTCAGCGTAACGGCGGATGCTAATGAGCCTGGGGTGCAGCCTGCTAACTTCCCGATGCACTACTTCACCTCTTGGATGGAAATGCATGTGCACGGGGTGTTCGGCGCCCATAAGATCCCTCCGTTTTTTGATAAGTGCAGACTCCCAAGAGTCATGCGGTTGGTCGGCGCTTCAATCGTGGTTGCACCTCCGCGGGAGGCTAGGGGGCTGCTCCTTCGTCCACACCTGGTCGGAGCGAAGGTTTCTTTTTTGGATAAAGTCATAACCATAGGCTGAGAGACCACCAAGTCGGTAGTGCCGCTGCGCGATGATTTTAAGGACGGGGCCTCCATATTGAAAGCTCGGGAGATCCTCCACCTCTACTCTATTCGGTCGGGCTACCTGGTGTTTAGGCAGAATGAGACGGCACTCTTCATGAGGTATAACCCTCACCGGTTCGCCATTTCATGCGGCTTAACACGGGTTCCTATTTCTTCATCAGCGAGCCGAGCTGCGTCCCCAAGGTGCTCAACGCGTACGTGGCTTGGTACGCGCATGCAATGGGTCCAGTTATCCTTATGGAGAAGCGCATGCTGGTTGACCGCATGGGTGCGCCTCCCGGCGGCGATCGCAAGGCTCCCTTGAAGCCAAGGACCCCGGTCATTCCTCCGCTGAAAGATGCCGGAACCGTACCACCGCGCGTGTTGAGCCCTCCGCGCGGAATGTCGCTCCGTGGTATTGCGGATGCACCACTAGCGCCCCGTGCTCCAGTGGAGACAGTAGATGTGGTTTGGCTGGAGTCCGGCGTGGGGGCGGATATCGGGACCCGCCGCCCTAAGGTGCCTGCAAAGCGCAAGTCGATCTCAGGTGCACCCAGGGCTGGTGGGCAGAAGAGGAAGAAGAAGTCGCTCCTTTCTCTCGACGCGATCCTTGGTTTAGAGCCTCAGGCCCCTCTTACCGAAGGTATAAGCGAGTATGGCAGCAATAAAGGCTTCTCGGTAGACCCCGCAGACACTGACCTGGCGGCTGCCATTGCGGCTTCTGCGCGATCAGCGAGGCTCGAAGCGTGGTTGGATAAACTCGCTCAAGCAGGTAATCATTAGCTGTACTCTTCGTCATTTTATAGCATTTTTATTATTATCTTCGACTAATGCTTTCTTCCTTTTTAACAGGTGTCACTACCGAAGAAGCCGTCGCTGCCTCTTTGAAAACCTTCCAGGAGGAGGAAGAGAAGCGTGCTTTAATGGGCATCGGTACGTCTCGCCTTATTAAGTTTTTATCCTCTTTTCTGATGGTCAACCTAACCTTCTTCCTTTGCTTCTTTGCAGGGGATGCGCCAGCTGATGCGGGGACTCTCCCCGGGCCCGCTACTGAAGTCCCGGTCTCCTCGGGGCTGCCGTCAGAGCCTCAACTCGACAAGTCGACGAGGGATGCCTTGAAGGATTTGGAGGCATCCCTATTCACAGACGAGGACGTCTCAATGAAGGAGGCTTTGAAGAGGTCTGTCTCAACGGCTCAGGAGGAGAGAAAGCGGCTAAGGCGCGAGGCGAAGGCACGCAGGGCTGCTTTGGCCGTGGGAGCTGGCACAAGCACCGTCCCTCGTGCGGCTACTCCTTCGGAAGAGTCTCCGGTCGCCCTGTCCACTGCTCATAGGCGGGCATTGCGTTCAGCTCGGGAGACCAACGATCAGTCCACCTCAGGTAGTGTGTCTTTCAAGATTTGTTTGTAAGAATTGTAAACTTGTTGGTTCTTATATATCTTGTCCTGCAGGGCCAAGTCCAACCAAAGGGGAGGCGGAGACCGTCGAACCTAAGGGGACAGGGGAAGAGGCACCGGCCGAACCCGAGCTGACGGTGTGCAACGTCGCCGGGGTTGCTGATCCTGAGCTGGGGGCTGGGGGAGCTTCACCAGAGAAGGTCGTTGATGCCGAGCCTGAGGTGGCGACAAATGAGACAACCGTTATAACTGAGCCTGGGGCAGCGGCGGACGAGGCGCCTGAGACCGGCAACCCCATGGTGACGGCGGATGAGACAATGGCGACCGCCGAGCCCGAAGAAGTAGCGGGTGAGAAGGGCATGACTCTTGGGGACAAACCAGCCGCTCTTTCTCAAGAGTCTGGCAATGCTCCAATTATTGCTCTCCCCGTCTACGGTCCCCTGCCGTCTCCTGGTCGGGCGAGTACTACGACAGCCCCTGTCGAGTCCGGTGATGAGGCCACGGGAGGTGGACTCGTATCAATGGAGGAGGGAGACGCCTCCATTTCGGCTGGCGGCTCATCAGGTAAATTTCGAGTTATTGTCCCTTTTTTTTATATCTTGCGATCTTTTCTGAAAAGTTTATCTTTGTTTTTAACGCAGGTGCGGCCAGTGCCGAAGCTCCATTGCTCGAGGGAGCGCCGTCAACTACTGCCTTGGCGGTGGTCACCTCTCAGCTTTCCCTTAGACCATCAAAGATGTTGGAAGGTATGGATTTGCAACCTATTAGTTTTATCTTTCAGCCGCATAATTTATGTACTAAAGTCATACTATTGTATCTTTTCAGGAGTGCTTTTTTATCATCTCTATCAGGTGTTGCACCCACACTTCTCCTTCCCATCTGAACTCGCTTCTTCCTCCAGTGGCGCTAGTGAGTATAGTTTCCAACTGATGTCTTTCCTTTTTTAGTGATGGAATTATTTCTAACTTTCCCTTGTCCTGATTGCAGTGCTACAAATCGAAGGAGGGGATGAGAGATCGGTCGCGCCACTGGCCCTTCCGGCCTTGCCGCCCGCTGCAGCTGGTATAGTAAACTATCTCATCAATGACTTTTTTTTTGTATTTCTTGAACTGTCATCTAATCGTATTTTTTTTTTCAGCTGTCGTTCCGATCCCGGCGCCCTTTGAGTCTCGCGTCATAATGCCGGCAGGCCCCTTCCTGAGACGTCCGTCTTCAAAGGGTGCTGTAATGAGCTTGGGCATGCTGAGCGGATACGTCGAGGAGCTTGACGCAGACGCTCTCCCATCTGCTGCGGATTTCGCTGCGGAGGTTAACCCGATGTTGGCGGCGCTTGAGACTTTTCATGATGGAGGCGTCGTCGAGCTTTGGGTCAACCACTGCAGGGAAATCGAGGTCCGCCTGCATCAGTCGGAGTTTATGTGCCCTGCTCCTGAGACCTTAGCCGTAAGCAATCAAAGAGCAGCATGGATCGAGCAAAGCGCTTCTTATTTCCGTCACCTGGAACAAGAAGCGGCTTTACGGCTGAGGGAATGCCAAAAGACCTCGAGCGAGACGGCTCGTCTGTGTGCTGAGGTTGAGGCTAACGCTGCCCAAGTGAAGGCTATCTTCGAGGGCCTCCTGGAACGCATCTCAAATGGGCTGAACCTGAAGCAGAAACTCGACGCTGCCGAGCGTAATGCCCAAGGCCGCGAAGCAGCTCAGCAGGCCGTTGGGGAGCAGCTTGCATCCTTCTTGCAGCAACGGGCTCAAGTGGAGGCGGAACTGGCGGTGGTGGCCGATCAGGAAAAGGCATGGAAGGAAGTAACTGAACAACTGATAGGGCTATTTAAGATGCTTCCTTCCCAGTAGCTGCCTTTGTATCAATATACTTATAAAAAATTTCTTTTTCGAATAAGATGTATCCATTCTTTATTCTTTTGTACGATTCACCTTGTACTTGATTGAATTAATAAATAAAGATACACATTTTTTTCTTTGCAATGTCTTGTATGCTCTTTTTCTTTCTCTTTTTCTCTTATTATCAGCATGCTGTCTTAATAAACATGGTTGACAGATAATAAAGTAAGCATCTTAGTTTCTTCAAGAGATAGCGATGGCTTAGGCCGCAGGTTCAGATCTGCTGCCTAAGACTTTTCAACTCTATGAGCCGTGAGGGTCTCAAAGAGATTTTTCTCCCTACGGATCGAGAGGATCTCGTAGGTGGATTTTCTCCTTAGGAATCGTGAGGATTCCTAAGTGCGTTTTCTCTTATAAGTCGTAAGGATCTTATAAGAGAATTTTCCCTCTTACGAGTCGAGAGGACCCGTAAGCGGTTGTTTCCCTCCTTGTCGAGATTCGACTTTGGAGAGTGAGACCCGTGAATAGTATGCAAGAGACCGTTTTAGACCGACTTGCAGGGTCTCAGTGCTCAGGAAACAAGTTTTTTAATCCCTGCTGCCTAAGGCTTTATCTTGCAAGTTGAGACGAATCGGGAAGTTCTCGCGGAGACACTGGTTTCTCTGCGGGCCGACGCGAATCAGGAGGCTCTCATCAAGGATGCTAGTTTCCCTGAGTTGAGGAGTTTGCCAAGGACACTGGTTTTCCTGGCGTTGAAATGAGTCGAGGTGTTCATGCAAAGACGCTAGTTTCTCTGCGGGTCGACGCGAATCGAGGTGTTCTCATCAAGGACACTGGTTTCCCTGTGTCGAAGTATTTTGCCGAGGACGCTAGTTTCCTCGAAGTTGAAACGAATCGGAGTATTCCTGCGGAGACACTAGTTTCCCTGGGGGCCGACGCGAATCAGGAGGCTCTCATCAAGGACGCTAGTTTTCCTGAATTGAGGTATTTGCCAGGGACACTGGTTTCCCTAGGGTCGAAACGAATCGATGTATTCCTGCAAAGACGCTAGTTTCTTTGCGGGTCGACGCGAATCAGGATGTTCTCATCAAGGACACTGGTTTTCCTGAGTTGAAGGATTTTGCCGAAGACACTGGTTTCTTCGGGGTTGAAACGAATCGGAGTATTCCTGCGGAGACACTGGTTTCCCTGCGGGCCGACGCGAATCAGGAGGCTCTCATCAAGGACGCTAGTTTCCCTGAATTGAGGTATTTGCTAGGGACACTGGTTTCCCTGGGGTTGAAACGAATCGATGTATTCCTGCAAAGATGCTAGTTTCTTTGCGGGTCGACGCGAATCAGGAGGCTCTCATCAAGGACGCTAGTTTCCCTGAATTGAGGTATTTGCCAGGGACACTGGTTTCCCTGGGGTTGAAATGAATCAATGTATTCCTGCAAAGACGTTAGTTTCTCTGCGGGTCGACGCGAATCAGAATGTTCTCGTCAAGGACACTGGTTTCCCTGAGTCGAAGGATTTTGCCGAAGACACTGGTTTCTTCGGAGTTGAAACGAATCGGAGTATTCCTGCGGAGATATTGATTTCTTTGCGGGCCGACGCGAATCAGGAGGCTCTCATCAAGGATGCTAGTTTCCCTGAATTGAGGTATTTGCCAGGGACACTGGTTTCCCTGGGGTCGAAACGAATCGATGTAATCCTGCAAAGATGCTAATTTCTTTGCGGGTCGACACGAAACAGGATGTTCTCGTCAAGGACACTGGTTTCCCTGAGTTGAAGGATTTTGCCGAAGACACTGGTTTCTTCGGGGTTGAAACGAATCGGAGTATTCCTGCGGAGACACTGGTTTTCCTGCGGGCCGACACGAATCAGGATGCTCTCATCAAGGACACTGGTTTCCCTGAGTCGAAGGATTTGTGGTAGTCTTCCAGGTTTTATGTAAGTTATCGTCAGAACCGTGAAGCTAGGAATTTAACCTTCGCTTCATTTGCTGGCACTGCATCTGTTGCATCAAGACGAATGTCGCGGTTGTCTCCAGGCTGTTGGTGAACCGTCGAGATTTGTCTTTGATTTCTGGCGGAGCCTATTGGGAAGGTCTGGTTCCGTCTTTGTTTGTGCCCTTGGATTGTATACAGGGATCGATGTGATCTCACCTGTAGGGCAAAAGTTTCATCATTTTTTTATTGATTTATTTCCGCGATGCTCTATGATTGAATGATTTTCCGATGGTGTCGGTTATTAGAAAATTGTATAGAAATCACAACCAAAAATATTTTGACCGCAATCAATAACGGTGTCGGATGTAGCGCGTTAGTAAATGCGGATCGTCCACAGGGAAAGTGAGATTCGTTCAATTTCCAAATTAGATGAGTCGAAAATTTAAAGAAAAGAAAAGAAATAATTCATGATTTGTAAAATTGAATATAAAGAATTAGAAAAATCTAGATCTAAGAAAACATTTAAATTAAGAATTGAGATGTGTGATGATTTCCAACCAACAATCAAGATTCGAAGTGTGGCTCGTAGGAGTAGATCGGATCTATATATGTGATGAGATCTAATGATTACATATTCTTATCAATTAACGAATTGATACTAGATCGATGTCGATTTATCGAGGGTTAAGGATCTTGCGAAGAATTTAGGGATTCCTCATCTCATCCTTTGTCCTTTCGATGAATCTCATTCAAATTCTAGCTTCAAGTTAATCAAATGATCAATCGTTGAACCCTAGTTTTGAGCGAACACAATCAAGAAAGCATCGTCTCGAAACTAGGTCATCGATCATTTGATTCACAAGAATTTACAAACATTATAGGATTTAAGAATTGTAAAAGTGTCTAAATCATCATCATCTATCGATCGTCACAACTCCTACACGAGCGGAGTTTTACTCAAACATCATAATAACAAACACAATCACAAATTGAGATCGAATCATAATGCTTGAATTAAAAGATAAGCAAGATATAGAAATTTCACCTTTATTTATCGACAAATTTCGTTACAACTCTCTTGAAATTTACAAAAGGAAGGAACTAGATCGTCAATTTCGGCTTCGCCCGGCTCCTTGAGTCGCGGATCTCCTTGGATCTCTTGCTCCGATGAAGTCCGGCGTCGCTTCCTAAAGGATCGAAGGCTTCTCGCTTGAATGGTACTCGGGATCTTGATCTTGATTTTGGAATTGGAATTAGGGTTAGGGTTTGAGGCACAAGTCGTGTCACTCAACTTGTGGGTGGAAGATGATGGATAATTTCTTGAACAACCTCAACCCTAGATCTAGGCTCCTTTTTATAGATCTCAAAACCCTAGATCTAGGATTTCAAATTTCAAATTTCCCTCCAAAAGTTTGTTAAAGAGAGCCTTCTAGAAATAGTTTGTTAGGCCGAGCCTTCTAGATGAAGCCACATGGAGAATCGGGAGTCTTCTGGAAGCTTGTACCGTTACAAATAGGCACGTGGGAAAATTGGGAGCGTTGGCGCCATCAAGCCGCCGCGGATCCACGGCGCAAGCCGGCTCCGGCCGCTGATCCGCGGCTCTGTTGAAGCTTTAGGGCTTGAGCTCTTCTGGTGTTACTTGGGCTGACATTTGGTCCTTTTTCTGATATGTTGAATTTTATTTGGCTTTCTGTATCACTACCAGATCTCAAATCTTGGAGTTGGTGTATTTTTTATCAGCTCTTTTCCCAATTTTGGCTTTGTTCCTGCAATTTCCTGCACAATTTCTCAAGACAAGAGTTGCGCTATACAAGAATGATGCGATGCCATAATAAACAGTCAATTTCCCTAAAAATGCTTTATTTTATATACAGTATAGGTAATTCAGTATTATACAGGTGTTTTTCTAATATGTGCAATATGAATACTGAACACCTCAAGATGGATGCAAAAGATAGGGAAATTGCCGTGTTAAAAATGCAGTATTTTCGACTGATCAAATTCCCCCAAACTTATTTTCGGTCGTCTCGAGCGAACTGTTTTATTAAAAAGAGAAGGAGAAAATAAAGAAAGAGAAAAACTAACTAGCACACTTTCGTAGGCAATACGATTGCACTGAGCAGGTGCAACAAGCCTTTAAACCTCTAGGTGTCCCTAGTAGGAGGAGTGTCGTCTCCTGAGGGTTTTCAGCGGATTGCACCCACAAAATCCAATAATAAAAGGAAGACCGTGAACATTACATTTAAAGAAAAGAATTGTAAAAGAAAAGCCTTGAAAATTAGGGTTTCCAATTAAGCTAGCTTTTCGGTTGTCATGAGCCCTATCTTAATAGTCATGAAAAGATGTCAGAAATCAAGTCCTCCCTCAATAAAACAATGTCTTATTCTTCATTCCTATCTGTCTTCCAAACATTGATCATATAACCCTACGTGTGTGTAATAAACATCCCTACACCCGGAGAATTCAATTCAAGCTATCATACTCTTGTCCATCCACCTCAGTACTTTTTAATTAATGAATATTTAGGATTGCTCACACACTTTCATGCGATCGTTAATACTTCTTGAGCTACTAACCGACCGATTACTCACGTGCTTTCTTATTTGGTGTTTTTCCTCGTCTTGCACCACCTAAGGCTTAGCAGTGACTCCCAAACCAGTTGGCCGTAGGGCACTAGGTGAAGAGACACCCTCGCTATATTTTTTTATTGCTGCCTTGGCGATAACAAAACCAGTGTTCATTTTTCTCACCATTTATAATTTATTCATTTTTTATTTCCTTCATACATCGGATTTTAGATAAGAGCATTTCAAGGTATCCTCTACTATCCCGGGTTTCAAGACGTGTGTAAGTGCAAATAGCAGGGTATCAACGTTCAAAATGTTTGGCTTTCAGAATAGAAACTATTTTTTCAGACTTATTTTTATCCTCAGATTAGTGATTTCCTTCATCTTACAAACGCTTGGGACAACGGCTCATAACTACTTATTACTAGTTCGTATAAGAAAACATCTAATTTTCTTGGTTTTCTTAAATTTTTCTAATCTCATGGATGTAATTTTTCACTATCTAATCTTTTATTATCTTATTTATGTACAAAAATGTTAAATATTAAATATTTTTATATTTTGAAAAAATTTTAAATTTTTATGGGTTTTGAAATTTTTTTAAATTTTTATAGGTTTTTAAAGAAATGTTTTGTGCTTATGCAAATGATATGCAAATGACGCAAAAATAAGCACAAACCTCCCCCAAACTTGTTTTCAACAGTGTCCTCACTGTTGCCAATCGCTATATCTACAAAACCTGTAAGCCTGGGAGGAATTTATTAGTGAGGGCAAAATATATAAGTGAAGATCCTCCCCCAAACTTATTTTTTTTCACTCACCTCCATTCAAAAAGATGATGCAGTAATATACAGGACATGGAGGTGAGACGGAGGAATTTTAATCAAGATAAAATGGCTCCTGTAAGAACAGGAGCTCCTCCGTGGGGTCAGTGGAAAAATACGGCTTTAGTCTATGTCCATTCACTTTGAAAAATGTGTCGTTTTTAACATTTTCTAATTCTACTGCCCCGTGCGAGTATACAGACCGCACAATAAAAGGTCCCTTCCACCGAGATCGAAGCTTACTTGCGTGAAGGTGTAGTCGTGAATCATAAAGAAGGACTTGTTGACCAGGTGTAAATGTTTTCCTCAAAATGTTTTTATCGTGAAAAACCTTGGTCCTATTCTTTACGATTACAGCGTTATCATAATCTTCATCGCGGAGTTCGCTTACCTCATTTAATTGCAGCTTCCGAAAGTTGCAGGCCTGGTTTAAGTCAAAGTTGATTTCCTTAATAGACCACAATGCTTTATGCTCAATCTCGACTGGCAAGTGACAAGCCTTCCCAAACACTAACCTATATGGAGACATCCGTAGATCGGTTTTAAATGCAGTTCGGAATGCCCAAAGAGCATCCGTCAGTTTGGTCGACCAATCTTTTCTATTCTTAGCAACAGTCTTCTCCAGGATTTATTTGATCAGTCTATTTGAAATCTCAGCCTGCCCGCTCGTTTGGGGATGATAGGGTGTAGAAAGTCTGTGGTTGATTGCGTATTTCCGTATCAGAGTCTCGAAAGACCTGTTGCAGAAATGTGTCCCGTTATCGCTAATGATAGCGCGTGGGTGTCCAAATCGCGAAAAGATGTTTTCTTTTAAGAACTTAATGACAACCTTCTTGTCATTAGTGCGACATGGAATGGCTTCAACCCACTTCGAAACGTAATCAACCGCAAGCAGTATGTACAAATTCCCAAAGGAGTTGGGAAAGGGACACATAAAGTCAATGCCCCAAACATCGAAAATTTCAACCACTAAGATGGGTTGCTGAGGCATCTCATTTCTCCGGGAAATCCTACCCGTGTGTTGACACTGTGTACAGGTTTTGCAATAATCAAATGCGTCCTTGAACAAGGTCGGCCAATAAAAATCGCATTGCAAAACCTTATCCGCCGTCTTTTTAGGACCGAAGTGACCCCCACAGGCCTGATCATGACTAAAAGATAGAACACTCTTGAACTCCTCATTCGGGACACACCGGCGAATGATCTGATCAGGACAATACTTAAACAGATATAGATCATCCCAGTAAAAGTGTTTTACTTGGGATAGAAAACGGTGTTTGTCCTGTTTTGACCAATCGCTGGGTATCAGTCCCGTGACAAGATAGTTCACAATATCCCTGAACCAAGGTTCATTGGATACGCTCAAGAGTTGTTCGTCCGGAAACGAATCATTGATCGGCAGGGTCACGGGTGAAGAAGAGATTCGTGAAAGATGGTCGGCTACCATGTTTTCACATCCTTTCTTATCTTTGATAACAAGATCAAATTCTTGTAATAGAAGGATCCAACGTATTAGCCTACCTTTTGCATCTTTCTTCGCCAAAAGATGTTTCAAGGCGGAATGGTCAGTGTACACAACTATTGGTGAGCCAATCAAGTAAGGCCTGAATTTTTCTAATGCAAATACAACCGCCAAAAGTTCTTTTTCGGTAGTTGTATAGTTAATTTGAGCATCATTCAGGGTCTTACTTGCGTAATAGATCACGTGTGGCGTCTTTTCAATGTGTTGTCCTAAGACTGCACCCACTGCAAAATCGGATGCATCACACATAAGCTCAAAAGGGTAGTCCCAATCTGGAGACGATAGAACGGGGGTTGTAGTGAGGGAGTGTTTGAGTGAGTCGAATGCTGCATCACAATCCGAGTCAAAGTGGAAGGTCGTATCCTTGGCCAAGAGAAGAGTTAAAGGTCTAGCAATTTTTCTAAAATCTTTAATGAATCTCCTATAAAAGCCCGCATGGCCAAGAAATGATCGGATATCTTTGACGCTTTTGGGATGAGGAAGGTTTTGAATGGCATCTATCTTAGCTCTGTCAACCTCAATGCCTTTCCGTGAAATAACATGTCCAAGCACAATTCCCTCTTGGACCATGAAATGGCATTTTTCCTAATTCAAAGTAAAGTTCTTCTCTTTGCAACGAGTAAGAACTGCGTCAAGTTTCGTTAGGCAGTCAGAAAAAGAGTCTCCGAAAATCGAGAAATCGTCCATGAAAATCTCCACAAAATTCTCGACCATGTCAGAGAATATCCCCATCATACACCGCTGAAATGTAGCGGGAGCATTGCATAACCCAAAGGGCATGCGTCTATAAGCAAAGGTACCAAAAGGACAAGTAAAAGTGGTTTTATCTTGATCCTTTTTGGCTATGGGGACCTGATTATAGCCAGAGTATCCGTCCATAAAGCAATAATACTCACGTCCAGCTAAGCGTTCCAGCATCTGATCAATGAAAGGCAGAGGAAAGTGGTCTTTCCTCGTGGCGGCATTGAGTTTTCTGTAATCAATACATACACGCCACCCAGTTTGGGCGCGTGTCTGAATCAACTCATTTGCCTCATTGGTAATAACAGTGATGCCAGATTTCTTAGGGACGACATGTATTGGACTCACCCATTGGCTATCGGAGATTGGGTATATAATACCATTATCAAGGCATTTGACGATCTATTTCATCACCGCTTCCTTCATGACGGGGTTCAACCGTCTCTGTGGTTCTCGGGTTGGTCTGGCATCATCCATCAAGTGTATATGATGTTCTACAATCAAGGGACTAATCTCTTTGATGTCCGCCATGGTCCAACCAAACGCCTCCTTATTAAATCTCAATACCGACAAAAGTGCATTCTCTTGCTCTGATGCTAGAGAAGCGGATATGATAACCGGTAAAGACTCGTTCTCACCTAAATATGCATATTTAAGATGAGAAGGTAAGAGTTTGAGATCTAATGCTGGCGGAGAAATAGAAGCTGGGATCATCGACTGATTTTCGGAGTCACAAAGAAGCTCATAGCCTGTAAAAGATACAGACTCGGATGGTGATGAGTCAGGAGTGTCAGACTCAACCATGAAAATGGTGTCCTCACTAAGATAGTGTGCAAGATCAAACAGTGATGTGGTAGTGTCGTCGAGATCTTCAAAGCAAAGTTCCTCAACTCCGCAACTTTCGGGAGCAATCTCGTGGACAGAGCACACATCAAGGATATGAGCAGAGGGTTCTGATGGCTGACTTCCAATTTTGTAGATGTTTAGTTCAATGGTCATATTTCTAAATGATAAGTTCATTGAACCATTTCTACAGTTAATGACAGCATTGGAAGTGGCAAGGAATGGTCGACCCAAAATCACCGGAATTTGGCTCCGGAAGTTCGCTACAGGTTGTGTATCGAGTACAATGAAGTCCACAGGGAATACAAATTCCCCGACCTTTATCAACACATCCTCTAGTTCACCCCTAGGTTTGGTGATTGAACGGTCTGCCATTTGGAGAGTGCAGTGAGCTGGTTTCAACTCTCCAATCCCTCGCTGCTCATAGACAGAATATGGAAGTAGGTTAACACTTGCGCCAAGGTCTAAAAGAGCACGGTTGGTGTTTTTACCACCAATAGAAATCGATATCGTAAAACATCCTGGGTCCTTACGTTTCTATGGTAGCTGTGGGATAAAAGCAGTGCTAATATTATTAGACATGAAGACCTTCTTCGACACTTGAGTCTTCCTCTTCCTAGTGCACAAGTCCTTAAGAATTTTCGCATAAGCGGGGACTTTTTGAATAGCATCTAGGAGAGAGATGTTGATGTTAACTTGTTTGAACATTTTCATAATTTTCTCCATATGTGGACTCGATTTGTTACCCCTTAACCGATTCGGGTAAGGAGCTTTAGCAATAAGCGCTGGGTCCATCATAGGAGAAGGAAGTGGGGGTAGACGTGATCCCAAAAGAGGAGTGGGGATCGTCTGTGAAGAACTAGAAGAGCTGTGCTGAGGTGTCGAGCCTAGTGAGAAATGGAGAATAGGCTCGTGAGAAGGCGGTGGGGTAGAAGAAGAAGGATCAGAAGTAGAAGTGTGTGTGTGAGGAAAGGTCTCAGCCAGGGTGTTATTGATAGGATTTTCAATATCATCAATTTCTTCCCCAACATGGTTATTCAGCACTCTTCCTGATCTCAACGATGTGACGACATTTACATAGTAATGCCCAGGATTCGGTAGGGGTTGAGACGGAAGTTTCCCTTTTTCTCTCGCACTCATTTCGGCTTTAAGTCGTGCAATTTCTGCTTCCATCATTCTGATACTCTCAGCTTGGGATGCTGAGTTTTTCTTTATCTCACTGACGGAAGACCAAACCTCAGCCGACACTTCCATGAAATTTAACAAGAGTGACTTCATGGTTTGTGTGAATTGAGAGAACTCGTCAGAACAGGTCAACTGCATAGGATTAGACGGTGCAGGAGGGTTGACCTGGTTTTGAAAATTTTGTGACTGGTAGGGGTGCTGAATGAGTTGAAGTGGTTGCTGCTGTGGTGGAAGAGCCCTTTGGAATTGATTCGGGTTTGGAACCGTGTTTTCAGATTGGGATTGGTTCCAAGCAAAGTTTGGGTGATTCCTCCAACCCTGATTGTACGTGGAAGAATATGGATCGTTTCTAGGTCTTTGAAATGCGGCATTGGTATGCTCGTGACCTTAAAACGGAGAGTTCAATGGACATTCTTCCGTTAAGTGAGAAGGATCAGAACAGCACCCACATACAGTTTTGGGGAGCGACATCGAATTTAGGGAGGCTGCTAAAAATTTGTGTTCCATAGCTTCGATCTTCTTTTGCATTGCTTCCATCTCAGCTCGAACACCTATGGACACGTCAATTTGGTGTACGCCACCCCTAGACGATGACTGGGTTCCACTCTCCCACTGTAAGGATTTTTCAGCGAACTCTTCTAAAAATTTCCAAGCTTCCCCGTCATCATTGGTCATAAAGGTGCCTTGACACATGTTTTCAAGGTTTTGTTTAGTGGTAGGGTTAATGCCCTCATATATGATTCGGAAAAGATCCCATCTCGGGATGCCGTGATGTGGACATTGAACCAAAAGATCCTTGAAGCGTTCAAAGCATTTCGAGAATGGTTCAGTCGAAAGCTGGGTGAATTGATTTAGTTCGCTACGGATTCGAGCTGTCTTTTGCATAGGGTAGAATTTCTTAAGGAATGCCGCAACGAATTCTTCCCAATTCGTAATGGAATGTGCAGTAGTATTATACAGCCACTTCTCGGCTATATCGCACAAGGTAAATGGAAGAAGTTGTAGACGCATAGCATCCACTGAAAGTTGTGACGTACACATCATTGCGCATACATTTTCAAATTTAGTGATAAAGACGTATGCGTCTTCAGTCTCGAGACCGTGGAATTTGGGTAGAAGGTTGATGTATTGGGGTTTAATCTCAAAATTATCCTCGTTGGCTGGTGGAATGGATAAGCAGGTCGAAAGAGGACCTCGCAAAGGATAACACCTCTCTTGGAGAGAGATGCGGGGTGGATTCTGCGCATCAACGGACGGCGGCAGAGTAGTGGAAAAGTGGTTCGATGGAGACGGATCCATCGGTGTGGGTGTGGTGGTGGGTAAAGGAGAGGTAAATGTAGAAATACCGACTTCGGAGTCGATCGGGGAAACGCGGACTAAACGGGCACTAGAATCCCGTGTCCAGCCTATCTTGCACTAAAAAAGGTTAGTACAAGTGGCAGCGTGACTTATAATTAGGGGAAATGAATGAATGTGGTGTTTGTTTTGAAAAATGATACGGATTTTTGAAAATATGATGCGATCATAACAAATGCAACAAGCAACCCAAAAATCTAGTGGTCACCTAGGTCAAAGCTCTAGACCGCTCCTAACTGCCAAAAGACAAGTCGCAGGATAAATCATCCACTGCCTCTTTGTCTCTCCTGTGGCCAGGTAAGTGTCGGGTAAGTGGGAGGTTCTCCACTACGTAAGTAGTGGGCCTAATTAAGTAACCACTATCTTTCGACACACTTGCCTTAGACACCACAAAAGAAACGCGGGTAAGCAATGAATTACCCACGGCTTTCTCTTGTCCTAAGTGAGTGCGACGGTCCTTAGAGTCATCTCTAGACATTTTTTAGTTAATGAAGGTAAATGCGGATGCAAGTTTGTGATTTTTGGGGCTTAGGAAGGGTAATGAACTCCCTACCTAATCTGGATTTGGCCGTGCCCCTTAAATTCCGTATTAATATGCAAACAACCACAAAAATCAAAAACACGCACAATTTATTTTGCTTTTTGCGGCGCTGCAATTTTTGCAAAGAAGCCTGCAGCAAATTGTTAATTGGAGCAGATAAGGAAGGAGATAAGAAAGTCAGGATCTTACAGAGCAATTTTTCGTGCAGCGAAGCCTTGAGGATGTCGCGGAACCGCCGCAGGAGACGTCTTATGCCGCGGAATCACCGCAGTTTAATCTTTTCTCTACACAAAAATTTAACAAAGCGCTCCTGATCACTTCCTTAGCTCTCTGGAATGTTCCAAATAATTTTCCAATTGCACAGCAAGCTCCAGATTTCCTTGCAACAAACCACAACAAATCGTTTAGTGTTTTGCGCGAATTTTGATCTCAAAATTGTGATGGAATAAATCTTTCAACTCAAATTTCAAAAACTGAACAAATTAGCACACGATCCCAGGCAACGGCGCCATTTGATTGAATGATTTTCCGATTGTGTTGGTTATTAGAAAATTGTATAGAAATCACAACCAAAAATATTTTGACCGCAATCAATAACAGTGTCGGATGTAGCGCGTTAGTAAGTGCGGATCGTCCACAGGGAAAGTGAGATCCGTTCAATTTCCGAATTAGATGAGTCGAAAATTTAAAGAAAAGAAACAATTCATGATTTGTAAAATTGAATATCAAGAATTAGAAAAATCTAGATCTAAGAAAACATTAAAATCAAGAATTGAGATGTGTGATGATTTCCAACCAACAATCAAGATTCGAAGTGTGGCTCGTAGGAGTAGATCGGATCTATAGATGTGATGGGATCTAATGATTACATATTCTTATCAATTAACGAATTGATACTAGATCAATGTCGATTTATCGAGGGTTAAGGATCTTGCGAAGAATTTAGGGATTCCTCATCTCATCCTTTGTCCTTTCGATGAATCTCATTCAAATTCTAGCTTCAAGTTAATCAAATGATCAATCGTTGATCCCTAGTTTTGAGCGAACACAATCAAGAAAGCATCGTCTCGAAACTAGGTCATCGATCATTTGATTCACAAGAATTTACAAACATTATAGGATTTAAGAATTGTAAAAGTGTCTAAATCATCATCATCTATCGATCGTCACAACTCCTACACGAGCGGAGTTTTACTCAAACATCATAATAACAAACACAATCACAAATTGAGATCGAATCATAATGCTTGAATTAAAAGATAAGCAAGATATAGAAATTTCACCTTTATTCATCGACAAATTTCGTTACAACTCTCTTGAAATTTACAAAAGGAAGGAACTAGATCGTCGATTTCGGCTTCGCTCGGCTCATTGAGTCGCGGATCTCCTTGGATCTCTTGCTCCGATGAAGTCCGGCGTCACTTCCTAAAGGATCGAAGGCTTCTCGCTTGAATGGTACTCGGGATCTTGATCTTGATTTTGGAATTGGAATTAGGGTTAGGGTTTTGAGGCACAAGTCGTGTCACTCTACTTGTGGGTGGAAGATGATGGATAATTTCTTGAACAACCTCAACCCTAGATCTAGACTCCTTTTTATAGATCTCAAAACCCTAGATCTAGGATTTCAAATTTCAAATTTCCCTCCAAAAGTTTGTTAAAGAGAGCCTTCTAGAAATAGTTTGTTAGGCCGAGCCTTCTAGATGAAGCCACGTGGAGAATCGGGAGTCTTCTGGAAGCTTGTACCATTACAAATAGGCACGTGGGAAAATTGGGAGCGTTGGCGCCATCAAGCCGCCGCGGATCCGCGGCGCAAGCCGGCTCCGGCCGCGGATCCGCGGCTCTGTTGAAGCTATAGGGCTTGAGCTCTTCTGGTGTTACTTGGGCTGACATTTAGGCCTTTTCTGATATGTTGAATTTTATTTGGCTTTCTGTATCACTACCAGATCTCAAATCTTGGAGTTGGTGTATTTTTTATCAGCTCTTTTCCCAATTTTGGCTTTGTTCCTGCAATTTCCTGCATAATTTCTCAAGACAAGAGTTGCGCTATACAAGAATGATGCGATGCCATGATAAACAGTCAATTTCCCTAAAAATGCCGGATTTAATATACAGTACAGGTAATTCAGTATTATACAGGTGTTTTGCTAATATGTGCAATATGAATACTGAACACCTCAAGATGGATGCAAAAGATAGGGAAATTGCCGTGTTAAAAATGCAGTATTTTCGACTGATCACTCTATCATTTCAGCTTTTATATCGCGATGGTCGCGATTGCCCAATCATTTCGGCTATCTCCCGCGGTGCCCAATCATTTCGGCTATTTATTTTATTTTTACTCGCTGCTTTTTATTGCGAGTTGCCCAATCATTTCGGTTGTTTTATATGCATATGTTTTTACTTGCTGTTTTTTATTGCAAGTTGCCCCATCATTTCGGCTATTTTGTATGCATGTGCGGCTTGCTGGCTTTTCGCCGTAAGCCTGGAATTAGACACCGGTTTCGGCTTTAGCACCGCTACAACTGGGATATTGCCAACATCGAATCATCATTTGCCTCTGTCGATGTCGAACAAAGGTGGCTTAGCGAACAGGGTTAAGGTCCTGTCGACTATGGCTTTTGACTTCATGAGCCGTAAGGGTCTCACAAAGGTATTTCTCCCTACAAGTCATGAGGATCTTGTAGGTGTATTTTCTCCTTAGGAATCGTGAGGATTCCTAAGTGTATGTTCCTCTGTAAGTCGTAAGGATCCTACAAGAGGGTTTTCTCCTTGTAAGTCGAGAGGACTTAAAAGGGTTGTGCGAACATATCCCCAGTCACGGATGGGACTTGGTTAAGGAAATGTTTATTCGCGCCCATGGATTGTATACAAGGGTCAGTATTTAATCACTTGTAGGGCAATATCGAAGGTTGTGGAGGTTGCTTAAGCACAGGTTTAGGTCTCTGTAACTTAAGACTTTCAAATCTTATGAGCCGTGAGGGTCCCATAAGAGAGTTCTCCTTATGAGTCGTGAGGATTTCGCAAGTGTATTTTCTCCTTAGGAATCGTGGGGATCCCTAAGTGTGTTGCTCCCTTGTGAGTCGTAAGGATCTCACGCGGGTGGTTTCTCCTTACAAGGTCGAGAGGACCCTGTAAGTGTCCTTTAATGAGGTTGCGCCCTTTCGGGTTTTCACAAACAACGCTGGTAGCCCAGCTGTTTTTACTCACGGAGCCCTTTCGGGTTTTCATCCGTGCCCATTTTGCTTATGGACATACCGTTTATTAAATTTTTTTATATTTTTTTATATATATATTTTATTCATCTCGTCAACCTAAGGATGCTGCGATAGTAGTTTAAAGACGTTTCGGTCCTTCGTTAGTTTAAGGACGTTTCGGTCCGCCATTAGTTTAAGGACGTTTCGGTCCGTCCAGGAGAAGACTGGCTACTGCTTATAAAGTTTGAGCTTAGGACGATAGCGAGCGGACATAGTCGTCGTCATCTATCATTGACCTAGGCGGTAACTCGCTAAGCGTAGTATTTCTTTAGGAAGCGACCATTTATTGGCCTGAAAGGCCTTTCACCGTGCATATCCATGAGTAGATAGGCTCCACCCTGGTAGACGTTGTCTATGATGTACGGGCCTTCATAGTTTGGCTCGAATTTTCCCCGCTTGGCGCGATTGGGGATCATAGGACTTTTGACCACTGGCACGAGTTCGCCTTGGCGGAATGTTCTCGGCCGGGTCAATCTTTCATATGAGCGCGTCGTCTTTGCTTTATAGGCCTCCAGATTTTGTTGCGCTATGAGCCGGGTTTCATCAAAGGCATCAAGCTCCTCAAGCCGAAGGTGAGCATTTTCTTCGTCCGTCAGCTCGTAGTGGACTGCCACTCGTAGAGAGGGTAACTCTATCTCGAGGGGGAGCACTGCTTCTGTACCGAATACCAACGCGTACGGCGTTGTGTTCGTGGCTGTCTTGAACGTAGTTCGATACGCCCAGAGAGCTTCTTGCAGTCTCTCGTGCCAGTCCTTCTTATTTCGGGACAACGTCTTCTTCATGATCTTTGTCAAGGTCTTGTTGAAGGACTCGGCTAGACCATTAGCTCGCAGATTATAAACTGAGGAATATCTCCAGTCTATATTATGCTGTTGTGCGAAGCGACTGAGCTTGTGGCTTTTGTAGGCTGGCTCGTTATCGGAGATGATCCGTCGCAGAGTTCCAAACCAGTAAATGACGTGCGTCTTGAAGAAATGGAGGATATTCTCCATCTTCACTTCCCTTAATGGTACTGCTTCTGCCCATTTGGAGAAGTAGTCAGTCGTCGCCAGGATGAAACGATGTCCCCTGGACGATGCTGGTTCGATGGGGCCGACTATGTCAGTTCCCCACATTTCGAACGGCCAGCTAGCTACTGTTGGATGTAGTGAATTTGGATGCTGATGGATGAAGTCCCCATGAATTTGGCATGAGTGGCACTGCTTCGCATACTCAAGGCAGTCCTGAATCATCGTGGGCCAATAGTAGCCCATCCGTTTAATTTTCAACTTCATCTTCGGGCCTACTTGGTGAGAACCGCAGAGCCCGTCGTGAATTTCCTGAATGACTCTTTTTGCCTCTTCAGGTCCCAGACATCTCAACCACAGAGAATCAAATGACCTCTTGTACAGAGTATCATTGACGAAGGCGAAAGACAGAGCTCGTTTCATAAGCTGATGTCTTGAGGACGCATCTTCAGGCGTTCGACGGTATTTGAAGTAGTTTATAAAGACTTCTCTCCAATCCTTGGCCTTTTCCCGGTCTTTTATTTGCAGGGTCATCTACACAGTCGCTCCCTTTTCTTCGGATGATTTCGGAGATATTTCTGCTGGGGCAAGCACCCGACGGCTTTACACCACAATTCTGACGTCATCGAGATTCTCGTCAGCCAGTTCTTTAGCGAGCTTGGCTAATGTGTCTGCTTTGCTGTTTTCCGCGCTCGGTATGTTTTCCAAAGTGTAGGAGGGAATTTGAGTCAATAATTGTTGCACCTTTTCGCCGTACTTCACCAGCTCTGGTTTGCACGTTTGGTAGTCGCCGTTTACTTGAATAACGACCAGCTGGGAGTCTCCGTATATGAGGAGGTTTTCAATTCCCATGTCAATGGAGATCTCGAGGCCTGCTATTAAAGCTTCGTATTTGGCTTCATTGTTTGTCCTCGGTTCTGTTAAGGAGAAAGAAAAGCGCATTATCCCTCCTTGTGGAGTTACGAAGATGAGACCTACCCCCGACTTGATTATAGGTGTGTTTTGTTTGCGCTTCTTCATAGAAGACGCTCCATCGAAATAAAGCTCCCATCGGGTATCACCACCGTCGATCGCGTCAAACGCATGTTCGTCTGGCAGATCGCAATTCAGAGGAGAATCGGCAGGTATCGGATGTTCAGCGAGGAAGTCGGCAATGGCCTGGCCTTTCACTGCCTTGAGAGGCTGATAGGTTATCGAGAACTCCATCAAGAGTAGGGCCCATTTAGCGAGTCGCCCCGTCAATATGGCCTTCGACATCAAATATTTAATGGGGTCCACTTTCAATATGAGACGGACTTCATGCGCCAACGCATAGTGCCTGAGCTTTGTTATCGCAAAGATCAACGCCAGGCAGTGTTTTTCAATGGGGGAATAGTTACTTTCTGCCCCCAGTAGAACTCGACTCAAATAGTAGAGTGCTCTTTCTTTCCCTTGATCATTCTCTTGCGCCCATAATGCGCCTAAGGAACCTTCGAGGGCGGTTGTATAAAGAATGAGGGGCTTTCCCTTGACCGGAGCAGCCAACACCGGCAGGTTCTGCAGGTATTGCTTGATCTCGTCTAGCGCGCTTTGGCATTTTTGGTCCCAGACGAACGGGGTTCCCTTCTTCATCAGGTGGCTGTAAGGACGGCACTTGCCTGAAAGGTTGGCTATAAATCGGTTATATACGCGAGCTTCCCTTGGAGAGACTGTAGTTGTTTGAGAGTCCTTGGCGGAGGCATTTCTATGATCGCCTTGATCTTTGACGGATCTATCTCAATACCTCGGTGTCGGACGATGAACCCCGGGAATTTTCCCGAGGAAACTCCGAATGCACACTTGAGAGGGTTCATCTTCAAGTTGTATTGCCGAAGGCGTTGAAATACGGTCTTCAAATGCTCGAGATGCTCCTCGTATGATTTTCTTTTCACCACGAGGTCGTCGATATAGAATTCAACGATTTCATGTATAAGGTCATCGAAGATCTTCGTCATGGCCCTCTGATAGGTGGCACCGGCGTTCTTTAGGCCGAAGGGCATCACCTTGTAGCAGAATATACCCAAAGAGGTCCTGAAGGCGGTGTGCTTCTGGTCTTCGGGATGCATCTTTATCTGATTATACCCTGAAGAGCCGTCCATGAAGGAGAAAACCTCATGAGTGGACGTATTTTCTATCATCAGTTCGGTGACTGGCACTGGGAAATCGTCCTTCGGGCAAGCTTTATTGAGATCCAGGAAGTCCACGCATATGCGCACTGTCCCATTTTTCTTCATCACCGGGACGATGTTGGCGGTCCACTCGGGATACTGAACCTCCTGGATGAAGCCAGAGTCGATCAGCTTCTTGACCTCAGCATTGATACTCATCTCAAGCTCGAGCCGCATTCTTCTTGGCGCCTGTTTGACCGGCTTGACGTCCGGAGATATTGCCAATTTGTGCACAGCAATTTCTGGATCTAGTCCCGGCATTTCGGAATAGTTCCATGCAAAGCAATCTCTATGCTGCATAAGCAGGTCTTTTAATGAAGCCACATTCTCTTCAGACAGCAGTTCACTAATGAATGTCGGTCGCGGGTCATTCGCCGTCCCCAACTCAATTTTCTTGAGGTTATCCGCAGTGGTATGTATTCCGTCCTCCAGCTCTTTCGGTGCTGGTGGAAATTCTGAGATCACCTCATCGTCGCTGTTTTCGAAGCACCAGGGAAGGTCATCCATATTCTCAGGCTCTTCTTTTGATATTGTTATCATATGACAAGTACGAATTCGTTTCCAAGACCAATGTGGAGCTGGTTCTGCTCTCGTGGCTTTAAGTTCGTTTTTCTGTGGCGGCGTTACCCTCCAGTTGTCAGACAGAGCGAACTTGCCAAGCTGATACTGATCTTCGACCCAATTCTTGAAAATGAAGCAGTCTTCGAGAGGATGCCCTATCACTCGGTGATAAGAGCAATAGTTTGGGTGTGAGACTTCGCCTGCTTGTTCGGGGTGTTTAAACTCCGGCAGCATAAGCATCTGGTATTTTATAGCTCGGTCAAGTATCTTCTTCGTCTTGTCCCGAGGAAAAGAGTACGCTCGACCCATTTTCCTTATGAGGGATAGATCGGAACCGCTCGATTCCCACTTGCGTGGCTTCTTAGTCCCGCTTTGTTGCTGCTGAGCGCCTTTTTCTCCTCTCGACTTATTTCTGCCTCTGCGTCGAGCCTTTTTTATAACAGGTTGACAGAGAGCGGCATTTTCATCTTTCACAGCCTGTTGGAGGAGGCGTTGCGTTTTGGCTTTCTCATAGATGGCCATTTCGCGGTTATGGTCGTCTCGGACTTTTTGACCAGCTTCCCTTATAAGCTTGTCCATTTGTTCTTCGAACGACGGACTGGGAACTTTTGCATCAGGAACTTTTACTGGTTCAGGATTAGAGTCCTCCCATTGAGCATCCGCTTCTTCATCGAAGTCATGCACGACGTAGCAACCGTGGAGTAGCTCTCGTTTCTTGGACCGAATGTAACCAAGTCCGATTATTTCCATTCTCCCATTAGGCAACTTGTGCTGAGCCCGGGAACGTTCCAGACCCTGTCATAGAATTTGGCTTTTCGAGCGGTCTGTTTAAAGGATATCCCTTGGCGCTTTAGCAGCCTCTTCAAGCCTTCTGTATAATATCTGGGGAGATGGATGGGCTGAAGCCTGTCAAGCGTAGGATCCGCGCCGTGCCAGATTTCTTTCTCCACTTTGGTTTCTTCAGAGCGGTAGAATAGAATTGCCTTTTTGCCTTTTCGCCTGGGAGGGACATAGAACGTCCGCAGCTCCTCTACACTGTAGATATCAAGTGCATCCAGTTCTTGATGGTGTTTAAGTGGAACCATGGCGACTTGCAGACTTTGCTCTTCGTTAGCGGACGTTTGTATTGAAGGCCGAGCAGAGAACACAGCATGGACCTCATCTTCCGAGTCACTACCAAAGATCAACGTAGGAGCGGATGGTCCCGGCTTGTTGTATTGGGGTGGACCCAAATAAACTATCTCCTCCTCCTCCTCGGTATCACTCCCGAAGACATGGATGGTGGCGTTAGCCTTGTTCTCCGGCTTATGACACCTCTCCGTGTCTTCGAAATCCGGTAAGAAGTATTTTGCATCTTCATATTTGCGGACCTCGTTCACGGAGAACGGGTTTAGTTCTCCCGTCACGGTATACTCGAGATCATCCTTAAAATATTTCATACACTGATGCTGTGTAGAAGGGATGATATTATACTCGTGTAACCATGGTCAGCCGAGCAAAGCATTGTAGCATGTCTTGGCATCTATGACGTGGAACTTAATTTCCGTGACAAGTAGCCCAAAGCGTAGCGTCAGTATCACAGATCTAAGAGTTCGTGATGATTGAGAGTCGAACCCGAAGATGGTGATCTTATCCCGAGCAAGGTGCTGGACGCTCATGCAGATTTCCTTTAACACCCGCACGTTAAGGAGATTAACGGAAGATCCATTGTCGACCAGGATTTTGCCTATCTTTATATCATGGCAGTATCTTGAGACATAGAGGGGACGATTGTGTTCGCACGTCCCAAGGAGAAGGTCTTCATCGCCAAAAGTGACATCGGCCGTGTGCACTTCCTCCAATTTATCCTTCATCTTTTCTTCGGCCAGGAAAGCTTGGAATTGCTCCGGATCCTGTAGTGCCTTGATTAACGAACCTCTCGCCTCTTTTGATAGAAAAAGGGCGTCAAGAATGCTGAGTTGCGAGGGTAACTTCCTCAGATGCGCTAAGACGTTGTAATCCACCTTACTCTTCTTAGGTGGGTCCATGGCAGTCAGCTCTTTCATAACTTGGTCATCTAAGGTGATATCATCAGCGACCTTTTCCTTTCCCTTATCTTTTCTAGTTGCGGGTCCGAGATTCTTTTCCAGAAGCGTGCGATTGCGCAGCTGAATGTTTTCGCAGGCCTCTGGTTCTTCCTCTTTTCCCCAGGTGGACTCTTTAAAGGGGGGGCTAAGAGCCAGCTCCTCGTCAGAATCGCTCCCAAATGTGAGCACTTGCGGTCCCCCGGCGTTGACTATGTAACAGCTACCGGTAGTTCTTTTGTGTCCTTCGGTCGTGCTTTTCCGCTCCCGACGAGTTTTGCGCTTTTCCCGCTTAAAATGTTGCCGGTGAGCGACATATCCTTGCCACCATCTATTGAAAGCTTTGCACTCTTCGGTGGGGTGCGAAATCTTCCGATGATACAAGCAGTAGGAGGGGTGCATTTCCGCTTCACCAGTAATGTTTCCTTCAGAGGATGGTAGCTTCATGCCCATTGACATGGCCTTAGCAAACCTTTTCCTCGTCTTGAATTTGCTTTTATCCGCGGTGGATGTATTTTGCTTCAGCGGGAGTGTCCCAAATTTTTCGCCAAGTCGCTGGCGTTTGGCCCTTTCAAATATGACCGTCTCGCGTTCCCGATCAGCTTTACTTTTCAATAGAACTTCGTTGAGGAATGCGTCAATTGTTTCATCCGATGGCCCCAGAATTTCCGGTTTAGGATCTGCCCCCAGCTTTTCAGCGCAAGGAGTTTCCTCATCGTCTGTAAACGAATGGGAAATCATATGACAGCTCGCCACGTATTTCTCGGATTCATCAGATGAGCTCTCCCCCTCATTTCCTCTTGAAAGACGGAGTTGAGGAACTCTTGGAGTGTGATGGGAGTTCGTGCTTTCTGGTTGTACTCCTCCAGTGCGTCAATTTGTCTTTGTAAGTCTGTGCGCTTGTCGCCAGGATTCACGGGCTTCTTGGATTTCTTCTTCTTCTTCTTTGAAGATTTTGACGGCTGGTTGTGAGTGCTTGAGCCACCAACATCGATCTTTAGAGTCTGGCGCGGCTTCAACATCCCTTCAATGATCTGAGGTTCTAACGGGGTCTTCCACCTGATTGCTGGGCATGTTTGAAGATCGTTCAGCATCCTCTTTATTTTGGCTGATAGCACAACCTCCCATGGAGCTTCTTCAACAAGAGAACACGTTGCCCCTGGCGTATTCACCCTTTTAGGGGTGTGAGGCTGTGGCGGATTCACCTTCCATCTGTCGTACAACGCGAACTTGCCCTGTTGGTACTGGTCCTCAATCCAATTTTTGAAGACGTAACAATCCTCGATCAGATGACCCAGTACTCGGTGATAAGGACAGTAATTGGGATCATTGACATCGTTTGGCTGCGACGGACGTCTTGGATCCGGCAGATTTATGAGTCGATTGCTCAAGGCCAGCTCGAACAATCTTCTCGTTTTATCTCGGGGAAACGAGTAAGGACGTCCTAGCCTCTCCTCAAGGGGTACGTGCGGACGCATATTATTTTGACGGACGGCCGGTTTCAAGTTGCTCGGCTGTTGTTGAGCAATAGCGACAACAATTGCTTTTCCCTTCCCCTTCTCGTTTCGAGAGTCCGGCTTTGGAGGAGGCGGTCTATGGCCCATCTGGTCCATTTGCGCTAGCTTGTCGATCAGGGCCTGGAAGGTAGTCGGCTTGAAGAACATCATAAATTGCGAGATGGTCGCTTGCGGATCAAGGGTTCCCACAAACATACCCACTGCCGGAGCTTCTTCTATGTGTTGCTCGCATTTTGACCATAAGTTCTACCACCGTATCGCGTATTGGACCCATGTCTCGCCTGGCTTCACCCTGGCATTAATCAATGCCGTCATCGGGGTGCGTTCGCTGGCGCTTGCGAAACGCTGGGTAAACAGCAGTTCTATCTCCGCAAATGTCTTGATAGAGTCGTTTGGGAGCTCAGAGTACCACTCGAATGCTGTATCTGACAAGCTGCCGACAAACTGGCGAAGTAACAATTTATCATCACCGCCGGTGTTGCCGCAAAGCGCCCTGAACTGGGCAACATGCTGGTGGGGATTGCCCGTCCCCTTATAGACATGGAATTTCGGTATCGTATAGCCCGGCGAGTACTTGATCTGATCGTACCAGCTCGGATATGGTCGTCCTGTTTTTACGACCTGACCGGCCGCCTCAGTCGCATGATGAACTCGTATCTGCTGAGCTATATATTCTTCCAAGTCAGCTTTGGAGATTGTCTCCTCCTTGGCTGTTGACAGAGCCGGTGGAGGATTTGACGTTTCTCCCCTGTTGTCTTCAAGGACGATCGGAGGATCTTCAGCAGGAGGATCTTGTTGGATCATCATTCCCACCATGTCTTAGAACAGGAGGGTCATTCGCTTTATGTTGGATGCTTATTCCGCAGCCTCTTTATCCTTCTTTTCCAGTATCCTGCGAAGGAATTCAGCGTCAGTTTCTTGCTCCTGGCGTTGATCAGAGGACGCTTCGGGGCTTTCTTTTGGCCCAGTGAGTGCGGCCATCGCGTTCATCATTTCTTGAGCTTCTGCTGCTTCTCCTGAGCTTTGGTCACTGACCGTGTAAGCGGTCTATGACCTATAGATGCACAGCTGTCCTCTTTACCAGACGCCATGTAGACGGTATGGACTACAATGCCCCCGGACTTAGGGCGTTTGGGCTCGCCGCCTTTGACATTTGTCGTAGGAGTGGGGACTCTATCCGGCCTTCTTCTCTTTTGAGTAGTCGACGTGGAGGGAGCCATTGCAGCAGGCACCCAAGTGGCTGTCGTCCTTTGTTGTTTGACACGACGGTTCTTTTATTCCTGCACCTTCGCCCTTTTCTGTTGACGATAGTGATCTTGGTCAATTACCGAGTCTTGAACCTTCCGCCAGAGTTTATAAATTTTGGAGGACAGCCGTTGAGGAGGCTGCTCCGGCTTTGTTTCTATAACATTCTCCGCAGGTGGAGGGGATCTTTTGAGAACCGCAGTCGGCGAATTTCTGCGTACCCTGTTTAGCAGCTCAAAGCTGTTCCCAGTTGGAACAGCAGCATTAACTTCCACCACTGGAGCGGGTGGAGTTAGCCCTGAGGGGGAGTTGCTCCCGGCCTTCCTTACTCGGCGCCAGTGTCGACGTCGAGCATGACGAGCCGTTGGGACTGGCTCGGCGATAGAGACAGCTTCTTCTTTCCCCCCGTCCGAATGAGGTGCTGCTGGTGTCAGCCTCTTAAAGACTGAGGTTGTCCTTTGAGTGGAAATATTCAATCTGTCAAAGACAGATCCTCGAGCGGGGGCAGGAGCCGGAACAGTCAGCCTTGAAAAGACTGACTCTTTAACAGGAGAAGCCGCCTTGACGACTTCTGGAGCAGAGGTGGTTGTCTTCTTTGGGACGGCCACTTCAGGGTTCATGGGCTTCCTGGCGGGCCCATCAGGGTTCTAGCTCAGCCTGGTGAAGACAGAGGCTGCCGGTTTGATATTGGACAACTCGTTGAGAGGGGTCGTGGTAGTAGTAAGTCGATCGAAGACCGACTTCTTGTTCGCTTCTGGTGCGGGCACTGGCATGGTGAAGCTTGCAGGCGGGATCATGGTTCCGAAAAACAGACCGGTGGTGGCCTGGGTCACCTGGTCCACCGGCATGGCAAGGATGGAGGCCGCTTGAGGCACATAAGCTACGCCTCCAGGTGAGGTGGGGCGTTGGTTGCATTGGCACTTTGAACAGCTCGAGCAGTTGGAGGCCATTGATGCTTGATTTCTGCGCCAGGCAAAAGACCAAATCTTAGTAACTTGAAACCCAAAGGCAACCATTAACAAACCGCGATTCGTTCGCGAAGACGACACACGAAGTGTTGAGTGGAAAGAGGAAAAGGTCCCACCGGGCATGCCAGAATCTGTTCCCCTCTGAAAGACGCGGCGGAGACGCGGTGAACGTCTTTCCTGAGATTTGGGGCAGATGCTATTTGGTTTTATCCGCCCACCTCTCCGAAGATGCCAAGTTGATTTATGGCACCGTGTATCGGAGGTTTAGACGGATGCGGCCGATATAGCAGACTTCGTCAGATTCCCCCTCGCTTGAGGGGTTTTTGATTGTGGGGACGCTCTTCCCTGCAGGCGTAAGCCCCTGCAGTTAATTACGCTACCGCATCGCGGTAGCCACTTTCTCATTCTCCAGATGTTCACTTCGTGTCGTGTGTGTTTGTTTTGTTTGTGGTTGCCCGTGGATTGTATACGGAGACTAAGTGATGTCGTCTCCCGTAGGACGTGGATTAGTCCAAATCCGTGTTTACTTAGATTTGGGTTTGGTGTTTTAGTTTAAGGATACGTTAGCCATATTGAGGCTAAGATCAACTTAAACTTTTGTTAAGGATACGTTAGCCTAATCTCCAGACTAAGATCAACTTAACGGGATCATTTGGATCCGACAAGAGAGCAATTGGCTCTATTGTTTAGTTTAATGACGTTGCGGTCGATTTCCAGTTTAGGGACATGGTGGTCCATCATTCCCATTTGGAGACGAACATTAGTTTAAGGACATTTCGGTTCAACATTCCCATTTTGGGATGAATATTAGTTTAAGGACGTTTCGGTCCACGAGTTTAAGGACCCCGCAGTCCGTATCGATGTGTGGTTATCGGGACCCGTCACCTCTCTAACGTCGTTGAAGGATTACAATGATAGGTGTCAGAGGAGTTCAGAGATGTACCCTTGAACCAGATGTAAATTGATTTAAGAGAGCAGTCTTGCTCAGTCAATTTAATTTGAGGACTTACGGCCATGATTGGGCTAAATCCAGTTGAGAATATTCAACGTCTTTATTTATCTTTAGCCCATTAGGCCTGTACTAGAGCTTTGCCCCCGTTTAATAATGCACTGCATTTTATTCTGGCCTGCTAGGCCTTTTTAATTTTGGCTCAGTCCCTTTGCAGAGCATCTGTTTTTGTTTGGGCTCTGTTCCTTTTTAAAATAATGCATTGCATTTTACTAGACCTGTTAGGCCTTTTTTAATTGGGCTTGGCCCTTCTGTAAATAATGCAGTGCGTTAATTACTTGACAGTGGCTTGTCAGACGCTTTGCGCCAATTACTGAGCGCAAGCGTTTGTCGTGGTGACACGTGTCACACTCTGGTGAGCGCAAGCGCAACAGCGCAGTGCGCTGCGCCAGTGCGCTATTGACACATGGCGCACTCTAGTAAGTTGCGCCAACTTTAAAGAGCAATGCTCTGTTTTTTAAAAGCGCATAGCGCAAGTGGTTCTGGTGCTGACACGTGGCGCTCTCTGGTGGCTTGCGCCAATCCAGGAGCGCAACAGTGCAGTTTTTGCAAGTGCAAGGCACTGTTTCAATAACTTGATCCAATTTTGGATTCAAGAAAAGAATCTTTAAGATTCCAGAACCAATGGTTCATAAAAAAGTGCAAGGCACTGTTATTATTTATTTTTTATTGAAGATCATTGATCTTGTTCTTAGATCAATGATCTATTCAGAAGAAGTTCTTCTCTTTTTTTTTGTAAAGGTTTTTACCTTCTTTCCCTTCTTGAGTTCTTCTCAAAATTCTTCAGAGTTCTCTCTGTTTTGTTGTTTTTGAAGTTCTTGATGTTCTTCCTCTATGTTGATGTCCTTTCAATTGGGGTCTAGGGGCCTTTATATAGTGCCCATTAATTTGTTAAATTCATTAAAGAGATCATTCTCTGAGTGATTTGGGAAATTTTCCCCACCGTTGGATCTTTGATCCAAGGGCTTCTGTTTTACAGAAGACAATCTTCTTGTTTTCGTTAGGTCCACGTTACCCACCCCGGATCTTTCGGGGAGGCGGAATAGGTAAAAATCAATTTTTTCCTCGATAGGTAACATGGACCGTTCATGAAGGATCTTGGCTAAACAAAACTAACACAAAATCTACAAGTTCTAACTACTATGTAGAATGGTTATACCTAGGTCTTGAACTCCTTCTCTTCTTGTTGTTCTCCTCCTTACTTGCTCCTTGTAATAGTTTGTACGGCTCCTCCTCGTCGTCTCCTCTTTGTCGAAGATAGATCCACCTGAGGGTTTGAACTTGAGCTCCTACCTCAACCTAGAGGTAACTAAGGTGCTTGGTTTGCTAAACCTAGAACCCTAGAAAGAGTAGAGAGTAGTCTTGGTGTTTTATCTCAAAGGAAATGTTAGTGTTTATGCCCTAGAAGGCCATTACTGTATCATACTAGCTTGTATATTACTTAATGGAAGCTTGGGATATTCACATGTATATAACAGTCTTGCTAAACATGGTAGTATGCTACTTGGTTTTTCTATCTTAATATGTGAGTATACGTATTGATAGAGCTCTTAGGATCTTGCTTGTCTACCAGTGTTGTGATGGCAGTCACACTAGTGGGGGCTGGGTAGTCTACAAGCACATCCTTATTCAGGTCCCCGGTCGTTGGATTATCGAAACAGAGCATCGATACTCCGGAGTAGACTGGTGTGTACGCTTCTCATCCCAGTTGGGGAGATGGTCTGTCCCACAGCCGTCAGTACGTCGTACTGGAGATAGTATACAGGTGCTCGTTAGGTTACGGGTACACCGGACAGGACTCACAGGGAACTGTTGGTTGGTTTGATACCAGTCGTCAGTGAACAGTTCCCAGGTGACATGAGTACAGCGTAGTCCGCAGACTTGACACTGCTACTTCGCCTCGAGTGTGTCCCACTGTTCTTAGATTGCTACCCTACCACGGCTCAAAGGAGTCGTGCAAACAGGTAGCAGTTGGGTGCAGTCCCGAGCACTTGGAGGCAGTGGCGGTTAGACAGGATTCGTCCCTCCCGGTATTGGGAGTAGATATCGTGCTGTGTCAGAGAGCCATTACGCAAAGTCCCTGGCCAGGGCAAGCGAGATTTGCTGGTAGGTTCCAGCAGTTTCTCAGGGTGTAATGGGCTTCACTCCGACACGACTTATACCGCTATTAGGGGACTGACGCTTGCCGCCCCCCTAGGCCCGATATGCGATAGTCTTGGACGAACGGACCGGACTGTATGGAGATTGTCACATCAGACTCAGTAGGAGTTCGGATGGGTTTACTCATCGGCCTTCTTATCGACAACTACCTGGGGACCGTTACGTACAGCTAGTGCCGCTTGCGGTCTGTGGTTAAACCCACTGCCAGCGTAGTAGTCGAGTCTCTAGAGTCCCACACAGAGAGTTTCCTACTCCAGGCGAAACGATATAGAGGTTGCATGGTTTTGCGACAAAGGGTTCGGACACATACGTGCGTTTACGCGCGTACGACTTTCGGACAGATTTTACCAGTCGGCTTTGGTTTAAGCCAGTTACTGGTATCCGGTTATTGGATTTTTACAGTCTAAAGTTTTTCCGTATTTTTACGGATCGGAGGGGCGTTCTCGTAATTACTCGAGAAGCTTCTAGAAGATGTGACTAAGGAGGTTTGTTTTGGAAAGAGAGTGAGTCATAGTGGTGATTCATTCACTTCATTAATGCACATTTATTGCTTAATGACTCATGTTAATGAATCATCACAAGATATTTTGTGAAGCATGCTTATTCATTTCCTTTATTGATTTATTGTAAATAAGAATGCTTCATAATATTATGATACACTCTCTCTCTTCTCTCATTATCATATCACACATTCTCTCTCCTCAAGCTCTCATCTTCAAGATACTAACCTTAATCCTCATGTGTTGAGAACAAAGGTTTAGTTAGACTAAACAATCCATAACCTACACTCTTTATCATTCTCTCATCTTTGATTAGCAATCAAAGTTGATTAGTTACCTCAAGTTAGAGGTTTAGCTTGGAGTTTTGCTCTCGGGTGGATCGTCTACTACCTAGAGAAGGCCGAGGAGAACCAAGGAGGACATAAAGAAGAAGGACCGGTTCATTAGGTATAATCCCTAATCACTTATGTAAAGAAACTCATAGAATACGGTTATTTAGAGTTTAGCTTCGATTCAAGCGGTTAGTCGATGTTCGTTGTTTAAACTTGATCGTTTTTGTAAATTCCGCCTCCCCACAAGTACTGGGGTGTACTACATCGACTTACAGTGGTATCAGAGCCTCGCTAAACACTAAATAACTTAATCGCAAATTTGTACGAATTTCGAACGAAAAAACGATCCCGGAAAACCCTAGTTCTGTTCAGTTTCTGTCGAAGTGAAAATCAAGTCCTAAAATTTTTCTGGAGTGTTCAGAGAGCTAGAAAGGGGTCCAGGAGAACACCCAAGAAATTCGAGCCCATGAATCGGCAACTCGGCCGCGGAAGCGCGGCGGATCGGTGGGATCTGCCGCGCATCCGCGGCGCTTTGACCGAGTCATGGACTCGTCTTTCTTGTGTGGGTCCCCTGTGACATTTGGGGTTTTCTGGAATATTTAATTATTGCTCAGGTTACTGTTTAACAGAGCAGATTTTGGAGCAATTTTGAAGTTGTTTATTCGATCGAAAAATACAGTATTTGCGTATTGGATTATATCTGTGATTGTTTGATGTGTTCGTAAACCTCCCCCAACTGCTAGTATGTCGGTTGGCAGGGGGTTGCACATTTCTGAAATGGTTATATCTGTTTGTGCATATAAACTGTATTGGACTGTTGTGGTGTATAGCCGGGGTTAGCAAAGGGTTATTGTTTAATTCGTTTGTTGTAAATGTAATTTGTTGTAATATTATTTTCGCGGGGCACTTCCAGGTTGCGGTTGTAGCCACCGTTGTATTATTTCATTTTACTGTTTTTGCTCCTAGGACTGACCCAAGGTGGGGTACACAGACTGCCGGGTGGGTAGTTTGCTGTACCCGTAGGGGTCGAGGGTGGGGTAAACGGCTATTCATCACAACTGTGTAATCTGTCTTTTCTTGCAGGCTCAAAAGAAATACAGATTGCTTGCAAATCCAATATTGTTTATCTGAGTTCTGGAATGAATATCATTGCGTCAGACGAATGTAAAATATCTATATTTATTATAGCTATTTAGACGTCACTTATGTTTTACACCCGCGCTAGCCCAGCCCCCGCTCTGTCGTTAGTTAAGTAACCTAACGGGTGATGACGGGACCCCGTGGCGAATGCGGATGGCATAAGAGGACGTTATATTTTCGTTGTTTTCTGCAATGATAGGTTAATGATGGGACGCATTATCTATAATGCAAAGTAAAACAAACCAAAGTTCAAATCGTTGGAACAATTTAAAAGAAACCACTCGGTTATTTTTAAAAAACAGATATTTTTAAATGCGGAGATTTAACCACTCCTTTTAAAAGCTATCAGGTTCCTTCGGTTATATCAAGTTCACTACGTTCACGGTTTCGCCAAAACCAGTCGTAGCCCTCCGTCATTTCATTTGGGTATTCAGTAGTATTCAAGCTATGCAGTTTTGGCCAACGTCATGGCATAGTGTTTGGTAGCTGCTGGATATTCATATGTTTCATAGATAGATGAGTTGGTTTGGGACAGTCGTATTATCATTTGGCCAACGTCAGGGATATATACGGATGGGTTCAAATTAACAAGATAATGATGGGTAGAACTTGACATGTGACTTATGACATTTTGACCAACGCCAAGGTCATAAGAGCATGGGGTAAAAACTTATATCGGGAATTTCTAAAGAAACTGAAATTTGCAAAGAGATGCATACCATTTTGAGTTTGATGAATGTTGGTAGCATTCCTACAGCATTATCAGACGATGATATTTGGATCCCGATCCTACTGTGAGTATATGCTACTTATCAGGATATTCGTCGCTTAACGATCAATGCTATAAACCTAGTAGGTGTCCAGAAAAGTGTCAGCGGGGTTACGCCCCCAGAGAAAAGAGGTTCTTTAATTAAGGAACTTCGCGAAAGCGTTGGAAAACCTCCCTCGAAGTATCGACACCAGCCTGGCTGAACGGTTAAGCAAGTATTGTACGGTGGGAATAGTCTTGGCTAATTCTTCTTTTATGGTTTGAGGAAGGATTCGAGAAACAGTGGGAGCCATCCAGTTTAGATAAACTAAAAACCACTCTAAACTTGCAAGAGCATCATGCTAAAGAGTTTTCTTCTCTCTCTCCTAATTGCAGCGACCCTGAAAATGACTGGACTTAAGTTACTTTTAGAGAAAAATATACTGACAGGGCCAAACTATAAAGATTGGCTGCGGAATGTCAAGATGGCTTTGACCTATGACAAACTGGGGTACGTCCTCACCGCTACAGCACCTGCTGTCCTTGGTCCCAAATCCAGCAATGCGGATAAGGAAATCCGCAAAACCTGGGATTTAGATTGCGCGAGAGCCAAGTGCATCGTGCTTGCCTCGATGAACAATGAACATCAGAGGAGGCACGAGGATATGTCCCTAGATGGCATATTTCTCCATACAAAGGAACTTTATGGAGAGCAATCTCGTATAGCAAGATACGAGACCTCGAAGAAACTGTTTCGAGCGAGGTTGGCTGTCGGGTCATCCGTAGGTGAACATGTCCTACAGATGATCGGCTATATTGAAGAGCTCGCGGACCTTGGGACGACTTTGGATAATGAGCTCTATACAGACCTTGTTCTCCAGTCCCTTCCTCCCACCTACGCCCAGTTTATCCTCAACTTCAATCTTCAAGGAAAAGAAGTTGAACTTGCGGAACTCCTAAACATGTTAAGGAGTGCAGAGGGCACCTTGCAGAAGGCAAGGGAAACACCCGCTATGTTTGTTGGCGGTTCATCTTCTTCCGGGTCCAAGGCTAGGGCCAAAGGAAGGAAGAAGAAGGCCGCACCCAGACCTAGAGGAGGTGTTAGTAAGGTGGGAAAGAAGGGAAAGAAAAAGTTTACAGCACCGGTAGTTGGCCTGGATGAGTGCTTCCATTGTCACAGGAAAGGGCACTGGAAGAAGGATTGCAAGGCGTGGAACGCCAAGAACCAGGAACCGAAGCAAGCTGTGGCTTCGACTTCAGGTGTGTTTGTAATTGAGAATTGTCTGTCGATCAACTCTACTTCCTGGGTATTGGATACCGGGTCAGGATCTCATATTTGCAATTCATTGCAGGCACTGAGAAACCGTAGAGTGCTGAAGGAAGGTGATATGATCCTCAGGGTTGCTAACGGAGCTAGCGTGGGAGCTGCGTCCGTCGGGGATTATCACCTAGGATTGACGAGTGGACACATTTTGGTTTTACATAACTGTTATTTTGTACCCAGCTTAACGTGTAATATCATATCAGTTTCCTTGTTATCAAATAAAGGTTATGATTTCACGTTTGTAAGAGATGTTGTCAACATCCACCTTAATCATGGTTTGATTGGGTCCGGTACTCTAAATAACGGCATATATGTGTTAAACCAACTCCAAATTTTCAATGTCCAGAACACACTAAAAAGAAAGTCTCCAGATTTAAATAAAGCTTTCTTATGGCATTGTAGACTGGGTCACATCAATGAGAGAAGGTTGACTAAGTTGCATAGAGAAGGATATTTGGACACGTTCGAATATCAAACTTATGACACTTGTCAATCTTGTCTCAAAGGAAAGATGACAAAGACTCCATTCACTGGACAAGGAGTAAGAGCGAGCGAGCTCTTAGGACTCATACACAGCGATGTATGCGGTCCAATGTCTACACATGCAAGAGGTGGTTATTCCTACTTCATTACTTTTACAGATGATTTCTCTAGGTATGGATATGTTTTCTTAATGAAACATAAATCCGAGGCTTTTGAGAAATTCCAGGAGTATAAGAATGAAGTAGAAAACCAAACCGGCAAAAGTATTAAGACACTAAGATCTGATCGAGGTGGTGAATACTTGAGTGCCGAGTTCCTAGGTTACCTAAAAGAGAAAGGAATTCTCTCTCAGCTTACTCCTCCGTACACTCCACAGCATAACGGTGTATCGGAGAGACGGAATCGAACCCTATTGGATATGGTACGATCCATGATGAGTAATACTGAGTTACCGCGATCTTTCTGGGGATATGCGCTAGAATCAGCGGCATATATTTTGAACAGAGTTCCAACCAAAACTGTGCCTACCACACCATATCAGATATGGAGTGGGAAGAAACCCTATCTTCAGTATGTAAGAATTTGGGGATGTCCAGCTTTTGTAAAAAAGCAGCATGTGGACAAGCTCGAGGCACGATCAGTACTGTGTAAGCTTGTAGGATATCCAAAGAACTCCAAGGGATATTGCTTCTATTACGCAGAGGAACAAAAGGTTTTTGTTTCTCGTAATGCCCATTTTTTAGAACAACAAGTTTTAGAAAAGGATACAAATGGGAGCGAAATAGAACTGGAAGAAATTCCAGAACCACAAGCTGTTACTGAAAGTTTGGTAGAACCAGAGGTTCAAGAAGAACAGAACATTCCCGCACCCCTCCGCAGAAGTAGTAGGCCGTCTCGTCCGCCTGAGAGATACTACGGTTTTCTCATAGATGGGGATAGAGAGGATTGCATCATAGATGATGATGAACCTACTGACTTCAGGCAGGCCATCCAGAGCGGCGACTCGGTACGATGGCTAGATGCAATGCGGACCGAAATGGAGTCCATGTACACCAACAAAGTATGGACTTTGGACTTTGCTCCAGATGGGGTAAAACCCATAGGATGCAAATGGATCTTCAAGAAAAAGATTGGTGTAGATGGACAGGTGGAAACCTATAAGGCTAGACTTGTTGCAAAGGGTTTTCGTCAAAGACCTGGTTTGGACTATGACGAAACTTTTTCTCCAGTGGCTATGCTCAAATCCATTCGGGTCCTTCTTGCTATTGCTGCCTTCCATGATTATGAAATCTGGCAGATGGACGTAAAGACGGCTTTTCTGAATGGAAATTTAGAAGAGAGCGTCTATATGGATCAGCCAGAGGGTTTCAATCAGAGTGGGAGCAGCGGGAAAGTATGCAAGCTGCTTAAGTCCATTTATGGACTAAAGCAGGCATCGCGGAGTTGGAACATCTGTTTTGATGAGACAGTCAAAGAATATGACTTTATCAAAAATCCAGATGAACCGTGCATATATAGTAAAGTCGTGGCCAGAAGTGTCGTATTCCTCGTCTTATACGTGGATGACATTCTATTGATAGGAAATGACATTCCTATGCTACAATCTGTCAAAGGATTCTTGTCACACAGGTTCTCCATGAAAGACCTGGGTGATGCCTCTTACATTCTGGGGATCCGGATCTATCGTGATAGATCCAAGAGGATGTTGGGACTTTCGCAGTCCAGGTATATCGACACTGTACTGAAAAGATTCAGTATGGAAGATTCTAAGCGCGGTAATCTACCGGCTTGTCACGGAATCACCCTCTCCAAAGAGATGTCTCCCAAGACTGATTTGGAAAGGGAACGCATGTCTATTATACCCTACGCTTCTGCGGTAGGCTCTATAATGTATGCGATGTTGTGTACCAGACCAGATGTAGCTTACGCACTAAGCGTGGTAAGCCGGTATCAGTCAGACCCAGGGGAGAAGCACTGGATAGCAGTAAAGAACATTCTCAAGTACCTGAGGAGGACTAAGGAGATGTTCTTGGTTTACGGCGGAAAAGACCTCAGGTTGGAGGCCTTTGCTGATTCCGGCTTCCAGAGTGATAAGGACGATTCCAAGTCCATGTCGGGTTATGTCTTTACCCTCAATGGAGGGGCGGTGTGCTGGAAGAGCTCCAAGCAGGACACCGTTGCTGACTCGACGATGGAAGCGGAGTATATAGCTGCTTGCGATGCCGCAAAAGAAGCAGTCTGGATGAAGAAGTTCCTAACAGAACTTCAGGTGGTTCCTACCATAGTTGATCCAATACCTCTGTATTGCGACAACAACGGAGCTATAGCTTTAGCGAAGGAACCAAGGTCCCATCAGAAGTCCAGACACATCTTAAGGCGGTATCACCTGATCAGGGAGATCATTGATCGTCAGGAGATCGAGGTTCGGAGAGTTGCTTCAGAAGAGAACATTGCTGATCCATTCACGAAGGCCCTTCCTCAGATTCAGTTCGAGAGGCTACTCGAGATCATTGGTCTGCGATATGCCAGTACATGGCCCTAGTGCAAGTGGGAGATTGTTAGTGTTTATGCCCTAGAAGGCCATTACTGTATCATACTAGCTTGTATATTACTTAATGGAAGCTTGGGATATTCACATGTATATAACAGTCTTGCTAAACATGGTAGTATGCTACTTGGTTTTTCTATCTTAATATGTGAGTATACGTATTGATAGAGCTCTTAGGATCTTGCTTGTCTACCAGCGTTGTGATGGCAGTCACACTAGTGGGGGCTGGGTAGTCTACAAGCACATCCTTATTCAGGTCCCCGGTCGTTGGATTATCGAAACAGAGCATCGATACTCCGGAGTAGACTGGTGTGTACGCTTCTCATCCCAGTTGGGGAGATGGTCTGTCCCACAGCCGTCAGTACGTCGTACTGGAGATAGTATACAGGTGCTCGTTAGGTTACGGGTACACCGGACAGGACTCACAGGGAACTGTTGGTTGGTTTGATACCAGTCGTCAGTGAACAGTTCCCAGGTGACATGAGTACAGCGTAGTCCGCAGACTTGACACTGCTACTTCGCCTCGAGTGTGTCCCACTGTTCTTAGATTGCTACCCTACCACGGCTCAAAGGAGTCGTGCAAACAGGTAGCAGTTGGGTGCAGTCCCGAGCACTTGGAGGCAGTGGCGGTTAGACAGGATTCGTCCCTCCCGGTATTGGGAGTAGATATCGTGCTGTGTCAGAGAGCCATTACGCAAAGTCCCTGGCCAGGGCAAGCGAGATTTGCTGGTAGGTTCCAGCAGTTTCTCAGGGTGTAATGGGCTTCACTCCGACACGACTTATACCGCTATTAGGGGACTGACGCTTGCCGCCCCCCTAGGCCCGATATGCGATAGTCTTGGACGAACGGACCGGACTGTATGGAGATTGTCACATCAGACTCAGTAGGAGTTCGGATGGGTTTACTCATCGGCCTTCTTATCGACAACTACCTGGGGACCGTTACGTACAGCTAGTGCCGCTTGCGGTCTGTGGTTAAACCCACTGCCAGCGTAGTAGTCGAGTCTCTAGAGTCCCACACAGAGAGTTTCCTACTCCAGGCGAAACGATATAGAGGTTGCATGGTTTTGCGACAAAGGGTTCGGACACATACGTGCGTTTACGCGCGTACGACTTTCGGACAGATTTTACCAGTCGGCTTTGGTTTAAGCCAGTTACTGGTATCCGGTTATTGGATTTTTACAGTCTAAAGTTTTTCCGTATTTTTACGGATCGGAGGGGCGTTCTCGTAATTACTCGAGAAGCTTCTAGAAGATGTGACTAAGGAGGTTTGTTTTGGAAAGAGAGTGAGTCATAGTGGTGATTCATTCACTTCATTAATGCACATTTATTGCTTAATGACTCATGTTAATGAATCATCACAAGATATTTTGTGAAGCATGCTTATTCATTTCCTTTATTGATTTATTGTAAATAAGAATGCTTCATAATATTATGATACACTCTCTCTCTTCTCTCATTATCATATCACACATTCTCTCTCCTCAAGCTCTCATCTTCAAGATACTAACCTTAATCCTCATGTGTTGAGAACAAAGGTTTAGTTAGACTAAACAATCCATAACCTACACTCTTTATCATTCTCTCATCTTTGATTAGCAATCAAAGTTGATTAGTTACCTCAAGTTAGAGGTTTAGCTTGGAGTTTTGCTCTCGGGTGGATCGTCTACTACCTAGAGAAGGCCGAGGAGAACCAAGGAGGACATAAAGAAGAAGGACCGGTTCATTAGGTATAATCCCTAATCACTTATGTAAAGAAACTCATAGAATACGGTTATTTAGAGTTTAGCTTCGATTCAAGCGGTTAGTCGATGTTCGTTGTTTAAACTTGATCGTTTTTGTAAATTCCGCCTCCCCACAAGTACTGGGGTGTACTACATCGACTTACAGGAAAATGGTTCTCAACTCATGAGAGGGATTTTTCCTTGAGCTAGAGGAAGAAGGAGAGCAATGGATGAGAGAGAAGATGCAAGTGAGAATGATACCATTTTTCCACCATGCTCTCATAATTTAGAAAAAATGATAATAATAATAATAATTAACAATTTGTGATGGTGAGTTGATGAATGACCATTATCATTTCATTCATTAAATGCTTTTGCAAAGAATAAGAAGCATCTTTAAAAACAAATGATGATGGTCAACAAGTCCACTTTGGTCAACCGGTCAACTAAGTCAACAAGTGAACAAAAGTCAAGAATTCAACTCAACCATGGCACAATAATTGTTAACTAATATTATTAATCATGTTTCCTATTCTCATTAGGGTTTGGAAAAAGACAACAGTCAACTGTGCATACACACCCGTACCATAACCCTAATGAGAATCCTCTGCCTCTGCCTCAGTCAACTGTGCATACACACCCGCATCCGTGATCCGAGGAACACGAATACAATGAGATAAAACAAACCCCAAAACATATACTAGGATCTGGCTTAAACCAAAGCCCACTAGTAATAACTGTCCGGACACCAAACGTGCACAAGTGCGCGGATGTGAACGAACCCCGTCGCAAAACCATGCGACCTCTACTCTGTTTTGCCCAAAAGTGAATAACCCTCTGTGTGGGACTCTAAAGACTCGACACTACGCTGGCAATGGGTTTAACCACAGACCGCAAGCGGCACTAGCTGTACGTAACGGTCCCCAGGTAGATGCCGATAAGAAGACTGATGGGGTGAACCCATCCGAACTCCTACTGAGCATGTATGTGACAATATCCGTACAGTCCGGTCTGTTCGTCTGAGAGTATCGCATGGCGGGCCTAGGGGGCGGTAAACGTCAGTCCCCTAATAGCGGTACAAGTCGTGTCGGAGTGTAGCCCAAAACACCCTGAGAAACTACTGGTAACACTACCAGCAAATCTCGCTTGCCCTGGCCAGGGACGAATATGTGTAATGGCTCTCCTAGACACAGCGCGATATCAACTCCCAATACTGGGAGAGACGAATCTTGTCTAACCGTCACTGCCTCCAAGTGCTTCGGGACTGCACCCAACTACTACCTGTTTGCACGACTCGGTAGAGCCATGGTAGGGTAGTAATCTAAGAACAGTGGGAACACACTCGAGGCGAAGTGACAGTGTCAAGTCATCGGACTAAGCTGTACTCATGTCACCTGGGAACTGTTAACTCACGATAGGTATAATACCAACCAACAGTTCCCGACGAGTCCTATCCAGTGTACTCGTAACCTAACGAGCACCTGCATACTATCTCCAGTACGACGTACTGATGGCTGTGGGACAGACCATCTCCCCTGCTGGGAAGAGAAGCGTATGCACCAGTCTACTCTGGAGTACCGATGCCCTGTCTCGATAATCCTACGACCAGGGACCAAAAATAAGGATGTGCTTATAGACTACCCAGCCCCCACTAGTGTGATCGCCATCACAACGCCGGTAGTCAAGCAAAGATCCTAAGGGCTCCATCAATATGTATTAGCGATATGTTAAAAGAAACATCTACACATATTAAGATAGAAACAAACCAAGTAGCATACTACTATGTCGACCAAGACTGTCGTAAACCCGTATAAATATATATATATATATATATATATATATATCCCAAGCCTCCAAAATGTATTATACAAACTAGTACTATACAATAATGGCCTCTAGGGCATACATATCTAACAGTTTTAACAAGAACAGAAGGATCTTACTAGAATTTTAATTCTGTTTGGCGCAAACGCCCCAGCGCTTGACACGTGTCACGCAGCGCAGAGCGCAACGCATCTGCGCAAGCGCAACTGCGCTGCCACGTGTCGCACAGCGCAGAGCACAGCGCAACTGCGCTGACACGTGTCGCGCAATGCAATTGCGCTTGCGCCACTGCGCTGACACGTGTCGCGCAGCGCGGTGCTTGCGCAACTGAAGCATTGCTTCCTTTAATTTTGTTTTAAATAGAGCCTTGCTCTGATTGGGCGCGCTGCCTTGGGTGCTGCACTCCCTGCGCTGGCGTGTCTGATTTTGATACGTGGCTCCCTGCGCGCAGCGCAAGGGATTTGAAGCGTTGCTTCAATTTTTGAATTTTTGAAAATCAAACAGAGCTTTGCTCTGATTGGGGGAAATAAGGGAGTATCGAGACAGGGCATCAATACTCGAGAGTGGACTAGCGTATACACATCTTGACCCATATGATGGACGATGGATGATCCCATATCCATCGGTGTTTTACATCAAAGATGGTGTACGGGTGCTCAGTGGAGACTGGGTACACTGAACGGACTCGCCGAGAACTCCTAGATGGTATTATACCTATTGTCAGGTAGCAGTTCTCTGGTGACACTGGTACAGGTTAGTCTGTAAACCCGAGATCGTCATAAAGTCTTGTGTGATTCCCATTGTGCTTTGATTTCCACCTTATCACTTCATGAGAACGTGCAAAACGGTGGCTTTTGCGTACAGTCCCGAATCACATAGAGGCAATGAGAGATAGGAGGGGTTTCGTCTCTCCCGGTATTGGGGGTTGATGTTGCGCTGTGTTCGATTGGCTATCACTGGAAGTCCCTGGCTAGGGCTGATATGGAGACCTACCGGTAAGTGTTATCAGTAGTTTCTTGACCCGTTATGAGCCTCACATCGACACGACTTATCGGTTACTGGGGTCTGACGTTTACCACCCCTAGACTGGATATATGACATATCAGACGAAGAGACCGAACTGTACGGTAGTGCTACTGATTGGATTCACATGAGTGTGTGCAGGCTTGCTTGTTGATCTTCTAATCGCTGAATAACCGGGTGGCTGTTACGTTTAGCTGACCGCTTGCAGATTGTAGGTGTTTGATATGATCATCACCTACTGCCGACGTATTGACGATTATTTAGAGTCCTACATAGAGGTTTCCTGGCTTAGGCAAAATGGAGTAGAAGCACATATGTGATATGAGCGGGACCGAGAATAATACGTGTATGTGATACCGTATTCGATTCTCATGATATGTGATATCGGCCACGCATATGTGATATAGCCTGGTCATCGGATCAAGTGTTGATTCGATGAACTGATACATATTATATTAGTCGGTTATTTGCAAAATAGCCAGATTATCGGATCAAGTGTTGATTCGATAATTTAATGTACAATTATATATGTGATATATTATATTACATTAACTAATATAAGCTCGCTTGAATGATTCTTTTTCTCACTTGAGAATGCATTGATATATATGTGATATATGTTAAATGTATTCTTTTCTTTTGTTACAAAATATTGTATATGTGATATATGATATTGTAACATGCTAGGTTACAAATGCAAATTAGGGTTTATGAGATTAAACCATGCTAGGGTTTAAATTAGGGTTAACATTTTCTTTTTGGTTAATTCTAAAGTTTGGATTATTGTTGAGATATTTTGTTGCCTTGACTAAAGTCCACCCTTTAGATATTTTCCTAGATATTTTGTTAACCTAACTTTAACCCTCGCCTATGGTTTATTCTCTACAAGGGTTAAGCATGACATGCTTAACCCATGGTTGCATTTCTAACCTAAGAGATAATTCATTTTTCATCACAACTTCATTTGCTTCTTCTTCCTCACAAAGCTTTCTAGCTTTTCTATTTGTGATGAAATAAAGTGAGATAAAGAAAACTAAAGAGAGCAAAATTCCTAATTCATCATCCTCATCTATTCTAGCCACTTAGATTATAGTGTTCACTTCACTAATATCTCATTAGTGAAGAGAGAGCTTGGGTTTGTGATTCCTCAAAGTAGATCGTCTTGGATTTCGAAGACTTCAAGCAAGATGCATCATTCACTTCATGGAGCCACTCGAGAGCCCGGAAACTTGATGATCGCAGCGAAGGGACCTCAACTCGGAGCTTATGAAGCGAAGGAACGGACTACAAAGGTTGTAATCCCTAACTCTTAGAAGTAAAGTTGTTTACTTTGAAGTTTTGTTTGATTCCCTAGTTAAAGATCTTGTGTTAGGGTTATCTATAATGGCAAAAATTTAAACTTGGCATGGATGATGCCTCCTACAACCTTGTTGCCATTATAGGTAACCCAACAGTGGTATCAGAGCCTAGCTAGAGAATTGAACGGATAAGTGTAGAATTACGAAACCGAAACAACTCCGAAACACCCGTTACAAAACCCTAGTTTCTGTTAAATTTTTCAGAGTGTAAAAAAAAATTTCAAACAGTTGCAGAGTGATGTATGTGATACAATATGAACACCATACAAAATTCACCCCATTCCTTCAAAAATTGGCCGAGCCCATCAGTACCAAAACCGGCCACATTGGGCAGTTCATGATTGAATTTTTTACAGTCTTTAAGGCTCTGGGTTTTGATACATTAGGTGTTGTTTGTGTTTGCTAATTTTGCATGTGATGTTATCTTTTAGCAAAGGCAATTCGAAGTGTTTCATATTCATAATTCTAGGGTTTTTTTCGGGTTGTTTAGACGGTATTAAAAAGTTCGAACGGATATCAAATACCCACTTTAACCCTTTCCGGAAAATTTTCAAGTGTTGGATTTTTCCTTAGTTAAAGAACATTCAAATAGCGTGCAAGTGGTGTGGTGAACCCTCTAGAAGAACAAAACCTTAACTCGATTTTATGACCGTCAAAACCGCCACTAAACCCTTGGGTTTGTGGTAGTTTAGCGGTGACACAAGTGAGGCATTGGTTGACCCTTCTACGGCTGGTTCATTGCTACTGTGGCATGTGATGGATAATTTTAAACTACGCTCAAGTGTTGAGCATTTTGGGAAATTTTGGGTGTTTGTTGATTCGATCGGAATGTTTAATATCGTCTAGCTTTTTCTGTAATGTGATACAATATGTGGAATTCATATAGTTAGGCATGAAATCCATAATATGTGATATTTCGGGTTTACGATGTCTAAGATGATTGTGGATTCCAAATGTTGTAGTTTTTCACTTTCTTTTCTGTGACCGTAATTGTAATATGTGGTATATCGCCGTTTTCGTTGCTATATATCAACGACAATTGTGATAGGCATATTTACTTACGTTGATGACATGTGATGTTATGTGTTGCTGTAATATGTTATATTGGATCGTCGTGTTCTGAATAGCCGGGGGTTTTATGTGAGATAAGGGTTTTCATTTTCATTCATGTAAAATTCATTATATGTAATATTCTTTTATTGGGGCACTTCCGGGTTGAGGATGATGTCACCATTGTATATTATTTACTTTTCCGCATTAGGATAGACCCAAGGAGGAGAGCACAAGTAACCGGGTTCTAGGGTCCAGTGGGAGACCATCTCGAGGAGTCAAGACCGGGTCTCCTAACCCTAGAATTGGGAGGGTTACTTGCTGCTCTCGTAGGGGTCTAAGGATGTGGGTTTGGCTATTCATCGCGACTGTGGAATCCGTGTTTTATACAGGCTCAAAATAAAACACGGACCTCCTAGTATATCCAATATTTCATATGTTTCTTCTGCTGCTGATATTATGTGATGTGATCATATTATATGCGTGAGACGAATGCTTTATTATTGTATATATGATATATAATAAACGTTGCTTATGTTTTGCACCCGAGCTAGTCCCGTCCCGGTATGCCGTTAGTTAAGTAACCTAACGGTGCATAACGGGACACTGAGGTGAATGCGGATGGCATAAGCGTGCGTTGTATTTTAATTTCTTCTGTGATGCTTAAGAAGCTTAAATGATGGGATTCATTAATGAGATTAATGAATGAAAAGAAACCTAAAAGATGTTGTAGAATCAAATTTATAAAAAGGGTAGCTCTAGTTTTTGATTTGCATAGCGGTATTCTTTGTAGAATATCCAACACCTTATTCGATAAGGAAAGAGTCGAGATCCCTTCACCGTGAGTGACCTCTTTAGAGAAACTAGCAGATGCTACAACTCACTCGGTTTTGTTTTTAATTACTTCTATAGTTCTTGCTTTGCATAGCAGTATTTGTGAAATATCCTGCACCTTATTCGATAAGGAAAGAGCCGAGATCCCTTCACCGGGAGTGACCTCTTTAGTAAAACTAGAAAAAGCCTCAAAAACACTCCTTTTCAAAATCACTTGTTTCTACAAATGATATCAAGTTCATTACACAATAGGTTTTCAGAAAAACCTGTCGTAGCTCTCCGTCATTTTAGATAAGTCCTACTTGGTATTCGTGTTGCGTTTGTTGACCTTGTCAAGGCGTAGTGTATGGTAGCTAATTAGTGTTTATCTGCTAAAGCATGAGATGTGATTGGATTAGGGTGGTCGTACAGCCTTGTTGACCTTGTCAAGTGTCATGCAGGTGGGTTTAATTCAATCAGGAAATAACGGGTTGAACTTGACTTACGATTTATGGTTTGTTGACCTTGTCAAGGTCATAGATCGCTAAGGGCAAAACATTATCGGGAATTTCAAGTGTTAAAATTTGCAATGAGATTACATACCTTCTATGAGATAGTTGGATCCTGATACCCACTGGTAATAAGGGTTACTCCTGGGAGAGTTTTACACATGACAATTAGCCGATCAAGTAGGTGTCTAGAAAGGTATTTACGGGGTTATGCCTCTGGGAAAACGAGGTTTATTTTAATTAGTTCCGTGCGAAAGCACGGGGAACCTCCCTCGAAGTACCAACACTGACCTGACTGAAAGATTGGCGAACTTGTAAGGTGTAATTAATACCGGCTAGTCTTACCTTTTAGGGTTTTAAGGAAGATTTGATAAAAACCAGTGGGAGCCATCCTGATTAGATAAGATAATAACTAACCTAATCTTGCAAAAGCATACGCTAAAGTGTTTTCTTCTCTCTCTCTCCAAGTAGCGAACATGTCAGGCCTTAATCAAGATAATAATATAGATGTATTGACCGAACCCGCTTATTATACTGAGCAGGGAAACGTTGGTCCCGCTCCAACTTATAATTGTTATAAGTCCGAGCAGGGAATAGGAGAATATCCGGATTCTCATGCCGTCCAAACGAAGAATAAGCTTGCTGATGCATCTTCTTCAGGTGTGTTAGTTATCGAGAACTGTTTCTCGGTTCACTCTACATCCTGGATATTAGATACCGGATCAGGATCCTACATATGTAATATGTTACATGGGCTACGTAAAGGTAGAGAAATGGGAGAGGGTGATCATTCCATAAGAGTATGGAATGGTGCAAATGTTGCAGCCAAGGCCGTTGTAGAATATCACCTTTTGTTACCTAATGGTAATACTGTGATTCTGAACGAATGTTATTACATTCCGACCCTAATATGCAATTTTATATCAGTTTCTTTATTAAGTAAAGAAGGATATAATTTTGTAGTACAGGATAATGTTATGAACATCTTCCTAAATCAAAAGTTGATTGGATCAGGCTCGTTAAATAATGGCATAAATGTTCTAAACCAAACTACAGTCCTTAATGTACAAAACACATACAAGAGGAAGAGTTCAGAAATGAAAGAATCCTTCTTGTGGCATTGTAGACTAGGTCATATCAATGCGACACGACTAGCTAAGTTACATAAGGATGGATAATTGAATCCGTTCGAATTTTCATCTTATGACACATGCCAGTCATGTCTCAAAGGCAAAATGACCAAAACTCCATTTAGTGGACACGGAGAAAGAGTTACGGAACTCTTAGGACTGATACATAGTGATGTATGCGCTCACATGTCTACACATGCCGGGAATGGTTCTTCCTACTTCATTACATTCACTGACGATCTCTCAAGATACGGACATGTGTTCCTGCTGAAACACAAGTTTGAAGCTTTTGAGAAATTCAAAGAATATAAGCACGAAGTCGAGAACCAAACGGGTAAAAGTATTAAGATCCTTCGATCTGATCGAGAAGGAGAATACTTGAGCAATGAGTTCCTGGACTATCTAAAAGAGAATGGGATTCTCTCTCAGCTTACTCCTCCATATACACCACAGCACAACGGTGTATGGAGCGGAGGAATCGCACCCTATTAAATATGGTGCGCTCAATGATGAGCACCGCTGAGTTGCCTATTTCCTTTTGGGGTTATGCGCTGGAGACAGCGGCATCCCTATTGAATCAAGTTCCATCTAAATCTGTACCTACCACACCATATGAGATATGGAGTGGGAAGAGACCATATCTTAAACGTGTTAAGATATGGGGTTGTCCGGCCTATATCAAAAGGCAAAATCCGGACAAACTCGAGGCACGATCAGTTCTTTGCAAGTTTGTGGGATATCCAAAGAATTCATATGGATATATTTTCTATCACAGTGAGGAACAAAAGGTGTTTGTTGCTCAACATGCCACCTTTTTAGAAAAGGAATTTCTTGCAAAAGAAATTAGTGGCGAAGAGGTAAAGCTGGAAGATGTTGCGCGGTGTTCGATTGGCTATAACTGGAAGTCCCTGGCCATGGATGATATAGAGACCTACTGGTAAGTGTTATCAGTAGTTTCTCGACCCGTTATGAGCCTCACATCGACACGACTTATTAGTTACTGGGGTCTGACGTTTACCACCCCTAGACTGGATATGCGACATATCAGACGAAGAGACCAGACTGTACGGTAGTTTTACTGATTGGATTCACAGGAGTGTGTGCAGGCTTGCTTGTTGTGTTGGAGATAGTGACCTCAGAGTCAATTATTGGATCACAAGCACGTGATTGCAATGATTGAGGGAGGACCTATTCCGGTAGGACAGTCTTACTCAAGATGATAGTATGCTATCTGGTTTATCTTTATCATCGTGTACTGCTTTAGGTGACCTTACAGGTTACTATTGCGCGTTGATAGAGCCCCTAGGATTCTTGCTTGACTGCCAGCAGTATGAGGGACATCATATACGTGGGAGCTGGGGTCTATAAGCACATCCTTAAATGGTCCCTAGTCGTAGGAGTTTCGAGACAGGGCATCGATACTCCAGAGTAGACTAGTGTATACAGTCGAGACCCCGACGAGGGGCGGTGGCCGGTTTCACAAGCCACTGGTGTCAGTTGGTTCACCTAAGATGTATACAGGTGCTCATTGGGTTATGAGTACACCGGACAGGACTCGCCGGGAACATGCTAGTTGGTCTTATACCTGACGTCAGATAGCAGTTCCCTGGTGACATGTGTACAGGTTAGTTCATCGACCTGAGATCGTCATTTGTCTCGTGTGAGTTCCCACTGTACTTTGATTACTACCCTACCACGCTCAAAGGAGAAGTGCAAACAGGTTTTAGTTGGGTACAGTCCCGAGCCACATGGAGGCAGTGAGCGGATCTGCAGGGGTTCGTCTCTCCCGGTATTGGGGGTGAGGTCGTGCTGTGTCTAGGAGAGCCATTACACAAAGCCCTCGGCCGAGGCAGGAGATTTATTGGTAGGTATTCCAGTAGTATCTCAGGGTGTTCTGGGCTACACTCTGACACGACTTGTACCGCTTTTGGGGATCTGACTTTTACCAACCCCCTAGGCTCGCCATGCGATGCTCATAGACGAACGGACCAGACTGTACGGATATTGTCACTGACTGGCTCAGTAGGGTGTCAGGATGAGTTCGCTCATCGACGTCCCTTTTGGTCAATACCTGGTTGCCCGTTACGTATGGCTAATACCTCTGACGTGCTAGTGGTTAAATCCACAACCAAAGTATTGACGAGTCTTTAGAGTCCCCCACAGACAGTTTTCTCAAGTTTCGGGCGAAACGCTGTAGAGGCCGTATGGAGATATGGCAGGGTTCGATCAGATACGTGCGGTATTGCACGGGTCATGATCGGACGGATAATACTAGCGGGCTTTGGTTTAAGCCGGATCCTAGTATTGTACAGTGTAGATTTTGTCTCATTGCATTTGTATTTCGGTCAGAATACAAATGCGGGTATGTATATACAGTAGTGGGGTTTTCCTGTAATTTATTACAGGAACAGTTTTTTTGAAGTTGCCAGTTTGTTTTCCGTTTCGGCCATTTTCCTTTGTATCTTTTCTTGGCTGAAATTTGGTGGAGGAGGGCTTATTTGCAAATAAGGGTTGTGGAGGGTGGTCTTTGCATATTAGTGGTTCATGATGGTTCCACCATCCATAGACTTTTTGACTCATGATGGCTTGACCTTTTCTTGATTAGATTGGTTATGATGAAAAGGGGGTGTGGCTTGCTTTTTGCTTCATGATTATCCTATTCTCTCTTGCACCATTTTGATACACAGACCCCTTGGACTTTTTCCTCTCTCTCATTCCTTTTTGCCATGGCCGGCCAAGCTAAGAGGAGGGTTGTCCAAAATATGGTATGGGGATTTTTGGTTCTCTTCATGTTTGAAAAATCCCCAAGTTCATCACAAAATTCCACAAGTTGGATTCCTCCACAAAAGGCAACTTCTAGTGACCCCAAATGAGACATAGCACTACACTACATTCTACAGCAATTCTTGGGCACGTCGGCTCTCCAACTTCGTGCCCGAGTTGCCTCGGTCCAGAGGTGGGAGCCCGTAAAGAAGCCGGCGACGTAGTGCCCTTCCAGCGAGGAGGTGAAGACCAGAGATTCCGCGGGGAGATCGGGACGACGACGAGAAGACCGAAGGACACAGATCGCTCGGTATATCTCTCTACCCATTTTTTAGTTTGCTAGGACTAGATTAATGGCCCGATCCGGGTTTATAGTGCGCGGTGGTGTCGGTTCAAAAGTTAAAGTAAATTATCGTTTCCGCATTCCGGCGTCGGATTGACGGCCGGGTCGCCACCGTGCACTTACAGTGGTATCAAAGCCACGCCATTAACCTAGTCTAGCTTGGTCTAACGTGTTTACAAGTTCGATCGAACGGATTTTCCGAAAACCCGATTTCAAGTGCATTAGTTTCTGTCGAATTTTTTTTAGCTCCAAAAATTTTTCGGGTCATTGCAGAAACACGTGCAGGGAATTCTAAGCATGCTGTGAAAATTTGGTCGCGTGACGTCACCATTCCACCGTGGAACCGCGGCCAAACCCACGCATTGGCCGCGGTTCCGCCGCCACTTTGACTTGTCAATGCACCAAATTTTAACAGTGGGCTTCTGAGTTGAAATTGGGGTTTTTGGAATATTCTTTTTAGGCCCAGATTTTCTTTAAGTGCTACAGTAGTGCTTGGGGGCCCACTTGGGTAAATTTGATCGATCGAAATGTTTAAACATGTTAGTTCACGGTATTTATGTTATATCTGCGACCGTGAATGTCATTTGATCGGTAAATCCTGTCTAACTGCTATAGCCCGGTTAGACGGATTTACGAACGTGACATTCACGTTGATGTTCTGTGATTGTGCTGTGATGTTGCGGATTGGTCGTGGGGGATAGTCTGGATGCAATGGTAGTACAGATTTGGTTGTATTATGTACATTTGATATTGCGGGGCGAGCGTCCGACATGTGGACTGCCGTCACTGCCTGTTTGTATATTATTCTTTTGGGGCACGACCGGGTCGAGGTCGATGTACCCGTTGTATGTATATTTTACTTTCTGTACTAGGATTACCCTAAGGTGGGGTGCACGGATAGCCGGGTTCTAGAGGGCAACAAGCCCGCATCTCATGGCATTGAGACGGAGGGGGCTTTACTCTAGAATTGGAGGGCTATTCGCCGCACTCGTAGGGGGTACAGGTTGACCCAGGAGGGGTGCCCAAGTTACCGGATTCCGTGAAGTGTTGGGTGGTCCATTCACGTTGCTGAAGGGGGCTGCCTCGCTTCAGGTTTTGACGGGTAACTTGCCGCGCCCATAGGGGTCTAGGATTTCATTGCACAGGCTATCCACACGACCAGGGGAACGTCGGGTTTCAGTAGCGGCTCTATGAAACCCGGGGATCCCAGATATCTGTATTGTTCTGTGATGCTTATTACATTTCTGTGATGTTGCATTTTATCATGCCTTGAGCGAAATATTATATATTGATATATATACTAGTAGATGTTGTATATGTTTTGCATCCGCGCTAGTCCAGTCCCCGCTCTGTCGTTAGTTAAGTAACCTAACGGGTAATGACGGGACCCGGTGGCGAATTCGGATGGCATATACGTACATCATTATTTTCGTTCTTTATTGGTGTGATCAATTGATGGGACTGCGTTGATTCGGATCAATGCAAGCTAAACAAACCTATTCTGATGTTGTTGGAACACTTTTCAAAAAGCTGTTATTGCAAGGACGTTCACTTTTGTTTTGCACAGTGGTATTCGGTTATGAATATCCAGCACCTCAGTCGACGAGGCAAGGGCCGAGATCCCTTAACCGGGAGTGACCCCTTGGACAGAAGTTTGCGTCAGGGTAATAACTTCACTATATCCGATTACTTTTGCTTTGCATTGTGGTATTCAGTTGGAATATCCTGAACCTCATTCTACGGGGAAAGAGTCGAGATCCCTTCACCGGGAGTGACCTCTTTAGCAAAGGTTTTCGTCACTATATTTTTATAAAAAGCTATCCGGTTCCTTCAACGATATCAAGTTCATTACGTTAAAGGTTTTCGCCAGAAACCATTCATAACCCTCCGTCGTTTCATATGAATAGTCAATAAGTATTCAAGCTGTGTATGTTGGCCAAAGTCAAGGCACAGTGATTGGTAGCTATTGGGTATTCATATGCAGCATAGATAGATGTGTTGGTTTGGGACAGTCGTACTACTATTTTGGCCAAAGTCAAGGGTATGTACGGGTGGGTTCAAATTAACCTGGAGAATGACAGGTAGAACTTGACATGTGACTTATGATATGTTGGCCAAAGTCAAGGTCATAAGAGCATGGGGTAAAAATCACATCGGGAGTATCTAAAGAAACTGAAACTTGCCAGATATGCGCATACCTTCTGGAGTGTTATAACGTGAGCGGATTCCGTCACGTTATCATGCGATGATAGTTGGATCTCGATTCCCACTGATGAGTTGGTTTACTCCTCGGGTGATCTCGACTAATTCTTCTTTCAGGTTTGGAGGAGAATTTGACGGTACAGTGGGAGGTTTCCAGATTAGATAAATTGGTAACCATTCTGATCTAGGTTAGAGTGCACGCTGAGTGTTTCTTTTCTCTCTCTCTTTGGCAGCGACCATTGACCCGACCCTAGACTATGACTCAGAGACCAAAATTAACCGAACCTTCTTAAACACTGGCTTTTGGATTGTTAGAGTTACAAACCTCATTGCCACTCCTACTTTTACCCTTTTCTCCAGAGCACCCCGTTTTACTCCGAACGTCCACTTCCATTGGACAAAACCATCGTATGGTTATATACGAACTCGAAGGAATTTATTCGAGGATGGTTTCCGGTTCTGGAGAAAACGAATAGGACTATTCAGTTGTCTTTTCCTTTTACCTTCTCTCAGGTTGCGAGTACTCCTTGGTTTAGGAGATGGTACACCTATTACGAAAATTGGATAGTCTTCTTCCAAACCTTAAGCTGGTGCCGAACGGTGGGGAATGAAGAAAACCAATTAGCATAACGATGGTGTACAGAAGGTATTAAGTAAAGACATATCAAGGGATTAGTAAGAGGGCAAAGTAAATTGCGACTGCTATTCACGACCAAACCAAGTATTTCTTCGCCAATCCAAAATCACCTTTATATTTCTCCAGGATACACTGTATCACTACGAAGATCCACAGTTTATTGGATACTCCATCGTATGGTTATATACGAACTCGAAAGGAACTTGTTCCAGTTCGGGGATGGGTTCCGGTTCAGGAGAAATAGGAATAAGGTTTATTCGGTTGTCTTTTATCTTCACCTTCTCTCGCATTGCAAGTGCTCCTAGGATTTGGACAGTACACCCATTATGCTTATTGGATAGTCTTCTTCCAAACCATAGGCTGGTGCCGAACGGTAAGGAAGGAAGAAAACCATTTGGCCTAAAGGGGTGTACAGAAGGTAATGACTAAAGACATATGAAGGGATTTGGAGAGATGGCATAGAAATATACGGTTACAGTTGTGAATCTGGATAATGGAAGAGGCATTACTAGGAATACCCGGATACCCCTACGAAACATTTCAATGTTTCAGTTTCACTGTGTGCTGTTAAAGGAAAACTAATTTCCAAATTAGTCCTTACTCCAGGGTATGTATTTACCAGGTATGATTCTCACATCTGCATGGTTTTACAGATGATGAGTGGGAGTAAGTTATTGGGAATTAGGTGATCATCCTCATTATATCGGGATTCGCTGCAATCGGTGATATTTGAGGAAGTCACCTGGGTTGTTTGCTGGACGGCAAATACTTGGTTTTGAATATCCGCTGTTATGCACCAATTTCAAATTGATATATCTGTACGTCTATTTTTATAGAGTGAGACATACCTTTTTGAAATTATGTCTATGACATTTACCTATATCAGTGGATGGTTAGGTAAGGAGAATTAAACAGCGGTGTAATTCTTCTTAACCATAAGTACAGTTTTCAACCTACGACACACAGGGAATGAGTTATTAGACTCAAATGACTTGTACAGAGTATTGTATGTTGTCCAGCGTCTATTAGGACAGAGGGGTTGGTCCTCGTACTATATTCGGTTTACTTATGACTTCTCTAGTTTGTAGACAGGTGTTTCGTGGAAACACAGGGGTCCGAATTTTGAGAAGTTATAGGTATATGAATAAAATAGAGAACCAGGTGTTGCAAGTATCGGGATTCTTCAAGGCGATCGAAGATGTAGATACTTGTGTAGGGTATTCAGTTGATGGTAATGATTAAAGAACTTGCTTCTCTTTCAGATTACTCATAATTGGAAGCACTCCTAAGTTGAGTAATGCTGATCGGCATCTCTCCATTTAGTTGACATGCACTGGAGACAGCTGCATGATTTGAATCTGGTTCAATTAAATCAATGCCTCTGTTTCTATATTGGATATAGAACAGTTCATATCTTGACATTGTTAAGGTACGGGGAGTTGTCCGGCTTATGCTTAAAACCAGACTCTGGATAACTCAAGGCACGTTTCTGTAATGGCTGTTTGTAGGTTGACCCAGGCTATGACGAGGGTTGATTTTCTACCATCTGGAAGATCAATAGTGATATTGTTCTTGACTCGCCACAGTTTTAACAAAAATGGATTTTTTCAGAAAATAGTAGTGGGAGTATGGTAGAACTGGAAGTGATTCCAGAACCGCAGACGATTACTGAAAATTTGATAAGAATCTAAAGATTCAATTTGGTTTGACATTCCATTGGCCACTCCGCAGATATGCTGGGTAACCTCAGGCGCTCGAGAGGTACTTCGGTATGCTCAAGGACGGTGGCAGGGAGGTTCTTGTTTACCCAGACTTACCATTGTTGTTGTTCCAGACTATGAGACCCGTCAGGAGGATGAGTATAGCGTCGTTCTGAACTGGCTTTAGAAGCGTACGTGTATATGACTCTGCCATAGGGTTTTCGTAGTCAGTGGGAGCAGCGAAAACATTGGTGAACAGGTCGCTTATGTCTATTCATAGACTAAAGCAGATATAGCGGAGATAGATCATCTATTTCTGATGTGACAGTCATAGGTTTGACTTCATCAGAATAGGGGATGGATCTGTTAAGAAGGTAGTAGGGTGTGATGTCCTGGTATTTGGATGACATACACAGAGTAGGAAGTGATGTTCATGTACTACGGTCGGTTATACTTTGGTTGTCACACAGTAGTTTCTCCACATAGGACTTGGATATTATATCAGACATTCTGGTTACTAGATCTATGGTTTTAGATCTAGATTTGGGTGGTTTCCCAATCAGGGTACTTAGACAGCATTCTAGAGGTGCTTTAGAATGGACGACTCCTGGCACGGTAGTGTACCTGCAGGTGATGGAGTCACCCTCTCTAAAGGTGTCTTACAGACTAAAGGGGAGAGGGATGTGCATGATTGACAGATCACTTGCTTAGGCAATTGAGTCAATCATGAAATGTCAAGTACCACACCAGATGTTGTTTTTGCGTTAGATGCAATAAGTTGACATTGATCCAATCCTGGAAAAACAGTCGGAAGCATTTTTAGAACATAAGTGGATGTTCTAGGGATATGATAACGACAGCCTCATTCGGGAGACAGTTATCATTCCAGGCTTCCAAGATGACCTGGATGACAGATAGGTTGTCAGAGTTATAGTTTTCCTTCTGACGAGGGGCAGTATTTTGGACAGGTGGTCCAAGGAGATACTGAGGGAGGCATGGCGCAGGATACTGATTAAGTTCAGTTGACGATACAGTCTAAGAAGTTTGGATTTGGAGTTCATTTATGAGCTAGATCCCATCAGACATCCAGACATATTCTAAGACTGGTATTGCTCATTTCGGGAGATGGGTTTCTCCGCGAACTTGAGATATAGAGAGACATAGAAAGAAACATCAAAGCGGATCCACTCGCTGGGGCTATTCCTCGAACGCAATAGTTTTGCAAACGGGATTTGTGAGACTGACTAGTAGAGGAGTTGGGTGTTCGGTATCACACGGGCTGTGAGTATGCGACATCGCAATAATTAGCCTTGAGTGCAAGTGGGAGATTGTTGGAGATAGTGCCCTCAGAGTCAATTATTGGATCACAGGCACGTGATTGCAATGATTGAGGGAGGACCTATTCCGGTAGGACAGTCTTACTCAAGATGATAGTATGCTATCTGGTTTATCTTTATCATCGTGTACTGCTTTAGGTGACCTTACAGGTCACTATTGCGCGTTGATAGAGCCCCTAGGATTCTTGCTTGACTGCCAGCAGTATGAGGGTGATCATATACGTGGGAGCTGGGGTCTATAAGCACATCCTTAAATGGTCCCTAGTCGTAGGAGTTTCGAGATAGGGCATCGATACTCCAGAGTAGACTAGTGTATACAGTCGAGACCCCGACGAGGGGCGGTGGCCGGTCTCACAAGCCACTGGTGTCAGTTGGTTCACCTAAAATGTATACAGGTGCTCATTGGGTTATGAGTACACCGGACAGGACTCGCCGGGAACATGCTAGTTGGTCTTATACCTGACGTCAGATAGCAGTTCCCTGGTGACATGTGTACAGGTTAGTTCATCGACCTGAGATCGTCATTTGTCTCGTGTGAGTTCCCACTGTACTTTGATTACTACCCTACCACGCTCAAAGGAGAAGTGCAAACAGGTTTTAGTTGGGTACAGTCCCGAGCCACATGGAGGCAGTGAGAGGATCTGCAGGGGTTCGTCTCTCCCGGTATTGGGGGTGAGGTCGCGCTGTGTCTAGGAGAGCCATTACACAAAGCCCTCGGCCGAGGCAGGAGATTTACTGGTAGGTATTCCAGTAGTATCTCATGGTGTACTGGGCTACACTCTGACACGACTTGTACCGCTTTTGGGGGTCTGACTTTTACCAACCCCCTAGGCCCGCCATGCGATGCTCATAGACGAACGGACCGGACTGTACGGATATTGTCACTGACTGGCTCAGTAGGGTGTCAGGATGAGTTCGCTCATCGACATCCCTTTTGGTCAATACCTGGTTGCCCGTTACGTATGGCTAATACCTCTGACGTGCTAGTGGTTAAATCCACAACCAAAGTATTGACGAGTCTTTAGAGTCCCCCACAGACCATTTTCTCAAGTTTCAGGCGAAACCCTGTAGAGGCCGTATGGAGATATGGCAGGGTTCGATAAGATATGTGCGGTATTGCACGGGTCATGATCGGACGGATAATACTAGCGGGCTTTGGTTTAAGCCGGATCCTAGTATTGTACAGTGTAGATTTTGTCTCATTGCATTTGTATTTCGGTCGGAATACAAATGCGGGTATGTATATACAGTAGCGGGGTTTTCCTGTAATTTATTACGGGAACATTTTTTTTGAAGTTGGCAGTTTGTTTTCCTTTTCGGCCATTTTCCTTTATACCTTTCTTGGCTGAAATTTGGTGGAGGAGGGCTTATTTGCAAATAAGGGTTGTGGAGGGTGGTCTTTGCATATTGGTGGTTCATGATGGTTCCACCATCCATAGACTTTTTGACTCATGATGGGTTAACCTTTTCTTAATTAGATTGGTTATGATGAAAAGGGGGTGTGGCTTGCTTTTTGCTTCATGATTATCCTATTCTCTCTTGCATCATTTTGATACACACCCCCCTTGGACTTTTTCCTCTCTCTCATTCCTTTTTGCCATGGCCGGCCAAGCCAAGAGGAGGGCTGTCCAAAATATGGTATGGGGATTTTTGGTTCTCTTCATGTTTGAAAAATCCCCAAGTTCATCACAAAATTCCACAAGTTGAATTCCTCCACAAAAGGCAACTTCTAGTGACCCCAAATGAGACATAGCACTACACTACATTCTACAGCAATTCTTGGGCACGTCGGCTTGCCAACTTCGTGCCCGAGTTGCCTCGGTCCAGAGGTGGCAGCCCGTAAAAGAAGCCGGCGACGTGGTGTCCTTCCGGCGAGGAGGTGAAGATCGGAGATTCCGCGGGGAGATCGGGACGACGACGAGAAGACCGAAGGACACGGATCGCTCGGTATATCTCTCTACCCGTTCTTTAGTTAGCTAGGACTAGATTAATGGCCCGATCCGGGTTTATAGTGCGCGGTGGTGCCGGTTCAAAAGTTAAAGTAAATTATCGTTTCCGCATTCCGGCGTCGGATTGACGGCCGGGGCGCCGCCGTGCACTTACATGTTGATCTTTTGATCGCTCAATACCTTGGTGGATGTTATGTTTAGCTGACCGCTTGCAGCTTTTGGGTGTTTGATATGATCATCGCCTACTGCCGGCGTATTGACGATTCTTTAGAGTCCTACACAGAGGTTTCCTGGCTCAGGTAAAACGGAGTACGAGCACATATGTGATATGGGCGGGACCGAGAATAATACGTGTATGTGATACTGTATTCGATTCTCGCTATATGAGATATCGGCCGGGCATATGTGATATAGCCGGGTCATCGGATCAAGTGTTGATTCGATGAACTGATACATATTATATTAGTCGGTTATTTGCAAAATAGCCAGATTATCGGATCAAGTGTTGATTCGATAATTTAATGTATAATTATATATGTGATATATTACATTACATTAACTAATATAAGCTCGCTTGAATGATTCTTTTTCTCACTTGAGAATGCATTGATATATATGTGATATATGTTAAATGTATTCTTTTCTTTTGTTACAAAATATTGTATATGTGATATGTGATATTGTAACATGCTAGGTTACAAATGCAAATTAGGGTTTATGAGATTAAACCATGCTAGAGTTTAAATTAGGTTTAACATTTTCTTTTTGGTTAATTCTAAAGTTTGGATTATTGTTGAGATATTTTGTTGCCTTGACTAAAGTCCACCCTTTAGATATTTTCCTAGATATTTTGTTAACCTAACTTTAACCCTAGCCTATGGTTTATTCACTAAAAGGGTTAAGCATGCCATGCTTAACCCATGGTTGCATTTCTAACCTAAAAGATAATTCATTTTTCATCACAACTTCATTTGCTTCTTCTTCCTCACAAAGCTTTCTACCTTTTCTATTTGTGATGAAATAAAGTGAGATAAAGAAAACTAAAGAGAGAGAAATTCCTACTTCATCATCCTCATCTATTCTAACCACTTAGATTAGTGTGTTCGCTTCACTAATATCTCATTAGTGAAGAGAGGGCTTGGGTTTGTGATTCCTCAAGGTAGATCGTCTTGGATTTCGAAGACTTCAAGCAAGATACATTACTCGAGAGCCCGGGAACTTGATGATCGCAGCGAAGGGACCTCAACTTGGAGCTTATGAAGCGAAAGAATGGACTACAAAGGTTGTAATCCCTAACTCTTAGAAGTAAAGTTGTTTACTTTGAAGTTTTGTTTGATTCCCTAGTTAAAGATCTTGTGTTAGGGTTATCTATAATGGCAAAAATTTAAACTTGGCATAGATGATGCCTCTCGAAACCTTGCTGCCATTGTAGGTAACCCAACAGCCTGTGCAATGAAAACCTAGACCCCTATGGGCGCGGCAAGTTACCCGCCAAAACCAGAAGTGAGGTAGCCCCCTTCAGCAAAGTGAATGGGCCACCCAGCACTTCACGGAATTCGATAACTTGAGCACCCCTCTTTGGGTCAACCTTTACCCCCTACGAGTGCGGCGAATATCCCGCCAATTCTAGAGTGAAGCCCCCTCCGTCTCAAAGCCATGAGATGCGGGCCCGTGGCCCTCTAGAACTCGGCTACCCGTGCACTCCACCGCGGGGTAATCCTAGTACAGAAAAGAAAATATGTACAAAGGTGACATCGACCTTAACCCGGTAGTGCCCCAAAAGGATAATATACAAATAGGCAGTGACGGCAGTCAACATGTCGGATGCTCGCCCCGCGATATCAAATGTACAAATGAAACTAAACTGTACTAACATTGCACACAAGCTATCCACCACGACAAATCCGCAACATCACAGCACAACACAGAACATCAACATGAATGTCACGTTCGCAAATAGTAATGTGAGTATTGTGAACTAACATATTGAAAATTTGGATCGACAAAACTTCCCGAAATGGCCCCAAGTGCAAAACCCAGCACTTAAACAAATCTGGGCCAAAACAAAATATTCCAGAAACAACAATTCCATATGAATGACACCCAGAAGAAAAATGGTGCACTGAAGCCCCAAAACAGCAGCGGAATCGTGGCCAAAACGTTGGTTATGCGGCGGTTCCACGGTGTTTTAGTGGGCTCAGTCGACCAAATTTCTTCTGTAGTCTTAAAAAAGCCTGCATGATTTTCTGACATACTGAAAATAATTTTTCGACCACTTTCAAATTTCGACAGAAACTTGACGAATGGAATTGCGGTTTTGGAAATGTTGTTCGATCAATATTTTAAACATGTTAGAACAAGCTAGTAAGGGGTTAATGGCGTGGCTCTGATACCATGTAAGTCTACGGTAGCGCCCCGGCCGTCAACCCGGGCCAAACGCGGAACAAAAACTTTTTACAAAACTGGCGCTAACGTAGGCTTTTACCCGGATCATACCATTAACACTAAACTAGCTAACTACAAGAAGTTAGAATGGCTATACCGATCGATCTGTGTCCTTCGGTCTTTAGCCACTATCCCTAACTCCTCGCGGCATCTCCGATCTCGCTCGATCTTCGGTCTCCTCGTCGAAGTGGCACCACGTCAAGGAATCTTTTACGGGCTCCCGCTTCAAAACCGAAGCAACTCGGACATGAAGTTTGCTAGCCGACATGTCTAAGGTGAAGTAGAGAATGTGTGTGATCACTTTGTCTCAAGACACCCATGGATTATCAACTCATGAGAGGGATGGGTGGAGGATGAAGAAGCCATTGGAGGAAATTGTGAGCTTAAGAAAAGAAGAAGTAAAATGGGTTGTGTTGTGTGTGATATTTTTGAGAGAGAGAGATATATCATTCACTCAAAAACCAAACTCCAAGCCATCACATAGCAGCCCTCTCTCTCCAAAATATCCCCATTAATCATAATTAGCCCCAAAATCAATCCATGTCACAATAAATGGTCACATAAACCAAGACTATGAGTCACCATGTGCATGTGGCATGAATTGATGTATATGGACAAACTTGCACTCACATTTTCCACATAATAAACATTAATCCAAATGTTTATAACAATAAATAGAATGGCATCTTCTAAAGTAAACTCGTGACGGATCACAAGGATATACCCCTTATCTGTATATACATACCTGTATCCGCATTCCGACTGAATACGAATGCAACGAGACGAAAGTAATCCAATAAATCTAATACTAGGATCCGGCTTAAACCAAAGCCCACTAGTATGCTCCGTCCGATCATGATCCGTGCACAAGTGCACGTATATGATCGAACCCTGCCATAAAACCATACGGCCTTTACAACGTTTCACCCGAACTTGGGAAACTTTCTGTAGGGGACTCTAAAGACTCGTCAATACGCTGGCAGTAGGTTTAACTAAAAGCACATCAGAGGTACTAGCTATGCGTAACAGCCGCCCAGGTATTGACCAAATGGGAGGCCGATGAGCGAACTCATCCTGAAACCCTACTGAGCCTGTCAGTGACAATATCCGTACAGTCTGGTCTGTTCGTCTATGAGTATCGCATATCGGGCCTAGGGGGCTGGTAAACGTCAAACCCCCAAAAGCGGTATAAGTCGTGTCAGAGCGTAGCCCAGAACACCCTGAGATACTACTGGAATACCTACCAGTAAATCTCACTTGCCTTGGCCAAGGATTTCGTGTAATAGCTCTCCTAAACACAGCGCGATCTCACCCCCAATACTGGGAGAGATGAATCCCCTGCTGATCCGCTCACTGCCTCCATGTGGCTAGGGATTGTACCCAACTAAAACCTGTTTGCATGACTCCTTTGAACCATGGTAGGGTAGTAATCAAAGCACAGTGGGAACTCACACGAGACAAATGATGATCTCAGGTCGATAGACTAGCCTGTACACATGTCACCAGGGAACTGCTATCTGACGTTAGGTATAATTCCAACTAGCATGTTCCCGGCGTGTCCGTCCGGTGTACTCATAACCCAATGAGCACCTGTATACATCTTAGGTGAACCAACTGACACCAATGGCTTGTGAGACCGGCCACCGCCCCTCGTCGGGGTCTCGACTGTATACACTAGTCTACTAATGGAGTATCGATGCCCAGTCTCGAAACTCCCGTGACTAGGGACACTTTAAGGATGTGCTTATAGACTACCTAACTCTCACGTATATGATCGCCATCATATTGCTGGTAGTCAAGAAAGAATCCTAAGGGCTCTATCAACGTGTAATAGTGATATATAATATCATCTAAAGCATGTATACGATGATAAAGACAAACCAGATAGCATGCTATCATCTCGAGTAAGACTGTCCTACCGGTTTAGGTCCTCCTTCAATCATTGCAATTACGTACCTGCGATCCAATAATCGACTTTGAGGGCACTATATCTAACAATCAAATAATGAAAAGCTGAGTTTTCTTAAGGTACTTAAATAAGTAAGGGTGCCAGATGCATATTTTGCGAAAATCAGTAAATGTCTAAACTTCAAAAATAAAACCTTCGTCGGCCTGAAAAGTCACGACTTTCATGTGATCATGCAACGATTGCTGCCTATTGCTATTAGGGTGTTACCAGATAACGACGTCGTATCAGTTGTGACTATTTTTTGTCATTATTTTAGAGACTTATACTCCAAAGATTACTCGGCAGATGATTTTAGAACCCTGAAGAATATGATACTCGGCATCCTTTATAGAATGGAGATGTTGTTTCCACCTTCTATTTTCACCATAATGTTGCATCTCATGGTTCACCTTACTCAAGAGGCACGTTTAAGTAGTCCCGTGAACTATCGGTGTCACGACCCGAAAGTACGGAACATGACCGACACTTAAACTACGAACGTCTCGAGGCGTAAGTAATCTAAGTAAACCGAAAACCCAGAAATCCAAACCAAGAAAAGTAGTAAAGTGCAGGAAAACCAATTTAAAACAAGTAGTTTTAATAGCATAAGCCGAATTATGCGGTTTTTAAGAACATCAAAATTTACTGAAAATTTCGGCAGAGTCTCCTTTGTAAAAACTGGCTCCCAAACGGGATACAATATGAATAGTATACGAAATCAATAAATAGGCATCCCCAAGCGGGAGCTAGCTCTTCGTCAATCGACGGTCACAACCACACAAGCAATATAATATACAACGCCAACGGCGAGGATCAAAACTCAAAAGGAACTCAAAACCACCAGAAATATAACGAGCGACTCTAAGGTCGAAAGAATAAACAGCACTGGTCTCTATCTCAAAATAAATACATGTTTGGTTGATGGAATTTACTAGATACAACTGAAATATATTATACAAGGTAATATGATGGGTACGATACAAGAAAAACCCACCTACTAGCAAGTCACCCGAATGAAACTGAGCCCGCAATGCCGTAATGAAACCTGTACGGCAAACCTGCAAGAAACTGGGGCACAACGGGGGTGAGTTGCCAACTCGTGAATAGAAAAACATCTACGCACAGAAATAGCATAAATAACGCAACCTAGGTCAATGATCATAATATATCCTCAAAAATATACATAACAAGCAGCCTATAACAATGGCTAGGGTAATATCTAACCGAGTGAAATCTCATGTGCCCGTGTCAGTGCCTCAGGTAGCAATATATCATATGAATGAGGTATGAATGCATGAAAACAGAATACAGGTAAATGAAGAAACTGTTTTCATAAATTAGTGAGATTTCCTTCGTATTTTTAAACTGAGGTATCATAATGAAATCAGTATCAACAGTGTCTAGCATCGACACGAAACATAAATCTCACTGTCTCGAAATATCAATGTCTCAATCTCAATATCTAGGGCGCCGTCAGTCCAGACCGGCCCCTACCATCCATCTCAAGACCACGACGGTATCCTCCGGATATCCGACGCGTCGGGTAATATCACCGGTAGGTAATCTGTCCCCTGCCAGGCTCAACGTCAACACCACATTCATCTTGCCCCGGGGTACCATACCGGGCCCACCATGTACCCGTGACGGTTCCTCCACTCCTCGACACGGATCTCGAAAACCACAGCAAACTCATGGTGGACGACACTTACATCACTAGAAAACCGCAATTTACATATTTTAAAAGGTTAATAAGTTTAGAAATTTTGCGGCTTTCCCCCGAAATCCAGAAATATCATAAATCTCAAGAAGTCATCACAAGTGCATATGTCAATGCTAATGAATGTATATGGTATCAATAACCAAGTTGCAATGTATGATTAATAACTAGGCATGAACAATGGAATAACAGTATGCATGAAGTGACAAGTAATAACTACAATGTCTAAACTGGCATATAACCCAGGTACACTAATATCGTATCAACTACTAACTAACAAGCTAAGCCAAGCAATAGTATTTTCTAAGTGTACGTGACATGGCAATTACCGATGAAGATGTGTGTGAGCCGGCAAGTAAGTGTATGTGGTACATACGCATCATCGGTAATGGTGCTGGTGTCCTAACAGCATGATATCAATAATGGAGTATGCAGCAAAATAAGTATGCGGGGCAGAGCGAACAGCAATAATGTGCGGAATCAGAATACTAGACACAACGATAACTAATCAGTATTAAACTAATATAAGTCCTACAAATGGTGCCTTTTGAAATAACACGAATCATCGGGTTTTGAAAATAGGGGCTACGGTGTTTTTATGAAAAGATACGTCTTTTGAAATATCCGTAGGATCCCTTGGGCTGTCTTTTAAAATACCCACGATTCGTTAGTTTTTGAAATAGGTAAGAAGTCTAATCTAATCTAACAACTACACTAAACTATACGGCTGAACTACAGGTAAGGGAACCGCCTATCATCTGAGTCGATACATATACATACCTGTATATGTATAGTCGGTGATCCCGCCTCAATAATATCATATCCGATACCATATCTATAATCAGGCATCCCAAGTCAAGAGTGCGGATCAATCATCAATATAGCTCGTACGTAAATCCGTCGTACGGCATCCCAATCTGGGTACGGGTCAATATCACATTCATCATACTATTCACCTGGTATCCTCTTTATCAATTATCATGATCGGGGTACTGATCTACGTCTAGTACCATACTGATACCGCCTATGTATGCATGGACGTGTGTGAAACACTACGTCAAGGACCCGCTACAACGTCATGTCGTATCTAAGATATGAACCCTGCTATATCACCGATCTCACGGCCTCAAATCGAATCTCATCGACTCAGCTCAATCCCAAGTATCATCCTCAAATCGGTATGTGAACACATAGTCCCATACCCATGTGAACACATACTATAAAGAATCCCATGAGCACAATTCAATAGGAATGTATGCAAGTATGTATGTGTGTATGTGTAGTGCAACACTTCCCTAGGGTTCGCAACACTAAAATAACCCAACACACCAATATCCATCCTAAGCATCGTTATTAATCCCAAATAACATATAATAATTATTGGTGTGTATACGCATCCGTATACACCACCACGGACTGCGGGGGTGCTATACGCCATCCACCCGACTTCTCCCCGTAGATATAAATCTACTCACCTGGTCCTCGCTCGCCGGTGCCGACGTCGCCAGGCGCTTGCTTGTCGTCCCGAAGTTCACATGGGGTACCTACATATCATAACGCACCATATCGCATTAAAACTAAATTCGAAATCGAAACGGCATACGAAAATCAAATCGGCACGCGTATCACGCATAGATCCAAACCTATCGCCTACGCATGCAAGAATAGTCAAACCAACCCCCGATGTCGATGTACAAACGTCAAACCATCGAGAAAACCCAAACACACCAATCGTGATTTCAAAACTCACTAATTATATAAGAAATAGGGTTTAGTTCATCAAAACCATAAAATTAAACAATTCGTTTTATTTTCCAAAAACCTAGTTAGCACAAATTCCCATTTCGGTTCAAAACTTGATGTTTTACCCAAACTAAATATTTTGACGATTCTAATGGCCAAAATGCTCACTTAATATCATAATTAGGTCATACAAATCACCTCCATATTTTTAATCTCACGAATTAGTATTAACTCAAAATTCAAGTTTGCAACAAATATCGATTTTAACACTTTTCAAAGTAAAATTCACAATTTATCAATTAAGCATGGTTTTGCATGATCAAAGTCGCTAAACAACAAATTAAAATGCTAATAAAGTCATCAAAACCTTAATTACATTTTAAATCTCAATTTTATATGTATTTCACTAAAACCTAGTTTGCAAATTACATAATTAATACAAATTTAAATTTAACAAAGATATAAACTACCAACTAGATTAGTTTTAGCATAATAACAACATGTTAAACTACACAATTTTCCCATGATCAATTATAAGAACCCCAACTTAAATTCACAACCCTAATCTAGAATTTCTTAATCATACAATTGAACTCACATAAAACCAAATTAACACTTAATTAAGCTAACTACAAGCAATTAACAACGATTTAAGCAAAAGGGTTAGAATTTACCCAAACAAATTGAAGATCCCACAAGCACACATAGCCCTCCAAAATGCTCCCTTGTCACCAAAATCCATGCGATAAGGGCTAAGCAAAAATGGGTAGGAGTCGGATTTGGGTTTTGGGATTTTTTTGATGGATTTTGGGGCAATTTTTGAAGAAGTTTTGAAGAGAAAAGAGAAGGGGAAAAGGGGGGGCTGTTGCTGCTGTAGGAGAGGGAGGGGTCGGCCAGAAATTGAGGGAGGGGGAGGAGAGAGAGGGAGGTAGAGAAAGTGGGGGAAAGTCAAGGTCAAGGTAAGGTCAAAAGTCCACCTAATTCACCCATTTTCTTTTCTTTTCTTTCATATCTTTTCCTTTGAAAATCAAGTGGGGAAAAATATGGTGGCTACTGAATTCAGCCATGGGGAGGAGTAAGTGGGGGTGTGTGGGTGTGGGTACGGATGTGGGGTGATGAAAAATGATAAATACAATACCCCAAGCATCCATTTACGCTAAAAAATGCCTTTTTTCTTCAATAATTTCTAAACCGTTTTGGCAAATGATTTCGTTCCAAAAACCACATGATAAAATTTTATTTAATGTTTTATGATGTACAAAATTTGTTTCAACTCATTCCAATTTGTAATTTTCCCTAATTAAATGTATTAGTGACGGCTTAAAATAATAATAAAATAATATTTTTTTCAGAAAATTTGAAATTTCACCTGCGGCTCAATAAACACCAAATAATAGCAATTACATAGCTAGAATATGTATATTTAATTTTTATAATAAGATATTTGTATTTTGACTTTTTACAGAAAACCCCCTTTTTTACCGTTTTTTCGAAATTTCACCGAAACGATTTTCAAAACGTTACAATCTTCCCCCCTTAAAGAAATTCGGTCCCCGAATTTAAATTAAAACTCTCCCCAAATACTAAAACATCTAAACCAAAACCATCAAGTCGTCAGGGCTCCGAAATTGTAAATACATAAAACAAATCGTAGCGCAGCGCATGCGCTTGAAAAATGAGTATATAACTCAAATCAAAACTCCGTCAAGCATCCCGCAATCATCGGAGTCATGGAGAAGACATCAATGCCAAATCCAAATCAAAACCAATATGATATAACTCGAAACTATACATGTAAATATCGAATCTATATCTGTAAGTATCCGAAGGAAATGCATGCCAAATCTCCTTAAGTCGCTGTGCAACGCGTATAACACTGCACAGTGGCGGACGTCTATCATAAGAAAATAACTATATACATATATACCTTTGTTTGAAATGTACGTTCCGCCGTTTTGGAAACAATTTAGAAGGGTCTCCTTGTTTTAAACATTTCGTGTCATATCAGACACGTAGGTAAATACTGAGGCTATAGCTCGCTTTTTGGAAATCCCTTCAATAACTATCAATGCATGCAAAATATATTCAGGTACTGTCCTCTGACTAGTCCTGCTCAGTACGAAAACACATAGCAATATCATAAAAATGTACTACTCTATAAGAAATCAATCCCAAAATATGCACATGAATACTACGTGCGTCTGGTGCGCACGGAAATCAAAATCCATGAATGTGCCATACATGCGCACAGAAACAACATCTAAGTGCATCGGGTGTGCACGAAACATCTGTCGTGGGCAACAGGTGTGCCTGACAGCAAAATCAGGTGCATCTGACATGCACAAAAAAAATCTCGATTTAATGCATCTGGTGTGCACCAAATCGCATCTCGTAACAGGCGCCCAACAGGCGCTAAAAATCCAATCCGGTGCATAAAATGCACAAAACAAATGTCGAAATCGAAATCCAGTGTATCCAAGTGCACAAAATATATGTTACTGCACTGCCAGCATATATAAACTATACAGAGTGTAGGAACCAATTCGCGTGCGTGCATACGCACAAAATCAACTCAACTGTTTAAAACCGTAAAATCACAAACATGTGAAACTAAAGAACGAAAACGATATCAAGTGCAACACTGTGCAAAGATCGTAAATCCTCAATCATCAAAATCAAATCATACGAATAAATCACCCAAAACATCGAAATCAATAATGGCGGAATAGTATCGCTCAAGTGCATCCTCTAAGAATCTCGGGCCAACTGTCGCGGTCACTAATGGGACGTCTCATCGATGATCATGAACTCTGGCCTGATGGTGTGCGTAACCATGACCACTCCTGGGTCAAGGTCTTCACTGTGAATTACCAATATTTCGGTCCATCGGCTCATCGGCCCTGTCAGGTGTGCTAACGGGGACGATTCCGTTCTGGCACTTCTCTGGTCATCTCTTGGTCAATCATCGCGACCACTCGTAAGACAGCATATCATTGGCGTCGGCCTCTGGCTCTCTGAATGTACGTGACACATCTGACCCTGGGTGCAAGTATCATTGCAGCAGTGTCCTGGAAGAAATCCTGCTCACGGTCTCTTCCATGTCTCGTTTCTGCCAACTGTCCGGAAGTCATCGTCCTTTCCTATATCTGCATCTTGCTCCGGAATGGCTGCATACCCATCGTGACCTCTTCTGGAAGGTATATCCAGTACTCTGCCTCGGCATGCGTATCGCATCTCTGATGTCGGCGGAGTGGAACGTCGTCTTATCCAGATCTTGTACAGACCTCTTTACTCCACTTTCTCTAATGTCGACTGCTTCGGACTTGTCTCATCGTGGCTACATGGACTGAGCTCCAACGGCTATCCTCGTATCGGGAGTCTCCCAAGAAATGCATCTCACCACCTAGCATCCGAATTAAGTCAAGCCATCCGATCGATTCGTCAAAACCTCATAATCCCCCAAGAGCTCAACATCTTGGGCACAGTTTAATAGTATCGAATACATACCACAGCATCGGTGGTCCATCCGTAGAAGGGCAAACCCAAGCCTCACTAATGGCGCCGCAGAACTGCCGCAAACCCTAAGGTTCAAAGGCTTTCACACGGTCATTAAGTCGAGTTAGGGTTTCATTCTTCTAGAGGGACCATAGAATTGCCTGCATGTCTTTCCGACTACTTTAAACTTGGAATAATAGGTTTCCGACATTCGATCGTCTCTGTCGACCCTCACGTCTCTGCGTGAAGTCGTCTCTAGCTGGAATCAATCTATCTGATCACCTCGCATCGGGGTAAGCGAACGATCCACATGTCCTAGTCATTCATCCTAGATGACTAGCGACCTCCTATCATCTCTTAGTACAACTCGTCCTGCACGATTTCCAGCATCTGGGGTAATATCTCGTTGTTCGCAGCAATAACTGGCTCACTCGTCTGCACGCTGAACAGTGCCTCGATCGTCATGAATAAGCAACACACCAACGGTCATCAAAATCTGGCTGGCCTCCATCATTGGCTCAATTCTCTAGTGTCGATCAGCACCTCCGAGTAACCTCATAAAGGCGATCCGCCAAACGCTCGTGGCGCGGAAACACAGTAAAAAGACACATCTCTGCAATCGTGTGTCGCCGGAATTTCGCCCTGGTCATTCCTCGTTCGTAACGAGCTTGTGCTGACCGCAACTCTAGCCGTAGCTCTCCCTGCCCGTAACCGTAGCAGCAAAACCATAACTAGTACTGATGAGGCTAGATCGGAATGAATATAATACTGAGCAAAGAAATGTACATCCTAAGGCTTCTTAAGTGGAGTAGCGTATCATAAATATGCCGCGGAACATACCCACGGTACGTCACTCTACTTTAGTCACCTATTCCATCAACCAAGGGTCATCCTACGCTCCGAAGGTAAAACCTAACGCTTTGATACCAACTTTGTCACGACCCGAAAGTACGGAACATGACCGGCACTTAAACTACGAACGTCTCGAGGCGTAAGTAATCTAAGTAAACCGAAAACCCAGAAATCCAAACCAAGAAAAGTAGTATAGTGAAGGAAAACCAATTTAAAACAAGTAGTTTTAATAGCATAAGCCGAATTATGCGGTTTTTAAGAACATCAAAATTTACTGAAAATTTCGGCAGAGTCTCCTTTGTAAAAACTGGCTCCCAAACGGGATACAACATGAATAGTATACGAAATCAATAAAAAGGCATCCCCAAGCGGGAGCTAGCTCTTCGTCAATCGACGGTCACAACCACACAAGCAATATAATATACAACGCCAACGGCGAGGATCAAAACTCAAAAGGAACTCAAAACCACCAGAAATATAACGAGCGACTCTAAGGTCGAAAGAATAAACAGCACTGGTCTCTATCTCAAAATAAATACATGTTTGGTTGATGGAATTTACTAGATACAACTGAAATATATTATACAAGGTAATATGATGGGTACGACACAAGAAAAACCCACCTACTAGCAGGTCACCCGAATGAAACTGAGCCCGCAACGCCGTAATGAAACCTGTACGGCAAACCTGCAAGAAACTGGGGCACAACGGGGGTGAGTTGCCAACTCGTGAATAGAAAAACATCTACGCACAGAAATCGCATAAATAACGCAACCTAAGTCAATGATCATAATATATCCTCAAAAATATACATAACGAGCAGCCTATAACAATGGCTAGGGTAATATCTAACCGAGTGAAATCTCATGTGCCCGTGTCAGTGCCTCAGGTAGCAATATATCATATGAATGAGGTATGAATGCATGAAAACAGAATACAGGTAAATGAAGAAACTGTTTTCATAAATTAGTGAGATTTCCTTCGTATTTTTAAACTGAGGTATCATAATGAAATCAGTATCAACAGTGTCTAGCATCGACACGAAACATAAATCTCACTGTCTCGAAATATCAATGTCTCAATCTCAATATCTAGGGCGCCGTCAGTCCAGACCGGCCCCTACCATCCATCTCAAGACCACGACGGTATCCTCCGGATATCCGACGCGTCGGGTAATATCACCGGTAGGTAATCTGTCCCCTGCCAGGCTCAACGTCAACACCACATTCATCTTGCCCCGGGGGTACCATACCGGGCCCACCATGTACCCGTGACGGTTCCTCCACTCCTCGACACGGATCTCGAAAACCACAGCAAACTCATGGTGGACGACACTTGCATCACTAGAAAACCGCAATTTACATATTTTAAAAGGTTAATAAGTTTAGAAATTTTGCGGCTTTCCCCCGAAATCCAGAAATATCATAAATCTCAAGAAGTCATCACAAGTGCATATGTCAATGCTAATGAATGTATATGGTATCAATAACCAAGTTGCAATGTATGATTAATAAATAGGCATGAACAATGGAATAACAGTATGCATGAAGTGACAAGTAATAACTACAATGTCTAAACTGGCATATAACCCAGGTACACTAATATCGTATCAACTACTAACTAACAAGCTAAGCCAAGCAATAGTATTTTCTAAGTGTACGTGACATGGCAATTACCGATGAAGATGTGTGTGAGCCGGCAAGTAAGTGTATGTGGTACATACGCATCATCGGTAATGGTGCTGGTGTCCTAACAGCATGATATCAATAATGGAGTATGCAGCAAAATAAGTATGCGGGGCAGAGCGAACAGCAATAATGTGCGGAAGCAGAATACTAGACACAACGATAACTAATCAGTATTAAACTAATATAAGTCCTACAAATGGTGCCTTTTGAAATAACACGAATCATCGGGTTTTGAAAATAGGGGCTACGGTGTTTTTATGAAAAGATACGTCTTTTGAAATATCCGTAGGATCCCTTGGGCTGTCTTTTAAAATACCCACGATTCGTTAGTTTTTGAAATAGGTAAGAAGTCTAATCTAATCTAACAACTACACTAAACTATACGGCTGAACTACAGGTAAGGGAACCGCCTATCATCTGAGTCGATACATATACATACCTGTATATGTATAGTCGGTGATCCCGCCTCAATAATATCATATCCGATACCATATCTATAATCAGGCATCCCAAGTCAAGAGTGCGGATCAATCATCAATATAGCTCGTACGTAAATCCGTCGTACGGCATCCCAATCTGGGTACGGGTCAATATCACATTCATCATATTATTCACCTGGTATCCTCTTTATCAATTATCATGATCGGGGTACTGATCTATGTCTAGTACCATACTGATACCGCCTACGTATGCATGGACGTGTGTGAAACACTACGTCAAGGACCCGCTACAACATCATGTCGTATCTAAGATACGAACCCTGCTATATCACCGATCTCACGGCCTCAAATCGAATCTCATCGACTCAGCTCAATCCCAAGTATCATCCTCAAATCGGTATGTGAACACATAGTCCCATACCCATGTGAACACATACTATAAAGAATCCCATGAGCACAATTCAATAGGAATGTATGCAAGTATGTATGTGTGTATGTGTAGTGCAACACTTCCCTAGGGTTCGCAACACTAAAATAACCCAACACACCAATATCCATCCTAAGCATCGTTATTAATCCCAAATAACATATAATAATTATTGGTGTGTATAAGCATCCGTATACACCACCACGGACTGCGGGGGTGCTATACGCCATCCACTCGACTTCTCCCCGTAGATATAAATCTACTCACCTGGTCCTCGCTCGCCGGTGCCGACGTCGCCAGGCGCTTGCTTGTCGTCCCGAAGTTCACATGGGGTACCTACATATCATAACGCACCATATCGCATTAAAACTAAATTCGAAATCGAAACGGCATACGAAAATCAAATCGGCACGCGTATCACGCATAGATCCAAACCTATCGCCTACGCATGCAAGAATAGTCAAACCAACCCCCGATGTCGATGTACAAACGTCAAACCATCGAGAAAACCCAAACACACCAATCGTGATTTCAAAACTCACTAATTATATAAGAAATAGGGTTTAGTTCATCAAAACCATAAAATTAAACAATTCGTTTTATTTTCCAAAAACCTAGTTAGCACAAATTCCCATTTCGGTTCAAAACTTGATGTTTTACCCAAACTAAATATTTTGATGATTCTAATGGCCAAAATGCTCACTTAATATCATAATTAGGTCATACAAATCACCTCCATATTTTTAATCTCACGAATTAGCATTAACTCAAAATTCAAGTTTGCAACAAATATCGATTTTAACACTTTTCAAAGTAAAATTCACAATTTATCAATTAAGCATGGTTTTGCATGATCAAAGTCGCTAAACAACAAATTAAAATGCTAATAAAGTCATCAAAACCTTAATTACATTTTAAATCTCAATTTTATATGTATTTCACTAAAACCTAGTTTGCAAATTACATAATTAATACAAATTTAAATTTAACAAAGATATAAACTACCAACTAGATTAGTTTTAGCATAATAACAACATGTTAAACTACACAATTTTCCCATGATCAATTATAAGAACCCCAACTTAAATTCACAACCCTAATCTAGAATTTCTTAATCATACAATTGAACTCACATAAAACCAAATTAACACTTAATTAAGCTAACTACAAGCAATTAACAACGATTTAAGCAAAAGGATTAGAATTTACCCAAACAAATTGAAGATCCCACAAGCACACATAGCCCTCCAAAATGCTCCCTTGTCACCAAAATCCATGCGATAAGGGCTAAGCAAAAATGGGTAGGAGTCGGATTTGGGTTTTGGGATTTTTTTGATGGATTTTGGTGCAATTTTTGAAGAAGTTTTGAAGAGAAAAGAGAAGGGGAAAAGGGGGGCTGTTGCTGCTGTAGGAGAGGGAGGGGTCGGCCAGAAATTGAGGGGGGGGGAGGAGAGGGAGGGAGGTAGAGAAAGTGGGGGAAAGTCAAGGTCAAGGTAAGGTCAAAAGTCCACCTAATTCACCCATTTTCTTTTCTTTTCTTTTCTTTCATATCTTTTCCTTTGAAAATCAAGTGGGGAAAAATATGGTGGCTGCTGAATTCAGCCATGGGGAGGAGTAAGTGGGGGTGTGTGGGTGTGGGTACGGGTGTGGGGTGATGAAAAATGATAAATACAATACCCCAAGCATCCATTTACGCTAAAAAAAAGCCTTTTTTCTTCAATAATTTCTAAACCGTTTTGGCAAATGATTTCGTTCCAAAAACCACATGATAAAATTTTATTTAATGTTTTATGATGTACAAAATTTGTTTCAACTCATTCCAATTTGTAATTTTCCCTAATTAAATGTATTAGTGACGGCTTAAAATAATAATAAAATAATATTTTTTTCAGAAAATTTGAAATTTCACCAGCGGCTCAATAAACACCAAATAATAGCAATTACATAGCTAGAATATGTATATTTAATTTTTATAATAAGATATTTGTATTTTGACTTTTTATAGAAAACCCCCTTTTTTACCGTTTTTTCGAAATTTCACCGAAACGATTTTCAAAACGTTACAATCGGTGGATTTATCCGTTCAAGAGGTAAAACAAACGTTATAATTCTTTATTGTTTATAATAAATTGAATATTTATAATAAAGCGAATTGAATTTTTTTGCATCTGTCAGGTTCATGTACAAAGTAAAACGGTATATCCATAATAGGAGTCAGCCTAATGGATCGATCGCTGAGGGGTTTCTCGTGGATGAATGTATAATATTTTGTTCTATATATTTAGAGAGTGTTGAGACTGCATTTAACAGGCCGAGATGTAATGAGGACATGGTCTACAACAGACCCGTGATATTCGTCTTCCGGCATGGAAATGAACTGGGTAAGGTAAAGTCAGGTCACATTGTGTTTTAGTAGCTCGACATGATTCACCGTTACGTTTTATTCAACTATTCAAAAATGGGCAGTTTTATCGGGTATGTATTTATTAGTTTTTCCTTAACATAAATATAAAAAATCTCCGAGTAAAAATTAAATATTTATTTCGATATATGCAGCGTTAGAAATGCTCAATACATTCCACCTACTAAACGACCTCGGCAATGGGATATCGATAAGGAAGGACATAAACAATTTCCCGCTTGGTTGAAAACACGTATAAGTTTTAAACTTAAAAAACCTAATCATAACTCATGTTGATACACGCATACAAAATTGAATCCATTTTACATTAATAGGTTGAAAAAGATACAATGCTAGACCTATAACAGAAAATATAAAAGCGCTAGCGTATGGTCCAGATGAATAAACTAAGTACCTCTCCTGTTACATGTAACGGGTTTAGATTTCACACCAGAAAACGAGATATAAATAAAAAAAATTAAAATTGCGGCATCTATGTGACATCCATTGTTACTGGATATTCATCTTCTACATATTCAAATCCAATCACGGGAAAACTGGACTATTACGGAGTGCTGAATAAATCTTCTTAACCCTAATCATTCACTCTTTTCATAAATAAGTCTTCTATTATGAGAGGAAGCATCTCTCTCCTATCCCTTATCGTCATCCTTAAGAGTTCAAAGCTCTCTCTCTCTCTCTCTCTTACCCTTCTACTGCAATAAACCTTTAGATTAGCTTAGAAACCCTCAAAATCCTTCAAAAAAAATCAATCCTTTTTTTTTACAAAAATCATAAGCTAGAGAAAGAAAACTCGATCTTTCCCTTTTTAGCATTTCTAGTTCTTGATTTTCTCCAACTTTATTTTCAATACAACAACACCTAGTCTATTCAAGATGGCACTGTATTTTTTTCACGTACATATACAATCACTACTACAATAAGGGGTTGCCCCTATGGAGATAGGAATCCGTAGGGACAACTTTTTATTGCCCCTACGGATTAATCCATAGGGCCATCGGTTTTCCCCTACGGTGCCCTACGGATTAATTAAAAAATATTAAAATGTAATCTTTTATTTGGCCCTACGGAGCCGCAAAAGAAAGCCCTGCGGATTAATCTGTAGGGGCATCAAAGGGTTATTTAAATAAATATAAATAAAGCTCAATAATTTCCACCGCCCCTTAATTTCCTCACCAACTCTCCCACGTGCGTGATCGATCACCCGCCTCCTCCATCTCTGTCTCGTCAGCCACCTCCTCCACCTTTCGTCGCCAAAATTTCCCGTCAGTCGCCGCCTCCATCTCTGTCTCATTACCATATTCATACTCGTCGCCATCTTTCCTCCACCAGAGGATCTCATCGAGCTCCATCCCTGGCCTCCTCCACCTCGTCGAGCTCCATCCGCTGGCAAAAATACAAGTGAGGTGAGTTAATTTCCATTTTGAACTTATAATTATGCTTTTTGTGTTATTGTTGATTTTAGGGTTAGTTCCGGGTTAATTAGGGTTAGGGTTAGTTCTGGTTTATTAGGTAGGGTTAAGGTTAGGGTTAATTAGGTAGGGTTAGGGTTAGTTAGGGTTAATTAGGTAAAATTGGGTTGATGATGATTAGGGTTAGGGTTAATTAGATTAATTAGGGTTAATTTTGGTTTGGGCTAGGGTTAATTTGGGTTGAAGTTTGGGTGATGATTAGGGTTAGGTTAATTTGGGTTAGGGTTTGGGCTACAGGTTAATTTGGGTTAATTAGATAAAATAGAGTGTATTTGTGTTAGGATGTTGATTAGGGTTTATTTGGGTTAATTTTGGATTAATTATGGATAATTTGAGTTAGGGTGATGATTAGGGTTAATTTGGGTTAATTAGGTTAATTTGAGTTAATTGGGTTAATTTTGGGTTAATTATGGATAATTTGGGTTAGAAGATGATTAGAGTTAATTAGGTTAATTTGGGTTAATTAGGGTTAGGGTTTAGGGTGCACTAATTCCTTTAGGAGGATACTCGATGATAACGTAAACGTACAATTTTACCATAAACGCAAGCAAAATTTACACTAAACATAAAACTTTGAACCCTTAGAAACGAAACGTAAACGTAAAAGCTATTCAACTTAAATGTTCAAGTTAAAACCAATATATGATACTCGATGATAATATGAAACTTTCATATTCTCATCGATACTCATATGTGAAAATCAAAACGCAACTTAGTCTCCGTCTATCGGTTAACGTACGTTCGATGTTCGTCATGACATAGAACTATACGAATGTTGTTAAATATCAGACGGTATAGTTCGATCCTAACAATCGTCGTGTAGTCTATGTGATGAGAAGATTCAATCGTATGATAACCGATAGATTTGTCCAGTGTGGACAAGTTAGGAATATATAAAGCAAACACATGCATTCACTTGTGTTTTCATTCGTTTCGAGTTATTTCGTCGGTACTTTTCCGCCGGTTCTCCGTGTACAAAGATAGATTAGATGTTCATTTCAACGTTGTTTCACAGCATTGAAATGATTATCTATTCTATTACAGTGTACTCGGAGAACAGCGGGGAGGTGCTGCCGAAATTTACTCGAAACGGATGAAAACATAAAAGAATGGGTGTCTTCTCTATACATTCTTAATGGGATAGAAGCCTTACTCCCGACAGCCGAAACACATACATACAACACGAATACACAACAAATGCACACACAAAACACATACACACTAACAACCCTACACTTAAGCGAAATCATAAATTGAAATGCACATACACAGAATACAACTCATACTTGGTTATCTTCAAATCTAACTTTGTTTATCGATAATTTATTCTTTTCAACGACAAACTTGCCGCTACGGATTTTCTTCTTTGTCAGTAACCATCCCGTTCTTAGATTTCTCAATATAGTCACCATAACCTACAATTTATATGTTATACAGTCTAACATGGCCTATGAGTACATCAGAGTTTAAGGACTGGATGTATGTGGATTGGCAATAACGCATGCAGTCTAAGTTTGTCGCGAGAGTTGTTGTTTTCATTAAATTTGCACGCGCACATAATAAGATCGTATTAAATAAAATTCTCTTACCGTGCGATAGATGTGGGAATAAAATCTGGCAGAAGATAGAAATCGTAGAGTTTCACATCGTTAAACATGGTTTTACTAGACTTTATACAACTTGGCTATATCTTGGGGAAGGACAAGAAGAAGACGGTAATACGGCAGAAAAAGAAAAAGAAGACGGTAATGCGGGAAAAGAAGAAGAACACGATAACTTCTTTCCAGGAGAAGAAATGGAGGATATGGTAGAGGCTGCCCTAAGTGATAGTATTCCTACCGAAGATGGCGTTCCTTCCGGCCAAGGACCGCGTGCGGATAAGTATGAAAAGTTCATGAATGATGCTAGAAGACCAATTTATGAGAATGCAAAATATTCAACCCTATTATGGTTCGTCCAACTTTTCCAAATTAAGTGCCTAAATGGATGGAGCAACAAGTCATTCACAATGCTTCTGAAGTTCCTGAAAGATTCTATGTCCCCGGGAAATAACGTGCCCGACAGTTGGTACGAAACCCAGAAGATGATGTCTGATTTGGATCTGAAGTGTGAGAACATTCATGCATGTCAAAAATTGCATGTTGTACTGGAAAGAGAATTCAGATTTGAAACAGTGTCTAACATGCGGAGAGGCCGGGTATAAGCCGAAAGAATCTGATAAGAAACCCGATATACCTGTCGAGATAGCACGATACTTTCCCATAACATAGAGGCTGCAGAGGCTATTCAGGTGCAATAAAACAGCCGATTTGGCATCACCGTGCTGCTCCAAGTGAAGATGGAAAAATAAGTCATCCAAGAGATTCACCGGCATAGAAGGATTTCGATAGGAGGCACGAAATATTTAGTAATCCTCACAATGTCAGGCTCAGACTCCCTAGTGATGGCTTCTGCCCATTCAACTATTTGGCTGGAAGACACAGCACATGACCCGTTGTAATGATAGTTTATAATTTGTCACCTTGCTTGGTTATGGATCAATCATACTTTATGATACCTCTTCTTATTGACGGACCAAACTCACCGAGAAACAATATTGAAGTCTATCTTCAACCTCTAAATGATGAGTTAAAATCTTTATTCATTGATGGTGTAGAGACTTACGATGCAAACACAAATACAACATTCACACTGTGTGTGGCTTTAATGTGGACAATTAATGACTTTCCTGCGTATGGAATGTTATCTGATTGGTCCATACATGGTCACAAAGCATAACCTTATTGCCATCAATATACAATATCGAAATGGTAAAATTTTAGCAGGAAGGTTTGTTATTGCGGTCATCGGCGTTTCCTGCCACTAGACGATGTTGGAGATAGTGCCCTCAGAGTCAATTATTGGATCACAGGCACGTGATTGCAATGATTGAGGGGAGGACCTGTCCCAGTAGGACAGTCTTACTCAAGATGATAGTATGCTATCTGGTTTATCTTTATCATCGTGTACTGCTTTAGGTGACCTTACGAGTCGCTATTACACGTTGATAGAGCCCCTAGGATTCTTGCTTGACTACCAGCAGTATGAGGGCGATCATATACGTGAGAGCTGGGGTCTATAAGCACATCCTTAAAAGGTCCCTAGTCGTGGGAGTTTCGAGACAGGGCATCGATACTCCGGAGTAGACTAGTGTATACAGTTGAGACCCCGACGAGGGGCGGTGGCCGGTCTCACAAGCCACTGGTGTCAGTTGGTTCACCTAAGATGTATACAGGTGCTCATTGGGTTATGAGTACACCGGACAGGACTCGTCGGGAACCTGCTAGTTGGGATTATACCTGATGTCAGATAGCAGTTCCCTGGTGACATGTGTACAGGTTAGTTCATCGACCTGAGATCGTCATTTGTCTCGTGTGAGTTCCCACTGTGCTTTGATTACTACCCTACCACGGCTCAAAGGAGTCGTGCAAACAGGTTTTAGTTGGGTACAGTCCCGAGCCACATGGAAGCAGTGAGCGGATCTGCAGGGGTTCGTCTCTCCCGGTATTGCGGGTGAGGTCGCGCTGTGTCTAGGAGAGCCAGAACATGAAAAGTCCTTGGCCAAGGCAGGAGATTTGCTGGTAGGTATTCCAGTAGTATCTCAGGGTGTTCTGGGCTACACTCCGACACAACTTGTACCGCTATTGGGGGTCTGACTTTTACCAACCCCATAGGCCCGCCATGCGATGCTCATAGACGAACGGACCGGACTGTACGGATATTGTCACTGACAGACTCAGTAGGGTGTCAGGATGAGTTCGCTCATCGACGTCCCTTTTGGTCAATAGCTGGTGGCCCGTCACATATGGCTAATACCTCTGACGTGCTAGTGGTTAAATCCACAGCCATAGTATTGACGAGTCTTTAGAGTCCACCACACACAGTTACTCAGGTTTCGGGCAAAACGCTGTAGAGTCCGTATGGAGATATGGCAGGGTTCGATCAGATACGTGCGGTATTGCACGGATCGTGATCGGACGGATTTTACTAGCCGGCTTTGGCTTAAGCCGTATCCTAGTATTAGACAGTGTAGATGTTAGTTATATGTATGCCCTAGAGGCCATTACTGTACATACGATGTATATTGTAGTGGATGCTAGGACATATATAAGGAGGACTTTCTTGCTCGACATGATAGTATGCTATCTGGTTGTACTTTATCTTAACATGTACTCTGATTGTCTCTATATTACATGTTGATAAAGCCCTTAGGATATGTACTCGATTACTGGGATTATGATGAGATCATACTAGTGGGGCCACGGTAGTCGGCGAGTACATCCTATAACTGTTCCTAGTCGTGGGTTTATCGAGACAGGGCATCGATGCACCAGTGTAGACTAGCGTATACGCATCTTGACCCATATGATGGGCGATGGATGATCCCATATCCATCGGTGTTTGACATCAAGGATGGTGTACGGGTGCTCAGTGGAGACTGGGTACACTGGACGGACTCGCCGAGAACTCCCAGATGGTATTATACCATACGTCAGATGGCAGTTCTCCGGTGACACTGGTACAGAGTAGTCTGTTGACCCGAGATCGTTATAGAGTCTTGTGTGGTTCCCACTGTGCTTTGATTTCCATCATACCACGTCCAAGAGGGCGTGCAAAAAGGTGGCTTTTGGGTACAGTCCCGAATCACATGGAGGCAATGAGCGATAGGAGGGGATTCGTCTCTCCCGGTATAGGGAGTTGATGTTGTGCTGTGTTCGATTGGCTATAACCGGAAATCCCTGGCCAGGGTTGCTGAGATTTACTGATAAGTGTTATCGGTAGTTTCTCGAACTGTTATAGACCTCATATCGACACGACTTATCGAGCTACTGGGGTCTGACGTTTACCACCCCTAGGCGAGATATGCGACATATCAGACGACGAGACCGGACTGTACGGGAGTGTTACTGTTTGGATTCACAGGAGAAGTTACAGGCTTGCTTGTTGATCTTCTGAGCGCTCAATACCTGGGTAGCTGTTACGTTTAGCTGACCGCTTGCAGCTTGTGGGTGTTTGATATGATCATCACCTACTGCCGGCGTATTGACGATTCTTTAGAGTCCTACACAGAGGTTTCTTGACTCAGGCAAAACGGAGTAGGAGCACATATGTGATATGTGCGGGACCGAGGATAATGCGGTATGTGATATCGTATTGTATTCTCGCGATATTTGATATCAGCCGGGTCATCGGATCAAGTGTTGATTCGATGAATCGGTACGGATAAATATTAGCCGGTTATATGCGATATAGCCGGATTGTCGGATCAAGTGTTGATTCGATAATTTAATGTATAATAATATATGTGATATATTAAATTGCATTAACTAATATTTGCTCACTAAAAGATTCTTTTTCTCACTCGGGTAATACATTGATATATATGCGATATATGTTAATTGTATTATTTTATTTTGTTACGGTAAATATTATATATGTGATATATAATATTGTAACATGATATGATAACTAATGCAACTCGTTTAGTGGAGTTTAAACTTGATTAGGGTTCGGATTAGGGTTAATCTTTCTAGAAGTTTCTAGAAGGATTTGTTTTGTCATGTGTAAGATATTTACAAATGACTCATTCTTTTAATTACCCAAAACCCTAACCCTAGTCAATTCTCTACATTGGTTAAGTGAACCATGGTTGCATAATTCTATCATATCTCCTTTTCCTATTCATCACAAAGAGACTAACATTATTGATCTTCTTCTTCCTCCTTCATTCTTCCATGGAAAAGCTTGCTAGTTTTTCAAAGGTGATGAATAATAGTGAGAAAAAGATAAATAAATAGAGCAAAATTCCTACTTCATCATCCTCATCTTCCCTTGCCATTTAGATGAGGGTGTTCACATCATTTCATGAGTGTTAGCTTGTGTTAAAGAAACTTCGAGGTAGATCATCTTAGTATCGAAGATCGGAAGCAAAGGTTGCGTTTTTCTCTTCGTGGAACCTCTCGAGAGCCCGGAACCCGATGATCGCAGCGAAGGGACCACAACACGGAGCATATGAAGTGAAGGACCGGATCTACAAAGGTTGTAATCCCTCTCACTTAGTGTTAAAGTGTTTAGCATGCAAGTTATCGCCTAATCTCTAGTTTAAAGTTCCGTATTCGGGTAGTTCGGCACGGCTAAAATTTTAATCGGGCATGGTTGATGCCTCGTAGACCCTTGTGCGCGTGCCTAGCAACCCTACAGTGGTATCAGAGCCAAGCTAGAGCTTTAGGCGAAGTCTAGACGAAGTTTGAAGTCCGATCGAACCCGGAAAACCCGAACAAACCCCTTTTCTGGAAATTTTTCCAAAACTGTGATTTTTCAATATTAAAAATATCCAGAAAAACAAGCAGGGTTTTTTATGAAAAACTGTGAAAAACGGAGCTCTAACACCGTCATAACGGCGCGGAACCGCGGCCAAAGCCCACGTGGCGCGGCGGTTCCGCGGCGACACTGTTGAATTGTTGACTCCTTTTTGCACAGTAATTTCTTTTATTCAGTGCTGAGTTCTCTGGGAATTTTTAATGTTTATTCAAGTGTTGAATTTTCTGGAGTTGTTTTGGGGATTCGGTGTTTCGATCGGGGTATCAAATTTTGTCTATGTGGTTTTCCGGATAACTTTTAGAAACTGTTAAAAAGTTCGAACGGATATCAATAACTCACTTTTTCCCCTGTCGGAAAGTTTTTCAAAAGTTGGATTTTTTTTCTCGTGTTTAAGAATGTTCTAAGTCGTGCAAGTAACTCGATGGACCCTCTAGAAGACAACAAACCTTAACTCGATTATGTGACCGTCTTGAACTGCCCTTTGAACCTTAGGGTTTGGGGCAGTACGGCGTGCCACATGTAAGGCGTTGGCTTGACCCTTCTACGGCTGGACCATTGGTACTGTGGCATGTGATGGACGTTTTTAAACTGTTTTCAAGAGTTGAAATATATTGGGGAAATCTTGGGTGCTTGATGATTCGATCGGAAAGTTTAACTTTTTCTATTTATCTGGAATGTGATACAATAATTGGAATTCACAAGTAGTTATGAGATAACTAAAATGAATGTTATAAATCTAGCGGTTTAGTCTCAGTTGATCGGTTGCCACGAAATTTTGATGTGATCAAAAGTCCGTCGCAATCACGTAGTGTACGCGGATACTCGCCGGGTAAACTTAATAGACAGCCTCACTCCATAGCCCCGACCAAGTGACTGTAGGAGAACCCCGTCGCCGAAAGCATCCGTTCGGGTGCTCCCGGTAGCGGTGTTCCGCCTTGGTGCACTTCGTCGACGGTATCGGGGGTGCGGCCGTCTACTAAAGTTTGCGACGAGCATTCGATCAGGACGTCGGGAATCTTGTTGAATTGCCCGACTTGATATTGAAAAGAGTTTTCGATAATGAGACTAAAATGCGGGGTTTATAATTGTTAGGCATGCGATGTCTAAGGAATTCATTTAGTTAGGCATGCGATGTCTAAGGAAGTTGCGGATTCCAACTGTTGTAGTTTTACACTTTCTTTTCTGTGACCGTAAGCGTAGTATGTGGTGTATCGCCGGCTTTGTTGCTATACATCAACGACAATCGGGATACGCATACTTGCTTACGTTGATGATATGAGATTTTATGTGTTGCTGTGATATGTTCTATTGGATCGTCGCGTTTTGAATAGCCGGGGGTTTTATGTGAGATGAGAGTTTTTCTTTTTCGTTCATGTAAAATTCATTTGTATGTAATATTCTTTTATTGGGGCACTTCCAGGTAGCGGAAGATGTCACCGTTGTATATTATTTACTTTTCCGCATTAGGTAGACCCAAGGCGGGGAGCACAAGTAACCGGGTTCTAGGGTCCAGTGGGAGACCATCTCGAGGAGTCGAGACCGGGTCTCCTAACCCTAGAATTGGCAGTGTTACTTGCCGCTCTCGTAGGGGTCTAGGGATGTGGGTTTGGCTATTCATCGCGACCGTGGAATCCGTGTTTTATACAAGCTCGTATTGAAAACACGGACGTCCTAGTATATCCAATATTTCATATATGTTCTTCTGCTGCAATGTTCTGTGATGAGATCATATTACTGCCTGAGACGAATGTTTATATTTTATATATGAGATATATGTTATATTGCAGATTTCGTTTCAAAAGAGATGCTTACGAAGCATAAATAAAATGGGACTTCATTAATGAGATTAATGAATTAAAAGAAACCTAAGATGTTGTAGAAACTTGTTTATAAAAACTGGTAGCTACAGTTCTTGCTTTGCATAGCGGTGTTCCTTGTAGAACATCCAGCACCTTATTCGATAGGGAAAGGACCGAGATCCCTTCGCCGGGAGTGACTCCTTTAGCAATAACTGGCAGATGCTACAAACTCGGTTTGTCTTTTGATTGCTTCTATAGTTCTTGCTTTGCACAGCGGTATATGTGATATATCCTGCACCTTATTCGATGAGGAAAGGGCCGACGATCCCTTCACCGGGAGTGACCCCTTTAGCAAAACTAGAAAAGCCTCAAAAGCATTCCATTTAAAATCACTCGATTCTACAACGATATCAAGTTCATTACGCAAAGGGTTTTCTTAAAAACCTGTCGTAGCCCTCCGTCATTTCAGATAGATATTATTTAGTATTCGTGCTATGTTTGTTGACTTAGTTAAGGCATAGTGTACGGTAGCTAAGTAATGTTTATCTGCTAAAACATGAGATGTGATTGGATTAGGGTATTCGTACGGCTTTGTTGACTTAGTTAAGGGTCGTACGGGTGGGTTTAATTCAATCGGGAAATGTACGGGTTGAACTTGACTTGCGATTTATGGTTTGTTGACTTAGTTAAGGTCATAGATCGCTAGGGGCAAAAGATTGGGAATTTCAAGTGTTGAAATTTGCAATGAGATTGCATACCTTCTATAAGATAGTTGGATCCCGATACCCGCTGCGAGTAAGAGTTACTCCTGGGAGAGTTTTACACATTACAATTAGCCGATCAAGTAGGTGTCTAAAAAGGTGTTAACGGGGTTACGCCTCTGGGAAAACGAGGTTTACTATAATTAGGTTCGTGCGAAAGCACGGGGGACCTCCCTCAAAGTACCGACACTGGCCTGGCTGAAAGATTGGCGAACTTGTAGCGTGTAATTAATCCTGGCTAGTCTTTCCTTTTAGGGTTTGAAGGAAGATTTGACTAAAACAGTGGGAGACATCCTGATTAGATATATTAGATAACCAATCTAATCTTGCAAGAGCATACGCTGAGTGTTTTCTTCTCTCTCTCTCCAGATAGCGACTATATCACGCCTTAATCAAGATAATAAAACGGATATATTGACCGAACCCGCTTGTTATACTGAGCTGGGGAACGTTGGTCCCGCTCCAACTTATAATTGTTATAAGACAGAGCAGGAAATTGGGGAATACCAGATTTCCCGTGCCGCCCAAACAAAGAAAGTGCATGTTGATGCATCATCTTTGGGTGTGTTCATTACACAGAACTGTTTCTCAGTATCCTTTACGTCCTGGGTATGAGATACCGGATCAGGATCCCGTATATGTAATCTGTTACATGGGCTACAGATAGGTAGAGAACTGAGAATCGGGGGATAAGTTTCATGAGGCAGAAAAAGGTGCAAGTGTTGTAGCCAAGTCTGTTGGTCACTGTCACCCTGTATTACCAGAATACATTGATTCTGAACGAATGTTATTAGATACCGAACCTGATATACAAAATCATATCAGTCTCTTTATTAGTAAAGAAAGGATATAATTTTGTATTGATTGGATAATGTTTTGAACATTTCCTATATCAAGAGTTGATCGGTTCAGGCACGTTATCTAAAAGCATTGATGTTCTAAATCAAACTACAGTTCTTAGTATACGGAACACACACAAGAGGAAGAGTTCAGAAATGAACGAATCCTTCTTGAGGCATTGTAGACTAGGTCATATCAATGCGACCCGACTGGCTGAAGTTACATTTAGATGCATATTTAAATCTGTTTGAATTTACATCTTGTGAAACTTGCCAATCATGTCACAAAGATAAGATGACCACAGCTCTGTTTATTGGAAACAGAGAAAGAGTTAGTGAACTTTTGGGATTGATACATGCTGATGTATGAAAGTCCCCTGTCTACACATGCCAAGATTGGTTCTTTGTACTTCATTACATTCTCTGATAATCTCTTAAGATTCAGACATGTGTTCCTGTTGAAATCTAAGTCCGAACCTTTTGAGATATTCACAGAATATAAGTTAGAAGTAGAGAACCAAAATACGGGTATAAGTATTATGTCCTTTGATGAGATCAAGGAGGAGAATACTTGAGCACGGAATTCCTGGACTATTCTAAAGGAGAATGAGATTCTCTCTCAGCATTACTCCTCCGTATACACCATAGCACGATGGTATATCGGGGCGGAGCAACAACACCTTATGTGATATGGTGTGCTCTATGATGAGTACTACTGAGTATCCTATTTCCTTTAGGGAGTTATGCACTTGTGAAGTCGCATACCTATTGAATAGGGTTCAAATCAAATCAGTTGCCTACCACTTCATATGTGATATGGAAGGGGAAGAGCCTATATCTTAAGTTTGTTAAGATTTGGGGTTGTCCGGCCTATGTCTAAAAGCAAAATCCGGACAAGCTCGAGGCATGGTCTGTTATGTAGAACTGGAAGGGTTCCAGCTATACAAACTGCAGCTGATGATTTGGTAGAACCGAAGGATTCAATAGTTTCCAACGAACCTCAGCCTCTCCGCCGATCTAGCACGGTTCCTCACCCACCTGAGAGATACTTCGGTTTCTCTATGACAGTGGGAGCGAGGATTGCATCATGAGATGATGACCCAACTAGTTTCGAGCTGGCCATCAGGAGTGGGACTCTGTAAGAATGGCTGGATGCTTATCGATCTGAGATGGAATCCTTATACACCAACAAAGTATGGACTTTGGTTGCTTTATCTGAAAGGTTAGATCCCCATCAGGAGCGAGTATATCTTGAGAAGATTACTTGGTGTACATGGAAAAGTTGAGACTTTCAAAGCTATGCTTAAGTCCATCCAGATCCTACTTGCCACGGCTACATACCATGACTACGATATCTGGTGGTTGGGTGTCATGACTGCTTTTCTAAATGATGTTTTAGAAAAGAGTGTCTATAAGTACACAGCCAGAGGGCTTCGTAGACAGTGGGAGCAGCGGAAACGTGTGCAAGATGTTTTATATGATAAAGCAGGCATCGCGGAGTTGGAACATCTGTTTTGATGTGGTAGTCAAAGAGTTTGACTTCATCAAAATGGTAGATGAACCTTGTATATACAAAAAGGTAGTAGGGAGTATGGTGGTGATCCTCGTAGAGTACGTGGATGACATACTCTTGATAGGGAAGGAGTTTCCTATGCTACGCTCGGTTAATCTCCGCTTATCACAAGGATTCTCCATATAGGATCAAAGTGACACCTCCTAAATCCTGGGTTTTGGATCTATGAGATAGATCTAATTGGATGTTAGGATATTCACTAGTTGTAGTGAGACGGTATCAATCGATCCTGGGGAGAATCACTGGAAAGGTTCCAGAGTGATAAGGACGACTGAGTGTCAGTCGCAGGCATTGTCTTTACCCTCAGTGGAGGGACGGTATGTTGGAAAAGTTCCAAGGTAGATACCGTGACATACTAGACGATTAAAGGCAAGATGCATCGTTACCAAGGATACTACCAAAGAGGCAGTCTGGATATATATAAGTTCATAAGATGAACTTCGTTCCTACCATTGTGTGACAATGGAGTTGTGGCTTTAGCCAAGGAACTACCGTCCCATAGAAATCCAGATATAATTCTTAGGCAGTATCACCTGATCATGGAGATGGTTGATCTCCAGGGAGATCGAGGTTAGGAGAGTAGACACAGAGGACAACAGCGCGGATCCACTCACAAAGGCCTTTTTCCCAGTAGAGACTTTTATGGGATAGTTGAGTATGAGATACTTCAACCGCAGCTAATTGTTGGGTATGCGATACCATAACAGATGGCCCTAGTGCAAGTGGGAGTTTGTTAGTTATATGTATGCCCTAGAGGCCATTACTGTACATACGATGTATATTGTAGTGGATGCTAGGACATATATAAGGAGGACTTTCTTGCTCGACATGATAGTATGCTATCTGGTTGTACTTTATCTTAACATGTACTCTGATTGTCTCTATATTACATGTTGATAAAGCCCTTAGGATATGTACTCGATTACTGGGATTATGATGAGATCATACTAGTGGGGCCACGGTAGTCGGCGAGTACATCCTATAACTGTTCCTAGTCGTGGGTTTATCGAGACAGGGCATCGATGCACCAGTGTAGACTAGCGTATACGCATCTTGACCCATATGATGGGCGATGGATGATCCCATATCCATCGGTGTTTGACATCAAGGATGGTGTACGGGTGCTCAGTGGAGACTGGGTACACTGGACGGACTCGCCGAGAACTCCCAGATGGTATTATACCATACGTCAGATGGCAGTTCTCCGGTGACACTGGTACAGAGTAGTCTGTTGACCCGAGATCGTCATAAAGTCTTGTGTGGTTCCCACTGTGCTTTGATTTCCATCATACCACGTCCAAGAGGGCGTGCAAAAAGGTGGCTTTTGGGTACAGTCCCGAATCACATGGAGGCAATGAGCGATAGGAGGGGATTCGTCTCTCCCGGTATAGGGAGTTGATGTTGTGCTGTGTTCGATTGGCTATAACCGGAAATCCCTGGCCAGGGTTGCTGAGATTTACTGATAAGTGTTATCGGTAGTTTCTCGAACTGTTATAGACCTCATATCGACACGACTTATCGAGCTACTGGGGTCTGACATTTACCACCCCTAGGCGAGATATGCGACATATCAGACGACGAGACCGGACTGTACGGGAGTGTTACTGTTTGGATTCACAGGAGAAGTTACAGGCTTGCTTGTTGATCTTCTGAGCGCTCAATACCTGGGTAGCTGTTACGTTTAGCTGACCGCTTGCAGCTTGTGGGTGTTTGATATGATCATCACCTACTGCCGGCGTATTGACGATTCTTTAGAGTCCTACACAGAGGTTTCTTGACTCAGGCAAAACGGAGTAGGAGCACATATGTGATATGTGCGGGACCGAGGATAATGCGGTATGTGATATCGTATTGTATTCTCGCGATATTTGATATCAGCCGGGTCATCGGATCAAGTGTTGATTCGATGAATCGGTACGGATAAATATTAGCCGGTTATATGCGATATAGCCGGATTGTCGGATCAAGTGTTGATTCGATAATTTAATGTATAATAATATATGTGATATATTAAATTGCATTAACTAATATTTGCTCACTAAAAGATTCTTTTTCTCACTCGGGTAATACATTGATATATATGCGATATATGTTAATTGTATTATTTTATTTTGTTACGGTAAATATTATATATGTGATATATAATATTGTAACATGATATGATAACTAATGCAACTCGTTTAGTGGAGTTTAAACTTGATTAGGGTTCGGATTAGGGTTAATCTTTCTAGAAGTTTCTAGAAGGATTTGTTTTGTCATGTGTAAGATATTTACAAATGACTCATTCTTTTAATTACCCAAAACCCTAACCCTAGTCAATTCTCTACATTGGTTAAGTGAACCATGGTTGCATAATTCTATCATATCTCCTTTTCCTATTCATCACAAAGAGACTAACATTATTGATCTTCTTCTTCCTCCTTCATTCTTCCATGGAAAAGCTTGCTAGTTTTTCAAAGGTGATGAATAATAGTGAGAAAAAGATAAATAAATAGAGCAAAATTCCTACTTCATCATCCTCATCTTCCCTTGCCATTTAGATGAGGGTGTTCACATCATTTCATGAGTGTTAGCTTGTGTTAAAGAAACTTCGAGGTAGATCATCTTAGTATCGAAGATCGGAAGCAAAGGTTGCGTTTTTCTCTTCGTGGAACCTCTCGAGAGCCCGGAACCCGATGATCGCAGCGAAGGGACCACAACACGGAGCATATGAAGTGAAGGACCGGATCTACAAAGGTTGTAATCCCTCTCACTTAGTGTTAAAGTGTTTAGCATGCAAGTTATCGCCTAATCTCTAGTTTAAAGTTCCGTATTCGTGTAGTTCGGCACGGCTAAAATTTTAATCGGGCATGGTTGATGCCTCGTAGACCCTTGTGCGCGTGCCTAGCAACCCTACAGTGGTATCAGAGCCAAGCTAGAGCTTTAGGCGAAGTCTAGACGAAGTTTGAAGTCCGATCGAACCCGGAAAACCCGAACAAACCCCTTTTTCTGGAAATTTTTCCAAAACTGTGATTTTTCAATATTAAAAATATCCAGAAAAACAAGCAGGGTTTTTTATGAAAAACTGTGAAAAACGGAGCTCTAACACCGTCATAACGGCGCGGAACCGCGGCCAAAGCCCACGTGGCGCGGCGGTTCCGCGGCGACACTGTTGAATTGTTGACTCCTTTTTGCACAGTAATTTCTTTTATTCAGTGCTGAGTTCTCTGGGAATTTTTAATGTTTATTCAAGTGTTGAATTTTCTGGAGTTGTTTTGGGGATTCGGTGTTTCGATCGGGGTATCAAATTTTGTCTATGTGGTTTTCCGGATAACTTTTAGAAACTGTTAAAAAGTTCGAACGGATATCAATAACTCACTTTTTCCCCTGTCGGAAAGTTTTTCAAAAGTTGGATTTTTTTTCTCGTGTTTAAGAATGTTCTAAGTCGTGCAAGTAACTCGATGGACCCTCTAGAAGACAACAAACCTTAACTCGATTATGTGACCGTCTTGAACTGCCCTTTGAACCTTAGGGTTTGGGGCAGTACGGCGTGCCACATGTGAGGCGTTGGCTTGACCCTTCTACGGCTGGACCATTGGTACTGTGGCATGTGATGGACGTTTTTAAATTGTTTTCAAGAGTTGAAATATATTGGGGAAATCTTGGGTGCTTGATGATTCGATCGGAAAGTTTAACTTTTTCTATTTATCTGGAATGTGATACAATAATTGGAATTCACAAGTAGTTATGAGATAACTAAAATGAATGTTATAAATCTAGCGGTTTAGTCTCAGTTGATCGGTTGCCACGGAATTTTGATGTGATCAAAAGTCCGTCGCAATCACGTAGTGTACGCGGATACTCGCCGGGTAAACTTAATAGACAGCCTCACTCCATAGCCCCGACCAAGTGACTGTAGGAGAACCCCGTCGCCGAAAGCATCCGTTCGGGTGCTCCCGGTAGCGGTGTTCCGCCTTGGTGCACTTCGTCGACGGTATCGGGGGTGCGGCCGTCTACTAAAGTTTGCGACGAGCATTCGATCAGGACGTCGGGAATCTTGTTGAATTGCCCGACTTGATATTGAAAAGAGTTTTCGATAATGAGACTAAAATGCGGGGTTTATAATTGTTAGGCATGCGATGTCTAAGGAATTCATTTGGTTAGGCATGCGTGTCTAAGGAAGTTGCGGATTCCAACTGTTGTAGTTTTATACTTTCTTTTCTGTGACCGTAAGCGTAGTATGTGGTGTATCGCCGGCTTTGTTGCTATACATCAACGACAATTGGGATACGCATACTTGCTTACGTTGATGATATGAGATTTTATGTGTTGCTGTGATATGTTCTATTGGATCGTCGCGTTTTGAATAGCCGGGGGTTTTATGTGAGATGAGAGTTTTTCTTTTTCGTTCATGTAAAATTCATTTGTATGTAATATTCTTTTATTGGGGCACTTCCAGGTAGCGGAAGATGTCACCGTTGTATATTATTTACTTTTCCGCATTAGGTAGACCCAAGGCGGGGAGCACAAGTAACCGGGTTCTAGGGTCCAGTGGGAGACCATCTCGAGGAGTCGAGACCGGGTCTCCTAACCCTAGAATTGGCAGTGTTACTTGCCGCTCTCGTAGGGGTCTAGGGATGTGGGTTTGGCTATTCATCGCGACCGTGGAATCCGTGTTTTATACAGGCTCGTATTGAAAACACGGACGTCCTAGTATATCCAATATTTCATATATGTTCTTCTGCTGCAATGTTCTGTGATGAGATCATATTACTGCCTGAGACGAATGTTTATATTTTATATATGAGATATATGTTATATTGCAGATTTCGTTTCAAAAGAGATGCTTACGAAGCATAAATAAAATGGGACTTCATTAATGAGATTAATGAATTAAAAGAAACCTAAGATGTTGTAGAAACTTGTTTATAAAAACTGGTAGCTACAGTTCTTGCTTTGCATAGCGGTGTTCCTTGTAGAACATCCAGCACCTTATTCGATAGGGAAAGGACCGAGATCCCTTCGCCGGGAGTGACTCCTTTAGCAATAACTGGAAGATGCTACAAACTCGGTTTGTCTTTTGATTGCTTCTATAGTTCTTGCTTTGCACAGCGGTATATGTGATATATCCTGCACCTTATTCGATGAGGAAAGGGCCGACGATCCCTTCACCGGGAGTGACCCCTTTAGCAAAACTAGAAAAGCCTCAAAAGCATTCCATTTAAAATCACTCGATTCTACAACGATATCAAGTTCATTACGCAAAGGGTTTTCTTAAAAACCTGTCGTAGCCCTCCGTCATTTCAGATAGATATTATTTAGTATTCGTGCTATGTTTGTTGACTTAGTTAAGGCATAGTGTACGGTAGCTAAGTAATGTTTATCTGCTAAAACATGAGATGTGATTGGATTAGGGTATTCGTACGGCTTTGTTGACTTAGTTAAGGGTCGTACGGGTGGGTTTAATTCAATCGGGAAATGTATGGGTTGAACTTGACTTGCGATTTATGGTTTGTTGACTTAGTTAAGGTCATAGATCGCTAGGGGCAAAAGATTGGGAATTTCAAGTGTTGAAATTTGCAATGAGATTGCATACCTTCTATAAGATAGTTGGATCCCGATACCCGCTGCGAGTAAGAGTTACTCCTGGGAGAGTTTTACACATTACAATTAGCCGATCAAGTAGGTGTCTAGAAAGGTGTTAACGGGGTTACGCCTCTGGGAAAACGAGGTTTACTGTAATTAGGTTCGTGCGAAAGCACGGGGGACCTCCCTCAAAGTACCGACACTGGCCTGGCTGAAAGATTGGCGAACTTGTAGCGTGTAATTAATCCCGGCTAGTCTTTCCTTTTAGGGTTTGAAGGAAGATTTGACTAAAACAGTGGGAGACATCCTGATTAGATATATTAGATAACGAATCTAATCTTGCAAGAGCATACGCTGAGTGTTTTCTTCTCTCTCTCTCCAGATAGCGACTATATCACGCCTTAATCAAGATAATAAAACGGATATATTGACCGAACCCGCTTGTTATACTGAGCTGGGGAACGTTGGTCCCGCTCCAACTTATAATTGTTATAAGACAGAGCAGGAAATTGGGGAATACCAGATTTCCCGTGCCGCCTAAACAAAGAAAGTGCATGTTGATGCATCATCTTTGGGTGTGTTCATTACACAGAACTGTTTCTCAGTATCCTTTACGTCCTGGGTATGAGATACCGGATCAGGATCCCGTATATGTAATCTGTTACATGGGCTACAGATAGGTAGAGAACTGAGAATCGGGTGATAAGTTTCATGAGGCAGAAAAAGGTGCAAGTGTTGTAGCCAAGTCTGTTGGTCACTGTCACCCTGTATTACCAGAATACATTGATTCTGAACGAATGTTATTAGATACCGAACCTGATATACAAAATCATATCAGTCTCTTTATTAGTAAAGAAAGGATATAATTTTGTATTGATTGGATAATGTTTTGAACATTTCCTATATCAAGAGTTGATCGGTTCAGGCACGTTATCTAAAAGCATTGATGTTCTAAATCAAACTACAGTTCTTAGTATACGGAACACACACAAGAGGAAGAGTTCAGAAATGAACGAATCCTTCTTGAGGCATTGTAGACTAGGTCATATCAATGCGACCCGACTGGCTGAAGTTACATTTAGATGCATATTTAAATCTGTTTGAATTTACATCTTGTGAAACTTGCCAATCATGTCACAAAGATAAGATGACCACAGCTCTGTTTATTGGAAACAGAGAAAGAGTTAGTGAACTTTTGGGATTGATACATGCTGATGTATGAAAGTCCCCTGTCTACACATGCCAAGATTGGTTCTTTGTACTTCATTACATTCTCTGATAATCTCTTAAGATTCAGACATGTGTTCCTGTTGAAATCTAAGTCCGAACCTTTTGAGATATTCACAGAATATAAGTTAGAAGTAGAGAACCAAAATACGGGTATAAGTATTATGTCCTTTGATGAGATCAAGGAGGAGAATACTTGAGCACGGAATTCCTGGACTATTCTAAAGGAGAATGAGATTCTCTCTCAGCATTACTCCTCCGTATACACCATAGCACGATGGTATATCGGGGCGGAGCAACAACACCTTATGTGATATGGTGTGCTCTATGATGAGTACTACTGAGTATCCTATTTCCTTTAGGGAGTTATGCACTTGTGAAGTCGCATACCTATTGAATAGGGTTCAAATCAAATCAGTTGCCTACCACTTCATATGTGATATGGAAGGGGAAGAGCCTATATCTTAAGTTTGTTAAGATTTGGGGTTGTCCGGCCTATGTCTAAAAGCAAAATCCGGACAAGCTCGAGGCATGGTCTGTTATGTAGAACTGGAAGGGTTCCAGCTATACAAACTGCAGCTGATGATTTGGTAGAACCGAAGGATTCAATAGTTTCCAACGAACCTCAGCCTCTCCGCCGATCTAGCACGGTTCCTCACCCACCTGAGAGATACTTCGGTTTCTCTATGACAGTGGGAGCGAGGATTGCATCATGAGATGATGACCCAACTAGTTTCGAGCTGGCCATCAGGAGTGGGACTCTGTAAGAATGGCTGGATGCTTATCGATCTGAGATGGAATCCTTATACACCAACAAAGTATGGACTTTGGTTGCTTTATCTGAAGGGTTAGATCCCCATCAGGAGCGAGTATATCTTGAGAAGATTACTTGGTGTACATGGAAAAGTTGAGACTTTCAAAGCTATGCTTAAGTCCATCCAGATCCTACTTGCCACGGCTACATACCATGACTACGATATCTGGTGGTTGGGTGTCATGACTGCTTTTCTAAATGATGTTTTAGAAAAGAGTGTCTATAAGTACACAGCCAGAGGGCTTCGTAGACAGTGGGAGCAGCGGAAACGTGTGCAAGATGTTTTATATGATAAAGCAGGCATCGCGGAGTTGGAACATCTGTTTTGATGTGGTAGTCAAAGAGTTTGACTTCATCAAAATGGTAGATGAACCTTGTATATACAAAAAGGTAGTAGGGAGTATGGTGGTGATCCTCGTAGAGTACGTGGATGACATACTCTTGATAGGGAAGGAGTTTCCTATGCTACGCTCGGTTAATCTCCGCTTATCACAAGGATTCTCCATATAGGATCAAAGTGACACCTCCTAAATCCTGGGTTTTGGATCTATGAGATAGATCTAATTGGATGTTAGGATATTCACTAGTTGTAGTGAGACGGTATCAATCGATCCTGGGGAGAATCACTGGAAAGGTTCCAGAGTGATAAGGACGACTGAGTGTCAGTCGCAGGCATTGTCTTTACCCTCAGTGGAGGGACGGTATGTTGGAAAAGTTCCAAGGTAAATACCGTGACATACTAGACGATTAAAGGCAAGATGCATCGTTACCAAGGATACTACCAAAGAGGAAGTCTGGATATATATAAGTTCATAAGATGAACTTCGTTCCTACCATTGTGTGACAATGGAGTTGTGGCTTTAGCCAAGGAACTACCGTCCCACAGAAATCCAGATATAATTCTTAGGCAGTATCACCTGATCATGGAGATGGTTGATCTCCAGGGAGATCGAGGTTAGGAGAGTAGACACAGAGGACAACAGCGCGGATCCACTCACAAAGGCCTTTTTCCCAGTAGAGACTTTTATGGGATGGTTGAGTATGAGATACTTCAACCGCAGCTAATTGTTGGGTATGCGATACCATAACAGATGGCCCTAGTGCAAGTGGGAGATTGTTAGTTATATGTATGCCCTAGAGGCCATTACTGTACATACGATGTATATTGTAGTGGATGCTAGGACATATATAAGGAGGACTTTCTTGCTCGACATGATAGTATGCTATCTGGTTGTACTTTATCTTAACATGTACTCTGATTGTCTCTATATTACATGTTGATAAAGCCCTTAGGATATGTACTCGATTACTGGGATTATGATGAGATCATACTAGTGGGGCCACGGTAGTCGGCGAGTACATCCTATAACTGTTCCTAGTCGTGGGTGTATCGAGACAGGGCATCGATGCACCAGTGTAGACTAGCGTATACGCGTCTTGACCCATATGATGGGCGATGGATGATCCCATATCCATCGGTGTTTGACATCAAGGATGGTGTACGGGCGCTCAGTGGAGACTGGGTACACTGGACGGACTCGCCGAGAACTCCCAGATGGTATTATACCATACGTCAGATGGCAGTTCTCCGGTGACACTGGTACAGAGTAGTCTGTTGACCCGAGATCGTCATAGAGTCTTGTGTGGTTCCCACTGTGCTTTGATTTCCATCATACCACGTCCAAGAGGGCGTGCAAAAAGGTGGCTTTTGGGTACAGTCCCGAATCACATGGAGGCAATGAGCGATAGGAGGGGATTCGTCTCTCCCGGTATAGGGAGTTGATGTTGTGCTGTGTTCGATTGGCTATAACCGGAAATCCCTGGCCAGGGTTGCTGAGATTTACTGATAAGTGTTATCGGTAGTTTCTCGAACTGTTATAGACCTCATATCGACACGACTTATCGAGCTACTGGGGTCTGACGTTTACCACCCCTAGGCGAGATATGCGACATATCAGACGACGAGACCGGACTGTACGGGAGTGTTACTGTTTGGATTTACAGGAGAAGTTACAGGCTTGCTTGTTGATCTTCTGAGCGCTCAATACCTGGGTAGCTGTTACGTTTAGCTGACCGCTTGCAGCTTGTGGGTGTTTGATATGATCATCACCTACTGCCGGCGTATTGACGATTCTTTAGAGTCCTACACAGAGGTTTCTTGACTCAGGCAAAACGGAGTAGGAGCACATATGTGATATGTGCGGGACCGAGGATAATGCGGTATGTGATATCGTATTGTATTCTCGCGATATTTGATATCAGCCGGGTCATCGGATCAAGTGTTGATTCGATGAATCGGTACGGATAAATATTAGCCGGTTATATGCGATATAGCCGGATTGTCGGATCAAGTGTTGATTCGATAATTTAATGTATAATAATATATGTGATATATTAAATTGCATTAACTAATATTTGCTCACTAAAAGATTCTTTTTCTCACTCGGGTAATACATTGATATATATGCGATATATGTTAATTGTATTATTTTATTTTGTTACGGTAAATATTATATATGTGATATATAATATTGTAACATGATATGATAACTAATGCAACTCGTTTAGTGGAGTTTAAACTTGATTAGGGTTCGGATTAGGGTTAATCTTTCTAGAAGTTTCTAGAAGGATTTGTTTTGCCATGTGTAAGATATTTACAAATGACTCATTCTTTTAATTACCCAAAACCCTAACCCTAGTCAATTCTCTACATTGGTTAAGTGAACCATGGTTGCATAATTCTATCATATCTCCTTTTCCTATTCATCACAAAGAGACTAACATTATTGATCTTCTTCTTCCTCCTTCATTCTTCCATGGAAAAGCTTGCTAGTTTTTCAAAGGTGATGGATAATAGTGAGAAAAAGATAAATAAATAGAGCAAAATTCCTACTTCATCATCCTCATCTTCCCTTGCCATTTAGATGAGGGTGTTCACATCATTTCATGAGTGTTAGCTTGTGTTAAAGAAACTTCGAGGTAGATCATCTTAGTATCGAAGATCGGAAGCAAAGGTTGCGTTTTTCTCTTCGTGGAACCTCTCGAGAGCCCGGAACCCGATGATCGCAGCGAAGGGACCACAACACGGAGCATATGAAGTGAAGGACCGGATCTACAAAGGTTGTAATCCCTCTCACTTAGTGTTAAAGTGTTTAGCATGCAAGTTATCGCCTAATCTCTAGTTTAAAGTTCCGTATTCGGGTAGTTCGGCACGGCTAAAATTTTAATCGGGCATGGTTGATGCCTCGTAGACCCTTGTGCGCGTGCCTAGCAACCCTACAGTGGTATCAGAGCCAAGCTAGAGCTTTAGGCGAAGTCTAGACGAAGTTTGAAGTCCGATCGAACCCGGAAAACCCGAACAAACCCCTTTTCTGGAAATTTTTCCAAAACTGTGATTTTTCAATATTAAAAATATCCAGAAAAACAAGCAGGGTTTTTTATGAAAAACTGTGAAAAACGGAGCTCTAACACCGTCATAACGGCGCGGAACCGCGGCCAAAGCCCACGTGGCGCGGCGGTTCCGCGGCGACACTGTTGAATTGTTGACTCCTTTTTGCACAGTAATTTCTTTTATTCAGTGCTGAGTTCTCTGGGAATTTTTAATGTTTATTCAAGTGTTGAATTTTCTGGAGTTGTTTTGGGGATTCGGTGTTTCGATCGGGGTATCAAATTTTGTCTATGTGGTTTTCCGGATAACTTTTAGAAACTGTTAAAAAGTTCGAACGGATATCAATAACTCACTTTTTCCCCTGTCGGAAAGTTTTTCAAAAGTTGGATTTTTTTTCTCGTGTTTAAGAATGTTCTAAGTCGTGCAAGTAACTCGATGGACCCTCTAGAAGACAACAAACCTTAACTCGATTATGTGACCGTCTTGAACTGCCCTTTGAACCTTAGGGTTTGGGGCAGTACGGCGTGCCACATGTGAGGCGTTGGCTTGACCCTTCTACGGCTGGACCATTGGTACTGTGGCATGTGATGGACGTTTTTAAATTGTTTTCAAGAGTTGAAATATATTGGGGAAATCTTGGGTGCTTGATGATTCGATCGGAAAGTTTAACTTTTTCTATTTATCTGGAATGTGATACAATAATTGGAATTCACAAGTAGTTATGAGATAACTAAAATGAATGTTATAAATCTAGCGGTTTAGTCTCAGTTGATCGGTTGCCACGGAATTTTGATGTGATCAAAAGTCCGTCGCAATCACGTAGTGTACGCGGATACTCGCCGGGTAAACTTAATAGACAGCCTCACTCCATAGCCCCGACCAAGTGACTGTAGGAGAACCCCGTCGCCGAAAGCATCCGTTCGGGTGCTCCCGGTAGCGGTGTTCCGCCTTGGTGCACTTCGTCGACGGTATCGGGGGTGCGGCCGTCTACTAAAGTTTGCGACGAGCATTCGATCAGGACGTCGGGAATCTTGTTGAATTGCCTGACTTGATATTGAAAAGAGTTTTCGATAATGAGACTAAAATGCGGGGTTTATAATTGTTAGGCATGCGATGTCTAAGGAATTCATTTGGTTAGGCATGCGATGTCTAAGGAAGTTGCGGATTCCAACTGTTGTAGTTTTATACTTTCTTTTCTGTGACCGTAAGCGTAGTATGTGGTGTATCGCCGGCTTTGTTGCTATACATCAACGACAATTGGGATACACATACTTGCTTACGTTGATGATATGAGATTTTATGTGTTGCTGTGATATGTTCTATTGGATCGTCGCGTTTTGAATAGCCGGGGGTTTTATGTGAGATGAGAGTTTTTCTTTTTCGTTCATGTAAAATTCATTTGTATGTAATATTCTTTTATTGGGGCACTTCCAGGTAGCGGAAGATGTCACCGTTGTATATTATTTACTTTTCCGCATTAGGTAGACCCAAGGCGGGGAGCACAAGTAACCGGGTTCTAGGGTCCAGTGGGAGACCATCTCGAGGAGTCGAGACCGGGTCTCCTAACCCTAGAATTGGCAGTGTTACTTGCCGCTCTCGTAGGGGTCTAGGGATGTGGGTTTGGCTATTCATCGCGACCGTGGAATCCGTGTTTTATACAGGCTCGTATTGAAAACACGGACGTCCTAGTATATCCAATATTTCATATATGTTCTTCTGCTGCAATGTTCTGTGATGAGATCATATTACTGCCTGAGACGAATGTTTATATTTTATATATGAGATATATGTTATATTGCAGATTTCGTTTCAAAAGAGATGCTTACGAAGCATAAATAAAATGGGACTTCATTAATGAGATTAATGAATTAAAAGAAACCTAAGATGTTGTAGAAACTTGTTTATAAAAACTGGTAGCTACAGTTCTTGCTTTGCATAGCGGTGTTCCTTGTAGAACATCCAGCACCTTATTCGATAGGGAAAGGACCGAGATCCCTTCGCCGGGAGTGACTCCTTTAGCAATAACTGGAAGATGCTACAAACTCGGTTTGTCTTTTGATTGCTTCTATAGTTCTTGCTTTGCACAGCGGTATATGTGATATATCCTGCACCTTATTCGATGAGGAAAGGGCCGACGATCCCTTCACCGGGAGTGACCCCTTTAGCAAAACTAGAAAAGCCTCAAAAGCATTCCATTTAAAATCACTCGATTCTACAACGATATCAAGTTCATTACGCAAAGGGTTTTCTTAAAAACCTGTCGTAGCCCTCCGTCATTTCAGATAGATATTATTTAGTATTCGTGCTATGTTTGTTGACTTAGTTAAGGCATAGTGTACGGTAGCTAAGTAATGTTTATCTGCTAAAACATGAGATGTGATTGGATTAGGGTATTCGTACGGCTTTGTTGACTTAGTTAAGGGTCGTACGGGTGGGTTTAATTCAATCGGGAAATGTATGGGTTGAACTTGACTTGCGATTTATGGTTTGTTGACTTAGTTAAGGTCATAGATCGCTAGGGGCAAAAGATTGGGAATTTCAAGTGTTGAAATTTGCAATGAGATTGCATACCTTCTATAAGATAGTTGGATCCCGATACCCGCTGCGAGTAAGAGTTACTCCTGGGAGAGTTTTACACATTACAATTAGCCGATCAAGTAGGTGTCTAGAAAGGTGTTAACGGGGTTACGCCTCTGTGAAAACGAGGTTTACTGTAATTAGGTTCGTGCGAAAGCACGGGGGACCTCCCTCAAAGTACCGACACTGGCCTGGCTGAAAGATTGGCGAACTTGTAGCGTGTAATTAATCCCGGCTAGTCTTTCCTTTTAGGGTTTGAAGGAAGATTTGACTAAAACAGTGGGAGACATCCTGATTAGATATATTAGATAACCAATCTAATCTTGCAAGAGCATACGCTGAGTGTTTTCTTCTCTCTCTCTCCAGATAGCGACTATATCACGCCTTAATCAAGATAATAAAACGGATATATTGACCGAACCCGCTTGTTATACTGAGCTGGGGAACGTTGGTCCCGCTCCAACTTATAATTGTTATAAGACAGAGCAGGAAATTGGGGAATACCAGATTTCCCGTGCCGCCTAAACAAAGAAAGTGCATGTTGATGCATCATCTTTGGGTGTGTTCATTACACAGAACTGTTTCTCAGTATCCTTTACGTCCTGGGTATGAGATACCGGATCAGGATCCCGTATATGTAATCTGTTACATGGGCTACAGATAGGTAGAGAACTGAGAATCGGGTGATAAGTTTCATGAGGCAGAAAAAGGTGCAAGTGTTGTAGCCAAGTCTGTTGGTCACTGTCACCCTGTATTACCAGAATACATTGATTCTGAACGAATGTTATTAGATACCGAACCTGATATACAAAATCATATCAGTCTCTTTATTAGTAAAGAAAGGATATAATTTTGTATTGATTGGATAATGTTTTGAACATTTCCTATATCAAGAGTTGATCGGTTCAGGCACGTTATCTAAAAGCATTGATGTTCTAAATCAAACTACAGTTCTTAGTATACGGAACACACACAAGAGGAAGAGTTCAGAAATGAACGAATCCTTCTTGAGGCATTGTAGACTAGGTCATATCAATGCGACCCGACTGGCTGAAGTTACATTTAGATGCATATTTAAATCTGTTTGAATTTACATCTTGTGAAACTTGCCAATCATGTCACAAAGATAAGATGACCACAGCTCTGTTTATTGGAAACAGAGAAAGAGTTAGTGAACTTTTGGGATTGATACATGCTGATGTATGAAAGTCCCCTGTCTACACATGCCAAGATTGGTTCTTTGTACTTCATTACATTCTCTGATAATCTCTTAAGATTCAGACATGTGTTCCTGTTGAAATCTAAGTCCGAACCTTTTGAGATATTCACAGAATATAAGTTAGAAGTAGAGAACCAAAATACGGGTATAAGTATTATGTCCTTTGATGAGATCAAGGAGGAGAATACTTGAGTACGGAATTCCTGGACTATTCTAAAGGAGAATGAGATTCTCTCTCAGCATTACTCCTCCGTATACACCATAGCACGATGGTATATCGGGGCGGAGCAACAACACCTTATGTGATATGGTGTGCTCTATGATGAGTACTACTGAGTATCCTATTTCCTTTAGGGAGTTATGCACTTGTGAAGTCGCATACCTATTGAATAGGGTTCAAATCAAATCAGTTGCCTACCACTTCATATGTGATATGGAAGGGGAAGAGCCTATATCTTAAGTTTGTTAAGATTTGGGGTTGTCCGGCCTATGTCTAAAAGCAAAATCCGGACAAGCTCGAGGCATGGTCTGTTATGTAGAACTGGAAGGGTTCCAGCTATACAAACTGCAGCTGATGATTTGGTAGAACCGAAGGATTCAATAGTTTCCAACGAACCTCAGCCTCTCCGCCGATCTAGCACGGTTCCTCACCCACCTGAGAGATACTTCGGTTTCTCTATGACAGTGGGAGCGAGGATTGCATCATGAGATGATGACCCAACTAGTTTCGAGCTGGCCATCAGGAGTGGGACTCTGTAAGAATGGCTGGATGCTTATCGATCTGAGATGGAATCCTTATACACCAACAAAGTATGGACTTTGGTTGCTTTATCTGAAGGGTTAGATCCCCATCAGGAGCGAGTATATCTTGAGAAGATTACTTGGTGTACATGGAAAAGTTGAGACTTTCAAAGCTATGCTTAAGTCCATCCAGATCCTACTTGCCACGGCTACATACCATGACTACGATATCTGGTGGTTGGGTGTCATGACTGCTTTTCTAAATGATGTTTTAGAAAAGAGTGTCTATAAGTACACAGCCAGAGGGCTTCGTAGACAGTGGGAGCAGCGGAAACGTGTGCAAGATGTTTTATATGATAAAGCAGGCATCGCGGAGTTGGAACATCTGTTTTGATGTGGTAGTCAAAGAGTTTGACTTCATCAAAATGGTAGATGAACCTTGTATATACAAAAAGGTAGTAGGGAGTATGGTGGTGATCCTCGTAGAGTACGTGGATGACATACTCTTGATAGGGAAGGAGTTTCCTATGCTACGCTCGGTTAATCTCCGCTTATCACAAGGATTCTCCATATAGGATCAAAGTGACACCTCCTAAATCCTGGGTTTTGGATCTATGAGATAGATCTAATTGGATGTTAGGATATTCACTAGTTGTAGTGAGACGGTATCAATCGATCCTGGGGAGAATCACTGGAAAGGTTCCAGAGTGATAAGGACGACTGAGTGTCAGTCGCAGACATTGTCTTTACCCTCAGTGGAGGGACGGTATGTTGGAAAAGTTCCAAGGTAGATACCGTGACATACTAGACGATTAAAGGCAAGATGCATCGTTACCAAGGATACTACCAAAGAGGCAGTCTGGATATATATAAGTTCATAAGATGAACTTCGTTCCTACCATTGTGTGACAATGGAGTTGTGGCTTTAGCCAAGGAACTACCGTCCCACAGAAATCCAGATATAATTCTTAGGCAGTATCACCTGATCATGGAGATGGTTGATCTCCAGGGAGATCGAGGTTAGGAGAGTAGACACAGAGGACAACAGCTCGGATCCACTCACAAAGGCCTTTTTCCCAGTAGAGACTTTTATGGGATGGTTGAGTATGAGATACTTCAACCGCAGCTAATTGTTGGGTATGCGATACCATAACAGATGGCCCTAGTGCAAGTGGGAGATTGTTAGTTATATGTATGCCCTAGAGGCCATTACTGTACATACGATGTATATTGTAGTGGATGCTAGGACATATATAAGGAGGACTTTCTTGCTCGACATGATAGTATGCTATCTGGTTGTACTTTATCTTAACATGTACTCTGATTGTCTCTATATTACATGTTGATAAAGCCCTTAGGATATGTACTCGATTACTGGGATTATGATGAGATCATACTAGTGGGGCCACGGTAGTCGGCGAGTACATCCTATAACTGTTCCTAGTCGTGGGTGTATCGAGACAGGGCATCGATGCACCAGTGTAGACTAGCGTATACACATCTTGACCCATATGATGGGCGATGGATGATCCCATATCCATCGGTGTTTGACATCAAGGATGGTGTACGGGTGCTCAGTGGAGACTGGGTACACTGGACGGACTCGCCGAGAACTCCCAGATGGTATTATACCATACGTCAGATGGCAGTTCTCCGGTGACACTGGTACAGAGTAGTCTGTTGACCCGAGATCGTCATAGAGTCTTGTGTGGTTCCCACTGTGCTTTGATTTCCATCATACCACGTCCAAGAGGGCGTGCAAAAAGGTGGCTTTTGGGTACAGTCCCGAATCACATGGAGGCAATGAGCGATAGGAGGGGATTCGTCTCTCCCGGTATAGGGAGTTGATGTTGTGCTGTGTTCGATTGGCTATAACCGGAAATCCCTGGCCAGGGTTGCTGAGATTTACTGATAAGTGTTATCGGTAGTTTCTCGAACTGTTATAGACCTCATATCGACACGACTTATCGAGCTACTGGGGTCTGACGTTTACCACCCCTAGGCGAGATATGCGACATATCAGACGACGAGACCGGACTGTACGGGAGTGTTACTGTTTGGATTCACAGGAGAAGTTACAGGCTTGCTTGTTGATCTTCTGAGCGCTCAATACCTGGGTAGCTGTTACGTTTAGCTGACCGCTTGCAGCTTGTGGGTGTTTGATATGATCATCACCTACTGCCGGCGTATTGACGATTCTTTAGAGTCCTACACAGAGGTTTCTTGACTCAGGCAAAACGGAGTAGGAGCACATATGTGATATGTGCGGGACCGAGGATAATGCGGTATGTGATATCGTATTGTATTCTCGCGATATTTGATATCAGCCGGGTCATCGGATCAAGTGTTGATTCGATGAATCGGTACGGATAAATATTAGCCGGTTATATGCGATATAGCCGGATTGTCGGATCAAGTGTTGATTCGATAATTTAATGTATAATAATATATGTGATATATTAAATTGCATTAACTAATATTTGCTCACTAAAAGATTCTTTTTCTCACTCGGGTAATACATTGATATATATGCGATATATGTTAATTGTATTATTTTATTTTGTTACGGTAAATATTATATATGTGATATATAATATTGTAACATGATATGATAACTAATGCAACTCGTTTAGTGGAGTTTAAACTTGATTAGGGTTCGGATTAGGGTTAATCTTTCTAGAAGTTTCTAGAAGGATTTGTTTTGTCATGTGTAAGATATTTACAAATGACTCATTCTTTTAATTACCCAAAACCCTAACCCTAGTCAATTCTCTACATTGGTTAAGTGAACCATGGTTGCATAATTCTATCATATCTCCTTTTCCTATTCATCACAAAGAGAATAACATTATTGATCTTCTTCTTCCTCCTTCATTCTTCCATGGAAAAGCTTGCTAGTTTTTCAAAGGTGATGAATAATAGTGAGAAAAAGATAAATAAATAGAGCAAAATTCCTACTTCATCATCCTCATCTTCCCTTGCCATTTAGATGAGGGTGTTCACATCATTTCATGAGTGTTAGCTTGTGTTAAAGAAACTTCGAGGTAGATCATCTTAGTATCGAAGATCGGAAGCAAAGGTTGCGTTTTTCTCTTCGTGGAACCTCTCGAGAGCCCGGAACCCGATGATCGCAGCGAAGGGACCACAACACGGAGCATATGAAGTGAAGGACCGGATCTACAAAGGTTGTAATCCCTCTCACTTAGTGTTAAAGTGTTTAGCATGCAAGTTATCGCCTAATCTCTAGTTTAAAGTTCCGTATTCGGGTAGTTCGGCACGGCTAAAATTTTAATCGGGCATGGTTGATGCCTCGTAGACCCTTGTGCGCGTGCCTAGCAACCCTACAGTAGATTTTGTCTCTTTGCATTTGTGTTCAGTGGGAATACAAATGCGGGCATGTATATGCAGTAGTGGGGTTTTCCTGTAATTTATTACGGGATCAGTTTTCTGAAGTTGCCAGTTTGCAAATAACTTAATTGTGGAGGGGTTTCTTGCATATGCATAGATTATGATGGCATCTTTTCTTTTCATGCATCATTACATGCATTAATGTGATTAGAGTTGATTTAGTGTGTGATGTGAAGCTTGCTTTTGATGTGGTCACCACCCTTGATCTCCTACACTCACCTCCCGTTTGTTTTTTATTCCCTCCTCATTCTTTTGGAGTGGCCGGCCACATCTTGGAGAGGGAGAGAGAGGGTTCATTTTTGTATGAGGAATTTCATTTTCATCTCATTCTTCTTGTTACTAAATTCCACACATCACTCCAAAGTCTAAATTTCCTTCACCATCAAATGGCAACTAAACCCCAAAGAGACATAGACTCTACACTTGCCTACAGCAAATCTTGGACGTGTCGGCTAGCCAACTTCGTGCCCGAGTTGCCTCGGTCCAGAGGTGGGAGCCCGTAAAAGAATCCGGCTACGTGGTGCCCTTTCCGACGAGGAGGTGATGGATGGAGATTCCGCGGGAGATCGGAGTGGAGACGAAGACCGAAAGACACGGATCGCTTGGTATACTTCTCTACCCATCTTTTAGTTTGCTAGTAGCTAGGTTAATGGCCCGATCCGGGTTAAAAGTGCGCGGTGGTGCCGGTTTGCTAGTTTGCAAAGTTTTTCGTTTCCGCATTTCCGGCGTCGGATCGACAGCCGGGGCGCCACCGCGGACTTACAGACCATCCCTACAGGTTAGACGTTGCTCACTTTAATGGTCATCAGGAGCTTCTTGGGTCTCTAGCCTCATTGTCCGAAGATGACGTGACTGCTAGGTGGAATGGTTATAATAATGTGACCTTCGGGATAGATCCAGCAAAACAGGTCAAACCACCCTACAGGAACAAGTTAAGCATTTTCTACGAGCTTCCGTACTGGTCAACAAATTTAGTGTGTCATTGTCTGTACATCATGCACATAAAGAAGGGAATATCCGAGCACGTACTCAACCTGCATCTTTGTAAAGACGAAAAATCGAAAGAACCTCCGTGCTCAGATGGATCTTCAGGACTGGGAAATTAGAAGTGAATTGCATCCTAAACCGATAGCGGATAAACCAGGCAAGTTTGTACTTCCCAATGCCGTGTATCATATGTCACAACCGGAGAAGAAAAGGTTCCTGCAGGTATTGCATGATTTGAAATTTCCCACAGGTTTTTTAAGATCATTTAGCAAGAAAATAAAAATTATGAAAGGGAAGATCGATAGGCTGAAAAGTTATGATCACCATGTTATTATGAAGCACCTTCTCCATTAGCCCTCAGGACTTCCCTTCCCGAATCGGTTGGTCTAGTAATCAATGACCTTTATTGCTTTTTAGAGAATTGTGCGCTAAAACCCTGGATGTTGTGACGCTGGAGAATCTAGAATATTCTATTTCATTGATACTTTGCAAACTTGTGCGTATTTTCCCACCGTCATTCTTCGATATCATAATACACTTGACGATTCATCTTGCAACCGAGGCTAAGTTAGCCGGACTGGTACAATATCGATGGATGTATCCCGTCGAAATATACGTGGAATTTTTCGTTTCACGCAATTTGTAAAATTATTTTTGTCCTATATGCCCGTATTTATTTATTTAATATATTTTTTTAGGTACCTCTACACTCTAAAAAAGTGTATACGCAATAGAAATCGACCGGAGGGTTCTATCATGCAAGATTATCTTCTAGATGAAGTAACCACATTTTATTCCCACTGTCTGGACGAGAACATTGAGACGAAGCTTAACCGGCCTTGGAGAATTCAGGATAGGCCATAAGGTAAAGCGTCCTATAAGAGAGTAGACTCTATGTTTATTAACAGGATATATCGATTTATCCTCCTCAATAGCATATGTCTTGAAAAAATTAGAGAGTGAGTTTTTTTTGGATTAATTGTTATATTTGTGTTTGTATGTGTATGAAATGATATTATATTAATGTCATAATTTATTGTTGAGAACAGAATTCATATTAATGAGGTACGTGAGGGATATCCTGATTGGAATGATGAACGATTGGAAAAATATCATCAGGATAATTTTTGCGATTGGGTTGCAGATCATGTAAGTTGTTCGAATAACATGTTATTGCTACCAGCCTTAATTAAATTTATATCGTTATGTATTTGTCGTAAAATTTGTTTTATCAGATCCACGATTCGAACTTGTTCGCATCATTAGAGAGATTCAAGATGTTTAGCTCAGTTTCCTAGTATGGAGGTTGTATATTATAAAGGATTCGGTGTCTTTGGATACAAATTTGAAGTTAAGGACATAGAAACATCTCGAACCACTCAGAATAGTGGGATTGCGACGGTAGGATCGAATGGTGTGATTTATTATGGATACTTAAATTGCATACTTGGCATCCAATATCCCGGATGATCAGAACCGTTTTATATATTTCAGTGTACTTGGTATAATACACGAACCGATACTGATAAGTGGAGAAACAATCTCGGGACTTAGAAAGATGAATATAGATTGATTAGTGTGAACACACTTTGATTTTACGGTCAGGACGATCCATTTATCTTTCCGAACCAAGCGTTCCAAGTATACTACTCACAGTACTTGAAGCATCCAGGATGGAGTGTCGTATACCATTGGAAACCCAGGGATGTTTACGATGTCCCAGAATTCGAGGATCGTATGGAGAACAGCGATGATGATGAAGAGGAGAGAAAACTTAGAGTGCTCCGACCGTCTATTTCAAAAGACGGGTTGTCTTCGGCTGATCGTGAAGTTATGTGGGTTAGAAATGATATCGATAATGAAATCCAAGTGGATATGTCTAATGCGTCTACGAAACGAAAAAGATTATCAGTAATGTTATATTATTACTTCACATTTCTACGATCTATACATATATTGCATGCATATGTAATGATTGTATTCTTATCTAGGTTTGGTGACATCGACTGGAGCAGCGAGGGGCGGCAGGAGCACCAGCCGCGGCAGAGGCAGAGTGGTTCTTCCGCCCGAAGAGCTGCGTAAGGAGCTTCATAGGGCCGGTCTTGCACCCCGATCGGTATCCCCTTCGGATGACTCCTTCCGTATAGACTTTACCACACCTCCAGGTACATTGCACGCATATTCATTTTGAATATAATATTATAGATATACAGACATATTTATTTCAAAATTACTTATATAGTCAATGTTTAATTGTCTAGCTGTTGGTGGTGCGTCCACATTAGAAGCAGAGGCCACCACCGCACCTGCAGCTATGTTTATATATTCTATAGTGCATGGATATTGATTTAGAATGTTATATCATAAATATACACACATTCTTTTCGCTCTTACTTGGATAATCATTTTTTGATTGTCTAGCAGTAGGTGGTGCCTCCACATCTCGGGCAGAGGTCACCACCGCACCTGCGGGTATATTTATATATCCTATATTGCATGCATATTGATTTAGAATATTATATTATTGATATACATATTATTTTTGCAATTACTTATATAATCTATTTTCAGCTGTCTAGTTATAGGTGGTGCATCCACATCGGGCGCAGAGGCCACTCCCGTCACTTCCGTACCCTCCGCTCAGTCTGCAGATTAGTATGAATAAATATAAAATATTTATTCATTTTACATATTCTCTAAGAATAAACATGAACTCCATGTAATTTTATCGTCAATGTTTATTTTCTAGTTAGAAAGGACGCGTCCACGTCCGGGTCACCGGCTGTTCCTCACCGGAGGAACTATCATCCCATTCGTGCTACTACCTAGGTCCAGTCTCGTGCTGCTGTCGCCAGAGGTATATATCGCACTTCAATTTTCATTAATCCTTGATTTCTTAATACCACTTTGTCTTGATATTTATTGTAGATGCAAGGCAGCACCATCCCGAGAGGGAGACTCGAGAGCCGAATCAGTCCCATAGGTTAAGGCCCGACAGAGTTAGGGGGAGGAACCATTCCCCCACTTCTTAATCCCCGATTATCGCTATACCGACAATTATGCCGAGAAGTTCGGCCGGTATATGAAAGATGAAAGCCGCATCCTAAAGAAGTATCAACTTCACGTTGAGTGGGGCAATCAGCACTGTCGCTCATTTGCCATCTTCTAGGATCAAGCGCGGGTATTAATATATATTTTCATTTGACTTATCCAATATATTTATTATTATTTAACACTTTAAATTTAAATACATTATTTTTTGTATTTGCAGTTGGATTACAACTTTCAGCCTATACCCGACCCTGATCACCCTGAGAGAGTGCTCGATCTTCACGCTTTGTACCACGGCCTGATGAAGAACATGCAATTAAAAGTCCTATACAATAGGAACGAGCTGAAGATCGACTGCTATTTCCTATGGATAGCGACCCCCGATGCAGAGAGAGCGGCTTTCCTACATACTCCGGCCTTTGTGAGAGTCGACATAGATACATGGCCTCTCTTGTGCCAATATTTCGACTCTTAGCGCAAACAGATTTGTAATTTAAATTTAATTCACTGTTTAGTATATAATTTATTTTTTTGTGTTCCTTAATTAGAAAACTAAATCTAAATGTATTGTGCAGAAACAGACCGATCAAAATAAGGAGAATAGGAAGTCGGCGAAGAGGGGTCGCCCCACTTACACAGGAGGCTCGAGAAATATTACTCCTGCTGTGGAGGCATCAATAAATTACAATAGATCTATTTTGATATAATATAATATTAAGAGTTATTTTATAATATATTTAATTTTTTTGCGAATTGCAGAGAGCTTAGACTCTGGCACAGGGTGGTACACCGAGCGTGTTGACCGCATATCTTGCCGTCCAAGGCATCTCGACAGATACCGCTACAGGCGAGCTTCGATCTTCGACACCGCTACCCAGGAGTATTGTGTAAGTGTTAATATTTATTCTAACATGATTGAAATTTTGGTTTTGAAAAGTTCAAATTTAAATGATATACTTATATTTTAATGGTTAATGTGGGTGTAGGAGTAGGTGGTGGAGTAGACGGAGGCGTCATGAATCGATTTTACTGGACAGACCGATCCAATGCTACTGACCCAGTCCTAGACGCCGCACACGGAGGGCATCAGGGAGGTTGGGAGAGAGACCGAGGACTGGGTCTTAGCAGGGCCCATATGAGGTTGGACTCCACTCCGGCGGTTACTTCCCCTATCCCCGTGAGCGACATCAAGAGTATTATGTTGCCGTCTTGAAGACCACCGTCGATGAGTTGAAGGAGATGTTGGTACATATACTACTTAATAGTTAAATATTATATCACATTATAAATAGTAACATATGCAATATTAGTAACATGAGCTTATTTGGTTGTAGACTTAGGTTTGATTAATCATACTTACATAAAACTGTCTAATTAAAATAAACTACGGTTTTCCAAACTAGATACCCAAACGAGACCTAAGTCCCTAAGTATTCTTAGATTGGGGTTTCAAAATAACCTGATAATGATACGAATTCGACTAAAATCTAATAAACTGTTTTTACTCGTTTATTACACATAAAATTTAACAGATGCGACAGGCTGCTTCGGCTGCGGCTCTACATGCATCTGCTTTGGCTGCGGCTCCGCAAGCCACTACCTCGGCTGCGGTTGCGCAGACCGCTCCTGCAACTTCACAGCTCGCTCAGACTCCCGCACAGTCTGCTCCTTCATTGATCGAGATTTTGATGATTCAGGGTTGTACCAAGGAGCAGATGCACCAAATTACGGCGTATTAAAGGTGGAGGAGCTGGACCGAACTAGGGCAGCTTTTTTTTTTTATATTTTGAGGATGCATGTACTTATATGATACATATTGTATATATTTTGGACGTTATTGGTGTTGTTTGCTTGTTCACGATGATTTATATTGATATCGTATTCTATTTGTTTATTTCTTTTATATATTATGCGTGAGATGTTGATTATAAATATTTCTGTATTTGATTATATGATGTAAATATTATTATGCACAGGACGGGGAAAAATCAGATAGCCCATTTAAAATAAAAAAAACCCTGATATTTTGTCCCTAAACATTAATCCGTAGGGCCATCTATTGCACCTACGGATTAATCCGTAGATGCAAGGTTTGCCCCTACATAGTGAGTCGTATCCTGATATTTTGTCCCTATAGACTCAGTAATAGGGGTTAAACTTGTCCCTACGAATTTATCCGTAGGGACATGTATATGGATCTACGGATAAATCCGTAGGTGTAAGTATCATGCCTTGCGGATAAATCCGTAAGGGGTAAGTATTTTATTTTATAAACCAATAAATTAAATAAATATTTTGTCCCTACGGATTAATCCGTAAGGATATATATCCCTACGGAGTACGGCGTAGGGGCAATTATTACTCCATAGGTGCATATTCAGGGCTAAGACTTGTACATGCGGCCTTTGCACTTACGGGGTAATTTTGTGTCCCTACGGATTAATACATAGGAACAGGGGTTTTTCTCTACGGCTAAATCCGAATGAGCAACCCATTGTTGCAGTAGCGGTTTTCTAAAAATGTACAATACTACTTAGCCAAATATAGTATTGGAAAAGTAAAAAAAAAACAGAGAAAAGAGTGATGATGGAGGTAACAGAATGAAAACTGTACAAGCTTTTGGGAGAAGTCAAAATTAACTTCATTAACAGTTTTTATATGTGAGGCTATAGAGGTGGTGGGACCCATCAGACTCCCGCCCATGCAGCCTACCTTTGCACGCGCGGTCAGGACAGGGAGCAGTGGGTCCCACATGCCCCCAAATCCATACAAAGCTTGAATTCCCGCGGGACCCACCAGAATGTCGTCGGAAATAAATATTCTCCAGACCCTCTCCATCTCAATATATAGAACCGGTTCTGACCTCTATTTTTTAATTAATTGGGAATAAATGGTGGGTACCTTTTCTAATACTTATTTTAAATTACCATGATGAACGCTTATTTACCGAATCATGGCTCCACACCATTCCCAAACGAAACTCGAAATTTGGTTTAGTTACAAAATATTGTTTCACAGCCATGGTTTCATACCCCTCGTCCGAACCAGCCTATAAACACACTACTACAATATGGAGTTGCCCCTACGGACTCTGGAATCCGTAGGGGCAAATATTTCTTGCCCCTACGGATTTATCCGTAGGGCCACATCGTTGTCCCTACGGTGCCTTACGTTTTAATTTTTTGTTTGGCCCTACGGAGCCTCAAACGGTGGACCTGCGGTTATGTCCGTAGGGGCATATAAATAGGTTATTAATAAAAAAAACACAGAAAAGTCATTCATCGTTCCCAAAATTTCTCTCTCACTCCCGCGCCTCATATCGCCTGTTCCCGCGCCTCGTCGCCACCTACGTCGGTCGTTCCCACACCTTCGTCGACGTCCCGCGCCTCGTCGCCACCTTCGCCGATCGTCGTCGACCACCGATTTCTGTCGTCTCCTCCACCGCGCGACCGGTTAGTAATTAAATCTCAAATTATTTTTAATTTTGATGATGTTAGGTCTAGGGTTCAGGCCAGGTTCGGGTAGGGGTGAGGGTTTGGCATCGCATCGGCATCGGCATCGGGTTCGGTTAGGGTTAGGGTTAGGGTTCGGTTCTGGGGTTCGGTTGGGGTTGGGGTTGGGGCTGGAGCTGGGGCTCGGTTGGGGTTGGGGCTGGGCTGGGGCTGGGGCTAGGGTTCGGTTGGGGTGGGGCTGGGGCTAGGGTTCGGTTGGGGTTGGGGCTGGGCTGGGGGTGGGGCTGGGGCTAGGGTTCGGTTGGGGTGGGGCTGGGGCTAGCTAGGACTTGGGCTTCATCACCTGATATAGCGAAATACAAAGCGTACTTCAGTACACCCGACCTCATTGAGTTTCCTATTGAAGTTCCCGGTCAAACGGCATATGCATATTTTTATTCGCCATGAAATCCCAATTATCAAGCTACCGAGGACGAAAAGCCACCTTTGCTAGTCGAGAGTCATGATAATAGACTTGTCATTATAGATCATAGTCAATTATTTTTCCTATCATTTTCTTGATCCAGATGCTAATCAACTTGTTAATTAGTTACTGTGTTTATGACGTATTTGTCTATATTTGTTGACAGTGGCCTTTCTTTTGGATGAACATGTTTTTTTGATGCATGTTTCAGTCATGTGAATTCATATGTTGCGTATAACGTTTTATGATATCAGTATCCAACATTTGTAGTTTTAATTGTTGATTGTTATAGATCAATGCCATTGCAATAATAGTTTTTGGTTGATATATTAATTTTTCAAATATTTGCATGTATGTATCCATGCATGCCTGCATATATGTATATATGAGGATAATGGGTATATTATTAGGTTGCCGTAGGAGAAAATTTTTCTTCATATGGCTGTCAAAAGTCAATCCTTAATCTCTTTGTGGATGATCAGTTCTATCAATCTTGATCTCAATGGTTTAAAATTATGTTACACATACAACACGAATGCACAACAAACGCATCATTAGAGAGTGATTCAAGATGTTCAAGTTAAAACCAATATATGATACTCGATGATAATATGAAACCTTCATATTCTCATCGATACTCATATATGAAACTAAAAGCGCCACTTAGTTCTCGTCTATCGGTTAACATACGTGCGATGTTCGTCGTGACATAGAACTATACGAAGGTTGTTAAATATCGGACGGTATAGCTCGATACTAACAACCGTCGTATAGTCTATGCGACGAGAAGATTCAATCGTATGGTAACCGATAGATTTTTCCCGTGTGGACAAGTTAGGAATGTATAAAGCAAATACCTTCATTCACTTGTGTTTTCATCCGTTTCGAAATATTTCGTCGGTACCTTTCCGCTGGTTCTCCGTATACAAAGATAGATTAGATGTTCATTTCAACGTTGTTTCACAGCTTTGAAATGATTATCTATTCTATTACAGTATACTCGGAGAACAGCGGGGAGGTGCTGCCGAAATTTACTCGAAACGGTTGAAAGCACAGGTGAATGGGTGTTCGCTCTATACATTCTTAATGGGATAGAAGCCTTACCCCCGACAGCCGGAACACACACATACAACAAGAATACACAACAAACGCATAATTAGAGAGTGATTCAAGATGTTCAAGTTAAAACCAATATATGATACTCGATGATAATATGAAACCTTCATATTCTCATCGATACTCATATATGAAACTAAAAGCGTCACTTAGTCCCCGTCTATCGGTTAACATACGTGCGATGTTCGTCGTGACATAGAACTATACGAAGGTTGTTAAATATCGGACGGTATAGCTCGATACTAACAACCGTCGTATAGTCTATGCGACGAGAAGATTCAATCGTATGATAACCGATAGATTTGTCCCATGTGGACAAGTTAGGAATGTATTGTAAGTCGATGTACAATACCCCACGACTTGCGAGGAGGCGGAAAATTGAAAAACGATCTTGTTCTTTGCATAAACATCGACTAACCGAGAATCTTTGCTAAACTATAACTAACAAGAAACATAGAAGTTGTGAACTACTATGATAAGTGATTATACCTAATGAACCGTGTCCTTCTCCTTTTCGTTATCCACGTCCTTCTCGGCCTCCTCCACGTAATAGATGATCCACCCGAGAGCTATACTCCAAGCTTCACCTCTAACTTGAGGTAACTAGGTTTCTTAAAGTGCTAATCTAAGCAACATAGGTGATATAGAGAAGGGTTATGGATTAAATAGTCTTTTCTAATCCTTGGTCTCAACACATGAGAGGGGAGGATTAGGGTTTGAAGAGAGAGAGCTTGAGGAGAGAGAAGGTGTGCAAAAGAATGAGAAGAGATAATGAACTCATTTGAATATATGGAGCATAACGTTTTATGAAATAAATAAATTAAATCATTTAACAACCATGCTTCATTCATTCATATGAGTGATTCATCTCATGAGTCATTAGATCAATAAATGATGCATTAACTCCATGGATGAATCACACAAATGAGTCATTAACACAATAAATGCAAATGCCACCTTAACCCTCAAGTCACCATCCTTCTAGAAGCTTCTCGCGAAATTACGAGAACGCCCCTCCTATCCGTAAAAACACGGAAAAACTTTAGACTGTATAAATCCAATAACTTGATACTAGAAACTGGCTTACACCAAAGCCGGCTAGTAAAAACTGTCCGAATGTCGTACGTGCGTAAACATACGTATGCGTCCGAACCCTTGTCGTAAAACCATACGACCTCTATATCGTTTCGCCCGGAGCAGGGAAACTCTCTGTGTGGGACTCTAAAGACTCGACTACTACGCTGGCAGTGGGTTTAACCACAGACAGCAAGCGGCACTAGCTGTACGTAACGGTCCCCAGGTAGATGTCGATAAGAAGGCCGATGAGGAAACCCATCCGAATTCCTACTGAGCCTGATGTGACAATCTCCGTACAGTCCGGTCTGTTCTTCTAAGACTATCGCATATCGGGCCTAGGGGGCGGCAAGCGTCAGTCCCCTAATAGCGGTATAAGTCGTGTCGGAGCGTAACCCATTACACCCTGAGAAACAACTGGAACCTACCAGTAAATCTCGCTTGCCCTGGCCAGGGACTTTGCGTAATGGCTCTCTGACACAGCGCGATATCAACTCCCAATACCGGGAGAGACGAATCATGTCTAACCTCCACTGCCTCCAAGTGCTCGGGACTGCACCCAACTGTTACCTGTTTGCACGACTCCTTTGAACCGTGGTAGGGTAGCAATCTAAGAACAGTGGAACACACTCGAGGTGAAGTAACAGTGTCAAGTTTGCGGACTATGCTGTACTCATGTCACCTGGGAACTGTTAACTGACGACGGGAATAATACCAACCAACAGTTCCCCGTGAGTCCTGTCCGGTGTACCCGTAACCCAACGAGCACCTGTATACTATCTCCAGTATGACGTACTGACGGCTGTGGGACAGACCATCTCTCCAACTGGGATGAGAAGCGTACACACTAGTCTACTCCGGAGTATCGATGCCCTGTCTCGATAATCCTACAACTAGGGACCTGAAAAGGATGTGCTTGTAGACTACCCAGCCCCCACTAGTGTGACTGCCATCACAACGCTGGTAGTCAAGCAAGATCCTAAGAGCTCTATCAGTACGTATACTCACATATTAAGATAGATAAAACCAAGTAGCATACTACCATGTTTAGAAAGACTGTTATATAACTGTGAATATTCCAAGCTTCCATTAAGTAATATACAAGCTAGTATGATACAATAATGGCCCCTAGGGCATATACACTAACAATCTCCCACTTGCACTAGGGCCATGTACTGGCATATCGAAGAACGATGATCTCGAGTAGCCTCTCGAACTGAATCTGAGGTAGGACCTTCGTGAATAGATCAGCAATGTTCTCTTCAGTAGCAACTCTCCGGACCTCGATCTCCCGACGATCAATGATCTCCCTGATCAGGTGATACCGCCTTAAGATGTGTCTGGACTTCTGATGGGACCTTGGTTCCTTTGCTAAAGCTATAGCTCCGTTGTTGACGCAATATAGAGGTATTGGATCAACAATGGTAGGAACCACCTGAAGTTCTGTTAGGAACTTCTTCATCCAGACCGCTTCTTTTGCGGCATCGCAAGCAGCAATATACTCCGCTTCCATTGTCGAGTCAGCAACGGTGTCCTGCTTGGAACTCTTCCAGCACACCGCCCCTCCATTGAGGGTAAAGACATAACCTGACATGGACTTAGAATCGTCCTTATCACTCTGGAAGCTGGAATCAGCAAAGGCCTCCATCTTGAGGTCTTTTCCGCCGTAAACCAAGAACATCTCCTTAGTCCTCCTCAGGTACTTGAGAATGTTCTTTACTGCTATCCAGTGCTTCTCCCCTGGGTCTGATTGATACCGGCTTACCATTCTCAGTGCGTAAGCTACATCTGGTCTGGTGCACAACATCGCATACATTATAGAGCCTACCGCAGAAGCGTAGGGTATAATAGACATGTGTTCCCTTTCCAAATCAGTCTTGGGAGACATCTCTTTGGATAGGGTGATTCCGTGACAAGCCGGTAGATTACCGCGCTTAGAATCTTCCATACTGAATCTTTTCAGTATAGTGTTGATATACCTGGACTGTGAAAGTCCCAACATCCTCTTGGATCTATCACGATAGATCCGGATCCCCAGAATGTAAGAGGCATCACCCAGGTCTTTCATGGAGAACCTGTGTGACAACAATCCTTTGACAGATTGTAGCATAGGAATGTCATTTCCTATCAATAGAATGTCATCCACGTACAAGACGAGGAATACGACAGTTCGTGCTACAACTTTACTATATATACATGGTTCATCTGGATTTTTGATAAAGTCATATTCTTTGACCGTTTCATCAAAACAGATGTTCCAACTCCGCGATACCTGCTTCAGTCCATAAATAGACTTAAGCAACTTGCATACTTTCCCGCTGCTCCCACTCTGATTGAAACCCTCTGGCTGATCCATATAGACGCACTCTTCTAAATTTCCATTCAGAAAAGCCGTCTTTACGTCCATCTGCCAGATTTCATAATAATGGAAGGCAGCAATAGCAAGAAGGACCCGAATGGATTTGAGCATAGCCACTGGAGAAAAAGTTTCGTCATAGTCCAAACCAGGTTTTTGACGAAAACCCTTTGCAACAAGTCTAGCCTTATAGGTTTCCACCTATCCATCTACACCAATCTTTTTCTTAAAGATCCATTTGCATCCTATGGGTTTTACCCCATCTGGAGCAAAGTCCAAAGTCCATACCTTGTTGGTGCACATGGACTCCATTTCGGTCCGCATTGCATCTAGCCATCGTACCGAGTCGCCGCTCTGGATGGCCTGCTGGAAGCTAGTAGGTTCATCATCATCTATGACGCAATCCTCTCTATCCCCATCTATGAGAAAACCGTAGTATCTCTCAGGCGGATGAGACAGCCTACTACTCCTGCGGAGGGGTGCGGGAATGTCTTGTTCTTCTTGAACTACTGGTTCTACCAAACTTTCAGTAGTAGTTTGTGGTTCTGGAATTTCTTCCAGTTCTATTTCGCTCCCACTTATTTCCTTTTCTAAAAGCTGATATTCTAGAAAATGGGCATTACGAGAAACAAAAACCTTTTGTTCCTCTGCGTAATAGAATAGATACCTCTTGGAGTTCTTTGGATATCCCACAAACTTACACTGTACTGATTGTGCCTCGAGCTTGTCCACATGCTGCTTTTTAACAAAAGCTGGACATCCCCATATCTTCAGATACTGAAGATAGGGTTTCTTCCCACTCCACATCTGATATGGTGTGGTAGGCACAGTCTTGGTAGGAACCATGTTCAAAAGATATGCCGCTGATTCTAGCGCATAACCCCAGAAAGTTCGCGGTAACTCAGCATTACTCATCATGGAACGTACCATATCCAATAGGGTTCGATTCCGTCTCTCCGATACACCGTTATGCTGTGGAGTGTATGGAGGAGTAAGCTGAGAGAGAATTCCTTTCTCTTTTAGGTAACCTAGGAACTCGGCACTTAAGTATTCACCACCTCGATCAGATCTTAGTGTCTTGATACTTTTGCCGGTTTGGTTTTCTACTTCATTCTTATACTCTTGGAATTTCTCAAAAGCCTCGGATTTATGTTTCATCAGATAAATGAATCCGTACCTTGAGTAATCATCCGTAAAAGTAATGAAATAGGAAAAACCACCTCTTGCATGTGTAGACATTGGACCACATACATCGCTGTGTATGAGTCCTAAGAGCTCGCTCGCTCTTACTTCATGTCCAGTGAATGGAGTCTTTGTCATCTTTCCTTTAAGACATGATTGACAAGTGGCATAAGTTTGATATTCGAACGAGTCCAAATATCCTTCTCTATGTAACTTAGTCAACCTTGTCTCATTGATGTGACCTAGTCTACAATGCCATAAGAAAGCCTTATTTAAATCTGGAGACTTTCTTTTTAGTGTGTTCTGGACATTGAAAATTTGGAGTTGGTTTAAGACATATATACCGTTATCCAGTGTACCGGACCCAATCAAACTATGATTGAGGTGGATGCTAACAACATCACTTACAAACGTGAAATCATAACCTTTATTTGATAACAAGGAAACTGATATGATATTACACGTTAAGCTAGGTACACAAAAACAGTTATGTAAAACCAAAATGTGTCCACTCGTCAATCCTAGGTGATAATCCCCTACGGACACAGCTCCCACGCTAGCTCCGTTAGCAACCATCAGGGTTATATCACCATCCTTCAGCACTCTACGGTTTCTCAGTGCCTGCAATGAATTGCATATATGGGATCCTGATCCGGTATCCAATACCCATGAAGTAGAGTTGATTGACAGACAATTCTCAATTACAAACACACCTGAAGTCGAAGCCACAGCCTTCTTCGGTTCCTGGTTCTTGGCGTTCCACGCCTTGCAATCTTTCTTCCAGTGCCCTTTCCTATGACAATGGAAGCACTCATCCTGGGCCACTACTGGTACCGCAAACCTTTTCTTTCCCTTCGCTCCCACCTTACTAACACCTCCTCTAGGTTTGGTGGCGGCCTTCTTCTTCCTTCCTTTGGCCCTAGCCTTGGACCCGGAAGAAGAAGCACCGCTAACAAACATAGCGGGTGTTTCCCTTGCCTTCTGCACTCCTCAACATGTTAAGGAGTTCCGGAAGTTCAACTTCTTTTCTTTGAATGTTGAAATTCAGAATAAACTGGGCGTAGGTGGAAGGAAGGGACTGGAGAATAAGGTCTGTATAGAGCTCATTATCCAAAGTCGTCCCAAGGTCTGCGAGCTCTTCTATATAGCCAATCATCTTTAGGCCATGTTCTCCTACCGATGATCCGACGGTCAACCTCGCTCGAAACAAGTTCTTAGAGGTCTCGTAACTTGCTATACGAGATTGCTCTCCATAAAGTTCCTTTGTATGGAGAAATATGGCATCAAGATCCATATCCTCATACCTCATCTGATGTTCATTGTTCATCGAGGCAAGCACGATGCACTTGGCCTTCGCGCAATCATACTCCCAGGTTTTGCGGATTTCCTTATCCGCATTACTGGATTTGGGACCTGGGACTGCAGGTGCCTTAGCGGTGAGGACGTACCCCAATTTGTCATAGGTCAAAGCCATTTTGACATTCCGCAACCAATCTTTATAGTTTGGCCCTGTCAGTATATTTTTCTCTAAAAGTAACTTAAGTCCAGTCATTTTCAGGGTCGCTGCAAGTAGGAAAGAGAGAAGAAACACTTTAGCATGATGCTCTTGCAAGTTTAGAGTGGTTTTTAATTTATCTAAACTGGATGGCTCCCACTGTTTCTCGAATCCTTCCTCAAACCATAAAAGAAGAATTAGCCAGGACTATTCTCACTGTACAATACTTGCTTAACCGTTCAGTCAGGCTGGTGTCGGTACTTCGAGGGAGGTTTTCCAACGCTTTCGCGAAGTTCCTTAATTAAATAACCTCTTTTCTCTGGGGGCGTAACCCCGCTGATACCTTTCTCGACACCTACTTGGTTTATAGCATTGATCGTTTAAGTGACGAATCTCCTGATGAGTAGCATATACTCACAGTAGGATCGGGATCCAAATATCATCGTATGATAATGTTGAAGGAATCCTACCAACATTCATCAAACTCCAAATGGTATGCATCTCTTTGCAAATTTCAGTTTCTTTAGAAATTCCCGATATAAATTTTTGCCCCATGCTCTTATGATCTTGGCGTTGGTCAAAATGTCATAAGTCACATGTCAAGTTCTACCCATCATTATCTTGTTAATTTGAACACATCCGTACATATCCTTGACGTTGGCCAAAATGATAATACGACTGTCCCAAACTAACTCATCTATCTATGCAACAAATGAATACCCAGCAGCTAGCAAACACTATGCCTTGGCGTTGGTCAAAATACATAGCTTGAATACTACTGAATACCCAAATGAAATGACGGAGGTCTACGAATGGTTTTGGCGAAACCGTGAACGTAGTGAACTTGACATGACCAAAGGAACCTGATAGCTTTTAAAAGGAGTGGTTAAAACTCCGCAATTAAAAAATATCATCTGTTTTAAAATAACCGTGTGGTTTCTTTTAAATTGTTCCAACGATTCAACTTTTGGTTTATTTTCTTTGCATTAATAATAATGCGTCCCATCATTAACCTATCATTGCAGAAAACAACGAAAATACAACGTCCTCTTATACCATCCGCATTCGCCACTGGGTCCCGTCATCACCCGTTAGGTTACTTAACTAACGGCAGAGCGGGGGCTGGGCTAGCGTGGGTGTAAAACATAAGTGACGTCTAAATAGCTATCATATATAGATATTGTACATTCGTCAGATGCAATAATAGGCATTTCAGATCACAGATGAACATTATTGGATATGCAAGCAATCCGTGTTTGTTTTGAGCCTGCAACAAAAGACGGATTACACAGTTGTGATGAATAGCCATTACCCTGTTAGTGTATATGCCCTAGGGGCCATTATTGTATCATACTTGTATGTATATTACATAATGGAAGCTTGGGATATTCACAGTTGTATATTCAATCTTGCTAAACATGGTAGTATGCTACTTGGTTTGTGTCTACTTTAATATGTGCATATGCTTCTTGTAACGTATAACTTATACATATTAGTAGAGACCATAGGATCTTTGCTTGATTACCAGCGTCGTGATGGCAGTCACACTAGTAGGGGCTGGGTAGTCTGTAAGCAACATCCTATACAGGTCCCTGGTCGTTGGATTATCGAGATAGGGCATCGATATTCCGGAGTAGACTAAGTGTGTACGCTTCTCATCCCAGTTGGGGAGATGGTCTGTCCCACAGCCATCAGTACGTCGTACTGGAGATAGTATACAGGTGCTCGTTAGGTTAAGGGTACACCGAACAGGACTCAAAGGGAACTGATTGGTTGGTATTATACCCATCGTCAGTTAACAGTTCCCAGGTGACATGAGTACAATATAGTCCGCAGACTTAACACTGCTACTTCACCTCGAGTGTGTCCCACTGTTCTTAGATTGCTACCCTACCACGGCTCAAAGGAGTCGTGCAAACAGGTAGCAGTTGGGTGCAGTCCCGAGCACTTGGAGGCAGTGGCAGTTAGATAGGATTCGTCTCTCCCGGTATTGGGAGTTGATATCGCACTGTGTCAGAGAGCCATTACGCAAAGTCCCTGGCCAGGGCAAGCGAGATATACTGGTAGGTTCCAGTAGTTTCTCAGGGTGTAATGGGATTCGCTCCGACATGACTTATACAGCTATTAGGGGACTGACGCTTGCTGCCCCCTAGGCTTCATATGCGATAGTCTTAGACAAACAGACCGGACTGTACGAAGATTGTCACATCAGGCTCAGTAGGAGTTCGGATGAGTTTCCTCATCGGCCTTCTTATCGACATCTACCTGGGGACCGTTACATAGAGCTAGTGCCGCTTGCGGTCTGTGGTTAAACCCACTGCCAGCGTAGTGTCGAGTCTTTAAAGTCCCACACAGAGAGTTTCCCTGCTCCTGGCGAAACGATACAGAGGTCGTATGGTTTTACGACAAGGGTTCGGACGCGTACGTGTGTTTACGCACGTACGACTTTTCGGACAGTTTTTACTAGCAGGTTTTGGTTTAAGCCAGATTCTAGTATCGGGTTATTGGATTTATACAGTCTAAAGTTTTTCCGTGTTTTCACGGAAAGGAGGGGCGTTCTCGTAATTTTTCCGGGAAGCTTCTAGAAGAGTGGTGAGTAAGGGGTTAAGGTGGCATGAGCATTAATTGCTTAATGACTCATTTGTGTGATTCATCCTTTGTATTAAATGATTCATTAATGAGTTAATGAGTCATATGATGAATCACATAAGATGAATGCATCAACCATGATGATTAATCATATATATTATTTATTTGATTAATTGTTATGGTTGTTATATTCTAGTGAGTTCATTTTTCTTCTCATTCTTATGCTCACCTTCTCTCTCCTCAAGCTCATCCTCTCTTGAAACCCTAATCCTCCCCTTTCATGTGTTGAGATCAAGGATTAGATAGACTAATACATCCATAACCTTACTCTATATCCCCTAGGTAGCTTAGATTAGCACTTTGAGCGACCTATTTATCTCAAGTTAGAGATAAAGCTTGGCGTAGGAGCTCTCGGGTGGATCATCTTTGATTCGAGGAGGCCGTTGAGGTGCCGATGTTCTAAGGAGCCTACGAGGAGTGGAGGACCGCGATGAAGACCCGAAGGACAAGTAACGTGAGGTATAACTTCGAATCCGAGTAGTTAAACCTTTCGTAGTTTGCTAGTAACGGTTTAGATACGATTCATGCGCTCAAGTCCGTGTTACGAAGCTTTGATAATCGTTTTTCATATATTCCGCCTCCCCGCAAGTTCGTGGGGTGCGTGACATGGACTTACAGTGGTATCAGAGCCAACTAAACCATTACTAGCTTGTTAGCAACTAGTTAGAAGTTCGATCGACGGAAAACACAAAAACGAAACACCCCGTACCCTAAGTTTCTGTTAATTTTAAAAGTGTCTGAAAAAATATTTGACATACCTTAAAATTCACAGCAGGGTATTTTAAGAATACTGGGAAAATACGAGCCAGTAACTCGGTAGAACGGCCGAGGATCCGCGGCAATAGAGTGCTTGTGCCGCTGATCCGCCGCCGAGTCAACTCCGAGTTGACTCGGATTTGCTCTGTAATTCTTATTTTTTGGTGTTTTGGTTCTCTGTTTGTTCTGTTTATACCCAGGTTACTTCAGTGCTGCTTTGCTTTCAGGACAGACACAGAACATGGTTATCAATCGATATTCTAAAATATTTGCTAATTGGGTTTTTATCTGTAATGTTTAATGTGTTCGTAAACCTCCCCTAACTGCTAGTATGTCGGTTTGCAGGGGGTTGCACATTTCTGTAATGTTTACTGTTTGTGTATATGGACTTGATTGGAATGTTGTGATGATTAGCCGGGGTTTGAGATGGGTTTAATATTCATTCATTCGATGTTAATGTAATATGATGTAATATTCTTTTACGGGGCACATCCAGGTTGCGGTTGTAGCCACCGTTGTATTATTTCTTTTTACTGTTTTTGCTCCTAGGATAGACCCAAGATGGGGTACACAAACTACCGGGTACTTTGAAGTGTTTAGTGGCCTATTCACTTTGTTGAGGGAGACCGCTTCACTTCGAGTACTTGGCGGGTAGTTTGCCGTACCCATAGGGGTCTAGGGTGGGGTAATGGCTATTCATCACAACTGTGTAATCCGTCTTTTATTGCAGGCTCAAAGCAAATGCGGATTGCTAGTATATCCAATAAAGTTCATCTGTGATCTGGAATGCTTATTATTGCGTCTGACGAATGTATAATATCTATACATGATAGCTATTAGACGTCACTTATATTTTACACCCGTGCTAGCCCAGCCCCCGCTCTGTCGTTAGTTAAGTAACCTAACGGGTGATGACGGGACCCCGTGGCGAATGCGGATGGCATAAGAGGACGTGGTATTTTCGTTGTTTTCTGCAATGATAGGATAAAGATGGGACGCATTATTATAATGCAAAGAAAATAAACCATTGTTTAATCGTTGGAACAAATTTAAAAGAAACCACTCGGTTATTTTAAAAGATCAGAATTTTTAAATTGCGGAGCTTTAACCACTCCTTTTAAAAAGGATCAGGTTCCTTCGATTATATCAAGTTCACTACGTTCACGGTTTTGCCAAAACCATTCGTAGCCCTCCGTCATTTCATTTGGGTATTCAGTAGTATTCAAGCTATGTATATTTGGCCCTTAGTCAAAACATAGTGTTTGGTAGCTGCTGGGGTATTCATTTGTTGCATAGATAGATGCGTTGGTTTGGGACAGTCGTATTACTTTTCTTGGCCCTTAGTCAAGAGTATATACAGATGGGTTCAAATTAACCTGGATAATGACGGGTAGAACTTGACATGTGACTTATGACATATTTGGCCCTTAGTCAAAGTCATAAGAGCATGGGGCAAAAATCCATATCGGGAATTTCTAAAGTAACTAAAATTTGCAGAGAGATGCATACCATTTTGGAGTTTGATGAATGTTGGTAGGATTCCTTCAACATTATCATACGATGATATTTTGGATCCCGATCCTACTGTGAGTATATACTACTTATCAGGAGATTCGTCACTTAACGATCAATGCTATAAACCAAGTAGGTGCCTAGAAAGGTGTCAGCGGGGCTACGCCCCCAGAGAAAAGAGGTTATTTAATTAAGGAACTTCGCGAAAGCGTTGGAAAACCTCCCTCGAAGTATCGACACTGACCTGGCTGAACGGTTAAACAAGAATTGTACGGTGAGAATAGTCCTGGCTAATTCTTCTTTTATGGTTTGAGGAGGGATTCGAGAAACAGTGGGAGCCATCCAGTTTAGATAAATTAAACCACTCTAAACTTGCAACAGCATCATGCTAATAGTATTTTCTTCTCTCTCTTAAAATTGCAGCGACCTTGTGACCACACATAGGTTACATCTAGATAATAAATTGACTGAATCTTACTTTTATGACTGGCAAAGGTCTGTCCAGATGTCCATTGCCTATGACAAGCTGGACCACCCTATTACTACTCAAGATCCCGCCGTCCCAGGTCCAGTTTCCACTGTCGCGGATATGGATATCCGTCTGACAAAGGAAAAAGATAAAGCGAAAGCTAAGTGCCTCGTGTTTGCTTCAGTTGATGGTGTATACCAGAAGCAGCACGAGAAGATGGACTTAGTTTCCATCTTTCTCCATAACAAAGATTTATATGGAGAGCAATCTCATATCACAAGATATGAGACCTCGAACGAATTAATTCAAGCGAGGTTGGCTGACGGGTCATCTGTAGGGGACAACATCCTTACAATGACTAGCTGTATTGATGAGCTCCAGGACCTGCAGACCACGTTGGGAAACGGGTCAGATACTGACTTGATTCTACAGTCTCTACCTTCTACCCTGAAGGAAACCAGGGAATTAGAAGGAAAGAGAAGGGAAAAATTTTTAGGACTGGATATAGTAAAAGAGATACGTTCCTATTGTTATGGGATTGGGCATAGGCAGAAAGATTGCAGGGCTTTTGAAGCCAGTAGCCAGGATACGAAGCATGTTGTGGCTTCAGCCTCAAGTGTGTTTGTAATTGAAGACTGTATGTCAATAAACTCTACTTTCTGGGTACTAGATACTGGAGCAGGAACTCATATCTGTAATTCATTACATGCTTTGAGAAATAGTAGAGTTATAAAGGTAGGTGATTGGTCTTTCAGAGTTGCAAACGGAATGACAGTGAACGCTGAATCCGTGCGAGAATATCGCCTAGGTTTGACAAGTGGGCATATATTGATTTTACATAACTGTTTATATGTACCTAGTATGACTTGTAATATCATATCAGTGTCCTCACTTTCGAGAGAGGGATATGATTTTACATTCGTAAGCGATGTAGTTAACATCCACCTAAATCAAGTTCTGATTGGGTCCGGTACATTAGATAACGGTATATACGTATTATGTCAAGCTCAGGTTTTCAATGTCCAGAACACTCTTAAAAGAAAGTCTCCAGAGATAAATCAGGCTTTCTTATGGCATTGTAGACTAGGCCACATCAATGAGAGAAGGTTGACTAAGTTACATAAAGAAGGATATTTAAATCCGTTCGAATATCAATCTTATGCTACTTGTGAATCTTGTCTCAAAGGAAAGATGACAAAGACTCCGTTCACTGGACACGGAGTAAGAGCAAGCGAGCTCTTAGGACTCGTACACAGTGATGTGTGCGGTCCAATGTCTACACATGCGCGAGGTGGTTATTCCTACTTCATTATTTTTACGGATGATTTCTCTAGGTATGTATATGTCTTCTTAATGAAGCATAAATCCAATGCCTTTGAGAAATTCCAAGAATACAAGAATGAAGTGGGAAACCAAACAGGCAAGAGTATAAAGACACTGAGATCTGATCGAGGTGGTGAATACTTAAGTGCCGAGTTCCTGGGTTACTTAAAAGAGAATGGAATTCTCTCTCAGTTTACCCCTCCATACACACCACAACATAACGGTGTATCAGAAAAGAGGAATCGAACCCTATTGGATATGGTTCGTTCCATGATGAGTAACGCTGAGTTACCGCAATCATTCTGCGGATATGCACTAGAATCAGCTGCATATCTTTTGAACCAGGTTCCCACCAAGACTGTGCCTACCACACCATATCAGATGTGGAGTGGGAAGAAACCCTATCTTCAGTATCTAAAGATTTGGGGATGTCCGACTTATGTTAAAAAGCAGCATGCGGACAAACTCGAGGCACGATCGGTACTATGTAAGTTTGTGGGATATCCAAAGAACTCCAGGGGATATCTATTCTATTACGCAGAGGAACAAAAGGTTTTTGTTTCTCGTAATACCCATTTTCTAGAATATAAGTTTTTAGAAAAGGAAACTAGTGGGAGCGAAATAGAACTGGAAGAAATTCCAGAAGCACAAACTACTACTGAAAGTTTGGTAGAACCAGAAGTTCAAGTAGAACAGGACATCCCGACGCCACTCCGCAGAAGTAGTAGGCAATCTCATCCACCCGAGAGATACTACGGTTTTCTCATAAACGGGGATAGAGAGGATTGCACTATTGATTATGATGAGCCTACTAGCTTCCAGCAAGCCATTCAGAGCGGTGACTCAGTAAAATGGCTGGATGCAATGAGGACCGAAATGGAGTCCATGTACACTAACAAAGTATGGACTTTGGACATTGCTCCAGATAGGGTAAAACTCGTAGGATGCAAATGGATCTTCAAAAAGAAGATTGGTGTAGATAGACAGGTTGAAACCTATAAGGCTAGACTTGTTGCAAAGGGTTTCCGTCAAAGACCTGGTTTGGACTATGACGAAACCTTTTCTCCAGTGGCTATGCTTAAATCTATTCGGGTCCTTCTTGCTATTGCTGCCTTCCACGATTATGAAATCTGGCAGATGGACGTAAAGACAGCCTTTCTAAATGGTAATTTGGAAGAGAGCGTTTATATGGATCAGCCAGAGGGATTCATTCAGAGTGGGAGCAGCGGTAAAGTATGCAAGCTGCTTAAGTCCATTTATGGACTAAAGCAGGCATCGCGGAGTTGGAACATCTGTTTTGATGATGCTGTCAAATAATTTGACTTTACCAAAAATCCAGATGAACCTTGCATATACAGTAAGATTGTAGGGAGAGCTGTGGTATTCCTCGTCTTGTACGTGGATGACATTCTCCTAATAGGAAATGATATTCCTATGTTACAGTCAGTCAAAAGATTCTTGTCACATAAATTCTCCATGAAAGACCTGGATGATGCCACCTACATTCTGGGGATCCGGATCTATCGTGATAGATCAAAGAGGATGTTGGGACTTTCGCAGTCCAGGTACATAGACACCATAGTGAAAAGATTCAGTATGGATGATTCTAAACGCGGTACCCTACCGGCTTGTCACGGAATCACCCTCTCCAAAGAGATGTCTCCCAAGACAGATTTGGAAAGGGATCGCATGTCGATTATACCCTACGCTTCTACGGTAGGCTCTATAATGTATGCAATGTTATGTACCAGACCAGATGTAGCATACGCATTGATCAGCGTTGTATGCCGGTATCAGGAAAACCCAGGGGAGAAGCACTGGATAACAGTAAAGAACATTCTCAAGTACCTGAGGAGGACTAAGGAGATGTTCTTGGTGTATGGCGGAAAAGACCTCCAGATGGAGGCCTTTGCCGACTCTGGCTTCCAGAGTGAAAAAGATGACTCCAAGTCCATGTCGGGTTATGTCTTCACCCTCAATGGAGGGACGGTCTGTTGGAAGAGTTCCAAACGGGAGACCGTTGCTGACTCAACAATGGAAGCGGAGTACATAGCTGCTTGCGATGCCGCAAAAGAAGCTGTCTGGATGACGAAGTTCCTCACAGAACTTCAGGTGGTTCCTACCAGTGTTGATCCAATACCTTTGTATTATGACAACAACGGCGCTATAGCTTTAGCGAAGGAACCCAGGTCCCATCAGAAGTCCAGACACATCTTAAGGCGGTATCACCTGATCAGGGAGATCGTCGATCGCCGATCGTCGATCGCCGGGAGATCGAGGTGAAGAGAGTAGAGACGGAGAATAACATTGCTGATCCATTCACAAAGGCCCTTCCTCAGACGCAGTTCGAGAGGCTATTCGAGATGATAGGTCTACGATATGCCAGCTCATGGCCCTAGTGCAAGTGGGAGATTGTTAGTGTATATGCCCTAGGGGGCATTATTGTATCATACTTGTATGTATATTACTTAATGGAAGCTTGGGATATTCACAGTTGTATATACAATCTTGCTAAACATGGTAGTATGCTACTTGGTTTGTGTCTACTTTAATATGTGCATATGCTTCTTGTAACGTATAACATATACAAATTAGTAGAGCCCATAGGATCTTTGCTTGATTACCAGCGTCGTGATGGCAGTCACACTAGTGGGGGCTGGGTAGTCTGTAAGCAACATCCTATACAGGTCCCTGGCCGTTGGATTATCGAGATAGGGCATCGATATTCCGGAGTAGACTAAGTGTGTACGCTTCTCATCCCAGTTGGGGAGATGGTCTGTCCCACAGCCATCAGTACGTCGTACTGGAGATAGTATATAGGTGCTCGTTAGGTTACGGGTACACCGGACAGGACTCACAGGGAACTGATTGGTTGGTATTATACCCATCGTCAGTTAACAGTTCCCAGGTGACATGAGTACAGCATAGTCCGCAGACTTCACACTGCTACTTCACCTCGAGTGTGTCCCACTGTTCTTAGATTGCTACCCTACCACGGCTCAAAGGAGTCGTGCAAACAGGTAGCAGTTGGGTGCAGTCCTGAGCACTTAGAGGCAGTGGCAGTTAGATAGGATTCGTCTCTCCGGGTATTGGGAGTTGATATCGCACTGTGTCAGAGAGCCATTACGCAAAGTCCCTGGCCAGGGCAAGCGAGATATACTGGTAGGTTCCAGTAGTTTCTCAGGGTGTAATGGGCTTCGCTCCGACATGACTTATACAGCTATTAGGGGACTGACGCTTGCCGCCCCCTAGGCTTCATATACGATAGTCTTAGATAAACAGACCGGACTGTACGGAGATTGTCACATCAGGCTCAGTGGGAGTTCGGATGAGTTTCCTCATCGGCCTTCTTATCGACATCTACCTGGGGACCGTTACGTACAGCTAGTGCCGCTTGCGGTCTGTGGTTAAACCCACTGCCAGTATAGTGTCGAGTTTTTAGAGTCCCACACAGAGAGTTTCCCCGCTCCAGGCGAAACGATACAGAGGTCGTATGGTTTTACGACAAGGGTTCGGACGCGTACGTGTGTTTACGCACGTACGATTTTTCGGACAGTTTTTACTAGCAGGCTTTGGTTTAAGCCAGATTCTAGTATCGGGTTATTAGATTTATACAGTCTAAAGTTTTTCCGTGTTTTCACGGAAAGGAGGGGCGTTCTCGTAATTTTTCCGGGAAGCTTCTAGAAGAGTGGTGACTAAGGGGTTAAGGTGGCATGAACATTAATTGCTTAATGACTCATTTGTGTGATTCATCCTTTGTATTAAATGATTCATTAATGAGTTAATGAGTCATATGATGAATCACATAAGATGAATGCATCAACCATGATGATTAATCATATATATTATTTATTTGATTAATTGTTATGGTTGTTATATTCTAGTGAGTTCATTTTTCTTCCCATTCTTATGCTCACCTTCTCTCTCCTCAAGCTCATCCTCTCTTGAAACCCTAATCCTCCCCTCTCATGTGTTGAGATCAAGGATTAGATAGACTAATACATCCATAACCTTACTCTATATCCCCTAGGTAGCTCAGATTAGCACTTTGAGCGACCTAGTTATCTTAAGTTAGAGATAAAGCTTGGCGTAGGAGTTCTCGGGTGGATCATCTTTGATTCGAGGAGGCCGTTGAGGTGCCGATGTTCCAAGGAGCCTACGAGGAGTGGAGGACCGCGATGAAGACCCGAAGGACAAGTAACGTGAGGTATAACTTCGAATCCGAGTAGTTAAACCTTTCGTAGTTTGCTAGTAACGGTTTAGATACGATTCATGCGCTCAAGTCCGTGTTACGAAGCTTTGATAATCGTTTTTCATATATTCCGCCTCCCCGCAAGTTCGTGGGGTACGTGACATGGACTTACATACCCCATCCTAGACCCCTACGGGTACGGCAAACTACCCGCCAAGTACCCGAAGTGAAGCGGTCTCCCTCAACAACGTGAGTAGGCCACTAAACACTTCAAAGTACCCGGTAGTTTGTGCATCCTACCTTAGGTCTATCCTAGGAGCAAAAATAGTAAAATGAAATAATACAATGGTGGCTACAATCGCATACTGGATGTGCTCCGCAAAATAATATTACAGCATGTTACAATTACTTTGAATGAATGAATATAACAACCCATCTCAAACCCCGGCTAATCATCACAACAGTCCAATACAGTTCATAACCACAAACAGTAAAAACCATTACAGAAATGTGCAACCCCCTGCCAACCGACATACTAGCAGTTAGGGGAGGTTTACGAACACATTATACAATCAGAGATATAATCAAATTAGCAAACATCGTAAGATTTCGATCGAGCAAACACTTTAGATTCTACTTCAAAACTTCTCTGTGCACCTGAGACTTGAGCAGAAAAATAAACATTAAAGAAAACACAAAAATATCACAGAAGAGTTACTGGAGCAAACTGGGTTGAATTGGCTTCAACTCGGCCGCGGATCCGCGGCGGATCGGTGGGATCGACCGCGGTTCCGCGGCTGTTTGGCCGATTCAGGAACCCATTTTTTTCCAGTAACCTTATAATTCCTTTCTTGTTATTTTAGAGGTCCCAGAAAAATTTTTAGGGCCTGTTTTAAAAACGACAGAAACTTAGTGATATCGATGTTTTTTCCGGTTCGTTTTGCGTTCGAAATTCATACGACTTTGCTAATAAGTTAATTATTGTTTAGAGAGGCTCTGATACCTCTGTAAGTCGATGTACAACACCCCACGACTTGCGGGGAGGCGGAAAATTGAAAAACGATCTTGTTCTTTGCATAAACATCGACTAACCGAGAATATTTGCTAAACTATAACTAACAAGAAACATAGAAGTTGTGAACTACTATGATAAGTGATTATACCTAATGAACCGTGTCCTTCTCCTTTTCGTTATCCACATCCTTCTCGGCCTCCTCCACATAATAGATGATCCACCCGAGAGCTATACTTCAAGCTTCACCTCTAACTTGAGGTAACTAGGTTTCTTAAAGTGCTAATCTAAGCAACCTAGGTGATATAGAGAAGGGTTATGGATTAAATAGTCTTTTCTAATCCTTGGTCTCAACACATGAGAGGGGAGGATTAGGGTTTGAAGAGAGAGAGAGCTTGAGGAGAGAGAAGGTGAGCAAAAGAATGAGAAGAGATAATGAACTCATTTGAATATATGAAGCATAATGTTTTATGAAATAAATAAATTAAATCATTTAACAACCATGCTTCATTCATTCATATGAGTGATTCATCTCATGAGTCATTAGATCAATAAATGATGCATTAACTCCATGGATGAATCACACAAATAAGTCATTAACACAATAAATGCAAACGCCACCTTAACCCTCAAGTCACCATCCTTCTAGAAGCTTCTCGCGAAATTACGAGAACGGCCCTCCTATCCGTGAAAACACGGAAAAACTTTAGACTGTATAAATCCAATAACCTGATACTAGAAACTGGCTTAATCCAAAGCCGGCTAGTAAAAACTGTCCGAATGTCGTACGTGCGTAAACACACGTATGCGTCCGAACCCTTGTCGTAAAACCATACGACCTCAATATCGTTTCGCCCGGAGTAGGGAAACTCTCTGTGTGGGACTCTAAAGACTCGACTACTACGCTGGCAGTGGGTTTAACCACAGACCGCAAGCGGCACTAGCTGTACGTAACGGTCCCCAGGTAGATGTCGATAAGAAGGCCGATGAGGAAACCCATCTGAACTCCTACTGAGCCTGATGTGACAATCTCCGTACAGTCCGGTCTGTTCTTCTAAGACTATCGCATATCGGGCCTAGGGGGCGGCAAGCGTCAGTCCCCTAATAGCGGTATAAGTCATGTCGGAGCGTAGCCCATTACACCCTGAGAAACAACTGGAACCTACCAGTAAATCTCGCTTTCCCTGGCCAGGGACTTTGCGTAATGGCTCTCTGACACAGCGCGATATCAACTCCCAATACCGGGAGAGACGAATCTTGTCTAACCGCCACTGTGTCCAAGTGCTCAGGACTGCACCCAACTGCTACCTGTTTGCACAACTCATTTGAGCCGTGGTAGGGTAGCAATCTAAGAACAGTGGGACACACTCGAGGCGAAGTAGCAGTGTCAAGTCTGCGGACTATGCTGTACTCATGTCACCTGAGAACTGTTAACTGACGACGGGTATAATACTAACCAACAGTTCCCCGTGAGTCCTGTCCGGTGTACCCGTAACCCAACGAGCATCTGTATACTATCTCCAGTACGACGTACTGACGGCTGTGGGACAGACCATCTCCCCAACTGGGATGAGAAGCGTACACACTAGTCTACTCCGGAGTATCGATGCCCTGTCTCGATAATCCTACGACTAGGGACCTGAAAAGGATGTGCAAGACTACCCATCCCCCACTAGTGTGACTGCCATCACAACGCTGGTAGTCAAGCAAGATCCTAAGAGCTCTATCAATACGTATACTCACATATTAAGATAGATAAAACCAAGTAGCATACTGCCATATTTAGCAAGACTGTTATATAACTGTGAATATCCCAAGCTTCCATTAAGTAATATACAAGCTAGTATGATACAATAATGGCCCCTAGGGCATATACACTAACATGTATAAAGCAAACATCTTCATTCACTTGTGTTTTCATCTGTTTCGAGATATTTCGTCGGTACCTTTCCGCTGGTTCTCCGTGTACAAAGATAGATTAGATGTTCATTTCAACGTTGTTTCACAGCTTTGAAATTATTATCTATTCTATTATAGTGTACTCGGAGAACAGCGGGGAGGTGCTGCCGAAATTTACTCGAAACGGTTGAAAGCACAGGTGAATGGGTGTTCGCTCTATACATTCTTAATGGGTTAGAAGCCTTACCCCCGACAGCCGGAACACACACATACAACAAGAATACACAACAAACGCATAATTAGAGAGTGATTCAAGATATTCAAATTAAAACCAATATATGATACTCGATGATAATATGAAACCTTCATATTCTCATCGATACTCATATATGAAACTAAAAGCACCACTTAGTCCTCGTCTATCGGTTAACATACGTGCGATGTTCATTGTGATATAGAACTATACGAAGGTTGTTAAATATCGGACGGTATAGCTCGATACTAACAACCGTCGTATAGTCTATGTGACGAGAAGATTCAATCGTATGGTAACCGATAGATTTGTCCCGTGTGGACAAGTTAGGAATGTATAAAGCAAACACCTTCATTCACTTGTGTTTTCATCCGTTTCGAGATATTTCGTCGGTACCTTTCCGCTGGTTCTCCGTGTACAAAGATAGATCAGATGTTCATTTCAACGTTGTTTCACAGCTTTGAAATGATTATCTATTCTATTACAGTGTACTCGGAGAACAGCGAGGAGGTGCTGCCGAAATTTACTCGAAACGGGTGAAAGCACAAGCGAATGGATGTTCGCTCTATACATTCTTAATGGGATAGAAGCCTTACCCCTGACAGCCAGAACACACACATACAACAAGAATACACAACAAACACATAATTAGAGAGTGCTTCAAGATGTTCAAGTTAAAACCAATATATGATACTCGATGATAATATGAAACCTTCATATTCTCATCGATACTCATATATGAAACTAAAAGCGCCACTTAGTCCCCGTCTATCAGTTAACATACGTTCGATAATTTATTCTTTTCAACGACAAACGCACACACAAAGCATATACACGGATTTTCTCCTTTGTCGGTAACTATCCCGTTCTTATATTTCTCAATATAGTCACCATAATCTACAATTTATATGTTATACAGTCTAACATGGCCCATGAGTACGTCAGAGTTAAGGACTGGATGTATGTGGATTGGCAACAACGTATGCAACCTAAGTTTGTCGTAGGAGTTGCTGCTTTCATTGAATTTGCACGCGCACATAATAAGATCATAATAGAGAAGATTCTCTGTCCGTGCGATAGATGTGGCAATAAGTACTGGCAGAAGGTAGAATTGGCAGAGCTTCATATTGTAAAATATGGGTTTACTAGACTTTATACAACTTGGAAATATCACGGGGAAGGAGAAGAATGTAGTAATGAGGCAGAAGAAGAAGGAGAACACGATAATGCGGCAAGAGAAGAAGGAGAATTCGGTAATGCGGCAGAAGGAGAAGACGGTAATTTATTTCCATAAGAAGAAATGGAGGATATGGTAGAGGCTGCCCTAGGTGAATCTATTCGTACCGAACATGACATTCCTTCCGGTCAAGGACCGCGTGCGGATAAATATGAAAATTTCATGAATGATGCTAGAAAACCAATTTATGAGAATGCGAAGTATTCCACCCTCTCATGGTTCGTCCAACTTTTCCAGATTAAGTGCATAAATGGATAGAGCAACAAGTCATTCACAATGCTTCTTTCGTTCATGAAATATTCTATGCCCCCGGGAAATAACGTGCCCGACAGCTGGTACGGAGCCCAGAAGATGATGTCTGATTTGGGTCTAAAGTGCGAGAAGATTCAAGCATATCCTAAAAATTGCGTGTTGTACCGGAAAGAGAATTCAGATTTGAAAGAGTGTCCAACATGCGGAGATGCCAGGTATAAGCCGAAAGATTCTGATAAGAAGCCTGATATACATGTCAAGATAGCACGATACTTTTCCATAACACAGAGGCTACAGAGGCTATTCAGGTGCAAGAAAACAGCCGAGCCAATGATTTGGCATCACCGTGCTCCTCCAAGTGAAGATGGAAAAATGAGCCATCCAAGAGATTCACCGGCATGGAAGGATTTCGATAGGAGCCACGCAATATTCAGCAGCGATCCTCGCAATGTCCGGCTCGGACTAGCTAGTGATGGTTTCTGCCCATTCAACTATATGGCTGGAAGTCACAGCACATGGCCCGTTGTAATGATAATTTATAATCTGTCGCCTTGGTTGGCTATGGACCAATCATACTTTATGATGCCTCTTCTTATCGACGGACCAAACTCACCGGGAAACAATATCGACGTCTATCTCCGACCTCTGATCGAGGAGTTAAAATCTTTGTTCATTGATGGTGTAGAGACATACGATGCAAACACAAATACAACCTTCATACTGCGTGCGGTTTTAATGTGGACAATTAATGACTTTCCTGCGTATGGAATGCTATCAGGTTGGTCCGTACATGGTCACAAAGCATGTCCTCATTGCCATGAACACACAACATCGAAATTCTTGAATTTTAGCAGGAAGGTTTGTTATTGCGGCCATCGACGTTTCCTGCCTCCAGACCACCCATATAGGTTAGACACGGTTCACTTTGATGGTCATCAGGAGCTTCTTGGACCTCCATCCCCATTGTCTGGAGAGGACGTGACTGCTCAATGGGATGGTTACAATAATGTGACCTTCGGGATGGATCCGACGAAACAGGTCAAACCACCATTTTGGAACAAGTTAAGCATTTTCTTCGAGCTTCCGTACTGGTCAACAAATTTAGTGCGTCATTGTCTGGACGTCATGCATATAGAGAATGGAGTATCAGAGCACATACTCAACTTGCTTCTTTGTAAAGACGGGAAATCAAAAGACAACCTGAATGCTCGGATGGATCTACAGGAGTGGGGAATAAGAAGTGAATTGCACCCTAGACCGGTAGCGGGTAAACCGGGCAAGTTTGTACTTCCCAATGCCGCTTATCGTATGTCACAACCGGAGAAGAAAATATTCCTGCAGGTGTTGCATGATTTGAAAGTTCCCACAGGTTTCTCAGGATCATTCAGGAAGAAAATAAAAATTGTGAAAGGCAAGATCGATGGGCTGAAAAGTCATGATCACCATGTTATCGTGGAGCACCTTCTTCCATTAGCCCTCAGGACTTCTCTCCCCGAATCGGTTGGTCTAGTAATCAACGACCTATGTTGTTTTTTCAGAGAGTTGTGTGCTAAAACACTGGAGGTTGTGACACTGGATAAACTAGAAAATTCTATTGCGTTGATACTTTGCAAGTTTGAGCGTATTTTCCCACCGTCATTCTTCGATATCATAATACACTTGACAGTTCATCTTGCAACTGAGGCTAAGTTAACCGGACCAGTACAATATCGATGGATGTATCCCGTTGAGAGGTACGTGTAATTTTTCGTTTCGCACAATTTATAAATTTATTGTTGTCCTGTATGCCCGTATTTATTTATTCAACATATTTTCATTTGGTACCTCTGCACTCTTAAAAAGTATATACGCAATAAAAATCGACCAGAGGGTTCTATCATGCAAGGTTATCTTCTTGATGAAGCAACCACATTTTGTTCCCGCTATCTGGATGAGAACATTGAGACAAGCCTTAACCGGCCTCGAAGAATTCAAGACGGGCCATACGGTAAAGCCGAGTATAAGAGGGTAGACACTATGTTTATCAACAAGATATACCGGTTTATCTTGCTTAATTGCGTATGTCTTGAACAAATTAGAGAGTAAGGTTTTTTGGATTAATTGTTATATTTGTGTTTGTGTGTGTATGAAATGATATAATATTAATGCCACCATTATTTGTCGAAAACAGAATTCATTTTAATGAGGTACGTGAGGGGCATCCTGATTGGAACGAAGAACGATTGGAAAAATATCATCAGGATAATTTTTGTGATTGGGTCACAGATCATGTAAGTTATTCGAATAACATTTTATTGCTATCAGTTTTAATCTAAACTTGTATCGTTATGTATTTTTCGTAAAATTTGTTTTGTTAGATCCACGATCCGAACTTGTCTGCATCATTTGAGAGTGATTCAAGATGTTTAGCTCAATTTCCTAGTATGGAGGTTGCATATTACAAAGGATTTGGTGTCCTTGGATACAAATTCGAAGTTAAGAACATAGAAATATCTAGAACCACTCAGAATAGTGGGATTGCGACGGTAGGATCGGACGGTGTGATTTATTATGGGTACTTAAATTGTATACTCGGCATCCACTATCCCGGACGATCAGAACATTTATATATTCCAGTGTACTTGGTACGATATGCGAACCGATACGGATAAGTGGAGAAGCAATCTTGGGACTTGGAAAGATGAATATGGATTGACCAGTGTGAACACACTTCGATTTTACGGTCAGGAAGATCCGTTTATCTTTCCGAACCAAGCGTTCCAAGTATACTACTCACAATGTTTGAAGCATCCGGGATGGAATGTTGTATGCCGATGGAAATCCAGGGATGTCTACGATGTCCCAGAATTCGAGGACAGCGATGAGGATGAAGAAGAGAGAAGGCTTAGAGTGCTCCGACCGTCTGTTTCGAAGGACGGGTTGTCTTCGGCCGATCATGAAGTTACGTGGGTTAGAAATGACATCGACGATGAAATCCAAGTAGATATGTATAATGCGCCCACGAAACGAAAAAGGTTATCAGTAATGTTATATTATTACTTCACATTTTACGATCTATACATATATAGTCAATACTTTTAATGATTGTCTAATGCGTCCACGAACCGTTTATCTAGATTTGATGACGATGACGGGAGCAGCGAGGGACGGCAGGAGCTCCAGCCGCGGCACCGGCAGAGGCAGAGGCAGAGGCAGAGCGGTTCTGCCGCCTGGAGAGCTGCGTAGGGAGCTTCAGAGGGCCGGTCTTGCACCCAGATCGGAGACCCCTTCGGATGCCTCCTTCCGTGAGGATTTTGCCACACCTCCAGGTATATTGCACGCATATCCATTTTGAATGTAATATTATAGATATTCATGTCTGTTTATGTCAAAATTACTTATATTGTCAATGTTTGATTGTCTAGTTGTTGGTGATGCGTCCACATCAGGGACAGAGGCCACTCCCGCTCCTCCAGGTATGTTTATATATCATATAGTGCATGTATATTGATTTAGAATGCTATATCATAAATATACAAACATTCCTTTTGCTCTTACTTAGATAGTAATTTTTATTATTGTCTGGCTGTAGGTGGTGACACCACCGCACCTGCAGGTATGTTTATATATCCTATAGTTCATACATATTGATTTAGAATGTTATATTATTGATCTACACATTCTTTTTGCAATTACTTATATAACCTAATAAGCATGAACTGGAGAGCTTGAAGGCCACCGTTCAGGAGTTGAAGGAGATGCTGATATGTATACTATTTAATAGTAAAATATCATGTCATATTATAGATATCAACATATCCAATATTAGTATGTAGCCTGAGCTTATTAGGTTGTAGACTTAGCTTTGATTAATCATACATACATATCTAATTAAAATAAACTACGGTTTCCAAACTAGATATCCAAATGGGGTTTCGAAATAACTTGATAATGATACGAATTCGAATAATACACAGTTCTTACACGCTTATTACACACGTTAGGTCCAGACGCGACAGGGTACATCGGCCGAGCCTCCACATGCATCTCCTTCGACTGCGGCTCCGTTTGTACCTACATCGGCTGCGGTTCCGCAGACAGCTCCTATAGCTCCACCGCCCGCTCAGACTCCCGCAGCCGCGGCTCCGCAAGCCACTACCTCGACGGCGGCTGCGCAGACCACATCGCCAGCTCCACAGCCCGCTCAGACTCCCGCACGTTCCGCATTGCATGATTTATTGACCGAGGAGCAGGCGCGCCAGATTCTAGCGTTTATCAGAGGTGGAGCTGGACCGAGCTAGGGTAGCTTTTTGATTCTTATTTTTTGAAACATGTATTTATTTATATGATACATATTGTACTACATTTTGGACGATATTGATATTGGTGGTCCTACGGTGTTTATATTTATATAATATTCTGTTTTTTGGTTTCTTTTGTATATTATATGCATGAGATGTGATTATGAATACTGCGATATATGTTGTGTGATGATTAATTTTATATTTGATCGATATATATATTATTGTGCACAGAGCGAGAAAAAAATAGGCAGCCCTTTTTTTTAAAAAAAAAACTGATAATATGTACCTACGGATTAATCCGTAGGTACAAACGTTGCCCCTACGGATTAAACCGTAGGGGCAAAATATCAGGATAACTGATATTTTCCCCTGTGATCTCAGTATCAGGGGGTTGAGCTTTCCCCTACGGATATATCCGTAGGGGCAAACAAATGCCCCTACCCAGTTATCCATAGGGGAAAAATATCAGGAATCATGATATTTTGCCCCTACGGATATGTACCTACGCATGTATTCGTAGGGGCTATTACTTGGCCCTACGGATTCATCCGTAAGTACACGTAAACTATTTTAAAAATCCGTAAATAAAATAAATTTTTTGCCCCTACGGCCTATTCCGTATGGCAAACGGGACCTACACAGAATTCCGTAGGGGCAAATTTTTGTCCGTAGGGACAAGTTCAAGGCTTCGACTTGCACCTACGGCGTTTGTACCTACAGGGTGTTTTCTTGTCCCTACGGCTATATCCGTAGGGGTAGTGGTTTGTCCCTACGGCTAAATCCGTAGGGACAACCCTTATTTGTAGTAGTGACACTTCCAGAAGCTAATTGTTACTCCAACTTTCTTGTAATGTTTATGTTGATCTTCATGAAAATATCAACTGATCATGATGGCTTTATTTGGTACTGGTAGATTAAAATTCAATGCGAGCAGCATATATATGGACCTTTTGCTAGAAATGTATAGCGGGGATGTATATCATAGGAGAAATGTAGGAGGTGAAAGGCAAAGTGATTTCTTTTAGGGTTAATTGTCAAAAAAAAAAATGTACATTTTTCCATTGTCAAAAATCTCTTACCCTCGAAACTTGAGACAAAACCCTCCTAAAAAAGTTTTTTGTTGTCAAAAAACCACTTACGTATGATATCTAATAGTTTCCTGCTATAGTTTTCTGAGATATATAAGCAGTAGTGAGCGATATCTAAACAGTTGCCTGTGATATCTAAACTGTTTCCTACGATATCTAAATAATTTGTATGAATTGATTAGATATAACGAGCTACTATGTAAATACTGTTGGAAAATTTTCCAGGGGTTTTTTACTACCGATTTGAGATCAGGGTTTTTTAATAGCGGAAAAAAATGCTCGGTTTTTTTCTGACAATTTACCCATTCTTTAATATATTGGTCAGAAAACCACCTATGTTCATGTGCTTTGGATACTATTTGAGCGTTGATTTGGTTATAAGAAAATGTTTGATTATCGGTAAATTAACCATTAAATTTAGGAGCCTTCAGTACAAGTGTAAATACTGAAATGAAAAATGTGTGTGCATGTCCTAGAATACGTTATTCAAGATTAACAGTGCCGATCATTTTGATAAATTGCCGACTATATGTTTTGATCCCGGATTCTGTCCTCTCATCTTAAACATTTTGTAATTTAGCTCTAATCAAATTACACTCTCGTGGGTACCTTTCCCTTTCTAAATAAACCAATAAGTATAGTGGTTTTCTGATTTCTCTATACATGTTAGTTGTATGAGTTAAGCTTATGATATTGTTATATATCACACAATCCACATTGCCTAATGAATTTTACGCCGTATAAGATATAACTTAAGTGTGACAATGTGCCAAGAGCTTGAAGTTTATGTGCATCTGTAAGCATGAAATATTTGTACGAGAATTACCCTTTTTCTTAATTCGCCTTAAAATTCAATCTTGGGTCTTTTTTTTGAATAAATACAAAACAAATTACCAGTCAATTCATGTTTCAAAACTAAAAAAAATGCTATATGTGTTATGATGGAAAAATCATGATCGATTCAATTACCTAGTGCTGCATCGATTTAGAGATTTATTATCCTGTTTTGTAGAACAAATTAGTAATGATATATTTCTTGTTCTAGAATAATTTTCTTTCCTATTTTCTGTAGCTCTATAAATAGAGCATCATTATATTAATAAAATTATCAGGTTATCATAATTTGTCATGGTATCGAAGCTATGATCCTAATAATAAAAACAAAAAACACCTTTAATCTCTATCATACTATGATAGACCTCTTGTTCGTCTCCTACGTTGGTTTTTTAGTCGTATCTTACAATGGGTTTTCCAATCGTCACCTATGTCTGGTTCTTTGGTCCTCTTCTCCTCCGCTAGATAGCTTTCTCCGACAACAAGTTTCGGCGAACGACGGCTCTGGCGTAACCTCTTCAAAGACATGCTCAAGAACGACAACCCAACGTCTCTCTTCACAGACAAATATCCGAGGTCTCTCCAGCAACAAGCTTTGCAACAATCAACAATAAGCTGTGCATCCTTTCTTTCGAAACTCTCGGTGTTTGCTCAACCCTGAGTTTGCAGATGGATGTTAGGATGGAAAAATCATGATTGATTCAATTATTGCATCGTTTAGAGATTTATTACCTAGGCCAAATTTGTAATGATATATTTCTTTTTCTTGAATAATTTCCTTTCTTACTTCCTATTGCTTTATAGATAGAGCATCATTATATTAATAAAATTATCGGTTTATTATAATTTGTCAATATGTTCTGTTTAATTACTAGTTTTATTGTATGGGCTAACGATGCTCCATGAATAATGATCACCTCAGGTCAGAACTTTTCAGGCCTATAGTAACATATTCCATATCATGGCTCCTTCTTGATAAGTGCACATCATGCTTTCTCTAGGAAGTTGTAAGCATATACCCCATATATAACCTTAAGAACTGGTATATATATATATATATATATATATATATATATATATATATATGTTGTTGTTTCACAGAAATCAATGGCATGTAGATGGCCATTATTCTACTATGCTAGAGCTGGTCCTAATGATGATTTTTTATGCAAGGACTAATGCATGCTGGTTTGTGCTTAAAATAGTTTTCCAAAAGATGAGACTAATTGGGAAATTAATTAGTGCACATGAGCAAACATTAAAAATAATACAAACTTGCATACGATGACACTATGTTGATGGATTAAGAGAATATTTTGGAGGCAGTAGCATGCATGCAAGGAGGTCATGCGTGTGTCTTTATATATATTCATTTTCCCTCAGGATCATTTTATATGCGATGTTGTAAGTTTTATATGTTGGATGAAATGTGTTGGAAAATGATGGGAGCATGGCCTTTCATGGAGGAAAACTAGGAGGTGGCTTCTCTTCTCTAAGCCTATAGGAGGGACACATGCAAGGCAAGAGCAAGGGCTTTGTACAGAGAAAGCTGCTTGCCTTTTCTATATCTATCCCTCCCCCCCCCCCCCCCCCCCACCCCCACACACACACATAACTTTTTCTCTAACTTTTTATATATTTGAAATCATGGAAATATTACATTCAAAGTTCAGCTTTTCAGACCGACCACATGGAAGGAGAGCCATGATAAAAACCGAATAAGTTGATTTATATAAAATTAATTTGTTTGATCTATTATTATTTGTTGAAAATGGTTAACAATGGAACCGCAAAAACTGCGAATAAAAATTAGGAGATAACAGAATAAAAATAAGATGTAGGAGGTTGGTGAAGCCGTATTGACTATGTCGAGAGTAGGCATGTCAATTGATCTGGTCTTGACCTGGATCATTGATAAAATCTAGATCTGATATAGATACTCCCAGACCCATACCCGTTTCATAACTTAATAAATGGATCAGGACTGGTCTCATTAGTCCAAACTCGTTTAAAACCAGACCTATATATCTTTACCATATACAAGTAATTTATAAATTAGCGGATTATAGTTTCCAACTAATAGTAGTTGCAAATTAATGAAATCCGTAAAGATCCATTTGGTAAGTGAGCGGGCCTGGATCCACATGGATGCATCGCAAGAATTCCTCTCGTTGTTATGTGCTCGATATTGTAACACGTCAGACTTAATTTCATCGAATATATAATTTATTTCCTTCTTTTTTTACAAATAGCAGCCAAGTAACCTCTCTCTTCCTTCTTTTTTTCATATTATTTTTCACTTATTTTGATGCAATCAAACCAGCAAACTCATTTTGGAGAGCAACCCTTTTGATATACGTGAGAGGAATATTTGACTTGTTTTTCATGGGTCCATGATGGACCATTTACCTGTTGGGCTTAGAGCTTCAAGATCAAATCCAGGAAATAAAACAAATAAGGCCCATTCACTTGTTTGCGGGGAAAAACAGCCATTGGTCAGTAAATTTAACTATATATAACCTACTCAAAAACTATATAAAGTAAGAAATGAACATGTACAATGAGAGAGGATGATTCCTGCTAAACAAAAAATCATCAGATTGCTAGGGTTGAAGAACGGAAAGCGGGGGCGCCGGGCTTGTGTTTCCATCCATACTTAATCTTTACAAAATGAATTAATCAACAATAGACTGAAAATAAGCAGATAACCACGCAAAGAAACATCCACATACTTTGAATAGGAACATCATTCTTTACATTATAAACCATATACCAATAACCAAACAGAAAAAAAAACCTGGAGGCTTACGATATTCGATGCCTAGTACTCAGAAGGCCTCGATTTATCGAACCTTCGGAAGTAAGAGCGCCTTACAGATCCCCGCATCTTCTCTTTAATTAATTCCCCCCTGACCACACCTATCCACAGATGCATGCACAAAGTAGCAATTAAGGTTAAAATTTCATCTTTATTAGGAAATTCGGTATCAAAGGTACTATCATTGCTCTCGACGGAAGACATGCCAACCATAAATTAGAGTAGGCGTTATCCGAAACAACAGAAAGAGTGTTAGAAGCTCTTTCACAAAGAGACGGAAATAAATTATCGATAGAAATATTTCCCTCTAACCACATGTCCACATGTCGTGCCAAAATATGATGTGTTTTTACCAAGTGTCCAATGTAAGCCACGGAGGAAAATTTTCATGACAGACTGAAAGTCCTTTCAAAAGGTAGGTAATTGATTGTTGACGATGCAAAAATGCCTTTCTTCATATAAAAAGACCCGAGACATGAATGGCTTGAGTGTTGTGATTTGAGACTGTCGGCATTTAGGCGACCCATGCCTGCCCAAGCAAGAGGACGGATCGAGTCGCTTGGGTTCGGTCTGATAACCGATCTGGATTAAATTAGTTGAAATTATGGATAAACCATATATTATCTTAGTTGGACTAAGATTCGGTAACCTATACACCTTATAAAAGGAAAGCAGGGCTAGGGTTATAAAAAAAATCAAGCTAGAGGTGCTGTGAAATGGCATTGACTCTTCGCTTCGATCAGAGAGTGTGGTTAGCCTTCCGGCACTTCAACGAAGAAGTGCTACGAGCGGGATCTTTACGTGGCGTGCAACAACACATGATATAGGGCCAAAAAAATATAAAGCCGAGTAGTTTATAGATCTATTTATTCTGCTGCCCATTCTTATTGATCTCATCTAAAGGGATAAAGAGGAAGATCTTTTGTTAGAGACATTGATCTATAAAAGCCTTCATTTATATTGAGCGTCAGAATGCTCACATCCATAAAATTTAGTCTTTTTTTGATCCTGCATGTTAAATTTTGTTAATGATCTAAAAATCATGTTTTTCCTTCGATCACAAATTTGACATCAAGGGAGCTGGGTTTTAATAGTGTTCTAAATATCGGCAATATTTATCGGATATCGGAAATTATAAAGAAATGATAAGATTTATCAATATATATTATCGTTTGTGGTTTCGGGAAAATCTCGGCTGATAAATCTTCATAATGACCGACATATCTGGTTTTATATCGGTAGATATGTCATGACTTATTTTTGGTTTTTTGGATGTTTATATTACACTACAGGATCTGACCAATTCGTAATGAAGAAGTACTTTAAATCAAGAAAAAACCAGCAAATCCAAACATTTCATTTCTTGTATTTGAGAAATCCTAGATTTAAACCTTCTTGTGCTTGTCATCGAAGTTCTACTATTGTCTTTGAAGTTCAAAGCTCGACGAGCCAGTTACTTAATATGACACAACTCTATCATTGAGCTATTAATGAATTACTCATTTAAAAAAGCCGAACATTAATATTAAGTTATATTTATGAGATTTATAATAAAAAAATTACAGCTCGATATTCAGAATATATATCTTCATATATCATCATATTCATATTCGATATCCGATATGGAATTTTGCCGATATGATACAGATATCTCATACCTGACATTGGATTGTAGCAATTTTAATTTTATTATCGAGGGTAATAGTTTAATCAATCATTAAAGATTTGAATTTTTTTTATTGTTTAGGCATCATATAAACATCAAACATCAAACCAAGGATTTATTACATGCCATCGAGATCGTAACAATATACTTTTACCTAAAAACAAATTAAAATATTTTAAACAAAGTTAGAAATCTAAAAAGTTTTATGAAAATATTTCAAAAAGAAATTTTAATCAGTAATTGGCCTTTGTCCTGATAAATTGTTAATTGTTTTAGACGAAATAATTTTTTTTTAAATGGTTTTTGGAGGTTTCTTAGGCTTTGGAAGTCTATTTTTTATAGATCCAAACAAATCCTCAATAATAAATCAGTTTTATAAGTTATCTTTGTTCCAGTGGAAACACCAAGGCACAAGTAATTTTTGGTAAAGAAAGATAAAGTAATAAAATGATAAGATAATATAAGGTAGTTAATAAATTAATGGGTTTTTTTGATTTTGTACATCAAATTCTTTGATATTTTTAAAAAACACATCAAATACTTTCTATTTCTAAAACACCACCAAATTCCTTAACGTTATCTAAAAAAGACATATATGTTAGGTTGCAGTTAATATGATCGGTTATTGAGATGAGTTAATGTAACTACAGTAGGACTTATTAAGTTTGGAGAATATTCACTCCACATTCCATTTGTTTATTATTGTTCAGACAAACACTACTTCATTATCATCTCTCTTCTCTCTCTCTCTCATCACTTTTTACTCTTCTCTCTCATCCACAAATGCAATCTTTCCCTTCTCCCACCTTTTTCAACTTCTCTCCCTCTTTCAAAACTCGAATTATCATATTCTCCAATTCCCTCCCCTTCCCCATTCCTATCTATCCATCTCTCTTTTTCGCTCAAAACCTTCAAACTCTTTTCTCTCTCAAATCCCTAAACCCATCATTGAAATCCTAAGATCGGATCGTGAAATACCCAAGACCCGACCATGAAACTTAGAAATCTAAAAAAAAATTACTCTTCAACTCAATCCCAAACTTCCAAGTTTGTTAAAGCCCCTCAATCAAAGAAATCAAGATATCATTTTTACTCCAATTTCTTTCCATTAATATTGATTTGATAATGTAAATTTGATACTCTAGATTCCTACGACTCTAATTCTTTTGAATACTAGAATTTTAGGGCTTCAATTGAAATCTGCATAATATATGGTTTCAATTTAAATATGCAATTGTAACAACCTAGTGCATTTATACGATATTTCATTTGGGGTTTTCCAAATCTTGCGACGGTTTCTTGTTTATTCTTGTTTTTGGGTGCGGATAGTGCATTTGGTAACTGTGGATGGTATCCGACCCGACCCGTATGCTTGAAACCCATTATGATTCAAGATTACGTCATATATTCGCTAGTACAGAGAATCCGTGCACATTTAAGTTCTATATACATGTATAATGCATTTTTTGTGTCTGCATATCGTTTAAATAATACAAATTATAATCAGATAATAATTTTTGATATATAGTGACATGTTATCATACCCTATACCACATATTTGTATCCATATATCGTGTTCCAGGCCAGATTGATAAAACAGACTCGTTTGGATCGCTACGTGTATTTACGTGTATCCGTTCTTGGAGGTATGCATTTTATTTAACCGGATATCGCATTATGATTTTGGTCTGTACGTATAATATCCATATTTTAAAACTAGATTTTAAGAAGAGACCCGGATATTTTTCGAAGTATATTTGTATTAACTGTTTAAACTCAGAAAATATATTATAATAATTTTAAACCTTAGCTAATACTAATAGTTTATATAACCAAATATATATAATATATATAAATTAACTAAATTATATTTACTCTCTCTCTCTACCCTCTTTCTCTCTCTCCTCTCGGACTCTCTTTCTCTCTCTTTTTCGCTCCGTCTCTTTCTCTATATATATTTTATTTAACCCTAATAATTACCTAACTCCTCTCCTCTCTCTTTCCTTTACTTCTTTCCCTGCCTCCTCACGACGAACCCAAGCCTAACCTAGTCGCTACCTCCTGGTTCCCTCGCCATCACCGCCAACCTCCCATCATTGTCACCAACACCTTCTCGGCCTCCTCACCACCCTCGTTACCTCCTCCTCTCTTCTTCCGAGCGTCCAACGCCACCACCAACATCCCTGCAACGCCGAGCAACCCAAGAATCCATCGCCGGAGACTTCATCGTCGCCATCACCCTAACCCCAGCCTTCATCTCGTTTCCCTCTCTTCATCCTCGAGCAACCTCGCAACCCCGATCACGACCCCTGCAACCGCATCCTTGCACCCAAGAACCCTGCAACCGAACCCCAGAAACCTCACCGTCGCCGTTACCCTCACCTCGCCGTCGTCACCACCATCACCTCCCCACCTCTCTCTCCGATCACCAGCACCATACCCTCCATCACCACCATTAACCCGACTTCTCTAGAACCCCGACAGAACCCAAGAATCCCTCTGCCCATCACCGTTACACTTCGCCATCGACGGCTGCCCATCATTGTCGTCGCCTCGTATCCTCTGTTCGCAGCCCTAGAGCCAATACCACAGCCCAATCCTCTTCTTTTTCTTTCTTTCTTTTCTTTATTTCTTGCTTCTTGGTTTTTCCGGCCGTCTCGCCGGAGTCGCACACATTGCTGACGATTCGGACGACCTAGTCATCGTCGTCGTATAGCATAGTCATGTCTTTGATCATCCAGGTCCAGTCCTGCACGCGCGAGTTGCATCGCGACGTTTATCCGACGTCGAACGTGACGTACGTACCCCGTTGTGAGATCCGATCAGGCAAGTTTAACTTGCAACATGCTATGTTAATATATCTATTTATATATGAATAAAAATAGAACATGATTCATTATGCAGCAAATATTATAGTTTTACAGTTTTACAGTATCCGTTCGTATCCGTGCCGATAATAACATATTTAATTGCATGCCGGAATATCATGATATCATTATACTATCACATTAATACAACGTGTTATCTAGTGTGCATCATACGTAGTCATGGACGTATAAATAGTTATTACAGATAGGTACATGTGCATCCGTGCATTAACCGTGTTCCAATATTGATTACAATTCATATTTGGATATCTATTTAATGCATATACATCACATGATATGTTCACGACACCCTACTTGACTTGTTACTTGGATTTTGTTACTAATGCCAACGATATTGACGTGTTGTCCTGATGGACATAACTTGTTGTCCGCATAGAAGAGAACTGCACCTGCTTGATCCTGTGTTGGCATTAGATCTATATTGGCAATACCTGATTTGAACACAAACCTAGGGGTAAAGGGTGTAAGTCGATGTAGTACACCCCAGTACTTATGGGGAGGCGGAATTTACAAAAACTTATCAAGTTTAAACAACGAACATCGACTAACCGCTTGAATCGAAGCTAAACTCTAAATAACCGTATTCTATGAGTTTCTTTTCATAAGAGATTAGGGATTATACCTAATGAACCGGTCCTTCTCCTTTACGTCCTCCTTTGTTCTCCTCGGCCTTCTCTAGGTAGTAGACGATCCACCCGAGAGCAAAACTCCAAGCTAAACCTCTAACTTGAGGTAACTAATCAACTTTGATTGCTAATCAAAGATGAGAGAATGATATAGAGTGAGGGTTATGGATTGTTTAGTCTAACTAATCCTTTGATCTCAACACATGAGGATTAAGGATTAGGGTTAGAAGATGAGAGCTTGAGGAGAGAGAATGTGTGATATATTAATGAGAGGAGAGAGAGTGTATCATAATATATTATGAAGCATTTCTTTTTAAGAATAATGAATAATGGAAATGAATAATCATGCTTCATAAAATATCTAGTGGTGATTCATTAGCATGAGTCATTAAGCAATAAATGTGCATTAATGAAATGAATGAATCACCACCATGACTCACTTTCTTTCCAAAAGAAACCTCCTTAGTCACATCTTCTAGAAGCTTCTCGAGTAATTACGAGAACGCCCCTCCGATCCGTAAAAATACGGAAAAACTTTAGACTGTATAAATCCAATAACCGGATACCAGTAACTGGCTTAAACCAAAGCCGACTGGTAAAAACTGTCCGAAAGTCGTACGCGCGTAAACGCACGTATGCGTCCGAACCCTTTGTCGCAAAACCATGCAACCTCTATATCGTTTCGCCTGGAGTAGGAAACTCTCTGTGTGGGACTCTAGAGACTCGACTACTACGCTGGCAGTGGGTTTAACCACAGACCGCAAGCGGCACTAGCTGTACGTAACGGTCCCCAGGTAGTTGTCGATAAGAAGGCCGATGAGTAAACCCATCCGAACTCCTACTGAGTCTGATGTGACAATCTCCATACAGTCCGGTCCGTTCGTCCAAGACTATCGCATATCGGGCCTAGGGGGCGGCAAGCGTCAGTCCCCTAATAGCGGTATAAGTCGTGTCGGAGTAAAGCCCATTACACCCTGAGAAACTACTGGAACCTACCAGCAAATCTCGCTTGCCCTGGCCAGGGACTTTGCGTAATGGCTCTCTGACACAGCACGATATCTACTCCCAATACCGGGAGGGACGAATCCTGTCTAACCGCCACTGCCTCCAAGTGCTCGGGACTGCACCCAACTGCTACCTGTTTGCACGACTCCTTTGAGCCGTGGTAGGGTAGCAATCTAAGAACAGTGGGACACACTCGAGGCGAAGTAGCAGTGTCAAGTCTGCGGACTATGCTGTACTCATGTCACCTGGGAACTGTTCACTGACGACTGGTATCAAACCAACCAACAGTTCCCTGTGAGTCCTGTCCGGTGTACCCGTAACCTAACGAGCACCTGTATACTATCTCCAGTACGACGTACTGACGGCTGTGGGACAGACCATCTCCCCAACTGGGATGAGAAGCGTACACACCAGTCTACTCCGGAGTATCGATGCTCTGTCTCGATAATCCAACGACCGGGGACCTGAATAAGGATGTGCTTGTAGACTACCCAGCCCCCACTAGTGTGACTGCCATCACAACGCTGGTAGACAAGCAAGATCCTAAGAGCTCTATCAATACGTACACTCACATATTAAGATAGAAAAACCAAGTAGCATACTACCATGTTTAGCAAGACTGTTATATACATGTGAATATCCCAAGCTTCCATTAAGTAATATACAAGCTAGTATGATACAGTAATGGCCTTCTAGGGCATAAACACTAACAATCTCCCACTTGCACTAGGGCCATGTACTGGCATATCGCAGACCAATGATCTCGAGCAGCCTCTCGAACTGAATCTGAGGAAGGGCCTTTGTGAATGGATCAGCAATGTTCTCTTCTGAAGCAACTCTCCGAACCTCGATCTCCTGACGATCAATGATCTCCCTGATCAGGTGATACCGCCTCAAGATGTGTCTGGACTTCTGATGGGACCTTGGTTCCTTCGCTAAAGCTATAGCTCCGTTGTTGTCGCAATACAGAGGTATTGGATCAACTATGGTAGGAACCACCTGAAGTTCTGTTAGGAACTTCTTCATCCAGACTGCTTCTTTTGCGGCATCGCAAGCAGCTATATACTCCGCTTCCATCGTCGAGTCAGCAACGGTGTCCTGCTTGGAGCTCTTCCAGCACACCGCCCCTCCATTGAGGGTAAAGACATAACCCGACATGGACTTGGAATCGTCCTTATCACTCTGGAAGCCGGAATCAGCAAAGGCCTCCAACCTGAGGTCTTTTCCGCCGTAAACCAAGAACATCTCCTTAGTCCTCCTCAGGTACTTGAGAATGTTCTTTACTGCTATCCAGTGTTTCTCCCCTGGGTCTGACTGATACCGGCTTACCACGCTTAGTGCGTAAGCTACATCTGGTCTGGTACACAACATCGCATACATTATAGAGCCTACCGCAGAAGCGTAGGGTATAATAGACATGCGTTCCCTTTCCAAATCAGTCTTGGGAGACATCTCTTTGGAGAGGGTGATTCCGTGACAAGCCGGTAGATTACCGCGCTTAGAATCTTCCATACTGAATCTTTTCAGTACAGTGTCGATATACCTGGACTGCGAAAGTCCCAACATCCTCTTGGATCTATCACGATAGATCCGGATCCCCAGAATGTAAGAGGCATCACCCAGGTCTTTCATGGAGAACCTGTGTGACAAGAATCCTTTGACAGATTGTAGCATAGGAATGTCATTTCCTATCAATAGAATGTCATCCACGTACAAGACGAGGAATACGACACTTCTGGCCACAACTTTACTATATATGCACGGTTCATCTGGATTTTTGATAAAGTCATATTCTTTGACTGTCTCATCAAAGCAGATGTTCCAACTCCGCGATGCCTGCTTTAGTCCGTAAATGGACTTAAGCAGCTTGCATACTTTCCCGCTGCTCCCACTCTGATTGAAACCCTCTGGCTGATCCATATAGACGCTCTCTTCTAAATTTCCATTCAGAAAAGCCGTCTTTACGTCCATCTGCCAGATTTCATAATCATGGAAGGCAGCAATAGCAAGAAGGACCCGAATGGATTTGAGCATAGCCACTGGAGAAAAGGTTTCGTCATAGTCCAAACCAGGTCTTTGACGAAAACCCTTTGCAACAAGTCTAGCCTTATAGGTTTCCACCTGTCCATCTACACCAATCTTTTTCTTGAAGATCCATTTGCATCCTATGGGTTTTACCCCATCTGGAGCAAAGTCCAAAGTCCATACTTTGTTGGTGTACATGGACTCCATTTCGGTCCGCATTGCATCTAGCCATCGTACCGAGTCGCCGCTCTGGATGGCCTGCCTGAAGTCAGTAGGTTCATCATCATCTATGATGCAATCCTCTCTATCCCCATCTATGAGAAAACCGTAGTATCTCTCAGGCGGACGAGACGGCCTACTACTCCTGCGGAGGGGTGCGGGAATGTTCTGTTCTTCTTGAACCTCTGGTTCTACCAAACTTTCAGTAGCAGTTTGTGGTTCTGGAATTTCTTCCAGTTCTACTACGCTCCCACTCTTCTGATTTTCCAAAAATTCAGTTTCTAAGAAGCGGGCATGACGAGAAACAAAAACCTTTTGTTCCTCTGCGTAATAGAAATAATATCCCATAGAGTTCTTTGGATATCCCACAAACTTACACTCTACTGAGCGTGCCTCGAGCTTGTCCACATGCTGCTTTTTAACAAAAGCTGGACATCCCCATGTTTTCAGGTACTGAAGACAGGGTTTCTTCCCACTCCATATCTGATATGGTGTGGTAGGCACAGTTTTGGTTGGAACTTTGTTCAAAAGATATGCCGCCGATTCTAGCGCATAACCCCAGAAAGATCGCGGTAACTCAGCATTACTCATCATGGATCGTACCATATCCAATAGGGTTCGATTCCGTCTCTCCGATACACCGTTATGCTGTGGAGTGTATGGAGGAGTAAGCTGAGAGAGAATTCCTTTCTCTTTTAGGTAACCTAGGAACTCGGCACTCAAGTATTCACCACCTCGATCAGATCTAAGTGTTTTTATACTTTTGCCGGTTTGGTTTTCTACTTCATTCTTATACTCTTGGAATTTCTCAAAAGCCTCGGATTTATGTTTCATCAGATAAATGAATCCGTATCTTGAGTAATCATCCGTGAAAGTAATGAAATAGGAATAACCACCTCTCGCATGTGTAGACATTGGACCGCATACATCGCTGTGTATGAGTCCTAAGAGCTCGCTCGCTCTTACTCCTTGTCCAGTGAATGGAGTCTTTGTCATCTTTCCTTTGAGACAAGATTGACAAGTGTCATAAGTTTGATATTCGAACGTGTCCAAATATCCTTCTCTATGCAACTTAGTCAACCTTCTCTCATTGATGTGACCCAGTCTACAATGCCATAAGAAAGCTTTATTTAAATCTGGAGACTTTCTTTTTAGTGTGTTCTGGACATTGAAAATTTGGAGTTGGTTTAACACATATATGCCGTTATTTAGAGTACCTGACCCAATCAAACCATGATTAAGGTGGATGTTGACAACATCTCTTACAAACGTGAAATCATAACCTTTATTTGATAACAAGGAAACTGATATGATATTACACGTTAAGCTGGGTACAAAATAACAGTTATGTAAAACCAAAATGTGTCCACTCGTCAATCCTAGGTGATAATCCCCGACGGACGCAGCTCCCACGCTAGCTCCGTTAGCAACCCTGAGGATCATATCACCTTCCTTCAGCACTCTACGGTTTCTCAGTGCCTGCAATGAATTGCAAATATGAGATCCTGACCCGGTATCCAATACCCAGGAAGTAGAGTTGATCGACAGACAATTCTCAATTACAAACACACCTGAAGTCGAAGCCACAGCCTGCTTCGGTTCCTGGTTCTTGGCGTTCCACGCCTTGCAATCCTTCTTCCAGTGCCCTTTCCTGTGACAATGGAAGCACTCATCCAGGCCAACTACCGGTGCTGCTTTCTTTTGCTTTCCCTTCCCTCTCACCTTACTAACACCTCCTCTAGGTTTGGGTGCGGCCTTCTTCTTCCTTCCTTTGGCCCTAGCCTTGGACCCGGAAGAAGATGCACCGCCAACAAACATAGCGGGTGTTTCCCTTGCCTTCTGCAAGGTGCCCTCTGCACTCCTTAACATGTTCAGGAGTTCCGCAAGTTCAACTTCTTTTCCTTGAAGATTGAAGTTGAGGATAAACTGGGCGTAGGTGGGAGGAAGGGACTGGAGAACAAGGTCTGTATAGAGCTCATTATCCAAAGTTGTCCCAAGGTCTGCGAGCTCTTCTATATAGCCAATCATCTGTAGGACATGTTCACCTACCGATGACCCGACAGCCAACCTCGCTCGAAACAATTTCTTAGAGGTCTCGTATCTTGCTATACGAGATTGCTCTCCATAAAGTTCCTTTGTATGGAGAAATATGCCATCTAGGGACATATCCTCGTGCCTCCTCTGATGTTCATTGTTCATCGAGGCAAGCACGATGCACTTGGCTCTCGCGCAATCTAAATCCCAGGTTTTGCGGATTTCCTTATCCGCATTACTGGATTTGGGACCAGGGACAGCAGGTGCCGTAGCGGTGAGGACGTACCCCAGTTTGTCATAGGTCAAAGCCATCTTGACATTCCGCAGCCAATCTTTATAGTTTGGCCCCGTCAGTATATTTTTCTCTAAAAGTAACTTAAGTCCAGTCATTTTCAGGGTCGCTGCAATTAGGAGAGAGAGAAGAAAACACTTTAGCATGATGCTCTTGCAAGTTTAGAGTGGTTTTTAGTTTATCTAAACTGGATGGCTCCCACTGTTTCTCGAATCCTTCCTCAAACCATAAAAGAAGAATTAGCCAAGACTATTCTCACCATACAATACTTGCTTAACCGTTCAGCCAGGCCGGTGTCGATACTTCGAGGGAGGTTTTCCAACGCTTTCGCGAAGTTCCTTAATTAAGTAACCTCTTTTCTCTGGGGGCGTAACCCCGCTGACACTTTTCTGGACACCTACTAGGTTTATAGCATTGATCGTTAAGCGACGAATATCCTGATAAGTAGCATATACTCACAGTAGGATCGGGATCCAAATATCATCGTATGATAATGTTGAAGGAATCCTACCAACATTCATCAAACTCCAAATGGTATGCATCTCTTTGCAAATTTCAGTTTCTTTAGAAATTCCCGATATAAGTTTTTACCCCATGCTCTTATGACCTTGACGAAAGCCAACAAATCATAAGTCACATGTCAAGTTCTGCCCATCATTATCTTGTTAATTTGAACCCACCCGTATATACCCTTGACGAAAGCCAACAAGGTAATGCGACTGTCCCAAACCAACACATCTATCTATGTAACAAATGAATACCCCAGCAGCTACCAAACACTATGTCTTGACGAAAGCCAACAAACATAGCTTGAATACTACTGACTATCCATAAGAAATGACGGAGGGCTACGACTGGTTTTGGCGAAACCGTGAACGTAGTGAACTTGATATAACCGAAGGAACCTGATAGCTTTTTAAAAGGAGTGGTTAAATCTCCGCATTTAAAATTATCTGTTTTAAAAATAACCGAGTGGTTTCTTTTAAATTGTTCCAACGATTTAAACTTTGGTTTGTTTTACTTTGCATTACAGATAATGCGTCCCATCATTAACCTATCATTGCAGAAAACAACGAAAATACAACGTCCTCTTATGCCATCCGCATTCGCCACGGGGTCCCGTCATCACCCGTTAGGTTACTTAACTAACGACAGAGCGGGGGCTGGGCTAGCGCGGGTGTAAAACATAAGTGACGTCTAAATAGCTATCATAATATAGATATTTTACATTCGTCTGACGCAATGATATTCATTCCAGAACACAGATAAACAATATTGGATTTGCAAGCAATCTGTATTTCTTTTGAGCCTGCAAGAAAAGACAGATTACACAGTTGTGATGAATAGCCGTTTACCCCACCCTCGACCCCTACGGGTACGGCAAACTACCCACCCGGCAGTCTGTGTACCCCACCTTGGGTCAGTCCTAGGAGCAAAAACAGTAAAATGAAATAATACAACGGTGGCTACAACCGCAACCTGGAAGTGCCCCGCGAAAATAATATTACAACAAATTACATTTACAACAAATGAATTATCCAATAACCCATTGCTAACCCCGGCTATACACCGCAACAGTCCAATACAGTTTATATGCACAAACAGTTATAACCATTTCAGAAATGTGCAACCCCCTGCCAACCGACATACTAGCAGTTGGGGGAGGTTTACGAACACATCAAACAATCACAGATATAATCCAATACGCAAATACTGTATTTTTCGATCGAATAAACAACTTCAATATTGCTCCAAAATCTGCTCTGTTAAACAGTAACCTGAGCAATAATTAAATATTCCAAAAAACCCCAAATGTCACAGGGGACCCACACAAGAAAGACGAGTCCATGACTCGGCCAAAGCGCCGCGGAAGCGCGGCGGATCCCACCGATCCGCCGCGCTTCCGCGGCCGAGTTGCCGATTCATGGGCTCGAATTTCTTGGGTGTTCTCCTGGACCCCTTTCTAGCTCTCTGAACACACCAGAAAAATTTTAGGACTTTATTTTAAGTTCGACAGAAACTGAACAGAATTAGGGTTTTCCGGGTTCGTTTTTTCGTTCGAAATTCGTACAAATTTGCAACTAGGTTATTTATTGTTTAGCGAGGCTCTGATACCACTGTAAGTCGATGTAGTACACCCCAGTACTTATGGGGAGGCGGAATTTACAAAAACTTATCAAGTTTAAACAACGAACATCGACTAACCGCTTGAATCGAAGCTAAACTCTAAATAACCGTATTCTATGAGTTTCTTTTCATAAGAGATTAGGGATTATACCTAATGAACCGGTCCTTCTCCTTTACGTCCTCCTTTGTTCTCCTCGGCCTTCTCTAGGTAGTAGACGATCCACCCGAGAGCAAAACTCCAAGCTAAACCTCTAACTTGAGGTAACTAATCAACTTTGATTGCTAATCAAAGATGAGAGAATGATATAGAGTGAGGGTTATGGATTGTTTAGTCTAACTAATCCTTTGATCTCAACACATGAGGATTAAGGATTAGGGTTAGAAGATGAGAGCTTGAGGAGAGAGAATGTGTGATATATTAATGAGAGGAGAGAGAGTGTATCATAATATATTATGAAGCATTTCTTTTTAAGAATAATGAATAATGGAAATGAATAATCATGCTTCATAAAATATCTAGTGGTGATTCATTAGCATGAGTCATTAAGCAATAAATGTGCATTAATGAAATGAATGAATCACCACCATGACTCACTTTCTTTCCAAAAGAAACCTCCTTAGTCACATCTTCTAGAAGCTTCTCGAGTAATTACGAGAACGCCCCTCCGATCCGTAAAAATACGGAAAAACTTTAGACTGTATAAATCCAATAACCGGATACCAGTAACTGGCTTAAACCAAAGCCGACTGGTAAAAACTGTCCGAAAGTCGTACGCGCGTAAACGCACGTATGCGTCCGAACCCTTTGTCGCAAAACCATGCAACCTCTATATCGTTTCGCCTGGAGTAGGAAACTCTCTGTGTGGGACTCTAGAGACTCGACTACTACGCTGGCAGTGGGTTTAACCACAGACCGCAAGCGGCACTAGCTGTACGTAACGGTCCCCAGGTAGTTGTCGATAAGAAGGCCGATGAGTAAACCCATCCGAACTCCTACTGAGTCTGATGTGACAATCTCCATACAGTCCGGTCCGTTCGTCCAAGACTATCGCATATCGGGCCTAGGGGGGCGGCAAGCGTCAGTCCCCTAATAGCGGTATAAGTCGTGTCGGAGTAAAGCCCATTACACCCTGAGAAACTACTGGAACCTACCAGCAAATCTCGCTTGCCCTGGCCAGGGACTTTGCGTAATGGCTCTCTGACACAGCACGATATCTACTCCCAATACCGGGAGGGACGAATCCTGTCTAACCGCCACTGCCTCCAAGTGCTCGGGACTGCACCCAACTGCTACCTGTTTGCACGACTCCTTTGAGCCGTGGTAGGGTAGCAATCTAAGAACAGTGGGACACACTCGAGGCGAAGTAGCAGTGTCAAGTCTGCGGACTATGCTGTACTCATGTCACCTGGGAACTGTTCACTGACGACTGGTATCAAACCAACCAACAGTTCCCTGTGAGTCCTGTCCGGTGTACCCGTAACCTAACGAGCACCTGTATACTATCTCCAGTACGACGTACTGACGGCTGTGGGACAGACCATCTCCCCAACTGGGATGAGAAGCGTACACACCAGTCTACTCCGGAGTATCGATGCTCTGTCTCGATAATCCAACGACCGGGGACCTGAATAAGGATGTGCTTGTAGACTACCCAGCCCCCACTAGTGTGACTGCCATCACAACGCTGGTAGACAAGCAAGATCCTAAGAGCTCTATCAATACGTACACTCACATATTAAGATAGAAAAACCAAGTAGCATACTACCATGTTTAGCAAGACTGTTATATACATGTGAATATCCCAAGCTTCCATTAAGTAATATACAAGCTAGTATGATACAGTAATGGCCTTCTAGGGCATAAACACTAACAATGGGGAAATCAAGAATGTAACCGAAACGTAACTCGAGAGGATAATATTATATGTTTGCTGTTTTTCCGGACATTACGGATTAATTACCTATTTGCCGTTTTTCCGGTGTTACGGAATAATTACCTGTTTTCCATTTTTTCGGGTGTTACGGAATAATTACATGTTTGTCGTTTTTCTGGGCGTTCCAGAATAATTACTTGTTTGCCGTTTTTCTGGACGTTACGGAATAAATCCTGTTGTCATGATCCCGTGGAGAATGAACGGGATATACTTTGTTGTGTTACGACGAGTATTATATTAATTGATTTTAAAGACTTTTAGAATAGATAACCTAGAAGCACGGTTTTAGGTTACACATCACATATTACATACATACACATATCTTACTGTTTATATCTATGCTATTTATTTATATTCATGTTTACTTGTATCGTTATATCCTGGTTATCATTGTTTCTTTGATATTATGACGCACTGACGTCTGGGTTTTGCATGGCCCAATTCCTCTACCTTTATCGCAGGCTAAACAGAAATACTTTAGCCATCAAGCTGAGCAGTGAGGAATTGAACATGTGTTATTTAGAGATGTTTAGTTTAGTTTATTTCCGCTGTTTTATTTTCTTGATGTGAGCCCATATTGGGACGAGTTTTCAGATGTTGTTTATTGGATTTAATTCGTTTCCGATTATACATTTTCTTGACTCTATTTACTGTGGCAAATGGACATGTACGAGATAGATTTTATATTTTACTGTTCTTAATATCCTATAGACAGCCGTAATGTGACTGTGGATGGATGTTTCCTAACCACAGGTAGTATGATTAGCTCTGTCACGTGCCATAGTCTGCACACTCTGGGAAGCGAGGCGTGACAGCAACTTTAGGTTTGTGTGTGTGTGAGAGAGAGATTCAATTTTTGTGTGTGTGTGTGAGAGAGAGAGTTGGTTTCTGATGAGGCTCATAAACGAGTATTCCCCAGATCACGACACGTAGCGGATGACGTGTCATCCACGTAAGCCCGCTAGATTCCTGAGGGCTACGGAGCTGGAATAAGTATGATACATTGAGGACATTCTTCGACGCCTTGTCTCCGAGGTTGCATCCGCCCTTTTGGAGACCTCTCCGGAGTACCTTCCCTATTCGCCTAGCAACCAGCCGTCAGCTCACCTCCGAGCAATTCTACAGCTGAGCTTCCTCGGCTTCCCTGTTCAACAGAGAGCATGGAGCCCAAGCTCCCCGTAACGGCTCCATGTATCTCTCCACGACGAGATCTCCGCCGCTCCATAACCCGCATCTCAAGCTAGCGTATCTCGCTATTAATGAGTGTATCCCTCCATTAATAGGTGTGTCCCGTCATCGACGCAAACGTAACGAAAGGGCATAACGGAAGGCGAGAATCTCGCGCCGTTCACCTCATGCGACCACTATATAAACCCCTTCCACCAGACGACTCAGGTAAGTCGAATTCATTCCAATACGCCGCTACTCTGCCATTATTCCTCGGTACTTACTCGATCGTCGGAGGGTCTGATTGGAAGAATTAAAGTTAACCGCAATCAAGACGGTGTCGCTATGCAGCTAGCCGGTTGAGCACGGGTCGATCTACAGGGAGATGGTTGTATGTCCTTTCTTGTTTTAGACGAGTCAATAAAGAATCTGTATGTGTTTGTTCGATTCTATCCTAAGTGTAATATTTGCAAGTATAAAGTTGTTAAGAAAAATATACGAGATTATAAGCTAAAGAAATCCGTACTCAAAACCTTTGAGCCGAGTCTTGACCAATTGAAGCTAGAGCAATCGGCAACAACGTGGATTAGGGGATTTAAGCGCGGTATTCGTGGAATACGGCTTATTTACCCTTGTCCTTCCGTTCTTGTTTCTTGCTTTCGCCTCCGGCCAAACCGAACGCAACCGGTCGCGGTTAGGAATCACCGTTACCTTGTTAGGGTAGGGTGCCTAACGGAGCGCTTGCGTATGGTTTGGGCGGAGTTCAATGGAAAATAACGGGAAAAGGAAATGAGAAAAGAAAGTCTTAACTTACAATACCGTATTTATTTTTAACAATGATAATTACAACCATTCACAAAACAAATCAAAAAGAGCAAAAGAAAAGAACAAAGAAAAGAAAAGATTACAAGTAATTAAGTGCATGAATATAAATTGCAAGAAAGTAAAGCAAGGTAATAAAAAGTAAGTAATAAATAAGCAATAAAAAGAACAAGAAAGTAATTACAAGAACATAGAACTCAAGACAAGCATGGGATCAATAGCCAACCCTTAAACTTGCAAGCTCAATCAAGAGGTTGCAAGATCAAGAGAAGGGTAAAGAACGCATGTGAAATGAAGCACTAATTCCATAAGAAAATACGACCCTTGAGATCAATAACAAACTCTTAACCTTTCAAGCTCAATGAAGAGGTTGAAAGATCAAGAGAAAGCAAGAATCTCAAGGGGAAGAAGAAACAAAAGAGAATGATACAAAAGCCCTCATCTTCATTGATCTTCCACTCAAAAAGCTCTCACTACAATTTTCATGGAGAAAAGATGAAGAAGAAGAAGAAAAAGACTAAATCCTAACAAAAAGAAGAACAAAGAATGAACATCAAAAGCTTGGCAAGTTCTGGGGTATTTATAGGAGGTGAACTGAAAACCTAGGGCAACAATCTGCCTCAACATGAAGTCCCCAAACTGCCCCCGAAATACGACAGAGAGAGGACCCCACATGGCCGCGGATCCGCTGCCTAAGCCTGCTTAGGCCGAGGTTCCGCGGCCGTCTTGATGAGTTGGGCCACCATCTTTTGTGAGCTCCCCTGGTTCTCTGTCCTATGTTATTGTACATATACCAAATTGCAGTATGCTTCCACAGTTGCATCAGATTTGCAATGGTCCAAAGTGGCAACAAAAATAATACTTTTGACCTTTTCTCCCTCGAGCTCCGCGCACCCATTGATTCTTGTGCTGCCCCTCTCGTGCTCTGTGCTTGTCCGAGACACGAATGACCGCTGTCATATGTCTTGTCTCTGGAACCGGTACGCAGCACTGGACGGATATGGATGACCGGAACCCGGCTTTTATCTGTTGTCAACAGATGTTCTGTATTTGGTGTAACTGTGGAGATTTTGTCATGATTTGCACTATTTGTACTGGAAACCTGTAATCTGTAAATATGTAACAAACACGAATTAAAAGCACCTACCTATAAACACACGAGCATAAGAATGGGCGGTATAAAATGCAGTATTCTGTTATGAACAAATACCCCCAAACTTAACTTTTGCTCGTCCCGAGCAAAACCAATTATTCACAAAAAAGAAAATCCTAACGGCACTTTCGCAGGGAACGCGATTGCACTGAGCACGTGCAACAAGTCTTTAAACCTCTAGGTGTCCCTAGTAGGAGGAGTGTTGTCTCCTGAGGGTTTTCAGCGGATACTACCCACAAAATCCTGTCAAGCTAGTGTCATAAGTTAACATTGATTCTACTCCTACAGTTTAGTATTTATGTTAGAAATTCTATCATCCTAAGTTAGAAATATCCAACCCTTATTTTTCACACCTCCTATCTATTTAACCTTAGGTCCTATACGTTCCAAAAAAGTTTAGAAAGATGTTGGTTCTCCTGAGTTTTCCTTCTAAAGTGCGACCTCAAATCAGGGATTTTTATCAACTTTACAGAAAACACAAGTCTTATTCTTTATTTCTATCTTTTATTCAAACATCGATTGTATACCCCTACGTGTGTGTATATTTGCACCCCTACACTCAAGAATTCAATTCAAGCTATAATACCCTTGCCCTAATACCTAATACTACTTCTTTTCATTAAGGATGGACGGATTTGCTCACACACCTTTCATGCTACTATTAATGCTTCTTGAGGCACTAACGGCCGATTACTGAATGTGTGGACATTAAAGCGTAAATAGCAGTTTCCAGGTCTTGACTTTATTCTATTTTTTTCTTTTTCTTTTTTCTTTTTTTCAAGACCGGATATATTTTTCAATATGCTCTTTTGGTGTTTAGCTTTAAATACCGTTTTTTCTTTCATACTAGGCTTTCAGGCAAGAGTATTTCTAGGTATCCTCTACTATCCCAAGTTTCAAGATGCGTGTATGTGCAGTTTATAGGATATATACTTTCTAAATTTGAACTCAAGAAAAGAAACTATTTTTCAGACTTATCCTTCAGTAAATCATCAATACTTTCCCTTCATCTTGACTTTAACTAAAGAACTGAATTCAAGATTACCTATTTCTCAAAAAAACTGTAAGGACGTATACTTACCAAGTTTAAACAGAATGAGGGTTATTTTTAGGGTTTTCAATTCCTAAGCCTAGAATTTAGTTATTTCTATCATATCAACTAATCTTTCGGAATAAAGATCTAAGTTACCCTATTAGCTAACTTGACGACAAAGTTTTTATATTTTTGGAAAATTTTCGATTTTTGTGGGTTTTTAATAAGGTATGCAAATGCAAAATATACAACTGAATGCGAAGGAAGAAAGCTTACCGAGTACACCCCCAAACTTAAATTTGACAGTGCCCTCACTGTCAGGCTATACCAAGAGAGTCAAAATTGCCGGCGCTCCCTAAAAACAAATTATATACAACAAAGAAAAAATATATACAAAAAAGTGTCCCCCCCAAACTTAAGTAAAACAGTGTTTCCACTGTTAAGCGTTGAAGTTCAGGATTAGGGGGAAAAGAACAGTATCAAGCTATACAAGGCCTTACACAGGCCAAAAGTTAACACCAACCATTCAAAGATTTTATCATGGTAAAGCAGTGGTTGGTGAAAGAAGGTGAAGAGGTAAGAAATGGAGAATACGCGAAACCGTATGGAGATAGAAGCGAGATACGGTCTCGGTATATCAGAAGAATGGCGGAAGGGAAAAAGAAGTGGAGTACAAACTTGAGGGTGCAAATGGAGTGAATAGATTAGCACAATTTGTGATGAGCGATGTGTAAACAGCGATTGTGCTAATCTATTAACCCGTCGAGAGATTTGGTCAAATTCCTCAAGATTCGTAAGAAACCATGGGTACGCCGAACTTGGTAAACCAGACATACGAAATGAAAGTGCGACGGTTTCTTGCAAGGTCAGAACGATGGAAAGGATGGAGGGAAGTGGTTGAGGAAGGTTATCGGTTAAAGGTTCAGGAGGGTGTACACAGTCAGTGGAAGGAACAGGATGAATTGGAAAATCCGACTCATCAAGCAAAACTGGTTCATCCTCAAAACTATCCTCAATATTCTCCTCAAAATTTAGCACATCCATGCATTTCTCTTCAAAGTCCGGACGCATATGGGGTTCGGGAAAAACATTTAATGACTCGGGATGATGATTTGAAGAGACAAACTCAGCCAAATCTACGGGTTCATCATCCAAAATATTCCCGGCGTCAATATCCTTAATCAAGTGAAAATCAAAATTCTCTGACACCTCAACAAAAGCATGGATATCAATCAATTCAGGTTCTAGAGTGGAGGTGTAGAGGGCAAAAGGATTGGGTGTGGTTTCACTTGGCAAGGTCCCATCACAATCGGGTAAATCAAACACTACAAAGTCGCACAACTCATTAATCATTCTATCTTCAATTGATAAAGCATGTGGGACACTCGATAGACTTTCAAAACAAGAGTTGTGGGATTCAACTTGGGACGGGTAGGTTTGATTTGGAAGGGGGTACAACTCACTCTCTCCACTCAAATTCACAGCCTGTCCTGCCGCCTCATCATACATTGAAAAATTTGGAGCTAGTTGAAAACTAGCTACCGGGTCAGTATGTTGTACGAGAGCGGCCATGGACGCATTCAAATCCATTATCTGTTGGTTTGACGCTACCCTAAAGTCTTCCAACGACTATTCCAGACTAGACATGGGTTGTGAAGGGGTTTCAGTAAAAGATTCAAAGTTGTTTGGATATTGAAAACTCCCAAATGGCGGTTCTGATGCAATGTCTAGGGAAGGTGCAAAAGTAGGGTAGGATTGGTAGGAATTGAATGGTTGGACAGGGGTAGGATCAACATTTGGATAAGAAGGTGAATGAAATTGTTGATCCCAAGAATTTGAAGTGGTGACAGGAGTGAAAGATCGGCTACGAGATTGTTCAATACGTTCTGCAATAGACATAGGTCTTGGAGTTGCAACATGACTCGAAGAAGGGGTATCAACGTAAGAAGGGGTGAATGTTTGAAATGGTTGATACGAAGTGGATTGCGGAGTCAAATTGTTTGTCCTAGACGCGTCTATCCGATCTCTCAATGAAATTTTTGGCATGGATGGATCGTTCGAAGTTCGGCCAAAGCAAGAACCGTAAGAAGTAATGTCTGGTTGTGGGTACCAAAGTTCGGCAAGAGTTTTGCGAGGTGGAGTACCCATGATTATGAAGAGAGAAGGAAAGAAAGGTAGAGAAAAGGAGGAAAAAAATGTGATATTTTTTTTTATAGTTTATATATTAACAGAAGAATGAAATATACACACAAAAAGAATATGGACAAAAACAATCACGACACAAAAATACCACACACCTAATCGTTCTAGGGTTCACCTAGGTCAACTAGACCTGCTCCAGAACTTGATTGTCGAAGTAAAACTGTGTCGAGAAACGGGCTCAAGATACACTGATCACGAGGCTGGGTAAGTGCAGAGATAAGGGGAGGTTTTCCAACGCTTTCGCGAAGTTCCTTAATTAAATAACCCTTTCTCTTTTGGCGGTTTCGCCGTTAACACTTTCCTAGACACCCCGTAAACAATATACCGTTAAGCGAGGTTCTAAACACAGTTAACTTCTCCTAGTGAGCGCGAAGTCCTTAAGGCTTAAAGTCTAATTTCTTTTAAAATTTGTGCGGGTAATCGTTATGCTCAAGTTCGTGATTTGTGGGCCACGAAAAAGGTGATGAAATCCTTTACCGTATGTTGTGGGGTTCGCTTGCCCTTAAGTCCGTATTAATGTATGCAATGCGCAATTCAATAAAAATTCTATAAAGAATCAAACAATCGTTTTTTAGTTTAAGCACGGCACTGCAACAAATACGGGTTAGTCAATTTTTTAGCGTTTGCTAGCGAACTTGCAAAGAATCCTGCAAAGAATAGTATATTGGATGCGTCGGATTTGAGAAGAAGGTGTTAGTAAAGTATGTACCGTTACGTTTTTGGGTTAGGAAACCCCCGTTGAATCAAATCCGGTAAGCTTGGAAAGTTCGCTTGCGCGGGTCAAACTACCCGGATCTTTGGCACTGTACTTCGTAATCACCTTTGCCTTGAATGCACACTTTGCTCCCCACAATCGTAGTTTGCAAATACGCAAAAATCTGCACACTTGCTCACAAAAATTATAAAAAAAACAAAAAGATTTTTTTTATTTATAAATATATACAAAAAGAATATTAACCCGAATAACAAGAAAGAAAATACGTTACCGTCTCCCCGGCAACGGCGCCATTTGATTGGAAGAATTAAAGTTAACCGCAATCAAGACGGTGTCGCTATGCAGCTAGCCGGTTGAGCACGGGTCGATCTACAGGGAGATGGTTGTATGTCCTTTCTTGTTTTAGACGAGTCAATAAAGAATCTGTATGTGTTTATTCGATTCTATCCTAAGTGTAATATTTGCAAGTATAAAGTTGTTAAGAAAAAGATACGAGATTATAAGCTAAAGAAATCCGTACTCAAAACCTTTGAGCCGAGTCTTGACCAATTGAAACTAGAGCAATCGGCAACAACGTGGATTAGGGGATTTAAGCGCGGTATTCGTGGAATACGGCTTATTTACCCTTGTCCTTCCGTTCTTGTCTCTTGCTTTCGCCTCCGGCCAAACCGAACGCAACCGGTCGCGGTTAGGAATCACCGTTACCTTGTTAGGGTAGGGTGCCTAACGGAGTGCTTGCGTATGGTTTGGACGGAGTTCAATGGAAAATAACGGGAAAAGGAAATGAGAAAAGAAAGTCTTAACTTACAATACCGTATTTATTCTTAACAATGATAATTACAACCATTCACAAAACAAATCAAAAAGAGCAAAAGAAAAGAACAAAGAAAAGAAAAGATTACAAGTAATTAAGTGCATGAATATAAATTGCAAGAAAGTAAAGCAAGGTAATAAAAAGCAAGTAATAAATAAGCAATAAAAAGAACAAGAAAATAATTACAAGAACATAGAACTCAAGACAAGCATGGGATCAATAGCCAACCCTTAAACTTGCAAGCTCAATCAAGAGGTTGCAAGATCAAGAGAAGGGTAAAGAACGCATGTGAAATGAAGCACTAATTCCATAAGAAAATACGACCCTTGAGATCAATAACAAACTCTTAACCTTTCAAGCTCAATGAAGAGGTTGAAAGATCAAGAGAAAGCAAGAATCTCAAGGGGAAGAAGAAACAAAAGAGAATGATACAAAAGCCCTCATCTTCATTGATCTTCCATTCAAAAAGCTCTCACTACAATTTTCATGGAGAAAAGATGAAGAAGAAGAAGAAAAAGACTAAATCCTAAGAAAAAGAAGAACAAAGAATGAACACCAAAAGCTTGGCAAGTTCTGGGGTATTTATAGGAGGTGAACTGAAAACCTAGGGCAACAATCTGCCTCAACATGAAGTCCCCAAACTGCCCCCGAAATACGACAGAGAGAGGACCCCACATGGCCGCGGATCCGCGGCCTAAGCCTGCTTAGGCCGAGGTTCCGCGGCCGTCTTGATGAGTTGGGCCACCATCTTTTGTGAGCTCCCCTGGTTCTCTGTCCTATGTTATTGTACATATACCAAATTGCAGTATGCTTCCACAGTTGCATCAGATTTGCAATGGTCCAAAGTGGCAACAAAAATAATACTTTTGACCTTTTCTCCCTCGAGCTCCGCGCACCCATTGATTCTTGTGCTACCCCTCTCGTGCTCTGTGCTTGTCCGAGACACGAATGACCGCTGTCATATGTCTTGTCTCTGGAACCGGTACGCAGCACTGGACGGATATGGATGACCGGAACCCGGCTTTTATCTGTTGTCAACAGATGTTCTGTATTTGGTGTAACTGTGGAGATTTTGTCATGATTTGCACTATTTGTACTGGAAACCTGTAATCTGTAAATATGTAACAAACACGAATTAAAAGCACCTACCTATAAACACACGAGCATAAGAATGGGCGGTATAAAATGCAGTATTCTGTTATGAACAGGGTCCTATGGTGGTTTCTTACCCCGGGACTTCCCTTGCAGGTAGCTCGGCGTCAACATCCTATAACCCATTGAGATCCACACAGTCAATTCTCCTTCTCAATCACAACCGTTCAAAACCGCTTGCAGTAAGATCGATGGAGGACAACATCTGAGGGACATTCCGATCTCCATCAGTTGGCGCCATCTGTGGGAAAAACTTTCTGTAAGTCGATGCCACGCACCCCGCGGGTTCACGGGGAGGCGGAGTTTGCAAAAAACAATTTTTATATGTTTCGTAACATCGACTAAACTCTAGGATCGATACTAAGCCCTAACTAACTAAACATGTAAAGGGTTTAACTACTATGTTAGAAAGCTATACCTCAAGTAACCATTCCTTCTTCTTCTTGTACTCCTCTTCCTCTTTGTGAGCTCCTTGGAGTGTGTATGGATCGCGTCTCCTTGTCAGCCTCTTGACGTCAAAAAAGATCCACCCGAGAGTGCCTACCTTGAGCTTCTACCTCTAAGATGAGATAATTAGGTTACCTAGAGTGTTAATCTGAATGATCTAGAGGATGTAGAGAGTGGTTAAGGATTAATAAATCTCACTAACTCTAGATTTCTCAACACATGAGACAATTAGGGTTTGAGGAAGAAGAAGAGAGTGCTTGAGGAGAGAGAGTGTTTTTGATAATTATCAAAATGAATATGGCTAATTGTGATGGATATGAGGCATGCCAAAATTGTTGGGTTACGGCAGTGCCCCAGCCATCAAACCGTGGCCAAATGCGGAACAAAAATTTACAAAATCTGCCGCTACCATAACTCGTTGCCCGGATCTTCCCTAAACCCTATACTAGCAGTATATAAACTAGGAGTTAGATGGTTATATCAAACGGATCGTGTCCTTCGGTCTTCTACCATTTCCAAGCTCCTTGAGGTGTTGCGGATCAAATTTGGTTGCCGGTCTTCCTCTATCTATGATGATCTACCCGAGGGAAACGGCGCAAACTTCAGGTTCGCCTAGCGGACCAACCAACCCTCCAAGGTTGTTAGTAATGGAGAGTGGAGGTGTAGAAATGCCTCACTATATTTTCTCTCATACTAAATGCTCAAATGAGCAATGCAAGAAGATGAAGAAGGAGATGAGGAAAGCAATGTCATGAGCAACCATGGAAGAAAATGGCTAAGTCTCCAAGTGAGAAGAGAATGAGAAAATCAAGTGATGAAAGAATCAAGTCAAGCATGGCATGTAAAGAATAAATGGCCACAATAATTCAACCATGGAAAAATATCTCCTCAATTTCCATTAAACAAATCCATGACATACTTCTCTACATGCCATGACCTATGCTCATGCCATCTCACCCCTCCACCTCATTTCCAAAATGATTTTCTAAATAGAAAATCAATAATGAGGTGGACATCTTCTAGAAGCTATTTCGTATAAATACAGAATACTTTCCGGTACACGTATCGAAATACATAAACGCGTATTCGTACAAAATACGAATAGCCAAGAGAGAAAATGAATAGTGAACAATAATACTAGAATACATATATATAAATACATATATAAATTATGAAATCAAAACCTGATTTAATAATCCAGCTTAATCCTAAGCCGCTAGTATTATCAACCGTCCGATTAAAGTCTGTGCAGCCTGTGTAGGGTTCCTAGGCACACTAATGAGGTCTCACAAGGCATCAATCATGCCAAATTCAAATTTTTCTTGTGCCCACAAACCCTAATACGGATCGTTAACTAGAATTTAGGTGAAACAAGCAACTAGTTAACAACTTAACTAAGAGTAAACCGAAATACAACCTTTGTAGATCCGGTCCTCCACCTCCATAGCTCCGTGATGAAGTCCCCTCACTGCGATCATCGGATCTCGGGCTCTAGCGTCGGCTTCATCAGAGAAACGGGCGGGCTAGGTCGTCGACTTCGATGCCGAAGATGATCTACGTCGAGGCAACACAAGATCAAGCTCCAACTTCACCAAGTCAAGAAACTTGTGAAGATAACACACTCTACTACATGGCAAGTGGTAGAGGATGAAGAAATAGGAAGTGGGTTCACTTTGGATTTGGATTTCTCACTTGGAATCATCACTTGGAAATTTTCAAGAAAAGGTTTTCTTTCTTCTTGAAGAAGAAGAAGAAGAAAGAATAAGAATGAATTAATTTCCAAAAAGAAAAAGAAGTGATGATTATCATTTAGCAACCATGGGTGAGTTAACAAGTGTAGAGAATAAACTAGGGTTAAAGTAAATGGTTAGGGTTAAGAAAAGAAACAAAATGGTCAAATCTTTTTCAAAGCTTCATGAAGCTTCAAGTGAAAACAAAAGAAGCAACCATTTTCTTTCTTGCCAAAAATAAATGAAAAGAAATAAATAAATAAGTAAATCAAACCCTAACCATTAACCTAATCATGGTTTAATCATACACACCCAAGTTTGCATGTATCATCAAACATGATACAAACTAGTGCACAAAATTATATCATATATACAATGTGCACATCAAGTGAGAAAATCCATCTTAAGTGAACCAATACTAGTTAATGCAATGTAATATATCAAATATATAATTATACATTAAATCATTAAATCAACACTTGATTTAACGATCCGGTCATATCGCATATGACCGACTAATATCCAATGTATCGACTTATCGAATCAATCCTCGATTCGATAACTAGGTTATATCGCATACAACCAATCGATACATTCATCGCGAGAATAGAATACGGTATCACATACACGCATTATTCTCGGTCCCGCACATATCTCATATGCGCTCCTATTTCGTTTCGCTTGAGCCAGGAAACCTCTGTGTAGGACTCTAAAGACTCGTCAATACGCCGGCAGCAGGTGATGATCACATCAAACACCCACAAGCCGCAAGCGGTCTGCTAAACGTAACGGCCACCCGGGTATTGAGCGATCAGAAGATCAACGAGCAAGCCCGCTCACACTCCTGTGAATCCAACCAGTAACACTTACCGTACAGTCCGGTCTGTTCGTCTGATATGTCGCATATCTTGCCTAGGGGTGGTAAACGTCAGACCCCAGTAGCTCGATAAGTCGTGTCGATATGGGGTCTATAACAGTTCGAGAAACTACTGGTAACACTTACCAGTAAATCTCAGCAACCCTGGCCAGGGATTTACGGTTATAGCCAATCGAACACAGTGCAACATCAACTCCCTATACCGGGAGAGACGAATCCCCTCCTATCGCTCATTGCCTCCATGTGATTCGGGACTGTACCCAAAAACCACCGTTTTGCACGCCCTCTTGGACGTGGTAAGGTGGAAATCAAAGCACGGTGGGAATCATACAAGACTCTATGACGATCTCGGGTCTACAGACTAACCTGTACCAGTGTCACCAGAGAACTGCCATCTGACGTGAGGTATAATACCATCTGGGAGTTCTCGGCGAGTCCGTCCAGTGTACCCAGTCTCCACTGAGCACCCGTATATCATCTCTGATGTCAAACACCAATGGATATGGGATCATCCATCGCCCATCTGTATGGGTCGAGAAGGTATACGCTAGTCTACTCTGGTATATCGATGCCCCGTCTCGATACACCCACGACTAGGGACCTTGAAGGATGTACTTGTAGACTACCATGTCCCCACTAGTATGATTTGCATCATAGTCCAGATAGTCAAGTACACATCCTAAAGGCTTTACCAACATGTAACAGAGAGACAATCAGTATACACGTTAAGGTAAAGAGTAACCAGATAGCATACTATCATGTCGAGCAAGAAAGTCCTCCCTATATATGTCCCAGCATCCACTACAATATACATCCTATGTACAGTAATGGCCTCTAGGGCATACATATAACTAACAATCTCCCACTTGCACTAGGGCCATCTGTACCAGTGGTTGTAGTATCTCATACTCAACCATCCCATAAAAATCTCTCTCTGGGAAAAGGCCTTTGTGAGTGGATCCGCCGTGTTGTCCTCTGAGTCTGCTCTCCTAACCTCGATCAGCCTGGAGATCAACCATCTCCATGATCAGGTGATACTGCCTTAGAATATGTCTGGATTACTGATGGGACGGTCGTTCCTTGGCATAAGCCACAATTCCATTGTCACACAATGGGAGGAACAAAGTTCATCTCATGAACTAATATACACCCAGACTGCCTCTTTGGTAGCATCTTAAGTAGCGATGTATCCAGCCTTTATCATCTAGTAAGCCACGGTATTTAGCTTGGAACTCTTCCAACATACCGTCCCTCCACTGAGGGTAAAGACAATGCCTGTGAATGACTTTCAGTCGTCCTTATCACCCTGGAACACTTCCAGTGATTCTCCTCAGGATCGATTGATACCATCTCACTACTACTAGTGAGAATCCTAGCATCCAATTACCTCTATCTCATAGATGAAAACTCAGGATTTAGGAGGTATCACTTTGATCCTATATGGAGAATCCTTGTGATAAGCGGAGATTGACCAAGCGTATCATAGGAAACTCCTTCCCTATCAAGAGTATGTCATCCACGTACTCTACGAGGATCACTACTATACTCCCTACTACCTTTTTGTATATACAAGGTTCGTCTACCATTTTGATGATGTCAAACTGTTTGACTAACTCATCAAAACAGATGTTCCAACTCCGCGATGCCTGCTTCATCCTGTAAAGCAACTTGCACACGTTTCCGCTGCTCCCACTGTTTACGAAGCCCTCTGGCTGTGTACTTATAGACGCTCTCTTCTAAAGCATCATTTTAGAAAAGCTGTCATGATACCCAACCACCAGATATCGTAGTCATGGTATGTAGCCGTGGCAAGTAGGATCTGGATGGACTTAAGCATAGATCCTTAGAAAATGTTTCAACATAATCCATACCTGGTCAATGATGCAAACCTTTAACAAGTCTAGCTTTGAAAGTCTCAACTTTTCCATGTGCACCAAGTAATCTTCTCAAGATATACTTGCTCCTGATGGGGATTTAACCCTTCAGATATAGCAACCAAAGTCCATACTTTGTTGGTGTATAAGGATTCCATCTCAGATCGATAAACATCCAGCCATTCTTACAGAGTCTCACTCCAGATGGCCAGCTCGAAACTAGTTGGGTCATCATCTTATGACGCAATCCTCGCTCCCACTGTCATAGAGAAACAGAAGTATCTCTCAGGCGGGTGAGGAACCCTACTAGATCGGCGGAGAGGCTGAGGTTCGTTGGTAACTATTGAATCCTTTGGTTCTTCCAAATCATCAGCTGCAGTTTGTATAGCTGGAACATTTCCAGTTCTACATAACAGATCTTGCCTCGAGCTTGTCCGGATTATGCTTTTAGACATAGGCCGGGCAACCCCAAATCTTAACAAACTTAAGATATGGGCTCTTCCCTTTCCATATCACATATGAAATGGTAGGCATCTGATTTGATCGGAATCCTATTCAATAGGTATGCAACTTCATAAGTGCGTAGCTCCCTAAAGGAAATAGCTACTCGGTAGTACTCATCATAGAGCGCACCATATCTCATATGGTGCGTTTGCTCCACCCCGATATACCATCGTGCTATGGTGTATACGGAGGAGTAATGCTGAGAGAGAATCTCATTCTCCTTTGGAATAATCCAGGAATTCTGTGCACAAGTATTCTCCTCCCTGATCTTATCATAGGACATAATACTTATACCCTTATTTTGGTTCTCTACTTCTAACTTATATTCTGTGAATATCTCAAAAGGTTCGGACTTGTGTTTCAACAGGAACATAAGTCTGAATCTCGAAAGATCATCAGAGAATTTAATGAAGTACAAAGAACCGGTCTTGGCATGTGTAGACAGGGGACCTAACATACATCATCATGTATCAGTCCCAAGAGTTCATTAACTCTTTCTCTGTTTCCAGTAAACGGAGCTATGGTCATCTTATCCTTGTGACATGACTAGCAAGTTTCACAAGATGTAAATTCAAACTGATTTAAATATGCATCTATATGTAACTTCAGCTAGTCGGGTCGCATTGATATGACCTAGTCTACAATACCTCAAGAAGGATTTGTTCATTTCTGAACTCTTCCTCTTATGTGTGTTCTATATACTAAGAACTGTAGTTTGATTTAGAACATCAATGCTTTTTGATAACGTGCCTGAACCGATCAACTTTTGATATAGGAAATGTTCAAAACATTATCCAACAATACAAAATTATATCCTTCATTACTAATAAAGAGACTGATATGATTTTGTATATCAGGTTCGGTATCTAATAACATTCGTTTAGAATCAATGTATTCTAGTAATACAGGATGACAGTGACCAACAGACTTGGCTGCAACACTTTCACCGTTTTCTGCCTCATGAAACTTATCACCCGTTCTCAGTTCTCTGCCTTTCTGTAGCCCTATGTAACAGATTACATATCTGGGATCCTGATCCGGTATCAAATACCCAGGACGTAGAGGATACAGAGAAACAGTTCTATGTAATGAACACACCCGAAGGAGATGCATCATATGCACTTTCTTCGTTTGGGCGGCATAGGAATTCTGGTAATCCCCAATTTCCTGCTCTGTCTTATAACTGTTAGTTGTATGTATGCCCTAGAGGCCAGTATTGTACAGATGTTGTATATTATATTGGATGCTTGGACATATATAGAGATGACTTTCTTGCTCGATATGATAGTATGCTATCTGGTTACTCTTTATCTTAACATGTACACTAGTCTCTTTATACTGTCTTGTAGTTACATGTTGGTAAAGCCCTTAGGATGTGTACTTGACTACCTGGACTATGATGCAGATCATACTAGTGGGGACATGGTAGTCCATAAGTACATCCTTCAAGGTCCCTAGTCGTGGGTGTATCGAGACGGGGCATCGATATACCAGAGTAGACTAGCGTATACGCTTCTCGACCCATGTGATGGGCGATGGATGATCCCATATCCATTGGTGTTTGACATCAGAGATGGTATACGGGTGCTCAGTGGAGACTGGGTACACTGGACGGACTCGCCGAGAACTCCCAGATGGTATTATACCTCACGTCAGATGGCAGTTCTCAGGTGACACTTGTACAGGTTAGTCTGTAGACCCGAGATCGTCATAGAGTCTTGTGTGATTCCCACTGTGCTTTGATCTCCACCTTACCACGTCCATGAGGGCGTGCAAAACGGTGGTCTTTGGGTACAGTCCCGAGTCACATGGAGGCAATGAGCGATAGGAGGGGTTTCGTCTCTCCCGGTATTGGGAGTTGATGTTGCGCTGTGCTCGATTGGCCGTAGCAGGGAAGTCCCTAGCCAGGGCTGATCAGAGATTTGCTGGTAAGTGTTACCAGTAGTTTCTCGACCCGTTACGAGCCTCACATCGGCACGACTTATCGGTTATTGGGGTCTGACGTATACCACCCCTAGACTTGATATGCGACGTATCAGACGAACAGACCGGACTGTACGGTAAGTGTTACTGGTCGGATTCGCAGGAGTGTGAGCGGGCTAGCTCGTTGATCTTCTGATCGCTCAATACCCGGGTGGCCGTTACGTTTAGCAGACCGCTTGCGGCTTGTGGATGCTTGATATGATCATCATCTGCTACCGGCGTATTGACGAGTCTTTAGAGTCCTACACAGAGGTTTCCTGGTTCAAGCGAAACGAAATAGGAGCGCATATGAGATATGTGCGGGACCGAGAATAATGCGTGTATGTGATACCGTATTTAATTCTCGCGATTAATGTTTCGTATGGTTGTATGCGATATAACCTAGTTATCGAATCGAAGATCGATTCGATAAATCGATACATTGAATACTAGTCGGTTATGTGCGACATGACCGGATCATTGAATCAAATGTTGATTTAATGATTTAATGTATAATTATATATTTGATATATTACTTTGCATTAGCTAGTATTGGTTCACTTTAAACGGATTTTTCTCACTTGGATTGCACATTGTATATGTGATATACTTTTGTGCAAATATATGTATCATGTTTGATGATGCATGTAGTTTTGGCTTTGTGTAAAGAATGCAACCATGGTTATGAGAGTGGTTAGGGTTTAAGATTTATTCTCTTATTATTAAATCCATTTATTATTTATTAAATAGATTTATGGAAACAAAAGGGTTTCATTTTATCATGAAGTGTGGTGAAGCTTCATGAAGCTTTTTGTAATGATGCCATTTTGTCTCCTTGCTTAAACCTAACCACTCCCACTAACCATGGTCAATTCTCTACACTTGACCATGGTTAGAAGATGATAAGAATTCCTTTATTATTCATTTTAGAAATAACTTATCATAAGTTTTCTATCATCTTCTTCTTCTTCTCAAAGTGAGAAACCTTGATGCCATTAATGGCAACTTGTGATCTAGAGTGAGAAATCCAAATCTAAAGTGAACCCATCTCCTATTTCTTCATCCTCTACCTCTTGCCAAGTGGTTTTGGGTGTTTTCTTCACAAGTTTTACAAGTTTGTGAAGTCGGAGCTTGAACTAGTGCAACCTCGACGTAGATCGTCTTTGACACGAAGCCGACGACCTTGCTCGCCCGATTTTCCGATGAAGCCGACGTGTGAGTCGAGGATTCATGATGGACAGCGAGAGCATGACCAAGTGGAGCTAAGGAGGTGGAAATCCGGATCTACAAAGGTTGTAGCATCTAACCTATAGTTAATTTGTTAACTAGCTTTATCGTTTCGCCTAAACATCTAGTCTAAAGATCCGTAGTCTAGGGTTTCTCGGCACAAAAAATTTTAAATTGGCATGTCCGATGCCTTGTGAGACCTTACTAGAGTGTCTAGGAACCTTATACTGGTATCAGAGCCTAGCTAGAGCCTTAGGCGAAGTCCCGACGGAGTTTGAAGTCCGATCGACCCGAAACCCCATCTCATATAATGCTCTCTGTCCTTTTTTCAAAAACGTGGATTTTTCCATATTAAAAGTTTCTAAAAAATTCAGCAGGTGAATTTAGGAGTTTCTGTAAAATTCGTAGCCCTAACTCCATCAAACTGCCGCGGTTCCGCGGCACGAGCAAGCCTCTTGCGGCGGTTCCGCGGCCGTACGGCCACCATATTTTATATATTTTACACAGTAACTCCTGATAAATTCTGCTGAGTTTACTGGGAATTTTTAATATTTATTCAAGAGTTGAATTTTCTGGGGTTGTTTTGGGGATTCGGTATTTCGATCGGATTATCAAATTTCGTCTTTTGTGTTTTTCCGGATAATTTCCAGAATATGTTAAAAAGTTCGACCGGATATAAATACCCAATTTTTCCCCTATCGGGAAATTTCCAAGTGTTGGATTTTTCCGAAGTTTAACGACGTTCTAAGTAGTGCAAGTAACGCGATGGACCCTCTAGAAGACAACAAACCTTAACTCGATTATGTGACCGTCTTGAACTGCCCTTTGAACCTTCGGGTTTGGGGCAGTACGGCGTGCCACATGTGAGGCGTTGGCTTGACCTTTCTACGGCTGGACCGTCGGTACTGAGGCACGAACTGAATGTTGTTAGACTTATTTCATGTGATGGACTGTGTCGGGAAAACTTGGGTATTCGACTATTCGATCGGAAAGTTTAACATTATCTGTTTATCTGGAATGTGATACAATAATTGGAATTCACAAACAGTTATGAGATAACTGGATGAATGTTATAAATTTAGCAGTTTAGTCCCATATGATATTGAAAAGAGTTTTCGATAATGAGACTAAAATGCGGGATTTATATCTGTTAGGCATGTGATATCTAAAGAAGTTGCGGATTCCAATTGTTGTAGTTTTACACTTTTTTTTCTGTGACCGTAAGTGTAGTATGTTCATATCGCCGGTTTCGTTGCTATACGTCAACGACAATTGGGGTATGCATACTTACTTACGTTGATGACATGTGATGTTATGTGTTGCTGGATATGTTATATTGGATCGTCGTATTCGAATAGCCGGGGGTTTTTATGTGAGATGAGTGTTTTTCATTTTCATTCATGTAAAAACTTGTATGTAATATTCTTTTATTTGGGGCACTTCCAGGTAGCGGAAGATGTCACCTTTTGTATATTATTTACTTTTCCGCATTAGGATAGACCCAAGGAGGGGAGCACAAGTAACCGGGTTCTGGGGTCCAGTGGGAGACCAACTCGAGGAGTCGAGTCCGGGTCTCCTAACCCTAGAATTGGCAGGGTTGCTTGCCGCTCTCGTAGGGGTCTAGGGGTGTGGGATTGGCTATTCATCACGACCGTGGAATCCGTGTTTTATACTGGCTCGTATTGAAAACACGGACGTCCTAGTATATCCAATATTTCATATGTTTATTCTGCTGCGATATCTGTGTTGCGATTCTGTGATGGATTTAGTATATGATATATAAGATATATTATATAGACGTTACTTATGTTTTACACCCGCGCTAGCCCTACCCTGCTCTGTCGTTAGTTACCTAACCTAACGGTGCACGAGGGGACATCGAGGCGAATGCGGATGGCATAAGTGTACGTCATATCTATCTGTGATGTTTAGGTATTTAAATGATGGGACTTCATTAATGTGATTAATGAAAGATAAAGAAACCTAAGATGTTGTAGAATCGAATTTTAAAATAGAAAGGGTAGCTACAGTTTTTTGCTTTGCATAGCGGTATATATGATATACCCTGCACCTTATTCGATGAGGAAAGGACCGAGATCCCTTCACCGGGAGTGACTCCTTTAGCAATAACTGGCAGATGCTACACACTCGGTTTGCTTTTGACTGCTTTTGGGTTTTTTCTTTGCATAGCGGTATATATGATATACCCTGCACCTCATTCGACGAGGAAAGGACCGAGATCCCTTCGCCGGGAATGACTCCTTTAGCAAAACTAGAAAAGCCTCAAAATCACTCCAATTCAAAACTTCATTTGATTCTACAACGATATCAAGTTCATTACGCTCATGGTTTTTATGAAAAACCTGCGTAGCCCTCCGTCATTTCAGATAAGTAGTAGTTAGTATTCGTGCTGCGTTTGTTGGCCTTTGTCAAGGCGCAGTGTGCGGTAGCTAACTGGTGCTTATCTGTTTATGCATATGATGCAGATTGGATTAGGGTAGTCGTGCGACCTTGTTGGCCTTTGTCAAGGGCCGTGCGGGTGGGTTTATTTCGATCAAGAAATGACGGGTTGAACTTGACTAGCATCCTATGGTTTGTTGGCCTTTGTCAAGGTCATAGGAGGTTAGGGGCAAAATATTATCGGGAATTTCAAGTGTTGAAATTTGTAATGAGATTGCATACCTTCTATGAGATAGTTGGATCCCGATACCCGCTGCGAGTAAGAGTTACTCCTAGGAGAGTTTTACACAGTGTAATTAGCCAATCAAGTATGTGTCTAGAAAGGTGTTAACGAGGTTACGCCTCTGGGAAAACGAGGTTTACATTAATTAGGTTCGTGCGAAAGCACGGGGGACCTCCCTCAAAGTACCGACACTGGCCTGGCTGAAAGATTGGCGAACTTGTAGTGTGTAATTAATCCCGGCTAGTCTTTCCTTTTAGGGTTTGGAGGAAGATTTGATAAAAAGCAGTGGGAGCCATCCTGATTAGATAAGATAATAACCAATCTGATCTTGCACGAGCATACGCTAAAGTGTTTTCTTCTCTCTCTCTCCAGGTAGCGACCAGTTCATGCCTTAATCAAGATAATAATATGGATGTATTGACCGAACCCGCATGTTATACTGTGCCGGGGAACGTTGGTTCCGTTCTTTCCTATAAGAGTTATAGGAATGAACAGGATATAGGGGAATACCAGGATTCCCATGCCACCCGAATGAAGAAAGTACATGTTGATGCATTTTCTTCGGGTGTGTTCGTTACTGAGAACTGTTTCTCTATTTGCTCTACGTCCTGGGTATTAGATACCGGGTCGGGATCCCATATATGTAATCAGTTACATGGGCTAAGGAAAGGTAGAGAACTTGGAGAAGGTGATAAAGACATTAGAGTTGGAAATGGTGCAATTGTTGCAGCTAAGACTGTCGGGGAATATCATCTTGTATTACCAACTGGTAATACATTGGTTCTGAACGAATGCTATTACATGCCGAACCTGATATGCAACATTATATCGGTTTCTTTATTGAGTAAAGAGGGATATAATTTTGTATTACAGGACAATGTTATGAACATTTTCCATAGCCAAAAGTTGGTTGGATCAGGCACGTTATGCAATGGCATTTATGTTCTAAATCAATCAACAGTTCTGAGCATAACAAACACACACAAGAGGAAGAGTTCTGAACTGAACGAATCCTTCTTGTGGCATTGTAGACTGGGTCACATCAATGTGACACGACTAGCTAAGTTGCATAAAGATGGATATTTAAATTCGTTTGAATTTTCATCTTATGACACTTGCCAGTCATGTCTCAAAGGCAAGATGACCAAGACTCCGTTTACGGGACACGGAGAAAGAGTTACCGAACTCTTGGGACTTATACATAGTGATGTATGTGGTCCCATGTCTACACATGCCAGGGATGGTTCTTCGTACTTCATTACATTCACTGACGATCTCTCTAGATTCGGATATGTGTTCCTGATGAAACACAAATCAGAAGCTTTTGAGAAATTTAGAGAATATAAACAAGAAGTCGAGAACCAAACCGGAAAAAGTATTAAAATCCTTCGATCTGATCGAGGAGGTGAATACTTGAGCAATGAATTCCTGGACTTCCTAAAAGAGAATGGGATTCTCTCTCAGCTGACTCCTCCATATACACCACAGCACAACGGTGTATCAGAACGGAGGAACCGCACCCTATTAGATATAGTGCGCTCTATGATGAGCACAGCTGAGTTGCCTATTTCCTTCTGGGGTTATGCGCTGGAGACAGCAGCATACCTATTGAATCAAGTTCCATCTAAATCTGTACCTACCACACCATATAAGATATGGAGTGGGAAGAGACCATGTCTTAAACGAGTTAAGATATGGGGTTGCCCGGCCTATGTCAAAAGACAAAATCCGGACAAACTCGAGGCACGGTCAGTTCTATGTAAGTTTGTGGGATATCCCAAACATTCACATGGATATCTTTTCTACCATACAGAGGAACAAAAAGTGTTTGTTTCTCGACATGCCACCTTTTTGGAAAAGGAATTTCTTGCAAAAGAAATTAGTGGCGGTGAGGTAGAACTGGAAGAAATTCCGGCTACACAAACTCAAACTGAAGATTTAGTGGAACCAGAGGATTCGGTAGTACCCGACGAACCCCAGCCTCTCCGCCGATCTAGTAGGGTTCCTCGCCAACCTGAGAGATACTACGGTTTTCTCATGGACGGTGGGAGCGAGGATTGCATCATGGAGGATGATGACCCAACTAGCTTCGAGCAGGCCATCACGAGTGGGGACTCAGTGAAATGGCTGGATGCTATGCGGTCCGAGATGGATTCCATGTACACCAACAAAGTATGGACTTTGGAAATTGCTCCTGAAGGGGTAAAACCCATTGGGAGCAAGTGGATCTTTAAGAAGAAACTTGGTGTAGATGGGAAAGTGGAGACTTTCAAAGCTAGACTTGTAGCAAAGGGTTTTCGTCAAAGACCAGGTGTGGACTATGACGAGACCTTTTCTCCAGTGGCTATGCTTAAATCCATCCGGATCATGCTTGCCATCGCTGCATATCATGATTACGAAATCTGGCAAATGGATGTTAAGACCGCCTTTCTAAATGGTGATTTAGAAGAGTGCGTGTACATGACTCAGCCAGAGGGCTTCGTAGATAGTGGGAGCAGCGGAAAGGTGTGCAAGCTGCTTAAATCCATTTATGGATTATAGCAAGCATCGCGGAGTTGGAACATCTGCTTTGACGTCGTTATCAAAGAGTTTGATTTCGTCAAAAATCCAGATGAACCTTGTATTTACAGGAAGGTGGCAGAGAGTAAGGTTGTCTTTCTCGTATTGTACGTGGACGACATACTCTTGATAGGAAATGATATTCCTATGCTGCAATCGGTTAAGCTCTTCTTATCACAAAGATTCTCAATAAAAGATCTTGGTGATGCCTCCTGCATATTGGGAATAAGGATCTATAGAGATAGATCCAAACGGATTTTGGGATTGTCCCAATCCAGGTACATTGACACCATACTAAAGAGGTTTAGTATGGAAGAGTCCAAGCGTGGGAATTTACCCACGATCTCTGGAGTCACTCTCTCCAAAGAGATGTCTCCCAAGACTGATTTGGAGAGAGCTCGCATGCAAGGGATACCCTATGCTTCGGCAGTAGGCTCTATCATGTATGCGATGCTATGTACCAGACCCGATGTAGCATACTCACTAAGTATAGTGAGCAGGTATCAAGCTGATCCTGGAGAGAGTCACTGGACAGCTGTGAAGAGCATTCTCAAGTACTTGCGAAGGACTAGAGATATGTTCTTGGTGTATGGTAACGGAGAACTCCAAGTGGAGTCCTTTACCGATTCGAGCTTCCAGAGTGATAAGGACGACTCTAAGTCGCAATCGGGTTTTGTCTTTACCCTTTACGGAGGGGCGGTTAGCTGGAAGAGTTCCAAGCAGGAAACCATGGCAGACTCGACGATGGAGGCTGAATACATCGCTGCCAACGATGCTGCCAAAGAGGCTGTCTGGATCAAGAAGTTCATTACTGAACTTGGAGTGGTTCCATCCATTGAGCATCCAATACCTTTGTATTGCGATAACAATGGAGCGGTGGCTTTGGCCAAGGAACCCAGGTCCCATCAGCGATCCAGGCATATTCTGAGGCGGTATCACCTGATCCGGGAGATAGTTGATCGCCGGGAGATCGAGGTCAGGAGAGTTGACACGAAGAACAACACGGCGGATCCACTCATGAAGGCCATTCCCCAGACACAATTTGAGAGACTCTTCGGGATGCTCGGTATGCGATACTACAGCAGCTGGCCCTAGTGCAAGTGGGAGATTGTTAGTTGTATGTATGCCCTAGAGGACAGTATTGTACAGATGTTGTATATTATATTGGATGCTTGGACATATATAGAGGTGACTTTCTTGCTCGATATGATAGTATGCTATCTGGTTACTCTTTATCTTAACATGTACACTAGTCTCTTTATACTGTCTTGTAGTTACATGTTGGTAAAGCCCTTAGGATGTGTACTTGACTACCTGGACTATGATGCAGATCATACTAGTGGGGACATGGTAGTCCATAAGTACATCCTTCAAGGTCCCTAGTCGTGGGTGTATCGAGACGGGGCATCGATATACCAGAGTAGACTAGCGTATACGCTTCTCGACCCATGTGATGGGCGATGGATGATCCCATATCCATTGGTGTTTGACATCAGAGATGGTATACGGGTGCTCAGTGGAGACTGGGTACACTGGACGGACTCGCCGAGAACTCCCAGATGGTATTATACCTCACGTCAGATGGCAGTTCTCAGGTGACACTTGTACAGGTTAGTCTGTAGACCCGAGATCGTCATAGAGTCTTGTGTGATTCCCACTGTGCTTTGATCTCCACCTTACCACGTCCATGAGGGCGTGCAAAACGGTGGTCTTTGGGTACAGTCCCGAGTCACATGGAGGCAATGAGCGATAGGAGGGGTTTCGTCTCTCCCGGTATTGGGAGTTGATGTTGCGCTGTGCTCGATTGGCCGTAGCAGGGAAGTCCCTGGCCAGGGCTGATCAGAGATTTGCTGGTAAGTGTTACCAGTAGTTTCTCGACCCGTTACGAGCCTCACATCGGCACGACTTATCGGTTATTGGGGTCTGACGTATACCACCCCTAGACTTGATATGCGACGTATCAGACGAACAGACCGGACTGTACGGTAAGTGTTACTGGTCGGATTCGCAGGAGTGTGAGCGGGCTAGCTCGTCGATCTTCTGATCGCTCAATACCCGGGTGGCCGTTACGTTTAGCAGACCGCTTGCGGCTTGTGGATGCTTGATATGATCATCATCTGCTACCGGCGTATTGACGAGTCTTTAGAGTCCTACACAGAGGTTTCCTGGTTCAAGCGAAACGAAATAGGAGCGCATATGAGATATGTGCGGGACCGAGAATAATGCGTGTATGTGATACCGTATTTAATTCTCGCGATTAATGTTTCGTATGGTTGTATGCGATATAACCTAGTTATCGAATCGAAGATCGATTCGATAAATCGATACATTGAATACTAGTCGGTTATGTGCGACATGACCGGATCATTGAATCAAATGTTGATTTAATGATTTAATGTATAATTATATATTTGATATATTACTTTGCATTAGCTAGTATTGGTTCACTTTAAACGGATTTTTCTCACTTGGATTGCACATTGTATATGTGATATACTTTTGTGCAAATATATGTATCATGTTTGATGATGCATGTAGTTTTGGCTTTGTGTAAAGAATGCAACCATGGTTATGAGAGTGGTTAGGGTTTAAGATTTATTCTCTTATTATTAAATCCATTTATTATTTATTAAATAGATTTATGGAAACAAAAGGGTTTCATTTTATCATGAAGTGTGGTGAAGCTTCATGAAGCTTTTTGTAATGATGCCATTTTGTCTCCTTGCTTAAACCTAACCACTCCCACTAACCATGGTCAATTCTCTACACTTGACCATGGTGATAATAGCCACTGGTGCTATGTAAGTGACGGAATACTGTGTGCTGATTGCAAGGAACAACTGGGTAGAAGGGTGACAACCTCCTGTCGCTGCGCTCGAATGGCCTCAACCAATGAACTCATCGTCTGGCGCAAGTCCTGCATCTCTGCCACATGCCTAGCGATACTATCTGTCGAAGGCGGATCCGTCTGCACCTGTGCAACTAGCGTGCTATCCTGGTCAGTGCTCGTCTCACCCGAGCCAACTCTGACCTCGGCCCTCGCTGCACCTCACCGAGTCCCCATAGTCGTCGTCGGCAAAGGCTATAAATAGGAATAGGATTCGATATGAACACGGAAATCGAATCACAAGGATATGAATCATCAAGGAAGGAATTTCAAGTAATTGTACTTAGGTCACTTTAGGCGGAGTACTGCATCGTGAGTATGCTGCAGACATACACACAGTACGTTACTCTGCTTAAGCTACCTACTCCATCATATCAAGGTCATCCTACACTCCATAAGGTAAAAACCTAGCGCTCTGATAGCAACTTTGTCACGACCCGAAATTGGCACGTGACGGTCCTAATACTACGCAACGTCTACAGGCGTAACGCAGTAAAAGAAAGCCAAAACCCAGAAATCTAAACCATTAAAATACCAGAAAAGATAAGAAATATTGTTTAAAAGTCTTTGAAATCACAACCCAAATTCTTTAAAAGTCCAACTTTATTTCCTTTAAAATTTTGGCAGCACCTCCTTTGTAAAAGCTAGTCCCAAAAATGGGTACAACATAAATATAAAGTAAAGCATCCCCAACGGGAGCAAATCCACGCCCAAAGGAGGAAAAAAACCACCACAACAAATATACGACGCCGTAGCGAAGAAATAGAAGACGATAGAAAGGAAACTGTATAAAAGACAACAAATCCAACATAATATACAACATCGTCCTCACCAAGTCTCTAAGTCAATATGAAAATAGTAGATGGAGAGTACATGGATACAACGAATATACAATACAACGAATAACCACAAAACCCACCTAAGCAAACTGCACACTGTGAGCTGATGCGGTATCCGTAGCAAAAGATGATAAGATGTGTGATAATAGCCTGCCTCTGACTATCCTGAGGAACGCCTGCAAACACTGTGGCACAACGGGGGTGAGTTGCCAACTCGTGAATAGTAAATAATATATGTAGGTAATCGCAAGTATGCACGTAAAGCGTGAATCTAAGATATGCAATTAACAGTAACAACATGTCATATGAATGCAGAAAAATGGAAAGTACACCAGCAGGTACAACCAATATATATAAAGAAATAATGATATGACAACAGTATGCAATAATCATGCGATAGGGATATGAGAATGTAAATATGAAACAATCATGAAAGGTACACAACAGGTACTACTAGTACATGAAGCAGTGCACAACCAGATAAGGTGAGGTATGGAGTGAAGTATGTCATTTCCACGGAATCCTGACATCGTGGTAGGATCACAATCCAGCAAGACAATTTAAATCCCAATTCCTCTAATCAGCCCCCAAATTGGCTCTCATATTATCTAAGTATCACATCTCCTCAATTGCACAATATCAAGTATATCTCATATATCCCGAATGTACAACCTCAAGTATATCTCACATATATCGAATGTACAAAATCAAGTGGATCTCACATATCTCGTATATATCGAATGTACAAAATCAAGTGGATCTCACATATCTCGTATGTACAATATCAAGTATATCTCACATATCTCGAATGTACAACAGCAAGTAGATCTCATATATCTCGAATGTACAATATCAAGTAGATCTCACATATCTCGTATGTACCATATCAAGTATATCTCACATATCTCGAATGTACAACAGTAAGTAGATCTCACATATCGATCCAGTATCCAATCTCAAATGAATCTCTTATATCCCGAATCAAATCTCCAGCAAAATTCTAACATCCTAAATATAATGACATAAATAAATATGATGAGGTCAATACACATATATTAGCGTCCCATTCCACTAATATTGGTGTAAGGGTATATATAACAGCGGCTCAATCCCCTGTTATATATACAAAGGAGTAATTAGAAATATCATGAAACCAATGTGCCAAGCATCGACACAGAAATGCTGATCCATCAGGTGCTGTCTCCATGACTGGCCCCCTGATAGGTACGTATCATACGCTATCCCGAAAGCTCGAGTGCCTAGCTCTGACCCTCGCATCTCGACGTATCCATACGTACATGACTCCCGTCGGTATCCACATGATAGCCGCTGAGTCATTGGTCCTGTCACCGGATAGTATGGTTCCCCTAAGCCTCATCGCCTGACACCACGACATCGTTCTTGCTTCGGGGTACCTCCGGGCCCCACCATTTACCCGCACACGGACCCCTCCTTTCCTCGCGTGGGGTATACACATCGTAAATGACAAATCTCATGGTGGCTGCTGAAATATCATATCAAGGGAAACCGGGTTTTTCAAATAATGCATAATTTCATGAACTACCACGGTTCCCAAATCCAGAAAACATCATGAAAAATCCATATCTCAATGCGAAAATCCATGAATAAAGTATACGCATCATAAATCTGAAATGCGAGCATATAGAGGAAAAGCAGCAATTAACTATAACAAGTTAATATAACATCATGCGGTTCCTAATCTCTCCAATTCTAAAATAACATCAAGTAAAGGTAAACATGTCTATAACCAGATATATGTGCAACATAAAGGTATAGCAAGATATATGTATCTACCTATAAGTAATGATGTAGTATACCCCCTGGGTATAAGAATAGTATGTGCAAGGTATACCTGTAACTATGACATAAAGTGTGCATGTACCTATCACTAATGGTACAATACTCTATAGGTATACAGGTAACTAGCATGTAAGTATGTCAGAACATATGTGTAAGCATGTAGGCATATAGGTATGCTATAAGTCAATGCGTAAAGAAATATGAATCAAAGTCTCAATGTCCCTAACCAAGACATATTATATCTATAAGTGGGTTATGCGTGAGATGGCAATTATTGACTGTGTGTGTAGCATACAATTAGTGCTCGTGCAACATGAATCGTCAATAATATGTGCAGTGTCCTACTACTACTAGTCCAGGCACAACTATATCTAAGTAATAGGGTAAAGGCGCAATTCTAACAATAACGTAGAATATGCGACAAGTAATAAAATCTCTAGCCCTGACGCATAACGCCATGCGGGCGATTCCCCTGTAGATGTTAAATCTACTCACCAACGTTCCAAGCTAGGTGAAGCCTACCACCTGTTTTCCCCTTGTCGTAGCGTCCGGAGTCCCCGCTTGCGAACCTAAAATTTCACAAACACATCACATAAGCATATATTCTATATCGACGAAAAGACATCGAAACGCAAGAATAATGCCCCGAAAATTACACTGCACGCTTAGCGCATCTAACGCGCACGACCTCGGCCAAAAATCTTAACTAGGGTCGCCAAACTACGAAACACCTAGTCTAGATTCCGATCGTCCCGATCGCGCATTCAAAACACAGTAATAAACGTGGTCTCAATATAAATAACGTCGCAACGTCAAAATAAACTCACGCCTAAAAGTTACCAAAATCTAGTAAGCAGTATTTATCTTTTTAGCACAAAACTACAAGTTTTACCAAAACTATAATTTACAAATATCTTCAAATAGCAAGGTTAAACCATTTAAACCATTTCTATATTTTTAAACTTGCTTAATTAGGCTTTAGCAAAAACCTAGTAAGCAAAAACCCTTAATTAGACAAAGTAGTAATTAACAAAAATTAGCATTTTCTACTAGGTTAAGCTTTTCAAATTCATAAATTAACCCTTCAATTAAATATTAAACACTTAAATTAAGCTTTAATTCTAACTTGAATTTCTAAAACCATTTCTAGAATTTTGAAACATGAAATTTAAAGCTTAAACTAACATCTAATTAAGCTAGCATAAACATTTAAACTTAACAATTAGAGATTAGGGTTAGGGTTTTATACCTTCAAGAACACCACTTGAATCAAGGATAAAACCAAACTTTAGCCTCCAAAATTCTCACTAGAATGAAGATCCAAGCAACTTTTGTGAAGAAGAAAGAAGGTTTTGGATTTTATTTGAATTTCTATGAATTAAATTGGATTTTTCATGATTTATTTGTGCAAGAAATGATGAAAAATGAGTGAGAAAAGAAATGGGCAGCCAAGAACAAGTAGTGGCCGGCCATGAGGGAGTGTGTTTTTTTTTTGGTGAATTGTAGAATTTTCTAGAAGAAAATAGAATAATAGTATAATAAAACAAAAAGCTTATGTTCACACTACTTTTCTTTTTCTTTATTTTTTTAAAAAATAAATCCTTTCACCATAAAAATCTAGATATTTAAAAAGAAGGTTCTAAAATAATTGTGGTGATAATTTCCAAGAATTTTTATTTAGAAGAAATTTCCCGATTTACGTGCATAATTTACCGGCTAAAATAATATTTTATTTGGGAAAAATTCTATCTGAACCAAAACCTCCCAAATACCCCTAAAGTTCGCGCACAAGCTTTATTTTAGCTAAAAAAATGCCGGTAAGCTTATACGGACGTTTGATCGAAATCGGGTTAAAACGGGAAAAACCGACAATTTTGCCCTAAAACGGGAAAAACCGCAAAACGATTTCTGAAACGTTACAAAAACTCTGCCAAATCTATAGGTTCATCATCCAAAATATTCCCGGCGTCAATATCCTCAATCAAGTGAAAATCAATATTCTCAGACACCTCAACACAAGCATGGATATTAATCAATTCAGGTTCTAGAGTGGAGGTGTAGAGGTCAAAAGGATTGGGTGTGGTTTCACTCGAAAGAGACCCTTCACAATCGGGCAAATCAAACACTACAAAGTCACACAACTCATTATCTGTTCTATCTTTAATCAATGAATCGTTTGGAACACTAGATAGACATTCAAAACCGGAGTTGTGGGATTCAAGTTGAAACGGGTAGGCTTGATTCGGAAGGGGGTACAGCTCACTCTCTCCACTCAAATTCTCAACCTGTCCTACTGCCTTTTCATACATTGGAAAATTTGGAGCTAGTTGAAAACTAGCTACCGGGTCACTAGGTTGTATGAGGGCGGCCATGGACGCATTCAAATCGATCATTTGTTGGTACGATGCTACCCTAAAATCTTCCAAAGACTTTCCAAACTAGACATGGGTTGTGAAGGGGTTTCAGTAAAAGATTCAAAGTTGTTTGGATACTGAAAATTCCCAAATGGCGGTTCAGAAGCAATGTCTAGGAACGATGCAAAAGTCGGGTAGGACTGGTAGGAATTGAATGGCTGGACAGGAACAAGATCAACATTTGGATAAGAAGGTGAATGGAATTGTTGATCCCAAGAATCTTTAGTGGTGAAAGGAGTGAAAGATCGGCTACAGGATTGTTCAATATGTTCAGTGATGGACAAAGGACGACTTGCAAAAGGGGTATCAACATAAGAGGGTGGGGGAGGTTGAAAAGGTTGATACAAAGTGGATTGCGGAGGGCAAGTGTTTGTCCTAGACGCGTCTATCCGATCTTTCAAACAGATTTTGGGCATGGAGGGATCGTTCGACGTTCGGCCGAAGCAAGAACCGTAAGAAGTAATGTCTGGTTGTGGGTACCAAAGTTCGGCAAGAGTTTTTCTCGGTGGAGTACCCATGATATGAAGAGAGAAAGAAAGAAAGGAAGAGAAAAGGAGGGGAAAAAGAATGTGGATTTTTTTTTTATTAAAAAAATGTTTGTTTTTGGAGTTTTAAAAATTATTTGTTTGAAAGAATATGGAATTATGGGACTAAAATTTACAGGCACAATCACAATCACAATATGCACAAACACACCTAGAGCTAGAGTCTTTTAAAGTCCAACTAGACTGCTCCTAACTGTTCCAAAGGGCTAGAAATAGGACCTCAAACCGTCTCTTCTCCGCCAATTGCGGCCAGGTAAGTGCCAGGTAAGTGGGAGGCTCCCCACTACGTAAGTAGTGGTCCTAATTAAGTAACCACTTGCCTTGGACACACTTGCCTAGACACCGCAAAGTCAGGATAGAATAAACGGCCGATGCCTACAACCAGTCCTCTGTCCTATTGAGCGCGACGTCCTTAGGGCTGAGTCTAGTATTTTTTATTAGCTCAAGGTAATGCGTATGCAATTTGTGATTTGTGGGGTCTTAGGAAGGGTGATGAAATCCCCACCCAATCTGAATTGGTGTTATAGCCCCTTAATGTTCGTATTAATATATGCAAAGCGGTAAACAAACAAAATCTAAAACAACAAAAAATTATTTGGCGGCTGCGCAATCTGTGCAAAGAAACCTGCAGAAAATACAGTATAGTGGAATTCAGAAAGGGAACTAGAGGAGAGAGAAAGGGCAGAAAAAATTTGGGGCTCAGAAGCCTCAATATGACCGCGGCCGTATCCCCTCGTTGACCGCGGTTCCGCGGTCAAATTGATGAGTTGGCGACTGAAATTTAGGTCAATACACGTGCCCTTCTCTGTACACCCTAAAAAACCCTCTGTTTCTTGATTAGATTACTGTACTTGCGCCAGATTAGCCTGCACACTTGCACACAAAAATTATCAAAAATAACAAAAAGATTTTATTATATATATATATATATATATATATATATATATATATACAAGAAGAATATTAACCCGAATAACAAGAAAGAAAATCCCCGGCAACGGCGCCATTTGATCGCACGCTTTCGGCGTGTCGGATGTTCAAAGTTCTAAAGTTATAACCGCGATCAAGACGGTGTCGCTTTGCAGCTAGCCGGTTGAGCACGGGTCGATCCACAGGGAGATGGTTGTATGTCCGTTCTTGTCTTAGACGAGTCAATAAAGAATTTGTATATGTTTGTTCAAATCTAACCTATGTGTTTTATATGCAAGTATAAAGTTGTTAAGAAAAAGATACGAAAGTGTAAGCTAAAGAAATCCGCACTCAAAACCTTTGAGCCGAGTCTTGACCAATTGAAGCTAGAGCAATCGGCAACAACATGAATTAGGGGATTTAAGCACGGTATTCATGGAATACGGCTTATTTACCCTTGTCCTTCTGTTCTTGTCTCTTGCTTTCGCCTCCGGCCAAACCCAACGCAACCGGTCCCGGTTAGGAATCACCGTTACCTTGGTAGGGTAGGGTGCCTAACGGAGCGCTTGCGTAACGTTTGGGCGGAGTTCAAATGAAAATAACGGGAAAAGGAAATGAGGAATGAAACCTTAACTTACAATATTGCATTTATTCTTAACAACAACATATTACAACCATTCACAAAACGAACCAAAAAGAGCAAAAGAAAAGATAAACAAAGAAAAGAAAAGATTACAAGCAAGTAATTAAAAGTGCATGGAATTTAAGTGCATGAAAGTAAAGCAAGTATTAAAGTGCAAGAAAGTAAATGAGCAAGAAATAAAACTAGGAACCATAGAACCCAAAACAAGACATGGGTTCAATAACCAAATCTTAAACTTGCAAGCTCAATTAAGAGGTTGCAAGATCAAGAAAAGGCAAAGAACTCATGGAGAATGAAGCACAAAAGAGAGAACATTATTGATTCCAAAACGATACAACCCCTTGAGATCAATGACCAAAGCTTAAACTTGCAAGCTCACTTAAGAGGTTGCAAGATCGAGTTAAGGTAGAGAGCTCAAGGGGAAAGCTAAGCAAAAGAATGATACAAAATAACCCTCATTTTCATTTAACATCCACTCAAAAGCTCTCACAACAATTTAATGGAGGAAAGATGAAGAAGAAGAAGAAGAAGTAAACTAAAAACTAACAAAAAGAGGGCATGAAAAGAACACCCATGGCTTGGCAAGTTCTGGGCTATTTATAGGCAGGAAACAGAAAACCTAAGGCAACATTCTGGCACTATATGAATTTACCAATCTGCCCCCAAAAGACGACCAAGTGCGTAGCCCACATGGCCGCGGCTCCGCGGCCTTATTATAGAGTCTGGCCTTCAATTTTCTTCGTTGTCCCTGGTTTGTAGTCCTCTTCAGTGTGGCATAGTACTTTTCTCAGAATCCCTTCACATTTCTTCCAGATTTTCAGCAGACCAAAAGGTGATTTGATGTGGATCTTTTGCTATGATTTTCTTGAGCTTCACGTAGATATGTTGGATCTTGTGTTGACATTGAGCTTTGTGCATGAAAATGACATTGATTTGCCATTTTGCCCCTTAAATTGGTGTGCGGCAACATACAGATAGAGAGCGGAGACCCGTGTTTTATCTGTGGTTGGCAGTAATCCGGAATTTGTTGTTCTTTTCCATGAATTTCACTATTTAAGGATGAGAACCTGTATCCTGCAATTAACTAGCAAACACGGCTCAAGAGTACCTACCTATAAACAAACGAGCATAAGAATGGACGGTATTAAATGCAATATTCGGGTATGAACACTACCCTCTTCACTAATATAGGATTAGTGAAGCTAACACCCTATACTAAAGTGTTCATCTAGTAGAGGATGATAAAGTAGGATTTTAGCTCACTTTAGAATTACCTTTCTCACTTGTTTTTGAGCTTCTCTCAAAACCTAGAGTGCTCTCTTAAGTTTTGAGGAAGAAGAAGCAAATAATATATGTGAGAGAGAATGGCAACCATGGGTGAGAAAAAATCTAATATATCTCATGTGGAGACTTAACCATGAATTTAGATAATGGTTGGGTTAACAAATATCTAGTGTAAGACAAAACTAGTGGACTAAGTCAACGGGTCTCAAAGCTTCATGAAGCTTCATGCCATGTGACAAATTTCCAACTAATAAATGAATTACAATAAATAAATAAACCCTACATTATCTTTATCATGGTGTAAGTCTCATACACCCATGTTGCATGTATCATCAACCATGACGCATAAATAAAACACAATTAATATATATCACATATATATCAAGTGTGCACATGTGAGAAAAAGAAATGCATAAGTGAGCTAATAATAGTTAATGTAAATTAATATATCATATATATGTATATAATTATACATTAAATCATTAAATCAACACTTGATTCAATAATTCGGTTATATCTCATATGACCGACAAATACAATTTGTATCAACTTATCGAACCAACACTTGATTCGATAACCCGGCTATCTCTCATATAACCGTTCGATACTGTATAGACTTATTGAATCAACACTTGATTTGATAACCCGGCTATATCTCATATAATCGATCGATATTTTATATCGCGAGAATAGAATATGGTATCATATACTCGTATTAATCTCGGTCCCGCACATATCACATATGTGCTCCTACTTCGTTTTGCCTGAGCCAGTGAAACCTCTGTGTAGGACTCTAAAGACTCGTCAATACACCGGTAGTAAGTGATGATCACATTAAGCACCCACAAGCCGTCAACGGTACTAGCTGTACGTAACGGCTACCCGGGTATTGAACGATTAGAAGATCAGCAAGCTAGCCTGCTTTAACTCCTGCAAAAGCCTGTCAGTAAAACTACCGAACAGTCCGGTCTCTTCGTCTGATATGTCGCATATCTAGTCTAGGGGTGGTCAACGTCAGACCCCAATAACCGATAATTCGTGCCGATGTGAGGCTCATAACTGGTCGAGAAAGGTATTGGATGCACAATGGACGGAACCACTCCAAGTTCAGTTATGAACTTCTTCATCCGTACAACCTCTTTGGCAGTATCGTTGGCAGCGATGTATTTAGCCTCCATCATCGAGTCTGCCATGGTTTCCTGTTTGGAACTCTTCCAACAAACCATCCCTCCATTGAGGGTAAAGACAAATCCCAAGACTGACTTAGAGTCGTCCTTATCACTTTGGAAGCTCGAATCGGTAAATGACTCCACTTGGAGTTCTCCGTTACCATACACCAAGAACATCTCTTTAGTCCTTCTCAAGTACTTGAGAATGTTCTTCACAGTTGTCCAGTGACTCTCTCCTGGATCTGCTTGATAGCTACTTACTACACTTAGTGAGTATGCTACATCAGGTCTGGTACATAGCATCGCGTACATGATAGAGCCTACCGCCGAAGCATAGGGTATCTCTTGCATGCGAGCTCTCTCCAAATCAGTCTTGGGAGACATCTTTTTGGAGAGAGTGAGTCCTGAGATCGTGGGTAAAAACCCACGCTTGGATTCTTCCATACTAAACCTCTTTAGTATGGTGTCAATGTATCTGAATTGGGACAATTCCAGTATACGTTTAGATCTATCTCTATAGATCTTAATCCTTAAGATATAGAAGGCATCCCCTAGATCTTTCATTGAGAATCTTTGTGATAAGAAGAGCTTGACCGAATGCAGCATAGGAACATCATTTCCTATCAAGAGTATGTCATCCACGTACAATATGAGGAAGACAACCTTACTCTCTGCAACCTTATTGTATATGCAAGGTTCATCTACATTTTTGATGAAGTCAAACTCTTTGACTACAACATCAAAATAGATGTTTCAACTCCGCGATGCATGCTTTAACCCATAGATGGATTTAAGCAGCTTGCACACCTTTCCGCTGCTCCCACTGTCTACGTAGCCCTCTGGCTGAGTCATGTACACGCACTTCTAAATCACCATTTAGAAAGGCGGTCTTAATATCCATTTTCCAGATTTCGTATTCATGGTATGCAGCGATGGAAAGCAGGATCCGGATGGACTTAAGCATAGCTACTGGAGAAAAGGTTTCATCATAGTCTACACCTGGTTTTTGACGAAATGCTTTTGCAACAAGTCTAGTTTTGAAAGTCTCAACTTTTCCATCAAGTTTCTTCTTAAAGATCCTTTGCTCCCGATGGGTTTTACCCTTCAGGAGCAACTTCCAAAGTCCATATTTTGTTGGTGTACATGGATTCTATCTCAGATCTCATTGCATCCAGTCATTTCACAGAGTCCCCACTCGTGATGGCCTGCTTAAAGCTAGTTGGGTCATCATCTTCCATGATGCAATCCTCGCTCCACAGTCTACGAGAAAACCGTAGTATCTCTCAGGTGGATGAGGAACCCTACCAGATCGGCGGAGAGGCTGAGGTTCGCTGGGAACTATTGAATCATCTGGTTCCACTAAATCTTCAGTTGCAGTTTGTGCTGCTGGAACTTCTTCCAGCTCAACCTCATCGCCACTAATTTCTTTTGGAAGAAATTCCTTTTCTAAAAAGGTAGAATATTGAGAAATAAACACCTTTTTTTCCTTAGCATGGTAGAATATATATCCTTGTGAATTCTTTGGATATCCCACAAACTTGCAAAGGACTGAACGTGCTTCCAGTTTTTCCGGATTTTGCTTTTTGACATAGACTGGACAACCCCATATCTTAAATCGTTTAAAATATGGTCTCTTCCCATTCCATATCTCATATGGTGTGGTAGGTACAAATTTAGATGGAACTTGATTCAATAGGTATGCCCCTGTCTCCAGTGCATAACCCTAAAAGGAAATAGGTAACTTAGCAATGCTCATCATAGAGCACACCATATCTAATAGGGTGCGATTCCTCCGCTCCGATACACCGTTTTGTTGTGGTGTATACGGAGGAGTAAGCTGAGAGAGAATCCCATTCTCTTTTAAATAGTCACGGAATTCCGTGCTCAAGTATTCTCCTCCCCGATCGGATCGCAGGATTTTAATACTTTTGCCCGTCTGGTTCTCAACTTCATGCTTATATTCTTTGAATTTCTCAAAAGATTCATACTTGTGTTTCAATAGGAACACATGGCCGTATCTTGAGAGATCGTCAGTGAATGTAATGAAGTATGAAGAACCACTCCTAGCATGTGTAGACATAGGACCACATACATCATTATATATTAGTCCCAAGAGTTCTGTAACTCTATCTCCGTGTCCACTAAATGGAGTTTTGGTCATCGTGCCTTTGAGACATGACTAGTAAGTGTCATAAGATGAAAATTCGAATGAATTCAAATATCCATCTTTATGTAACTTAGCTAGTCGTGTCGCATTGATATGACCTAGTCTACAATGCCACAAAAAGGATTCGTTCATTTCTGAACTCTTCCTCTTGTGTGCGTTTTGTACGTTAAGAACTATGGTTTGATCTAGAACGTATATGCCATTATTTAACGATCCTGATCCAATCAACTTTTGATTCAGGAAGATGTTCATAATATTATCCTGTACTACAAAATTATATCCTTCTTTACTCAATAAAGAAACTGATATAAGATTGCATATCAGGGTCGGAATGTAATAGCATTCGTTCAGAATCAATGTTTTACCATTCGGTAATATAAAGTGATTTTCGCCAACTGCTTTGGCTGCAACATTTGCACCATTCCCTACTCTTACGGAATGATCACCTATTCCCAGTTCTCTATCTTTCCTTAGCCCATGTAACATATTACATATGTGGGATCCCAATCCGGTATCTAATACCCAGGACGTAGAGTGAACCAAGAAACAGTTCTCGATAATTAACACACCCGAAGGAGATGCATCAACATGCTCATTCTTCGTTTGGGTGGCGTGGAAATCCGGATATTTTCCTATTTCTTGCTCGAACTTATAACAATTATAAGTTGGAGCGGAACCAACGTTTCCCTGCCCAGCATAAAAAGTAAGTTCGGTCAATACATCCATATTATTATCTTGATTAAGGCCTGATATGGTCGCTACCTGGAGAGAGAGAGAAGAAAACACTTAGCGTATGCTCTTGCAAAGATTAGATTGGTTATTTATCTTATCTAATCGATATCTCCCACTGCTATTCTCAAATTTTCCTTCAAATCTTTAAAAAGAAAATTCAGCCAGGATTAATTGCATTCTACAACTTCGCTAACCGTTCAGCCAGGCCGGTGCCGGTACTTCTGAGGAAGGTTCCCTGTGCTTTCGCACGGACCTAATTAAAATAAACCTCATTTTCCCAGAGACGTAGCCCCGTTGACACCTTTCTAGACACCTAATGAGTTAGCTAATTGTAAAGTGCAAAACTCTCCCGGGAGCAAATTTTGCTCAGAGTGGGATCGGGATCCTACTATCATATAGAAGGTATGCAATCTTATTGCCAATTTCAACACTTGAAATTCCTGAATATTTTGCCCCTAATGACCTTAACATAATCAACAAATCATAAGCGCTAGCCAAGTTCAACCCGTCATTTCCTGATTGAATTTAACCAATCCGTATGACCCTTAACATAGTCAACAAAGTCGTACGACTACCCTAATCCAATCACATCTCATGCTTTAGCAGATAAGCATTAATTAGATACCGCACACTACGCCTTAACATAGTCAACAAACGTAGCACGAATACTAAGTAGCACTTATCTGAAATGACGGAGGGCTACGTCAGGTTTTTAAGAAAACCTTTTGCGTAAAGAACTTGATATAGTTATAGAAACTAGTGATTTTTGAAAATGAGTGTTTTTGAGGCTTTTTACTAGTTTTGCTAAAGAGGTAACTCCCGGTGAAGGGATCTCGGCTCTTTCCTTATCGAATAATGTGCAGGATATTTCATAAATACCTCTATGCAAAGCAAGAACTAAAAGAAGAAATCAAAAGCAAAACCGAGTGGGTTGTAGCATCTGCTAGATTTTGCTAAAGAGGTCACTCCCGGTGATGGGATCTCGGATCTTTCCTCATCGAATGAGGTGCTGGATATTCTACAAGGAATACCGCTATGCAAAGCAAAAACTAGAGCTACCCTTTTCGAAAATATGATTCTATAACATCTTTTAGGTTTCTTTTCTTTTCATTAATCTCATTAATGAAATCCCATCATTTATACTTCCTAAACATCACAGAAAATGAAACGAAAATACAACGTACGCTTATGTCATCCGCATTCGCCACAGTGTCCCGTTATGTACCGTTATGTTACTTAACTAACGGCATACCGGGACGGGACTAGCGCGGGTGCAAAACATAAGCAACGTCTATTATATATCTCATATATAATATATAGCCATTCATCTCAGAATCTACAGTGATCACATCACAGAATATCAGCAGCAGAAGATAACATATGAAATATTGGATATATTAGGAGGTCCGTGTTTTATTTTGAGCCTGTATAAAACACGGATTCCACAGTCGTGATGAATAGCCAAACCCACATCCCTAGACCCCTACGAGAGCGACAAGCAACCCTACCAATTCTAAAGTTAGGAGACCCGGACTCGACTCTTCGATTTGGTCTCCCACTGGACTCTAGAACCCGGTTACTTGTGCTCCCCTCCTTGGGTCTATCCTAATGCGTAAAGGTAAATAATATACAACAATGGTGACATCATCCTCCACCCGGAAGTGCCCCAATAAAAGAATATTACATACAATAAATTTTACACGAATGAAAATAAAAACTCTCATCTCACATAAAACCCCCGGCTATTCAAAACATGACAATCCAATATAACATATCACAGTAACACATAACATCACATGTCATCAACGTAAGTAAATATGCGTATTCCAATTGTCGTTGACATATAGCAATGAAACCGGCGATACTGTAACGTTTTAGAAATCGTTATGCGAATTTTTCCGTTTTAGGGTAAAATAGTCGGTATTTTCCGTTTTAACCCGATTGTGATCAAACTTCTGTACAGACTTGACTGCGCCTAGTTTAACTAGAATAGTGCTAGTGCGCGGGCTTTGGGGGTCAATTGGAAGTTTTGTTTCACATAGAATTTTTCCCTAAAATAATATTATTTTAATGTGTTAAATATGCACTTAATTATTGGTAATTACATTTTGGGTTGGGTTAATTACTTCTAATTTGAATCATTGCTAATCTAATCACTAGATATTTTGTTAATCCAACCTTCTTTAAATATCTAGATATTTGTGGCAAAAGGATTTAAATTTTAAAGAAAAGAAAAGAAAGAAAAGGTGGCATTTTGCATTTAATGAGCATTTATTGACTTCTTTTGCTAGAAAACTCCACACACTTCACAAATTTTCCCCCACTTCCTCAAATTGGCCGAGCTCCCTCATGTTCTGCCCTTTTGATTTTCTTCCCCATTTTCATCAATACCAAGCTCAATAAAACCCTAAAAATCCCTAAATAATTCCACAAAACTCATAAACAAACAATAACCAATCATTCTTCTGCACAAATCTTGCTTAAGTCTTCAAGAAAAACATCATTTTTGAAGGAAAAAGATGATGGATCTAGTTGCTTTGGTGTGTTGAAGAGGTATAATTTCAAATCCAAATCTTTAATTGTTGTGTTTAATCATTTAGTTAGCTATTTAATTGGTTAATATAACTTTAAATTCATGTTTAATTCATTCATGATAATTATGTGAAAATCAAGTTAGGGTTTATGTTGGATAATGGTTAAAGTGAAGACTTTGAAAACTTAATCTAGTGGATGAAAGTTGTTGTTAATTCCTAATTTGTTTAATTGAGTTTTTAGCAAACTAGGTTTTAATAAAGAAAAATTGAGTGAGATTAAAATTGTGGTTATGGTTTGGATAACTTAGTTAGGCTACTTTACGATGTTGGAAATCGTTTGAATTGTGTTAGCTTTAGACTTGTGCAAAATTTTGCGATAAGTTGCTTACTAGGTTTCGGTAAATTTTGGATGTGGGTTCAATTGGCCGTTGTGAGGTTTTATATATATTCTTCTTCGCATTTTATTGTGTTCTGTTTGCACGATCGGTACGATGGGGGTCTAGACTGGGTGGTTGCATAGTTTAGCGACCCTCGCTAGGGTTTTTGCCGATGTCGTGCGCGTTTGGGGCGCTAGGTGCACAGTGTAATTTTCTGGACGTTATCCTTGCGTTTCATTATCTTTGTGTTGGCGGAGGATATTTAGCTTATGTAATGTGTTTTTGAAATTTTAGGATCGCAAGCGGGGACTTCGGACACAGCGAAGAAAGGAAAGCAGGTGGTCAGATTTCGTAGTTCGAGATCATCGGTGAGTAGATTTAACATCTATGGGGAAATCGCCCGTATGACGTTATGCGTCAGGGCTGGATATGATATGATAGATGCATGTTATTCGCATATGGGTTGTGCATATGAACTTTATTGCATATAGTTACTTGTTGTGCCTGATCCTGTACCTATTGTACACTGCACTATTATTGACAGTCCATGTGCACGAGCACCTTGTATGTCTATGCCAGCGCCCCAGCCGTCATTCCGACGCCAATTGCGGAACAAAAACTTTTGAAACTAGCGCTAACGGAAACTTAAAACCTAGATCGTACCATTAACCGTAAACTAGAAACTGTAAAAGAGTTTGACGAGATTATACCAATCGATCCGTGTCCTTCGGTCTTCAATCTTCGCACCAAACTCCCGCTGCTGCGCCGACGAAGTCCGCTCTCCGATCTCGCTCGTCGAGGTGGCACCATATCATCGATTCTTTATACGAGCTCCCGCTTCGAACCGAAGCAACTCGAACATGAAGTTTGCTAGCCGACATGTCCAAGATTGAAGTAGAGAGAAGTGTGAATACTTTGTCTCAAACAACCTAGAGTTCTCATCACATGAGAGGGATAGAGTGGAGGTTGAAGAAGATGCAAAGAGATGAAGAGTGTGAGCTCAAGAAAATATCTCAAGAGAGCAAAAACCAAACACCAAAAATGATGTGTGCCGCCCTCTCATTTTGGAAATGATATATATGAGGTTCTGTGATGAAATATCAAGGAAAACATCTTACCAAAATATCTCCACAAACCCTAAAAATATCTACACCCAAAACAAACTCCATTAATTCTATCATGACTCACTAGATGACTCATTACTATGAGTCATTAGTGAACATGCTAGAATCAATGAGTCATAACAATGAGTCACACATTCCAAATCCAATAATCATTTAAACCAAAATGATTAACCCAAAAAGAAACGCATCTTCTAAAGTAATCTCGTAACGGATTACGAGAATACCCCTCACCTGTACATACATACCTGTATCCGTATTCCGACCGAATACGAATACCATTAGACAAAAGTATTCTAACACAATATAATACTTGGATCTGGCTTAAATCAAAGCCCACCAGTATTATCTGTCCGAACCATGACACGTGCACAAGTGCACGTGTATGTTCGAACCCTGCCATAAAACCATATGGCCTCTACAACGTTTCGCCCGAACTTGGGAAACTATCTGTGGGGGACTCTAAAGACTCGTCAATACGCTGGCAGTGGGTTTAACCACAAGCCGTCAGTGGTACTATCTATACGTAACGGCTGCCCATGTATTGACCGAAAGGGAAGCCGATGAGAGAATTCATCCTGGAACCCTACTGAGCCTATCAGCGACAATATCCGTACAGTCCGGTTCGTTCGTCTATGAGCATCGCATATCGGGCCTAGGGGGCTGGTAACGTCAGACCCCCAATAGTGGTATAAGTCGTGTCGGAGGGTAGCCCTGAACACCCTGAGAAACTACTGGAATACCTACCAGTAATTCTCACCTGCCTTGGCCAAGGACTTGGTGTAATGGCTCTCCTATACACAGCGCGATCTCACCCCCAATACCGGGAGAGACGAACGCTCACTGCCTCTATGTGGCTCGGGACTGTACCCAACTAAAACCTGTTTGCACGACTCCTTTGAGTCTTGGTAGGGTAGTAATTTAAGTACAGTGGGAACTCACACAAGACAAATGACGACATCAGGTCGATGAACTAACCTCTACATATGTCACCAGGGAACTGCTATCTGACGCTAGGTATAAATACCAACTAGCAGGTTCCCGGCGAGTCCTGTCCAGTGCTCTCATAACCCAATGAGCACCTGTATACATCTTAGATGAACTAGCTGACACCAATGGCTTGTGAGACCGGCCACCGCCCCTCGTCGGGTTCTCGACAGTATACACTAGTCTACTCCAGAGTATCGATGCCCTGTCTCGAAACTCCCACGACCAGGGACCACTTTTAAGGATGTGCTTATGGACTACCCAACTCTCACGTATATGATCGCCATCATACTGCTGGTAGTCAAGCAAGAATCCTAAGGGCTCTGTCAACGTGTAATAGTGATCATGTCACCTAAATCTGTACACGATGATAAAGACAAACCAGATAGCATACTATCATCTTGAGTAAGACTGTCCTACCGGTATAGGTCCTCCTCATTCATTGCAATCACATGCCTGCGATCCAATAATTGACTTTGAGGGCACTACATCCAACAATCTCCCACTTGCACTTAAGGCTAATTATTGTGATGTCGCATACTCACAGCCCGTGTGATACCCAACACCCAACTCCTCTACTAATCAGTTTCACAAAGCTCGTTTGTAAAACTCTAGTGTTCGAGAAATAGCCTCAGTTAGTTGATCCGCCCTTATGTTTCTTTCTATGTCTCTCTTAATCTCAAGTTCGCGGAGAAAGCCATCTCCCGAATTGAGTAATACTTGTCTTAGAATATGTCTGGATATCTGATGGGACCTAGTTCATAAATGAACTCCAAATCCAAACTTCATAGACTGTATCGTCAACTGAACCTAATCAGTATCCTGCACCATGCCTCCCTCAGTATCCTCTTGGACCACCTGTCTATAATACTGCCCCCTTCGTCGGAGGGAAAACTATAACTCTGACAGTCACTCTGTCATCCATGTCACCTTGGAAGCCTGGAATGATAACCGTCTCCCAAAGGAGGCTGCCGTTATCAAATCCCTAGAACATCCACTTATGTTCTAAAACTGCTTCCTAACTTTTCTCCAGGATTGGATTAATATCTCAACTTATTGCATCTAGTGCAAAAACAATATCTGGTGTGGTACTTGACATCTCACGAATAACTCAATTGCTTAAGCAAGTGATCTGCCAATCATGCACTTCCCTCTCCCCTTTAGTCTGTAAGACACCTTTAGAGAGGGTGACTCCATCACCTGCAGGTACACCACCATGCCAGGAGTCGTCCATTCTAAAATACTATTGGAATACTGTCTAAGTACCCAGATTGGGAAACTACCCAAATTTAGATCTAAAACCATAGATCTAGTAACCAGAATGTCTGATATTATATCTATATCCTGTGTGGAGAAACTCTGTGTGACAACCACAATATAACCGATCGTAGGATAGGAATCTCACTTCCTACAAAGTGCATGTCATCCAAATACCAGGACATCACACCCTACTACCTTCTTAACAGATCCATCCCCTATTCTGATGAAGTCAAAACCATGACTGTCACATCAAAATTAGATGATCTATCTCCGCTACATCTGCTCTAGTCTATAAATAGACATAAGCTACTTGCCCACTATGCTTCCGCTGCTCCCACTGACCACAACAACTTTCTGGAAGAATAATATATACGTGCACTTCTAAAGCTAGTTTAGAACGACGCTATACTCATCCTCCTGCCGGGTCTCATAGCCTGGAACAACAGTAGTGTCAAGTCTGGGTAAACAAGAACCTCCCTGTCACCGTCCTTGAGGCTAATGGAGTACCTCTCGGGTGCCTGAGGTTGCCCACCATATCTGCGGAGTGGCTAATGGAATGTCAAACCCGATTGAATCTTTATGTCCTATTAAATTTTCAGTAATCGTTTGCTGTTCTGGAACCAGTTCTACCATACTCCCACTACTGTTTTCTGAAAAAATCCATTTTACTAAAACTGTGGTGAGTCAAGAACAATATCACTATTGATCTTCCAAATGGTAGAAAATCAACCCTCATCATAGCCCGGGTCAACCCACAAACTGCCATTACAGAAACGTGCCTTGAGTTATCCAGAGTCTGGTTTTAAGCATAAGCCGGACAACTCCCCGTACCTTAACACCGTTAAGATACGAACCATTCTATATCCAATATAGAATCCGAGGCACAGATTTAATTGGAACTAGATTCAAATCATGCAGCTGTCTCCAGTGCATGTCAACAAAATGGAGAGAGGTTGATCAGCATTACTCAACTTAGGAATGCATCCAATTATGAGTAACCCTAAAGAGAAACAAGTTTCTCAAAACCATTACTATCAACTGAATACCATACATAAGTATCTACATCTTCGATCACCTTGAAGAATCCCAATACTTGCAACACCTGATTCTCTACTTTATTCCTGTACCCACAACTTCTCAAAACTTAGACCTTGTATTTCTATGAAACACTTGTCTAAAAACTATAGAAGTCACAAGTAAACAGAACATAGTACGAGGACCAACTCCTTTGTCCTAATAGACACTGGATAACATACAATACTCTGTATAAGTCCGCTGAGTTGAATAACTCAAAACCTGTGTATCGTTGGTTGAAAACTGTACTTATGGTTAAGAACTACTCCGCTGTTCAATGCTCCTTACCCAATCGTCAACTGATATAGGTAAATGTCACAGATATAATTTCAAAAGTTATATCTCACTTTATGAAAATAAACATACAGATATATCAATTTGAAATTGGTGCATAACAACGGATATTCAAAACCAAATACTTGCCGTCAGGCAAAAACCCATGCGATTTCCTCAAATATCACCAATTACAATGAATTCCAATATAATGAGGATGATCACCTAATTCCCAATAAGTTATTCCCACTCATCATCTGTAAAACAATACAGATGTGAGAATCATACCTGGTAAATACATACCGTGGAGTAAGTGTCTAATTGGAAATTCAGTTTTCTATTAACAATGTACAGTGAAACTGAAACATGAAAATGTTTCGAAAGGGTATCCGGGTATTCGTAGTAATGCCTCTTCCATAATCCAGATTCATGACTATAACCGTATATTTCGTTGCCATCTCTCCAAATCCCTTTATTTGTCTTTAGTCGTTACCTTCTGTACACCATCGTTAGGCTAAATGGTTTTCTTCCTTCCCTACCATTCGGCACCAGCCTATGGTTTGGAAGAAGACTATCCAGTAAGCATAATAGGTGTACTCTCATAATCCTAGGAGTACTCGCAACTTGAGAGAAGGTGATGATAAAAGACAACCTGAATAAACCTTATTTTATTTCTCCCGAACCTGAATCCATCCTCGAATCTGGAACAAGTTCCTTCGAGTTCGTATATAACCATACGATGGATTTATCCAATGGAAGTGGATGTCCGTAGTAATACGGGGTGTTATGGAGAAATGCAAAGGTGAAGTAGGAGTAGCGATGAAATACGCAGTTTGGTCGTGAATGATAGCAATCGCAATTTACTTTGACTTCTTTCTAATAGCTTCATATGTCTTTACTTATTACCTTTTGTACACCACACTTAGGATAATTGGTTTTCTTTATTCCCTACCTTTCGGCACCTGCCAATGGTTTGGAAGAAGACTATCCAATAAGCGTAATAGGTGTACACTCCTAAACCATGGAGCCCTCGCAACCTGAGAGAAGGTGATGATAAAAGACAACTGAATAGTCCTATTCAATTTCTCCTGAACCTGAATCCATCCTCGAATCTGGAACAAGTTCCTCCGAGTTCGTATATAACCATACGATGGATTTATCCAATGGAAGTGGATGTTCTTAGTAATACGAGGTGTTCTGGAGAAATGCAAAGGGTAAAAGACGGAGTGGCAATGACTTATGCAACTCAGACAATCCAAAAGCCAGTATTTTAAGAAGGTTTGGTTAACTTGGTCACTGGGTCATAGTCTAGAGTCGGGCCATGGTCGCTGCTAAAGAGAGAGAGAAAAGAAACACTCTGCGTGCACTCTAACCTAGATTAGAATGGTTATCACTTTATCTAATCAGGAAACCTCCCACTGTATCGTTAAATTCTCCTCCATACCTGAAAGAAGAATTAGTCGGGATCACCCGAAGAGTAAACCAACACATCAGTAGGAATCAGGATCCAACTATCATCGCATGATAACGTGAAGGAATCCACTCATGTTATCACACTCCGGAAGGTATGCGCATGCCTGGAAAGTTTCCTGTATGTTTGAAACTCCCGATATGGATTTTTTCCCCATGCTCTTATGACCTTGACTAAGGGCCAACAAATCATAAGTCACATGTGAAGTTTTGCCCGTCATTGTCCAGGTTAGTTTGAACCCACCCGTACTCGCCCTTGACTAAGGGCCAACAAGGCTGTACAGTTGTCCCAAACCAACGCATCTATTTATACAACAGAAAGGTAACAAGCAGCTACCATCCACTATGCCTTGACTAAGGGCCAACAAACATAGCATGAATACTAAGTGCTACTCGTCTGAAACGACGGAGGGCTACGACTGTTTTTTGGCGAAAAACCTTTAACGTAATGAACTTGATCTCGTTGAAGGAACCTGATAGCTTTTTACAAAAAAAAATATAGTAACGAAAACCTTTGCTAAAGAGGTCACTCCCGGCGAAGGGATCTCAGCTCTTTCCACGTAGAATGAGGTGCAGGATATTCCAACTGAATACCGCGATGCAAAGCAACAAGTAATCGACTATAGTAAAGTTATTACCCTGACGCAAACTTCTGCCCAAGGGGTCATTCCCGATGAAGGGATCTCGGCCCTTGCCTCGTCGAATGAGGTGCTGGATATTCATAACCGAATACCACTGTGCATAACAAAAGAAAATGTCCTTGTAATAACACTTTTTGAAAACTGTTCCAACAACGTCAAACAGGTTTGTTTTCCATTGCATTGATCAGAATCAACGTAGTCCCATCAATTAATCACACCGGAAAAGAACGGAAATAAAATGTACGTATATGCCATCCGCATTCGCCACTGGGTCCCGTCATCACCCGTTAGGTTACTTAACTAACGACAGAGCGGGGACCGGACTAGCGCGGGTGTAAAACATATACAACATCTACTAGTATATATATCAATATACAATAATCGCTCCAGGCGTGATAAATGCAACATTACAGAAAAGTAATAAGCATCACAGAACAATACAGATAATCTGGGAGCCCCAGGTTTCACAGAGCCTCTACTGAAACCCGACGTTCCCTTGGTCGTGTGGATAGCCTGTGCAATGAAACCTAGACCCCTACGAGGGTTACCTGCCAAAAACTGAAGCGAGGCAGCCCCCTACAACAAAATGAATGGACCACCCAGCACTTCATGGAATCCGGTAACTTGGGCACTTGTTCATATCAGATTTTTGCATTTTTATACCGCCCAATTTTTATCACATTGATTATCAGTAGGTACTCTTAAGCCGTGTTTGCTAGTCAATTGCAGGATACAGGTTCTAAGCTCTAAACAGTGAAATTCATGGAAAAACATGACAAATTCCGGATTACTGCCAACCACAGATAAAACACGGGTCTCCGCTCTCTATCCATATGTTACCACACACCAGTTTAAGGGACAAAATGGCAAATCGATGTCATTTTCATGCACAAAGCTCAATGTCAACACAAGATCCAACATATCTACGCGGAGCTCAAGGAAATCATGGCAAAAGATCCACATCACATCACCTTTTGATCTACTGAAATTCTGGAAGAATTTTGAAGAGCTTCTGAGAAAAGTACTATACCAAACTGAAGATAACAACAAACAAGGGAATCCGTCCAAACCTAAGGGCCCAACTCCCCAAAAAGGCCGCGGAACAGCGGCATAAGAATGCTTAGGCCGCGGAACCGCGGCCGTACGGCCTCGGCAGAAGGTCACCTTTTGGGGGCAGATTGGTCATTTCATTTTTGTTCTGAATGTTGCCCTAGAGTTTTTGTTGCCTGCCTATAAATAGTCCAAATCCTGCCAAAGCCAAGGGTGCTTATTCTTGTATTTAGATTTTAGGATATATGTTGTTGTTCTTCTTCCTCTTCTCATCTCTTCTCCATTAAAACCTTGTAGTGAGCTTTTGTGAGTGAAGTGATGAATAAAGAGTTCTTTTTGTTACCATGCTTGTCTTGTTATGATTGTTACTTATAATTGCTTGTATTTTTCATTTTCTAATCTAGTTGTTGTTATTTGTTGTTTGTTTGTTTCTTGTTCTCTTTTTCTTTATCCTTAAACAACAATGATGCTTAAGCTTGATCCTTGCCAAAGTGAGGTCTCAAATAGCTAGTTGTAATCTTCTAACCTCTTTCTTTCTATCTTCCTCCTTTGTTTTATTTTCCTTTTTCTTGTAATGGGTGAGTAGTTTTCTCACTTGTTAGGGTAGGATAAGGAAAGTTTGAGAGAAGGAAATCTCTCTCACTCTTTTCTTGCCCAACATCTTAATTCGGACTCCCGTTAATTGAACCACAATCCGCTCCCTACGGCACCATATCCTACATGATAGCGGTGATTCCTTAGTGAGACCGGTTGTGGTTGAATTAACCGGAGGTTAAGGCTAAGAGCCAAGAACGGACGGACAAGCACCAAAAGGAAGAACTTAAGCGTTGGAAAGCCTAGCTTATACTCGCAAGTTCCTTCCTAGTCGTGCCAATCCCCGTTGTTGCCGATTACCGTAACACCGATATTATGAGTGGCAACGAAAGAAGTGAGCGACTCCTAACTCAAACTAACCTAATCCTAACCCTAACAAACTCTCTTTATATATCATTTTAACACATAGTTAACCTAAAAACAAACCTGTACATTTGGACTTAACTCGTTAAAGCACTTAGAAAAAGATTCCCATCTTCCTGCGGACGACCCGTACTCAACCGGCTAGCTACAAGCGAAACCGTCTTGATTGCGGTAATTAACTAAGCACGCATAAACTCTACCAATCAAATGGCGCCATTGCCGGGGAGACGGTAGTTTATTGCTTTGTGTAATTTCGGGTTAATTTGTGAATATAAATCTAACCGAAAAACAAAACCAAAAAAAATATACATTGTAAAAAAACTATCTTGTTATTTTTGATTATTTTTTGTGCAAGTGAGCAGGATAAAAAGACGGTCGAGTTCAGTGCCAAAGACGTGGGAAGTTAGACCCATATCTCGCGGCCACACCGCGACGGATCAAGACGGAGCCAACGGTCTATTGTAAAATTTTGGAGCAGATCCAGTTAACAAATCAAGATTCAGGACCTCCAGACAAGAAGAGGACAGCCAAGTCAGCACCTACAAGCAAAATGAAGCTCCAAGTCACCCTTCAACCCACGGAACCGCGGCATAAGCTCTCTTAGGCCGCGGATCCGCGGCGGTTTGGTGCCTTCAGAATCCCAATTTTTTGGTAAGTTCTTCTATCCTCTTCCCCACTCCTCTGAACTCCACTGAACTGTGTTTTCTGCAGCATTCTTTGCGCAAATTCTCTCCCCCTTCGAATAAATTGTTTTTGTGCAGGATTCTTTGCGCCGCGCTAAAAAAATAAAAAAATTGATTGCAGTTGATTGTTACTGCTTTGCATTTATTAATACGGACTTTAAGGGGCTTGAAACCAATCCAGATTGGGTGGGGATTTCATCACCCTTCCCAGGACCCCAGAAATCACAAAAAGCATATGCATTGACCATTGTTTAATTAAAAAATACTAGACTCAGCCCTAAGGACTTCGCGCTCAATAAGACAGAGGACTAGTTACAGGCATCAGCCGTTTATCCTATCCTGACTTTGCGGTGTCTAGGCAAGTGTGTCCAAGGCAAGTGGTTACTTAATTAGGACCACTACTTACGTAGTGGGGAGCCTCCCACTTACCTGGCACTTACCTGGCCGCAATTGGCGGAGAAGAGGCGGTTTGAGGTCCTATTTCTAGCCCTTTGGAACAGTTAGGAGCTGTCTAGCTGACCTAGGTGACCCTAGATCTAGGTGTGATTGTGCATATCTTGTTTGTGATTGCTTGAAGCAGTAAGTCCGTACATATTTCTGTAAAGCTCTTTCTAAAAAGAAAAAAAAACACACAAAAACCAAAAACTTTTATAAAAACTTGCCCTTTGTCGCTCACCTCCTATCGTATTTCTCCATTGACGTTCTCTTACCCTCACCTTCTCCGCTTTGACTGCACTAAACTCTTTTAGTGTATGTCCGCTTGGACTCGGGACACTAGCGCCCGCCTAGTCCGCGTTACGTTAGTCGCAACCGACTACGCGATCGACTCAGACGTCGAAACTCCGTCCACGCCTCTTTCACCCTTACCTTTGCCGGCCAACTCCGACGTTGACCAGAATTCCGTTCATACATCCTCACCTTCACCATCACCAACCTCTTCTTCCGCGATGTCAGGATTTAATCCAAACATCCCTACAACTCCCCCGGGATTGATTCAACCTCCTATGGATGCGAATAACCCACCACCACCGCCTGTCGTAGCGCCACAGCGAATCGCGCTCCAGGATCGTTTCTATCCCACCCGCTCTGCACTCCCCACCTGTCTTTCCCTTCCACCGGCCAATGGGGATAATTTTGAAATTAAGCCCCACTTCATTAACATGCTTCCGAAATTTCATGGGCTTGAATATGAAGATGCCTATATCTTTATCAACAAGTTCCAAAATGTTTGTGCCATGATGAAAACTACCCAGCTGTCGGACGATGCTATACGGCTATGCGTCATTCCGTTCACTTTGTGCGATCTTGCTGAAAAGTGGCTGTACAGCACTGCTTCCCACTCCATAACCAGTTGGGACGAGTTTGTGAAAGCGTTTCTCAAGAAATTCTATCCGAATCATAAAACCACGAGGATCCGTAACGAAATCAACCAATTCTTCCAGCTTCCTACTGAACCCTTTTGGAAGTGCTTTGACCGGTATAAAGACCTCCTTGTTCAGTGCCCTCACCACGGTATTGAGAAATGGAAACTTTGCCAAACCTTATACGAGGGCCTGAACCCAGCAACCAAGCAGTTGTTGGAAACCATTTGTCAGGGCCACTTCCTATCGAAATCTGACGAGGAAGCGTGGCAATTCTTCGACGACCTTGCGGAACAAATGCTTCAATGGGAGAGCACCAGACCAACTTCTTCTTCTTCCTCCGCTTCTACTAGTCAGTCTAGGGTAGGAATTCACCAACTTGATGTCTCTATTGCGATGAAAGCTGAAATGTTTGCAATAACGAGAAACCTTGAAGCGATAGAGAGCAATTTTTCATCTCCTGCTCCTGCCCCTGTTCTTCCCCTTCGTACCATTTGTGCTTGTTGTTCCGATCCTTCTCACTTAACCGAAGAGTGTCCTTACAATCCACCATCTCAAGGACAGGATCAGGTTAATGCTGCATTTCAGCAAAGACCGAGAAATGATCCATACTCTTCCACCTACAATCCCGGTTGGAGGAACTACCCCAATTTCGCCTGGAATCAGAATCAGCATCAATTCCAAGGCAACAATTTCCAGAGGCCCCCTCCTCCACAACAACAAGCACAACAACAAACTCAACATCAGTTTCCGCAGTCCTTCCAACCCCAACCTTTTCAAAATCAGACGAACAACTTTGCACCCAACAATTCTTTTCCGCAAAACAACTTTGTTCCGTCAAACAACGATAAGGTTTCCTCGCTAGAACGAAGTCTGGAGGCGTTCGTTAATCAATCGACACAATCCACCGCCAACATCCAGTTGTCTATTCAGTCTTTGGTGCAACACACTGCTGCACACGGGCAAAGCATCAAGACCATCGAAGCCCAGATTGCACAACTGAACGCGGCGTTAAGCGAGCGAGAAAAGGGGAAGCTTCCATCTCAACCACTCCCAAATCCCGGTCACCCACATAATGTACATGTTGCTCTTGAACAACAGAACCATAATGTGAGTGCCGTGAATACATTGAGATCGAGAAGGATGCTGCACAACAACATCGGCACAACAATTGAGGATAATGACACCCCGGCAGCTTTTTCTTCTTCTTCTTCGTCTTCTGAGCCTATTCTCCATTCGTTAAAAGGCTCTTCTTCTTCTTCTGCTCTGAACGGACCCACTTCTCACTCCACGAAAACACCAGCTCTGGGATCCGTTCCAACTCCACAATCTCCTCCATAAGCATTGGACTCAACCAATTTTAAAAACGTTCCATTTCCAAACCGGTTGAGGTCCAATAAACAAAATCCGCAAATGGAGAAGATTCTGGAGTTGTTTAAGCAGGTTAACATCAACATTCCCCTTTTAGATGTTGTCCAACAAGTCCCATCGTACGCGAAAATCTTAAAGGACTTGTGCACGAAAAAGAGGAAATCCCAGGTACCCAAGAAAGTTTTCTTGGCTAGTGCTGGGAGTGATGCTCTTACCCAATCTTTACCTCAAAAACGGAAGGACCCTGGCTGTCCTACGATTTCTATTATCATTGGGGATAAGAACATCAACCGCGCACTATTAGATCTTGGTGCCAGTGTTAACCTGCTTCCGTACTCAGTATATGAGCAACTAGGTGTAGGAGAGCTGAAACCCATACACTGCACTCTCCAAATGGCCGACCGATCGATCACCCATCCTAGGGGTGAGTTAGAGGATGTGTTAATCAAGGCTGGGGACTTCATATTCCCTGTTGACTTCATTGTTTTAGACACACAGCCTGTAGCTAACCCCCGGAATCAAATTCTGATGATACTCGGTCGCCCATTCCTTGCAACCTCAAATGCTGTGATCAATTGTCGAAATGGTTCGATGAACCTATCTTTTGGAAACATGACAATTGAACTCAACATTTTTAGGTTGGGGAATCAGCCCACGGAACCTAATGCTCATATACTATATGTTTGCTCAATCCAGGAGATCACCCCAGAAGAGTGTGAATTCGAGGAGTTTTTGTTCGATCACGATAATCTTAACGCCACCAGTGCGTTCCTCTTCGAACCTGCTGCTGTTTCTACGCCCGACAATGACTACGAGTGTTTCACTTTCTCGAACGATCTTAGCCACTCACCACTCGAGTTTGAATCCTTCGAATTTCCGGATGAGTTACCCGAACCATCCAACTCGGTCGCTTACACTCGTTTTGAACCTTTGCTGGAATCCTTTGAGTTCGAGACCTTTTCACCAATCTTGCCTTCAATCGTTTCACCTCCAACGCTCGAACTCAAGCCTTTACCATCTCACCTTAAGTACGCTTACTTGGGTGAGAACGAGACCCTCCCTGTTATCATCTCGGCTTCTCTAGCTCCAGAGCAAGAGAAAGCCCTTCTTGCGGTCTTACACAGCAATAGGCAAGCTTTTTGCTGGTCCATGGCGGACATCAAGGGGATTAGTCCCCTGATCGTTGAACATCACATTCATCTGATGGATGATGCCAAACCAGTCAGGGATCCACAAAGGCGACTCAACCCAGTCATGAAGGAGGCTGTGAAAAAGGAAATCGTAAAGTGTCTGGATAGTGGTATCATTTACCCTATCTCTGATAGCCAGTGGGTTAGCCCCATTCACGTTGTCCCCAAGAAATCAGGCATAACGGTCATCACTAACGAGGCGAACGAGTTAATCCCTACTCGCACCCAAACTGGGTGGCGAGTATACATCGATTACAGAAAACTCAACACCGCAACGCGGAAGGACCACTTTCCGCTACCTTTCATTGACCAAATGCTTGAACGATTGGCCGGACATGAGTACTACTGCTTTCTTGATGGCTACTCCAGCTATAATCAGATTCCCATCGCCGAAAAAGACCAGGACAAGACCACATTCACCTATCCTTTCGGCACGTTTGCATATCGTCGCATGCCCTTTGGGTTATGCAATGCGTCCGCTACCTTCCAGCGGTGTATGATGGGAATCTTCTCAGACATGGTGGAAAAATTCCTGGAGATCTTCATGGACGATTTCTCCATCTTCAGAGATTTCTTTAACGAGTGTTTGCTGCATCTCGACGCTGTCCTTACCCGATGTAAGGACAAGAACCTCACTTTGAATTGGGAGAAGTGCCACTTCATGGTGCGCGAAGGTATTGTCTTAGGAAATATCATTTCGCAAAATGGCATAGAGGTTGACAAAGCGAAGATTGAGGTCATTTCCAATCTCCCTCCTCCTAGATGCGTCAGAGACATCCGAGCGTTCCTTGGCCATGCCGGTTTCTATAGACGGTTTATCAAGGACTTTAGCAAGATTGCTAGGCCCTTGACTCTTTTTCTGGCCAAGGACACGCCATTCGACTTCAACTCGAGCTGTGTGACTGCGTTCGAGTCATTAAAAAGATCACTCACTTCTGATCCCGTTCTTTCTTCACCTGACTGGACGCACCCATTTGAGATTATGTGCGATGCATCCGACTTTTCCATTGGTGCTGTCCTTGGACAACACATCAACAAGATGCCGCACGTAATCTATTATGCTAGCCGAACCCTGAACGATGCCCAACTTAATTATACAACAACTGAGAAGGAATTCTTGGCTGTTGTATTTTCTTTAGAAAAGTTCAGGCCCTACCTCATCGGCTCTCCAGTCATTGTCTACACAGACTATTCTGCTCTACGCCATCTTTTTGTGAAAGAAAGATGCAAAATCTCGGCTGATATGTTGGATCCTCTTGCTTCAAGAGTTTGACCTTGTCATCAAGGACAAAAGAGGATGTGAAAACGTAGTCGCCGACCAACTCTCACGACTTCCTTCTTCGCCGTTGCTTCAAATTCCGATCAACGACGTTTTTCCGGATGAACAACTCTTGACAGTATCTCGCGAACCCTGGTTCGCAGATATTGTGAATTATTTAGCCACAGGATTACTACCGACTGAATGGTCAAGTCAGGACAGACTTCGATTCTTATCCTAAGTAAAACACTTTTACTGGGACGAACCCTATCTGTTCAAGTACTGTCCCGACCAGATTATTCGTCTGTGTGTCCCTGACGATGAATTCAAGAGTGTGCTGTCATTTTGCCACGATCAAGCATGTGACGGGCATTTTGGCCCCAGAAAGACAGCTGAGAAGATCTTGTAGTGTGGTTTCTACTGGCCACAACTCTTCAAAGACGCTCATGACTACCGCAAGACTTGCTCCCGGTGCCAACACTTGGGCCGGATATCCAGGAGGAATGAGATGTCGCTCCAACCAATCTTGGTTGTGGAGATTTTCGACGTTTGGGGGATAGATTTCATGGGGCCGTTTCCCAACTCTTTTGGGAACTTGTACATCCTTCTCGCTGTTGATTACGTCTCTAAGTGGGTCGAGGCTGTGCCCAGCCGAACTAACGACACCAAGGTTGTTGTAAGGTTTCTTAAAGAAAACATTTTCTCCCGGTTTGGGCACCCCCGAGCGATCATTAGCGATAATGGAACTCATTTCTGCAATAAGACTTTCGAGGCCTTGATGCAGAAATATTCCATTAATCTTAAGCTATCTACGCCCTACCACCCCCAAACCTGTGGGCAAGCCGAAGTTTCAAATCGGCAAATCAATCAGATACTGGAGAAGACGGTTTCCAAGAACCGTAAGGATTGGTCGCTGAAACTCACTGATGCCCTTTGGGCATTTCAAACCGCTTATAAGACCGATCTTGGCATGTCTCCCTATCGGCTTGTGTACGGAAAGGCTTGCCACCTTCCTGTGGAAATAGAGCATCGCGCATTTTGGGCGATAAAGGAGCTGAATCTGTCTCTCGAAGATGCGGGCAGCCATCGGAAGCTGCAGTTGAACGAATTGAGCGAGCTTAGGGATGAGGCTTACGAAAACGCGGTTGTCATTAAGAACCAAACGAAGGTGTTTCACGATAAACACCTTTTGCGCAAAACTTTCACACCTGGTCAACAGGTGCTGCTTTACGACACCCGACTACATTTCCATCCAGGTAAGCTCAGATCTCGCTGGAAAGGGCCATACTTTGTGTGGAATGTGTATCCGCATGGCGCTGTGGATTTGGAGAATCCAACGGACGGTTCATTTTGAAAAGTAAACGGACACCGACTAAAATCGTACCTTAGCGCCGAGCCAACATAGGAGCTCCTGGTCTTACAGGAGCCGGTTTACCCTGCATAATCTTCCTCTGCCTACCACCAAACTTCGGTTATCCAGCCAAGAACAGTGGACACGGTTCCAAATAAGTTTGGGGGTATGTATATACCATTTTGTATATATTTGTGGATATTCTTTTCCATTTTTACTTTTTTTTTCTTTTCTTTAAAAAAATAAAATTTGTGTATATCTAACCGACAATTTTGATCCTTCAAATGATCTCTTCATGCAATGACAGTGAGGACACTGTCCAGTTTACGTTTGGGGGTACGCTCGGTACGCACTTCTAACCTTCGCATTCATATGTATATTTTGCATCTGCATTATAAAATCCATAAAATCCATAAAAATCAGAAAATTTTCTAAAAACATAAAAACTTTTCTGTCAAGTTAGCTAGTGGGAGAACTCTGATTCAACATTTCGACGGTTTTGTTTGATAAGATAAGAATAACTAAATCTTATTTTTATATTTTGAAAACCTGAAAAATAACTCTCCTTTGAAGTTAACTATAGCTGATATACGTCTTTACATCACACTACACGTGTCGTGAGTTTTGGAAATTAGATGACAAGTCTATTATGTCTAAAAACTTTTAAATGGATAAATGATTTTCTGAGGATCAAATAGGTTTGTTCTGAAATAAGTAATATCAAGAATAGTTTATGAAGTGAAGTGAATATGAAGGAATGTTATTGACACCTTAATTGGAACTAAGTCTGAAAAATAACCCATCTGGAACTTGATTGGAATGATTACACACCGAACCCACTAAACACGTCTTTTATCCAAAAAAATAATTGAACTGCCGGTTATATCTCCGTTCGTATTGAATCATCACGATTTTCACGCTAAATTGTCTTTTGTTTTTGGACCTAGGTAACTTGAGTAATTAAGTCCGCTGGGGTGTCTCTACACCTAATGCCCTAAAACCAACTGGTTTGGGTGCATTGGCCCAAAGCTCGTTAAGAAGCCTAGAAAGTCCAGATTAAAACAAAGTTAAGCAAGTGTTCTCTCCGAGTTAAAATTCCTAACGGTTCTTTGTGTGAGAATAATCTTGACAAAAGACAGGTTTTTATAAAAAAATATTTCTAGCGGAGATATGAAGGTTTTATTCTATGATAAAGACTATTGCACGTTCACAGAGGTGTGTATGAAATGAAAACAAGAAAAAGGTGGAGTGAAAGATAAGACCTAGTTTCCTGTTAAGGAAGATAGAAATTCTGAAATTGAAACCTTACTGGAAAACGAAATTTGAAAAATGCTTAACTCTTTATAAAACTTATGTGATCCTTTTAAAAATTTTATTTGGGCTTTATTGTGTGACGTGATGACTTTAATCGATCCTTCTGGAACTTAACGACACTATTTGCACTGCACGTAAAGACATATAAAATCTTAAGTTAAATAAGAAGCGAGGTGTGAAAAATAAAGGTTCGATAGTCTAGACTTAGGATAATAGAATTATTATTTTCTGGAACAAAACTTTAGGGTTTGAATCATAGTTATTTTGCAAAACTAGGTTGACCGGATTTTGTGGGTAGTATCCGCTGAAAACCCTCAGGAGACAACACTCCTCCTACTAGGGACACCTAGAGGTTTAACGGCTTGTTGCACATGCTCAGTGCAATCGCGTTCCCTGCGAAAGTGAGGTTAGGAATTTTTGTGAATAAATTGGCTTTGCTCGGGACGAGCAAATGATAAGTTTGGGGGTATTTGTTCATATCAGATTTTTGCATTTTTATACCTCCCAATTTTTATCACATTGCTTATCGGTAGGTACTCTTGAGCCGTGTTTGCTAGTCAATTGCAGGATACAGGTTCTCAGCTCTAAACAGTGAAATTCATGGAAAAACACGACAAATTCTGGATTACTGCCAACCACAGATAAAACACGGGTCTCCACTCTCTATCTGTATGTTGCCGCACACCAGTTTAAGGGATAAAATGGCAAATCGATGTCATTTTCATGCACAAAGCTCAATGTCAACACAAGATCCAACATATCTACGCGGAGCTCAAGGAAATCATGGAAAAAGATCCACATCACATCACCTTTTGATCTACTGAAATTCTGGAAGAATTTTGAAGAGCTTCTGAGAAAAGTACTATACCAAACTGAAGATAACAGCAAACAAGGGAATCCGTCCAAACCTAAGGGCCCAACTCCCCAAAAAGGCCGCAGAACCGCGGCATAAGAATGCTTAGGCCGCGGAACCGCGGCCGTACGGCCTCGGCAGAAGGTCACCTTTTAGGGGCAGATTGGTCATTTCATTTTTGTTCTGAATGTTGCCCTAGAGTTTCTGTTGCCTGCCTATAAATAGTCCAAATCTTGCCAAAGCTAAGGGTTCTTATTCTTGTATTTAGATTTTAGGATATATGTTGTTCTTCTTCTTCCTCTTCTCCATTAAAACCTTGTAGTGAGGTTTTGTGAGTGAAGTGATGAATAAAGAGTTCTTTTTGTTACCATGCTTGTCTTGTTATGATTGTTACTTATAATTGCTTGTATTTTTCATTTGCTAATTTAGTTGTTATTTGTTGTTTGTTTCTTTCTTGTTCTCTTTTTCTTTATCCTTAAACAACAATGATGCTTAAGCTTGATTCTTGCCAAAGTGAGGTCTCAAATAGCTAGTTGTAATCTTCTAACCTCTTTCTTTCTATCTTCCTCCTTTGTTTTATTTTCCTTTTTCTTGTAATGGGTGAGTAGTTTTCTCACTTGTTAGGGTAGGATAAGAAAAGTTTGAGAGAAGGAAATCTCTCTCACTCTTTTCTTGCCCAACATCTTAATTCGGACTCCCGTTAATTGAACCATAATCCGTTCCCTACGGCACCATATCCTACATGATAGCGGTGATTCCTTAGTGAGACCGGTTGTGGTTGAATTAACCGGAGGTTAAGGCTAAGAGCCAAGAACGGACGGACAAGCACCAAAAGGAAGAACTTAAGCGTTGTAAAGCCTAGCTTATACTCGCAAGTTCCTTCCTAGTTGTGCTAATCCCCGTTGTTGCCGATTACCGTAACGCCGATATTAAGAGTGGCAACGAAAGAAGTGAGCGACTCCTAACTCAAACTAACCTAATCCTAACCCTAACAAGCTCTCTTTATATATCATTTTAGCACATAGTTAACCTAAAAACAAACCTGTACATTTGGACTTAACATGTTAAAGCACTTAGAAAAAGATTCCCATCTCCCTGCGGACGACCTGTACTCAACCGGCTAGCTACAAGAGAAACCGTCTTGATTGCGGTAATTAACTAAGCACGCAAAAAATCTACCAATCAGCACTCCATCTTGGGTCAACCTGTACCCCCTACGAGTGCGGCGAATAGTCTGCCAATTCTAGAGTCAAGCCCCCTCCGTCTCAAAGCCATGAGATGCAGACCCATTGCCCTCCAGAACCCGGCTATCCGTGCACTCCGTCGTGGGGCAAACCTAGTATAGAAATGAAAATATGTACAACGGGTACATCGACCTCAACCCGGTCGTGCCCCAAAAGAATAATATACAAACAGGCAGCGATAGCAGTCCACATGTCGGATGCTCGCCCCGCGATATCAAATATACAAATAAATCCAAACTGCATTACCATGGCACGCAAGCTATCCACCACGACCAATCCGCAACATCACAACACAACATAGAACATCAACGTGAATGTCTTGTTCGCAAAACCCGTCTAAAAGGACTATAGCAATTAGAAAAGTTTTACCGCTCTAATGACATTCACGGTCACAGATAGTAATGTTATGCACTGCAAAACTTTAAACAATGTTAGAAAATATCGACTCCGAAATAACCCCCGAATAGACCAAACAACCTGATAAAACCATATCCAAACTGGGCCAAATAAACAATACCACTGAACCAACTCCCCAGAAACCAAACCACACCCAAAACACCAACATCTGAAGCCCCTGAAAAACCGGCCTCGGTTTTTGTGGCCAAGTGCTCGGCCCAAATCCGATGGGTGGGGTCCGTATTTGGGGTGTGGTCTTCTGGTGTCTTGAGTAGTCTTCTGCATATGTTTAAATAATTTTTCTGGAACTTTTGAAAAACAACAGAAATTGTTGATTCATTGGCATCGTTTGGGTTTTGTTTCGGTTTCAATACTTTAACATTGTCTAAACAAACTAGTTAACGGTTAATAGTTTGGCTCTGATACCATGTATGTCTACGCCAGCGCCCCGGCCGTCATTCCGACGCCAATTGCGGAACAGAAACTTTTGAAACTAGCGCTAACGCAAACTTAAAACCCGAATCGTACCATTAACTGTAAACTAGAAACTGTAAAAGAGTTTGACGAGATTATACCGATCGATCTGTGTCCTTCGGTCTTCAATCTCCGCACCAAACTCCCGCTGCTGCGCCGACGAAGTCCGCTCTCCGATCTCGCTCGACGAGGTGGCACCACGTCATCGATTCTTTATACGGGCTCCCGCTTCGAACCGAAGCAACTCGAACATGAAGTTTGCTAGCCGACATGTCCAAGATTGAAATAGAGAGAAGTGTGAATACTTTGTCTCAAACACCCTAGGGTTCTCATCACATGAGAGGGATAGGGTGGAGGTTGAAGAAGATGCAAAGAGATGAAGAGTGTGAGCTCAAGAAAATATCTCAAGAGATAAAAAACCAAACACCAAAAATGATGTGTGCTGCCCTCTCATTTTGGTGATGATATATATGAGGTTTTGTGATGAAATATCAAGGAAAATATCTTACTAAAATATCTCCACAAACCCTAAAAATATCTACACCCAAAACAAACTCCATTAATTCTATCATGACTCACCAGATGACTCATTATCATGAGTCATTAGTGAACATGCTAGAATCAATGAGTCATAACAATGAGTCACACTTTCCAAATCCAATAATCATTTAAACCAAAATGATTAACCCAAAAAGAAACACATCTTCTAAAGTAATCTCGTAACGGATTATGAGAATACCCCTCACCTGTACATACATACCTGTATCCGTATTCTGACCGAATACAAATACCACGAGACGAAAGTATTCCAACATAATATAATACTTGGATCCGGCTTACACCAAAGCCCACCAGTATTATCTGTCCGAACCATGACACGTGCACAAGTGCACGTGTATGTTCGAACCCTTCCATAAAACGATATGGCCTCTACAACGTTTCGCCCGAACTTGGGAAACTATCTGTGGGGGACTCTAAAGACTCGTCAATACGCTGGCAGTGAGTTTAACCACAACCCGTCAGTGGTACTAGCTGTACGTAACGACTGCCCATATATTGACCGAAAGGGAAGCGGATGAGAGAACTCATCCTGGAACCCTACTGAGACTATCAGTGACAATATCCGTATAATCCGGTCCGTTCGTCTATGAGCATCGCATATCGGGCCTAGGGGGCTGGTAACGTCAGACCCCCAATAGCGGTATAAGTCATGTCGGAGGGTAGCCCTGAACACCCTGAGAAAATACTTGAATACCTACCAGTAATTCTCACCTGCCTTAGCCAAGGACTTGGTGTAATGGCTCTCCTAGACACAGCGCGATCTCACCCCCAATACCGGGAGAGACGAATCCCTGCCGATCCGCTCACTGCCTCTATGTGGCTCGGGATTGTACCCAACTAAAACCTGTTTGCATGACTCCTTTGAGCCGTGGTAGGGTAGTAATCTAAGCACAGTGGGAACTCACACGAGACAAATGACAACCTCAGGTCGATGAACTAACCTGTACACATGTCACCAGGGAACTGCTATCTGACGCTAGGTATAAGTACCAACTAGCAGGTTCCCGGCGAGTCCTGTCCGGTGCACTCATAACCCAATAAGCACCTGTATACATCTTAGGTGAACTAACTGACACCAATGGCTTATGAGACCGGCCACCGTCCCTCGTCGGGGTCTTTACTGTATACACTAGTCTACTTCGGAGTATCGATGCCCTGTCTCGAAACTCCCACGACTAGGGTCCACTTTTAAGGATGTGCTTATGGACTACCCAACTCTCACGTATATGATCGCCATCATACTGCTGGTAGTCAAGCAAGAATCCTAGGGGCTCTATCAACGTGTAATAGTGATCATGTCACCTAAAGCTGTACACGATGATAAAGAAAAACCAGATCACATACTATCATCTTCTGTAAGACTGTCCTACCAGTATAGGTCCTCCTCAATCATTGCAATCACGTGCCTGCGATCCAATAATTGACTTTGAGGGCACTACATCCAACACACTTATTGTATGCTATACACACATTATCGGTAATTGCCATGATTCGCACAACACAGGTATTCATATAATATACCTTTCTATTGGCTAGCGACATAGAGGCATTTATTCTTATGTGATGGCGCATATGACATATAGCATACCTGTACACCTACATGCATACAGATATGCCTTGCTATACCTACATGCTCACACATATACTTTGCTATTGCTACATGTTCAGTTTTATACGATATATATATCGGTGGTATGTGACGCGGTTATATATGTATATGGGATTCAGATACTGGGGAACCGCATGATATATTTAATGACTTGATGCATTTAAATAGCGGACTTTTACCGTGATATGCTCATATTGTGTTTTATGTTGCATATGCTATATTACATGGATTCATGCATTTGAGATATGTTTTCATGCGATTTGGGGATTTCAAGTGTCGATGTTAGGCACTTATATCCCGAGAGATTTATGGATTTTGGGCACCGATACGTGGAACACGAGTGTCGAGGTTGGACACTTGGGTTTTGAGAAACGTATGGATATCAGAGAACCGATACGTGGAACACGAGTGTCAAGATTGGACACTTGGGTTTCGAGGAATGTATGGATATCAGAGGACCGATACGTGGATCACAAGTGTCGATATTGGACACTTGGGTTTCGAAGAACGTATGGATACGAGTATTTATGTGCCGATGCTGGGCACCAGTTTTCAAGATATTTCGGGTGTCGATGTTTGACACTCAGGTTACATGAGATTTACAGGGCCGATTGGAGGGCCGATATGAGGATTTTAGGATTTGGGGTGTTGTTGATTTACACCGGGTTTTTTCCATGCTTATGATTTGTGCATGAGATTATTTATATCATCCCACACTCAGGATTTATTTTAATATGCATTGCTTCATGTAGTTGTAGTACCCTGATGATGTACCTTTACGTGATTATTGTATATTCATATTGCCATACTTATGTTATTAGATTACATGTGATAGATTTATCGCTGTTCGTGCATACTTGTGATTACAATATGATGTTATTTACTATTCACGAGTTGGCAACTCACCCCCGTTGTGCCACAGTGTTTTGCAGGACTTACCCTCAGAGTAGTCACGGCAGGGCGCCTTCTTATCAATACTTATGGATACCGCTACAGTTGGTTGTGAGGCCGTTGCTATTAGGTGGGTTCACGGTTATCCGTTTATGTACTTTGGATATCTTTTTGTTGGATCTAGTATTCTCCATCTACCACTTCTTGTATTTGACTTAGAGACGAGTTGTGAGGATTGTGTTGTATATTTTTGGTGACTTTGGGTGTCGTGCTTGTGGGAGCCGGTCTTGTTATAAAGTTTTTACCTCCCTATGCTATTTTCATTTATATTTCTTCGCTACGGCGTCGTATATATGCTTGTGGTGGTTGTCTCCGCCGTTGGGCGTGATTTGCTCCTGTTTGGGATGCTTTATTTTTATTCAATGCTGTACCCGTTTTCGGGGTTGGTTTTACAAAGGAGGTGCTGCCGAAATTTTCAAGAAAGAAAACTAAAGTTAAAGATTTTATTTAAAATATTCCGAATGTTTTAAACCATATTTTTCTCCGCTTATTCAGTTTTGGGTGGTTTAGATTTCTTGGTTTCGGCTTACTTAAGTGCGTACGCCTGTTGACGTTATGTAGTTTAAGTGCCGGTTACGGGCCTAACTTTTAGGTCATGACAGATACACCATATATTACACTTACGGTTGCAGAAAAGAAAATGTCAAACTACAACATTTGGAATCCACAATCTTCTTAGACATCATAAACCCGAAATATCACATACTTCGAATTTCATGCCTAACTATATGAATTCCACATATTGTATCACATTCCACAATTAGTTAGACGATGTTAAACATTCCGATCGAATCAACAAACACCCAAAATTACCCAAAAAGCTCAACGCTTGAGCGTAATTTAAAAAATACTCAGTACATGCCACAGCTCCTATGAACTAGCCGTAGAAGGGTCAACCGATGCCTCACATATGGCACCACTAAACTACTACAAACCCTAGGGTTTAGTGGCGGTTCTTACGGTCACATAATTGAGTTAAGGTTTCGTTCTTCTAGAGGGTCCACAGTATCGCTTGCATGATTTTCTGATAATTTTAAACTAAGGAAAAATCCAACACTTGGAAAATTTCCCGGCAAGGGTTAAAGTGGGTATTTGAAATCCGTTCGAACTTTTTAACACCATCTAAAATAACCCAAAAAACTGTTAGAATTACGACTACGAAACACTCCGAGTTGCTTTTGCAGAAAGTTAACATCACATGAAAATTTAGCAAAAACAAACAACACCTGAAACCCTAAAACCCACTGCTTGGAACACACAAAAAATTTCAGCCCAAAAGTCCATGATGGGGCCGAGGAGGCCAGATATTTTGGCAAAGTAGCCAGCCATTTTCCGAGGAGAAGGGCTAAAATTTCTTGTGTGTTCATTTTGCATCTCATACAACATACTGCAACTGTTTGAAAAAAATTTAGAACACGTTTTAAAAACGACAGAAACTGGGTTTGGATTCGGGTGTTTCGGAGTTGTTTCGATTTTGTAATCTAACACAATCCGTCTAATTCTCTAGCTAGGCTTTGATACCACTGTAGGGTTCTTATGAACGACAGCAAGGTTTCGGGAGGCATCGCCATGCCATTTTAAATTTTTTTGCCGTTTTAAAGAACCCTAAACTAGAATCTTTAACTAGAGAATCATACAAAACAAATTGTAAACTACTTTACAACTAAGTGATAAGGGATTACAACCTTTGTAGTCCGGTCCTTCACTTTTTTAGCTCCATGTAGTAGTCCCTTCGCTCTAAGTTGCGATCTTGCGGACTCTCGAACGGCTCCACAAGAAGAAAGATGCATGCTTGCTTGAAGTCTTCGAAGCCGAAGATGATCTACGTCGAGGAGTCACAAACCCAAGCTACCCTCTTCACTAATGTAGGATTAGTGAAGCTAACACCCTATACTAAAGTGCTAATCTAGTAGAGGATGATAAAGTAGGATTTTAGCTCACTTTAGAATTACTTTTCTCACTTGTTTTTGAGCTTCTCTCAAAACCTAGAGAGCTCTCTTGAGCTTTGAGGAAGAAGAAGCAAATAATAGATGTGAGAGATAATGGCAACCATGGGTGAGAAAATATCTAATATATCTCATGTAGAGACTTAACCATAAGTTTAGATAATGGTTGGGTTAACAAATATCTAGTGTAAGACAAAACTAGTGGACTAAGTCAACGAGTCTCAAAACTTCATGAAGCTTCACGCCATGCGAAAAATTTCCAACTAATAAATGAATTACAATAAATAAATAAACCCTACATTATCTTTATCATGGTGTAAGTCTCATACACCCATGTTGCATGTATCATCAACCATTATCACGACCCGAAAGAGCACGTGACTGGCCCTTGAACCATATGAAGTCTATAGGACCCCATCTGATCCAAGTAAGCCAAAAGCCCAGAAATCTAAAACCATTTAAAGAGTAAATAAGGAAAACTGGTTTTAAGGAGTAAAGAAATCATGTTTTGAAAATCAAAGTTTCTAAATAACTAAGCCGAAATGCATTTTTAAAAAATGAGTAGTCTTTTCTGAAAATTTCGGCAGAGTTTCCTTTGTAAAAACTGGCCCTAAACGGGGTACAACAAGAATAATATATAAGAAACGATAAAATGCATCCCCAAGCGGGAGCTAGCTCTTCGTCAATCGACGGTCACAACCACGCAAGCAATAATAATATACAACGCCGAAGGCCGATGATCAAAATCCAAAAAGAAACTTAAACAGCCAGAAAACCGTAATACTACAAGCGCGACTCTAAGGTCGAAATAATACAACACTATTTTCTAAGTCTGAAACAATATACAAGTTTTGGTTGATGGAATGACTAGATACAAAGAATAATACAGGAGCAATGGCGGTTCTGATACAAAAGAACCCACCTACCAACGCAAGTCACCCATATGGAAGCAGTGTGCCAGAAATGCCGCTATGGAATCTGTACGGCAAAAACCTGCAAGGACTGTGGCACAACGGGGGTGAGTTGCCAACTCGTGAATAGAAAAATATCTATAAGCAGAGATCGAATGCATGACCCATCCTAGGTCAATACGATCAGATATATAAACCTCAATATGAATAAGTCTGAAACATGCTAAACTGGCAATGTAATCTCTATACATGAGTGTAGTGCAAAGTACTCGTGCCAGTGCCTCAGGTGATAGCATAACATAAATGTGAGGTACAATCAATGAAATCAATCTGCATGTACGTGGATCCCGTCCACTCGTCACCCAATGACAATAACCATCATGCATATAAATATCATCAGCATATGCATGGAAATATGAGGATATAAACCACCTGTGTCCCTCGCGACACGTCAAAATCATGGAACCGGAGTGCCCAGCATCGGCACTCGAAAACATCATGAAAACTGTGCCCAGCATCGGTACGTAAATCCTCATATATCGGGCTCCGTCAGTCCGGATCGGCCCACGGGCTCTGTCTGCGGTATTGGCCCTCGGCCCCGGCAGTACGCCCATATCCATCTATCGACTCTGGTCAGTATCCTCCGGATAACCGCCAGGTCCAACCAATCACCGGTAGGTACTCGCCACCCTGCCAGGCTCATCGTCTACTCCACGAAAAACATTTCTTTCCTCGGGGAACCATACCGGGTCCACCATGTACTCGCAATCGGCCTCATCCGCCTCCTCGAATCGGGTTTCACATGTCGCTCTCAGCACCGAGAAAACACATGGTGGACGCACTGAAATATCATATCAAGGGTAACCGGGTTTTTAAAACAATTACATATCCTCTTTGAAACACCCACGGTTCCCAAAACCAGAAATATCATGGAAACAGCATATCTCAGTGCGTATAATCAGAAAGCAGCATGTATGCGACATATAGCAGAAAGGTAAGCATATCAATATGTCATGCAAGGGTCATATCCTGAATGCAACAGTACTACAGTGTAGTGACATGGCAATTATCGATGACGAAGTGTGTGAGCCGGCAAACAAGTGTACGTGGAACATACGCATCATCGATAATGGTGCTGGTGTCCTAGCAGCATGACTGAAATATATCAACAATACAAGCGATGCAATGCAAATAGCATGAATTTGCGGAATCGAATAATCAACACAACAGTAGAGAACCTGCCTCAATAGATATATCATGCAACCTTGCCTTTTGAAATAAGACGAATCAAGGCTTTTGGTAAAACAAGGGCTACGGTGTTTTAAGAAAAGATGCGTCGTTTGAAAATATCCATATAAACCCTTTTGCTTATCTTTAAAATATCCCCGATTCGTTAGTTTTGAAATAGGTATGACTCGGGTCTAGCCTAACGCCTACTATGCGAACTACGAACCCAACAATCAAGTCAATCGAGAGGGGTATGGAAACCACCTAAATCTGAGTCGATATCACACTATCTCATCACATGACAGGTATCACTACCATCATATCACATCTCCAATACGAACTCTGTCATGTCGCCAAATCTCACGGCCTCAATCGAATCTCATCGACTCATCTCAATCCCACGTATCATCCTCAAAACTCGTATATGAACACATAGTCCCATACCCATGTGTAGATATACACACCATCATATGCGCACAGATAAATGAAAGAATGTATGCAAGTATGTGTATATGTGTGAGTGTGGGTGCAACCACTACTCTAGGATTTCACACTATACTCAACCAATACATCCTTATCACCAATAATCCATTATTACCATCAATAATCCTAAACAACACATAATAAATATATGTGTGTATACGTATTCGTATACATCACCACGGACTGTGGGGGTACTATACGCCATCCACCCGACTTCTCTCCGTAGATATAAATCTACTCACCTTGCTTCTCATGTGTCGGTGCCGATGTCGCCATCTTCATCTTCTTTGCCTCAACATCACGTAGGGTACCTACAAGTATATCACAACGCTAAAGCACATGAAAATCACATCGGAAACAAAAATAGCACACGCTACTCGCATAGGTAAAAACCTATCGTCTCGCATGTAAACACGTTCAATATCCACTTGTCGTTGACGTCCAAACGCCACCCGACAGAAATGAATCACCAAATACCAAAATCCATGCTAAAACAAGTCGTATATCATACGCCAACTCAAGCAAATCAACCCAGATTTCACCCTAGATGGAATCAGTCAAAACTAGACATACCCAGGGTCAAGACTAGAGGAAATAGGGCCATGCACAAAAATCGAGACAGTTCCCTCCTGCTCTGGCCGCAATTTGCGGCCAGAAGGAATAAATTGGCGGCCGTACTTTGGAGCTGGGGGCTAGGGTTTGGTGTGGTGGTTCCATGGTGCCTGCACATCTCACTGTCAACTCAGTTTTATTTTTGGGGTCTCGGGGTGATAGCAGATTCCACAAAACACTCCCAAATTTACAGTTTTTCTCCGATATCAGACGTCGAAACTCCGTCCACGCCTCTTTCACCCTTACCTTTGCCGGCCAATTCCGACGTTGACCGGAATTCTGTTCATACATCTTCACCTTCACCTTCACCAACCTCTTCTTCCGCGATGTCAGGATTTAATCCGAACATCTCTTTGACTACCGCTGGATTGGCTCCACCTCCTACGGAGACCAATATCCCACCACCACCGCCTGTTGTAGCGCCGCAGCGAATCGCGCTCCAGGATCGTTTCTATCCCACCCGTTCTGCACTTCCCACCTGCCTTTCTCTTCCACCGGCCAATAGGGACAACTTTGAAATTAAGCCCCACTACATCAACATACTACCACGATTTCATGGGCTTGAATCTGAAGATGCCTATATCTTCATCAATAAATTTCAAAACGTCTGTGCCATGATGAAAACCACCCAACTGTCGGACGATGCTATACGTCTACGGGTCATTCCGTTCACTTTATGCGATCTTGCTGAAAAATGGCTGTATAGCACCGCTTCCCATTCCATAACCAGTTAGGATGAGTTTGTTAAAGCGTTTCTCAAAAAGTTCTATCCGAATCATAAAACCGCAAGGATTCGCAATGAAATCAACCAATTCTCTCAGCTTCCTTCTGAACCCTTCTGGAAGTGCTTTGACCGGTACAAAGACCTTCTTGTTCAGTGTCCTCACCACGGTATAGAGAAATGGCAACTTTGCCAAACCTTATACGAGGGCCTGAACCCAGCAACGAAGCAGTTGTTGGAAACCATCTGTCAGGGCCACTTCCTATTGAAATCTGACGAGGAAGCGTGGCAGTTCTTTGACGACCTTGCGGAGCAAACGCTACAATGGGAGAGCACCAGACCGACTTCTTCTTCTTCTACCTCCACTTCTACCGGTCAGTCTAGGGTAGGAATTCACCAACTTGATGTCTCTATTGCGATGAAAGCTGAAATGGCTGCAATAACAAGAAAGCTTGAAGCGATAGAGAGCAAATTTTCTTCTCCTGCTTTTGCCCCTGTTCTCCCCCTTCGTACCATCTGCGCTTGTTGTTCCGATCCTTCTCACTTGACCGAAGAGTGTCCTTACAATCCACCATCGCAAGGACAGGATCAGGTTAATGCTGCATTCCAGCAAAGACCGAGGAATGATCCATACTCTTCCACCTACAATCCCGGTTGGAGGAACCACCCCAATTTCGCCTGGAATCAGAATCAGAATCAATTCCAAGGCAACAATTTCCAAAGGGCCCCTCCGCCGCAACAACAAGCGCAACAACAAACTCAGTTTCAGCTGCCCTTCCAACCCCAACCTTTTCAAAATCAGACGAACAACTTTGCACCCAACAATTCTTTTCCACCAAACAACTTTGTTCCGTCAAACAACGATAAGGTTTCCTCGCTCGAACGAAGTCTGGAGGCGTTCGTTAAAAAATCGACACAATCCACCGCCAACATCTAGTCTTCCATTCAGTCTTTGGTGCAACACACTGCCGCTCACGGGCAAAGCATCAAGACCATCGAGGCCCAGATTGCACAGCTGAACGCGGCCTTAAGCGAGCGAGAGAAGGGGAAGCTCCCGTCCCAACCACTCTCAAATCCCGGTCACCCACATAATGTACATGTTGCTCTTGAACAACAAAATCATAATGTGAGTGCCGTGACCACATTGAGATCGGGAAGGATGCTGCAAAACAACATCGGCACACGTATCAACGAAGACACCCCGGCCTCTTCTTCTTCTTCTTCTTCTTCTGCTTCTTCGTCTTCTGAGCCTATTCTCCATTCTTCAAAAGGCTCTCCTTCTTCTTCTTCTTCTTCTTCTTCTGCTCTGAACGGACCCACTTCTCACTCCACGAAAACACCTGTTCTGGGATCCGTTCCAACTCCACAATCTCCTCCTCCAGCATTAGACTCAACCAATTTTAAAAATGTTCCATTTCCAAACCGGTTGAGGTCTAATAAACAAAATCCTCAAATGGAGAAGATTCTGGAGTTATTTAAGCAAGTTAACATTAACATTCCTCTTTTAGATGCTGTCCAACAAGTCCCGTCCTACGCGAAAATCTTAAAGGACTTGTGCACGAAAAAGAGAAAGTCTCAGGTACCCAAGTAAGTTTTCTTGGCTAGTGCTGTGAGTGATGCCCTTACCCAATCTTTACCACAAAAACGGAAGGACCCTGGCTGTCCTACGATTTCAATTACCATTGGGGATAAGAACATCAACCGCGCACTATTAGATCTTAGTGCCAGTGTTAACCTGCTTCTGTATTCAGTATACGAGCAATTAGGCGTCGGAGAGCTGAAACCCACGCACTGCACTCTCCAAATGGCCGACCGATCGATCACCCATCCTAGGGGTGAACTAGAGGATGTGTTAATAAAAGTCGGGGACTTCATATTCCCCGTTGACTTCATTGTATTAGACACACAGCCTATAGCTAACCCCCGGAATCAAATTCCGGTGATACTCGGTCGCCCATTTCTTGCAACCTCAAATGCTGTGATCAATTGTCGCAATGGTTCGATGAACCTCTCTTTTGGAAACATGACGATTGAACTCAACATTTTTAGGTTGGGGAATCAGCCCGCCGAACCTAATGCTCATATACTGGACGTCTGCTCGATCCAGGAGATCACCCCAGAAGAATGTGAATTCGAGGAGTTTCTGTTCGAACACGATAATCTTGACGCCACCAGTACGTTCCTCCTCGAACCTGCTGCTGTTTCTGCGCCCGACAACGACTACGAGTGTTTTACGTTCTCGAACGATCTTAACCGCGCACAACCCGAGTTTGAATCTTTCGAATTTCCAGATGAGTTACCTAAACCATCCAACTCGGTCGTCTACACTCGTTTTGAACCTTTGCTGGAGTCCTTTGAGTTCGAGACCTCTGCACCAATCTTGCCTTCAATCGTTTCACCTCCATCGCTCGAACTCAAGTTACCTAATTATGATGTGTGAACAAATACTTTCTGTAAAGCTCTTTCTAAAAAAAATACTTTCTGTAAAGCTCTTTCTAAAAAAAAAAGGAAAAAAATCAAAAACTTTTATAAAAACTTGCCCTTTGTCGCCAAATCCATTTTTCACCCACCACCCATCGTTTTCTCTATTGACGTTTTCTTACCCTCACCTTCTCCGCTTTGACTATACTAAACTCGTTTAGTGTATGTCCGCTTGTACTCGGGACACTAGCGCCCGCCTAGTCCGCGTTACGTTAGTCGCTACCGACTACGCAATCGACTCAGACGTCGAAACTCCGTCCACGCCTCTTTCACCCTTACCTTTGCCGGCCAACTCCGACGTTGACCGGAATTCTGTTCATACATCTTCACCTTCACCTTCACCAACCTCTTCTTCCGCGATGTCAGGATTTAATCCGAACATCTCTTTGACTACCGCTGGATTGGCTCCACCTCCTACGGAGACCAATATCCCACCACCACCGCCTGTTGTAGCGCCGCAGCGAATCGCGCTCCAGGATCGTTTCTATCCCACCCGTTCTGCACTTCCCACCTGCCTTTCTCTTCCACCGGCCAATGGGGACAACTTTGAAATTAAGCCCCACTTCATCAACATGCTTCCATGATTTCATGGGCTTGAATCTGAAGATGCCTATATCTTCATCAATAAATTTCAAAACGTCTGTGCCATAATGAAAACCACCCAACTGTCGGACGATGCTATACGTCTACGGGTCATTCCGTTCACTTTATGCGATCTTGCTGAAAAATAGCTGTATAGCACCGCTTCGCATTCCATAACCAGTTGGGATGAGTTTGTTAAAGGGTTTCTCAAAAAGTTCTATCCGAATCATAAAACCGCAAGGATTCGCAATAAAATCAACCAATTCTCTCAGCTTCCTTCTGAACCCTTCTGGAAGTGCTTTGACCAGTACAAAGACCTTCTTGTTCAGTGTCCTCACCACGGTATAGAGAAATGGCAACTTTGCCAAACCTTATACGAGGGCCTGAACCCAGCAACGAAGCAGTTGTTGGAAACCATCTGTCAGGGCCACTTCCTATCGAAATCTGACGAGGAAGCGTGGCAGTTCTTTGACGACCTTGCGGAGCAAACGCTACAATGGGAGAGCACCAGACCGACTTCTTTTTCTTCTACCTCCACTTCTACCGGTCAGTCTAGGGTAGGAATTCACCAACTTGATGTCTCTATTGCGATGAAAGCTGAAATGGCTGCAATAACAAGAAAGCTTGAAGCGATAGAGAGCAAATTTTCTTCTCCTGCTTCTGCCCCTGTTCTCCCCCTTCGTACCATCTGCGCTTGTTGTTCCGATCCTTCTCACTTGACCGAAGAGTGTCCTTACAATCCACCATCGCAAGGACAGGATCAGGTTAATGCTGCATTCCAGCAAAGACCGAGGAATGATCCATACTCTTCCACCTACAATCCCGGTTGGAGGAATCACCCCAATTTTGCCTGGAATCAGAATCAGAATTAATTCCAAGGCAACAATTTCCAAAGGGCCCCACCGCCGCAACAACAAGCGCAACAACAAACTCAGTTTCAGCAGCCCTTCCAACCCCAACCTTTTCAAAATCAGACGAACAACTTTGCACCCAACAATTCTTTTCCACCAAACAACTTTGTTCCGTCAAACAACGATAAGGTTTCCTCGCTCGAACGAAGTCTGGAGGCGTTCGTTAAACAATCGACACAATCCACCGCCAACATCCAGTCTTCCATTCAGTCCTTAGTGCAACACACTGCCGCTCACGGGCAAAGCATCAAGACCATCGAGGCCCAGATTGCACAGCTGAACGCGGTCTTAAGCGAGCGAGAGAAGGGGAAGCTCCCGTCCCAACCACTCCCAAATCCCGGTCACCCACATAATGTACATGTTGCTCTTGAACAACAAAATCATAATGTGAGTGCCGTGACCACATTAAGATCGGGAAGGATGCTGCAAAACAACATCGGCACACGTATCAACGAAGACACCCCGGCCGCTTCTTCTTCTTCTTCTTCTTCTTCTTCTGCTTCTTCGTCTTCTGAGCCTATTCTCCATTCTTCAAAAGGCTCTCCTTCTTCTTCTTCTTCTGCTCTAAACGGACCCACTTCTCACTCCACGAAAACACCTGTTCTGGGATCCGTTCCAACTCCACAATCTCCTCCTCCAGCATTAGACTCAACCAATTTTAAAAATGTTCCATTTCCAAACCGGTTGAGGTCTAATAAACAAAATCCTCAAATGGAGAAGATTCTGGAGTTATTTAAGCAAGTTAACATTAACATTCCTCTTTTAGATGATGTCCAACAAGTCCCGTCCTACGCGAAAATCTTAAAGGACTTGTGCACGAAAAAGAGGAAGTCTCAGGTACCCAAGAAAGTTTTCTTGGCTAGTGCTGTGAGTGATTCCCTTACCCAATCTTTACCACAAAACGGAAGGACCCTGGCTGTCCTACGATTTCAATTACCATTGGGGATAAGAACATCAACCGCGCACTATTAGATCTTGGTGCCAGTGTTAACCTGCTTCCGTATTCTGTATACGAGCAATTAGGCGTCGGAGAGCTGAAACCCACGCACTGCACTCTCCAAATGGCCGACCGATCGATCACCCATCCTAGGGGTGAGCTAGAGGACGTGTTAATAAAAGTAGGGGACTTCATATTCCCCGTTGACTTCATTGTATTAGACACACAGCCTGTAGCTATCCCCCGGAATCAAATTCCGGTGATACTCGGTCGCCCATTTCTTGCAACCTCAAATGCTGTGATCAATTGTCGCAATGGTTCGATGAACCTCTCTTTTGGAAACATGACGATTGAACTCAACATTTTTAGGTTGGGGAATCAGCCCGCCGAACCTAATGCTCATATACTGGTCGTCTGCTCGATCCAGGAGATCACCCCAGAAGAATGTGAATTCGAGGAGTTTCTGTTCGAACACGATAATCTTGATGCCACTAGTGCGTTCCTCCTCGAACCTGCTGCTGTTTCTGCGCCCGACAACGACTACGAGTGTTTTACGTTCTCGAACGATCTTAACCACGCACAACCCGAGTTTGAATCTTTTGAATTTCCGGATGAGTTACTTGAACCATCCAACTCGGTCGCCTACACTCGTTTTGAACCTTTGCTGGAGTCCTTTGAGTTCGAGACCTCTGCACCAATCTTGCCTTCAATCGTTTCACCTCCATCGCTCGATCTCAAGTTACCTAATTATGATGTGTGAACAAATACTTTCTGTAAAGCTCTTTCTAAAAAAAATACTTTCTGTAAAGCTCTTTCTAAAAAAAAAAGGAAAAAAATCAAAAACTTTTATAAAAACTTGCCCTTTGTCGCCAAATCCAATTTTCACCCACCACCCATCGTTTTCTCCATTGACGTTTTCTTACCCTCACCTTCTCCGCTTTGACTATACTAAACTCGTTTAGTGTATGTCCGCTTGGACTCGGGAAACTAGCGCCCGCCTAGTCCGCGTTACGTTAGTCGCTACCGACTACGCGATCGACTCAGACGTCGAAACTCCGTCCACGCCTCTTTCACCCTTACCTTTGCCGGCCAACTCCGACGTTGACCGGAATTCTGTTCATACATCTTCACCTTCACCTTCACCAACCTCTTCTTCCGCGATGTCAGGATTTAATCCGAACATCTCTTTGACTACCGCTGGATTGGCTCCACCTCCTACGGAGACCAATATCCCACCACCACCGCCTGTTGTAGCGCCGCAGCGAATCGCGCTCCAGGATCGTTTCTATCCCACCCGTTCTGCACTTCCCATCTGCCTTTCTCTTCCACCGGCCAATGGGGGCAACTTTGAAATTAAGCCCCACTTCATCAACGTGCTTCCATGATTTCATGGGCTTGAATCTGAAGATGCTTATATCTTCATCAATAAATTTCAAAACGTCTGTGCCATGATGAAAACCGCCCAACTGTCGGACGATGCTATACGTCTACGGGTCATTCCGTTCACTTTATGCGATCTTGCTAAAAAATTGCTGTATAGCACCGCTTCCCATTCCATAACCAGTTGGGACGAGTTTGTTAAAGCGTTTCTCAAAAAGTTCTATCCGAATCATAAAACCGCAAGGATTCGCAATGAAATCAACCAATTCTCTCAGCTTCCTTCTGAACCCTTCTGGAAGTGCTTTGACCGGTACAAAGACCTTCTTGTTCAGTGTCCTCACCACGGTATAGAGAAATGGCAACTTTGCCAAACCTTATACGAGGGCCTGAACCCAGCAACGAAGCAGTTGTTGGAAACCATCTGTCAGGGCCACTTCCTATCGAAATCTGACGAGTAAGCATGGCAGTTCGTTGACGACCTTGCAGAGCAAACGCTACAATGGGAGAGCACCAGACCGACTTCTTCTTCTTCTACCTCCACTTCTACCGGTCAGTCTAGGGTAGGAATTCACCAACTTGATGTCTCTATTGCGATGAAAGCTGAAATGGCTGCAATAACAAGAAAGCTTGAAGCGATAGAGAGCAAATTTTCTTCTCCTGCTTCTGCCCCTGTTCTCCCCCTTCGTACCATCTGCGCTTGTTGTTCCGATCCTTCTCACTTGACCGAAGAGTGTCCTTACAATCCACCATCGCAAGGACAGGATCAGGTTAATGCTGCATTCCAGCAAAGACCGAGGAATGATCCATACTCTTCCACCTACAATCCCGGTTGGAGGAACCACCCCAATTTCACCTGGAATCAGAATCAGAATCAATTCCAAGGCAACAATTTCCAAAGGGCCCCTCCGCCGCAACAACAAGCGCAATAACAAACTCAGTTTCAGCAGCCCTTCCAACCCCAACCTTTTCAAAATTAGACGAACAACTTTGCACCCAACAATTCTTTTCCACCAAACAACTTTGTTCCGTCAAACAACGATAAGGTTTCCTCGCTCGAACGAAGTCTGGAGGCGTTCGTTAAACAATCGACACAATCCACCGCCAACATCCAGTCTTCCATTCAGTCCTTAGTGCAACACACTGCCGCTCACGGGCAAAGCATCAAGACCATCGAGGCCCAGATTGCACAGCTGAACGCGGTCTTAAGCGAGCGAGAGAAGGGGAAGCTCCCGTCCCAACCACTCCCAAATCCCGGTCACCCACATAATGTACATGTTGCTCTTGAACAACAAAATCATAATGTGAGTGCCGTGACCACATTGAGATCGGGAAGGATGCTGCAAAACAACATCGGCACACGTATCAACGAAGACACCCCGGCCGCTTCTTCTTCTTCTGCTGCTTCTTCGTCTTCTGAGCCTATTCTCCATTCTTCAAAAGGCTCTCCTTCTTCTTCTTCTTCTGCTCTAAACGGACCCACTTCTCACTCCACGAAAACACCTGTTCTGGGATCCGTTCCAACTCCACAATCTCCTCCTCCAGCATTAAACTCAACCAATTTTAAAAATGTTCCATTTCCAAACCGGTTGAGGTCTAATAAACAAAATCCTCAAATGGAGAAGATTCTGGAGTTATTTAAGCAAGTTAACATTAACATTCCTCTTTTAGATGTTGTCCAACAAGTCCCGTCCTACGCGAAAATCTTAAAGGACTTGTGCACGAAAAGGAGGAAGTCTCAGGTACCCAAGAAAGTTTTCTTGGCTAGTGCTGTGAGTGATGCCCTTACCCAATCTTTACCACAAAAACGGAAGGACCCTGGCTGTCCTACGATTTCAATTACCATTGGGGATAAGAACATCAACCGCGCACTATTAGATCTTGGTGCCAGTGTTAACCTGCTTCCGTATTCAGTATACGAGCAATTAGGCGTCGGAGAGCTGAAACCCACACACTGCACTCTCCAAATGGCCGACCGATCGATCACCCATCCTAGGGGTGAGCTAGAGGATGTGTTAATAAAAGTCGGGGACTTCATATTCCCCGTTGAATTCATTGTATTAGACACACAGCCTGTAGCTAACCCCCGGAATCAAATTCCGGTGATACTCGGTCGCCCATTTCTTACAACCTCAAATGCTGTGATCAATTATCGCAATGGTTCGATGAACCTCTCTTTTGGAAACATGACGATTGAACTCAACATTTTTAGGTTGGGGAATCAGCCCGCCGAACCTAATGCTCATATACTGGACGTCTGCTCGATCCAGGAGATCACCCCAGAAGAATGTGAATTCGAGGAGTTTCTGTTCGAACACGATAATCTTGACGCCACTAGTGCGTTCCTCCTCGAACCTGCTGCTGTTTCTGCGCCCGACAACGACTACGAGTGTTTTACGTTCTCGAACGATCTTAACCGCGCATAACCCGAGTTTGAATCTTTCGAATTTCCGGATGAGTTACCTGAACCATCCAACTCGGTCGCCTACACTCGTTTTGAACCTTTGCTCGAGTCCTTTGAGTTCGAGATCTCTGCACCAATCTTGCCTTCAATCGTTTCACCTCCATCGCTCGAACTCAAGCCTTTGCCGTCTCACCTTAAGTATGCTTACTTAGGTGAAAACGAGACCCTCCCTGTCATCATTTCGGCTTCTCTAGCTCCAGAGCAAGAGAAAGCCCTTCTCGCGGTCTTGCACAGCAACATGCAAGATTTTGGCTGGTCCATGGCGGACATCAAGGGGATTAGTCCCCTGATCGTTGAGCATCACATTCATCTGATGGATGATGCCAAACCAGCCCGGGATCCACAAAGACGTCTCAATCCAGTCATGAAAGAGGCTGTGAAGAAGGAGATCGTAAAATGTCTAGATAGTGGTATCATTTACCCTATCTCTGATAGCCAGTGGGTTAGCCCCATTCATGTTGTCCCCAAGAAGTCGAGCATCACGGTCATAACCAACGAGGCGAACGAGTTAATCCCTACTCGCACCCAAACTGGGTGGCGAGTATGCATCGATTACAGAAAACTCAACGCCGCAACGCGGAAGGACCACTTTCCGCTACCTTTCATTGACCAGATGCTTGAACGATTGGCCGGACACGAGTACTACTGCTTTCTTGATGGCTACTCCACCTATAATCAGATTCCCATCGCCGAAAAAGACCAGGACAAGACCACTTTCACTTGTCCTTTCGGCACGTTCGCATATCGTCGCATGCCCTTTGGGTTATGCAATGCGCCCGCTACCTTCCAGCGGTGTATGATGGGAATCTTCTCAGAAATGGTGGAAAAATTTCTGGAGATTTTCATGGATGATTTCTCCATCTTCGGCGATTCCTTCAACGAGTGTTTGCTGCATCTTGACGCTGTCCTTACCCGATGTAAGGACAAGAATCTCACTTTGAATTGGGAGAAGTGCCACTTCATGGTGCGCGAAGGTATTGTCTTAGGACATATCATCTCGCAAAATGGCATAGAGGTTGACAAAGCAAAGATTGAGGTCATTTCCAATCTGTTGTAGGGTTGCTAGGCACGCGCACAAGGGTCTACGAGGCATCAACCATGCCCGAATAAAAATTTAGCCGTGCCGAACAACCCGAATACGGAACTTTAAACTAGAGATTAGGCGAAAACTATCATGTTAACAACTTTAACACTAAGTGAGAGGGATTACAACCTTTGTAGATCTGGTCCTTCACTTCATATGCTATGTGTTGTGGTCCCTTCGCTGCGATCATCGGGTTCCGGGCTCTCGAGAGGTTCCACGAAGAGAATGACGCAACCTTTGCTTCCGATCTTCGATACTACGATGATCTACCTCGAAGTTTCTTTAACACAAGCTAACACTCATGAAATGATGTGAACACCCTCATCTAAATGGCAAGGGAAGATGAGGATGATGAAGTAGGAATTTTGCTCTATTTATTTATCTTTTTCTCACTATTATTCATCACCTTTGAAAAACTAGCAAGCTTTTCCATGGAAGAATGAAGGAGGAAGAAGAAGATCAATCCATTTGTGATGAATAGGAAATAATAATATGATAGAATTATGCAACCATGGTTCACTTAACCTTTGTAGAGAATTGACTAGGGTTAGGGTTTTTGGGTAATTAAAAGAATGAGTCATGAACAAATATCTTTCACAAAACAAAACAAAACCTTCTAGAAACTTCTAGAAAGTTTAACCCTAATCCGAACCCTAATCAAGTTTAAACTCCACTAAACGAGTTGCATTAGTTATCATATCATGTTACAATATTATATATCACATATATAATATTTACCGTAACAAAATAAAATAATACAATTAACATATATCGCATATATATCAATGTATTACCCGAGTGAGAAAAAGAATCTTTTAGTGAGCAAATATTAGTTAATGTCATTTAATATATCATATATATTATTATACATTAAATTATCGAATCAACACTTGACCCGATAATCCGGCTATATCGCATATAACCGACTAATATTTATCCGTACCGATTCATCGAATCAACACTTGATCCGATGACCCGGCTGATATCAAATATCGCGAGAATACAATACGATATCACATACCGCATTATCCTCGATCCCGCACATATCACATATGTGCTCCTACTCCGTTTTGCCTGAGTCAAGAAACCTCTTTGTAGGACTCTAAAGAATCGTCAATACGCCGGCAGTAGGTGATGATCATATCAAACACCCACAAGCTGCAAGCGGTTAGCTAAACGTAACAGCTACCCAGGTATTGAGCGCTCAGAAGATCAACAAGCAAGCCTGTACATTCTCCTGTGGATCCAAACAGTAACATTCCCGTACAGTCCGGTCTCGTCGTCTGATATGTTGCATATCTCGCCTAGGGGTGGTAAACGTCAGACCCCAGTAGCTCGATAAGTCGTGTCGATATGAGGTCTATAACAGTTCGAGAAACTACCGATAACACTTACCAGTAAATCTCAGCAACCCTGGCCAGGGATTTCCGGTTATAGCCAATCGAACACAGCACAACATCAACTCCCTATACCGGGAGAGACGAATCCCCTCATATCGCTCATTGCCTCCATATGATTCGGGACTGTACCCAAAAGCCACCGTTTTGCACGCCCTCTTGGACGTGGTATGATGGAAATCAAAGCACGGTGGGAATCACACAAGACTCTATGACGATCTCGGGTCGACAGACTACTCTGTACCAGTGTCACCGGAGAACTGCCATCTGACGTATGGTATAATACCATCTGGGAGTTCTCGGCGAGTCCGTCCAGTGTACCCAGTCTCCACTGAGCACCCGTACACCATCCTTGATGTCAAACACCGATGGATTTGGGATCATCCATCGCCCATCATATGGGTCAAGATGCGTATACGCTAGTCTACTCTGGTGCATCGATGCCCTGTCTCGATACACCCTCGACTAGGAATAGTTATAGGATGTACTCGTCGACTACCGTGGCCCCACTAGTATGATCTCATCATAGTCCCAGTAGTCGAGTACATATCCTAAGGGCTTTATCAACATGTAACATAGAGACAATCAGAGTACATGTTAAGATAAAGTACAACCAGATAGCATACTATCATGTCGAGCAAGAAAGTCCTCCTTATATATGTCCTAGCATCCACTACAATATACATCGTATGTACAGTAATGGCCTCTAGGGCATACATATAACTAACAATCTCCCACTTGCACTAGGGCCATCTGTTATGGTATCGCATACCCAACAATTAGCTGCGGTTGAAGTATCTCATACTCAACCATCCCATAAAAGTCTCTACTGGGAAAAAGGCCCTTGTGAGTGGATCCGCGCTGTTGTCCTCTGTGTCTACTCTCCTAACCTCGATCTCCCTGGAGATCAACCATCTCCATGATCAGGTGATGCTGCCTAAGAATTATATCTGGATTTCTGATGGGACGGAAGTTCCTTGGCTGAAGCCACAACTCCATTGTCACGCAATGGTAGGAACGAAGTTCATCTTATGAACTTATATATATCCAGACTGCCTCTTTGGTAGCATCCTTGGTAACGATGTATCTTGCCTTTAATCATCTAGTATGTCACGGTATCTAGCTTGGAACTCTTCCAACATACCGTCCCTCTACTGAGGGTATAGACAAGCCTGCGACTGACATTCAGTCGTACTTATCACCCTGGAACCTTTCCAGTGATTCTCCCCAGGATCGATTGATAACATCTCACTACAACTAGTGAGTACCCTAACATCCAATTAGATCTATCTCATAGATCCAAAACCCAGGATTTAGGAGGTATCACTTTGATCCTATATAGAGAATCCTTGTGATAAGCGGAGATTGACCGAGCGTAGCATAGGAAACTCTTTCCCTATCATGAGTATGTCATCCACGTACTCTACGAAGATCACCACCATACTCTCTACTACCTTTTTGTATATACAAGGTTCATCTACCATTTTGATGAAGTCAAACTCTTTGAATACCACATCAAAACAGATGTTCCAACTCCGCGATGCCTGCTTTATCATATAAAACATCTTGCACACGTTTCCGCTGCTCCCATTGTCTACGAAGCCCTCTGGCTGTGTACTTATAGACACTCTTTTCTAAAACATCATTTAGAAAAGCAGTCATGACACCTAACCACCAGATATCGTAGTCATGGTATGTAGCCGTGGCAAGTAGGATCTGGATGGACTTAAGCATAGCTCCTTAGAAAATTTTTCATCATAATCCATACCTGGTCAATGATGCAAACCTTTAACAAGTCTAGCTTTGAAAGTCTCAACTTTTCCATGTACACCAAGTAATCTTCTCAAGATATACTTGCTCCTGATGGGGATTTAACCCTTCAGATAAAGCAACCAAAGTCCATACTTTGTTGGTGTATAAGGATTCCATCTCAGATCGATAAGCATCCAGCCATTCTTACAGAGTCGCACTCCTGATGGCCAGCTCGAAACTAGTTGGATCATCATCTCATGATGAAATCCTCGCTCCCACTGTCATAGAGAAACTAAAGTATCTCTCAGGTGGGTGAGGAAACGTACTAGATCGGCGGAGAGGCTGAGGTTCGTTGGAAACTATTGAATCCTTTGGTTCTACCAAATCATCAGCTGCAGTTTGTATAGCTGGAACATTTCCAGTTCTACATAACAGACCTTGCCTCGAGCTTGTCCGGATTTTGCTTTTAGACATAGGCCGGACAACCCCAAATCTTAACAAACTTAATATATGGGCTCTTCCCTTTCCATATCACATATGAAGTGGTAGGCAACTGATTTGATTTGAACCCTATTCAATAGGTATGCAGCTTCTCAAGTCCATAACTCCCAAAAAGGAAACAGGAAACTCAGTAGTACTCATCATAGAGCACACCATATCACATAGGGTGTTATTGCTCCACCCCGATACACCATCGTGCTATGGTGTATACGAAGGAGTAATGCTGAGAGAGAATCTCATTCTCCTTTAGAATAGTCCAGGAATTCCGTGCTCAAGTATTCTCCTCCTTGATCTCATCAAAGGACATAATACTTATACCCGTATTTTGGTTCTCTACTTCTTACTTATATTCTGTGAATATCTCAAAAGGTTCGGGCTTGTGTTTCAGCAGGAACATATGTCTGAATCTTGAGAGATTATCAGAGAATGTAATGAAGTACAAAGAACCGATCTTGGCATGTGTAGACAGGGGACTTTCATACATCAGCATGTATCAGTCCCAAAAGTTCACTAACTCTTTCTCTGTTTCCAATAAACAGAGCTGTGGTCATCTTATCTTTGTGACATGACCGGCAAGTTTCACAAGATGTAAATTCAAACTAATTTAAATATGCATCTATATGTAACTTCAGCCAGTCGGGTCGTATTGATATGACCTAGTCTACAATGCCTCAAGAAGGATTCGTTCATTTCTGAACTCTTCCTCTTGTGTGTGTTCTGTATACTAAGAACTGTGGTTTGATTTAGAACGTCAATGCTTTTAGATAACGTGCCTGAACCGATCAACTCTTGATATAGGAAATGTTCAAAACATTATCCAACAATACAAAATTATATCCTTCTTTACTAATAAAGAGACTGATATGATTTTGTATATCAGGTTCGGTATCTAATAACATTTGTTCAGAATCAATGTATTCTGGTAATACAGGGTGATAGTGACCAACAGACTTGGCTGCAACACTTGCACCGTTTTCTGCCTCATGAAACTTATCACCCGTTCTCAGTTCTCTACCTTTCTGTAGCCCATGTAACAGATTACATATACGGGATCCTGATCCGGTATCACATACCCAGGACGTAAAGGATACTGAGAAACAGTTCTGTGTAACGAACACATCCGAAGATGATGCATCAACATGCACTTTCTTCGTTTGGGCGGCACGGGAAATCTGGTATTCCCCAATTTCCTGCTCTGTCTTATAACAATTATAAGTTGGAGCGGGACCAACGTTCCCCAGCTCAGTATAACAAGCGGGTTCGGTCAATATATCCGTTTTATTATCTTGATTAAGGCGTGATATGGTCACTACCTGGAGAGAGAGAGAAGAAAACACTCAGCGTATGCTCTTGCAAGATTAGATTGGTTATCTAATATATCTAATCAGGATGTCTCCCACTGTTTTAATCAAATCTTCCTTCAAACCCTAAAAGGAAAGACTAGCCGGGATTAATTACACGCTACAAGTTCGCCAATCTTTCGGCCAGGCCAGTGTCGGTACTTTGAGGGAGGTCCCCCGTGCTTTCGCACGAACCTAATTAATGTAAACCTCGTTTTCCCAGAGGCGTAACCCCGTTAACACCTTTCTAGACACCTACTTGATCGGCTAATTGTAATGTGTAAAACTCTCCCAGGAGTAACTCTTACTCGCAGCGGGTATCGAGATCCAACTATCTAATAGAAGGTATGCAATCTCATTGCAAATTTCAACACTTGAAATTCCCAATAATATTTTGCCCCTAACGTGCTATGACCTTGACGAAAGCCAACAAACCATAGCCCGCTAGTCAAGTTCAACCCGTACATTTCTTGATTGAATTAAACCCACCCGCACGACCCTTGACGAAAGCCAACAAAGCCGCACGACTACCCTAATCCAATCGCATCGTATGCTAGCAGATAAGGAGCATATAGCTACCGCACACTGCACCTTGACGAAAGCCAACAAATGCAGCACGAATACTATATACAACTTATCTGAAATGACGGAGAGCTACGACAGGTTTTTCAGAAAACCTATTGCGTAATGAACTTGATATCGTTGTAGAATCGAGTGATTTTAAATGGAGTGTTTTTTTAGGCTTTTCTAGTTTTGCTAAAGGGGTCACTCCCGGTGAAGGGATCGTCGGCCCTTTCCTCATCGAATAAGGTGCAGGGTATATCACATATACCGCTGTGCAAAGCAGAAACTATAGAAGCAATCAAAAGACAAACCGAGGGTTGTAGCATCTACCAGTTATTGCTAAAGGAGTCACTCCCGGTGAAGGGATCTCGGTCCTTTCCTTATCGAATAAGGTGCTGGATGTTCTACAAGGAACACCGCTATGCAAAGCAAGAACTGTAGCTACCAGTTTTTATAAACAAGTTTCTACAACATCTTAGGTTTATTTTATTTCATTAATCTCATTAATGAAGTCCCATTTTAATTATGCTTCGTAAGCATCTCTTTTGAAACGAAATCTGCAATATAACATATATCTCATATATATAATATATAAAGATTCGTCTCAGGCAGTAATATGATCTCATCACAGAACATTGCAGCAGAAGAAACATATATGAAATATTGGATATACTAGGACGTCCGTGTTTTCAATACGAGCCTGTATAAAACACGGATTCCACGGTCGCGATGAATAGCCAAACCTACATCCCTAGACCGCTACGAGAGCGGCAAGTAACACCGCCAATTCTAGGGTTAGGAGACCCGGTCTCGACTCCTCGAGATGGTCTCCCACTGGACCCTAGAACCCGGTTACTTGTGCTCCCCGCCTTGGGTCTACCTAATGCGGAAAAGTAAATAATATACAACGGTGACATCTTCCGCTACCTGGAAGTGCCCCAATAAAAGAATATTACATACAAATGAATTTTACATGAATGAAAAAGAAAAACTCTCATCTCACATAAAACCCCCGGCTATTCAAACGCGACGATCCAATACAACATATCACAGCAACACATAATATCTCATATCATCAACGTAAGCAAGTATGCGTATCCCGATTGTCGTTGATGTATAGCAACGAAGCCGGCGATACACCACATACTACGCTTACGGTCACAGAAAAGAAAGTGTAAAACTACAACAGTTGGAATCCGCAACCTCCTTAGACATCGCATGCCTAACCAAATGAATTCCTTAGACATCGCATGCCTAACAATTATAAACCCCGCATTTTAGTCTCATTATCGAAAACTCTTTTCAATATCAAGTCGGCCAATTCAACAAGATTCCCGACGTCCTGATCGAATGCTCGTCGCAAACTTTAGTAGACGGCCGCACCCCCGAAACCGTCGACGAAGTGCACCAAGGCGGAACACCGCTACCGGGAGCACCCGAACGGATGCTTTCGGCGACGGGGTTCTCCTACGGTCACTTGGTCAGGGCTATGGAGTGAGGCTGTCTATTAAGTTTACCCGGCGAGTATCCGCGTACACTACGTGATTGCGACGGACTTTTGATCACATCAAAATTCCGTAGCAACCGATCAACTGAGACTAAACTACTATGTTTATAATATTCAAATCAGTTATCTCATAACTATTTGTGGATTCCAATTATTGTATCACATTCCAGATAAATAGAAAAAGTTAAACTTTCCGATCGAATCATCAAGCACCCAAGATTTCCCCAATATATTTCAACACTTGAAAACAGTTTAAAAACATCCATTACATGCCACAGTACCAATGGTCCAGCCGTAGAAGGGTCAAGCCAACGCCTCACATGTGGCACGCCGTACTGCCCCAAATCCTAAGGTTCAAAGGGCAGTTCAAGACGGTCACATAATCGAGTTAAGGTTTGTTGTCTTCTAGAGGGTCCATCGAGTTACTTGCATGACTTAGAACATTCTTAAACACGAGGAAAAATCCAACTTTTGAAAAATTTTCCGACATGGGAAAAAGTGAGTTATTGATATCCGTTCGAACTTTTTAACAGTTTCTAAAAGTTATCCGGAAAAAACACATAGACAAAATTTGATAATCCGATCGAACATTCGAATCCCCAAAATAATCCCAGAAAACTCAACTGTAGAATAAACATTAAAATTATCCAGAAAACTCACCACTGAATAAAAGAAATTACTGTGCAAAAAGGAGTCAACCAATCAACAGTTCCGCCGCGGAACCGCCGCGCCACGTGGGCTTAGGCCGCGGTTCCGCGCCGTTATGACGGAGTTAAGTCTCCGTTTTTCACAGTATTTCTTAAAAAACCCTGCTTGATTTTCTGGATATTTTTAATATTGAAAAATCCTAGGTTTTGAAAATTGGACAGAGAGCATGGGAAAAATGGGGTTTCGGGTTCGTTCGGATTTCAAACGTCGTCTAGACTTCGCCTAAAGCTCTAGCTTGGCTCTGATACCACTGTAGGGTTGCTAGGCACGCGCACAAGGGTCTACGAGGCATCAACCATGCCCGAATAAAAATTTAGCCGTGCCGAACAACACGAATACGGAACTTTAAACTAGAGATTAGGCGAAAACTATCATGTTAACAACTTTAACACTAAGTGAGAGGGATTACAACCTTTGTAGATCCGGTCCTTCATTTCATATGCTCCGTGTTGTGGTCCCTTCGCTGCGATCATCGGGTTCCGGGCTCTCGAGAGGTTCCACGAAGAGAATGACGCAACCTTTGCTTCCGATCTTCGATACTACGATGATCTACCTCGAAGTTTCTTTAACACAAGCTAACACTCATGAAATGATGTGAACACCCTCATCTAAATGGCAAGGGAAGATGAGGATGATGAAGTAGGAATTTTGCTCTATTTATTTATCTTTTTCTCACTATTATTCATCACCTTTGAAAAACTAGCAAGCTTTTCCATGGAAGAATGAAGGAGGAAGAAGAAGATCAATCCATTTGTGATGAATAGGAAATAATAATATGATAGAATTATGCAACCATGGTTCACTTAACCTTTGTAGAGAATTGACTAGGGTTAGGGTTTTTGGGTAATTAAAAGAATGAGTCATGAACAAATATCTTTCACAAAACAAAACAAAACCTTCTAGAAACTTCTAGAAAGTTTAACCCTAATCCGAACCCTAATCAAGTTTAAACTCCACTAAACGAGTTGCATTAGTTATCATATCATGTTACAATATTATATATCACATATATAATATTTACCGTAACAAAATAAAATAATACAATTAACATATATCGCATATATATCAATGTATTACCCGAGTGAGAAAAAGAATCTTTTAGTGAGCAAATATTAGTTAATGTCATTTAATATATCATATATATTATTATACATTAAATTATCGAATCAACACTTGACCCGACAATCCGGCTATATCGCATATAACCGACTAATATTTATCCGTACCGATTCATCGAATCAACACTTGATCCGATGACCCGGCTGATATCAAATATCGCGAGAATACAATACGATATCACATACCGCATTATCCTCGGTCCCGCACATATCACATATGTGCTCCTACTCCGTTTTGCCTGAGTCAAGAAACCTCTGTGTAGGACTCTAAAGAATCGTCAATACGCCGGCAGTAGGTGATGATCATATCAAACACCCACAAGCTGCAAGCGGTCAGCTAAACGTAACAGCTACCCAGGTATTGAGCGCTCAGAAGATCAACAAGCAAGCCTGTACATTCTCCTGTGGATCCAAACAGTAACACTCCCGTACAGTCCGGTCTCGTCGTCTGATATGTTGCATATCTCGCCTAGGGGTGGTAAACGTCAGACCCCAGTAGCTCGATAAGTCGTGTCGATATGAGGTCTATAACAGTTCGAGAAACTACCGATAACACTTACCAGTAAATCTCAGCAACCCTGGCCAGGGATTTCCGGTTATAGCCAATCGAACACAGCACAACATCAACTCCCTATACCGGGAGAGACGAATCCCCTCATATCGCTCATTGCCTCCATATGATTCGGGACTGTACCCAAAAGCCACCTTTTTGCACGCCCTCTTGGACGTGGTATGATGGAAATCAAAGCACGGTGGGAATCACACAAGACTCTATGACGATCTCGGGTCGACAGACTACTCTGTACCAGTGTCACCGGAGAACTGCCATCTGACGTATGGTATAATACCATCTGGGAGTTCTCGGCGAGTCCGTCCAGTGTACCCAGTCTCCACTGAGCACCCGTACACCATCCTTGATGTCAAACACCGATGGATATGGGATCATCCATCGCCCATCATATGGGTCAAGATACGTATACGCTAGTCTACTCTGGTGCATCGATGCCCTGTCTCGATACACCCTCGACTAGGAACAGTTATAGGATGTACTCGTCGACTACCGTGGCCCCACTAGTATGATCTCATCACAGTCACAGTAGTCGAGTACATATCCTAAGGGCTTTATCAACATGTAACATAGAGACAATCATAGTACATGTTAAGATAAAGTAAAACCAGATAGCATACTATCATGTCGAGCAAGAAAGTCCTCCTTATATATGTCCTAGCATCCACTACAATATACATCGTATGTACAGTAATGGCCTCTAGGGCATACATATAACTAACATCTGCCTCCTCCCCGATGCGTCAGAGATATCCGAGCCTTCCTTGGCCATGCCGGTTTCTATAGACGGTTCATCAAGGACTTTAGCAAGATTGCTAGGCCCTTGACTCTTTTGCTGGCCAAGGATACGCCATTCGACTTCAACTCGAGCTGTGTGACTGCATTCGAGTCATTGAAACGCTCACTCACTTCTGCTCCCGTTCTTTCTTCACCTGACTGGACGCACCCATTTGAGATTATGTGCGATGCATCCGACTTTGCCATTGGTGCTGTCCTTGGACAACACATCAACAAGATGCCGCACGTAATCTATTATGCGAGCCGAACCCTGAACGATGCCCAACTCAATTATACAATAACTGAGAAGGAATTCTTGGCTGTTGTATTTGCTTTAGAAAAGTTCAGGCCCTACCTCATCGGCTCTCCAGTCATTGTCTACACTGACCATTCTGCTCTGCGCCATCTTTTTGCGAAGAAAGATGCAAAATCTCGGTTAATACGTTGGATCCTCTTGCTTCAAGAGTTTGACCTTGTCATTAAGGACAAACGAGGATGTGAAAACGTAGTTGCCGACCATCTCTCACGACTTCCTTCTTCGCCTTCGCTTCCAATTCCGATCAACGACGTTTTCCCGGATGAACAGCTTTTGACAGTATCTTGCGAACCCTGGTTCGCAGATATTGTGAACTATTTGGCCACGGGATTACTACCGACTGAATGGTCAAGTCAGGACAGACTTAGCTTCTTATCCCAAGTAAAACACTTTTACTGGGACGAACCCTATCTGTTCAAGTACTGTCCCGACCAGATTATTCGTCGGTGTGTCCCTGACGAGGAATTCAAGAGTGTGCTGTCGTTTTGCCACGATCAAGCGTGTGGCGGGCATTTTGGCCCCAGAAAGACAGCTGAGAAGATCTTGCAATGTGGTTTCTACTGGCCACAACTCTTTAAAGATGCTCATGACTATTTCAAGACTTGCTCCCGGTGCCAACACATGGGCCGGATATCCCGGAGGAACGAGATGCCGCTCCAACCGATCTTGGTTGTGGAGATTTTCGATGTTTGGAGGATAGATTTCATGGGGCCGTTTCCCAGCTCTTTTGGGAACTTGTACATCCTTCTCGCTGTTGATTACGTCTCTAAATGGGTCGAGGCTGTGCCCAGCCGGACTAACGACAACAAGGTTGTCGTTAGGTTTCTTAAAGAAAACATTTTCTCCCGTTTTGGGCACCCCCGAGCGATCATTAGCGACAATGGAAGTCATTTCTGCAACAAGACTTTCGAGGCCTTGATGCGGAAATACTCCATTAATCATAAGCTATCCACGCCCTACCACCCCCAAACCTGCGGGCAGGCCGAAGTTTCAAATCGGCAAATCAAGCAGATACTGGAGAAGACGGTTTCCAAGAACCGTAAGGATTGGTCGCTGAAACTCACTGATGCCCTTTGGGCATTTCGAACCGCTTATAAGACCGACCTTGGCATGTCTCCCTATCGGCTTGTGTACGGAAAAGCCTGCCACCTACCTGTCGAAATAGAGCATCGCGCATTTTGGGCGATAAAGGAGCTGAATCTGTCTCTCGAAGATGCGAGCGGTCATCGGAAGCTGCAACTGAACGAACTGAGCGAGCTTAGGGATGAGGCTTACGATAACGCGATTGTCGTTAAGAATCAAACGAAGGTGTTTCACGATAAACACCTTTTGCGCAAAACCTTCGTACCTGGTCAGCAGGTACTGCTTTACGACACCCGACTTCACTTCCATCCAGGAAAGCTCAGATCTCGTTGGAAAGGGTAGCCAGTCAGTAACACACATGTGAGAAAAAGAAATGCTTAAGTGAGCTAATATTAGTTAATGTAAATTAATATATCATATATATATAATTATACATTAAATCATTAAATCAACACTTGATTCAATAATCCGGTTATATCTCATATGAACGACTAATACAATTTGTATCAACTTATCGAACCAACACTTGATTCGATAACCCAGCTATCTCTCATATAACCGTCCGATACTGTATCGACTTATCGAATCAACACTTGATTCGATAACCCGGCTATATCTCATATAACCAATCGATATTTTATATCGGGAGAATAGAATACGGTATCATATACTCATATTAATCTCGGTCCCGCACATATCACATATGTGCTCCTACTTCGTTTTGCCTGAGCCAGTGAAACCTCTGTGTAGGACTCTAAAGACTCGTCAATACGCTGGCAGTAGGTGATGATCACATCAAGCACTCACAAGCCTTCAGCGGTACTAGATGGACGTAACGGCTATCCGGGTATTGAACGATTAGAAGATCATCAAGCTAGCCCGCTCTAACTCCTGCAAAAGCCTGTCAGTAACACTACCGTACAATCCAGTCTCTTCGTCTGATATGTCGCATATCTAGTCTAGGGGTGGTCAACGTCAGACCCCAATAACCGATTATTCGTGCCGATGTGAGGCTCATAACCGGTCGAGAAACTACTGATAACACTTATCAGTAAATCTCTGTATCAGCCCTGGCCAGGGACTTTCCTGTTATGGCCGCACAGCGCAACATCAACTCCCAATACCGGAAGAGAAGAATACCCTCCTATTACTCATTGCCTCCATGTGATTCGGGACTGTACCAAAAGCCACCGTTTTGCATATTCTTTTGAACGTGGTAAGGTGGAAATTAAAGCACAGTGGGAAACACACAAGGCTCTATGACGATCTCGGGTCTACAAACTAACCTGTATTAATGTCACCGGAGAACTGCTATCTGACGATAGGTATAATACCAACTAGGAGTTCTGTTCATATCAGATTATTGTATTTTTATACCGCCCAATTTTTATCATATTGCTTATCGGTAGGTACTCTTGAGCCGTGTTTGCTAGTCAATTGCAGGATACAGGTTCTCGGTTCTAAACGGTGAAATTCATGGAAAAACACGACAAAACCCGGGTTCCTGCCAACCACAGATAAAACACGGATCTCCGCTCTTTATCCGTCTGTTGCCACACACCAGTTTAAGAGACAAAATGTCAAATCAATGTCATTTTCATGCACAAGGCTCAATGGCAACACAAGATCCAAGAAATCTACGCGGAGCTCGAGGAAATCATGACAAAAAGATCCACATCAAATCACCTTTTCCTCAACAGAAATTCTGGAAAAATCGTGAAGAAAATATGAGAAAATATATATACCAGAATAAAGGACACACAGAACCAGGGAAGCACAGGAAAAATGAGGGCCCAACTCCTCCATACCGCCGCGGAACCGCGGCCAAAGGGGGGTCTAGGCCGCGGTTCCGCGGCCATACTGGCGCCGCATCTATCCAATCTTCAGGGGTAGTTTTGACATTTCATGTAGAGGCAGAATTTTGCCCTAGGTTTTCATTCTCCAGCCTATAAATAGCCCAGAACCTTGTGAAGCCAAGGGTGCATAATCTTGTATTTTTTTTCTAGGTTTTAGAATACTTGTTCTTCTTCCTCTTCTCATCTCTTCTCCATTAAAACTTGTAGTGAGCTTTGTGAGTGAAGAATGGTGAATAAAGAAGTTCATTTTATTATTATACTTGTCTTGTTCTCTTATTATTGCTTGTAATTTTAATTTGTTAACTTAGTTGTTGTTATTTCTTGTTGTTTCTTTCTTTTCTCTTTTCCTTTATCATTAAAACAACCATGATGCTTGCGCTTGATCCTTGCCAAGGTGAAGTCGCAAATAGCTAGTTGTTATCTTCTAATCTCCTTCTTTCTATCTTCCTCTTTTGTTTTGTTTTATTTTCATTATGATGTGTGAGTAGTTTCATACTTGTTAGGGTAGGATAAGGGAAGTTTGAGAGAAGGAAATCTCTCTCACTCTTTCCTTGCCCAACATCTTAAAATCGACTCCTGTTAATTGAACCACAATCCGCTCCTTACGGCACCCTATCCTACATGATAGCGGTGATTCCGTAGTGAGACTGGTTGTGGTTGAATTAACCGGAGGTTATGGCTAAGAGCCAAGAACGGATGGAAAAGCACCAAAAGGAAGAACTTATGCGTTGAAAAGCCTAGCTTATACTCGCAAGTTCCTTCCTAGTCGTGCTAATCCCCGTTGTTGTCGATTACCGTAACACCGATATTAAGAGTGGCAACGAAAGAGGTGAGCGAATCCTAACTCAAACTAACCTAATCCTAACCCTAACAAGCTCTCTTTACATATCATTTTAACACTTAATTAATCACAACAAAATCTGGAAAACTGGACTTAACTCTTTAAAGCACTTAGAAAAAGATTCCCATCTCCCTGCGGACGACCCGTACTCAACCGGCTAGCTAGAAGCGAAATCGTCTTGATTGCGGTAATTAACTAAACTTGAACACGCAGAATCCCTAACAATCAAGTTCTCGGCGAGTCCGTTCAGTGTACCCAGTCTCCACTGAGCACCCGTATACCATCTTTGATGTCAAACACCAATGGATGTGGGATCATCCATCGCCCATGATATGGGTCAAGATGCGTATACTCTAGTCTACTCCGGAATATCGATGCCCTGTCTCGATAAACCCTTTAGGAAAAATTTTAGGGTGTACTTGTGGACTACCCTTATCCCCACTCCATCATAGTCCTGGTAGTCAAGTACACACTCTCAGGACTTTATCAACATGTGAGACCTAGACAACATCACATATACAAGTCAACATGTTAAGATAAAGAGAAACCAGATAGCATACTATCATGTCGAGCAAGAAAGTCCTCTCTATATATATCCAAGCATCCACTATAATATACATCACATGTACAATAATGGCTTCTAGGGCATACATATAACTAACAATAAATTGATTATATATATATACAATATAGAAACAAAAACACTAATTTAATTGGAACCAGATTCAAAATTATGCAGCTGTCTCCAGTGCATATCAACCAAATGGAATGAGGCCAATCAACATTACTCAACTAGGAGTGCATCCATATATGAGTAACCCGAAAGAGAAACTAGTTCTCAAAACCATTACTATCAATGGAAAACCAAACACAAGTATCTACATCTTCGACTACCTCGAAGAATCCTTATACTTCCAACAAATGGTTCTCTACTTTATTCTTATACTTATGACTTCTCAATATCTGGACCTTGCATTTTAACTAAATACTTGTCCAGAACTGGAGAAGTCACAAGTAAACAAAATATAGTACGAGTACCAACCCCATTGTCTTAATGGACACTAGACAACATACAATACCTTGTATAAGTCCCTTGAGTTTAATAACTCAAACCTTGTGCGTCGTAGGTTGAAAACTGTACTATGGTTAAGAAGAATTACACTGTTGAATGCACTTTACCTAACCATAAACTGATATACGTAAATGTCACAGACATAATTTCAAAAAGTTATATCTCACTTTATAAAATAAACGTACAGATATATCAGTTTGAAATTGGTGCATAACAATGGATATTCAAAACCAAATATTTGCCGTCAGGCAAAACCCAGGTGGTTTCTTCAAATATCACCAATTGCAACGAATTTCGATATTATGAGAATCTAATCACCCAATTCCCAATATCTTACTCCCACTCACCATCTGTAATAACATATAGATGTGAGGAACTGATCTGGTAAATACATACCCTGGAGTTAGAATCCAATTGGGAAACCAGTTTTCAATTAAATTGCACAGTAAATATGAAACATGAAAATGTTTCGAAGGGGTAACCGGGTATTCCTAGTAATTCCTCTTCCACTATCTTGATTCATGACTGTAACCATATCCTTCCATGCCCTCACTCCAATCCCTTTATTATGTCTTTATTTATTACCTTATGTACACCTTCTTTAGGCTAATTGGTTTTCTTACTTCCCTACCCTTCGGCACCAGCCTAAGCTTTGGAAGAAGACTATCCAATAAGCGTAATAGTTGTACACTCATGGAGGTAATTGGAAAAGACATCTGAATAATCCTATTCTATTTCTCCTGAATCGGAAACCATCCTCGAATCTGGAACGAATTCCTTCGAGCTCGTATGTAACAAAATGATGGCATGTCCAAGCATTATGGGCGTTCATAGTGATATGAAGTGTTCTGGAGAAATCCAAAGTGGATGTGGGAGTGGAAGGGGTATACACAGTTTTGTCGTGAATGATAGCAGTCGCAATTTTCTTTACCGTCATTCTAATCCCTTTATATGTCTTTACTTATTACCTTCTGTACACTACCTTTAGGCTAATTGGTTTTCTTCCTTCCCCACCTTTCGGCAACTGCTTATGGTCTGGAGGAAGACTATCCAATAAGCTTAATTGGTGTACCCTCTCCTAATCCTAGGAGCCCTCACAACCTGAGAGAAGGTAAAGGGAAAAGACGACCGAATAATCCTATTCTATCTCTCCAGAACCAAAATCCATCCTCGAATCTGGAACAAGTTCTTTCGAGTTCGTATGTAACTATACGATGGATTTATCCAATAGGAGTGGATGTTCGTAATGATACGGGGTGTTATGAAGAAATGCAAAGGTGATATAGAAGTGGCAATGATATATGCGACACTGTGATATTCCAAATATCCAAAAATGTTTTAAGAAGGTTCGGTTAACTTGATTCATGAGTTTTAGTCAAGGGTCAGGCCATGGTCGCTGCCACACAGAGAGAGAGAGAGAGAGAGAGAGAGAAGAAACACTCAGCGTGCACTCTAATCTAGATCAAAATGGTTAATCACTTTATCTAATCAGGATGTCTCACACTGTATCCTCGAATTCTCCCCCAAACCCAAAAGAAGAATTAGTCGGGATCATCTAAAATCACCCGAGGAGTAATCCTACTCATCAGTGGGAATCGGGATCCAACTATCATCGCATGATAACTTGATGGAATCCACCCAAGTCACCACACTCTAGAAGGTATGCGCAAGCCTAGCAAGTTTCCTGTATGTTTGAAACTCCCAATGTGATTTTTACCCCTAACGACTTCATGACCTTGATAGAAACCAACATTCCATAAGTCGTTAGTCAAGTTCAACCCGTCATTATCCATGATTGATCTAAACCCACCCGCACAAGCCCTTGATAGAGACCAACGTGACTATGCGGCTGTCCTAGATAATCATATATCCATGCTATAGACACGTATCACGCAGCTACCATACACTATGCCTTGATAGAGACTAACGTACATAGCACGAATACTACGAGATACATATCTGAAGAGATGGAGGGCTACGGCTGGTTTTTGGCGAAAAACCTTTAACGTAATGAACTTGATATCGTTGGAGGTGTAGGATTGCTAGGCACGATAGCAAGGTTTCGGGAGGCATCGTCCATACCATTTTCAAAAATTTGCCGTACAAAACAATCCTAAACATAGAATCTTAACTAATGATTTAGACAATACAATGTGTAAACTACTTTACAACTAAGTGATTAGGGATTACAACCTTTATAGTCCGGTCTTTCACTTCTTTAGCTCCTTCTAGTAGTCCCTTCGCTCCAACTTGTGATCTTGCGGACTCTCGAACGGCTCCACAAGAAGAAAGATGCATGCTTGCTTGAAGTCTTCAAAGCCGAAGATGATCTACGTCGAGGAGTCACAAACCCAAGCTACCCTCTTCAATAATGTAGGATTAGTGAAGCTAACACCCTATACTAAAGTTCTAATCTAGTAGAGGATGATGAAGTAGGATTTTTGCACACTTTAGAATTACTTTTCTCACTTGTCTTAAGCTTCTCTCAAAACCTAGAGAGCTCTCTCATCTCAAGAGGAAGAAGAAGCAAAATAATAGAGGAGAGAGTGAATGGAAACCATGGGTGAGAAAATATCTAATATATCTCATGTAGAGACTTAACCATGAGTTTAGATAATGGTTGGGTTAACAAATATCTAGTATAAGACAAAACTAGTGGACTAGTCAATGGATCTTCAAGCTTCTACAAGCTTCATGCCATGTGACCATTATCCAACTAATAATTGATTTATACTAAATAAATAAACCCTTCATTATCATTATCATGGTGTAAGTCTCATACACCCATGTTGCATGTATCATCAACCATGTCATATAAATAAAACACAACTAATATATATCACATATATATTAAGTGTGCACATGTGAGAAAAAGAAATGCTTAAGTGAGCTAATATTAGTTAATGTAAATTAATATATCAAATATATATAATTATACATTAAATCATTAAATCAACACTTGATTTAATAATCAGGTTATATCTCATATGACCGACTAATATTATTTGTATCAATTTATCGAATCAACACTTGATTCAATAACCCGGCTATATCTCATATAACCGATCGATACCTTATATCGCGAGAATAGAATACGGTATCACGTACTCGTATTAATCTCGGTCCCGCACATATCACATATGTGCTCCAACTTCATTTTGCCTGAGCTAGTGAAACCTCTGTGTAGGACTCTAAAGACTCGTCAATACGCTGACAGTAAGTGATGATCACATCAAGCATCCACAAGCCGTCAGCGGTACTAGCTGGACGTAACGGCTACCCGGGTATTGAACGATCAGAAGATCAGCAAGCAAGCCCGCTCTAACTCCTGCAAAAGCCTGTCAGTAACACTACCGTATAGTCCGGTCTCTTCGTCTGATATGTTGCATATCTAGTCTAAGGGTGGTAAACGTCAGACCCCAATAACCGATAAGTCATGCCGATGTGAGGCTCATAATGGGTCGAGAAACTACTGATAACACTTATCAGTAAATCTCCGTAGAAGCCCTGGCCAGGGACTTATCGTTATGGCCAATCGAGAACAACGCAACATCAACCCCTAATACCGGGAGAGACGAATCCCCTCCTATCGTTCATTCCCTCCATATGATTTGGGACTGTACCCAAAATCCACCGTTTTGCATGTTCTATTGAACGTGGTAATGTGGAAATCAAAGCACAGTGGGAATCATACAAGACTCTATGACGATCTCGGGTCTACAGACTAACCTGCACCAGTGTCACCGGAGAACTGCTATCTGACGATAGGTATAATACCAACTAGGAGTTCTCGGCGAGTCCGTTCTGTGTACCCAGTCTCCACTGAGCACCCGTATACCATCTTTGATGTCAAACATGTTGGGTTCCTATCGACGGCAGCAAGCTTTCAGGAGGCATCGTCCATGCCATTTTAAAAAATTGCAGTTTTAAGGAACTCTAAACATGATCGTTAACTAGAATACAATACGGAAACATAGTAAACCATTTACTATCTAAGTGAAAAAGGAAATACAACCTTTTTAGATCGATCCTTCACTTCATAAACTCCTTATAGTAGTCCCTTCGCTGCGATCGTCGAACTCCCGGACTCTTGCATGGCTTCGTGTAGAGAAATGAGCGATCTTGCTTGAAGTCTTTGAGGCCGAAGATGATCTACGTCGAGGGAATACTAACTCAAGCTTCTACTTCACTAACTAGAGAATTAGTGAAGCAAACACTCTAAATTAAAGTGCTAGTCTAGTAGAGGATGATGAAATAGAAAGTGGGCTCACTTTAGAATTTCTTTTCTCACTTTACTTTCTCACTTAATCAAAACCCTAGCAAGCTTTTTGAGCTTGAGGAAGAAGATGAACTAAAATGAGATGAGAATAATGATGAAGTGAGAGAGTGAACCATGGTGAGTGAGTTTTATATATTAACTCATGTAGAGACATAACCACGGCTAATCCAAAATGGTTAGGTTAATGAAAATCTAAAGTAAAAACAAAGTGAGTGGACTTTGTCAAAGCAATCCACAAGCTTCTATAAGCTTCATGCTTGTGACAAAAGCTCCACTAATTTGTAATTACCTTAAATAATTATAACCCACCATTTAAAATAGAATGGTGTATGTCTTACACACTCATGTATGTTGTATCAACAACCATGATACAAAAAGAAAACACAAATAAATATATATCACACACACACACACATATATATATATATATATATTAAGTTGTGTACAAGTGAGGAAAAATGCTTAAGTGAGCAAATGTTAGTTAATGTAAATTAGTATAACAAATATACAATTATACACTAAATTATTAAATCAACACTTGACTTAATAATCCGGCTATATCACATAAAACCGACCGATACAAAAGTCGCGAGAATAGAATATGGTATCAAATACACGCATTATTCTCGGTCCCGCACATATCACATATGTGCTCCTATTTCTTTTTGCCTGAGCTATTAAAACCACTATGTAGGACTCTAAAGACTCGTCAATACGCCGGCAGTAGGTAATGATCACATCAAGCACCCACAAGCCGTCAGCGGTACTAGCTGGACGTAACAGCTACCCCGGTATTGAGCGATCAGAAGATCAGCAAGCAAGCCCGCTCCAACTCCTGCAAAAGCCTGTCGGTAACACTTACCGTACAGTCCGGTCTCCTCGTCTGATATGTCGCATATCAAGTCTAGGGGTGGTAAACGTCAGACCCCAATAACCGATAAGTCATGCCGATGTGAGGCTCATAACGGGTCGAGAAACTATAGGTAACACTTACAAGTAAATCTCTAAATCAGCCCTGGCCAGGGACTTCCCTGTTATGGACAATCGAGCACAGCACAACATCAACCCCCAATACCGGGAGAGACGAAACCCCTCCTATCGCTCATTGCCTCCATGTGACTCGGGACTGTACCCAAAAATCACCGTTTTGCATGCCCTCTTGGACGTGGTAATGTGGAAATCAAAGCACAGTAGGAATCACACAAGACTCTATGACGATCTCGGGTCTACAGACTAACCTGTACAAGTGTCACCACTGAACTGCCATCTGACGTGAGGTATACTACCATCTGGAAGTTCTCGGCGAGTCCGTCCAGTGTACCCAGTCTCCACTGAGCACCCGTATACCATCTCTGATGTCAAACACCATTGGATATGGGATCATCCATCGCTCATCTCATGGGTCGAGAAGCGTATACGTTAGTCTACACTGGTATATCGATGCCCCGTCTCGATACACCTACGACTAGGAACATTAAAGGATGAACTTATGGACTACCATGGCCCCACTAGTATGATCTGCATCATAGTCCTGGTACTCAAGTACACATCCAAAGGGCTTTACCAACATGTAACCATAAGACAGTATCAAGAGACAAGTATACATGCAAAGATAAAGAGCAACCAGATAACATACTATCATATCGAGCAAGAAAGTCCTATCTATATATGCCCTAGAGGCCATTGTTGTACATATGATGTATATTATAGTGGATGCTTAGATATATATAGAGTGGACTTTCTTGCTCGACATGATAATATGCTATTTGGTTTCACTTTGTCTTAACATGTTGACTTGTATTAGTTTGTTGTCTTGCTCTCACATGTTGATAAAGCCCTTAGGATATGTACTAGACTACTGGGACTATGATGAGATCATACTAGTGGGGCTACGGTAGTCTACAGTACATCCTATAATAGTTCCTAGTCGAGGGTATATCGAGACAGGGCATCGATACACCAGAGTAGACTAGCGTATACGCATCTTGACCCATATGATGGGCGATGGATAATCCCATATCCATTGGTGTTTAGACATCAGAGATGGTGTACGGGTGCTCAGTGGAGACTGGGTACACTAGACGGACTCGCCGAGAACTCTTAGATGGTATTATACCTCACGTCAGATGGCATTTCTCTGGTCACACTTGTACAGGTTAGTCTGTAGACCCGAGATCGTCATAGAGTCTTGTGTGATTCCTACTGTGCTTTGATTTCCACCTTACCACGTCCAAGAGGGCGTGCAAAACGGTGGCTTTTGGGTACAGTCCCGAATCACATGGAGGCAATGAGCGATAGGAGGGGTTTCGTCTCTCCCGGTATAGGGAGTTGATGTTGTGCTGTGTTCGATTGGCTATAACTGGAAGTCCCTGGCCAGGGCTGATATAGAGTGCTACTGGTAAGTGTTATCACTAGTTTCTCGACCCGTTATGAGCCTCATATCGACACGACTTATCGGTTACTAGGGTTTGACGTTAACCAACACTAAACTGGATATGCGACGTATCAGATGGAGAGACCGGACTGTACGGTAGTGTTACTGATTGGATTCACAGGAGAATGTACATGCTTACTTGTTGATCTTCTGATCGCTCAATACCTGGGTGGCTGTTACGTTTAGCTGACCGCTTGCAGCTTGTGGGTGTTTGATATGATCATCACCTACTGCCGGCGTATTGACGATTCTTTAGAGTCCTACACAGAGGTTTCTTGACTCAGGAAAAACGGAGTAGGAGCACATATGTGATATGTGCAGGACCGAGGATAATACGATATGAGATACCATATTCTATTCTCGCGATATATGATATCGGCCGGGTATATATGATATAGTCGGGTCATCGGATCAAGTGTTGATTCGATGAAACGGTACATGTTATATTAGTCGGTTATATGCGATATAGCCGGATTGTCGGATCAAGTGTTGATTCGATGATTTAATGTATAATTATATATTTGATATATTACATTACATTATCTAATATAAGCTCGCTTTATTGATTCATTTTCTCACCGGATAATATATTGATATATATGCGATATATGTTAATTGTATTATTTTCTTTTGTTACAAATATATATTATATATGTGATATATAATATTGTAACAAATTATGATTACAAATGCAACATGATTTGTGGAGATTAAACATGGTTAGGGTTTGATTTGGGTTAGCTTTTTCATGAAGCTTCTAGAAGCTTTATTTTTGTTTTAAGCATAGATATTTTGTGTTGATATTTTGTGGAGATATTTGTTAACCCAACCCAAACCCTTTACCCTAGTTAATTCTCTACAATGGTTAAACCTTTCTTTCTTAACCAAGGGTTGCAATTGTAACCATAGCAATAATTTCATTATTCATCACAAAAGACTTCATCTTCTTCTTCCTCCAAAAAAAAGCTTACTAGCTTTGGGTTTTGTGATGATTTAGTGTGAGAAATTAAAAATAAAAGAGTGCTAAATTCCTACTTCATCATCCTCATCTATTCTAGCCATTTAGATTAGGGTGTTCACTTCATTAATACTTGATTACTGAAGTGAGAGCTTGAGTTAAAGATTCTTCAAGGTAGATCATTTTCGAATAGGAAGACTTCAAGCAAGCATGGATCATTCGGCTTGTGGAGCCTCTCTAGAGTCCGGAAGTTCATGGATCGCGGCGAAGGGACTACCACTCGGAGCTTATGAAGCGAAGGAGCGGACTATAAAGGTTGTAATCCCTCTCTCTTAGATGTAAAGATGTTTACATGTTTTGTTAACCCTAATTATCTAGCAAAGATCCTCGCTTTAGGTTGTTCGGCACTTGTAAAATTTAAATCGGGCATGGTTGATGACTTATAGACCCTTGTGACAGTACCCAGTAACCCTATAGTGGTATCAGAGCCTAGCTAGAGTATTAGACGACGTGTAGACGAAGTTAAAATTCCGATCGAACCCCGAAACGTCAATATTGACCCCCTCTCTGGAAATTTTTTTAAAAGGTGGTTTTTTCTCTATTAAAAATACTCAGAAAATTAAGCTGGTGATTCTATGGATAACTTCGAAATACGATATCCTAACTCCCTTAAGTCGCCGCGGAACCGCGGCAATACCATGCTTTGAGCGGCGGTTCCACGGCCGTACTTGGGTGTCAGGGAAAATAATTTCTTGCGTTCATCCGTATGTATTACTACATACTTCTGGGATTATTTTAATATTACTCAAGTGTTGAGTTTTCTGGAGATCTATACAATTCGTTGATTCGATCGAAAATTTTAACATCGTTTAGTTTTCCGGGTAGTTTAGAACGTGTTAAAATGTTCGAACGGATATCAATAACTCACGTTTTCCCGACACGAAAAACTTTCAAGTGTTGAATTTTTCTTGAGTTTAAATCTTTCGGAAAAACATGCAAGCATATCTGTGGACCCTCTAGAAGAACATAACCTTAACTCGATTATGTGACCGTCGAAACTGCCACTGAACCCTAGGGTTTGTGGTAGTTTAGCATTGCCACATGTGAGGCATTGGTTTAACCCTTCTATGGCTGGTTCATTAGGGCTGCGACATGTTCTGGGATTTTTGAACTCCACTCAAATGTTGAGGTATTTGGGAATTCTTGGGTGTTTGATTATTCGATCGGAAAGTTTAACATTGTTTATTTATCTGGAATGTGGTACAATATGTGGAATTCATATAGTTAGGCATGAAATGTGAAGTATGTGATATTTCGGATTTAAGATGTCTAAAGTGATTGTGGATTCCAAATATTGTAGTTTTACACTTTCTTTTCTGTGATCGTAAGCGTAGTATGTGGTGTATCGCCGGCTTCGTTGCTATACATCAACGACAATCGGGATACGCATACTTGCTTACGTTGATGATATGAGATATTATGTGTTGCCGTGATATGTTATATTGGATCGTCGTGTTCTGAATAGCCGGGGGTTTTATGTGAGATGAGGGTTTTATTTTCATTCATGTAAAATTCGTTGTATGTAATATTCTTTTATTGGGGCACTTCCGGGTTGAGGTTGATGCCACCATTGTATATTATTTACTTTTCCGCATTAGGTAGACCCGAGGAGGGGAGCACAAGTAACCGGATTCTAGGGTCCAGTGGGAGGTCATCTCGAGGAATCGAGACCGGGTCTCCTAACCCTAGAATTGGCAGTGTTGCTTGCCGCTCTCGTAGGGGTCTAGGGATGTGGGTTTAGCTATTCATCGCGACCGTGGAATCCGTGTTTTATACAGGCTCGATGTAAAACACGGACGTCCTAGTATATCCAATATTTCATATGTTATCTTCTGCTTCAATGTTCTGTGATGAGATCATATTACTGCCTGAGACGAATGCTTATACTATGTATATGATATATAAATATTACAGCTTTCGTTTCTTCTGTGATGCTTCGGAAGCATAACTGATGGGTTTTATTAATGAGATTAATAAAAGAAAAGAAACCTAAAAGCTGTTGTAGAATCAAAACTTTATAAAAAGGGTAGATATAGTTTTTCTTTGTATAGCGGTATATATGATATACCCTGCACCTTATTCGATGAGGAAAGAGCCGAGATCCCTTCACTGGGAGTGACCTCTTTAGCAAAATTGGCAGATGCTACAAACTCGCGGTTTTGTTTTTGATTGCTTCTATAGTTTTGCTTTGCACAGCGGTATATATGATATACCCTGCACCTTATTCGATGAGGAAAGACCCGAGATCCCTTCACCGGGAGTGACCTTTTTAGCGAAACTAGAAAAGCCTCAAAAACACTCCTTTTTTCAAAATCACTTGTTTCTACAACGATATCAAGTTCATTACGCTCATGCTTTTCTGAAAAACCTGCGTAGCCCTCCGTCATTTCAGATAAAGACTATTTAGTATTCGTGCTGCGTTTGTTGGCCTTTGTCAAGGCGTAGTGTACAGTAGCTGACCAGTACTTATCTGTTTGAGCATGTGATGCGATTGGATTAGGGTAGTCGTACGACCTTTTTGGCCTTTGTCAAGGGTCGTGCGGGTGGGTTTATTTCAATCAAGAAATGACAGGTTGAACTTGACTAGCTTCCTATGGTTTGTTGGCCTTTGTCAAGGTCATAGGGGGTTAGGGGCAAAAGCATTATCGGGAATTTCAAGTGTTGAAATTTGCAATGAGATTACATACCTTCTATGAGATAGATGGATCCCGATACCCACTGAGAGTAAGAGTTACTCCTGGGAGAGTTTTACACAGGACAATTAGCCGGTCAAGTAGGTGACTAGAAAGGTGTTAACGGGGTTATGCCTCCCGGAAAACGAGGTTTATTTTAATTAGGTCCGTACGAAAGCACGGGGAACCTCCCTCAAAGTAACAACACTAGCCTGGCTGAAAAATTGGTGAACTTGTAAGGTGTAATTAATCCCGGCCAGTCTTTCCTTTTAGGGTTTGAAGGAAGATTTGATAAAAACAGTGGGAGACATCCTGATTAGATAAGAAAATAACCAATCTAATCTTGCAAGAGCATACACTAAAGTGTTTTCTTCTCTGTCTCTCCAGGTAGCGACCAAGTCAGGCCTTAATCAAGCTAATAACATGGATGTATTGACTAAACCCGCTTATTATACTAAGCAGGGGAACGTTGGTCCCGTTCTTCTTATAAGTGTTATAAGACTGAGCAGAAAATAGGAGAATATCTGGATTCTCACACCGCCCAAACAAAGAACAAGCATGGTGATGCATCTTCTTCGGAAGTGTTAGTTATTGAGAACTGTTTCTCGGTTCACTCTACGTCCTGGGTATTAGATACCAGATCAGGATCCCACATATGTAATATGTTATATGGGCTACGTAAAGGTAGAGAACTGGGAATGGGTGATCATTCCGTAACAGTAGGGAATGGTGCAAATGTTGCAGCCAAGGCTGTTGGTGAATATCACCTTGTGTTACCAAAAGGTAATACATTGATTCTGAACGAATGCTATTACATTCCGACCCTGATATGCAATATTATATCAGTTTCTTTATTGAATAAAGAAGGATATAATTTTGTAATACAGGGTAATGTTATGAATATATTACTGAATCAAAAGTTGATAGGATCAGGATCATTAAATAATGGCATGTACGTTCTAAATCAAACTACAATTCTTAATGTACAGAACACAAACAAGAGGAAAAGTTCAGAAATGAACGAATCCTTCTTATGGCATTGTAGACTAGGTCATATCAATGCGACACGGCTAGCTAAATTGCATAAGGATAGATATTTGAATCCGTTCGAATTATCATCTTATGACACTTTCCAGTCATGTCTCAAAGGCAAGATGACCAAAACTCCGTTTAGTGGACACAGAGTAAGAGTTACAGAACTCTTGGTGCTGATACATAGTGATGTATGTGGACCCATGTCTACACATGCCAGGAATGGTTCTTCCTACTTTATTACATTCACTGACGATCTTTTAAGATACGGACATGTGTTCCTGATGAAACACAAATCTGAAGCTTTTGAGAAATTCAGGGAATATAAGCACGAAGTAGAGAACCAAACGGGCAAAAGTATTAAGATCCTTCGATCTGATCGAGGAGGAGAATACTTGAGCAATGAGTTCCTGGACTATCTAAAAGAGAATGGGATTCTCTCTCAGCTTACTCCTCCTTATACACCACAGCACAACGGTGTATCAGAGCGGAGGAATCACACCCTATTAGATATGGTGCACTCTATGATGAGCAATGCTGAGTTGCCTGTTTCCTTCTGGGGATATGCGCTTGAGAGAGCCATAGACCTATTGAATATGGTTCCCACCAAATCTGTGCCAACCACTCCATATGAGATATGAAAAGGAAAGAGACCACATCTTAATTATATTAAGATATGGGGTTGTCCGGCATATGTGAAAACATAAAATCCGGACAAGCTCGAGGCAATGTCAGTTCTATGCAAGTTTATTAGATATCCCAAGTATTCGCAAGGGTATATCTTCTACCACTCCGAGGAACAAAAAGTGTTTGTTTCTCGACATGCCACCTTCTTAGAAAAGGGTTTTCTCATGAAACAAGATATTGGCAATAAGGTAGAACTGGAAGAAGTTCCAGCGACACAAACTGCAACTGAAGATTTAGTGGAGCCAGAGGATTCAGTAGTTCCTAACGATCCCCAGCCTCTCCGCCGATCTAGTAGGGTTTCTCATCCACCTAAGAGATACTACGGTTTTCTCGTTGATGGTGGGAGCGAGGATTGCATCATGCAAGATGATGACCCAACTAGCTTCGAGCAGGCCATCACGAGTGGTGACTCTGTGAAGTGGCTGGATGCAATGCGATCTGAGATGGAATCCGTGTACACCAACAAAGTATGGACTTTGGAAGTTGGTCCTGAAGGGGTAAAACCCATTGGGAGCAAATGGATCTTTAAGAAGAAACTTGGTGTAGATGGAAAAGTTGAGACTTACAAAGCTAGACTTGTTGCAAAGGGTTTTCGTCAACGACCAGGTGTGGATTATGACGAAACCTTTTCTCCAGTAGCTATGCTTAAGTCCATCCGGATCCTACTTGCCATTGCTGCATACCATGACTACGAAATCTGGCAGATGGATGTTAAGACCGCCTTTCTAAATGGTGATTTTGAAGAGAGCGTGCACATGACTCAGCCAGAGGGCTTCGTAGACAGAGGGAGCAGCGGAAAAGTGTGCAAGCTTCTTAAATCCATATACGGGTTAAAGCAGGCATCGCGGAGTTGGAACATCTGCTTTGATGTTGTAGTCAAAGAGTTTGACTTCATCAAAAACGTAGATGAACCTTGTATATATAAAAAGGTTGCAGAGAGTAAGGTTGTCTTCCTCGTATTGTACGTCGATGACATACTCTTGATAGGAAATGATGTTCCTATGCTGCAATCGGTCAAGCTCTTCTTATCACAAAGATTCTCAATGAAAGATCTTGGTGATGCCTCCTGCATATTGGGAATTATGATCTATAGAGATAGATCTAAACGGATACTGGGATTATCCCAATCCAGGTACATTGACACCATACTAAAGAGATTTAGTATGTAAGAATACAAGCGTGGGAACCTACCCACGATCTCTGGACTCACTCTCTCCAAAGAGATGTCTCCCAAGACTGATTTGGAGAGAGCTCGCATGCAAGGGATACCCTATGCTTCGGCAGTAGGCTCTATCATGTATGCGATGCTATGTACCAGACCCGATGTAGCATACTCACTAAATATAGTGAGTAGGTATCAAGCAGATCCTGGAGAGAGCCACTAGATAGCTGTGAAGAACATTCTCAAGTACTTGAGAAGGACTAAAGAGATGTTCTTGGTGTATGGTAACGGAGAACTCCAGGTGGAGTCCTTTACCGATTCGAGCTTCCAAAGTGATAAGGACGACTCTAAGTCGCACTCGGGATTTGTCTTCACCCTCAATAGAGGGGCGGTGTGTTGGAAGAGTTCCAAACAGGAAACCGTTGCAGACTCGACAATGGAGGCTGAATACATCGCTGCCAACGATACTGCAAAAGAGGTTGTCTGGATGAAGAAGTTTATTACTGAACTTGATGTGGTTCCATCCATAGAGCATGCAATACTTTTGTATTGTGATAACAATGGAGCTGTGGGTTTGGCCAAGGAACCGAGGTCCCATCAGAAGTCCATACATATTCTGAGGCGCTATCACCTGATCCGGGAGATAGTTGATCGCCGGGAGATCGAGGTTAGGAGAGTTGATACGAAGGACAACACCGCGGATCCACTCACGAAGGCCATTCCCCAGACACAGTTTGAGAGACTCTTCGGGATGTTGGGTATGAGATACTATAACAACTGGCCTTAGTGCAAGTGGGAGATTGTTAGTTATATATATGCCCTAAAGGCCATTGTTGTACATATGATGTATATTATAGTGGATGCTTGGATATATATAGAGAGGACCTTCTTCCTCGACATGATAGTATGCTATTTGGTTTCACTTTGTCTTAACATGTTGACTTTGTATTCGTTTGCTCTCTTGCTCTCACATGTTGATAAAGCCCTTAGGATATGTACTCGACTACTGGGACTATGATGAGATCATACTAGTGGGGCCACGGTAGTCTATGAGTACATCATATAATAGTTCCTAGTCAATGGTGTATCGAAACAGGGCATCGATACACCAGAGTAGACTAGCGTATACGCATCTTGACCCATATGATGGGCGATGGATGATCCCATATCCATTGGTGTTTAGACATCAGAGATGGTGTACGGGTGCTCAGTGGAGACTGGGTACACTAGACGTACTCGCTGAGAACTACTAGATGGTATTATACTTCACGTCAGATGGCACTTCTCTGGTGACACTGGTACAGGTTAATCTGTAGACCCGAGATCGTCATAGAGTCTTGTGTGATTCCCACTGTGCTTTGATTTCCACCTTGCCACGTCCAAGAGGGCGTGCAAAACGGTGGCTTTTGGGTACAGTCCCAAATCACATGGAGACAATGAGCGATAGGAGGGGTTTCGTCTCTCCCGGTATAGGGAGTTGATGTTGTGCTGTGTTCGATTAGCTATAACTGGAAGTCCCTGGCCAGGGATGATATAGAGTGCTACTGGTAAGTGTTATCAGTAGTTTCTCGAACTGTTATGAGCCTCACATCGACACGACTTATCGGTTACCGGGGTCTGACGTTTACCACCCCTAGACTAGATATGCGACATATCAGACGAAGAGATCGGACTATACGGTAGTGTTACTGATTGGATTCACAGGAGAATGTACATGCTTGCTTGTTGATCTTCTGATCACTGAATACCTGGGTGGCTGTTACGTTTAGCTGACCGCTTGCAGCTTATGGGTGTTTGATATGATCATCACCTACTGCCGGCGTATTGACGATTCTTTAGAGTCCTACACAGAGGTTTCTTGACTCAGGCTAAACGGAGTAGGAGCACATATGTGATATGTGCAAGACCGAGGATAATACGATATGAGATACCGTATTCTATTCTCGCGATATATGATATCGGCCGGGTATATGTGATATAGCCGGGTCATCGGATCAAGTGTTGATTCGATGAAACGGTACATGTTATATTAGTCGTTTATATGCGATATAGCCGGATTGTCGGATCAAGTGTTGATTCGATGATTTAATGTATAATTATATATGTGATATATTACATTACATTATCTAATATAAGCTCGCTTTATTGATTCATTTTCTCACCGGATAATACATTGATATATATGCGATATATGTTAATTGTATTATTTTCTTTTGTTACAAATATATATTATATATGTGATATATATTATTGTAACAAGTTATGATTACAAATGCAACATGATTTGTGGAGATTAAACATGGTTAGGGTTTGACTTGGGTTAGCTTTTTCATGAAGCTTCTAGAAGCTTTATTTTTGTTTTAAGCATAGATATTTTGTGTGGATATTTTGTGGAGATATTTGTTAACCGAACCCAAACCCTTTACCCCAGTTAATTCTCTATAATGGTTAAACCTTTCTTTCTTAACCAAGGGTTGCAATTGTAACCATAGCAATAATTTCATTATTCATCACAAAAGACTTCATCTTCTTCTTCCTCCAAAAAAAAGCTTACTAGCTTTTGGTTTTGTGATGATTTAGTGTGAGAAATTAAAAATAAAAGAGAGCTAAATTCCTACTTCAACATCCTCATTTATTCTAACCACTTAGATTAGGGTGTTCACTTCATTAATACTTGATTACTGAAGTGAGAGCTTGAGTTAAAGATTCTTCAAGGTAGATCATCTTCGAATAGGAAGACTTCAAGCAAGCATGGATCATTCGGCTTGTGGAGCCTCTCTAGTGTCCGGAAGTTCATGTATCGCGGCGAAGGGACTACTACCCGGAGCTTATGAAGCGAAGGAGCGGACTACAAAGGTTGTAATCCCTCTCTCTTAGATGTAAAGATATTTACATGTTTTGTTAACCCTAATTATCTAGCAAAGATCCTCGCTTTAGGTTGTTCGGCACTTGTAAATTTTAAATCGGGCATGGTCGATGCCTTATAGACCCTTGTGACAGTGCCTAGTAACCCTACAATCACAATACAAAGGTATCGGATCCTTCATGGATGGAACCACTCCAAGTTCAGTTATGAACTTCTTGATCCAGACAGCCTCTTTGGCAGCGATGTATTCAGCCTCCATCGTCGAGTCTGCCACGGTTTTCTGCTTGGAACTCTTCCTGCTTATCGCCCCTCCATTGAGGGTAAAGACAAATTCTGTGTGCGACTTAGAGTCGTCCTTATCACTCTGGAAGCTCGAATCGGTAAAGGACTCCACTTGGAGTTCTCCATTACCATACACCAAGAGCGTCTCTTTAGTCCTTCGTAAGTACTTGAAAATGCTCTTCACAGCTGTAAAATGACTCTTTTCAGGATCTGCTTGATACCTACTCACTACACTTAGTGAGTGTGCTACATCGGGTTTGGTACATAGCATCGCGTACATGATAGAGCCTACTGCCAAAGCATAGGGTATCCCTTGCATGCGAGCTCTCTCCAAATCAGTCTTGGGAAACATCTCTTTGGAGAGAGTGAGTCCAGAGATCATGGGTAAAAACCCACGCTTGGATTCTTCCATACTAAACCTCTTTAGTATGGTTTTAATGTACCTGGATTAGGACAATCCCAGTATCCTTTTAGATCTATCTCTATAGATCTTGATCCCTAAGATGTAGGAGGCATCCCCTAGATCTTTCATTGAGAATCTTTGTGATAAGAAGAGCTTGACCGATTGCAGCATAGGAATGTCATTTCTATCAAGAGTATGTCGTCCACGTACAATACGAGGAAGACAACCTTACTCTCTGCCACCTTCTTGTATATACAAGGTTCATCTACATTTTTGACGAAATCAAACTCTTTGATAACGACATCAAAGCAGATGTTCCAAATCCGCGATGCTTGTTTTAATCCATAAATGGATTTAAGCAGCTTGCACACCTTCCCGCTGCTCCAACTAGCTACGAAGCCCTCTGGCTGAGTCATGTACACGCTCTCTTCTAAATCACCGTTTAGAAAGGCGGTCTTAACATCCATTTACCAGATTTCGTAGTCATAATATGCAGCGATGGCAAGCATGATCCGGATGGATTTAAGCATAGCCACTGGAGAAAAGGTTTCGTCATAGTCCACACCTGGTCTTTGACGAAAACCTTTTGCAATAAGTCTAGCTTTGAAAGTCTCCACTTTCCCATCTACACCAAGTTTTTTCTTGAAGATCCACTAGCTCCCAATGGGTTTTACCCTGTCAGGAGCATCTTCCAAAGTCCATACATTGTTGGTGTACATGGATTCCATCTCGGACCGCATTGCATCCAACCATTTCGCTGAGTCACCACTCCTGATGGCCTGCTCGAAGCTAGTTGGGTCATCATCCTCCATGACGCAATCCTCGCTCCCACCATACATGAGAAAACCTTTGTATCTCTCAGGTGGGCGAGGGACCCTACTAGATTGGCGGAGTGGCTGGGGTTCATCGGGAACTACCGAATCCTCCGGTTCCATCAAATCTTCTGTCGTAGTCTGTATTGCTCGAACCTCTTCCAGTTCTACCTCCTTTCCACTAATCTCTTTTTCATGAAATTCCTTTTCTAAAAAGGTGGCATGTGGAGAAACAAACACCTTTTGTTCTTCGGTGTGGTAGAAGATATACCCGCGCGAATGTTTGGGATATCCAATAAACTTACACAGAATGGACCTTGCCCCGAGTTTGTCCGGATTTTGCGTTTTTACATATGCCGGACAACTCCATATCTTAACATAATTAAGATATGGTCTCTTTCCTTTCCATATCTCATATGGAGTGGTTGGCACAGATTTGGTGGGAACTATATTCAATAGGTCTGCAGCTGTTTCCAGTGCATACCCACAGAAGGAAATAGGTAACTCAGCTGTGCTCATCATAGAGCGCACCATATCTAATAGGGTGCGGTTCCTCCGTTCCGATATACCGTTGTGCTATGGTGTATATGGAGGAGTTAGCTGAGAGAGAATCCCATTCTCTTTTAGGAAGTCCAGGAATTCATTGCTCAAGTATTCACCTCCTCGATCATATCGAAGGATTTTAATACTTTTCCGTGTTTGGTTCTCGACTTCTTGTTTATATTCTCTAAATTTCTCAAAAGCTTCTGATTTGTGTTTCATTAGGAACACATATCCGAATCTAGAGAGACCGTCAGTGAACATAATGAAGTACAAAGAACCATCCCTGGCATGTGTAGACATGGGACCGCATACATCACTATGTATCAGTCCCAAGAGTTTATTAAATCTTTCTCCGTGTCCCGTAAACGGAGTTTTGGTCATCTTGCCTTTGAGACATGACTGGCAGGTGTCAAAAGATGAAAATCTGAACGGATTCAAATATCCATCCTTATGCAACTTAGCTAGCCGTGTCGCATTGATGTGACCTAGTCTACAATGCCATAAGAAGGATTCGTTCAGTTCTGAACTCTTCCTCTTGTGTGTGTTTGTTATGCTCAGAACTGTTGATTGATTTAGAATATAAATGCCATTGCACAACGTGCCTGATCGAACCAACTTTTGGTTCAGAAAAATGTTCATAAAATTATCCTGTAATACAAAATTATATCGCTCTTTACTTAATAAAGAAACCGATATAATGTTGCATATCAGGTTCGGCATGTAATAGCATTCGTTCAGAATCAATGTATTACCGGTTGGTAATACAAGGTGATATTCCCCGACGGTTTTAGCTGCAAAAATTGCACCATTTCCAACCCTTATGTCTTTATCACCTTCTCTAAGTTCTCTACCTTTTCTCAGCCCATGTAATTGATTACATATATGGGATCCTGACCCGGTATCTAATACCCAGGATGTAGAGCAAATGGAGAAACAATTCTCTGTAACGAACACACCCGAAGAAAATGCATCACCATGTACTTTCTTCATTCGGGTGGCATGGGAATCCTGGTATTCCCCTATATCCTGTTCAGTCTTATAACTTTTATAAGAAAGAACGAAACCAACGTTCCCCGGCACAGTTTAACATGCGGGTTCGGTCAATACATCCATATTATTATTTTGATTAAGGCATGATATGGTCGCTACCTGGAGAGAGAGAGAAGAAAACACTTTAGCGTATGCTCTTGCAAGATCAGATTGGTTATTATTTTATCTAATCAGGATGACTCCCACTGTTTTTATCAAATCTTCCTTCAAACCCTAAAAGGAAAGACTAGCCGGGATTAATTACACCCTATAATTTCGCCAATCTTTCAGCCAGGCCAGTGTCGGTAATTTGAGGGAGGTTCCCCGTGCTTTCATACGGACCTAATTAATATAAACTTCGTTTTCCCAGAGGCATAACCCCGTTGACACCTTTCTAGACACCTACTTGATTGGCTAATTGTCCTGTGTAAAACTCTCCCAGGAGTAACAATTACTCGCAGTGAGTATCGGGATCCAACTATCTCATAGAAGGTATGCAATCTCATTGCAAATTTCAACACTTGAAATTCCCGATAATATTTTGCCCCTAGCATCCTATGACCTTGACGCAGGCCAACAAACCACAGTCCGCTAGTCAAGTTCATCCCGTCATTTCTTGATTGAATTAAACCCACCCGCATGACCCTTGACGCAGGCCAACAAAGTCGCACGACTACCCTAATCCAATCTGCATCATATGCATAAACAGAGAAATACTAGTTAGCTACCGCACACTACGCCTTGACGCAGGCCAACAAACGTAGCACGAATACTAAGTAGGACTTATCTGAAATGATGGAGGGCCACGACAGGTTTTTCTGAAAACCTATTGCGTAATGAACTTGATATCGTTGTAGAAACAAGTGAATTTTGAAAAGGAGTGTTTTTGAGGCTTTCATTAGTCTTGCTAAAGAGGTCATTCCCGGTGAAGGGATCTCGACTCTTTCCTCATTGAATAAAGTGCGGGATATATCATATATATCACTATGAAAAGCAAAACTCCAAAAGCAATCAAAAGACAAACCGGGTGTTGTAGCATCTGCCAGTTTTGCTAAAGAGGCCATTCCCGGTGAAGGGATCTCGGCTCTTTTCTCATCGAATAAGATGCGGGATATATCATATATATCACTATGCAAAGCAAAAATTGTAGCTACCCTTTTTGAAAAATTTGATTCTAAAACATCTTTAGGTTTCTTTTCTTTCATTAATCATATTAATGAAGTCCCATCATTTAAGTCACCTAAATATCACAGATAAATACGACGTACACTTATGCCATCCGCATTCGTCTCGATGTCCCGTTATACACCGTTAGGTTAGGTAACTGACGGCAGAGCGGGACAGGGCTAGCGTGGGTGAAAAACATAAGTAACATTTATATAATATATCATATATACTATATACAGTATCCATCTCAACATATCAAATGATCACTTCACAGATATCGCAGCAGAAGAAACATATGAAATAATGGATATAGTAGGAGGTCCGTATTTTATTTTGAGCCTCTATAAAACACGGACTCCACGGTCGCGATGAATAGCCAAACCCACACCCCTAGACCCCTACGAGAGCGGCAAGCAACCCTACCAATTCTAGAGTTAGGAGACCCGGACTCGACTCCTCGAGTTAGTCTCCCACTGGACTCTAGAACCCGGTTACTTATGCTCTTCTCCTTGGGTCTATCCTAGTGCGGAAAAGTAAATAATATACATCAATGGTGACATCAATCTCAACCCGAAAGTGTCCCAATAAAAGAATATTACATACATTTAATTTTACATGAATGAAAATAAAAACTCTCATCTCACATAAAACCCCGGCTATTCAAAACGCGACGATCCAATATAACATATCCAACATCACAGAACATCACATGTCATGTCATCATAGAGAAAAGCCTAGACGATGTTAAACATTCCAATCGAATCAACGAACACCCAAGATTACCAAAAAATCTCAACACTTGAGCGTAGTTTAAAGTTATTCAGCACACGCCACAGTACCAATGAACCAGCTGTAGAAGGGCCAAACCAACGCCTCACATGTGGCACCGCTGAACCACCACAAACCCGAGGGTTCAGTGGCGGTTCTGACGGTCACATAATCGAGTTAAGGTTTTGTTCTTCTAGAGGGTCAATCGCATAACTTGCATGATCTTTGAAAGCTTTTTAACTACGGGAAAAATCCAACACTTGGAAATTTTCCCGGCAAGGGTTAAAGCAGGTATTTGACATCCGATTGAACTTTTTAACAACGTCTAAAGTATCCCGAAAACAGTTAAAATTACGACTACGAAACACTCCGAGTTGTCTTTGCATTGAGTTAATCATCACATGAAAAAGTAGCAAAAATAAACAACACCTGAAACCCCAAATCCCAGAGGCCAGAGCAAGAAAAAAATTTGGGACCCAGGGGACATGCCCAGGTCGGCCTCCTCGGTTTTGGAGCCCATGTGCTCGGTCCAAATCCGAGCACAGGGTCCCAAGTTTCTTCCATACTCCTATATTTGCTCAAAGATGATTCTGCACTTGTTTGGAAAATTTTTGGAGCTCTTTTTAAAATCGACAAAAACATGGATTTGGGATTTCAAGTTTCGGAGTTCGTTTCGTATTCGTAACCTAACATTATCCGTATAATTTTATAGCTAGGCTTTGATACCACTGTAGGGTTCCTATCGACGGCAGCAAACTTTCGGGAGGCATCGTCCATGCCATTTTAAAAAATTGCCATTTTAAGGAACTCTAAACATGATCGTTAACTAGAATACAATACGGAAACATAGTAAACCATTTACTATCTAAGTGAAAAAGGAAATACAACCTTTGTAGATCGGTCCTTCACTTCATAAGCTCATTGTAGTAGTCCCTTCGCCACGATCGTCGAACTCCCGGACTCTTGCATGGCTTCATGTAGAGAAATGAGCGATCTTGCTTGAAGTTTTCGAGGCCGAAGATGATCTACGTCGAGGGAATACTAACTCAAGCTTCTACTTCACTAACTAGAGAATTAGTGAAGCAAACACCCTAATCTAAAGTGCTAGTCTAGTAGAGGATGATGAAATAGGAAGTGGGCTCACTTTAGAATTTCTTTTCTCACTTTACTTTCTCACTTAATCAAAACCCTAGCAAGCTTTTTGAGCTTGAGGAAGAAGATGAACTAAAATGAGATGAGAATAATGATGAAGCGAGAGAGTGAACCATGGTGAGTGAGTATCATATACTAACTCATGTAGAGACATAACCATGGCTAATCTAAAATGGTTAGGTTAATGAAAATCTAAAGTAAAAACAAAGTGAGTGGACTTTGTCAAAGCAATCCACAAGCTTCTATAAGCTTCATGCTTGTGACAAAAGCTCCACTAATTTGTAATTACCTTAAATAATTATAACCCACCATTTAAAATAGAATGGTGTATGTCTTACACACCCATGTATGTTGTATCAACAACCATGATGCAAAAAGAAAACACAAATAAATATATATATCACACACACACACACACACACACATATATATATTAAGTTGTGTACAAGTGAGGAAAAATACTTAAGTGAGCAAATGTTAGTTAATGTAAATATACACTAAATTACTAAATCAACACTTGACTTAATAATCTGGCTATATCACATATAATCGATTAACATCCAATGTATCGATTTATCGAATCAACACTTGATTCGACAACCTGGCTATATCAAATATAACCGACCGATACAAAAGTCACGAGAATAGAATACGGTATCACATACACGCATTATTCTCGGTCCCGCACATATCACATATGTGCTCCTATTTCTTTTTGCCGGAGCCAGTAAAACCTCTATGTAGGACTCTAAAGACTCGTCGATACGCCGGCAGTAGGTGATGATCACATCAAGCACCCACAAGCCGTCAGCGGTACTAGCTGGACATAACGGCTACCCGGGTATTGAGCGATTAGAAGATCAGCAAGTAAGCCCGCTCCAACTCCTGCAAAAGCCTGACGGTAACACTTGCCGTACAGTCCGGTCTCCTCATCTGATATGTCGCATATCAAGTCTAGGGGTGGTAAACGTCAGACCCCAATAACCGATAAATCATGCCGATGTGAGGCTCATAACGGGTCGTGAAACTACTGGTAACACTTACCAGTAAATCTTTAAATCAGCCCTGGCCACGGACTTCCATGTTATGGCCAATCGAGCACAGCGCACCATCAACCCCCAATACCGAGATAGACGAAACCCCTCCTATCGCTCATTGCCTCCATGTAACTCGGGAATGTACCCAAAAACCATCGTTTTGCACGCCCTCTTAGACGTGGTATGGTGGAAATCAAAGAACAGTGGGAATCACACAAGACTCTATGACGTTCTCGGGTCTACAGACTAACTTGTATAAGTGTCACTAGAGAACTGCCATCTGACGTGAGGTATAATACCATCTGGGAGTTCTCGGCGAGTCCGTCCAGTTTACCCAGTCTCCACTGAGCACCCGTATACCATCTCTGATGTCAAACACCAATGGATATGGGATCATCCATCGCCCATCTCATGGGTCGAGAAGCGTATACGCTAGTCTACACTGGTATATCGATGCCCCGTATTGATACACCTACGACTAGGAACATTAAAGGATTTCTGGTGATGGCCACCCATGCACTGCGCGACATCAACCCTCAATACTGGGAGAGACGAATCCACGACGATCCGCTCACTGTCTCCATGTAGCTCGGGAATGTACCCAACTAAAACCTGTTTGCACGACTCCTTTGAGCCGTAGTAGGGTAGTAATCAAAGCATAGTGGGAACTCACACGAGACAAATGACGATCTCAGGTCGACAGACTAATCTGCACAAATGTCACTTAGGAACCGCTATCTGACAATAGGTATAGTACCAACTAGCAGGTTCCCGGTGAGTCTGTCCAGTGTACTCATAACCCAATGAGCGCATGTCTACTATCTTAGGTGAACAAACTAACACCAATGGCTTGTGAGTCCTGGCCACCGCCCTTCGTCGGGGTCTCGATCAGTATACACTAGTCTACACTGGAGTATCGATGCCCAGTCTCGAAACTCCCATGACTAGGGACATTTAGGGATTTTCTTATAGACCCTCAGCTCCCACGTATATGATCGCCATCATAATGCTGGTAGTCAAGCAAGAATCCTATGAGCTCTATCAACATGTAATAGTGATCTGTAATACCACCTAAAGCATGTACATGATGATAAAGACAAACCAGATAGTATACTATCATCTCGAGTAAGACTGTTCTACCGGTATAGGTCCTCCCTCAATCATCATAATCACCTAACTTTGATTACGATAGGGCACTATAGCCAACAAAAATATCTCACTAAAATCTTCAAGTGCCACCTTGCCTCTCACATGATATCTAAGTGTCACATTTCCTCTCACATAACATCTAAGTGCCACCTTGCCTCAATAGCCATCAAGAATCACCATGTAGCCATGCTTCATTCATAATTACATAACACCTCATACCTCAACCTCATTAACCATTTAATATAAAATGGTAATACAAGTAATGAAGTGGCTTCTTCTAGAAGCATTCTTGAACAAATTACAAGAATACCCCTCAACGTATATACATACCCGAATCTGTATTACAAAAAAATATGAATACAATGAGACGAAAATAATACGATAATCTAATATTAGGATCCGGCTTAAACCAAAGCCCACTAGTATTATCTGTCCGAACATGATACGTGCACATGTACACGTATATGTTCGAACCCTATTGTAAAAGTATACGACCTCTACATTGTTTCGCCCGAAGCAGGGAAACCCTCTTTGTGGGACTCTAAAGACTCGACATTCTGCTGGCAATGGGTTTAACCACAAGTACGATAGCGGTACTAGTTGCACGTAACGCCTACCTAGGCATCTGTCGATAAGAAGGACGATGAGCAAACTCATCCGAACTCCTACCGAGGCTATTTGTGACAGACCATCTCCCCAATGAGCACCTGCATACTATCTCTAGTATGACGTACTAAAGGCTGTGGGACAGATGTTCAGTTGATAAAACTGCACATTTAATATGACATTTTTCCTACTATTTCTATATAATAAAAGGTGTTTATTATAATAAATGATACATATGAGGATTTATCTGTAAAAGTACTTTTTTCATGTGTTTATAAATTATAATTAACATTTGGTAGGAAAAAGTAAGCATATAATATCCATGTAACATTTGGCCCATTTAAATATGCTTACCTTATTAAATACCTTTGACCAATTCTTAATGGTTAAGTTAATATTTCAATAAAACAAACTAATATTATTTGTTGAGTTATTGTGTAGAATTTTCAGTGCTGAAATCAAGGAAATCAAAGTTGGCAAAACAAACCTGCCTAATTAAGAAAGTAAACTAAAGAAATCAATTCTGGCAGTGACGTAGAAAAGATTTTCAGTTTCCAGAGATTCAAAAGATCACCACGTGTCATCAAGATAAAGCTACAGAAAAAAAAACAAGTGATCTCCCTATAAGGCCGCGGAACCGCGGCCAAACCCACCTATTGGCCGCGGTTCCGCCGCGGTTTAAATGAGTTGGGAGTTGGGATTTTGCTGTTGGGATCTTAACCACTGGTTTCCAAATTAGGAAACTAGGGTTCTGGCTCTGGGACTATAAATAAGGACCGAGTGCCTCTTGGAAAAATTATCAAGCTGAAGAGATCACGAAGTCCACGACAGGCTCACGCATCCAGGCTGATCATCAACGGTTCATCTACCTCCTTAGAAAAGATCGAGAAGCAAACTAGCATTTTGTAATCATTTTCTAAGGGAACAAAGTGTAAATGAATTTTGTTGATTAATAAAGGTAGTTGTTTTCTTATTCTATCTCTTTGTAGTTTTAATATGATTTCCCTCTCCATCTCTTCTTCTCCCAACATGCGCAAGTAATTCTTCGCTTGTTAGGGTTCATAGGATTAGGGTAGGTTAATGGATGATGAAGATCCTTAAACTCTTTTTAAGTCCTATAAAGTTTATAAACTTTATCAAAAGAACAGTTAACATCCTAATTGGGCGCGCTATCAATTCATTGATAATCGCGACCACGATTAGAGATTAGATTAATTATTCTTTTAGTAAAGGCTAGATATGAACGGAGTTCCATGTCGAGATAAGGGTTAAGAGTGAGAACCCTTGTCCCTCCAGAAACCCTAATCTACATGCATCACTGTCGTTCTAGTTTTAAATCTATTAAAGGATAAAAAGAGTAATCTTTAATTAATCATCCATAACTACTAAATCCCAATGAACCCTACAAGCCTCCTTTTAATATTAAACCTACATCCGTAGTTAATCTAGATCTATATTCTGCATCCGTGTTTGACATAGATCTAGATCCTACAACCATTCTTTATTCTTCCTCCTTTCTTTCTCAACATGCCTAAAGTAAGAATAAAATATTCAACATTTCCCTGAGGACGAACCTTACTCATCTCGGTCTAGCTACACGCGACACCGTTATTGATTGCGGTTACTACAAACACTTCTTTAAATACAGATCAATCAACAGACCATCTCCCCTGCTGGGATGAGAAGCGTATACACTAGTCTACTCTGGAGTATCGATGCCCCGTCTCGATAATCCTACGACTAGGGATCTGTATAAGGATGTACTTATAGACTACCCAACCCCTACTAGTGTGACTGCTATCACAACGCTGGTAGTCAAGCAAAGATCCTTAGGGCTCTACCAATATGTATTAGCGATACGTTAAAAGAAACATATACACATATTAAGATAGAAACAAACCAATTATTATACTACCATATTGAGCAAGACTGTCATAAAATCCGTGTATATCCCAAGCTTCCAAAATGTAATATACAATCTAGTACTATACAATAATAGCCTCTATGGCATATATCACTAACAATCTCCCACTTGCACTAATGCCATGTATTGGCATATTGCAGACCTATCATCTCGAATAGCCTCTCGAACTACGTATGAAGGATGGCATTTGTGAGTGGATCTGCAGTGTTGTTCTCAATATCAACTCTCTGCACCTCGATCTCCCGGTGATCTATGATCTCCCTGATCAGGTGATACCGCCTTAAGATATGTCTAGACTTCTGATGGGAACTGGGTTCCTTCGCTAAAACTATAACCCCATTGTGGTCACAATACAGAGGTATTGGATCAATAATGAACGGAACCATCTGAAGTTCTGTTAAGAACTTCCTCATCCAGACTGCTTATTTTGCGGCGTCACAAGCGGCGATATACTCCTCTTCCATCGTCGAGTCAGCAATGGTGTCCTGTTTGGAGCTCTTCTAATAGACTGCCCCTCCATTGAGGGTAAAAACATTACCTGACATGGACTTAGAGTCATCCTTGTCACTCTGGAAGCTGGAGTCAGTAAAGGCCTTGATCTGGAGGTATTTTCCGCCATATACCAAGAACATCTCCTTAGTCCTTCTCAGGTATTTGAGAATGTTCTTTACTTCTATCCAATGTTTCTCCCTAGGGTTTGACTGATACCAGCTTACTACGTTTAGTGCGTAAGTAACATCTGGTCTGGTACACAATATCGCATACATTATAGAGCCTACCGCAGAAGCGTAGGGTATAGTTGACATGCGATCCTTTTCCAAATCAGTCTTGGGAGACATCTCTTTGGAGAGGTTGATTCCGTGACAAGCCGGTAGATTACCGCGCTTTGAATATTCTATACTGAATCTTTTCAGTATGGTGTCGATGTACCTGGACTGTGAAAGTCCCAACATCCTTTTAGATCTATCACGATAGATCTGGATCCCCAGAATATAGGAGGCATCACCTAGGTCCTTCATGGAGAACCTTTGTGACAAAAAATCTTTTGACTGATTGTAGCATAGGAATGTCATTTCCTATTAAGAGAATGTCATCCACGTACAAGACGATGAATACCACAGTTCTCGCTACAATCTTACTATAGATGCATGGTTCATCTGGATTTTTGATAAAGTCAAACTCTTTGACCATCTCATCAAAACAGATGTTCCAACTCCGCGATGCGTGCTTTAATCCATAAATGGACTTAAGCAACTCGCACTCTTTTCCGCTGCTCCCACTCTGAATGAAACCCTCTGGCTGATCCATATAGACGCACTCATCCAAATTTTCATTTAGAAAAGCGGTCTTTATGTCCATCTGCCAAATCTCATAATTGTGGAATACAGCAATGGCAAGAAGGATCCGAATGGATTTGAGCATAGCCACTGGAGAAAAGGTTTCATCATAGTCCAAAGCAGATCTTTGACAAAATCCTTTTGCAACAAGTCTAGCCATATAGGTTTCAAACTGTCCATCAGCACCAATCTTCTTTCTGAAGATCCATTTGCAGCCTACGGGTTTTACCCTTTCCGGAGCAATTTCTAAAGTCCATACCTTATTGGTGTACATTGACTCCATCTCGGTCCGCATTGCATCCATCCATTTTACCGAGTCTCTGCTTTGAATGGCTTGGTGGAACTTAGTTAGGTCATCATTGTCAATGATGCAATACTCTCTGTCCCCGTCTATAAGAAAACCGTAGTATCTCTCGGGCGGATGAGATAGCCCACTACTCCTACGGAGTGGCACAGGGATGTCCCGTTATCTTGAAATCTATGGTTCCACCATGTTTTCAGTAATAACTTGTGGTTCTGGAATTTCTTCCAGTTCTATTGCGCTCCCACTAGTTTCTTTTTCTAAAATTTGATTTTCCAAAATGTGGGCATCACGATAAACAAAAACCTTTTGTTCCTCTACGTAATAGAAAAGATACCCCCTGGAGTTCTTTGGGTATCCTACAAACTTACACAGTACTGAATGTGCCTTGAGCTTGTCCGCATGCTGCTTTTTGACAAAATCTGGACATCCCCATATCTTCAGATACTAAAAATAGGGTTTCTTCCCACTCCACATCTGATATGGTGTGGTAGGCGCAGTCTTGGTATGAACCGTGTTCAAAAGATATGCAGCTGATTCTAGTGTGTTCCCGCCAAAATTTTTGGCCAAGAGCTACTTGTTCCCTTATAAAAAGGGAATAGAGCTTCAAACTTTGGCATCACGCATTAAACACGTGGGCGCTCATATGCAAAGCATATGGGCGCTGAGAATAAAACAATTAATGGCCAAACATGCCTCACGTGTAAAACATGTGAGCGCTCATATGCAAAGCGTATGAGCGCTGAATAAAATAAACTTAAAGGGCCAAACAGGCCTCACGTGTAAAACACGTGAGCGCTCATATGCAAAGTATATAAGCGCTGAACATAAATCACCAATGGCCAAACAAGCCTCACGTGTAAAACACGTGAGCGCTCATATGTGAACATAAACAGGCTAAAACCCACAACAGGGGTCACGTGTTAAACACACGAGCTCTCTTACCTCTCACATGCAAAGCATGTGAGCGTCCTAATTTAAAATGCTCCTATCAAATTCTAGAATTAAATTATATTTTGGAAAATATTTTCCTGATCTTTCTCAAACTAAAAAGATCTTCTCTGTTAAACAAATGACCTTTGGATCAAAAATCCAACGGTGATCATCTGGTAGAATACAGTTCTATCATAGGAAAATATTTTCCTAATCTTTTTAAATTAACAAGATATTCATATGATCAGAATTCTATGTTAGAATAAAATTCTAATCTTATTGAACTAATAAGATATCTATATGATAGAATTAAATTCTATATTAAGAAAATATATTTATGATATTGTTAAATTAAAAAGATATGATAGAATAAAATTCTAATCTTATTAAAACTAACAAGATATTCATAATCTTGTTAAACAAACAAGAAATCTTCTTTGTTAAACAGAGAGCCTTTGGTTAAAAAATTCAACGGTGAATAAAATTCACCGATTATCTAAAAGATCATGAAATCAATCATGATCTCTCAATGAGGGATTCCCTTAACAAATTGGTTCTTTTTCTTCTCATATAAATAGGAGTAAGGAGAGGAGGAAAAAACACACACAAAGGGAGAGGGGAAGAAAAATAGAGAGAGAATTTAATTCTCTAAAGAAGATGAACCCCTCCCAAAAGCTCCTACAAAAAGAGAATTTAATTCTCAAACCAAGAGTTTAACTCTTCTCAAAGAACTTAGTTCTTCCTCTGGTTAAGATCTGCAGAAGTAGATCTCCTCACAAGTTGAGAATTTAATTCTCACCGGGGAGATTCTGTCATGAAGATTCAAAACCTAGGGGAAAGAACTGAATTCAAAAGAGTTTAACTCTTACAAAACATATGGGAATTTAATTCCTCTGAAACTAGGGTTTAACCCTTTAAAAAGAATTTAATCCTTGCAAAGAACAAAAGGAGAACTTGATTCCTCAGAACCATAGAAGAACAGCCTGGTGATTCATTAGCGTTCAACGCTACATAACAAAGCTCACGTGTTCCCACGTGAGCACCTCTGATGAACAAAAAGAATGACTGAGACAGAATCACGTGCTCCCACGTGACCCTTTAAAGCGAGCACTCAGCAATTACATGAAAAAAGAAATAAACCCAAAGGCAGTTTCAATTTTAAGGCGCTTCATGTGTTCCCACGTGACTGCCGAACAGTTGTATATAAAAAGGGGGGAATTCCACAGACATCGCTCAGATTTTGAAGGCGCCTCACGTGTCCGCACGTGACCGTTTGATGAACCAAGTGCTTAGCACTTATAAGTGAAAGAGGAATAAAATCCAGAGAACAGTTCCCATCTCGGGTGCCTCACGTGCTCATACGTGAGCCAAGCGCTCAACACTTTTATATATAAAAGAGGGAATAAACTCAAGAAACAACACCCACTTCGGGGCCCCTCACGTGTTCACACGTGAGAGCCTCCAAAGTCCAGTGTTTAACACTGATTCAGTGCTTAGCACTGTAGGGTAACTAGGGGAAATCAACCTTAACCCAAATTAGCCAAGTCTCCCGAGGCCAAGACCTTTTTGGTCACCAGTCAACCGAGCCCCCATGCTCAGGTCTCCCCAAACCAATCCTAGTCCTAAAGATGACTAATGTTCTCCTAACAGATGGCATCTAAAATGACGTTCATCCCATATCTCCCCTCGATCTGGAATTTGGTTCAAGGATACATCTTTCCACACCTTTGATACATGTCGTTGTGATTCTTCAACGTCTTCGGAGAGGTGGAGGGTCCCAATAACTAATAACTCTTGGCGCACCCAAAAACCGATGAGCCAAAACTCCATGGACTATGATGTCTTTAAACCCAGTGGACCGCAACGTCCCTAAACTAAACTCCATGGACTATGATGTCCTTAAACCCAATGGACCGCAATGTCCCTAAACTAAACTCTATGGACTATGATGTCCTTAAACATGGACTATGATGTCCTTAAACCCAATGGACCGCAATGTCCCTAAACTAAACTCTATGGACTATGATGTCCTTAAACATGGACTATGATGTCCTTTAACCCAATGGACCACAACGTCGTTAAACTAAACTCTATGGACTATGATGTCCTTAAACATGGACTATGATGTCCTTAAACCCAATAGACCTCAACGTCCTTAAACTAAACTCTATGGACTATGATGTCCTTAAACCCAATGAACCGCAACGTCCCTAAACTAAACTCTATGGACTATAATGTCCTTAAACATGGACTATGATGTCCTTAAACCCAATGGACCGCAACATCCCTAAACTAAACTCTATGGATCTATGGACTATGATGTCCTTAAACATGGACTATGATGTCCTTAAACCCAATGGACCGCAACTTCCCTAACCTAAACTCTATGGACTAGGTGTTAGTGTATATGCCCTAGAGGCCATTACTGTATCATACTAGTTTGTATATTACTTAATGGAAGCTTGGGATATTCACAGTTGTATAGACAATCTTGCTCAAAATGGTAGTATGCTACTTGGTTTGTGTAAGTCCACGTTACCCACCCCGGTGCTTACGGGGAGGCGGAATAGGTAAAAAACGGTTTTTTATCACAAGGTAACATGGACTAGAACTAGAGGATCTTTGCTAAACAAAAACTAACAAACTAACTACAAGTTTTCGCTACTCGGTTAGAAGGTTATACCTAGGTCTTGAACTCCTTCTCTTCTTGTTTTGGTCCTCCTTCTTGCTTGCTCCTTGGAGTGGTATAGACGGCTCCTTCTCGTCGTCTTCTCTTTGCCGAAGAAAGATCCACCCGAAGGCCTCTACCTTGAGCTTCTACCTCAACCAAGAGATAACTAGAGTGCTTGGCTTGCCAAACTAAGAACCCTAGAAAGTGTAGAGAGAAGTTTTGATGGTTTTATCTCACAAGCTCATGGTTCTCAACACATGAGAGATGAGAGCTTTGAGAGAGGAAGAGGAAGAGCTAAGCATGAGAGAGAAAGAGCAGGAGAGAATGATAGGAAAAATAACAACTATCTCTCATATGAGAGAAAATGATAATAATAATAATAATTAAAAGAAATTTTGATGGTTAGTTTGGATTGACCATTATCATTTCACATTAAATGAAATTTGCAAGAATCAAGAAGCATCTTGCAAAAGAAATGATGATGGTCAAAAGGTCAACAAAGGTCAAAAGGTCAAAAGGTCTACAAGAGCCAAATGGTCAACCCAACCCTAACCATGGCACAATTATCCTTAATTAATATTATTAATCATTTTTCTCATTCTCATTAGGGTTTAGAAAAAGTCAATGGTCAACAACCCTAATGAGATTTCTCTGCCTCTGTCAACTGCGCATACACACCCGCATCTGTGTTCCGAGGAACACGAATACAATGGGACAAAACCAATCCCAAAACAAATACTAAGATCTGGCTTAAACCAAATCCCGCTAGTAATAACTTCCCGGACACTAAACGTGCACAAGTGCGCGGATGTGAACGAACCCCGTCGCAAAACCATGCGACCTCTACTCAGTTTTGCCCAAAGGCGAATAACCCTCTGTGTAGGACTCTAAAGACTCGACACTACGCTGGCAGTGGGTTTAACCACAGGCTGCAAGCGGTACTAGCAGTACATAACGGTCCCCAGGTAGATGCCGATAAGAAGACTGACAAGGTGAACCCATCAGAACTCCTACTGAGCCTGAATGTGACAATCTCCGTACAGTCCGGTCTGTTCGTCTAAGAGTATCGCATGTCGGTACTAGGGGCGGTAAACGTCAGACCCGTAATAGCGGTACAAGTCATGTCAGAATGTAGCCCAGAACACACTGAAAAACTGCTAGAAACACTGCCAGTAATTCTCGCTTGCCCTGGCCAGGGACTTTGTGTAATGGCTCTCCTAGACACAGCGCGATATCAACCCCCAATACCGGGAGAGACGAATCCTATCTAACCGCCACTACCTCCAAGAGCTTCGGGACTGCACCCAACTACTACCTGTTTGTACGACTCCTTTAAGCCGTGGTAGGGTAGTAATCAAAGTACAGTGGAAACACACTCGAGGCGAAGTAGCAGTGTCAAGTCGACGGACTAAGCTGTACTCCTGTCACATGGGAACTGTTATCTGACGATAGGTATAGTACCAACCAACATTTCCCGACGAGTCCCGTCCAGTGTACTCATAACCTAACGAGCACCCGCATACTATCTCAAGTACGACATACTAATGGTTGTGGGACAAACCATCTCCCTTACTGGGATGAGAAGTGAATACGCTAGTCTACTACGGAGTATCGATGCCCCGTCTCGATAATCCTACGACTAGGGACCTGTATAAGGATGTTCTTGTAGGTTACCCAGCCCCCACTAGTGTGACTGCCATCACAACGCTGGTAATCAAGCAAAGATCCTAAGGGCTCCACTAATGTGTATAGGCGATATCCCAAAAGAAATACATGCACACATTAAAGTAGAAACAAACCAAGTAGCATACTACCATTTTGAGCAAGATTGTCTATACAACTGTGAATATCCCAAGCTTCTATTAAGTAATATACAAACTAGTATGATACAGTAATGGCCTCTAGGGCATATACACTAACAATCTCCCACTTGCACTAAGGCCATGTACTGGCGTATCGAAGACCTATCATCTCGATCAGCCGCTCGAACTGAGTCTGGGGTATGGCCTTCGTGAATGGATCTGCAGTGTTATCTTCTATAGCAACCCTCCGAACCTCGATCTCCCGGCGATCCACGATCTCCCTGATCAGGTGATACCGCCTCAAGATGTGTCTGGACTTCTGATGGGACCTGGGTTCCTTGGATAAAGCTATAGCCCCGTTGTTGTCACAATACAGAGGTATTGGATCAACAATGGACGGAACCACCTGATGTTCTGTCTAGAACTTCCTTATCCAGACGGCTTCTTTTGCGGCATCTGATGCTGCGATATACTCCGCTTCCATCGTCGAGTCAGCAACGGTTTCCTATTTGGAACTCTTCCAACATACCGCCCCTCTATTGAGGGTATAGACATAACCTGACATGGATTTGGAGTCATCCTTGTCACTCTGGAAGCTGGAGTCAGCAAAGGCCTCCATCTGGAGGTCTTTTCCGCCGTAAACCAAAAACATATCCTTAGTCCTTCTCAGGTACTTCTGAATGTTCTTTACCGCTATCCAGTGCTTCTCCCCAGGGTTTGACTGATACCTGCTTACGACACTCAGTGCATAAGCTACATCTGGTCTGGTACACAACATCGCATATATTATAGAGCCTACCGCAGAGGCGTAAGGGAATAATAGACATGCGATCCCTTTCCAAATCAGTCTTGGGAGACATCTCTTTGGAGAGGGTGATCCCGTGACAAGCCGGTAAATTACCGCGCTTGGAATCTTCCATACTGAATCTTTTCAGTATGGTGTCGATGTATCTGGACTGTGAAAGTCCTAATATCCTCTTGGACCTATCACAATGGATCCGGATCCCCAGAATGTAAGAGGCATCACCCAGGTCTTTCATGGAGAACCTGTGTGACAAGAACCCTTTGACAGATTGTAGCATAGGAATGTCATTTCCTATCAAGAGAATGTCATCCACGTATAAAACGAGGAATACGACAGTTCGTGCTACAATTTTACTATAAATGCATGGTTCATCTGGATTTTTGATAAAGCCAAATTCTTTGACCGTTTCATCAAAACAGATGTTCCAACTCCACGATGCCTGCTTCAGTCCATAAATGGACTTAAGCAACTTGCACACCTTCCCGCTGCTCCCACTCTGAATGAAACCCTCTGGCTGGTCCATATAGACACACTCCTCTAAATTTCCATTTAGAAAAGCGGTCTTTACGTCCATCTGCCAAATCTCATAATAGTGGATGGCAGCAATGGAAAGAAGGATCCGAATGGATTTGAGCATAGCCACTGGAGAAAAGGTCTCATCATAGTCCAGACTAGGTCTTTAACGAAACCCTTTGCAACAAGTCTAGCCTTATAGGTCTCAACCTGTCCATCTACACCAATCTTCCTTTTGAAGATCCATTTGCAGCCTACGGGTTTTACCCCTTCTGGAGCAACGTCCAAAGTCCATACTTTGTTGGTGTACATGGACTCCATTTCGGTCCGCATTGCATCTAGCCATTTTACCGAGTCAGTGCTCTGAATTGTAAGTGCACGGTGGCGCCCCGGCCGTCAATCCGACGCCGGAATGCGGAAGCGATGATTTACTTTAACTTTTCAAACCGGCACCACTACGCACTATAAACCCGGTGCGTGCCATTAATCTAGTCCTAGCTATCTAGAGAGGGGGTAGAGAGATATACCGAGCGATCCGTGTCCTTCGGTCTTCTCGTCGTCGTCCCGATCTCCCCGCGGAATCTCCGGTCTCCACCAAGTCGCCGGAAGGGCACCACGTCGCCTGCTTCTTTTACGGGCTCCCACCTCTTGTCCGAGGCAACTCGGGCACGAAGTTGGCGAGCCGACGTGCCCAAGGTTTGCTGTAGAATAGTGTAGTGCTCATGTCTCATTTTGGGGTTATGGAGTTGCCTTTGGTGGAGGAAAGGAACTTGTGGAACTTTGTGATGAACTTGGGGATTTTTGCAAGCATGAGAGAAACAAAAATCCCCACCAAAAAATATGGGCTGCCCCCTCCCTCTATGTGGCCGGTCATGGCAAGGTGAGGGAGAGAGAGAGTAGAGAGAAGAGAGTGAGGGAGGATCTCACAAGAATAATGCAAAAAAAAGAGATCAAATTGTTATCATGAAAAGAAATGATCACACACTCAAAACCACACTCAACCAACCACCATCATTACTCCAAAGTCAAGCAATGATCAACAACCTAATCATCAACAACCATGATGAAAAGAAGAAGAAGTCAAATGGTGGAGGAATTATCATGACACTAGAATATGCAAAGACCACCCTCCACAAATGCTTATTTGCACAAATGCAAATAAGCCCTCCTCCACCAATCTTCGGCCAATGAAAGATACAAAGAAATATGGCCGAAACGGAAAGCAAACTGGAAACTCCAAAAAACTGATCCCGTAATAAATTACAGGAAAACCCCGATACTGTGTATACACACCCGCATCTGTATTCCGACCGAATACAAATGCAATGAGACAAAATCTACACTGTACTATACTAGGATCCGGCTTAAAGCAAAGCCGGCTAGTATTATCCGTCCGATCCTGATCCGTACAATACCGCACGTATCTGATCGAACCCTGCCATATATCCATACGGCCTCTAGTACTAACCGTTCGATCCTGATCCATGCAATACCGAACGTATCTGATCGAACCCTGCCATATCTCCATACGGCCTCTACAGCGTTTCGCCCGAAACTTGAGTAACTGAATGTGGGGGACTCTAAAGACTCGTCAATACTATGGCTGTGGATTTAACCACTATCACGTCAGAGGTATTAGCCATACGTGACGGGCTACCAGCTATTGACCAAAAGGGACGTCGATGAGAGAACTCATCCTGACACCCTACTGAGCCTGTCAGTGACAATATCCGTACAGTCCGGTCCGTTCGTCTATGAGCATCGCATGGCGGGCATAGGGGGTTGGTAAAAGTCAGACCCCCAAAAGCGGTACAAGTCGTGTCGGAGTGTAGCCCAGAACACCCTGAGATACTACTGGAATACCTACCAGTAAATCTCCTGCCTTGGCTAAGGACTTCGTGTAATGGCTCTCCTAGACACAGCGCGACCTCACCCCCAATACCGGGAGAGACGAACCCCTGAAGATCCGCTCACTGTCTCCATGTGGCTCGGGACTGTACCCAACTAAAACCTGTTTGCACGTCTCCTTTGAGCGTGGTAGGGTAGTAATCAAAGTACAGTGGGAATTCACACGAGACAAATGACGATCCCCAGGTCGATGAACTAACTTGTACACATGTCACCAGGGAACTGCTATCTGACGTCAGGTATAAGACCAACTAGCATGTTCCCGGCGAGTCCTGTCCGGTGTACTCATAACCCAATGAGCACCTGTATACATCTTAGGTGATCCAACTGACACCAGTGGCTTGTGAGACCGGCCACCGCCCCTCGTCGGGGTCTCGACTGTATACACTAGTCTACTCTGGAGTATCGATGCCCTGTCTCGAAACTCCCACGACTAGGGACCTTTTAAGGATGTGCTTATAGACTACCAGCTCCCACGTATATGATCGCCCTCATACTGCTGGCAGTCAAGCAAGAATACTAGGGGCTCTATCAACGTGCAATAGTGACCTGTCAGGTCACCTAAAGCAGTACACGATGATAAAGGTAAACCAGATAGCATACTATCATCTTGAGTAAGACAGTTCTACTGGGACAGGTCCTCCCTCAATCATTGCAATCACGTGCCTGTGATCCAATAATTGACTCTGAGGGCACTATCTCCGACATGAATGGCCTGCTGGAAGCTAGTCGGCTCATCATTATCAATGATGCAATCCTCTCTATCCCCGTCTATGAGAAAACCGTAGTATCTCTCGGGTGGATGAGACTGCCTACTACTCCTGTGGAGTGGCGCAGGAATGTCCTGTTCTTTCGAACCCTGTGGTTCTACTAAGCTTTCAGTAATAGCTTGTGGTTCTGAAATTTCTTCCAGTTCTATTGCGCTCCCACTTATCTGATTTTCCAAAAATTCAGTTTCCAAGAAGCAGACATGCCGAGAAACAAAAACCTTTTGTTCCTCTGCGAAATAGAAGAAATATCCCTTGGAGTTCTTTGGATATTCAACAAACTTGCACTGTACTGAGCGTGCCTCGAGTTTGTCCGCATGCTGCTTTTTGACAAAAGCTGTACATCCCCATGTTTTAATGTGTTTAAGATAGGGTTTCTTCCCACTCCACATCTGATATGATGTGGTAGGAACTGACTTGGTTGGACCTCGGTTCAAAAGATATGCAGCTGATTCTAGTGCATATCCCCAGAAAGATCGCGGTAACTCAGTGTTACCCATCATGGAACGTACCATATCCAATAGGGTTCGGTTCCATCTCTCCGATACACCGTTATGTTGTGAAGTGTATGGAGGAGTAAGTTGAGAGAGAATTCTATTCCCTTTTAAGTAACCCAGGAACTCGGCACTCAAGTATTCACCACCTCGATCAAATCTCAGTGTCTTGATACTTTTGCCTGTTTGTTTTTCTACTTCATTCTTGTATTCCTGGAATTTTTCAAAGGCTTCAGATTTATGCTTCCTTAAGAAGACATATCCATACCTTGAAAAATCATCCGTAAAAGTAATGAAGTAAGAATCACCACTTCACGCATGTGTAGACATTGGACCACATACATCGCTGTGTACGAGTCCCAAGAGCTCGCTCGCTCTTACTCCGTGTCCAGTGAATGGAGTCTTTGTCATCTTTCCTTTGAGACATGATTGACAAGTTGCATATGATTGATATTCGAACGGATCCAAATATCTTTCTTTATGCAACTTAGTTAACCTTGTCTCATTGATGTGACCCAGTCTACAATGCCATAAGAAAGCATGATTTATTTCCGGAGACTTTCTTTTGTGTGTATTCTGGACATTGAAAATCTGTGGTTGGTTCAATTCGAATATATCGTTGCTTAATGTACCCAACCCAATCAGAACATGATTAAGGTAAATGTTTACAACATTGCTTACAGATGTAAAATCATAACCTTCTTTAGACATTAAAGATACAGATATGATATTACAAGTCGAACTGGGTACAAAATAACAGTCACGCAAAACCAAAACATGTCATCTGACAATCCCAAGTGATAGTCCCCCACGGACTCAGCATCCATGCTAGCTCCGTTTGCAACTCTGAGGGTCATATCACCTGCCTTCAAAACCCTACGCTTTCTCAGTGCCAACAAAGAATTACAGATATGAGATCCTGATCCGGTATCCAATACCCAGGAAGTAGAGTTTATTGATAGACAGTTTTCAATAACATACACACCTGAAGCCGAAGCCACAACTTGCTTCGGGTCCTGGTTCTTGGCCTTCCAAGCCCTGCAATCTTTCTTCCAATGTCCTTTCTTATGACAATAAAAGCACTCTTCCTTCCCCACAAGCTGTCCCACAACCTTTGCTACTTTTGCCTTTCCTTTGGCTTCCACTGTACTAACACCGCCCCTTGGTTTGGTGGGGGCCTTCTTCTTCTTTCCTTTGGCTTTCTCCTTGGACCTAGAAGAGGAAGCTCCTCCAACAAACAAAGCGGGTGTTTCCCTGACTTTCTGTAGGGTTCCCTCTGCACTCCTCAACATGTTGAGGAGTTCCGGAAGTTCAACTTCCTTTCCTTGCAAGTTGAAGTTCAGGATAAACTGGGCGTAAGTGGAAGGAAGGGACTGGAGAATCAAGTCGGTGTAGAGCTCGTTCTCTAACGAGGTCCCAAGGTCCGCGAGCTCTTCAATGTAGCCAATCATCTTAAGCACGCGTTCCGCTACAGATGATTCGACAGCCAATCTCGCCGAAAACAACTTTTTCGAGACTTCGTATCTGGCGATACGGGATTGCTCTCCATATAGTTCCTCAGTATGGAGAAATATTTATTCAAGGTCCATATTCTCGTGCCTCCTCTGATGTTCATTGTCCATAGAGGCAAGCACGAGGCACTTGGCCTTCGCGCAGTCAATTTCCCAGGTCTAACGGATTTCCTGATCCTCGACGCTAGATTGAGGACCTGGGACAGCTGGGGCATTGGTGGTAAGGAGATACCCCAACTTGTCATAAGTGATTGCCATTTTGACATTCCTGAGCCAATCTTTGTAGTTTGGCCCTGTCCGTATATTCTTATCTAGTAGTAACTTAAGGCCGGTCATGATGTTTGGTCTCTGCAATTAGGAGAGAGAGAAGAAACACTTTAGCATGATGCTCTTGCAAGTTTAGAGTGGTTTTTAGTTTGTCTAAACAGGATGGCTCCCACTGTTTCTCGAATCCTTCCTCAAACCATAAAAGAAGAATTAGTCAGGATCAATCTCACCGTACAATACATGCTTAACCGTTCAGCTAGTCCAGCGTTGGTACTTCGAGGGAGGTTTTACGACGCTTTCGCGAAGTTCCTTAATCAAATAACCTCTTTTCCCTGTGGGCGTAGCCCCGCTAACACCTTTCTAGAAACCTACTTGGTTTATAGCATTGATCGTTAAGTGAGAAAGTTTCCCGAGGAGTATCATATAGTCACAGTAGGATCGGGATCCAAATATCATCGTGTGATAAAGCTGAAGGAATCCTACCAAAATCATCACACTCCAAATGGTATGCAGCACTAGCAAGTTTCAGTTTCTTTAGAAACTCCCGATGTGGATTTTTGCCCCATGCTCTTATGACCTTGACTTTGGCCAACAAATCATAAGTCACATGTCAAGTTCTACCCGTCATTTTCCAGGTTAATTTGAACCCACCCGTACCTATCCTTGACTTTGGCCAACTAGGCAGTACGACTGTCCCAAACCAACGCATCTATCTATGCTACATATGAATATCCAATAGCTACCAATCACTATGCCTTGACTTTGGCCAACAAACACAGCTTGAATACTATTGACTATCCATATGAAATGACGGAGGGCTACGAATGGTTTTGGCAAAACCGTGAACGTAGTGAACTTGATATAATCGAAGGAACGTGATAGCTTTTAAAAGGAGTGGTTTAAGCTCCGCGTTTTTAAAAGTTTTTTGTTTTGAAAAGAAACCGAGTGGTTTTGAAATTGTTCCAACGATTTAACTTTGGTTTATTTTCTTGCATTAATTTAATGCGTCCCATCAATTAATCCTACCATTGCAGAAAACAACGAAAATATGACCTACGCTTATGCCATCCGCATTCGCGACGGAGCCCCGTCATCACCCGTTAGGTTACTTAACTAACGACAGAGCGGGGGCTGGACTAGCGCGGATGCAAAACATAAGCAACGCCTACTAGATATCATATATAGATATATATACATTCGTCAGATGCAATGATAGCCATTCCAGATCACAGATGAACACATTGGATATGCTAAGAATCCGCGTTTCGTTCGAGCCTACAATGAAAGACGGATTACACGGTCGCGATGAATAGCCAAAACCCCACCCTAGACCCCTACGGGTGCGACAAACTACCCGCCAAGTACCCGAAGTGAAGCAACCTCCCTCAACAACGTGAGTAGGCCACTCGGTACTTCAAAGTACCCGGTAGTTTGTGCACCCCACCTTGGGTCTATCCTAGGAGCAAAAACAGTAAAAGAAATAATATACAATGACGGCTACAACCTCAACCCGGATGTGCGACCATAAAAATAATATTACATCAACTTACAATTTATATCAAATGAAAGATAAAAAAACTCTCATCTCACAACCCCGGCTATTCATCCGCGACAATCCAACAAGTTCATATACACAATCCAACATTACAGATCACAGATATGCACAACCCCCACTAATCGACGTATAGCGATTAGTCGACGTTCAGTGCATATATCACATTACAGATATAACCAATTAGCCAAAGTTTGTAGAACTTCGATCAAAATACCAATTTGTAACTACCCCAAACACAACATTGTTCTCTGTATAATCTGGGCAGAAACAAAGTATCTTAAAAATCCCAAAATATCATGCTGAACAAACTGCAAGAAAAACGAGTCGTGACCGAGTCAACTCGGCCGCGGATCCGCAGCGAAACGCGTGGTTTTGCCGCGCTTCCGTGGCGGCTTGATCGACTCAGGGGCTCGTTTTTCTTGGTTGTTCCTAAAATACCCTGCACGGATTTTTAAGGTGCGTGGAAATATTTTTAGGGCTGTTTTAAAAATCGACAGAAAGTATGAGATTTTGACGTGTTTTGCGATTTTTTTCGGCAAAATCTCATACTTTCAGCCGATTTTTAAAACAGCCCTAAAAATATTTCCACGCACCTTAAAAATCCGCGTAGGGTATTTTAGGAACAACCAAGAAAAACGAGCCCCTGAGTCGATCAAGCCGCCGCGGAAGCGCGGCGAAACCACTCGTTTCGCCGCGGATCCGCGGCCGAGTTGACTCGGTCGCGACTCGTTTTTCCTGCAGTTTGTTCAGTATGATGTTTTGGGATTTTTAAGATACTTTGTTTCTGTCCAGATTATCCAGAGAACAATGTTGTGTTTGGGGTAGTTACAAATTGGTATTTTGATCGAAGTTCTACAAACTTTGGCTAATTGGTTATATCTGTAATGTGATATATGCACTGAACGTCGACTAATCACTATACATCGATTAGTGGGGGTTGTGCATATCTGTGATCTGTAATGTTAGATTGTGTATATGAACTTGTTGGATTGTCACGGATGAATAGCCGGGGTTGTGAGATGAGAGTTTCTTTATCTTTCATTTGATGTAAATTGTAAATTGATGTAATATTATTTTTATTGCCGCACATCCGGGTTGAGGTTGTAGCCATCATTGTATATTATTTCGTTTACTGTTTTTGCTCCTAGGATAGACCCAAGGTGGGGTGCACAAACTACCAGGTACTTTGAAGTGCCGAGTGGCCTACTCACGTTGTTGAGGGAGGTTGCTTCACTTCGGGTACTTGGCGGGTAGTTTGCCGCACCCATAGGGGTCTATGGTGGGATTTGGCTATTCATCACGACCGTGTAATCCGTCTTTCGTTGCAGGCTCGAACGAAACGTGGATTCCTAGCATATCCAATGTGTTCATCTGTGATCTGGAATGTCTATCATTGCATCTGACGAATGTATATATATCTATATATGATATCTAGTAGGCGTTGCTTATGTTTTGCATCCGCGCTAGTCCAGCCCCCGCTCTGTTGTTAGTTAAGTAACCTAACGGGTGATGACGGGGCCCCGTGGCGAATGCGGATGGCATAAGCGTACGTCATATTTTCGTTGTTTTCTGCAATGGTAGGATTAATTGATGGGACGCATTAAATTAATGCAAGAAAATAAACCAAAGTTAAATCGTTGGAACAATTTCAAAACCACTCGGTTTCTTTTCAAAACAGAAAACTTTTAAAAACGCGGAGCTTAAACCACTCATTTTAAAAGCTATCACGTTCCTTCGATTATATCAAGTTCACTACGTTCACGGTTTCGCCAAAACCATTCGTAGCCCTCCGTCATTTCATATGGATAGTCAATAGTATTCAAGCTGTGTTTGTTGGCCAAAGTTAAGGCATAGTGATTGGTAGCTATTGGATATTCATATGTAGCATAGATAAATGCGTTGGTTTGGGACAGTCGTACTGCCTTGTTGGCCAAAGTCAAGAGTAGGTACGGGTGGGTTCAAATTAACCTGGAAAATGACGGGTAGAACTTGACATGTGACTTATGATTTGTTGGCCAAAGTCAAGGTCATAAGAGCATGGGGCAAAAATCCACATCGGGAGTTTCTAAAGAAACTGAAACTTGCTAGTGCTGCATACCATTTGGAGTGTGATGATTTTGGTAGGATTCCTTCAGCTTTATCACACGATGATATTTGGATCCCGATCATACTGTGACTATATGATACTCCTCGGGAAACTTTCTCACTTAACGATCAATGCTATAAACCAAGTAGGTGTCTAGAAAGGTGTTAGCGGGGCTATGCCCACAGGGAAAGGAGGTTATTTAATTAAGGAACTTCGCGAAAGCGTCGTAAAACCTCTCTCGAAGTACCAACACTGGCCTGGCTTAACGGTTAAGCAAGTATTGTACGGTGAGATTGATCCCGACTAATTCTTCTTTTATGGTTTAAGGAAGGATTCAAGAAACAGTAGGATCCATCCAGTTTAGACAAACTAAAAACCACTCTAAACATGCAAGAGTATCATCCTAAAGTGTTTCTTCTCTCTCTCCTAATTGCAGCGACCAAACATCATGACCGGCCTTAAGTTACTACTAGATAAAAATATACCGACAGGGCCAAACTACAAAGAATGGCTCAAGAATGTCAAAATGGCAATCACTTATGACAAGTTGGGGTATCTCCTTACCACCAAAGCCCCCGCTGTCCCAGGTCCTCAATCCAGCATCGCGGATAAGGAAATCCGTAAGACTTGGGAGATTGACTGCGCGAAGGCCAAGTGCCTCGTGCTTGCCTCTATGGACAATGAACATCAGAGGAGGCACGAGAATATGGACCTTGAATCCATATTTCTCCATACTAAGGATCTGTATGGAGAGCAATCCTGTATCGCCAGATACGAAGTCTCGAAAAAGTTGTTTTCGGCGAGATTGGCCGTCGGATCATCTGTAGCGGAACACGTGGTTAAGATGATTGGCTACATTGAAGAGCTCGCGGACCTCGGGACCACGTTAGAGAACGAGCTCTACACTGACTTGATTCTCCAGACCCTTCGTTCCACTTACGCCCAGTTTATCCTGAACTTCAACAATCAAGGAAAAGAAGTTGAACTTTCAGAACTCCTCAACATGTTGATGAGTGCAAAGGGCACCCTTGTAACACTTTGAATTCCCGTTTGATGGTTTTGGTGATAATTAGTAGTCGTGTATGTTTATATTTATATATGGGTTCTTAAGATTTCTAATTATAGTTCTTATGGGTAGTGTTAGCTTTTTTAAAAATTTTCCCTTTGTAGGGTGCACTTTGCATACTTAGGCATTTTGTGACTTGTTAACCATTTTCTTGTGTGCATGGTTGCAAATTATCTTTTCCCCACCATTTTATTCATATCTTAACCCTTTTTATAAATTCAAATCCAAATAAAATAAGGGGGCATGGTGTTAGGTGAAACATTTGACTTTCCTTGACCTTTTCTTCTCTCTTCTCTCTCTTTCCAATCATTTCTGCACCTCCTGCAGAAAATCACCAGAAACCACACTTCTTTCTTCCTCTTTTCTTCTCTTTTCATTTCCTCTTGAACCCTACACCAAAAACCCTACACCATCAATGCTTTTTCCTTCACTAAACCATGAAAACTTGAGGTTTTTGAGGTGTTCATGGGCAAACCTGCACAACTGAGAGAAGAGCTGGAACCCTTGGTGTTTTAAGGTCAATTAAAGGTATAAAATCTTAATCCTAGCACCCAATTTCCATAACTTGCATGTTTAGTTTAGAAATATCACATTTTTGTACCATTTTAGTGCTTTTGGAGGGGGTTTAGTGTATCATGTTAAAACTTATGTTGTTGTGGCTTGATTAGCTTGTTAACAAGTTATTGGTGAGTGATTAGACCTAGGTTTGTTTCAGATTTCATCAAAATACCATAAAGTTCCATTTTTGTGCAATATGTTTGTTTTGAACTGATTTTAGGCACTGTAGGAATCTGCTGCTATCCGAGACTTTTCAGAACAAAACTAGTGATTGCTGTAGCATGTATGTATGGTATGGAGTGCACCAACCAAACCTGGGGACCCAATTCCCAAGTCTGGCCGCCAAAAATGGCATTCTGGCCGCAAATTGCGGCCAGATTGGGGAGATTTGGGTTGGGGTTTGGGGTGTGGGTCTCTGCTTATATGTAGGTTATTTTGGTATTTATATTTTTGCATTTTCTTTCCTGTATAAAAATCTGGGGTAGAATACCTATTTTCCCGTATTTTCAACCTTTCGCGACACGCGTGTTACGTGTGTGTGGGTTTTGGGTTCTGCGTATCGCGACGCGTCGGAGTGATTTCAGACGCGTAACCACACGTTTTAGCGTATCGCGCACACGCGCGCTTGGTTCGCGACACGAGTTACTTGTTCGTCTTTAATGTCGCGTTTGTGTGATTTCGAGCTTACATATGATATATTGTGTAATTCTAGGTTCGCAGGCGAGTACGGCGGACGCAGTGAAGAAAGGAAAGCAGGTTGTTGGCTACACCTAGCGAGAGACTACGGTGAGTAGATTTCACATCTACGGGGATATCGCCCGCATGGCGTTCTACGTCAGGGCAGATAGGACCTTATAGTGTTCCTTATATATATATTGCATGTTCATGGTTACTAGTTAGTGCATTGCATACCTTCTACACACCTCACATTTGATCCATTGCATTGTAGCTCATTTATATGTGACATGACTTGATACTCATACTTGATGCCTATATCACATCGGATCATTGCATTCTAGTTCATCTATTTGTGACATGACTTGATATTCATACCTGCTACACATATCACATCGGATCATTGCATTCTAGTTCATCTATTTGTGACATGACTTGATATTCATACCTGCTACACATATCACATCGGATCATTGCATTCTAGTTCATCTATTTGTGACATGACCATATATTCATACTTGATGCCTATATCACATCGGATCATTGCATTCTAGTTCATCTATTTGTGACATGACCATATATTCATACTTGATGCCTATATCACATCGGATCATTGCATTCTAGTTCATCTATTTGTGACATGACTTGATATTCATACCTGCTACACATATCACATCGGATCATTGCATTCTAGTTCATCTATTTGTGACATGACCATATATTCATACTTGATGCCTACATCACATCGGATCATTGCATTCTAGTTCATCTATTTGTGACATGACCATATATTCATACTTGATGCCTATATCACATCGGATCATTGCATTCTAGTTCATCTATTTGTGACATGACCATATATTCATACTTGATGCCTATATCACATCGGATCATTGCATTCTAGTTCATCTATTTGTGACATGACCATATATTCATACTTGATGCCTATATCACATCGGATCATTGCATTCTAGTTCATCTATTTGTGACATGACTTGATATTCATACCTGCTACACATATCACATCGGATCATTGCATTGTAGCACATTATATGTGACATGATTTGATATTCATACCTGATGCATATGTCACATCGGATTATTATCTTGTAACTTATCTATATGTAACTTGACCGGATATTTACATTTGACGCACATATCATATCAGATCATTGACTTGTATTTGTTTGGATTATATGTGATTTCTGGATTTGGGAACCGTGGCTATTTCAAGTATGTAATCATTTAAAAACCCGGTTCCCTTGATATGATATTTCGGTGCGTCCACCATGTGTTTTCTCGGTGCTAGAGTGATATATGGAAACCCGAATCGAGGAGGCGGTTGAGGCCGATTACGGGTACATGGTGGACCCGGTATGGTACCCCGGGGCGAGAACGGTTTCGCTGTGCAGTAGACGGTGAGCCTGGCAGAGGGACCACTACCTACCAGTGATTGGTTAGACCTGACAGTTATCCGGAGTATACTGATCAGAGTCTATAGATGGATGTGGGTGACCCGGACTGACGGGGCCCGATGGATGAGGATTTGCGTGTCGATGCTGGACACGAGTATTTATGATATTTGGGTGCCGATGTTGGGCACTCGGGACTCTCAGAGGTGTACAGGATTCGAGGGCCGATGAGGGTGCCGGCGCCTGAGCTATTTGGGGGATCTGGGTGCATTGATGGACACCGATATACATATATCCCACGTTGACATTCCGTATAGATACTATATTTCCCCTGCTCAGCATTTATTATTTGTAACTCATCCTGTAGTTACATTACCTGATAAAGCATTTGTACCTCATCCTGTAGTTACATTACCTGATAAAGCATTTGTACCTCATCCGGTAGATGCATTACCTGATAGAGCATTTGTACCTCACCCAGTAGTACAGTACCTGATAGAGAACTTGCATGATTATTGCACATGCTGCTTATCACATATTGATATCATCTGTTGGCATATGATAGAGTAGCGTAGTACGTGCATGCTCGCGATTACCTTTATATGTTATCTCTATTCACGAGTTGGCAACTCACCCCCGTTGTGCCACAGTGTTGCGGGTTGCCCTTCGGAGTAGTCGCGGCAGGCTGCGGTTGCATCTTTTGACACAGATACCCCCATAGTTGGTGTACTAGCTCTTTTGCTGATAGGTGGGTTTTGTGCGGTATCTGTTTAGCTTTCTATATGTACATTGTTATATCTAGTACTCTCCATCTACCATGTATGTATTTGACTTAGAGACAGTGTGAGGACGACGTTGTACCTTATTTGTATTCTGGTGTCGTGCTCGTTGTGAGCCGACTTTTCTTATGCAGTTTTATTCTATCTGTGTTGTTCCCACTTGTGGATCTTGAGCTTCGCTACGGCGTCGTATATCGATATCTTGGAAATTGTTTACTTAGATTTCTTATAATGTTAGTTGGTGCTTTTATTTAATTCTTATCACACTCTATATTTTCACTGGTTTGTTTTTTTTTCTGGGTTTTCGGTTCCCTTAGTCACGTCACGCCTGTAGACGTTACGTGGTTAAGTGCCGGTCACGGGCCAAACTTTGGGTCGTGACAAAGTTGGTATCAGAGCGTAGGTTTTACCTTTCGGAGTGTAGGATGACCCTGGTATGATGGAGTAGGTAGCTGCGGCAGGGTAGCGTAGCGTGTGTATGTTCCGCGGCATACTCACGACACGGTACTCCGCCTACGCGACCTTAGGACTTGTTTATATAAATTTCCTTCTTGAGTATATACATTCTCGTGATTCGATTTCCGTATCCTTATCGAATCCTATTGTTCCTTTCAGCCAATATGCCGCCAAAGACTACGAGGGCGCAGAGAGCGGCCGCGAGGGCCGAGATTCGAGTTGACTCGTCCGAGACGAGGACTGATCCGGGCAGTGCACCAGTTGTACCTGAGCAGACTGTTCCTCCTTTGACAGATCAGATCGCCACGCTAGGGGCTGGTGTGCAGGAGATGCGCCAGACGGTGGGATCTAGCATGCAGGAGATGCGTGAGATGATAGGATCGCTAGTTGAGACGCTTCGAGCACAGCGACCAGAGGTAGCTCCACCTGTTCCAGCGACCGCGATGGTACCTACCACACAGCCAGTTGCCCCTGCAGCCACAGAGGTGATTACGGTATCGCTGTCAGAATTCATGAGGCTAAAACCTCCGGTTTTCACAGGCACCGACACAGCCGAGGACCCCCAGTCCTTCCTTGATAAGATGGCCCGTATATGTCGTTCACTTAGATGCGCGGATGCGAGATGGGTCGAGTTAGCGAGCTTTCGCCTAGAAGGTCTTGCACAGAAGTGGTGTGATTCAGTTGAGAAGGGCAGAGCAGCAGGTCTTCCTCCTATGACCTGGACCGAGTTTGTAGCGCTATTCCTTGCCCGTTTTCTTCCTCAGAGTGTTAGGGATGCCCGAGCACGCAGATTTGAGTCCTTGCGCCAGACACCAGGGATGTCAGTGGCAGAGTACGACGTGCTGTTCATAGAGCTAGCTATCTATGCCCCGTACCTAGTGGCTACTGAGGAGTTGCGAGTTAAGAGATTTGTCCGAGGCTTGCTTACACCACTATTCCTTGCTATCAGCGCGCAGCATTACGAGACATACGCAGCAGCAGTAGATGCAGCATTATTAGTTGAAGAGCGCCTTGCTGAGACTTCGGCAGTTCCAGGGACGAAAAGAGTTCGTGCAGATACGTCAGTGCAGAGACGGCCATTCCAGCGTCGTGACAGGCACCTTGCAGGTGGCAGAGATTCGAGACGAGGCCGATTGTTTAGCTCCTATTCCCAGGAGGGCCAGAGACCATCATCAGGATGTTACCGTTGCGGGAGTTCTTATCATCGTGTGCGAGATTGTCCCGAGGTACCCCGGAGTGGGGCGGCAGCACCGCATGTTACATTACCACCTTCACCACCCCAGACGGCGTTGCCGATAGTACCTACTGTTACTCCGCATCAGACGCCTGCACAGAGAGGTCGTGGTCGCGGAGGATTCGTTCATAGAGGACGAGGTGGCCGGGGTAGAGGACGGCCAGCAGCCGGCAGGGGACAGTTAGTTGCAGGTGGAGGACAGGCACGAGTTTTTGCTTTGACGCATCAGGACGCGCAGGCATCCAATGCGGTGGTCTCAGGTATCCTTTCTGTATGTTCGGTTGATGCACACGTGTTATTCGATCCCGGATCCACGCACTCGTACGTATCCACACACTTCGTGCCGAGTTTGGGTAGAGAGTCCGGTTTGCTTGGCCAGCCGCTTGTTGTGACTACTCCTGTGGGAGAGTCGTTTATTGCTAGGCACGTGTTCCGATCCTGTACCGTCCGTATTGGAGAGAGAGAGTTGCCGGTCGACTTGATCCTTCTTGAGATGTTGGACTTCGACGTTCTGTTGGGCATGGATTGGTTAGCCACGTGCTATGCTTCTGTTGACTGCCGCGAGAAGACAGTTCGATTTTGTTTTCCCGGCGAGTCGGTTGTTGTTGTGTTGGGGGACCGTAGTGCCACCCCTCACTGTGTGATTTCTTCTGTTCGCGCTGGACAGCTTTTGCGGAAGGGATGTCAGGGATTTCTCGCATATGTTTGCGATACTAGAGCTACAGAGGTTCCTCTGGATCAGGTTCCGGTGGTTAGCGAGTTCCCTGATGTGTTCCATGACGAGCTTCCTGGGCTACCGCCCGAGCGTGATATTTCTTTCTGCATTGATTTGGTTCCTGGCACGGGGCCTATTTCAGTACCGCCTTATCGGATGGCCCCGGCGGAACTTAGAGAGTTGAAGGGTCAGTTGCAGGACTTGCTGGATAAGGGACTTATTCGACCCAGTGTTTCTCCTTGGGGTGCTCCAGTCCTGTTCGTCAAGAAGAAGGACGGCAGCATGCGTTTGTGTATTGACTACCGCCAGCTGAACAGGGTGACAGTGCGGAACAGATATCCTTTGCCACGCATCGACGATTTGTTCGACCAGCTTCAGGGGGCAGGATACTTTTCGAGGATCGATTTGCGATCAGGCTACCATCAGCTGCGGGTTCGACAGGAGGATATTCCCCGGACAGCTTTCCGTACACGTTACGGCCATTATGAGTTTTTGGTGATGTCGTTCGGACTCACCAACGCGCCAGCAGCATTTATGGACATGATGAACCGTATTTTCCGGCCGTACCTCGATTTGTTCATTATAGTGTTTATTGACGATATCTTGGTGTATTCTCGGAGTAGAAAGGAGCACGAGCAGCACCTGCGGATTTCACTGCAGACCTTGAGGGAGCATCAACTTTTCGCCAAATTCTCCAAGTGTGCCTTCTGGCTAGACAACGTAGACTTCTTGGGCCACGTGATTACCCGAGATGGTATATGTGTCGACCCGAGAAAAATAGAGGCGGTTCGGAGTTGGCCTAGACCCACGTCAGTGACGGAGGTTCGCAGCTTTCTAGGGCTAGCAGGTTATTACAGGCGATTTGTGCAGGACTTCTCTCGCATTGCTACACCGTTGACCGGGTTGACCCGGAAGGGAGTTCACTTTGATTGGACAGAGGAGTGTGAGCGCAGTTTCCAGCGGTTACGGGCTCTACTGACCACGACACCAGTGCTATCTTTGCCTTCAGGATCAGGCGGATTTGCGGTCTACTGCGATGCTTCACGAGTGGGGCTGGGATGCGTTTTGATGCAGCATGACAGGGTGATTGCGTATGCTTCACGGAAATTAAAGAAACATGAACAGAATTACCCTACTCATGATCTGGAGATGGCTGCGGTGGTCTTTGCACTCAAGATCTGGCGACATTATCTGTATGGAGAGTCGTGCCAGATATTCACTGACCACAAAAGCTTAAAGTACATATTTCAGCAGCGAGACCTGAACCTTAGACAGCGCCGATGGATGGAGTTAGTGAAGGACTATGATTGTGAGATCTTATATCACCCGGGCAAGGCGAATGTAGTGGCAGATGCGTTGAGCAGGAGGCCCGGGGGTAGTCTATCTTGTGTGAGCGCAGTGCAGAGGCAGTCGTCGGTAGATTGGCAGATCTTATGTGACAGCCGGGTACAGTTTGAGTTTACGCCGAGCAGGGGACAGATGGCGCATGTTCGTGCACGCCCTCAGTTGCTTGACCGTATATACGAGGCACAACACAGTGATGACCGCTGTTCAGAGATCAGGACACAGATGGGACAGGGCAGATTTTCCAAGTTCGTGATCGACGATCAGGGGATACTACGATTTGGGGCTAGACTGTGCGTACCGGATGCTGAGGCATTGCGGCGCGAGATTCTTGAGGATGCACATCGATCGGTATATAGTGTTCATCCCGGTTCCACCAAGATGTACCATGACTTGAGAGATGTTTACTGGTGGGACGGTATGAAGAGGGACATCGCAGATTTTGTGTCGAGATGCCTGACTTGTCAGCAAGTCAAGGGTGAGCACCAGAGGCCCGCGGGAGAGCTACAGCCATTACCCATTCCGGAGTGGAAATGGGAACAGATATCTATGGACTTCATTATGGGTCTACCCAGGACTAGTCGCGGGTATGACTCCATCTGGGTGATCGTGGATCGTTTGACGAAAGCGGCTCACTTCCTACCGGTGAAGACGACTTTCGGATTTACTCAGTATGCCCAGGTTTACATTGATCAGATTGTGCGACTGCACGGAGTTCCGGCATGCATCGTGTCCGATAGAGGCACCCAGTTTACCAGCCGGCTATGGCAGAGGCTTCAGGAGGCTTTGGGCACTCGCTTGAGTTTCAGCACAGCATTCCATCCGCAGACCGACGGACAGTCAGAGGGGACTATTCAGACTCTCGAGGACATGCTCAGAGCATGCGTATTAGACTTCGGAGGTAGCTGGGATCATCATTTGCCCTTAGTGGAGTTCTCCTACAACAACAGCTACCAGGAGACCGTTCGGATGGCACCGTTTGAGGCTCTTTATGGGAGGAAATGCAGGTCGCCTACTTGTTGGACAGAGCTCAGTAAGAGCAGTATTTTAGGGCCACAGATCGTTGAGGAGACGACAGCGAAGATCCAGTTGATTCACGATAGGATGAAAGCAGCCCAGAGTAGGCAGAAATCTTATGCGGACCGTCGTCGACGCAGACTTGAGTTTTCTGTTGGTGATCATGTTTTCTTGAGGGTCTCCCCAATGAAGGGCGTGATGAGGTTTGGAAGGAAGGGGAAGCTTAGTCCCAGATACGTAGGCCCCTTCGAGATCCTTGAGCGTATTGGTGCAGTTGCGTATCGATTAGCCCTTCCGCCCAGTTTTCCAGACGTGCACCCCGTATTTCACGTTTCGATGCTCCGCCGATATCTTCATGATCCTTCGCATGCGATTCAGCACCCGACGATCCAGATTGAGCGCGATCTTTCCTATGCAGAGCAGCCAGTGATGATCTTGGATCGACAAGTGAAGAAATTGAGGTCGAAAGAGATACCGTCCTTCAAGGTACTTTGGCGTGGCCAGAGCAGGGAGGAGGTCACTTGGGAGGCCGAGAGCGAGATGAGGAAGAGGTATCCCCATCTTTTTGAAGGTGCGTATGGGTAGATTTTAAATTCGGGGACCGAATTTCCTCAAGGGGGGTAGATTGTAACACTTTGAATTCCCGTTTGATGGTTTTGGTGATAATTAGTAGTCGTGTATGTTTATATTTATATATGGGTTCTTAAGATTTCTAATTATAGTTCTTATGGGTAGTGTTAGCTTTTTTAAAATTTTTCCCTTTGTAGGGTGCACTTTGCATACTTAGGCATTTTGTGACTTGTTAACCATTTTCTTGTGTTCATGGTTGCAAATTATCTTTTCCCCACCATTTTATTCATATCTTAACCCTTTTTATAAATTCAAATCCAAATAAAATAAGGGGGCATGGTGTTAGGTGAAACATTTGACTTTCCTTGACCTTTTCTTCTCTCTTCTCTCTCTCTTCCAATCATTTCTGCACCTCCTGCAGAAAATCACCAGAAACCACACTTCTTTCTTCCTCTTTTCTTCTCTTTTCATTTCCTCTTGAACCCTACACCAAAAACCCTACAACATCAATGCTTTTTCCTTCACTAAACCATGAAAACTTGAGGTTTTTGAGGTGTTCATGGGCAAACCTGCACAACTGAGAGAAGAGCTGGAACCCTTGGTGTTTTAAGGTCAATTAAAGGTATAAAATCTTAATCCTAGCACCCAATTTCCATAACTTGCATGTTTAGTTTAGAAATATCACATTTTTGTACCATTTTAGTGCTTTTGGAGGGGGTTTAGTGTATCATGTTAAAACTTATGTTGTTGTGGCTTGATTAACTTGTTAACAAGTTATTGGTGAGTGATTAGACCTAGGTTTGTTTCAGATTTCATCAAAATACCATAAAGTTCCATTTTTGTGCAAAATGTGTGTTTTGAACTGATTTTAGGCACTGTAGGAATCTGCTGCTATCCGAGACCTTTCAGAACAAAACTAGTGATTGCTGTAGCATGTATGTATGGTATGGAGTGCACCAACCAAACCTGGGGACCCAATTCCCAAGTCTGGCCGCCAAAAATGGCATTCTGGCCGCAAATTGCGGCCAGATTGGGGAGATTTGGGTTGGGGTTTGGGGTGTGGGTCTCTGCTTATATGTAGGTTATTTTGGTATTTATATTTTTGCATTTTCTTTCCTGTATAAAAATCTGGGGTAGAATACCTATTTTCCCGTATTTTCAACCTTTCGCGACACGCGTGTTACGTGTGTGTGGGTTTTGGGTTCTGCGTATCGCGATGCGTCGGAGTGATTTCAGACGCGTAACCACACGTTTTAGCGTATCGCGCACACGCGCGCTTGGTTCGCGACACAAGTTACTTGTTCGGCTTTAATGTCGCGTTTGTGTGATTTCGAGCTTACATATGATATATTGTGTAATTCTAGGTTCGCAGGCGAGTACGGCGGACGCAGTGAAGAAAGGAAAGCAGGTTGTTGGCTACACCTAGCGAGAGACTACGGTGAGTAAATTTCACATCTACGGGGATATCGCCCGCATGGCGTTCTACGTCAGGGCAGATAGGACCTTATAGTGTTCCTTATATATATATTGCATGTTCATGGTTACTAGCTAGTGCATTGCATACCTTCTACACACCTCACATTTGATCCATTGCATTGTAGCTCATTTATATGTGACATGACTTGATACTCATACTTGATGCCTATATCACATCGGATCATTGCATTCTAGTTCATCTATTTGTGACATGACTTGATATTCATACCTGCTACACATATCACATCGGATCATTGCATTCTAGTTCATCTATTTGTGACATGACTTGATATTCATACCTGCTACACATATCACATCGGATCATTGCATTCTAGTTCATCTATTTGTGACATGACCATATATTCATACTTGATGCCTATATCACATCGGATCATTGCATTCTAGTTCATCTATTTGTGACATGACTTGATATTCATACCTGCTACACATATCACATCGGATCATTGCATTCTAGTTCATCTATTTGTGACATGACCATATATTCATACTTGATGCCTATATCACATCGGATCATTGCATTCTAGTTCATCTATTTGTGACATGACCATATATTCATACTTGATGCCTATATCACATCGGATCATTGCATTCTAGTTCATCTATTTGTGACATGACCATATATTCATACTTGATGCCTATATCACATCGGATCATTGCATTCTAGTTCATCTATTTGTGACATGACCATATATTCATACTTGATGCCTATATCACATCGGATCATTGCATTCTAGTTCATCTATTTGTGACATGACTTGATATTCATACCTGCTACACATATCACATCGGATCATTGCATTGTAGCACATTATACGTGACATGATTTGATATTCATACCTGATGCATATGTCACATCGGATTATTATCTTGTAACTTATCTATATGTAACTTGACCGGATATTTACATTTGACGCACATATCATATCGGATCATTGACTTGTATTTGTTTGGATTATATGTGATTTCTGGATTTGGGAACCGTGGCTATTTCAAATATGTAATCATTTAAAAACCCGGTTCCCTTGATATGATATTTCGGTGCGTCCACCATGTGTTTTCTCGGTGCTAGAGTGATATATGGAAACCCGAATCGAGGAGGCGGTTGAGGCCGATTACGGGTACGTGGTGGACCCGGTATGGTACCCCGGGGCGAGAACGGTTTCGCTGTGCAGTAGACGGTGAGCCTGGCAGAGGGACCACTACCTACCGGTGATTGGTTGGACCTGACAGTTATCCGGAGTATACTGATCAGAGTCTATAGATGGATGTGGGTGACCCGGACTGACGGGGCCCGATGGATGAGGATTTGCGTGTCGATGCTGGACACGAGTATTTATGATATTTGGGTGCCGATGTTGGGCACTCGGGACTCTCAGAGGTGTACAGGATTCGAGGGCCGATGAGGGTGCCGGCGCCTGAGCTATTTGGGGGATCTGGGTGCATTGATGGACACCGATATACATATATCCCACGTTGACATTCCGTGTAGATACTATATTTCCCCTGCTCAGCATTTATTATTGGTACCTCATCCTGTAGTTACATTACCTGATAAAGCATTTGTACCTCATCCTATAGTTACATTACCTGATAAAGCATTTGTACCTCATCCGGTAGATGCATTACCTGATAGAGCATTTGTACCTCACCCAGTAGTACAGTACCTGATAGAGAACTTGCATGATTATTGCACATGCTGCTTATCACATATTGATATCATCTGTTGGCATATGATAGAGTAGCGTAGTACGTGCATGCTCGCGATTACCTTTATATGTTATCTCTATTCACGAGTTGGCAACTCACCTCCGTTGTGCCACAGTGTTGCAGGTTGCCCTTCGGAGTAGTCGCGGCAGGCTGCGGTTGCATCTTTTGACACAGATACCCCCATAGTTGGTGTACTAGCTCTTTTGCTGATAGGTGGGTTTTGTGCGGTATCTGTTTAGCTTTCTATATGTACATTGTTATATCTAGTACTCTCCATCTACCATGTATGTTTTTGACTTAGAGACAGTGTGAGGACGACGTTGTACCTTATTTGTATTCTGGTGTCGTGCTCGTTGTGAGCCGACTTTTCTTATGCAGTTTTATTCTATCTGTGTTGTTCCCACTTGTGGATCTTGAGCTTCGCTACGGCGTCGTATATCGATATCTTGGAAATTGTTTACTTAGATTTCTTATCATGTTAGTTGGTGCTTTTATTTAATTCTTATCACACTCTATATTTTCACTGGTTTTTTTTTCTGGGTTTCCGGTTCCCTTAGTCACGTCACGCCTGTAGACGTTACGTGGTTAAGTGCCGGTCACGGGCCAAACTTTGGGTCGTGACAACCCTACAGAAAGTCAGGGAAACACCCGCTTTGTTTGTTGGAGGAGCTTCCTCTTCTAGGTTCAAGGCGAAAGCCAAAGGAAAGAAGAAGAAGGCCCCCACCAAACCAAGGGGCGGTGTTAGTAAAGTGGAAGCCAAGGGAAAGGCAAAAGTAGCAAAGGTTGCGGGATAGCTTGTGGGGAAGGAAGAGTGCTTTTATTGTCATAAGAAAGGACACTGGAAGAAAGATTGCAGGGCTTGGAAGGCCAAGAACCAGGACCCGAAGCAAGTTGTGGCTTCGGCTTCAAGTGTATGTTTTTGAAAACTGTCTATCAATAAACTCTACTTCCTGGGTATTGGATACCGGATCAGGATCTCATATCTGTAATTCTTTGCAGGCACTGAGAAAGCGTAGGATTTTGAAGGCAGGTGATATGACCCTCAGAGTTGCAAATGGAGCTAGCATGGATGCTGAGTCCGTGGGGGACTATCACTTGGGATTGTCAGATGGACATGTTTTAGTTTTGCGCGACTGCTATTTTGTACCCAGTTCGACTTGTAATATCATATCTGTATCTTTAATGTCTAAAGAAGGTTATGATTTTGCATTTGTAAGCAAAGTTGTAAATATTCACCTTAATCATGTTCTGATTGGGTCGGGTACATTAAGCAACGCTATATACGTATTGAACCAACCACAGATTTCAATGTCCAGAATACACACAAAAGAAAGTCTCCAGAAATAAATCATGCTTTCTTATGGCATTGTAGACTGGGTCACATCAATGAGACAAGGTTGACTAAGTTGCATAAAGTAGGATATTTGGATCCGTTCGAATATCAATCATATGCAACTTGTCAATCATGTCTCAAAGGAAAGACGGCAAAGACTCCGTTCACGGGACACGGAGTAAGAGCGAGTGAGCTCTTGGGACTCGTACACAACGATGTATGCGTTCCAATGTCTACACATGCGCGAAGTGGTTATTCTTACTTCATTACTTTCACGGATGATTTTTCGATGTATGGGCATGTCTTCTTAATGAAGCATAAATCTGAAGCCTTTGAAATATTCTAGGAATATAAGAATGAAGTAGAAAAACAAACAGGCAAAAGAATCAAGACACTGAGATCTGATCGAGGTGGTGAATACTTGAGTGCCGAGTTCCTGGGTTACTTAAAAGAGAATGGAATTCTCTCTCAACTTACTCCTCCATACACTCCACAACATAACGGTGTATCGGAGAGACGGAACCGAACCCTATTGGATATGGTACGTTCCATGATGAGTAATGCTGAGTTGCCGCGATCATTCTGGGGATATGCACTAGAATCAGCTGCATATCTTTTGAACCGAGTTCCAACTAAGACAGTGCCTACCACACCATATCAGATGTGGAGTGGGAAGAAACCCTATCTTACACACATTAAGACATGGGGATGTCCAGCTTTTTTCAAAAAGCAGCATGCGGACGAACTCGAGGCACGCTCAGTATAGTGAAAGTTTGTGGGATATCCAAAGAACCCCAAGGGATATTTCTTCTATTACGCAGAGGAACAAAAGGTATTTGTTTCTCGTCATGCCTGCTTCTTGGAAACTGAATTTTTAGAAAATCAGATAAGTGGGAGCGCAATAGAACTGGAAGAAATTCCAGAACCACAAGCTATTACTGAAAGCTTAGTTGAACCACAGGGTTCGAAAGAACAGGATATTCCTGCGCCACTCCGCAGGAGTAGTAGGCAGTCTCATCCGCCCGAGAGATAGTACGGTTTTCTCATAGATGGGGATAGAGAGGATTGCATCATTGATAATGATGAGCCGACTAACTTCCAGCAGGCCATTAAGAGCACTGACTCGGTAAAATGGCTAGATGCAATGCGGACTGAAATGGAGTCCATCTACACCAACAAAGTATGGACTTTGGACGTTGCTCTAGAAGGGGTAAAACCCGTAGGCTGCAAATGGATCTTCAAAAGGAAGATTCGTGTATATGGACATGTTGAGACCTATAAGGCTAGACTCGTTGCAAAGGGTTTTCGTCAAAGACCTGGTTTGGACTATGACGAGACCTTTTCTCCAGTGGCTATGCTCAAATCCATTCGGATCCTTTTTTCCCTTGCTGCCTTCCACGATTATGAGATTTGGCAGATGGACGTAAAGACGGCTTTTCTAAATGGAAATTTAGAGGAGTGTGTCTATATGGACCAGCCAGAGGGTTTCATTCAGAGTGGGAGCAACGGGAAGGTGTGCAAGTTGCTTAAGTCCATTTATGGACTGAAGCAGGCATCGCGGAGTTGGAACATCTGTTTTGATGAAATGATCAAGGAATTTGGCTTTATCAAAAATCCAGATGAACCATGTATTTATAGTAAGATGGTAGCACGAACTTTCGTATTCCTCGTTTTATACGTGGATGACATTCTCTTGATAGGAAATGACATTCCTATGCTACAATCTGTCAAAGGGTTCTTGTCACACAGGTTCTCCATGAAAGACCTGGGTGATGCCTCTTACATTCTGGGGATCCGGATCCATCGTGATAGGTCCAAGAGGATATTAGGACTTTCACAGTCCAGGTACATCGACACCATACTGAAAAGATTCAGTATGGAAGATTCCAAGCGCGGTAATTTACCGGCTTATCACGGGATCACCCTCTCCAAAGAGATGTCTTCCAAGACTGATTTGGAAAGGGATCGCATGTCTATTATACCCTATGCCTCTGCGGTAGGCTCTATATTGTATGCGATGTTGTGTACCAGACCAGATGTAGCTTATGCACTGAGTGTGGTAAGCCGATATCAGTCAAACCAAGGGGAGAAGCACTGGATAGCGGTAAAGAACATTCTGAAGTACCTGAGAAGGACTAAGGATATGTTTTTGGTTTACGGCGGAAAATACCTCCAGATGGAGGCCTTTGCTGACTCCAGCTTCCAGAGTGACAAGGATGATTCCAAATCTATGTCGGGATATGTCTTTACCCTCAATAGAGGGGCAGCGTGTTGGAAGAGTTCCAAACAGGAAACCGTTGCTGACTCGACGATGGAAGCGGAATATATCGCAGCATCAGATGCCGCAAAAGAAGCATTCTTGATGAGGAAGTTCTTGATAGAACTTCAGGTGGTTCCGTCCATTGTTGATCCAATACCTCTGTATTGTGACAACAACGGGGCTATAGCTTTAGCAAAGGAACCCAGGTCCCATCAGAAGTCCAGACACATCTTGAGGCGGTATCACCTGATCAGGGAGATCATAGAACGCCGGGAGATCGTGGTTCGGAGGGTTGCGACAGAAGATAGCACTGCAGATCCATTCACTAAGGCCATACCCCAAACTCAGTTCGAGCGGATGATCGAGATGATAGGTCTTCGATACGCCAGTACATGGCCCTAGTGCAAGTAGGAGATTGTTAGTGTATATGCCCTAGAGGCTATTACTGTATCATACTAGTTTGTATATTACTTAATAGAAGCTTGGGATATTCACAGTTGTATAGACAATCTTTCTCAAAATGGTCGTATGCTACTTGGTTTGTTTCTACTTTAATGTGTGCATGTGTTTCTTTTAGCATATCGCCTATACACATTAGTGGAGCCCTTAGGATCTTTGCTTGATTACCAGCGTTGTGATGGCAGTCACACTAGTGGGGGCTGGGTAATCTACAAGCACATCCTTATACAGGTCCCTAGTCGTAGGATTATCGAGACGGGGCATCGATACTCCGGAGTAGACTAGCGTATGCGCTTCTCATCCCAGTAGGGGAGATGGTCTGTCCCACAGCCATTAGTACGTCATACTTGAGATAGTATGTGGGTGCTCGTTAGGTTACGAGTACACTGGTCAGGACTCGTCGGGAACTGTTGGTTGGTACTATACCTATCGTCAGGTAACAGTTCCCAGGTGACAGGAGTACAGCTTAGTCCGTCGACTTGACACTGCTACTTCGCCTCGAGTGTGTTCCCACTGTACTTTGATTACTACCCTACCATGGCTCAAAGGAGTCGTGCAAACAGGTAGTAGTTGGGTGTAGTCCCGAAGCACTTGGAGGCAGTGGCGGTTAGATAGGATTCGTCTCTCCCGGTATTGGGGGTTGATATCGCGCTGTGTCTAGGAGAGCCATTACACAAAGTCCCTGGCCAGGGCTAGCGAGAATTACTGGTAGTGTTTCCAGTAGTTTCTCAGGGTGTTCTGGGCTACACTCCGTCATGACTTGTACTGCTATTAGGGGTCTGACGTTTACCGCCCCTAGTCTCGACATGCGATACTCTTAGACGAACAGACCGGACTGTACGGAGATTGTCACATTCAGGCTCAGTAGGAGCTCAGATGGGTTCACCTCGTCAGTCTTCTTATCGGCATCTACCTGGGGACCGTTACGTACAGCTAGTACCGCTTGCAGCCTGTGGTTAAACCCGCTGCCAGCGTAGTGTCGAGTCTTTAGAGTCCCATACAGAGGGTTATTCTCCTTTGGGCAAAACTGAGTAGAGGTCGCATGGTTTTGCGACGGGGTTCGTTCACATCCGCGCACTTATGCACTTTTGGTGTCCGGGCAGTTATTACTAGCGGGCTTTGGTTTAAGCCAGATCTTAGTATTTGTTTTGGGATTGGTTTTGTCTCATTGTATTCGTGTTTCTCGGAACACGGATGCGGGTGTGTATGCACAGTTGACAGAGGCAGAGGAATCTCATTAGGGTTGTTGACCGTTGAATTTTTTCTAAACCCTAATGAGAATGAGAAAAATGATTAATAATATTAATTAAGGATAATTGTGCCATGGTTAGGGTTGGGTTGACCATTTGACTCTCGTTGACCTTTTGACCTTTGTTGACCATCATCATTTCATTTGCAAGATGCTTCTTGATTCTTGCAAATTTCATTTAATGTGAAATGATAATGGTTATTCCAAACTAACCATCACAATTTATTTTAATTATTATTTTTATTATCATTTTCTCTCATATGAGAGATGGTTGTTATTTTTCCTATCATTCTCTTTTGCTTTTTCTCTCTCATGCTTAGCTCTTCCTTTTCCTCACTCAAAGCTCTCATCTCTCATGTGTTGAGAACCATGAGCTCGTGAGATAAAACCATCAAAACTTCTCTCAACTCTTTCTAGTGTTCTTAGTTTAGCAAGCCAAGCACTTTAGTTACCTCTTGGTTGAGGTATGAGCTCAAGGTAGAGGCCTTCGGGTGGATCTTTCTTCGGCAAAGAGAAGACGACTAGGAGGAGCCGTCTGCACCACTCCAAGGAGAAAGCAAGAAGGAGGACCACAACAAGAAAAGAAGGAGTTCAAGACCTAGATATAACCTTCTTACCGAGTAGCTAAAACTTGTAGTTAGTTTGTTAGTTTTTGTTTAGCAAAGATCCTCTAGTTCTAGTCCATGTTACCTTGTGTTAAAAAACCGTTTTTTACCTATTCCGCCTCCCCGTAAGCACCGGGGTGGGTAACGTGGACTTATACCAGGATCTCCTTAAACATGGACTATGATGTCCAAAAACCCAATGGACCGCAACGTCCCTAAACTAAACTCTATGGACTAGGATGTCCTTTAACATGGACTATGATGTCCTTAAACCCAATGGACCGCAACGTCCCTAAACTAAACTCTATGGACTATGATGTCCTTAAACCCAATGGACCGCAACGTCCGTAAACTAGCTGTGGACCGCAACGTCCTTAAACTAAACCCTCACACCAAAGTTGGTGATCTATGGAATGAAACGTCCTTAAACTAACAATGGACCACGACGTCCTTAAACTAGCTATAGACCGAAAACGTCCTTAAACTAACAATGGACCACAACGTCCTTAAACTAGCTATGGATCGAAAACATCCTTAAACTAAGGCAATAGAGCCCAAATGCTCTTTTGCTGGGTCTGAATGATCCCAAAATCCTGTTGAGTTGATCTTAGTCTAAAATTAGACTAACGTATCCTCGACAACCATTTAAGTTGATCTTAATCTCAAATGAGATTAACGATCCTTAAATCAACCCAAACCCAAATCTAAGAATATACAGATTTGGACTAATCCACGCCATACGGGCGGCAACATAAATTAGTCTCCGTATACAATCCACGGGTAACAAGAAATAAAACAAACACACACGACACAAAGTGAACTTCTGGAGCAAGAGAAAGTGGTTATCGCTACGCGGTAACGTAATTAACTGCAGGGGCTTGCGTCTGTAGGGAAGAGCGTCTCCACAATCAAAAAACCCCTCACAATGAGGTGGAATCTGACAAAGTTTGCTACAACGACCGCATCTGTCCAAAACTCTGATGCACGGTGCCATAAATAAACTTGGCATCTTCGGAGAGGTGGACAGATAAAACCAAATAGCAATTGCCCCCAAATGCAGGCAAGACGTTTGTCTTTCCCGGCTTTCGGCGGTAAACAGATTCTGGCACGCCCGGTGGGACATTTTCCTCTTTCCACTTCACACTTCGTGTGTCGTGTTTTTCCGTGATCAAATAATCGTGGTATATATGTTCGTGGTTGCCCTTGGGTGATGGGATACTGAAGCCGGCGTTGCGTATCTATGAAGAATGGCGTTTGCTCCTACCCTAGCAACTCAGGCTCTGTCACATCCGTTGGAGTCAAGTATGGGCTACTTGCGGCCTCAAATCTCTGCAATCCAGCTCTTCAAGAAATCAACGGGCCCCTCTTTGGGTCGATACTCCCACATCCCACCCTCGGTGCCTCAACGCCGATGGAGGAAGCCCAGAAGAAGTCTGTCTTCCACAGGACGGTTCCTCAAGCTGCACTTTGCCGACGGAATCAGTACTCAAACAACTGGCACATGCCAAGGACCAAGGTCGACGCAGGGGGCAGAATATTCGAGCTCTCAAAGGAAACGGGGGGAAGGCTCGAAAAAATCCTGAAGCTAATCAAATCCTGGCAGTAAGAAATGGTCGACGTCGATATCGGCATCATACAAAATGAGCTGGGGGCAATTCTCCGTATGGTCCTATTTCAACCCCAGTGGTGAATGTTGTTTTTCCAATTGGGAACAGCTTCAAAATGTTGCGATGGGTTAGACAAAATTCTTTTACCGCAATATTGAAGAAGTCTCCGCAGCCCATGGAGATCCCACGAGAGCAGAAACCAGTTCGCTCCCTGAGACAACTTTCCTCATCTATATATAAGGTGTGGAAGCAGGTGAAGGGGACTCATCCCAAGACGGATCCTGATACAGCGGTTCCTCCCAAAACCAAAGCGGCTTTTCACAAAAAAAAGAGAGGCCCAATGAAGTTCAAGTGCCCGAAGCAAACTCCAAAGGTCAAAACTCCAAACACCCCAAGCCTGGGGGCATGGTAGTTCACATAGTCTATGTGGTGAATTCCAAAGACGAAGTTTGAATTTCTACTATTCACCGACCTCAAACTCGATTCCTGAAAAAAGTTCAACTGCAACATGAAAAGCTGCAGGAGATGCTCGCTCAGGTGGCAACAAACGCTAATCCATCGCCTAAGGAAAATACCGAGGACACACCTGATGAAAGAGTAGATAAGGAGTCGGATATTGATTTTCTAAAGAGCGCTCTGAAAAAGAGAGATGAAGAAGAGGCAGAAATGTCCACTAAAATGAACCAGATGGCTCTTCTGATTCAGAATATGGCTGGAATGATGGTTCAATCAGAACCACTGGAAGATGAACCACCGGTAGTCAGTCTTAAAGATAAGGATGGCATTTAAAATCCTCTGCCAACCTGATCAACGGCTGAGGAGGAAATGATTCCTAAAAGAAAAGCTGGACACATATATCGCTCAGAAAGTCAAAACTCGCTATGCCAGTGAAGCCGCAAATAGATCAATCAAGATTGGTCGACCGTATCTGACATGGTATGATCAAATACAGTACCCGCCAGAGTACACACTTCCAACGTTCCACATGTACAAAGGAATTGAGAATCCTCGCCATCACATTGCGCGATTTAAATCCATGTGCGGAAATACTGGAGGAAATGACATACTACTCCTCTGACAGTTCGTCAGCGGTCTGGCGGGCATCACCATCGAATGGTATGCGGAACTCCTAAATGATTTCCTGAAGAGCTTAGACGAAATGGATATGCTCTTCTGTCAGGGATTTGCTAATGAGATCGGACATACTACCGTGACGGTACTGGTCAACGAAAGGGTTAGACCGAATGAGACTTGGGTTCAATATGTTACCCGATGGCGAAATCTCTGGTCAAATGCGAGCAACGCATCGATGAAGTTGCAGCTATGAGAATGCTCATAGCCACACTTGACCCAAATTTAAAGGCGTTCCTGACCTTCCAAGAACTCATGGATAAAATGGCTCGATTGGACCAAATGGGTCAAGACTCTTTCTCATCCGATGATCGCGAGTGAAAAGTGGAGGTAAGATGACGTTTGTCTCCTACGCTCAACAAAGCTAAGCGGCTCTGAAGCAACCTATCGCCAAAATATCGACGACGTAGGTACTCGTTCCCCCCTGAGATATACACAGGGGGCATATTTCTCACTTGCGGAAGAATCTCTATGTAGAATGGTTCTTTCTTCTCAAAGGACATGAAGGATATTAAGGGTTCTACAAACAGGTCCTACAATCTAGTGGGATACCCCGCTAAAAAAAACGGTACGTCCACAAGCAAAATGGACACGGTTGAAAACCAGAAAGGGCGCCGTGAGTAAAAACAGTAGGACTGCCGACGAGCTTGTGAAAACCCGGAAGGGTGCAATCTCGTTAAAAAATAAATAAAAAGAAGAAAAAAGTGGTACGTACACAAGAAAGATGGGCACAGTTGAAAACCTAAAAGGACGTCGTGAGTAAAAACAGCAGGACTACCGGCGAGCTTATGAAAACCTGGAAGGGCGCAACCTCGTTAAAATAAATACCCTTACGAGATCCTCACGGCTTGTAAGGAGAACCCCCCTGTGAGACCCTCACGGCTCATAGGATTCGAAAGCCTTAAGTTACAGGGATTTAGACCTGCTCTTAAGCCGTCATATCTCTCAAATTGCCCTACAGGCGGTCCATATTGACCTTAGTATACAATCTATGGGCACGAATAAATATTTCTTTGCCAAGTTGTACAAATGGTAAGAAATGTCCCCATATGGTGCATAACACTTGTAGTTCCTTTTGACTTATAAGGAGAAAACACTCTTGGAAGATCCTTATGACTTACAAGAGAAGACATCACTTAGGAATCCCCACAATTCTTAAGGAGAAAATACGCCTTCGAGATCCTCACGACTCGTAGGGAGAAAACCCTTTATGAGGCCCTTACATCTCATAAAGTCAAAAGTCTTAGTCGACAAGATCTTAACCCTGTCTACTAAGCCACCTTTGTCCAAATCGACAGGAGTCAATGATGAGTCGCTCTTGGAGATATCCCAGTTGTAGCGATGCAGATGCGTAAACAGGTGTCAAACTCCAAGTCAACCTCTTCAGCAAGTGCCGTCCCTACAACCATCTAATGAAGAAGGGGACCCCGTTCGTCTGGGATCAGAAATGACAAAGTACATTGGAAGAAATCAAGCAATATCTACAGAACCCGCCAGTACTGACCGCTCTAGTCAAGGAAAAGCCTCTCATCCTGTACACAACAACCTTTGAAGGTTCTTTAGGCACGCTATGGGCACAGGAGAATGACCAAGGGAAAGAGAGATCCCTTCACTATTTGAGTCGAGTTCTCCTGGGGGCAGAAAACAACTACTCCCCTATCGAAAAACACTGCGTGGCGTTAATCTTCGCTATAACAAATCTTCGGCATTATGGTTTGGCGCATTGGGTCCATCTCATATCAAAAGTGGATCCTCTCAAATATTTGATATCAAGGGACATACTAACGGGACAACTCGCTAAATGGGCCCTACTCTTAATAGAATTCTCGATAACATACCAACCTCTCAAGGCAGTGAAAGGCCAGGCCATCGCTGACTCCCTCGCTGAGCATCCGATACTTGCCGATTCACCCCTAAATTGTGAATTGCCAGACGAGCACGCGTTTGATACGATCGACAGGGAGAGAGAGGAGAGAATGATACTCGATAGGAATTCTACTTTGATGGGGCATCTTCCATGAAGAAGTGAAAGCACAACTCCCCCATAATCAAATCTGGGGTAGGCCTCATCTTCGTGACTCCACAAAGAGGGATAATACGCTTTGCCTTTTTCTTAACAGAGCCGAGGACAAACAATGAAGCGGAATATGAGGCTTTGATAGCAGGTCTTGAGATCGCTGTCGACATGGGAATCGAAAACCTCCTCATATACGGAGACTCCCAGCTGGTCGTTTGTCACGACCCGAAATAGCCCGTGACTGGCACTTGAATCATTTGAAGTCTATAGGACCCCATCTAATCCAAGTAAGCCAAAAAGCCCAGAAATCTAAAACCATTTTCAGGTAATAAATAAAGGAAATAGTTTTAAGAAGTGAAGAAAACAAGTTTCTAAAATAAGGGTTTTAAAATAGGTAAGCCGAATATGCATTTTAAATCCTCCATATCTTTTCCAAAAATTTCGGCAGAGTTTCCTTTGTAAATACTGGCCCCGAACGGGGTACAACAAGAATAATATATATGCAATGATAAAATGCATCCCCAAACGGGAGCTAGCTCTTCGTCAATCGACGGTCACAACCACACAAGCAATATAATATACAACGCCAAAGGGCGAGGATCAAAACTCAAAGGAAAACTCCAAATCAGCATTAAAACCATAATACTACAACGCGCGACTCTAAGGTCGAAATAATACATAACTGGTTTTCTAAGTCTGAAACAATATACAAGTTTGGTTGATGGAATTACTAGATACAACTGAATAAAATAATACAAGGGTGGTCACGATGTGAGTGAACCCACCTACCAATGCAATCACCCAGAAAGAAAGCAGTGTGCCAGAAAAGCCGCAATGGAACCTGTACGACAAAACCTGCAAGGACTGTGGCACAACGGGGGTGAGTTGCCAACTCGTGAATAGAAAACATCGCAGAGTAGAAATCGTATGTATGACACAATCCTAGGTCAATACGATCAGATATATATAAACCTCAAATAAATAGGTGTGAAGCATGATAAGGTGGCAATGTAACCTCTATACATGAGTGTAGTGCCAAGTGCTCGTGCCAGTGCCTCAGGTAATAACATATCATAAATATGAGGTATGATCAATGTCGACTATATCATGAAGTCTATGAATATGTGGATATCATCCAACTGTGTGATCAATATCATCAATGTCAATATATGTATGTGGAAATCGTCCACGTGTCACCCAATGACAATAAGCATCATGCATGTAAATATCATAAACATATGCATAGAAGTATGAGGATGTAAACCAACATGTGTCGCTCGCGACATGTCAAAATCATGGAACCTGAGTGTCAAGCATCGACACTCGAAAACATCATGAAACCTGTGCCTAGCATCGGCACGTAAATCCTTATATATCGGACTCCGTTAGACCGGATTGGACCACGGACTCCGTCAGTTCGATCGGCCCATATCATCTCTCGACTCCGGTCCGTATCCTCCGGATATCCGCCGAGCCCAAATACTATCACCGGTAGGTAATACTCCCTCTGCCAGGCTCACCGTCTGCAACACAGCGATCCGTTCTCGTCCCGGGGTACCATACCGGGCCCACCATGTACCCGCAATCGGCCTCATCTGTTCCTCGAATCAGGTTTCACATAACGCACTCAGCACCGAGAAAACACATGGTGGACACCCTGAAATATCATATCAAGGGTAACCGGGTTTTTAAAACAATACATACACTCTTTTGAAATACCCACGGTTCCCAAATCCAGAAATATCATGGAAACAACATATCTCAATGTGTATAATCATAAAGAATGATGTATGCGACATATAAAAGAATGTAAGCATATCAGCATGTCATGCAATATGAAGTAGTAATATGCACATATTTAGGGAAACCGCTCTTTTAAAATGAATCAGTTTTAAAAAGTATCTTGCGGTTCCCAAATCTCCAAATCCAGCGAGAATCATCTATGTATGTGCGAATATGTATGCATGCACGTATGGGTGTACAATAGGTATGTACACAAGTATGCCATGCCAGAGATCATATCCTGAATGCAACAGTACTACAGTATAGTGACATGGCAATTATCGATGATGAAGTGTGTGAGCTGGCAAGCAAGTGTACGTGGAACATACGCATCATCGATAATAATGCTGGTGTCCTAACAGCATTGGTTTAATATACAATAACTCATTTACACATGCAATGCGATGTGAATAGCATGAATATGCGGAAATCGAATAATTAACGCAACAGTGAAGAATCTACAACAATATGTAAATGTCATGCTGTTTTGCCATTTGAAATAAGACGAATCGGGGTTTTTAGTAAAATAAGGGCTACGGTGTTTTTAAGAAAAGATGCGTTTTTTGAAAATATCCGTAGAATCCCTTTGCCTATCATTGAAATACTCCCGATTCATTAGTTTTGAAATAGGTATAACATCGGCCTAGTCTAACATCTACTAAGCAACTACAGATCTACTAAATAAGCTAATCGGGAGGGGCTTGGAAACCACATACATCTGAGTCGATATATATATATATAAAATAGTCGGTGATCCCGCCTCAATAGTATCACGTACGATACAGTATATCATATGACGTCCTCGAGTCATGAGTGCGGATCTATCATCAAGATAAAGTTCGTACGGTAAATCATCGCACGACATCCCAATAGCTGGGTACGGGTCAATATCACATTCATCTCATCAATTATCTGGTATCCTTATCGTCATATCACATAATCTGGGATACTGATCTAAGTCTAGTACAATCGATACCATCTATATAAATATGAATGCGTGTGTGAAACACACGTCCAAAGGCCCGCTAAAAATCTCATGTCGTATCCCAAATACGAATCACATCATAACACCGATCTCATTGCACTATGCCCAATCTCATTGACTCATCTCCAAATATCGTCCACAATCCTCATCATCTAGGTATAACCATAACAAATAAGCATGTGCATGCGTGTGGGTGTGAATCTATTCTAGGGTTCGCAACTAGGAACTATACTAGTTTACAACTAAACCTTATTCTATCCATAGTATACCTAATCTCATCTCAATTATCCATATCGCACCTAATGCTATCAAACACACATATAGTATAAATATGGTATACTAAACATCAAACTGCGGGGGTGTTATACGCCATCTACCCGACTTCCCCCGTAGATATAATCTACTCACCTTGTATCCTGCGTGTCGGTGTCGACATCGCCTTCATCTTCTTCATCGTATGGAATCCACATGATGGTACCTGCGTATCACACGTATCACATCGCATTAAAACCAAATCAAAACCAAAACGACATACGAAAACCAACACGATACGCTTAAAAGCTTATAGGTTAGAACCTATAGACTGCGCTTCAAAACCATCGAACAATCCTCGATATCGTCGTACAAACGCCAAGTAATCGAGGTAAAACGAAAATATACAAATCCAGAATTCAAAATACGACAAACGAAACACGAATCCAAAACAGCATCTCAGGAAAAAGGTTCCAGATTTCACCCTAGGTCAAATTGGACAATTTTGCACTTGCCAGGGTCTAATTTATAGATGTAGGAGCTACAGAACCAAAACGAACCAAAATGATGGGACTCAGGCCGCAAATTGCGGCCAAACAGATTAAATCTGTGGCCAGAAAGAGGAGGTACGGTATGGGGTTTTGGGGTTAGCTTCCTGGGTGCCTGCACATCACTATGTGTTCACAAAATAATTTTTCAGAGTCTCGAGGCGATAGCAGATTCCATATAACCCTCACAGATTCCTCAATTCTTCCGAAAATCCGTATTCCGGGTTTCTAGTTTCTGGTTTGATTCTTAATTCTAGCACTAGGGGTTTGTGTGGCCTCTACTGAGTTCAATTTCACATCACAACTCTCAAATTCCCATAAACCCTAACTAGAATTTTCTAAGTCCACAAAACCACTCGATATCGGTTCTAATCTAACATGAGGGTATAAGTAATGGGAAAACTAAGCTTATGGTTCCGAAATTACCTTATTTGGCAACTCAAGAAAATTCTTGAGTTGCCCCAAGTGGCCAAAATCCTTGCTTTCTTGGTCCAATGTATTTCTCTTGCGCTTGTGCATCTTTTTGTGAAATGAGGGTTGGGTTTTGAGTTGCTTTCCATGGTGTTTTTGTGGCTTGGAGATGGAGGAAGAGGGAAGAGGCAGCAGCAGCAGGAACAAAAGAAGAGGGAGAGAGGAAATGAGGTAAGCTTTGAAGGAGGAATGGTTCAAAACAAGTCAAAGGTAAACCCCCTTTCTCTCTCTCACCCATACCTATATATTTTATTCCCTTTTCTTTTTCTTTTATAATTTCCTTCTCACATCAATAGTAACCCCAAAATAACAAGCCATGCACCCAAAACATGTAGGAAAGTGCAACAAGTGTAGAAAAAAGAAATGGTGCATGTTTTGCACAAAACAAGCTTAAACGCGATTAGCGATTTTTAATCGCGATTAGTACTAAATTAGTGTCAAACTAATCATAAAAACTTAAAATTTGCATAATTCATATAAGACATGCTCTTTTAGTAATTTCTATAATTTTCCAAATTTTTCCCAATTTATCGGTATTTAATTATACCGGAATATTAAAATATTCATTAAAATTAATATTAAATTATAAAAATTCCCAAAAATAATATTTTATTTTTCTGAAATGTTACAATCTTCCCCCCTTAAAGAAATTCGATCCCCGAATTTAAATTTAAACCCCCAAATTCTAAAACATTTCAATAAAAAGTCCAAGTTGTCGGGGCTCCGAAATCATCAATACATAAAACGCATCATAGCGCCATGCATGCGCATGAGTAATGAGCCGATAACTCAAAAACAAAACTCCGTCAAGCATCCCGCAATCATCGGAGTTATGGTAAAGACACAAATGTCAAATCCGAAACAAAACCAGTATGATATATATCATAACCATACTTGTAGACATCAAATCTATACATGTAAATAGATGAAGTAAATGCATGCCAAATCTTTTTAAGTCGCTGTGCGATGCGCATAACACTGCACAATGACGGACGTCTATTATAATAAAATAACCATATACGTATATATCCTTTGTTTAATATGTACGTTCCGCCGTTTTGAAAATAATTTAGAAGGGTTTCCTGGTTTTAAACGTTTCGTGCCATATCAGATACGTAGGTAAATACTGAAACTATAGCTCCCCTTTTGGAAATCCCTTCAATAACTATTAAGGCATGAAAAATATGTCCAGGTACTGTCCTCTGACTAGCCCTGCTCAGTACGAAAACAAATAGCAAATATCATAAAAACATGCTGGTCCATAAGGAATAAATCCCAAAAATGTGCATATAAATGATACGTGCATCTGGGGCGCACGAAAATCAAAATCCATATATGTGTCATACATGTGCACAGAAACATCATCTATGTGCAACAGGTGTGCACAAAACATCTGCCAAGGGCAACGGGCGTGCTTGACAGCAAAATCAGGGGCATCTGACATGCATGAGGAATCCCGATTTAGTGCATCTGGTGTGCACCAAAATCGTATCTCAAAACATGCGCTCATCACGCGCGAAAATCCAAATCAAAACACTAAAAGTGCATGAAAACTATGCTAGAAGCATACATCAAATCACCGGCCTAAAATAGGCATGAAATCACAATCAATACCTCAAGCGTAGTAACTATGCGCAAAATATAAATACCCAGTAGGTGCAACCATGGTGCACGAAAACAAATATCATGAAACTCAGCCATTAAGACTAAATCATGCGAAGAGATCGCCTAAAATACCGAAATCCAAGGTGACGGATACGTGATAATCGAATCACAAAATCACAAATCATAAATACCATCGTCGGTATATCCTCCTTCGCAGTCAAGAAGGTGTCGGTGCATCCAATGGTAGCAGCGCAAGATATCTACTTGCCTCCTGTTCATAGTCTGGCGTCCTCTGCACAACATTTCCTCGGAAACTGGTCGCATCCCAACGCCTCTACATGTGTATCGCATCTCTGATGTCAGCGGAGTGGAGCGTCATCTCGTCGAAATCTCGTGCGAACTCTTTACTCCACTTTGTTCCAATGTCGACTGATTCGGACTCGTCTTGTCGTGGCTGCATGGACTGCGCTCCAACGGCTATACTCGTATCCGGAGCCTCCCAAGCAATGTGTCCCATCACATGATATCCGAAAGATGTCGAACCTTTTGATCGATTCGTCAAAACCTCATAATCCCCCAAGAGATCAACATCTTGAGTACAGTTTAATAGTATCGAGTACATACCTCAGCATCGGTGGTCCAGCCGTAGAAGGGCAAACCCAAGCCTCACTAATGGCGCTGTGGAACTGCCGTAAACCCTAAGGTTCAAAGGCTTACACACGGTCATTATGTCGAGTTAGGGTTTCATTCTTCTAGAGGGTCCATAGAATCGCTTGCATGTCTTTCCGAATACTTTAAACTTGGAATATGGGTTTCTGACATTCGATCGTCTCTATCGACTCTCAACAAATATGTGTGAAGTCGTCTCTAGATGGAATCAATCTATCTGATGACCTCGCATCGGGGTAAGCGAACGAACCACATGTCCTAGTCCTCCATCCTTGGGTGACTAGCGACCTTCCATTGTATCTCTAACTACATACTCATGCTGCAGTAGCTCCAACATCTGGGCGATATCTCGTCAATTGCAGCAACAACTGGCTCATTCTTCTGCATGCTGAACAGCGCCTCAATCATCCTGAGTAAGCGACATATCAATGGTCATCACATTCTGGCTGGCCTCTAGCAGTAGCCTGATCCTCTGGTGCCGATCAGCACATCTGGGAAATCTCGTAACAGCGATCTGTCAAACGCTCATGGCGCGAAAACACAATAAGACGAAGCCTCTATGTAATCGTACGTTTCTGCAATCATGCCCTAGTCAGTCCTTGTCCGTGACGAGCTTAAGCTGACGCAACCCTAGCCGTAGCTCTCTCTTCCCGTGTAATCTTGGCAGCAAAATCATAACCAGTATCAATGAGGATAGATCATAGGAATGAATATAATACTGTGCAAGGAAATGTACATCCTAAGGTTTCTTAAGTTGAGTAGTGTATCGTAAATATGTCGCGGAACATATGTACGGTATGTCACTCTACTCAAGCTACCTACTCCATCAACCAAGGGTCATCCTACGCGACGAAAGTTCGGGTGTAATACCCCCTCGACTAAGTCTAAGTTCCGTAAGGTCAAGCCTAAGTTCTGTATATATATAAACGCCCTAGGCTCCGCATAGTTAAACTTAGACTCGAACCAAGGTTAACGTAGCGCTTTGATACCAACTTTGCCATGACCCGAAATAGCCCGTGACTGGCACTTGAATTATATGAAGTCTATAGGACCCCATCTAATCCAAGTAAGCCAAAAAGCCCAGAAATCTAAAACCATTTTCAGGTAATAAATAAAGGAAATAGTTTTAAGAAGTGAAGAAAACAAGTTTCTAAAACAAAGGTTTTAAAATAAGTAAGCCGAATATGCATTTTAAATCCTCCATATCTTTTCTAAAAATTTCGGCAGAGTTTCTTTTGTAAATACTGGCCCCGAACGGGGTACAACAAGAATAATATATATGCAATGATAAAAGGCATCCTCAAGCGGGAGCTAGCTCTTCGTCAATCGACGGTCACAACCACGCAAGCAATATAATATACAACGCCAAAGGGCGAGGATCAAAACTCAAAGGAAAACTCCAAATCAGCATGAAAACCATAATACTACAACGCGCGACTCTAAGGTCGAAATAATACATAACTGGTTTTCTAAGTCTGAAACAATATACAAGTTTGGTTGATGGAATTACTAGATACAACTGAATAAAATAATACAAGGATGGTCACGATGCGAGTGAACCCACCTACCAATGCAATCACCCAGAAAGGAAGCAGTGTGCCAGAAAAGCCGCAATAGAATCTGTACGGCAAAACCTAAAAGGACTGTGGCACAATGAGGGTGAGTTTCCAACTCGTGAATAGAAAACATCGTAGAGTAGAAATCGTATGTATGACACAATCCTAGGTCAATACGATCAGATATATATAAACCTCAAATAAATAGGTCTGAAGCATGATAAGGTGGCAATGTAACCTCTATACACGAGTGTAGTGCCAAGTGCTCGTGCCAATGCTTCAGGTAATAACATATCATAAATATGAGGTATGATCAATGTCGACTATATCATGAAGTCTATGAATATGTGGATATCATCCAACTGTGTGATCAATATCATCAATGTCAATATATGTATGTGGAAATCGTCCACGTGTCACCCAATGACAATAAGCATCATGCATGTAAATATCATAAACATATGCATGGAAGTATGAGGATGTAAATCAACATGTGTCGCTCGCGACATATCAAAATCATGGAACCTGAGTGTTAAGCATCGACACTCGAAAACATCATGAAACCTGTGCCTAGCATCGGCACGTAAATCCTCATATATCGGACTCCGTCAGTCCGGATTGGCCCACGGACTCCGTCAGTCCGGATCGACCCATATTATCTCTCGACTCCGGTCGGTATCCTCCGGATATCCGCCGAGCCCAAATACTATCACCGGTAGGTAGTACTCCCTCTGCCAGGCTCACCGTCTGCAACACAGCGATCCGTTCTTGCCCCGGGGTACCATACCGGGCCCACCATGTACCCGCAATCGGCCTTATCCGCTCGTCGAATCGGGTTTCACATGTCGCTCTCAGCACCGAGAAAACACATGGTGGACGCACTGAAATATCATATCAAGGGTAACCGGGTTTTTAAAACAATACATACTCTCTTTTGAAATACCCACGGTTCCCAAATCCAGAAATATCATGGAAACAACATATCTCAATGCGTATAATCATAAAGAATGATGTATGCGACATATAAAAGAATGTAAGCATATCAGCATGTCATGCAATATGAAGTAGTAATATGCACATATTTAGGGAAACCGCTCTTTTAAAATGAATTAGTTTTAAAGAGTATCTTGCGGTTCCCAAATCTCCAAATCCGGCGAGAATCATCTATGTATGTGCGAATATGTATGTATGCATGTATGGGTGTATAATAGGTATGTACACAAGTATGCCATGCCAGAGATCATATCCTGAATGCAACAGTACTACAGTGTAGTGACATGGCAATTATCGATGATGAAGTGTGTGAGCCGGCAAGCAAGTGTACGTGGAACATACGCATCATCGATAATGGTGCTGGTGTCCTAACAGCATGGGTTTAATATACAATAACTCATTTACACATGCAATGCGATGTGAATAGAATGAATATGAGGAAATCGAATAATCAACGCAACAGTGAAGAATCTACAATAATATGTAAATGTCATGCAGTTTTGCCATTTGAAATAAGACGAATTGGGGTTTTTAGTAAAATAAGGGCTACGGTGTTTTTAAGAAAAGATGCGTTTTTTGAAAATATCCGTAGAATCCCTTTGCCTATCATTGAAATACTCCCGATTCGTTAGTTTTGAAATAGGTATAACATCGGCCTAGTCTAACATCTACTAAGCAACTACAGATCTAGCAAATACGCTAATCGGGAGGGGCATGGAAACCACCTACATTTGAGTCGATATATATATAATAGTCGGTGATCCCGCCTCAATAGTATCACGTACGATACAGTATATCAAATGACGTCTTCGAGTTATGAGTGCGGATCTATCATCAAGATAAATCTCGTACGGTAAATCATCGCACGGCATCCCAATAGCTGGGTACGGGTCAATATCACATTCATCTCATCAATTATCTGGTATCCTTATCTTCATATCACATAATCTGGGGTACTGATCTAAGTCTAGTACAATCGATACCATTTATATAAATATGCATGCGTGTGTGAAACACACGTCCAAAGGCCCGCTAAAAATCTCATGTCGTATCCCAAATACGAATCACATCATAACACCGATCTCATGGCACTATGCCCAATCTCATCGACTCATCTCCAAATATCGTCCACAATCCTCATCATCTAGGTATAACCATAACAAATAAGCATGTGTGTGCGTGTGGGTGTAAACCTATTCTATGGTTCGCAACTAGGAACTATACTAGTTTACAAGTAAACCCTATTCTATCCATAGTATACCTAAACTCATCTCAATTATCCATATCGCACCTAATGCTATCAAACACATATATAGTATAAATATAGTATACTAAATCTCGAACTGCGGTGGTGCTATACGCCATCCACCCGAGTTCCCCCGTAGATATAATCTACTCCCTTGTATCCTGCGTGTCGGTGTCGACATCGCCTTCATCTTCTTCATCGTATGGAATCCACATGATGGTACCTGCGTATCAAACGTATCGCATCGCATTAAAACCAAATCAAAACCAAAACAACATACGAAAACCAACACGATACGCTTAAAAGCTTATAGGTTAGAACCTATAGACTGCGCTTCAAAACCATCGAACAATCCTCGATATCGTCGTACAAACGCCAAGTAATCGAGGTAAAACGCAAATATACAAGTCCAGAATTCAAAATACGACAAACGAAACACGAATCCAAAACAGCATCTCAGGAAAAAGGTTCCAGATTTCACCCTAGGTCAAATTAGACAATTTTGCACATGCCAGGGGTCTATTTTATAGATGTAGGAGCTACAGAACCAAAACGAACCAAAATGATGGGACCCAGGCCGCAAATTGCGGCCAAACAGATTAAGTCTACGGCCAGAAAGAGGAGATAGGGTCTGGGGTTTTGGGGTTAGCTTCCTGGGTGCCTGCACATCTCTATGTGTTCACAAAATAATTTTCAAAGTCTCGAGGCGATAGCAGATTCCATATAACCCTCCACAGATTCCTCAATTCTTTCGAAAATCCGTATTCCGGGTTTCTAGTTTCTGGTTTGAGTCTTAATTCTAGCACTAGGGGGTTTGTGTGGCCTCTACTGAATTCAATTTCACATCACAACTCTCAAATTCCCATAAACCCTAACTAGAATTTTCTGAGTCCACAAAACCACTCGATATCGGTTCTAATCTAACATGGGGGTATAAGTAATGGGAAAACTAAGCTTATGGTTCAGAAATTACCTTATTTGGCAACTCAAGAAAATTCTTGAGTTGCCCCAAGTGGCCAAAATCCTTGCTTTCTTTGTCCAATGTATTTCTCTTGAGCTTGTGCATCTTTTTTGTGAAATGAGGGTGGGGTTTTGAGTTGCTTTCCATGGTGTTTTTGTGGCTTGGAGATGGAGGAAGAGGGAAGAGGCAGCAGCAGCAGGAACAAAGGAAGAGGGAGAGAGGAAATGAGGTAAGCTTTGAAGGAGGAATGGTTCAAAACAAGTCAAAGGTAAACCCCCCCTTTCTCTCTCTCACCCATACCTATATATTTTATTCCCTTTTCTTTTTCTTTTCTAATTCCCTTCTCACATCAATAGTAACCCCAAAATAACAAGCCATGCACCCAAAACATGTAGGAAAATACAACAAGTGTAGAAAAAAGAAATGGTGCATGTTTTGCACAAAACAAGCTTAAACGCGATTAGCGATTTTTAATCGCGATTAGCACTAAATTAGTGTCAAACTAATCTTAAAAACTTAAATTTTGCATAATTCACATAAAACATGCTCTTTTAGTAATTTCTATAATTTTCCAAATTTTTCCTAATTTATCGGTATTTAATTATACCGAAATATTAAAATATTCATTAAAATTAATATTAAATTATAAAAATGCCTAAAAATAATATTTTATTTTTCTGAAATGTTACATCATTTGTCAAGTAAATGGCGACTATCAAACGTGCAAACGAGAGTTGGTAAAGTACAGCAAGAGAGTGCAACAATTGCTGACTCAAATCCCATCTTACCTCCTAGAAAGCATACCGCGTACAGAAAATAGCAAAGCGGATGCATTAGCTAAACTCGCTAAAGAACTAGCTGACGAAAACCTCGATGATGTTAGAATCGTTGTGCAAAGCCGTCGGGTTCTTGCACCAGCAGAAATATCTCCGGAGTCGTCTGAAGAAAAGGAAGCGACCAAGCAAATAGCCCTACAAATAGAGGACCAAGAAAAGGCTAAACATTGGAGAGAATTCTTTATAGACTACTTCAAATCTCTTCAAACACCGGAAGATGCATCCTCAAGACATCAGCTCATGAAACGAGCTCTGTCTTTCGTATTCGTCAATGATACCCTATATAAGAGGTCGTTCGACTCTCTGTGGCTGAGATGCCTGGGACCGGAAGAAGCAAGGAGAGTCTTCCAAGAAACTCACGACGGACTCTGCGGTTCTCATCATGCCGGGCCAAAGATGAAGCTGAAGATCAAAAGAATGGGCTACTATTGGCCCACGATGATTCAGGACTGCCTCGAATATGCGAAGCAGTGCCACTCGTGCCAAATTCATGGATACTTCATCCACCAGCATCCAAACCTGCTACACCCAACAGTGTCTAGCTGGCCGTTCGAAATGTGGGGAACCGACATAATTGGGCCCATCGAACCAGCGTCATCCAAATGATATCGATTCATATTGGCGACAACTGATTACTTCTCTAAGTAGACAGAAGCCTTACCGCTAAGAGAAGTGAAGACGGAGAATATTCTTTATTTCTTCAAGACACACGCCATTTATCGGTTCGGCACTCCGCGATGGATTATCTCTGATAACGGGCCGGCCTACAGAAGTCACAAAATCAGCCGTTTTGCGCAGCAACATAATATAGATTGGAGATACTCTTCGGTCTATAATCCCCTAGCTAACGGTCTAGCTGAGGCTTTCAACAAAACCTTAACAAAGATCATAAAGAAGACGGTGTCCAAAAATAAAAAGGACAGGCACGAGAGACTGTATGAAGCTCTCTGGGCTTACCGGACCACGTTCAAAACGGCCACAAATACAACGCCATTCGCGTTGGTATTCGGCACAGAAGCGGTACCCCCCTCGAGATAGAGTTACCATCTCTACGAGTGACGGTTCATTACGAGCTAACAGACGAAGAGAATGCTCATCTTCGGCTTGAAGAGCTAGACGCTCTCGATGAAACTCGTCTCGTGGCATAACAAAGCTTAAAGGCTTACAAAGCAAAGATGACGTGCTCATACGAAAGATTGACTAGGCCGAGAACATTCCGCCAAGGCGAACTCATGCTAGTCGTAAAAAGACCTATGATCCCTAATCGTGCCAAACGGGAGAAATTCGAACCAAACTATGAGGGCCCGTACATCATAGACAAAGTCTACCAAGGTGGGGCTTACTTGCTCATTGATATGCATGGCAAAAGACCCTTCCGGCCAATAAATGTCCGATTCCTTAAGAAATACTACACCTGACGAGTCACAGCCCAAGTTAATGATAGATGACGAAGTCCGTGCCCGCTCGCTGTCTTCCTGAGTACTAAACTCTGTAAGCGCTATCCGGCAAAACTTCGCCGTAGAAAACTAACAGCGGACCGAAACGCCCTTAAACTACCAATAGACCGCAACGTCCTGAAACTAACAGTGGACCGAAATGTCCCTAAACTAACAATGGACTGCAACGTCCTGAAACTAACAGCGGACCGAAACGTCCCTAAACTAACAATGGACCGCAAAGTCCTGAAACTAACAGCTGACCGAAACGTCCCTAAACTAACAATGGACCGCAATGTCCTGAAACCAGCTACGGACAGAAACGTCTTTAAACTACTACGAACCGCAACATTCTTAGGCTAACACGGCAAAAAAAAAACGGTACGTCCATAAGAGAAATGGGCACGGATGAAAACCCGAAAGGGCTCCGTGAGTAAAAACAGCAGGTCTACCAGCGAGTTTGTGAAAAGCCGAAAGGGCGCAGACTCGTAAAAAAATTTCATGTGCACTTGCAGGGTCCTCTCGACCTTGTAAGGAGAAAATACCCGCGTGAAATCCTTACGACTCAAAAGGGAGCAAAACACTTAGGAATCCTCACGATCCCTAAGGAGAAATTACACTTACGAGATCCTCACAACTTGTAAGGAGAATGTCCTCCCTATGAGATCCTCACGGCTCACAGGATTCAAAAGTCTTAAGATACAGAGACCTGAACCTGTTCTTAAGCTGTCATATCCCCCAAACTGCCCTACAGGCGGTCAATATTGACCCTTGTCTACAATCCACGGGCATAAATAAGGGTTCCCTCGCCTAGTTCCACAAATGGTGTGAAATTCCCCTATCTGGTGAACAACACTTATAGGTCCTTTCGACTTGCAAGGAGAAAATGCTCTTGTGAGATCCTTACGACTCTCAATAGAAAACGCACTTAAGAGTCCTCATGAACCCTAAGGAGAAATTACACCTACGAGATCCTCACGACTCGTAGGGAGAAATACATTTATGAGACCTTTACGGCTCACGAAGTTAAAAGCCTTAGTCGTCAGGTCCCTAACCCTGTTTACTAAGCCACCTTTGTTCGATAGCGGCGAAGGCAAATGATAATTCACTCCTGGAAACGTTCCAGTAGTAGCGATACTGATGCCTAAATCGGTAACAAATTCCAAGTCCTTTCATGGCAAGTGATGATTCGCTCCTGGCAATATTCCAGTCCCAGCGATACTGATGCTAAGATTGGTATCAGATCTCAAGTCCATACTCGCAACAAAATCAGCGAGCCAAAAATAAAAAAAATATAGCCGAAATGATTGGGCAACTCGCAATAAAAAGCAGCGAGTAAAAAGAAAAATAGTCGAAATGATTGGGCACCGCAAAAAATAACCGAAATGGTTGGGCAATCGCGACTTTCACGATAAAAAAAGCTGAAATGATAGAGCATCGTGAAAAAAATGAAAGAATGAAACTTTTGCCCTGCAGGCGAGTCCATACTGACCCCTGTATACAATCCATGGGCATAAACGAAAAGGGAACCACATTTCCCAACAGACTCTGTCAAAGGGAGAGTCAGATCTCGACGGCAATATCTGCATCCAAGAAGATCAACACGGCGTTCCTTCCCGACACCGCAGAAAGCGGAGCAAGTCAACCAATGACCTCCCGTCAAAGCAATGCTTTGACTCGGAAATAAGTCAACCAATGACCTCCCCGTCGGAGCAATGCTTCGACTCGGAAACAAGTCACCGAATGACCTCCCCGTCGGAGCAATGCTTTGACTCGGAAACAAGTCACCCAATAACCTCCCCGTCGGAGCAATGCTTCGACTTGGAAACAAGTCACCCAATGACCTCCCCATAGGAGCAATGCTTCGACTCGGAAACAAGTCAACCAATGACCTCTCCGCCGGAGCAATGCTTCGTCTTAGAATCAAGTCAACCAATGACCTTCCCACCGGAGCAATGATCCATCTCGGAAACAAGTCAACCAATGACCTCCCCACCGGAGCAATGCTCCGTCTCGAAAACAAGTCAACCAATGACCTCCTCCCGCCGGAGCAATGCTCCGTCTCGGAAAAAAGTCAACCAATGACCTCCTCGTCGGAGCAATGCTTCGACTCAGAAACAAGTCACCCAATGACCTCCCTGTCGAAGCAATGCTTCGACTCGGAAACAAGTCACCCAATGACCTCCCCGTCGGAGCAATGCTTCGACTCGGAAACAAGTCACCTAATGACCTCCCCGTCGGAGCAATGCTTCGACTTGGAAACAAGCCAACCAATGACCTCCCCATCAGAACAATGCTTCGACCCAGAAACAAGTCACCTAATGACCTCCCCATCGGAACAATGCTTCGACCCGGAAATAAGTCAACCAATGACCTCCCCGTCGGAGCAATGCTCTGTCTCATAAACAAGTCAACCAATGACCTCCCCGCCGGAGCAATGCTCCATCTCGGAAACAAGTCAACTAATGACCCCTACCGGAGCAATGCTCCGTCTCAGAAACAAGTCAACCAATGACCTCCCCTCCAGAGCAATGCTCCGTCTCGGAAACAAGTCAACAAATGACCTCCCCGCCGGAGCAATGCTCCGTCTCGAAAACAAGTCAACCAATGACCTCCCGACCGAAACAATGCTCTGTCTCGGAATCAAGTCAACCAATAATCCATCGATTCATCTCGACTCGTAGAGGAAAGCCTTTGGAAATGGGGATAAGGACCTGTTTCCTAAGCATTAGGGCCCTGCAAGTCGGTCCAAGATGGGCCATTGCATACTATTCATGGGCCACGCTCTCCTAAGTCGAATCTCGATAAGGAGGGAAACAACCACGTACGAGTCCTCTCGACTTGTAAGGGGGAAAAATTCTCTTGTGAGATCCTTACGACTCTCAAGAGAAAATACACACTTAGGAATCCTCACGATTCTTAAGGAGAAAATACACCTACGGGATCCTCTCGATTCGTAGGGAGAAAAGTCTTTATGAGACCCTCATGGCTCATAAAGTTAGAAAGTCTTAGGCTACAAGGACTCTAAACTTGTCCCCTAAGCCTTCAATTCTATGGTCACACATTACTTTATACTACTTCATCCACGTACATACATACGTGGGCAAAGTAATGGGGAGAATTTGTTCCCGCCAAAATTTTCGGCCAAGAGCTACTTGTTCCCTTATAAAAAAAAGGGGGAGAGTCCTCAAAATTTGGCCTCACGTGTTAAACACGTGGGTGCTCATATGCAAAGCATATGGGCGTTGAAAATAAAATAATTAATGGCCAAACAGGCCTCACGTGTAAAACACGTGAGCGCTCATATGCAAAGCGTATGAGCGATGAATAAAATATACTTGAAGGGCCAAACAGGCCTCATGTGTAAAACATGTGAGCGCTCATATGTAAAGCATATAAGCGCTGAACATAAATCACTAATGGCCAAACAAGGCTCACGTGTAAAACACGTGAGCGCTCATATGCAAAGCATATGAGCGTTGAACATAAATTGGCTAAAACCCACAGTAGGGGTCACGTGTTAAACATACGAGTTCTCTTGCCTATCACATACAAAGCATGTGAGCGCCCCAATTTAAAATGCTCTTATAAAATTCTAGAATTTAATTCTATTTTGAAAAATATTTTCCTGATCTTTCTCAAACTAAAAATATCTTCTCTGTTAAATAGAGGACCTTTGGATCAAAGATCCAACGGTGATCATCTGGTAGAATAAAGTTCTATCATAAGAAAATATTTTCCTTATCTTATTAAATTAACAAGATATTCATATGATCAGAATTCTATGTTAGAATAAAATTCTAATCTTATAAAACTAACAAGATATCTAAATGATAGAATTAAATTCTATATTAAGAAAATATATTTCTGATATTGTTAAACTAAAAAGATATGATAGAATAAAATTCTAATCTTGTTAAAACTAACAATATATTCATAATCTTGTTAAACAAACAAGAAATCTTCTCTGTTAAACAGAGAGCCTTTGGATTAAAAATCCAACGGTGAATAAAATTCACCGATTGATCTAAAAGATCATGAAATCAATCACGATCTCTCAATGAGAGATCCCCTTAACAAATTGATTCTTTTCTTCTCATATAAATAGGAGTAAGGAGAGGAGGAAAAAACACACACAGAGGGAGAGGGGAAGAAAAATAGAGAGAGAATTTAATTCTCTAATGAAGAGGAACCCCTCCCAAAAGCTCCCACAAAAAGAGAATTTAATTCTCAAACCAAGAGTTTAACTCTTCTCAAAGAACTTAGTTCTTCCTCTGGTTAAGATCTGCAGAAGCAGATCTCCTCACAAGTTGAGAATTTAATTCTCATCGGGAAGATTCTATCATGAAGATTCAAAAGCTAGGGGAAAGAACTGAATTCAAAAGAGTTTAACTCTTAAAAAACATATGGGAATTTAAATTCTCTGAAACTGGGGTTTAACCCTTTAAAAAGAATTTAATCCCTGCAAAGAACAAAAGGAGAACTTGATTCCTCAGAACAATAGAAGAACAGCTTGGTGATTCATTAGCGTTCAACGCTAAATAACAAAGCTCACGTGTTCCTACGTGAGCACCTCTGATGAACAAAAAGAATGGCTGAGATTGGATCACGTGCTCCCACGTGACCCTTTAAAGCGAGCACTCAGCAATTACATGAAAAAAGGAATAAAACGAAAGACAGTTTCAATTTTAGGGTGCCTCACGTGTTCCCATGTAACCCCCGAACAGTTGTATATAAAAAATGGGGGAAATTACAATGACATCGCTCACATTTTGAAGGTTCCTCATGTGTCCGCACATGACCGTTTGATGAACTAAGCGCTTAGCACTTATAAGTGAAAGAGGAATAAAATCCAGAGAATAACTCCCATCTCGGGCGCCTCACATGCTCACACGCGAGCCAAGTGCTCAACACTTTTATATATAAAAGAGGGAATAAACTCAAGGAACAACGCCCACTTCGGGGCCCCTCACGTGTTCACACGTGAGCACCTCCAAAGTCCAGTGTTTAACACTGATTCAGTGCTTAACACTGTGGGGTAACTAGGGGAAATCAACTTTAACCCAAATTAGCCAAGTCTCCCGAGGCCAAGACCTTTTTGGTCACCAATCAACCGAGCCCCCATGCTCAGGTCTCCCCAAACCAATCCCAGTCCCAAAGATGACTAATGTTCTCTTAACAGATAGCATCTAAAATGACGTGCATCCCACATCTCCCCTCGATCTGGAATTTATTTCAAGGGTACATCTCTCCACACCTCTGATACATGTCGTTGTAATTCTTCAACGTCTTCAGAGAGGTGGAGGGTCCCAATAACCAATAACTCTTGGCGCACGCCCAAACCGATGAGCCAAAACTCCATGGACTATGATGTCCTTAAACCCAATAGACCGCAATGTCCCTAAACTAAACTCCATGGACTATGATGTCTTTAAACCCAATGGACCGCAACGTCCCTAAACTAAACTCTATGGACTATGATGTTCTTAAACATGGACTATGATGTTCTTAAACCCAATGGACCGCAACATCCCTAAACTAAACTCTATGGACTATGATGTCCTTAAACCCAATGGACCGCAACTTCCCTAAACAAAACTCTATGGACTAGGATGTCTTTCATTATGGACTATGATTTCCTTAAAGCCAATGGACCGCAACGTCTCTAAACTAAACTCTATGGACTTTGATGTCCTTAAACATGGACTATCATGTCCTTAAACCCAATGGACCGCAACGTATTTAAACTAAACTCTATGGACTAGGATGTCCTTAAATATGGACTATGATGTCCTTAAACCCGTCCTTAAACCCAATGGACCGCAACGTCTCTAAACTAAACTCTATGGACTATGACGTCCTTAAACCCAATGGACCCCAACGTCCGTAAACTAGCTGTGGACCGCAACATCCTTAAACTAAACCCTCACACCAAAAATGGTGATCTATGGACTGAAACGTCCTTAAACTAACAACGGACCGCAACGTCCTTAAACTAGCTATGGACCGAAAACGTCCTTAAACTAAGGAAATAGAGCCTAAATGCTCTTTTGCTGGGTCTGAATGATCCCAAAATCCTGTTGAGTAGATCTTAGTCTAAAATTAGACTAACGTATCCTCAACAACCATTTAAATTGATCTTAATCTCAAACGAGATTAACGATCCTTAAATCAACCCAAAACCAAATTTAAGAATATACGGATTTGGACTAATACACGCCGTACGGGAGACAACATAAATTAGTCTCCGTATACAATCCACGGGCAACCAGAAATAAAACAAACACACACGACACGAAGTGACCTTCTGGAATAGGAGAAAGTGGTTATCGCTACGCGGTAACGTAATCAACTGCAGGGGCTTGCGCCTGTAGGGAAGAGCGTCCCCACAATCAAAAAACCCCTCACAACGAGGGGGGATCTGATGAATTCTGCTACAATGGCCGCATCTGTCCAAAACTCCATTACACGGTGCCATAAATCAACTTGGAATCTTCAGAGAGGTGGACAGATAAAACCAAATAGCATCTGCCCCCAAATGCGGGCAATACGTTTGTCTTTCCCGGCTTTCGGCGGTAAACATAGTGCATAGCCCCAGAAGGATCGCGGTAACTCAGCGTTACTCATCATGGAATGTACCATATCCAATAAGCTTCAGTTTCGTCTTTATGATACACCGTTGTGTTGTGGTGTGTATGGAGGAGTAAGCTGAGAGAGAATTCCATTCTCTTTTAAGTAATCCAGGAACTCGGCACTTAAGTATTCACCACCTCGATCAGATCTAAGTGTCTTGATACTTTTGCCAGTTTGTTTTTCCACTTCATTCTTATATTCTCGGAATTTCTCAAAGGCCTCGGATTTATGTTTCATCAAGAAGACATGTCCATACCTAGAGAAATCATCCGTAAAAGTAATGAAATAGGAATAACTACTTCTTGCATGTGTAGAAATTGCACCACACACGTCGCTATGTATGAGTCCCAAGAGCTCGCTCGCTCTTACTCAGTGTCCAGTGAACGGAGCTTTGTCATCTTTCCTTTGAGACATGATTGACAAGTTGCATAAGACTAATATTCGAACGGATCCAAATATCCCTCTTTATGTAACTTGGTCAACTATGTTTCTTTGATGTGACCCAGTCTACAATACCATAAGAAAGCTTAATTTAATTCTGGAGACTTTTTTTTGTGTATGTTCTGGACGTTTAAAACTTGTAGTAGGTTTAATACATATATACCGATATTTAGTGTACCCGACCCAATCAAACCATGGTTAAGGTGGATGTTTACGGCATCGCTTACAAATGTAAAATCATAACCTTTTTCAGATAACAAAGATACAGAAATGATATTACAAGTCAAACTAGGTACAAAAAACAGTTGCGTAAAACCAAAAAATGTCCACTTGTCAATCCTAAGTGATATCCCCCTACGGACACAGCATCCACGCTCGCTCTGTTAGCAACCCTGAGGGTCATATCACGCGCCTTCAAAACTCTACGGCTTATCAGTGCCTGCAAAGAATTACAGATATGAGATTCTGATCCGGTATCAAATACCCAGGAAGAAGAGTTGATTGACAGATAGTTTTTAATCACAAACAAACCTGAAGCCGAAGCCACAACCTGATTCGAACCCTGGTTCTAGGCTTTCCATGCCCTGCAATCCTACTTCCAATGGCCCTTCTTGTGACAGTAGAAGCTGTAACGTTTTAGAAATCGTTTTGGGAATTTTCCGTTTTTAGGTAAAATAATTGTACTTTTCCGTAAAAGCCTAGAAACGTTCTTTTTGCAGTATAGAATTCACTGCACCTAGTTTAGCTAGAATATTGCTAGTTTACGGGTTGTTGTAAGCCACTTATAATTTTTGTGCATTTTAATATTTTTCCCCTAATTAAAATATTATTTTAATGCTTTATTTGTGCACTTTATTAGTGGTAATTACTTTTTGGTTTGGGTTAATTACTACTAATGTGAATCTATGCTAAGTTAATCACTAGATAAGCACTAATCCATCTTTGAAAATATCTCTCCAAAATAGCTAGATATTTGGGTTTTTTAAATTGAAATTTTAAAAGAAAAGAAAGAGGTGGCATAAGCCTTTTGTTTTATTAAGCTTTGTATTTGTTTTTAACATTAAATTTTTCCACACTTATCCATTTCCTACTCATTTTTAGCCGGCCACTTCTTGCTGCCCCTCTCTCTTCTCACTTCATTTTCAACTCTTTAAATTTCACAAAATCATCAAAATTCATGAAATAATCCCACAAACTACAAAATAAATCATTACCCATTTTTCTTCTTCACAAAACTTGCGTAGATCTTCAAGAAAGTCTTGATTTTGGAGGCTAAAATTTGGAGTTGTGTTTGCAAGTTCAAAATCTAATTTGAGGTATAAATCCTAACCCTAAATTCTTTTTGTTGTTTCTAAATCGTTAATTAGCATATAAGATGTTAATTAAAGCTTTTAATTTCATATTTAGAATTTCTAGTAAGAGTTTTTGTTAATCAAGTTAGGTTTTGTTTAGTGAAATGGTTGATCAAGATGTTTAGACTAATGAAAGCTTAAACTAGTTGCTAGATTTGTTATATGATATTTTCCTAATTGTATAATTAGCTTAATTAGCAAACTAAACTTTTACTAATCCTAATTAAGAGAGATTAAAATTATAGTTGGGGTTTGTATGGTTTAAACATGCTATGTTGTGATGTTTGTGATTTCAAGTTTTGGTAAAACTTGTAATTTTGAGCTAAAATGATATATGTTGCTTACTAGATTTCGGAAAGTTTTGGTGTGGGTTTCTTTTGACGTTGCGACGTTATTTATATTAGATTCCACGTTTATTATTATGTTATGAATGCGCGATCGGTACGATCAGGGTCTAGGCTTGACGGTTGTGTCATTTAGTGTTCCTAGCTAGGGTTGTGCCGATGTCGTTCGTGTATTTGTGTAGCTTTTGCTTTTGAGTTGGTTTCGTAGTGTTGCTATGCACGTTAGCCACTAGACGAAACACTTGAGAGTATGTTTGGAGTTGGTGCCTCAGTCAAACGTAGTTGGTACGTGTTATTGGTCGATTGCTAATATATACTTGTTTTATTGTTATATGCTTTCAGGATCGCAGGCGGGGACTTCGGGCTCTGCGAAGAAGGAAAAGGAAGTTGTTTGCTTTACTTAGCCAGGATTGTTTATGAGTAGATTTAACATCTACAGGGGAATCGCCTGCATGGCGTTATGCGTCTGGGCTAGATTAAATGATATGACTATTAGTTAGATGTATACGGATATTGATTGTGCATGTGAACCTTTGTTGCATATCTCATTTTCTATTGTGCATGGACTTAGTATTAATGAGACACAACACTATTATTGACGGTTCATGTTTCACGAGCACTAATTGTATGCTACATACACACCGTCGATAATTTCCATGACACGCACAACGCCTGTACATATGTGATATTGTATTGTTTAGGGACATTGAGACATGATCCTTATTTTCTTTCGTGCATATGATATATAGATATCTGTATACCTACATGCTTACACATATGCCTTGACATGCTTTCATGCTAGTTACCCATATATCTATATGGTATTGTACCATTAATGATAGGTATATACACATATGAGGCATAGCTACATGTACATCTTGCATACATACTTATACATATACCTAGGGGGTATTACATCATTATTGATAGGTAGATACACATATCTTGCTATGCCAACATGGTTACGCATACCTGGCTATATCTACATGTTCACCTTTATTTGATGTTCTATGGACTTGGAGAAATTAGGAACCACACGATATATATTTTAACTTGTTGCAGTTAAATAGCGGTTTTTCCTTTATATGCTCATATTACTGTTTCATGTTGCATATATTACATTCATGGATTTAATATGATGTTCTCTAATATTTTTACTCCTAAATATATATAACAGTGGAATGGGATGCTGTTATATATATATATATATATATATATATATATATATATATATATATATATATATATTAGTGGAATGGGACGCTAATATATATGTATTGATTCATGCAGTTATACTTATTCATTACTCGATGTTTTTTGGATTTGAGGACCATGGTTGTTTTATGAAATTATGCATTATTTGAAAAACCCGGTTTCTCTTGATATGAAATTTCAGCTTCCACCATGAGATTTCTCGATTCTGAGCTTATATATACCCCATGTGAGGAGGTGTCGTGGGCCGTGTGCGGGTACATGGTGGAACCCGGCTTGTTCTCCGGGGCAAGAAGATCGACGGTACATGCCGATGCGCCTGGCTGGGGGCGTGTGCCAACCGGTGATAGTATTTGAACTCGACGGATATCTGGGGGATACCGATCGAGGTTATGTACGCACATGCCTTTGTCGATTGCGGGTGGTGGACACTCAGGTTCCATAGGATGTACATACATGACATAGGAAGGCCAGTCCCAGGTGACGACACCTCAGAGATGAGTATTTATGTGTCGATGCTAGACACTTGTTTTCATGATGTTTTTGGGTGTAGATATTGGACACTCAAGTTTCATGAGATATACTCGATATTGGATACTTGTTATTGTTAGTGTATATGCCCTAGAGGCCATTACTGTATCATACTAGTATGTATATTACTTAATGGAAGCTTAGGATATTCACCTTGTATTGACAATCTTGCTAAATATAGTAGTATGCTACTTGGTTTGTTTCTGCTTTAATGTGTACATGTGTTTATTTTAGCATATCACCTATACACATTAGTGGAGCCCTTAGGATCTTTGCTTGATTACCGGCGTTGTGATGGCAGTCACACTCGTGGGGGCTGGGTAATCTATAAGCACATCCTTATGCAGGTCCCTAGTCGCAGGACTATCGAGACAGGGCATCGATACTCTGGAGTAGACTAGCGTATGCGCTTCTCATCCCAGTGTGGGAGACGGTCTGTCCCACAGCCGTCAGTACGTCGTACTTGAGATAGTATGCGGGTGCTCGTTAGGTTACGAGTATACTGGACAGGAATCGTCGGGAACTGTTGGTCGGTACTATACCTATCGTCAGTTATCAGTTCCCAGGTGACATGAGTACAGCTTAGTCCGCTGACTTGACACTGTCACATCGCCTCGAGTGTGTTCCCACTGTACTTTGATTACTACCCTACCACGGCTCAAAGGAGTCGTGCAAACAGGTAGTTTTTGGGTGCAGTCCCGAAGCACTTGGAGGCAGTGACGGTTAGACAGGATTTGTCTATCCCGGTATTGGGGGTTGACATCACGTTGTGTCTAGGAGAGCCATTACACGAGTAGTCCCTGGCCAGGGCAAGCGAGATATACTGGTAGGTTTCCAGTGTTATCTCAGGGTGTTCTGGGCTTCACTCCGACACGACTTGTACCGCTATTAGGGGACTGACGTTTACCGCCCCCTAGGCCCGCCATGCGATGTATCAGACGAACAGACCGGACTATACGGAGATTGTCATATTCAGGCTCAGTAGGAGTTCAGATGGGTTTCACCTCGTCAGTCTTCTTGTCGGCATCTACCTGGGGACCGTTATGCACAGCTAGTGCCGCTTGCGGTCTGTGGTTAAACCCACTGCCAGCGTAGTGTCGAGTCTTTAGAGTCCCACACAGAAGACAGGTCGCATGGTTTTGCGACAGGGTTCGGTCACATCCGTGCACTTGTGCACGTTTGGTGTCCGGACAGTTAACACTAGCGGGCTTTGGTTTAAGCCAGATCCTAGTGTACATTTTGGGATTGGTTTTATCTCGTTTGTATTCGTGTTCCTCGGAACGCGGATGCGGGTGTGTATGCACAGTTGACAGAGAGACAGAGGCAGAGGATTCTCATTGGGGTTGTTGACTGTTGACTGTTGACTATTGACTTTTGGCTAAACCCTAATGAGAATAAGAAATATAATTAACAATAATATTAATTAAGTATTATAGTGACATGGTTGTTGAGGGGTTGACTTTTTGACTTTGTTGACCGGTTGACTAGGTTGCACTAGTTGACCATCATCATGACAATGGCTATCATTTCATGGCAAAGACTTTTGCTTGCTTATTTGTTTTTGCAAAATGAGTGCATGAAATGATATAGCCATTTTGACTTGAACCATCACATAATACTTGATTACTATTTTGTTATGATGGTTTTGGATTATGAGAGCTTGGATAGAAAAAGAGTTACTAATTCTCTCATTTCATTTCTCTCTCTTGCTTGAGCTCTCCCTCTTGCTCTTCCTCTTCCTCTCTCTCTAGCTCAAGGCAACACCCTCTCATGAGTTGAGAAACATTGCCTTAGAGATAAAATAAAACCCAAATCACTTCTCTACTCATCCTAGTTCACAAGGTTTAGCAAACCAAGTGTTCTAGTTTCTTCAAGTTTGAAGAAGAAGCCAAAGGTAGAAGCTTTCAGGTGGATCCATCTTCGGCGCAAGGAGACGACGAGGTGAGGCCGATCCGTACACCGGAAAGAGTTGAAGACGAAGGAGTTCAAGAAAGGTATAGCCCCCTAACCGAGTAGGTAAAACTCTAGTTAGGTTGTTAGTTAGTTGTTTAACAAAGATCCGTATTTGTAGTCCATGTTACCACCCTCTTGAAAATCGTTTTTCTCCACTTCCGCAACCCCGTAAGTACTGGGGAAGGGTAGCTGTCACGACCCAAAATTGGCCCGTGACGGCCCTATTACTACGCAACGCCCTAAGACGTAACGTAGTAAAAGAAAGCCAAAACCCAGAAATCTAAACCATAAAAATACGGAAAAGATAATATAAGTTTTTGAAACATTTGAAATCGCAACCCAAATTCTTTGAAAGTCCTACTTTATTTCTTTAAAATTTTAGCAACACCCCCTTTTTTTGTAAAAACTAGCCAAGATGAATGCAACACAAAAATATGACGCTGTAGCGAAGAATAAAGACAATAGAGAGAAAGCTGTATATAAAAGACAACAAATCCACAAAAATATACAATATCGTCCTCACCAAGTCTCTAAGCCAACAACATAATAGTAGATGGAGAGGACAAGATACAACGAATGTACAATACAAAATACAGATAACCACCAAAACCCACCTAAGCAAAATAGTACTGTGAGCTGATGCGGTATCTGTAGCAAAAGAGGGTAGCTGAATAGCTGAATAGCCTGCCTCGACTACTCTGGGGAACAACCTGAAACACCTGTGGCACAACGGGGGTGAGTTGCCAACTCGTGAATAGTAGATAACATATGCAGGTAATCGCAGGAATGTACGTACAACATGAATCTAAGGTATGCGATTACAGTAATAACATGTCATGTGAATGCAAAATAATGGAAAGTACACTAGCAGGTACAATCAATATATGAAGCAATAGTAACATGACAATAGTATGCAATAACCATGCAATAGGGATATGAAAATGTAGATATGCAACTATCATAAGGGTACACTAACAGGTACTACCGATATATGAAACTGTGCATAAAGTAGATAAGTGTGAGGTTGGGGGTGGAATATGTCATTTCCACGGAAACCTGACATCGTGGTAGGATCACAATCCATCAAGACACTCAAATCCCAAATCCTCAAATCAGCCCCCAAACTGGGCTCTCACATCGTATAAGTATCACACCACCTCAATGTACAATATCGAATAGCTCTCCTATATCTCGAATGTACAAATCAACAATCTCTTTCATATCCAATATCCAATCTCAATGAATCACCTATATCCCATGTCGAATCTCAAGTAAATTTCTAACATCCTAAATAAATATATATGCAGAAATAAATATGATGGGATCAATACACATATATTAGCGTCCCATTCCTCTAATATTGGTGTAAGGGTATATATAACAACGACTAAATCCCCTGTTATATATACAAAGGTATTAAAGAAATATCATGAAAGCAATGTGCCAAGCATCGACACAGAAATCCTGATAGGTACGTATCATACGCTGTCCCGAAAGCACGAGTGCCTAGCTCTGACCCTCGCCTTTCGACGTATGCATACGTGGAAGACTCCCAACGGTGTCTCTATGACCCCCGCCGAGTCATTAGTACTGTCACCGGTAGGTACTCGCCCGCCTCCAGGATCAATCGGCAAAATCCATCGATCTTCTTGTCGAGGGGAACCATACCGGGCCCCACCATGTACCCTCTACGGCCTCGACGCCTCCTCGTAGGGGTATATATAAATCAGCACCGATAAAACTCATGGTGGTGATTGGTAGAGATTCTGCGTGTTCAAGTTTAGTTAATTACTGCAATCAAGACGGTTTCGCTTGTAGCTAGCCGGTTGAGTACGGGTCGTCCGCAGGGAGATGGGAATCTTTTTCTAAGTGTTTTAACGAGTTAAGTCCAATTTTCCAGATTTGTTTGTGATTAACAAAGTGTTAAAATGATATGTAAAGAGGGCTTGTTAGGGTTAGGATTAGGTTAGTTTGAGTTAGGAGTCGCTCACCTCTTTCGTTGCCACTCTTAATATCGGTGTTACGGTAATCGGCAACAACGGGGATTAGCACGACTAGGAAGGAACTTGCGAGTATAAGCTAGGCTTTCCAACGCATAAGTTCTTCCTATTGGTGCTTGTCTGTCCGTTCTTGGCTCTTAGCCATAACCTTCGGTTAATTCAACCACAACCGGTCTCACTACGGAATCACCGCTATCATGTAGGATAGGGTGTCGTAAGGAGCGGATTGTGGTTCAATTAACGGGAGTCGATTCAAGATGTTGGGCAAAGAAAGAGTGAGAGAGATTTCCTTCTCTCAAACTTCCCTTATCCTACCCTAACAAGTATGAAACTACTCACACATCATAATGAAAAGAAAACAAAACAAAAGAGGAAGATAGAAAGAAGGAGATTAGAAGATAACAACTAGCTATTTGCGACCTCACCTTGGCAAGGATCAAGCGTAAGCATCATGGTTGTTTTAATGATAAAGGAAAAGAGAAAAGAAAGAAACAACAAGAAATAACAACAACTAAGTTAACAAATTAAAATTACAAGCAATTATAAAAGAACAAGACAAGATATAATAGTAAAAGGATCTTCTTTATTCATCATTCTTCACTCACAAAGCTCACTACAAGTTTTAATGGAGAAGAGATGAGAAGAGGAAGAAGAAACAAGTATTCTAAACCTAGAAAAATACAAGATTATGCACCCTTGGCTTCACAAGGTTCTGGGCTATTTATAGGCTCGAAAATGAAAACCTAAGGCAACAATCAGAACTAACATGGAATGACCATTCTGCCCCCAAAAACTCTGCACATGCGGCGCCTATATGGCCGCGGAACCGCGGCCTAGACCCCCCTTTGGCCGCGGTTCCGCGGCCGTATGAAGGAGTTGGGCTTTCTGCTTTTTTGGGCTTCCCTTGTTTTTCATGTACTTTATTCTGGCATATGATTTTTCTCAGATTTTCTTCACGATTTTTCCAGAATTTCTGTTGAGCAAAAGGTGATTTGATGTTTATCTTTTTGTCATGATTTCCTCGAGCTCCGCGTAGATTTCTTGGATCTTGTGTTGCCATTGAGCCTTGTGCATGAAAACGACATTGATTTGCCATTTTGTCTCTTAAACTGGTGTGTGGCAACAGACGGATAAAGAGCGGAGATCCGTGTTTTATCTGTGGTGGCAAGAACCCGGACTTTTTCGTGTTTTTCCATGAATTTCACCGTTTTAGAGCCGAGAACCTGTATCCTGCAATTGACTAGCAAACACGGCTCAAGAGTACCTACCGATATGCAATGTGATAAAAATTGGGCGGTATGAAAATGCAAAAATCTGATATGAACAAATACCCCCAAACTTATCATTTGCTCGTCCCGAGCAAAGCCAATTTATTCACAAAAAATTTCCTAACCTCACTTTCGCAGGGAACGCGATTGCACTGAGCATGTGCAACAAGCCGTTAAACCTCTAGGTGTCCCTAGTAGGAGGAGTGTTGTCTCCTGAGGGTTTTCAGCGGATACTACCAACAAAATCCAGTCAAGCTAGTTTTGAAAAATAACTAAGATTCAAACCCTAAAGTTTTGTTTCAGAAAATAACAATTCTATTATCCCAAGTCTAGACTATCGAACCTTTATTTTTCACACCTCTCTTTTTATTTAACTACAGATTTTATATGTCTTTACGTACAGTGCAAATAGTGTCGTTAAGTTCCAGAAAGGTCGAATAAAGTCCTCATGTCACACAATAAAGCCCGGATAAGAATTTTGAAAGGATCACATAAGTTTTATAAAGAGTTAAGCATTTTTCAAGTTTCGTTTTCCAGTAAGGTTTCAACTTCAGAATTTCTATCTTTCTTAACAGGAAACTAGGTCTTATTTTTCACTCCACCTTTTTCTTGTTTTCATTTCATACACCTCTGTGAACGTGCAATAATCTTTATCATAGAATAAAACCTTCATATTTCCGCTAATTTTTTTATAAAAGCCTGTCTTTTATCAAGATTATTCTCACACAAAGAACCGTTAGGAATTTTAACTCGGAGAGAACACTTGCTTGACTTTGTTTTAATCTGGACTTTCTAGGCTTCTTAGCGAGCTTTGGGCCAATGCACCCAAACAAGTTGGTTTTAGGGCATTAGGTGTAGAAACACCCCAGCGGACTTAATTACTCAAGTTACCTAGGTCCAAAAATAAAAGACAGTTTGGCGTGAAAATCATGATGATTTAATACGAACGGAGATATAACCGGTAGTTCAATTAATTTTTTTTGGATAAAAGACGTGTTTAGTGGGTTCGGTGTGTAATCATTCCAATCAAGTTTCAGATGGGTTATTTTTCAGACTTAGTTCCAATTAAGGCATCAATAACATTCCTTCATATTCACTCACTTCATAAACTATTCTTGATATTACTTATTTCAGAACAAACCTATTTGATCCTCAGAAAATCATTGATCCATTTAAAAGTTTTTAGACATAAAAGACTTGTCATCTAATTTCCAAAACTCACGACACGTGGAGTGTGATGTAAAGACGTATATCAGCTATAGTTAACTTCAAAGGAGAGTTATCTTTCAGGTTTTCAAAATCTAAACATAAGATTTAGTTATTCTTATTTTATCAAACAAAACTGTCGAAATGTTGAATCAAAGTCCTCCCACTAGCTAACTTGATAGAAAAGTTTTTATGTTTTTAGAAAATTTTCAGATTTTTATGGATTTTATGGATTTTAATATGCAGATGCAAAATATACATATGAATGCGAAGGTTAGAAATGCGTACCGAGCGTACCCCCAAACTTAAACTGGACAGTGTCCTCACTGTCATTGCATGAAGAGATCATTTGAAGGGTCAAAATTGTCGGTTAGCGATACACAATTTTTTTTTTGTTTTTGTTTTTAAAGAAAAGAAAAAGAGAAAGAATGGAAAAGAATATCCATAAATACATACAAAAGGCTTTATACATACCCCCAAACTTATTTGGAACAGTGTCCACTGTTCTTGGCTGGATAACCGAAGTTTGGAGGTAGGCAGAGGAAGATTATGCAGGGTAAACCGGCTCCTGTAAGAACAGGAGCTCCTCTGTTGGTTCGGCGCTAAGGTACGGTTTGCGTCCGTTCACTTTGAAAAATGAACCGTCCTTTAGATTTTCCAAATCCACGGCGCCCTGCGGATACACATTCCGCACAAAATACGGCCCTTTCCAGCGAGATCTGAGCTTTCCTGGATGGAAGTGAAGTCGGGTGTCGTAAAGCAGTACCTGCTGACCAGGTACGAAGGTTTTGCGCAAAAGGTATTTATCGTGAAACACCTTCGTTCGATTCTTAACGACAACCGCGTTATCGTAAGCCTCATCCCTAAGCTCGCTCAATTCATTCAACTGCAGCTTCCGATGGCTGCCCGCATCTTCGAGAGACAGATTCAGTTCCTTTATCGCCCAAAATGCGCGATGCTCTATTTCGACAGGTAGGTGGCAGGCTTTTCCATACACAAGCCGATAGGGAGACATGCCAAGGTCGGTCTTATAAGCGGTTCGAAATGCCCAAAGGGCATCAGTGAGTTTCAGCGACCAATCCTTACGGTTCTTGGAAACCGTCTTCTCCAGTATCTGCTTGATTTGCCGATTTGAAACTTCGGCCTGCCCGCAGGTTTGGGGGTGGTAGGGCGTGGATAGCTTATGATTAATGGAGTATTTCCGCATCAAGGCCTCGAAAGTCTTATTGCAGAAATGACTTCCATTGTCGCTAATGATCGCTCGGGGGTGCCCAAACCGGGAGAAAATGTTTTCTTTAAGGAACCTAACGACAACCTTGTTGTCGTTAGTCCGGCTGGGCACAACCTCGACCTATTTAGAGACGTAATCAACAGCGAGAAGGATGTACAAGTTCCTAAAAGAGCTGGGAAACGGCCCCATGAAATCTATCCCCCAAACATCAAAAATCTCCACAACCAAGATCGGTTGGAGAGGCATCTCGTTCCTCCGGGATATCCGGCCCATGTGTTGGCACCGGGAGCAAGTCTTGCAATAGTCATGAGCGTCTTTGAAGAGTTGTGACCAGTAGAAACCACATTGCAAGATCTTCTCAGCTGTCTTTCTGGGGCCAAAATGCCCGCCACACGCTTGATCGTGGCAAAACGACAGCACACTCTTGAATTCCTCGTCAGGGACACACCGACGAATAATCTGGTCGGGACAGTACTTGAACAGATAGGGTCGTCCCAGTAAAATTGTTTTACTTGGGATAAGAAGCGAAGTCTGTCCTGACTTGACCATTCAGTCGGTAGTAATCCCGTGGCCAAATAGTTCACAATATCTGCGAACCAGGGTTCGCACGATACTGTCAAGAGCTGTTCATCCAGGAAAACGTCGTTGATCGGAATTGGAAGCGAAGGCGAAGAAGGAAGTCGTGAGAGATGGTCGGCAATTACGTTTTCACATCCTCGTTTGTCCTTAATGACAAGGTCAAACTCCTGAAGCAAGAGGATCCAACGTATTAACCGAGATTTTGCATCTTTCTTCGCAAAAAGATGGCGCAGAGCAGAATGGTCTGTGTAGATAATGACTGGAGAGCCGATGAGGTAGGGCCTAAACTTTTCTAAAGAAAATACAACAGCTAAGAATTCCTTCTCAGTTGTTGTATAATTGAGTTGTGCGTCGTTTAGGGTTCGGCTCGCATAATAGATTACGTGCGGCATCTTGTTGATGTGTTGTCCAAGGATAGCACCAATGGCAAAGTCGGATGCATCGCACATAATCTCAAATGGGTGTATCCAGTCAGGTGAAGAAAGAACGGGAGCAGAAGTGAGTGAGCGTTTTAGTGACTCGAATGCAGTCACACAGCTCGAGTTGAAGTCGAATGGCGTATCCTTGGCCAGCAAAAGAGTCAAGGGCCTAGCAATCTTGCTAAAGTCCTTGATAAACCATCTATAGAAACCGGCATGGCCAAGGAAGGCTCGGATATCTCTGACGCATCGGGGAGGAGGTAGATTGGAAATGACCTCAATCTTTGCTTTGTCAACCTCTATGCCATTTTGCGAGATGATATGTCCTAAGACAATACCTTCGCGCACCATGAAGTGGCACTTCTCCCAATTCAAAGTGAGATTCTTGTCCTTACATCGGGTAAGGACAGCGTCAAGATGCAGCAAACACTCGTTGAAGGAATCGCCGAAGATGGAGAAATCATCCATGAAAATCTCCAGAAATTTTTCCACCATGTCTGAGAAGATTCCCATCATACACCGCTGGAAGGTAGCGGGCGCATTGCATAACCCAAAGGGCATGCGACGATATGCAAACGTGCCGAAAGGACAAGTGAATGTGGTCTTGTCCTGGTCTTTTTCGGCGATGGGAATCTGATTATAGCCGGAGTAGCCATCAAGAAAGCAGTAGTACTCGTGTCCGGCCAATCGTTCAAGCATTTGGTCAATGAAAGGTAGCGGAAAGTGGTCTTTCCGCGTTGCGGCGTTGAGTTTTCTGTAATCAATGCATACTCGCCACCCAGTTTGGGTGCGAGTAGGGATTAACTCGTTCGCCTCGTTGGTTATGACCGTTATACCTGATTTCTTGGGGACAACGTGGATGGGGCTAACCCACTGGCTATCAGAGATAGGGTAAATGATACCACTATCTAGACATTTTACGATCTCCTTCTTCACAGCCTCTTTCATGACTGGATTGAGACGTCTTTGTGGATCCCGGGCTGGTTTGGCATCATCCATCAGATGAATGTGATGCTCAACGATAAGGGGACTAATCCCCTTGATGTCCGCCATGGACCAGCCAAAAGCTTGCCTGTTGCTGTGCAAGACCGCGAGAAGGTCTTTCTCTTGCTCTGGAGCTAGAGAAGCCGAAATGATGACAGGGAGGGTCTCGTTCTCACCTAAGTAAGCGTACTTAAGGTGAGACGGCAAAGGCTTGAGTTCGAGCGCTGGAGGTGAAACGATTGAAGGAAAGATTGGTGCAGAGGTCTCGAACTCAAAGGACTCCAGCAAAGGTTCAAAGCGAGTGTAGGCGACCGAGTCGGATGGTTCAGGTAACTCATCCGAAAATTCAAAAGATTCAAACTCGGGTTGTGCGCGGTTAAGATCGTTCGAGAACGTAAAACACTCGTAGTCGTTGTCGGGCGCAGAAACAGCAGCAGGTTCGAGGAGGAACGCACTAGTGGCGTCAAGATTATCGTGTTCGAACAGAAACTCCTCGAATTCACACTCTTCAGGGGTGATCTCCTGGATCGAGCAGACGTCCAGTATATGAGCATTAGGTTCGGCGGGCTGATTCCCCAACCTAAAAATGTTGAGTTCAATCGTCATGTTTCTAAAAGAGAGGTTCATTGAACCATTGCGACAATTGATCACAGCATTTGAGGTTGCAAGAAATGGGCGACCGAGTATCACCGGAATTTGATTCCGGATGTTAGCTACAGGCTGTGTGTCTAATACAATGAAGTCAACGGGGAATATGAAGTCCCCGACTTTTATTAACACATCCTCTAGCTCACCCCTAGGATGGGTGATCGATCGGTCGGCCATTTGGAGAGTGCAGTGCGTGGGTTTCAGCTCTCCGACGTCTAATTGCTCGTATACTGAATACGGAAGCAGGTTAACACTGGCACCAAGATCTAATAGTGCGCGGTTGATGTTCTTATCCCCAATAGTAATAGAAATCATAGGACAGCCAGGGTCCTTCCGTTTTTGTGGTAAAGATTGGGTAAGGGCATCACTCACAGCACTAGCCAAGAAAACTTTCTTGGGTACCTGAGACTTCCTCTTTTTCGTGCACAAGTCCTTTAAGATTTTCGCGAAGGACGGGACTTGTTGGACAGCATCTAAAAGAGGAATGTTAATGTTAACCTGCTTAAATAACTCCAGAATCTTCTCCATTTGAGGATTTTGTTTATTAGACCTCAACCGGTTTGGAAATGGAACATTTTAAAAATTGGTTGAGTCTAATGCTGGAGGAGGAGATTGTGGAGTTAGAACGGATCCCAGAATAGGTGTTTTCGTGGAGTGAGAAGTGGGTCCATTCGGAGCAGCAGAAGAAGAAGAAGGGGAGCCTGTTGAGGAGCGGAGAATAGGCTCAGAAGACGAAGAAGCAGGAGAAGAAGAAGAAGTAGAAGTAGAAGAAGAAGCGGCCGGGGTGTCATCGTTGATCCGTGTGCCAATGTTGTTTTGCAGCATCCTTCCCGATCTCAATGTGGTCACGGCACTCACATTATGGTTCTGTTGTTCAAGAGCAACATGTGCATTATGTGGGTGACCGGGATTTGGGAGTGGCTGGGACGGGAGCTTCCCCTTTTCTCGCTCGCTTAAGGCTGCATTCAGCTGTGCAATCTGGGCCTCGATGGTCTTGATGCTTTGCCCGTGGGCGGCAGTGTGTTGCACTAAGGACTGAATGGAAGACTGGATGTTGGCGGTGGACTGAGTCGATTGTTTAACGAACGCCTCCAGACTTCGTTCGAGCGAGGAAACCTTATCTTTGTTTGACGGAACAAAGTTGTTTGGTGGAAAAGAATTGTTGGGTGCAAAGTTGTTCGTCTGATTTTGGAAAGGTTGGGGTTGGAAGGGCTGCTGAAATTGAGTTTGTTGTTGCGCTTGTTGTTGCGGAGGAGGGGCCCTTTGGAAATTGTTGCCTTGGAATTGATTCTGATTCTGATTCCAGGCGAAATTGGGGTGGTTCCTCCAACCGGGATTGTAGGTGGAAGAGTATGGATCATTCCTTGGTCTTTGCTGGAATGCAGCATTAACCTGATCCTGTCCTTGCGAGGGTGGATTGTAAGGACACTCTTCGGTCAAGTGAGAAGGATCGGAACAACAAGCGCAAATGGTACGAAGGGGGAGAACAGGGGCAGGAGTAGGAGAAGAAAATTTGTTCTCTATTGCTTCAAGCTTTCTTGTTATTGCAGCCATTTCAGCTTTCATCGCAATAGAGACATCAAGTTGGTGAATTCCTACCCTAGACTGACCGGTAGAAGTGGAGGTAGAAGAAGAAGAAGTCGGTCTGGTGCTCTCCCATTGTAGCGTTTGCTCCGCAAGGTCGTCAAAGAATTGCCACGCTTCCTCGTCAGATTTCGATAGGAAGTGGCCCTGACAGATGGTTTCCAACAACTGCTTCGTTGCTGGGTTCAGGCCCTCGTATAAGGTTTGGCAAAGTTGCCATTTCTCTATACCGTGGTGAGGACACTGAACAAGAAGGTCTTTGTACCGGTCAAAGCACTTCCAGAAGGGTTCAGAAGGAAGCTGAGAGAATTGGTTGATTTCATTGCGAATCCTTGCGGTTTTATGATTCGGATAGAATTTTTTTAGAAACGCTTTAACAAACTCGTCCCAACTGGTTATGGAATGGGAAGCGGTGCTATACAGCCATTTTTTAGCAAGATCACATAAAGTGAACGGAATGACCCGTAGACGTATAGCATCGTCCGACAGTTGGGTGGTTTTCATCATGGCACAGACGTTTTGAAATTTATTGATGACGATATAGGCATCTTCAGATTCAAGCCCATGAAATCGTGGAAGCATGTTGATGAAGTGGGGCTTAATTTCAAAGTTGTCCCCATTGGCCGGTGGAAGAGAAAGGCAAGTGGGAAGTGCAGAACGGGTGCGATAGAAACGATCCTGGAGCGCGATTCGTTGCGGCGCTACAACAGGCGGTGGTGGTGGGATATTGGTCTCCGTAGGAGGTGGAGCCAATCCAGCGGTAGTCAAAGAGATGTTCGGATTAAATCCTGACATCGCGGAAGAAGAGGTTGGTGAAGGTGAAGGTGAAGATGTATGAACAGAATTCCGGTCAACGTCGGAGTTGGCCGGCAAAGGAAGGGGTGAAAGAGGAGTGGACGGAGTTTCGACGTCTGAGTCGATCGCGTAGTCGGTAGCGACTAACGTAACGCGGACTAGGCGGGCGCTAGTGTCCCGAGTCCAAGCGGACATACACTAAACGAGTTTAGTATAGTCAAAGCGGAGAAGGTGAGGGTAAGAAAACGTCAATGGAGAAAAACGATGGGTGGAGGGTGAAAAATGGATTTGGCGACAAAAGGCAAGTTTTTATAAAAGTTTTTGATTTTTTTCTTTTTTGTTTTTTTTAGAAAGAGCTTTACAGAAATATGTACGGACTTACGGCTTTAAGCAATCACAAATAAGAAATGCACAATCTCACCTAGATCTAGGGTCACCTAGGTCAACTAGACCTGCTCCTAACTGTTCCAGAGGGCTAGAAAAAGGACCTCAAACCGCCTCTTCTCCGTCTAATGCGGCCAGATAAGTGCCAGGTAAGTGGGAGGTTGTCCAACGCTTTCGCGAAGTTCCTTAATTAAATAACCACTTGCCTTCGTCACACTTGCCTAGGCACCGCAAAAGTCAGATAGGATAAACGGCCGATGCCTGTAACTAGTCCTCTATCCTATTGAGCGCGAAGTCCTTAGGGCTGAGTCTAGTATTTTTTAATTTTAACAATGGTCAATGCATATGCTTTTTGTGATTTTTGGGGTCCTAGGAAGGGTGATGAAATCCCCACCCAATCTGAATTGGTTTCAAGCCCCTTAAGTCCGTATTAATTAATGCAAAGCGATAACAAATCAACTGCAAACAATTTTTATTTTTAGCGCGGCGCAAAGAATCCTGCACAAGAACAGTTTATTGGAAGGGGGAGAAGAGTTTGCGCAAAGAATTCTGCAGAAAACACAATTTATTGGAGTCCAGAGGAGTGGGAGAGAGAAGAGAGAGACTTACAGAGATTTTGGAACCCTGAGGCCACCAAACGGCCGCGGAACCGCGGCCTAAGCTAGCTTATGCCGCGGATCCGCGGCAATATGATGGGCTTGGGCCTTCATTTTTCTTGGGTATGCTCTGTTGGGTGTTCTCTTCCTTTCTGGATGTGCTGAATATTTTCTTGCTTATTGTATATGCTCCAGATTTTTACAGTAGACCGTTTACTTCGTTTGGATCCGTCGCGGTGTAGCCGCGAAATATGGGTCTATCTTCCCACGTCTTTGGCATTGAACTTGAACTCTGTATTATCCTGCACACTTGCACAAAAACTAATCAAAAATAACAAGATGATTTTTTTACAAAGTATTTTTTTTTGTTTGTTTTTCGGTTAGCTTTATATTCACAAATTAACCCGAAATTACACAAAGAAATAAACTACCGTCTCCCCGGCAACGGCGCCATTTGATTGGTAGAGATTTTGCGTGTTCAAGTTTAGTTAATTACCGCAATCAAGACGGTTTCGTTTGTAGCTAGCCGGTAGAGTACGGGTCGTCCGCAGGGAGATGGGAATCTTTTTCTAAGTGTTTTAACGAGTTAAGTCCAATTTTCCAGATTTGTTTGTGATTAACAAAGTGTTAAAATGATATGTAAAGAGAGCTTGTTAGGGTTAGGATTAGGTTAGTTTGAGTTAGGAGTCGCTCACCTCTTTCGTTGCCACTCTTAATATCGGTGTTACGGTAATCGGCAACAACGGGGATTAGCACGACTAGGAAGGAACTTGCGAGTATAAGCTAGGCTTTCCAACGCATAAGTTCTTCCTTTTGGTGCTTGTCCGTCCGTTCTTGGCTCTTAGCCATAACCTCCGGTTAATTCAACCACAACCGGTCTCACTACGGAATCACCGCTATCATGTAGGATAGGGTGCCGTAAGGAGCGGATTGTGGTTCAATTAACGGGAGTCGATTCAAGATGTTGGGTAAGGAAAGAGTGAGAGAGATTTCCTTCTCTCAAACTTCCCTTATCCTACCCTAACAAGTATGAAACTACTCACACATCATAATGAAAAGAAAACAAAACAAAAGAGGAAGATAGAAAGAAAGAGATTAGAAGATAACAACTAGCTATTTGCGACCTCATCTTGGCAAGGATCAAGCGTAAGCATCATGGTTGTTTTAATGATAAAGGAAAAGAGAAAAGAAAGAAACAACAAGAAATAACAACAACTAAGTTAACAAATTAAAATTACAAGCAATTATAAAAGAACAAGACAAGATATAATAGCAAAATGATCTTCTTTATTCATCATTCTTCACTCACAAAGCTCACTACAAGTTTTAATGGAGAAGAGATGAGAAGAGGAAGAAGAAACAAGTATTCTAAACCTAGAAAAATACAAGATTATGCACCCTTGGCTTCACAAGGTTCTGGGCTATTTATAGGCTGGAAAATGAAAACCTAGGGCAACAATCAGAACTAACATGGAATGAACATTCTGCCCCCAAAAACTCTGCACATGCGGCGCCTATATGGCCGCGGAACCGCGGCCTAGACCCCCCTTTGGCCGCGGTTCCGCGGCCGTATGAAGGAGTTGGGCTGTCTGCTTTTTTGGGCTTCCCTGGTTTTTCATGTACTTTATTCTGGCATATGATTTTTCTCAGATTTTCTTCACGATTTTTCCAGAATTTCTGTTGAGCAAAAGGTGATTTGATGTGTATCTTTTTGTCATGATTTCCTCGAGCTCCGCGTAGATTTCTTGGATCTTGTGTTGCCATTGAGCCTTGTGCATGAAAATGACATTGATTTGCCATTTTGTCTCTTAAACTGGTGTGTGGCAACAGACGGATAAAGAGCGGAGATCCGTGTTTTATCTGTGGTGGCAAGAACCCGGACATTTTCTTTTTTTTCCATGAATTTCACCGTTTTAGAGCCGAGAACCTGTATCCTGCAATTGACTAGCAAACACGGCTCAAGAGTACCTACCGATATGCAATGTGATAAAAATTGGGCGGTATGAAAATGCAAAAATCTGATATGAACAGGTGGATGCGCAAATATCATATCAAGGAAACCGGGTTTTTCAATGTATGCATAATTTCATGAACTCCCGCGGTTCCCAAATCCAGAAAACATCATCTAAAATCCCAATAACAATGCGCAAATCCAGGATTAAATATATGCGATATATCTGAAATGCGAGCATATAAATGAGAATATGTAGCTGAAACCAGATGTATGTGAAACCAATAAGGTACAGCTAAGTAACATCAGTAAAGGTAAATATGTAACAGCAACTGAATATGTGTGTAACATACAGGTGTAGCAATGTATAGGTATCTACCTATAAGAACTGATGTCGTATACCCCCCTGGGTATAAGTAAAATATGTGCAAGGTATACATGTAGCTGTATCGCAAGGTGTATATGTATCTATCACTAAAGGTATGATACACTATAGGTATACCGATAAGCTAGATGTCATGTGTGATAAGCAATAGTATCTATAATGCTTAGTGTGTGACATGGCAATTATTGATGGTGTGTGTGTAGCATACAATCCGTGCTCGTGCAACATAAACCGTCAATAATGTGTGCAGTGCCCTATGGTTACTAGTCACAGTACAACTATATTTAAGTAAATAAGGTAAAGGCGCAATTCTAACAATGACGTATAATATGCGACAGATATTTGAATCCTAGCCCAGACGCATAACGCCATGCGGGCGATTCCCCTGTAGATGTTAAATCTACTCACCTACGCTCCACGCTAGGTGAATCCTACCATCTGCTTCCCCTGTAGCAGTGTCCGTAGTCCCTGCCTGCAAACCTGCAAATAAGACATGGAAATCATATATAAGAATAATATTCCGCAAAACGCGATATCGAACTCAAACGAGAAGCTCGCGTCGCGAACTAAACGCGCGCTTGCACGATACGCTGAATCGTGTGTGTACGCGTCTAAAACCATCGCGACACGCCGCGATACGCTGGATCACAGAACCCTCTCACGTATCGCGCGTATCGCGCAAACAAATGGACATGCGAAACGATATATAGTCCCAGATTATCCTATAGGTCAAATATTACAAAACTAGACATGCCAAAACACTATACAACACAGAAGAGAGCCCTACACAAAAATCCAACACCAAACTCCTCTTCCTGGCCGCAAATTGCGGCCATATGGATTAAATTGGCGGCCGGGGCTGGGAATGGGTGGCTCGTGTTCATGTGGTGTGTTCTATACCTAGTGTACATGCTCCAGTCTTCTCAATTTTATCCTGAAGTGTCTGGGTCAATAGCAGATCACAGAATGTCACAAATATCGCTTAAAAACACCAATTTTGCACAAAACTCAAACCCTATGGTATTTTAGTGAAATCTGGGTTATTACTCAGTTTAAGTGACCCTAATAACACTAAAATAATCTAGGTTAACTAACACAATCATCACTTAACCACAACATCTCACAAATCATCATAATTAGCTCTAAACTAGCTAATTTAACGCTAATCGAAGCTAATTAACACACAAGCTAAGAAAACTAGGGAAAGGGTTCAGAAATGTACCCTAACGAACCCTAGAAGGCAGGTGAAGAAGTGAAAGGAGCTGCTGCAAGTTGCTGGGGCTCCTGCTACTGCTGTTGCTGCCTGCTGCTCCTGCTGCTGCTGCTGATGGTGATGATGCTGTTGTTGATGATGCTGGAGGAGCTGATGCTGGAGCTGCTGCTGCTGATGGATGCTGGTGGAGCTGATGCTTCCTCTGCTGCAGGTGAGTGTGTGTGTGTGTGTGTTTGTGAGAGAGAAATGAGAGATAAGTGAGAGTGAGAGCAACAACACAACCCCTCCTTCTCTTTCTCTTACATCATTAAATGGGCATGGCTTGGGTCATGTAGCCCCATGCCCATCTCCCTCTCACAAGGTCAACCATTCAAACCAATTTAAAATCCTTTTTTTTATTCATTTTATTTAAAAACAACCATACACATTATTTAAACCCAAAACTCCTAAACAATTAATAAAACAAGCTTAAAGGAAAATGGTTAGCTAACCATGATTGCTAATCATGATTAACCTCCCAATTAGCACCCTAGTTATTATGCACAAGTGTGTGTCTGCCTAGAAAAATTCTGATAAAATACTCATTAAATAGGATAAAATAATTAAAAACCAATTTGGTAAACATTTTACTAAAATCCATACATTAAAATATAATTAACCACAGACCACATTCTAAGGTGTTACAATCTCCCCCCCCCTAAAAGAAATTCGTCCCCGAATTTAAAAATATACCGATACGCGTTCCTTCAAAGGGAAGATTACAATTCTCAAATCTTGCTCGCAGCCTCCCAAGTGATTATCTCACTATACGGCTACGCCCAAGAAAAACCCTTCACAGATGGCAAGACCCTTAACCGATGTTTCTCCACCCGCCGGGCCATTTACACACATGGCTGCCGGTGAGCGAAACGATCGCGTCCAAGCCAAATGGTCTGGTGCCAAATCTTGTGAGAAAGGTCAAGAAGGTAATTGTAGAGTATCATTACAAGGAATACGGGGTGAAAATCCAATAATCTGGGCGGAAGTGCCAAATTAAAGGCAACGAAACTAACTCGCTTATAGGATCTCGAAAGGACCCACAATCCTGGGATAAGCTTCCCAAAATCCAACACGTCATTCATCGGAAAGTCCATAGGAATACATGATCTGTCCCTGCAATCTTGAGTCTATGACCAACACAGTCGGCATAAGACCTCAGTTCGCAATGGACAATTTCCATCCCGACCTAACACAACTGGACCATCTCCGAAATCTTTAGACATAGCTGGGGTCCAAAATCCTACTTACGCAGAGTCAGAAAACAACAGACTGGTGATCGACACGACCTAACCCCTAAGCCTAAAGGTTGCCAATTGGAGTGTCTCCTGATAAGAACTATCGAAGGAGAACCCTAACAATGGCGAGTGACGATCCCAAACTGCTGACAACAATCAAAACAAACACACAACAAGACAGACACCTTGAAATGAAACCTGAAACTTTTCTTTACATCCCTGTCCACCCGTAACTATCTCACAAGTCACGCTAAATGTTGGTGGAACTTGAATGCATATAGAGAGTTGACAGATGTGAATGTTCTAGGATTTCACGTCTCTACCCGATGATATCAGGTACACAAACGCGTCCCTAACTTAGCACACCCTTGTCACAAATCAAGGTCTCCGAATCATCACCCAGCCGAGTATGCTCAAGTATCTCTGACGAACGAGCATCGGTGGGCAGTGTCTCGCGAAAACGATTTAAGGAAAGTGGTCGGGCGCGGACATGAGCAAGCTGTCCCCTCCGTAGAGACGAACTTAAGCTATACTCAACGATCACACAAGAACTGTAAATCTGCAGAAGACTATCACAACAATCAAAATCTGCTGCAGGAAGATGTACGTTAAGCTCTGGTGGTCCGTGAAAATCTGACACGACTCTCGAACAAGTAGTGTCTCCAAATTCCCAACGCAAAACCACCGCGGCCATCTCCAGATCATGAGTGGAATATCCTTCTCGTACTTCCTCTAAATGTAGGGTAGCAAAAATGATAACTCTATAGTGTCATCTCAGTACACACTCGAGCCCACTCAAGAAACATTACAGTCGTTATTGGATAGAAGGAGATCCAAAGTACTGACTTTGAGGTTCTCTTTGGTTGTTTTTTTTTCCATCATTTCTGCTTAGTCCAACGCTTAGATCTTATAAAGTTCGGGCTTGGTAGTACCTTCGTTGGTACTTGAGTTGAGCAACTTGCCCTCTTCCCCGGACTTTCAACGCCTTAAGGAGAATCCGAAGCTGGTTGCTAGCGGAAGTAGCGCGCCAAAGAGCAAAGGAGGGGTATGGAATGGAAGAGAAAGGATTGCTTTGCTTTCGAAATTAAGGGATTCGCGCGCGCGGCATTGCGTGAGGGCGTTTGACGCGCCACACCAGCTCTTCCTTCCCCACCCTCCGAAGATTTCGATGAAAGAGACTGCGGAAGTAGAAAACTACTTTCCAGGGCGATAAACAACAAGGTCGCCCGAACCAAGAACAAAGAAAGAACTGATGCAGTTGTTAACAGAATCTTCAACTGCCGAAAACTCCGCACACATGCCTCAGTCCACAGAAAAGAAACCTCCCTTCCGGTCCATTCAGTCGACGGTGCAACACTACTCTAGCAATCCTGCATGAAACGGCGGTAAAAACCTGCCAAGCCCAACAATCTGCGGATCTCCGTCCTGCACACAAGTCTGGGTCTAAGCTGTACGACCACGATCTCCCTCGGGACCATACAAAACCGTCTCCCATGGCTACAAGACCTAGGAGTCAACACAAAACAAGCTTGAAGAAACACTCCGAGAATTTAGCAAACTGCTGGTGCTCTCTCAGTAACTGCATAACAAATCCTCAAGTGCTGCTCCTGTTCCTCAAGACACATTAGATAGACCAGAATATCGTAAATAACACAACAATAACTGGTCGAGGAACGGCCTGAAGAAATCTGGTTTATCACATCTACGAATGCTTCTAGGGCATCAGTGAATCCAACGACTCACAAAAACACACAAAGCCCGTCGCACGCATAAGGAAGTCTTCGGAATGCCATCACCCCGAATCCGCAATAATGATGACCTGATCCCAAACAAACTTAGAAGATGTCTCGCACTCTGGAGCTGATCGAAGAAATCGTCACGGCGAGGTGAAGGATACCTATCCGCACCGTAAGCCGGTTCAATTAACGATCCGTCGATACGCAACCCTAAACTGCCGTCTTTCTCCTTGACGAACAGAAATAGGAGCTTCCAAAAGCGAAACACTCAGACGCACAAAACTCCCCAAACCACAACTCTGCAGCTGATCCTTAAGCTCCCTAAGCTTCGCCGGCTCATCCGGAACAACGTCGGAAAAACTCTCGCACGAAAGGAACACCGGTCCAACAAACCCTCTGTGTCTACGGTATCACGAATGAATGCCAAGAATCCACGACATCTCCTCAGAAGCCGACTAGCGAAAAAGGCTGAATTCCAGCTGTGAGAGGCGGCACACCTATCCACCTGCACAACAAGAACCGACCTTCCGGGAAAACAAACTTGACTGTTTCCTTACGGTAGTCCACAGACGCCTAGCACGTAATTAACCAGTCCGTGCCCAGGAGAACGTCAAATCCAACATCTCTAGAAGGACCAAAACGACGGACGAATCTCTATCTCCTATCCGATTGGCACACACTGAATACGTGTCGCGCAACAAAAGAATCGCTGACAGAAGTTAACACAACTACGACTAATCTACCCAACCACGGTACAAGTATGAAAAGCAAACGAGTACATCAAAGAACATGCGAAATAAGGATACCTGAGAACTCTGCATTGGACGTCTGCGCGTCCCGATGAGTAGAAGCAAACTCCTGTGTCTGCCCTCTACCCGCAACTAGATGAACTCTTCTGGTAGCCTGAGCCCTCTGAGCAAATCTTCCACGTCCACGGCCTCTCTGAAAACGATCATGACGAGGTGCTAAGGAACAATCCCCGACGAAGTGCTGAAGGCTCCCGCATCGAAAACATCCACGTGCTGACTGCTGACCATCCTGGGAATGAGAGCTGAACGACTGTCCTCGTCCTAAGCCTCTACTACTCCCGCGACGGCCACAAAATCTGTCTCGATGACCAAACCTCTATCTCTGGGCTGGTACACTGGTACGAGTCCTCCACTGTCCTGGAATATGTACCTCGTCAACTGGAGCTGCAACCACTGGTGCTATGTAGGTGACGGACTGCTGCATACTGATCGTAAGTGACAACTGAGTAACAGGGGTGACAACCTCCTATCGTAGCTCCCGAACGACCTCAACCAAAGAACTCATCGTCTGGCGGAAGTCCTGCATCTCTGCCACAAGCCTATCAATAGTATATGTCATAGGCTGATCCATCTGTACCTGTGCGACCAGAGTGCCATCCTGGTCAGTACTCGTTTCACCTGAGCCAACTCTGACCTCGGCCCTCGCTGCATCACTCTGAGTCCCCATAGTCATCGGCGGCAAGGCTATAAATAGATATAAGATTCGATAAGAATAAGGAATCGAATCTCAAGGATATGAATCATCATGGAAGGAATTTCAAGCAATTTGTACTTAGGTCACTTAATGTAAAGTACCGCATCGTGGGTATGCTGCAGACATACACACACTACGTTACTCTGCTTAAGCTACCTACTCCATCATACTAAGGTCATCTTACACTCCGAAAGGTAAAACCTAGCGCTCTGATACCAACTTTGTCACGATCCAAAATTGGCCCGTGACGGCCCTAGTACTACGCAACGCCCTAAGACGTAACGTAGTAAAAGAAAGCCAAAACCCAGAAATCTAAACCATAAAAATACGGAAAAGATAATATAAGTTTTTGAAACATTTGAAATCGCAACCTAAATTCTTTGAAAGTCCTACTTTATTTCTTTAAAATTTTAGCAACACCCCCTTTTTTGTAAAAACTAGCCAAGATGAATGCAACACAAAAATATGACGCTGTAGCGAAGAATAAAGACAATAGAGAGAAAGCTGTATATAAAAGACAACAAATCCACAAAAATATACAATATCGTCCTCACCAAGTCTCTAAGCCAACAACATAATAGCAGATGGAGAGTACAAGATACAACGAATGTACAATACAAAATACAGATAACCACCAAAACCCACCTAAGCAAAATCGTACTGTGAGCTGATGCGGTATCTGTAGCAAAAGAGGGTAGCTGAATAGCTGAATAGCCTGTCTCGACTACTCTGGGGAACAACCTGAAACACCTGTGGCACAACGGGGGTGAGTTGCCAACTCGTGAATGGTAGATAACATATGCAGGTAATCGCAGGAATGTACGTACAGCATGAATCTAAGGTATGCAATTACAGTAATAACATGTAATGTGAATGCAAAATAATGGAAAGTACACTGGCAGGTTCAATCAATATGTGAAGCAATAGTAACATGACAATAGTATGCAATAACCATGCAATAGGGATATGAGAATGTAGATATGCAACTATCATAAGGGTACACTAACAGGTACTACCGATATATGAAACTGTGCATAAAGTAGATAAGTGTGAGGTAGGGGGTGGAATATGTCATTTCCACGGAAACCTGACATCGTGGTAGGATCACAATCCATCAAGACACTCAAATCCCAAATCCTCAAATCAGCCCCCAAACTGGGCTCTCACATCGTATAAGTATCACATCACCTCAATGTACAATATCGAATAGCTCTCCTATATCTCGAATGTACAAATCAACAATCTCTTTCATATCCAATATCCAATCTCAATGAATCACCTATATCCCAAGTCGAATGTCAAGTAAATTTCTAACATCCTAAATAAATATATATGCAGAAATAAATATGATGGAGTCAATACACATATATTAGCGTCCCATTCCACTAATATTGGTGTAATGGTATATATAACAACGGCTAAATCCCCTGTTATATATACAAAGGTATTAAAGAAATATCATAAAAGCAATGTGCCAAGCATCGACACAGAAATCCTGATAGGTACGTATCATACGCTGTCCCGAAAGCACGAGTGCCTAGCTCCGACCCTCGCCTTTCGACGTATGCATACGTGCATGACTCCCAACGGTGTCTCCATGACCCCCGCCGAGTCATTAGTACTGTCACCGGTAGGTACTCGCCCGCCTCCAGGCTCAATCGGCAAAATCCATCGATCTTCTTGCCGAGGGGAACCATACCGGGCCCCACCATGTACCCTCTACAGCCTCGATGCCTCCTCGTAGGGGTATATATAAATCAGCACCGATAAAACTCATGGTGGATGCGCAAATATCATATCAAGGAAACCGGGTTTTTCAATGTATGCATAATTTCATGAACTCCCGCGGTTCCCAAATACAGAAAACATCGTCTAAAATCCAAATAACAATGCGCAAATCCAGGAATAAATATATGCGATATATCTAAAATGCGAGCATATAAATGAGAATATGTAGCTGAAACCAGATGTATGCGAAACCAATAAGGTACAGCTAAGTAACATCAGTAAAGGTAAATATATAACAGCAAATGAATATGTGTGTAACATACAGGTGTAGCAATGTATAGGTATCTACCTATAAGAACTGATGTCGTATACCCCCTGGGTATAAGTAAAATATGTGCAAGGTATACCTGTAGCTGTATCGCAAGGTGTATATGTACCTATCACTAAACGTATGATACACTATAGGTATACCGATAAGCTAGATGTCATGTGTGATAAGCAATAGTATCTATAATGGTTAGTGTGTGACATGGCAATTATTGACGGTGTGTGTATAGCATACAATCCGTGCTCGTGCAACATAAACCGTCAATAATGTGTGCAGTGCCCTACGGCTACTAGTCACAGTACAACTATATCTAAGTAAATAGGGTAAAGGTGCAATTCTAACAATGACGTAGAATATGCGACAGATATTTGAATCCTAGCCCAGACGCATAACGCCATGCGGGCGATTCCCCTGTAGATGTTAAATCTACTCACCTACGCTCCACGCTAGGTGAATCCTACCATCTGCTTCCCCCTGTAGCAGTGTCCGTAGTCCCTGCCTGCAAACCTGCAAATAAGACATGGAAATCTTATATAAGCCAAATATTCCGCAAAACGCGATATCGAACCCAAACGAGAAACTCGCGTCGCGAACTAAACGCGCGCGTGCACGATACGCTGAATCGTGTGTGTACGCGTCTAAAACCATCGCGACACGCCGCAATACGCTGGATTACAGAACCCTCTCACGTATCGCGCGTATCGCGCAAACAAACGGACATGCAAAACGATATATAGTCCCAGATTTTCCTACAGGTCAAATATTACAAAACTAGACATGCCAAAACACTATACAACACAGAAGAGAGCCCTACACAAAAATCCAACACCAAACTCCTCTTCCTGGCCGCAAATTGCGGCCATATGGATTAAATTGGCGGCCGGGGTTGGGAATGGGTGGCTCGTGTTCATGTGGTGTGTTCTATACCTAGTGTACATGCTCCAGTCTTCTCAATTTTATCCTGAAGTGTCTGGGTAAATAGCAGATATCAGAATGTCACAAATATCGCTTAAAAACACCAATTTTGCATAAAACACAAACCCTATGGTATTTTAGTGAAATCTGTGTTATTTCTCAGTTGAAGTGACCCTAATAACACTAAAATAATCTAGGTTAACTAACACAATCATCACTTAACCACAACATCTCACAAATCATCATAATTAGCTCTAAACTAGCTAATTTAACGCTAATCGAAGCTAATTAACACACAAGCTAAGCAAACTAGGGAAAGGGTTCAGAAATGTACCCTAACGAACCCTAGAAGGCAGGTGAAGAAGTGAAAGGAGCTGCTGCAAGTTGCTGGAGCTCTGCTTCTGCTGTTGCTGCCTGCTGCTCCTGCTGCTGCTGATGGTGATGATGCTGTTGTTAATGATGCTGGTGGATCTGATGCTGGAGCTGCTGCTAATGGATGCTGGTGGAGCTGATGCTGCCTCTGCTGCAGGTGAGTGTGTGTGTGTGTGTTTGTGAGAGAGAAATGAGAGATAAGTGAGAGTGAGAGCAACAACACAACCCCTCCTTCTCTTTCTCTTTCATCATTAAATGGGCATGGCTTGGGCCATGTAGCCCCATGCCCATCTCTCTCTCACAAGGTCAACCATTCAAACCAATTTAAAATCCTTTTTTTATTCATTTTATTTAAAAACAACCATACACATTATTTAAATCCAAAACTCCTAAACAATTAATAAAACAAGCTTAAAGGAAAATGTTTAGCTAACCATGATTGCTAATCATGATTAACCTCCCAATTAGCACCCTAGTTATCATGCACAAGTGTGTGTGTGCCTAGAAAAATTCTGATAAAATACTCAATAAATAGGATAAAATAATTAAAGACCAATTTGGTAAACTTTTTATTAAAATCCATACATTAAAATATAATTAACCACAAACCACATTCTAAGGTGTTACAGTAGCATGGACTTACAGTGGTATCAGAGCCTAGTTAAACACTATCTAACATGTTAGCAAAGTAACTAGAAATTCGATCGGAGAAAAAGTCGCGAAACGAACCCGAAAAAATCAAGTTTCTGTCGATTATGTATTCTGTTCAAAAAATGATAAATCATGCACCAAAAATTGACTCAGGCTTTTTATGAAACACCCAAGAAATTTGGTCCACAGACTCGGTCAAAGCGCCGCGGAACCGCGACGGGAGCATGCTCCCGCCTCGGATCCGCGGCTGAGTTGACTCGGCCGTGGGTCAAATTTCCTGCAGAGTGTTTCCGGGGTTGTTTTGGGATTTTTGAAATATATTTTTTCTGCCCAGATTTTCCAGAAAGAAAAATTAGTTTTTGGGGCTTGAAAATCCGTATTTTGATCGAACTTCTAAAGACTTAAGCTGACGGGTATATATCTGTGATGTGTTATATGTATTGAACGTCTGCTAATCGCTATACGTCGATTAGTGGGGGTTATATATATCTGTGATCTGTAATGTTGATGGTATGTGTATATGAATTCATTGGATTGTCGCGGATGAATAGCCGGGGGGTTGTGAGATGAGATTTTTCTTTTATCTTTCAATTCATGTAATATGTAAATTGATGTAATATTATTTTTGGATGCACAACCGGGTCGGGGTTGTAGCCGTCATTGTATAATTTCTTTTTACTGTTTTTGCTCCTAGGATAGACCCAAGGTGGGGTACACAAACAACCGGGTATCTCGAAGTGCCGAGTGGCCTACTCACGTCGTTGAGCGAGGTTGCTCCACTTCGGATATTTGGCGGGTAGTTTGCCGCACCCGTATGGGTCTAGGGTTGGGTATTAGCTATTCATCGCGACCGTGTAATCCGCTTTTCGTTACAGGCTCGTACGAATTGCAGATTCCTAGTATATCCAATGTGTTCATCTATGATCTGAAATGGCTATCATTGCAATACATCTATATATGATATTATTTAGGCGTTGCTTATGTTTTGCATCCGCGCTAGTCCGGCCCCCGCTCTGTCGTTAGTTAAGTAACCTAACGGGTAATGACGGGGTCGCGTGGCGAATGTGGATGGCATAAGCGTACGTCATATTTTGGTTGTTTTATGCAATGGTAGGATTAAATGATGGGACGCATTGTAATTAATGCAAGAAAAATAAACCAAGTAAAAGTCATTGGAACACTTTCAAAACCACTCTGTTTCTTTTCAAAATAACTTTTAAACGCGGAGCTTAAGCCACTCCTTTTAAAAGCTATCTCGTTCCATCGATTATATCAAGTTCACTACGTTCACGGTTTCGCCAAAACCATTCGTAGCCCTCCGTCGTTTCACATGGATGGTCAATAGTATTCAAGCTATGTTTGTTGGCCAAAGTCAAGGCATAGTGATTGGTAGCTATTGGGTATTCATGTGCAGCATAGATAAATGTGTTGGTTTGGGGCAGTCGTTCTACCTTGTTGGCCAAAGTCAAGGGTATGTGCGGGTGGGCTCAAATTAACCTGGAGAATGACGGGTAGAACTTGACATGTGACTTATGATTTGTTGGCCAAAGTCAAGGTCATAAGAGCATGGGGCAAAAATCCACATCGGGAGTTTCAAAAGAACTGAAACTTGCTAGCGCTGCATACCATTTGGAGTGTGATGATTCTGGTAGGATTCCTTCAGTTTTGTCACGCAGTGATATTTGGATCCCGATCCTACTGTGAGTATATGCTACTCCTCGGGAAATTTCTCACTTAACGATCAATGCTATAAACCAACTAGGTGTCTAGAAAGGTGTTAGCGGGGCTACGCCCCCTGGGAAAAGGGGTTATTTAATTAAGGAACTTCGCGAAAGCGTTGGAAAACCTCTCTCGAAGTACCGACACCAGCCTGGCCGAACGGTTAAGCAAGTATTGTACGGTGAGATTGATCCTGACTAATTCTTCCTTTTTGGTTTGAGGAGGGATTCGAGAGACAGTGGGAGCCATCCTGTTTAGACAAATTAAAAACCACTCTAAACTTGCAAGAGCATCATGCTAAAGTGTTTCTTCTCTCTCTCCTAATTGCAGCGGCCAATTATCATGACCGGACTTAAGTTATTACTAGATAAAAACATACTGACAGGGCCAAACTATAAAGATTGGCTCAGGAATGTCAAAATGGCAATCACTTATGACAAGTTGGGGTATCTCCTTACCACCAAAGCTCCCCCTGTCCCTGGTCGCACCTCCAGCGTCGCGGATAAGGAAATCCGTAAGACTTGGGAGATCGATTGCGCGAAGGCCAAGTGCCTCGTGCTTGCCTCTGTGGACAACGAACATCAGAGGAGGCACGAGAATATGGACCTCGAATCCATATTTCTCCATACAAAAGAACTGTATGGAGAGCAATCTCGTATCGCAAGATACGAAGTGTCGAAGAAGTTATTTTCGGCAAGGTTGGCCATCGGATCATTGGTAGCGAAACACGTGCTTAAGATGATTGGCTTCATAGAGGAGCTCGCGGACCTTGGGACCATGTTGAAGAATGAGCTCTATACGGACTTGATTCTTCAGTCCCTTCCTTCCACTTACGCCCAGTTCATCCTGAATTTCAACTTGCAAGAAAAGGAAGTTGAACTTTCAGAGCTCCTCAACATGCTGAGGAGTGCAGAGGGCACCCTACAGAAAGGTAGAGAAACATCCACTTTGTTTGTAGGAGGATCTTCCTCTTCTAGGTCCAAGGCGAAAGCCAAGGGAAAGAAGAAGAAAACCCCCGCCAAACCAAGGGGCGGTGTTAGTAAAGTGGATACGAAGGGAAAGGCAAAAGCAACAAAGGTAGCGGGGAAGCTTGTGGATAAGGAAGAATGCTTTTACTGTCACAAGAGTGGACACTGGAAGAAAGATTGCAGGGCTTGGAAAGACAGAACACAGGATCTGAAGCAAGTTACGGCTTCAGCTTCAGGTGTGTATGTTATTGAAAACTGTCTATCAATAAACTCTACTTTCTGGGTATTGGATACCGGATCACGATCTCATATCTGTAATTCTTTGCAGGCGTTGAGAATCCATAGGTTTTTGAAGGCAGGTGACATGACCCTCAAAGTTGCAAACGGAGCTAGCATGGATGCTAAGGCCGTGGGGGACTATCACCTGGGAATGTCAGATGGACATGTTTTGGTTTTACGTAATTGCTTTTTTGTACCCAACGCAACTTGTAATATCATTTTTGTATCGTTGATTTCTAAAGAAGGTTATGAATTTGCGTTTTTAAGTAATGTTGTAAACATTCACCTTAATCAAGTTCTGATTGGGTCAGGTACATTAAGGAATGGTTTATACGTACTAAACCAACCACAGATTTTCAATGTCCAGAATACACACAAAAGAAAGTCTCCGGAAATAAATCAGACTTTCTTATGGCATTGTAGACTGGGTCACATCAATGAGAGATGGTTGACGAAGTTACATACAGAAGGATATTTGGATCCGTTCGAATATCAATCGTATGCCACTTGTCAATCCTGTCTCAAAGGAAAGATGACAAAGACTCCGTTCACTGGATACGGAGTTAGAGCGAGCGAGCTCTTGGGACTCGTACACAGCGACGTGTGCGGTCCAATGTCTATACATGCGCGAAGCAATTATTCTTACTTCATTACTTTTACGGATGAATTTTCAAGTTACGGTTATGTCTTCTTAATGAAACATAAATCCGAAGCCTTTGGAAAATTCCATGAATATAAGAATGAAGTAGAAAAACAAACCGGCAAAAGTATCAAGACACTGAGATCGGATCGAGGTGGTGAATACTTGAGTGCCGAGTTCCTGGATTACTTAAAAGAGAATGGAATTCTCTCTCAGCTTACTCCTCCATACACTCCGCAATATAATGGTGTATCGGAGAGACGGAACCGAACCCTATTGGATATGGTACGGTCCATGATGAGTAACGCTGAGTTACCGCGATCATTCTGGGGATATGCACTAGAATCAGCTGCATACATTTTGAACCGAGTTCCAACTAAGACTGCGCCTACTACACCATATCATATGTGGTGTGGGAAGAGACCCTATCTTAATCACATTAGGACATGGGGAAGTCCAGCTTTTGTCAAAAAGCAGCATGCGGACTGTTAGTGTATATGCTCTAGGGGCCATTATTGTATCATACTAGTTTGTATATTACTTAATGGAAGCTTGGGATATTCACATGTATCTAACAGTCTTGCTAAACATGGTATTATGCTACTTGGTTTTTCTATCTTAATATTTGAGTATACGTAATGATAAAGCTCTTAGGATCTTGCTTGACTACCAGCGTTGTGATGGCAGTCACACTAGTGGGGGCTGGGTAGTCTACAAGCACATCCTTATTCAGGTCCCTAGTCGTTGGATTATCGAGACAGGGCATCGATACTCCGGAGTAGACTAGTGTGTACGCTTCTCATCCCAGTTGGGGAGATGGTCTGTCCCACAGCCGTCAGTACGTCGTACTAGAGATAGTATGCAGGTGCTCGTTAGGTTACGGGTACACCGGACATGACTCACAGGGAACTGTTGGTTGGTTTTATACCAGTCGTCAGTGAACAGTTCCCAGGTGACATGAGTACAGCATAGTCCGCAGACTTGACACTGCTACTTCGCCTGGAGTGTGTCCCACTGTTCTTAGATTGCTACCCTACCACGGCTTAAAGGAGTCGTGCAAACAGGTAGCAGTTGGGTGCAGTCCCGAGCACTTGGAGGCAGTGGCGGTTAGACATGATTCGTCTCTCCCGGTATTGGGGGTTGATATCGCGCTGTGTCAGAGAGCCATTACGCAAAGTCCCTGGCCAGGGCAAGCGAGATTTGCTGGTAGGTTCCAGTAGTTTCTCAGGGTGTAATGGGCTTCGCTCCGACACGACTTATACCGCTATTAGGGGACTGACGCTTGCCGCCCCCCTAGGCCCGATATGCGATAGTCTTAGACGAACGGACCGGACTGTATGGAAATTGTCACATCAGACTCAGTAGGAGTTCGGATGGGTTTCCTTATCGGCCTTCTTATCGACATCTACCTGGGGACCGTTACGTACAGCTAGTGCCGCTTGCGGTCTGTGGTTAAACCCACTGCCAGCGTAGTAGTCGAGTCTCTAGAGTCCCGCACAGAGAGTTTCCCTACTCCAGGCGAAACGATATAGAGGTCGTATGGTTTTACGACAAGGGTTCGGACGCATACGTGTGTTTACACACGTACGACTTTCGGACAGTTTTTACTAGTCGGCTTTGGTTTAAGCCATTTACTAGTATCTGGTTATTGGATTTATACAGTCTAAAGTTTTTCCGTGTTTTCATGGATAGGAGGGGCGTTCTCGTAATTGCGCGAGAAGCTTCTAGAAGATGGTGACTAAGGAGGTTTAGGTGGCATATACATTAAATGAGATTAGTGAGTCATATGAATGATTCATCCATGTCATTAATGCTTCATAATTGCTTAATGACTCATGGAGATGAATCACCATAAGATATTTATCAAGCATGGTTGTAAATGATTTTCTTTTCTTTTCTTGAAAAACAATAATGCTTGATATATATTATGATAACTCATTTTCTCATTTCATTATTCTTCTCACCTTCTCTCTCCTCAAGCTTCCTCTCTTCAAACCCTAATCCTCCCCTCTCATGTGTTGAGTACAAGGATTAGTTAGACTACTTAATCCATAACCATACTCTATTTCATCTAGGTACTTTGATTAGCACTTAAAGATACCTAGTTGCCTCAAGTTTAGAGGCAAAGCTTGGAGTTTAGCTCTCGTGGTGGATCGTCTACTACTTGGAGAAGGCCGAGGAGGAGGTGGAGTTCGTAAAGACGAAGGACACGGTTCTTTAGGTATAATCCCATCACATAGTAGTTTAGAACTTCTATGTTTGATGTTAGTTATCGTTTAGCTTCGATTCATGCGGTTAGTCGATGTTTAAGCAAAGAACAAGATCGTTTTTCATATTTCCGCCTCCCCGCAAGTCATGGTGTGTTGTACATCGACTTACAGTGGTATCAGAGCCTCGCTAAACAATAAATAACTCACTTGCAAAATTGTATGAATTTCGAACGGAAAAAACAAACCGGAAAACCCCGATATCTTGAGTTTTCTGTCGATTTTTAAATGAGGTCCAAAAATTTTTCAGGGACCTTCAGAATGCCCTAAATGATAGTATATGAACACCCAAGAAAATTGGGCACATGAATCGACCAAATCGCCGCGGAACCGCGGCGGATCCCACCAATCCGCCGCGATTCCGCCGCCGAGTTGCCGACTAATCAGCCCAGATTTCCTATGTGGGTTCTCTGTGATATTTGGTATTTTCTAGAATTTTTAATTTTTGCTCAGGTTTCAAATTACAGAGAAGTATTGGAGCAAAATTAAATGTGTTTAATCGATCGAAATTATACGGTATTTGCTTGTTGGATTATATCTGTGTTTGTATAATGTGTTCGTAAACCTCCTCTAACTGCTAGTATGTCGGTTGCAGGGGGTTGCATATTTCTGTAATGGTTTTTACTGTTTGTGGATGTGAACTGTATTGGACTGTTGTGATGATTAGCCGGGGTTTGTGATGGGTTATTATTTTAATTCATTCGATGTAATTGTAATATGTTGTAATATTATTTTGCGGGGCACTTCCAGGTTGCGGTTGTAGCCACCGTTGTATTATTTCATTTTACTGTTTCTGCTCCTAGGATAGACCCAAGGTGGGGTGCACAAACTACCGGGTACTTTGAAGTGTTTAGTGGCCTACTCACTTTGTTGAGGGAGACCGCTTCACTTCGGGTATTTGGCGGGTAGTTTGCCGTACCCGTAGGGGGTCTGGGGTGGGGTAATGGCTATTCATCACAACTGTGTAATCCGTCTTTTGTTGCAGGCTCTAAACAAACGCGGATTGCTTGCAAATCCAATAAAGTTCATATGAGATCTGGAATGCCTATTATTGCTTCTGACGAATGTACAATATCTATATATGATAGCTATTTAGACGTCACTTATGTTTTACACCCGCGCTAGCCCTGCCCCCGCTCTGTCGTTAGTTAAGTAACCTAACGGGTGATGACGGGACCCCGTGGCGAATGCGGATGGCATAAGAGGACGTTGTATTTTCGTTGTTTTCTGAAATGATAGGTTAATGATGGGACGCATTATTTATAATGCAAAGAAAATAAACCAAAAGTTTAATCGTTGGAACAATTTAAAAGAAACCACTAGGTTAATTTTAAAAACAGATATTTTTAAATGCGGAGCTTTAACCACTCCTTTTAAAAGCTATCAGGTTCCTTCGGTTATATCAAGTTCACTACGTTCACGGTTTCACCAAAACCATTCGTAGCCCTCCGTTATTTCATCTGGGTATTCAGTAGTATTCAAGCTATGTATTTTGACCTAACGCCAAGGCATAGTGTTTGGTAGCTACTGGATATTTATTTGTTGCATAGATAGATGAGTTAGTTTGGGACAGTCGTATTATCATTTTGGCCGAACGTCAAGGATATATACGGATGGGTTCAAATTGACAAGATAATGATGGGTAGAACTTGACATGTGACTTATGACATTTTGACCTAACGCCAAGGTCATAAGAGCATGGGGCAAAAATATATATCGGGAATTTCTAAAGAAACTGAAATTTGCAAAGAGTTGCATACCATTTGGAGTTTGATGAATGTTGGTAGGATTCCTTCAACATTATCATACAATGATATTTGGATCCCGATCCTACTGTGAGTACATGCTACTTATCAGGATATTCGTCAGTTAACGATCAATGCTATAAACCAAGTAGGTGTCAAGAAAGGTGTCAGCGGGGTTACGCCCCCAGAGAAAAGAGGTTCTTTAATTAAGGAACTTCGCGAAAGCGTTGGAAAACCTCCCTCGAAGTATCGACACAAGCCTGGCTGAACGGTTAAGCAAGAATTGTACAGTAAGAATAGTCCTGGCTAATTCTTCTTTTATGGTTTGAGGAAGGATTCGAGAAACAGTGGGAGCCATCCAGTTTAGATAAACTTAAAACCACTCTAAACTTGCAAGAGCATCATGCTAAAGAGTTTTCTTCTCTCTCTCCTAATTGCAGCGACCCTGAAAATGACTGGACTTAAGTTACTTTTAGAGAAAAATATACTGACAGGGCCAAACTATAAAGATTGGCTGCGGAATGTTAAAATGGCTTTGACCTATGACAAATTGGGGTACGTCCTCACCGCTACGGCACCTGCTGTCCCTGGTCCCAAATCCAGTAATGCGGATAAGGAAATCCGCAAAACCTGGGATTTCGATTGCGCGAAAGCCAAGTGCATCGTGCTTGCCTCGATGAACAATGAACATCAGAGGAGGCACGAGGATATGGAACTAGATGCCATATTTCTCCATATAAAGGAACTTTATGGAGAGCAATCTCGTATAGCAAGATACGAGACCTCTAAGAACTTGTTTCGAGCGAGGTTGGCTGTCGGGTCATCGGTAGGAGAACATGTCCTAAAGATGATCGGCTATATAGAAGAGCTCGCAGACCTTGGGACGACTTTGGATAATGAGCTCTATACATACCTTATTCTCCAGTCCCTTCCTTCCACCTACGCCCAGTTTATCCTGAACTTCAACATTCAAAGAAAAGAAGTTGAACTTCCGGAACTCCTGAACATGTTAAGGAGTGCAGATGGCACCTTGCAGAAAGCAAGGGAAACACCCGCTATGTTTGTTAGCGGTGCATCCTCTTCCGGGTCCAAGGCTAGGGCCAAAGGAAGGAAGAAGAAGGCCGCCACCAAACCTAGAGGAGGTGTTAGTAAGGTGGGAGGGAAGGGAAAGAAAAAGTTTGCGGTACCGGTAGTGGGCCAGGATGAGTGCTTCCATTGTCACAGGAAAGGGCACTGGAAGATAGATTGCAAGGCGTGGAACGCCAAGAACCAGGAACCGAAGAAAGCTGTGGCTTCGACTTCAGGTGTGTTTGTAATTGAGAATTGTATGTCAATTAACTCTACTTCCTGGGTATTGGATACCGGATCAGGATCTCATATTTGCAATTCATTGCAGGCACTGAGAAACCGTAGAGTGCTGAAGGAAGGTGATATGACCCTAAAGGTTGCTAACGGAGCTAGCGTGGGAGCTGCGTCCGTCGGGGATTATCACCTGGGATTGACGAGTGGACACATTTTGGTTTTACATAACTGTTTTTTTGTACCAAGCTTAACGTGTAATATCATATCAGTTTCCTTGTTATCAAATAAAGGTTATGATTTCACGTTTGTAAGAGATGTTGTTAACATCCACCTTAATCATGGTTTGATTGGGTCCGGTACACTAAATAACGGTATATATGTTTTAAACCAACTCCAAATTTTCAATGTCCAGAACACACTAAAAAGAAAGTCTTCAGATTTAAATAAAGCTTTCTTATGGCATTGTAGACTGGGTCATCAATGAGAGAAGGTTGACTAAGTTGAATAGAGAAGGATATTTGGACTCGTTCGAATATCAAACTTATGAAACTTATCAATCTTGTCTCAAAGGAAAGATGATAAAGACTCCATTTACTGGACATGGAGTAAGAGCGAGCGAGCTCTTAGGACTCATACACAGCGATGTATGTGGTCCAATGTCTACGCATGCAAGAGGTGGTTTTTCCTATTTCATTACTTTCACGGATGATTACTCAAGGTACGGATTCATTTATCTGATGAAACATAAATCCGAGGCTTTTGAGAAATTCCAAGAGTTTAAGAATGAAATAGAAAACCAAACCGACAAAAGTATCAAGACACTAAGATCTGATCGAGGTGGTGAATACTTGAGTGCCGAGTTCCTAAGTTACCTAAAAGAGAAAGGAATTCTCTCTCAGCTTACTCCTCCATACACTCCACAGCATAACGGTGTATCAGAGAGACGGAATCGAACCCTATTAGATATGGTACGATCCATGATGAGTAATGCTGAGTTACCGCGATCTTTTTGGGGTTATGCGCTAGAATCAGCGGCATATCTTTTGAACATGGTACCTACCAAGACTGTGCCTACCACTCCATATCAGATGTGGAGTGGGAAGAAACCCCATCTAAAGTATATAAAGATTTGGGGATGTCCAGCTTTTGTTAAAAAGCAGCATGTGGACAAGCTCGAGGCACGATCAGTAAAATGTATGTTTGTGGGATATCCAAAGAACTCCAGGGGATATCTATTCTATTACGCAGAGGAACAAAAGGTATTTGTTTCTCGTAATGCCCATTTTCTAGAACATCAGTTTTTAGAAAAGGAATCAAGTGGGAGCGAAATAGAACTGGAAGAAATTCCAGAACCACAAACTAATACTGAAAGTTTGATAGAACCGGTAGTTCAAGAAGAACAGGACATTACCGCACCGCTCCGCAGGAGTAGTAGGCCGTCTCATCCGCCTGAGAGATACTACGATTTTATCATAGATGGGGATAGAGAGGATTGCATCATAGATGATGATGAACCTACTGGCTTCCAGCAGGCCATCCAGAGCGGCGACTCGGTACGATGGCTAGATGCAATGCGGACCGAAATGGAGTCCATGTACACCAACAAAGTATGGACTTTGGACTTTGCTCCAGATGGGGTAAAACCCATAGGATGCAAATGGATCTTTAAGAAAAAGATTGGTGTAGATGGACAGGTGGAAACCTATAAAGCTAGACTTGTTGCAAAGGGTTTTCGTCAAAGACCTGGTTTGGACTATGACGAAACGTTTTCTCCAGTGGCTATGCTCAAATCCATTCGGGTCCTTCTTGCTATTGCTGCCTTCCATGATTATGAAATCTGGCAGATGGACGTAAAGACGGCTTTTCTGAATGGAAATTTAGAAGAGTGCGTCTATATGGATCAGCCAGAGGGTTTCAATCAGAGTGGGAGCAGCGGGAAAGTATGCAAGCTACTTAAGTCCATTTATGCACTAAAGCAGGCATCGCGGAGTTGGAACATCTGTTTTGATGAGACGGTCAAAGAATATGACTTTATCAAAAATCCAGATGAACCATGCATATATAGTAAAGTTGTAGCCAGAAGTGTCGTATTCCTCGTCTTGTACGTGGATGACATTCTATTGATAGGAAATGACATTCCTATGCTAAAATCTGTCAAAGGATTCTTATCACACAGGTTCTCCATGAAAGACCTGGGTGATGCCTCTTACATTTTATGGATCCGGATCTATCGTGATAGATCCAAGAGGATGTTGGGACTTTCGCAGTCCAGGTATATCGACACTGTACTGAAAAGATTCAGTATGGATGATTCTAGGCGCGGTAATCTACCGGCTTGTCACGGAATCACCCTCTCCAAAGAGATGTCTCCCAAGACTGATTTGGAAAGGGAACGCATGTCTATTATACTCTACGCTTCTGCGGTAGGCTCTATAATGTATGCAATGTTGTGCACCAGACCAGATGTATGAGCGTGGTAAGCCGGTATCAGTCAGACCCAGAGGAGAATTACTGGATAGCAGTAAAGAACATTCTCAAGTACCTAAGGAGGACTAAGGAGATGTTCTTGGTTTACGGCGGAAAAGACCTCAGGTTGGAGGCCTTTGCTGATTCCGGCTTCCAGAGTGATAAGGACGATTCCAAGTCCATGTCAGGTTATGTCTTTACCCTCAATGGAGGGGCGGTGTGCTGGAAGAGTTCCAAGCAGGACACCGTTGCTGACTCGACTATGGAAGCGGAGTATATTGCTGCTTGCGATGCCGTAAAAGAAGCGGTCTGGATGAAGAAGTTCCTAACAGAACTTCAGATGGTTCCTACCATAGTTGATCCAATACCTCTGTATTGCGACAACAACGGAGCTATAGCTTTAGCGAAGGAACCAAGGTTCCATCAGAAGTCCAGACACATCTTAAGGCGGTATCACCTGATCAGGGAGATCATTGATCGTCGGGAGATCGAGGTTCGGAGAGTTGCTTCTGAAGAGAACATTGCCGATCCATTCACAAAGGCCCTACCTCAGATTCAGTTCGAGAGGCTACTCGAGATCATCGGTCTTCGATATGCCAGTACATGGCCCTAGTGCAAGTGGGAGATTGTTAGTGTATATTCCCTTGGGGCCATTATTGTATCATACTAGTTTATATATTACTTAATGGAAGCTTGGGATATTCACATGTATATAACAGTCTTGCTAAACATGGTAGTATGCTACTTGGTTTTTCTATCTTAATATGTGAGTATACGTAATGATAGAGCTCTTAGGATCTTGCTTGACTACCAACGTTGTGATGGCAGTCACACTAGTGGGGGCTGGGTAGTCTACAAGTACATCCTTATTCAGGTCCCTAGTCGTTGGATTATCGAGACAGGGCATCGATACTCCGGAGTAGACTAGTGTGTACGCTTCTCATCCCAGTTAGGGAGATGGTCTGTCCCACAGCCGTCAGTACGTCGTACTGGAGATAGTATGCAGGTGCTCGTTAGGTTACGGGTACACCGGACAAGACTCACAGGGAACTGTTGGTTGGTTTTATACCAGTCGTCAGTGAACAGTTCCCAGGTGACATGAGTACAGCATAGTCCGCAGACTTGACACTGCTACTTCGCCTCTAGTGTGTCCCACTGTTCTTAGATTGCTACCCTACCACGGCTCAAAGGAGTCATGCAAACAGGTAGCAGTTGGGTGCAGTCCCGAGCATTTGGAGACAGTGGCGGTTAGACAGGATTCGTCTCTCCCGGTATTGGGGGTTGATATCGCGCTGTGTCAGAGAGCCATTACGCAAAGTCCCTGGCCAGGGCAAGCGAGATTTGCTGGTAGGTTCCAGTAGTTTCTCAGGGTGTAATGGGCTTCGCTCCGACACGACTTATACTGCTATTAGGAGACTGACGTTTGCCGCCCCCCTGGGCCCGATATGCGATAGTCTTAGACGAACGGACCGGACTGTATGGAGATTGTCACATCAGACTCAGTAGGAGTTCGGATGGGTTTCCTCATCGGCCTTCTTATCGACATCTACCTGGGGACCGTTACGTACAGCCAGTGCCGCTTGCGGTCTGTGGTTAAACCCACTGCCAGCGTAGTAGTCGAGTCTCTAGAGTCTCACACAGAGAGTTTCCCTACTCCAGGCGAAACGATATAGAGGTTGTATGGTTTTACGACAAGGGTTCGGACGCATACGTGTGTTTACACGCGTATGACTTTCGGACAGTTTTTACTAGTCGGCTTTGGTTTAAGCCAGTTACTAGTATCCGGTTATTGGATTTATACAGCCTAAAGTTTTTCCGTGTTTTCACGGATAGGAGGGGCGTTCTCGTAATTGCGCGAGAAGCTTCTAGAAGATGGTGACTAAGGAGGTTTAGGTGGCATATACATTAAATGAGATTAGTGAGTCATATGGATGATTCATCCATGTCATTAATGCTTCATAATTGCTTAATGACTCATGGAGATGAATCACCATAAGATATTTATCAAGCATGGTTGTAAATGATTTTCTTTTCTTTTCTTGAAAAACAATAATGTTTGATATATATTATGATAACTCATTTTCTCATTTCATTATTCTTCTCACCTTCTCTCTCCTCAAGCTTCCTCTCTTCAAACCCTAATCCTCCCCTCTCATGTGTTGAGTACAAGGATTAGTTAGACTACTTAATCCATAACCATACTCTATTTCATCTAGGTACTTTGATTAGCACTTAAAGATACCTAGTTGCCTCAAGTTTAGAGGCAAAGCTTGGAGTTTAGATCTCGTGGTGGATCGTCTACTACTTGGAGAAGGCCGAGGAGGAGGTGGAGTTCGTAAAGACGAAGGACACGGTTCTTTAGGTATAATCCCTTCACATAGTAGTTTAGAACTTCTATGTTTGATGTTAGTTATCATTTAGCTTCGATTCATGCGGTTAGTCGATGTTTAAGCAAAGAACAAGATCGTTTTTCATATTTCCGCCTCCCCGCAAGTCGTGGGGTGTTGTACATCGACTTACACGGACAAGCTCGAGGCACGCTCAGTACAGTGCAAGTTTGTGGGATATCAAAAGAACTCCAAGGGATATTTCTTCTATTGCGAAGAGGAACAAAAGGTTTTTGTTTCTCGGCATGCCCACTTCTTGGAAACTCAGTTTTTGGAGAATCAGATAAGTGGGAGCGCGATAGAACTGGAAGAAATTCCAGAACCACGAGCTATTACTGAAAGCTTAGTAGAACCAGAGGGTTCAAAAGAACATGACATTCCTATGCCGCTCCGTAGGAGTAGTAGGCAGTCTCATCCGCCCGAGAGATACTACGGTTTTCTCATAGACGGGGATAGAGAGGATTGCATCATTGATTATGATGAGCCGACTAGCTTCCAGCAGGTCATTCAGAGCGTTGACTCGGTAAAATGGCTGGATGCAATGCGGACCGAAATGGATTCCATGTACACCAACAAAGTATGGACGTTAGACGTTGCTCCAGATGGGGTAAAACCCGTAGGATGCAAGTGGATCTTCAAAAGGAAGATTGGTGTAGATGGACAGGTTGAGACCTATAAAGCTAGACTGGTTGCAAAGGGTTTTCGTCAAAGACCTGGTTTGGACTATGACGAGACCTTTTCTCCAGTAGCTATGCTGAAATCCATTCGGATCCTTCTTGCCATTGCTGCCTTCCGCGATTATGAGATTTGGCAGATGGACGTAAAGACCGCTTTTCTAAATGGAAATTTAGAGGAGTGTGTCTATATGGACCAGCCAGAGGGTTTCATTCAGAGTGGGAGCAGCGGAAAGGTGTGCAAGTTGCTTAAGTCCATCTACGGACTAAAGTAGGCATCACGGAGTTGGAACATCTGTTTTGATGAGACGGTAAAAGAATTTGTCTTTATCAAAAATCCAGATGAACCATGCATCTATAGTAGATTTGTAGCGAGAACTGTAGTATTCCTAGTTTTATACGTGGATGACATTCTCTTAATAGGAAATGACATTCCTATGCTACAATCTGTCAAAGGGTTCTTGTCACACAGGTTCTCCATGAAAGACCTGGGTGATGCCTCATACATTCTGGGGATCCGGATCTATCGTGACAGATCCAAGAGGATACTGGGACTCTCACAGTCCAGGTACATCGACACCATACTGAAAAGATTCAGTATGGAAGATTCCAAGCGCGGTAATCTACCGGCTTGTCACGGGATCACCCTTTCCAAAGAGATGTCTCCCAAGACTGATTTGGAAAAGGATCGCATGTCTATTATACCCTACGCTTCTGCGGTAGGCTCTATAATGTATGCGATGTTGTGTACCAGACCAGATGTAGCTTATGCACAGAGTGTGGTAAGCAGGTATCAGTCAAACCCTGGGGAGAAACACTGGATAGCAGTAAAGAACATTCTCAAGTACCTGAGAAGGACTAAGGAGATGTTCTTGGTGTATGGCGGAAAAGACCTCCAGATCGAGGCCTTTGCTGACTCCAGCTTCCAGAGTGACAAGGATGATTCCAAGTCCATGTCGGGTTATGTCTTTACCCTCAATGGAGGGGCGGTGTGTTGGAAGAGTTCCAAACAGGAAACCGTTGCTGACTCGACTATGGAAGCGGAATATATCGCTGCTGCAGATGCCGCAAAAGAAGCCGTCTGGATAAGGAAGTTCTTAACTGAACATCAGGTGGTTCCGTCCATTGTTGATCCAATACCTCTGAATTGTGACAACAACGGGGTTATAGCTTTAGCGAAGGAACCCAGGTCCCATCAGAAGTCCAGACACATCTTGAGGCGGTATCACCTGATCAGGGAGATCGTGGGTCGCCAGGAGATCGAGGTTCGGAGAGTTTCTACGGAAGATAACACTGCTGATCCACTCACAAAAGCCTTACCCCAGACTCAGTTCGAGCGGCTGATCGAGAGGATAGGTCTTCGATACGCCAGTACATGGCCTTAGTGCAAGTGGGAGATTGTTAGTGTATATGCCCTAGAGGCCATTACTGTATCATACTAGTATGTATATTACTTAATAGAAGCTTGGGATATTCACCTTGTATTGACAATCTTGCTCAATATAGTAGTATGCTACTTGGTTTGTTTCTGCTTTAATGTGTACATGTGTTTATTTTAGCATATCACCTATACACATTAGTGGAGCCCTTAGGATCTTTGCTTGATTACCGGCGTTGTGATGGCAGTCACACTCGTGGGGGCTGGGTAATCTATAAGCACATCCTTATGTAGGTCCCTAGTCTCAGGACTATCGAGACAGGGCATCGATACTCCAGAGTAGACTAGCGTATGCGCTTCTCATCCCAGTGTAGGAGACGGTCTGTCCCACAGCCGTCAGTATATCGTACTTGAGATAGTATGCGGGTGCTCGTTAGGTTACGAGTACACTGGACAGGACTCGTCGGGAACTGTTGGTTGGTACTATACCTATCGTCAGTTATCAGTTCCCAGGTGACATGAGTACAGCTTAGTCCGCTGACTTGATACTGTCACTTCGCCTCGAGTGTGTTCCCACTGTACTTTTATTACTACCCTACCACGGCTAAATGGAGTCGTGCAAACAGGTAGTTTTTGGGTGCTGTCCCGAAGCACTTGGAGGCAGTGACGGTTAGACAGGATTCGTCTCTCCCGGTATTGGGGGTTGACATCGCGCTGTGTCTAGGAGAGCCATTACACGAGTAGTTTCTGGCCAGGGCAAGCGAGATATACTGGTTGGTTTCCAGTGTTATCTCAGGGTGTTCTGGGCTTCACTCCAACACGACTTGTACCGCTATTAGGGGACTGACGTTTACCGCCCCCTAGGCCCGCCATGCGATGTATCAGACGAACAGACCGGACTGTATGGAGATTGTCACATTCAGGCTCAGTAGGAGTTCAGATGGGTTTCACCTCGTCAGTATTCTTGTCGGCATCTACCTAGGGACCGTTACGCACAGCTAGTGCCGCTTGCGGTCTGTGGTTAAACCCACTGCCAGCATAGTGTGGAGTCTTTAGAGTCCCACACAGAAAGCTATTCGCCTTTAGGCAAAAGAGTAGAGGTCGCATGGTTTTGCGACAGGGTTCGGTCACATCCGTGCACTTGTGCATGTTTGGTGTCCGGACAGTTAACACTAGCAGGCTTTGGTTTAAGACAGATCCTAGTGTACATTTTGGGATTGGTTTTATCTCGTTTGTATTCGTGTTCCTCGGAACGCGGATGCGGATGTGTATGCACAGTTGACAGAGAGACAGAGGCAGAGGATTCTCATTGGGGTTGTTGACTGTTGACTGTTGACTGTTGACTATTGACTTTTGGCTAAACCCTAATGAGAATAAGAAATATAATTAATAATAATATTAATTAAGTATTATAGTGACATGGTTGTTGAGGGGTTGACTTTGTTGACTTTGTTGACCGGTTGACTAGGTTGGACTAGTTGACCATCATCATGACAATGGTTATCATTTCATGGCAAAGACTTTTGCTTGCTTGTTTGTTTTTGCAAAATGTGTGCATGAAATGATATAGCCATTTTGACTTGAACCATCACATAATACTTGATTACTATTTTGTTATGATGGTTTTGGATTATGAGAGCTTGGATGGCAAAAGAGTTACTAATTCTCTCATTTCATTTCTCTCTCTTGCTTGAGCTCTTCCTCTTCCTCTCTCTCTTGCTTGAGCTCTTACCCTCTCATGAGTTGAGAAACATTGCCTTAGAGATAAAAGAAAAACCAAATCACTTCTCTACTCATCCTAGTTCACAAGGTTTAGCAAACCAAGTGTTCTAGTTTCTTCAAGTTCGAAGAAGAAGCGAAAGGTAAAGGTAGAAGCTTTCAGGTGGATCCATCTTCGGCGCAAGGAGACGACGAGGTGAGGCCGATCCGTACACCGGAAAGAGTTGAAGACGAAGGAGTTCAAGAAAGGTATAGCCCCCTAACCGAGTAGGTAAAACTCTAGTTAGGTTGTTAGTTAGTTGTTTAACAAAGATCCGTATTTGTAGTCCATGTTACCACCCTCTTGAAAATCGTTTTTCACCACTTCCGCAACCCCGTAAGTACCGGGGAATGGTAGCTGTCACGACCCAAAATTGGCCCGTGACGGCCCTAGTACTACGCAACGCCCTAAGACGTAACGTAGTAAAAGAAAGCCAAAACCCAGAAATCTAAACCATAAAAATACGGAAAAGATAATATAAGTTTTTGAAACATTTGAAATCGCAACCCAAATTCTTTGAAAGTCCTACTTTATTTCTTTAAAATTTTAGCAACACCCCCTTTTTTGTAAAAACTAGCCAAGATGAATGCAACACAAAAATATGACGCTGTAGCGAAGAATAAAGACAATAGAGAGAAAGCTGTATATAAAAGACAACAAATCCACAAAAATATACAATATCGTCCTCACCAAGTCTCTAAGCCAACAACATAATAGTAGATGGAGAGTACAAGATACAACGAATGTACAATACAAAATACAGATAACCACCAAAACCCACCTAAGCAAAATAGTACTGTGAGCTGATGCGGTATCTGTAGCAAAAGAGGGTAGCTGAATAGCCTGCCTCGACTACTCTGGGGAACAACCTGAAACACCTGTGGCACAACGGGGGTGAGTTGCCAACTCGTGAATGGTAGATAACATATGCAGGTAATCGCAGGAATGTACGTACAGCATGAATCTAAGGTATGCGATTACAGTAATAACATGTAATGTGAATGCAAAATAATGGAAAGTACACTAGCAGGTTCAATCAATATGTGAAGCAATAGTAACATGACAATAGTATGCAATAACCATGCAATAGGGATATGAGAATGTAGATATGCAACTATCATAAGGGTACACTAACAGGTACTACCGATATATGAAACTGTGCATAAAGTAGATAAGTGTGAGGTAGGGGTGGAATATGTCATTTCCACGGAAACCTGACATCGTGGTAGGATCACAATCCATCAAGACACTCAAATCCCAAAGTAAAGTTGGACTTTAAAGAATTTGGTTTGAGATTTCAAAAGTTTTGAAAATGCTATTATCACTTACTACTTTTGATGGTTTAGATTGCTCGGTTTTCGGCTTACTTAAATTGCGTTACGCCTATAGACGTTGCGTAGTTTAAGGGTCGTCACGTGCCAATTTTGGGTCATGACAGAAGCATTCTTCCTTCCATACGGTCGGCCTCCCAACTTTTGCCTTGACCCTTCCTTCTACCTTACTAAGACCGTCTTTCGGCTTGGTGGGTACCTTCTTCTTCTTCCCCTTGGCTTTCGCCTTATATCTAGAAGAGGAAGATCCCCCAACAAGAAAAGTGGGTGTCTCCCTGGACTTCTGTAGGGTGCCCTCAGCGCTCTTCAACATATTGAAGAGTTCTAGAATTGTAACTTCCTTCCTTTGAATGTTGAAATTCAAGATAAACTGGGCATAGGTAGAAGGGAGGGACTGTAGAACCAAGTCTGTGTACAACTCGTTCTCCAACGTGGTCCCCAGGTCTGCGAGCTCCTCAATGTAGCTGATAATCTTAAGGACGTGGTCCCCTACAGATGACCCGATAGCCAACCTCGCTTGAAATAATTTCTTCGAGGTCTCGTATCTTGCGATACGAGATTGCTCTCCATATAAGTCCTTGGTATGGAGGAAGATAGAAGCAAGGTCCATCTTCTCATGCCGCCTCTGGTGTTCATTATCCATAGAGGCCAGCATGAGGCACTTGGCTTTTGCATTGTCAATTTCCCAGGTCTTATGGATCTCTTTGTCCGCGACGCTAGAATATGGACCTGGGACGGCGGGGCCTTTGGCAGTAAGGAGATAGCCCAGTTTGTAATATGTTATGGCCTTCTAAACATTCCTGAGCCAATCTTTATAGTTTAGCCCCATCAATCTGTTTTTATCTAAAATTAACTTAAAGCTGGGTGTTCACACCATAATATTGCATTATTATATTCTCCATCCTTATTCGTTTTATAAATAAACAGGTGCTTTTGACGCATGTCTGCTACATATTACAGGTTACAGGTTCTTGGACAGAAAACAGTGAAAACGATGAAAAGACGATGCAAAAGTGGACTTTGACCAACAAACAGAAGACTCTTGATCAAGCCTACATCAAAGATAAAATTCACAAAGTACAAGGCAATGCAAGGTCCAAGATTACAAAGCGAACGGTTAAAAGTCCACCGCAATTATTCACTGGAGATCTGGAAGAAACATAGAAGCTATTTTAATAAAAGAACCAAATAATAAGGAAGCCCAAAGACAGAAGAGCCAACAAAGGAAATTTCAAGGCCCAATACTTTAAGTGCACGGCGGCGCCCCGACCGTCAATCTGACGCCGGAATGCGGAAACGAAACTTTTTACGAAACTTGTAAACCGGCACCACCGCGCACTAAAATCCCGGATCGGGCCATCAATCTAATCCTAGCTAACTAGAGAAGGGGTAGAGAGATATACCGAGCGATCCGTGTCCTTCGGTCTTCTCGTCGTCGTCCCGATCTCCCCGCGGAATCTTCGGTCTTCTTCTCCTCGTCGGAAGGGCACCACATCGCAAGGTTCTTTTACGGGCTCCCACCTCTGGACCGAGGCAACTCGGGCACGAAGTTGGCGAGCCGACGTGCCCAAGAATTGCTGTAGAATAATGTGGAACTCTATGTCTCATTTGGGGTTAAGGAAGTTGCCTTTTTGGTGGAGGTGAAGAATGAGCAAGAGGAATGAACTTGAGGACTTTTCTTTTTCAATGAAATGAACCAAAAAATCCTCACACAAAAATTAATCACTCTCTCCTCACCATAGTGGCCGGCCCTCTCATCCAAGGAATGGGAGAGTAGAAAAGTCAAGGGGGGGAAGCCATCATCCAAGAGAGAGAGAAAAATGATGATGGTGAAATATAATGATCACAACAAAAATCCCACTCCAAATCAACTATCATCACTCCAAAAGTCAAGCAATCATGAAGTGAAGAAGTCAAGTGGTGGAACCATCATGACACAACAATATGCAAAGACCACCCTCCACAATGCTAATTTGCACAATTGCAAATAAGCCATCCTCCACCAATTTTCAGCCAATGAAAGATACAAAGGTAAATGGCCGAAACGGAATGCAAACTGGAAACTTCAGAAAACTGATCCCGTAATAAATTACAGGAAAACCCCGCTACTGTATATACATACCCGCATTAGTATTGCGACCGAATACAAATGCAATGAGACAAAATCTACACTGTACAATACTAGGATCCGGCTTAAACCAAAGCCCGCTATTATTATCCGTCCGATCATGATCCGTGCAATACCGCATGTATATGATCGAACTCTGCCATATCTCCATACGGCGTCTACAACGTTTCGCCCGAAACTTGAGAAAACGGTCTGTGGGGGACTCTAAAGACTCGTCAATACTTTGGTTGTGGATTTAACCACTAGCATGTCAGAGGTATTAGCCATACGTAACGGGATACCAGGTATTGACCAAAAGGGACGTCGATGAGCGAACTCATCCTGACACCCTACTGAGCCTGTCAGTGACAATATCCGTACAGTCCGGCCCGTTCGTCTATGTGCATCGTATGGCGGGCCTAGGGGGTTGGTAAAAGTCAGACCCCTAAAAGCGGTATAAGTCGTGTCGGAGTGTAGCCCAGAACACCTTGAGATACTACTGGAATACCTACTAGTAAATCTCCTGCCTTGGCCAAGGACTTCGTGTAATGGCTCTCCTAGACACAGCGCGACCTCACCCCCAATACCGGGAGAGACGAACCCCTGCAGATCCGCTCACTGCCTCCATGTGGCTCGGGACTGTACCCAACTAAAACCTGTTTGCACGTCTCCTTTGAGCGTGGTAGGGTAGTAATCAAAGTACAGTGGGAACTCACACGAGACAAATGACGATCTCAGGTCGATGAACTAACCTATACACATGTCACCAGGGAACTGCTATCTGACGTCAGGTATAAGACCAACTAGCATGTTCCCGGCGAGTCCTGTCCGGTGTACTCATAACCCAATGAGCACCTGTATACATCGTAGGTGAACCAACTGACACCAGTGGCCTGTGAGACTGGCCACCGCCCCTCGTCGGGGTCTCAACTGTATACACTAGTCTACTCTGGAGTATCGATGCCCTGTCACGAAACTCCTACGACTAGGGACCTTTTAAGGATGTGCTTATAGACTACCAGCTCCCACGTATATGATCGCCCTCATACTGCTGGTTGTCAAGAAAGAATCCTAGGGGCTCTATCAACGTGCAATAGTGACCTGTAAGGTCACCTAAAGCAGTACACGATGATAAAGGTAAACCAGATAGCATACTATCATCTCGAGTAAGACTGTCCTATCGGGATAGGTCCTCCATCAATCATTGCAATCACGTGCCTGTGATCCAATAATTGACTCTGAGGGCACTATCTACAACAAATACTTCCTTTTAAAGAGACAGAGACATAAAATTTTACCAAAGCTTGGAGACTACTTTGACTAGGTCTTCCTAAGGATATTTTGGTAAATGTATACGTGCGAATCAATTGTAACCTAGGGTTTCCTATCCTCTATAAATAGGAACTCTAAATCATTGTAAAGGCTATGCCTCCCTATGCCTCTTTCTATTAATAAAATTTAAAAATCTTTTGGAGAGCATCGATGCCTCTTTTCATTTCATGAATTCAGATCTGACAAGTCTTGTGTTGATGTTTGGGGAGAGCCATCTATAAAGTAAGTAGGTAATTTCAATTCTTGCCATAGGTAATTTTTCATTCTCTGCCCTAGATTAAATTTAATTCCTTGCCCTAGTTAGATAGTTAGATCTTTAATTCAATTGCCCTAGATTAATTTAGTTTTTAGATTTAATTAATCAATCCGGCTCCCATCGGAATTAACTCGTAAGAGCGATTAGGAAATTCACAACATCCCTGTGGACCGACCCGTACTCACCAGCTAGCTACATGCGACGCCGTTCTTGATTGCGGTAATAGATAGTTTTTGAGATCAATCAAATGGCGTCGTTGCCGGGGATGGCGTGTTATTTCCTTTTTGCAATTTTGGGTTAATCAAAATTAAAAAAATCATAAAAATCAAAAAAATATAAAAATATATTATCTGTTATTTTTGGGAAGGGTATTTTTGTGTGAAATTTGCAGGATCTACGAACAAATTCGGATCTGGAAATCTACAGAGATCAAAACAGCAAATATCAAATCCGAACAAACAGAAGATCATAACAACCGAGGAACAGAAGAAATTTGGAGGACCGAGTCTACAAGTCAACCGCGGAGATCTGGTGACAAATAAAAAAAACTGTTGAACCGTCCAACCGGCCGCGGAACCGCCGCGCGACCCCCCTTTTGGCCGCAGAACCGGCTCGGCCTGGTCAATTCTGTTAGTGTATATGCCCTAGAGGCCATTACTGTATCATACTAGTTTGTATATTACTTAATGGAAGCTTGGGATATTCACCTTCTATAGACAATCTTGCTCAATATAGTAGTATGCTACTTGGTTTCTTTCTACTTTAATGTGTACATGTGTTTATTTTAGTATATCACCTATACACATTAGTGGAGCCCTTAGGATCTTTGCTTGATTACCAGCGTTGTGATGGCGGTCACACTAGTGGGGGCTGGGTAATCCACAAGCACATCCTTATGCAGGTCCCTAGTCGTAGGACTATCGAGACAGGGCATCAATACTCCGGAGTAGACTAGCGTATGCGCTTCTCATCCCAGTGTGGGAGACGGTCTGTCCCACAGCCGTCAGTACGTCGTACTTGAGATAGTATGCGGGTGCTCGTTAGGTTACGAGTACACTGGACAGGACTCGTCGGGAACTGTTGGTTGGTACTATACCTATCGTCAGTTATCAGTTCCCAGGTGACATGAGTACAGCTTAGTCCGCTGACTTGACACTGTCACTTCGCCTCGAGTGTGTTCCCACTGTACTTAGATTACTACCCTACCACGGCTCAAAGGAGTCATGCAAACAGGTAGTAGTTAGGTGCAGTCCCGAAGCACTTGGAGGCAGTGACAGCTAGACAGGATTCGTCTCTCCCGGTATTGGGGGTTGACATCGCACTGTGTCTTGGAGAGCCATTACACAAGTAGTCCCTGGCCAGGGCAAGCGAGATATACTGGTAGGTTTCCAGTGTTATCTCAGGGTGTTCTGGGCTACACTCCGCCACGACTTGTACCGCTATTAGGGGACTGACGTTTACCGCCCCCTAGGCCCACCATGCGATGTATCAGACGAACAGACCGGACTGTACATAGATTGTCACATTCAGACTCAGTAGGAGTTCAGATGGGTTTCACCTCGTCAGTCTTCTTGTCGGCATCTACCAGGGGACCGTTACGCACAGCTAGAGCCGCTTGCGGTCTGTGGTTAAACCTACTGCCAGCGTAGTGTCGAGTCTTTAAAGTCCCACACAGAAAGCTATTCGCCTTTAAGCAAAAGAGTAGAGGTCGCATGGTTTTGCGACAGGTCCCATGGTTTTGCGACAGGGTTCGGTCACATCCGTGCACTTGTGCACGTTCAGTGTCCGGACAGTTAACACTAGCGGGCTTTGGTTTACGCCAGATCCTAGTGTACGTTGTTCATATCAGAATATTGCATTTTATACCGCCCATTCTTACGCTCGTGTGTTTATAGGTAGGTACTTTTAATCCGTGTTTGTTACATGTTTGCAGAATACAGGTTTCCAGTACAAATATTGCAAATCAGGATTAATTCTCTACAGTTACGCCAAATGCAGAACATCTGTCCACAGCAGATAAAAGCCGGGTTCCGGTCATCCATATCCGTCCAGTGCCGAGTACCGGTTCCCGATACAAGACATGTGACAGTAGTCATTCATGTCTGGGACAAGCACAGAGCACGAGGGGGCTGCACAAGAATCAATGGGTGCGCGGAGCTCGAGGGAGATAAAGTCAAAAGTGAAAAAGATAATGCAATCTTGAACTTGGAAAACTGCAGATATTCGGGAAGACTTTTGTGCATTCTGAAGATTTCAAACACGAGGAAAAAGTGTACCAGGGGAAGCCACCAAAATTCACCCACCAAATCCACCACTTGGCCGCGTTTCCGCGGCCAATAGGGGCCATTGGCCACGGAAACGCGGCCGTACGGGCGCCGCAGATGTATATTTTTGGGGGGTGTTTTGGTACTTTCATTTATGGGCTGATGGTTGCCCTAGACTTCCAGTTTCCCTCCTATAAATACAGCAGACCAGAGCTTAACCAAGAGAGCTTTTCTTTAGTTTCTTCTTTGTGTAATTTTGTTCTTCTTCTTCCTCTTCTTCATTCTTTCTCCATGACATTGTAGTGAGAGCTTTTGAGTGGAAGATTAATGAAGATGAGGGCTTGTTATCTTTCTTGTTAGTTTGCTCCCCCTTGAGATTCTTGCTTTCTCTTGCTCATTCAACCTCTTCATTGAGCTTGAATGGGTAAGAGTTAGTTATTGATCTCAAGGGTCGTATTTTCTCACGGAACTAGTTCTTCACTTCACATGCGTTCTCTACCCTTCCCTTGATCTTGCAAGTTCTTCATTGAGCTTGTAAGTTTAAGGGTTGGCTATTGAGCACATGCTTGGCTTGGGTTCTACTTCCGTGTTCTTTTTATTTGCTTATTTATTACTTGCATTTTTCATTCTTTCTTTTATTACTTGCAATTTTATTCATGCACTTTAATTACTTGTATCTTTTCTTTTCTTTGTTCTTTTCTTTTTGTTCTCTTTTGTTCATTTTGTGAATGTTGTAATTATTATTGTTAAGAAGAAATACGGTTTTGTAAGTTAACACATTTCTTTGCCAATTCCTTTTCCCGTTATTTTCCATTTGAACTTCGCCCAAACCATACGCAAGCGCTCCGTTAGGCACCGTACCCTGACAAGGTAACGGTGATTCCTAACCACGACCGGTTGCGTTCGGTTTGGCCGGAGGCGAAAGCAAGAGACAAGAACGGAATGACAAGGGTAAATAAGCCGGATTCCACGAATACCGCGCTTAAATCCCCTAATCCACGTTGTTGCCAATTGCTTAGCTTCAATTGGTCAAGACTCGGCTCAAAGGTTTTGAGTACGGATTTCTTAGCTTACAATTTCGTATCTTTTCTTAACAACTTTATACTTGCAGATAAACACATAGGTTAGAATCAAACAAACACATACAAGATTCTTTATTGACTCGTCTAAGACAAGAAGGTAAGATAACACCATCTCCCTGTGGACCGACCCGTGCTCACCGGCTAGCTGCAAAGCGACACCGTCCTGATCGCGGTTACACTTTAATTCTTTGAACATCCGACACGCCAAAAGCGTGCGATCAAATGGCGCCGTTGCCGGGGAGACGGTAGCGTATTTTCTTTCTTGTTATTCGGGTTAATATTCTTTTTGTATATATATATATATATATATAAAAAAAATTCTTTTTGTTTTTTTTTGATAATTTTTGTGGGCAAGAGTGCAGATTTTTGCAAGTTTGCAAACTGCGATTGTGGGGAGCAAAGTGTGCATTCAAGGAAAAGGTGATTACGAAGTACAGTGCCAAAGATCCGGGTAGTTTGACCCGCGCAAGCGAACCTTTCAAGCTTACCGGATTTGATTCAACGGGGGTTTCCTAACCCAAAACTTAAACGGTACGTACTTTACTAACACCTTCTTCTCAAATCCGACGCTTCCAATATACTATTCTTTGCAGGATTCTTTGCAAGTTCGCTAGCAAACGCCAAAATTGACTAACCCGTATTTGTTGCAGTGCTGTGCTAAAATAAAAAAAAAACAATTTTTTGATTCTTTATAGAATTTTTATTGAATTGTGCATTGCATACATTAATACGGACTTAAGGGAAAGCGAACCCCACAAGATACGGTAAAGGATTTCATCACCTTTTCCGTGGCCCACAAATCACGAACTTGAGCATAACGTTTACCCTCACAAAATTTAAAAGAAACTAGACTTTAAGCCTTAAGGACTTCGCGCTCACTAGGAGAAGTTAACCGTGTTTAGAATCTCGCTTAACGGTATATTGTTTACGGGGTGTCTAGGAAAGTGTTAACGGCGAAACCGCCAAAAGAGAAAGGGTTATTTAATTAAGGAACTTCGCGAAAGCGTTGGAAAACCTCCCCTTATCTCTGCACTTACCTGGCCTCGTGATCAGTGTATCTTGAGCCTGTTTCTCGACACAGTTTTACTTCGACAATCAAGTTCTGGAGCAGGTCTAGTTTACCTAGGTGAACCCTAGAACGATTAGGTGTGTGGTATTTTTGTGTCGTGATTATTTTTGTCCATATTCTTTTTGTGTATATTTCATTCTTTTGTCTATAAAAAAAAAATAAAAAAAATATCACATTCTTTTTCCCCTTCTTTTCTCTACCTTTCTTTCTCTCTCTTCATATCATGGGTACTCCACCTCGCAAAACTCTTGCCGAACTTTGGTACCCACAACCAGACATAACTTCTTACGGTTCTTGTTTTGGTCGAACTTCGAACGATCCCTCCATGCCCAAAATTTCTTTGAAAGATCGGATAGACGCGTCTAGGACGAACAACTGGACCCCGCAATCCACTTCGTATCAACCATTTCAAACATTCACACCTTCTTGCGTTGATACCCCTTTTGAAAATCCAGTTGTAACCCCGAGACCTATGTCTATTGCTGAACGTATTGAACAATCTCGTAGCCGATCTTTCACTCCTTTCACCACTACAAATTCTTGGGATCAACAATTCCATTCACCTTCTTATCCCACTGTTGATCCCACTCCTGTCCAGCCATTCAATTCCTACCAATCCTACCCAACTTTTACACCTTCCCTAGACATTGTATCAGAACCGCCATTTGGGAGTTTTCAGTATCCAAACAACTTTGAATCTTTTACTGAAAACCCTTCACAACCAATGTCTAGTCTAGAAAAGTCGTTGGAAGACTTTAGGGTAGCGTCAAGCCAACAGATGATGGATTTGAATGCGTCCATGGCCACCCTAATGCAACCTAGTGACCCGATATCTAGTTTTCAACTAGCTCCAACTTTTTCAATGTATGATGAGGCGGCAGGACAGGCTGTGAATTTGAGTGGAGAGAGTGAGATGTACCCCCTTCCAAATCAAACCTACCCATCTCAAATTGAATCCCACAACTCCTGTGTTGAAAGTCTATCAAGTGTCCCAAATGAATTATCAGTTGAAGATAGAATGTTTAATGAGTTGTGCGACTTTGTAGTGTTTGATTTGCCCGATTGTGAAGGGACCTTGCCAAGTGAAACCACACCCAATCCTTTTGACCTCTACACCTCCATCTTAGAACCTGAATTGATTAATATACATGCTTTGGTTGAGGTGTCAGAGAATTTTGATTTTCACTTGATTAAAGATATTGACGCTGGGAATATTTTGGATGATGAACCCATAGATTTGGCTGAGTTTGTCTCTTCAAATCATCATCCCGAGTCTTTAACTGTTTTTCCCGAACTTCATATGCGTCTTGATATTGATGAAAATTGCATGGATAAGCTGAATTTTGAGGAGAATATTGAGGATAGCACTGAGGATGAAACAGTTTTAATTGATGAGTCGGATTTTCCAATTCATCTTAATCCTTCCACTGACTGTGTACACCCTCCTGAACCCTTAACCAATACCCTTCCTCAACCACTTCCCTCCATCATGTCCGTCGTTCCGACCTTGCAAGAACCCGTATCATTTTCATTTCATATGTCTGGTTTACCAAGTTCGGCGTACCCATGGTTTCTCACGAACCTTGAGGGATTTGACCCAATCTCTCGACGGGTAAATATATTAGCACAATCGCTTTTTACACATCGCTCATCACAAATTGTGCTAATCTATTTACTCCATTTGCACCCTCAAGTTCGTACTCCACTTCTTTTTCCCTTCCGCCATTCTTCTTCTCATCTACCGAGACCGCATTCCACTTCTCTCCACAAGCGGTCTCGCGTATTTTCCATCTCTTTCCTCTTCACCTTCTTTCACCAACCACTGCTTTACCATGATAAAATCTTTGAATGGTTGGTGTTAACTTTTGGCCTGTGTAAGGCCTTGTATAGATGGATACTGTTCTTTCCCCCCTAATCCTGAATTTCAACGCTTAACAGTGGAAACACTGTTTTACTTAAGTTTGGGGGGATATTTTTTTTTGTATATATTTTTGGTTTTTCTTTTTTTTGTTTTGTATATAATTTGTTTTTAGGAAGCACCGGCAATTTTGACCCTCTTGGTATAGCCTGACAGTGAGGGCACTGTCAAGTTTAAGTTTGGGGGTGTGCTCGGTAAGCTTTCTTCCTTCGCATTCATATGTATATTTTGCATCTGCATATTAAATCCATAAAACCCACAAAAATCAGAAAATTTTCCAAAAAATATAAAAACTTTTTGTCAAGTTAGATTGTGGAAGAACTCTGATTCAACATTCGACGGTTTTTGTTTGAAAAAATAGGAATAACTAAATCTTATGTTTAGATTTTGAAAACCTGAAAGATAACTCTCCTTTGAAGTTAACTATAGCTGATATACGTCTTTTCATCACACTACACGTGTCGTAAGATTTTGGGAATTAGATGACAAGTCTTTCATGTTTAAACTTTTAAACAGATAAATGATTTTCTGAGGATCAAATAGGTTTGTTCTGAAATAAGTAATGTCAAGAATAGTTTATGAAGTGAAGCGAATATGAAGGAATGTTATTGATGCCTTAATTGGAACTAAGTCTGAAAAATAACCCATCTGAAACTTGATTGGAATGATTACACACCGAACCCACTAAACACGACTTTTATCCAAAAAATAATTGAACTACCGGTTATATCTCCGTTCGTATTGAATCATCATGTTTTTCACGCTAAACTGTCTTTTGTTTTTGGACCTAGGTAACTTGAGTAATTAAGTCCGCTGGGGTGTTTCTACACCTAATGCCCTAAAACTAACTAGTTTGGGTGCATTGGCCCAAAGCTCGCTAAGAAGCCTAGAAAGTCCAGATAAAAACAAAGTCAAGCAAGTGTTCTCGCCGAGTTAAAATTCCTAACGGTTCTTTGTGTGAGAATAATCTTGATAAAAGACAAGCTTTTATAAAAAATTTTAACGGAGATATGAAGGTTTTACTCTATGATAAAGACTATTGCACGTTCACAGAGGTGTGTATGAAATGAAAATAAGAAAAAGGTGGAGTGAAGAATAAGACCTAGTTTCCTGTTAAGGAAGATAGAAATTCTGAAATTGAAACTTTACTGGAAAACGAAACTTGAAAAATGCTTAACTCTTTATAAAACTTATGTGATCCTTTTAAAATTGTTATCTGGGTTCTATTGTGTGACATAATGACTTTATTCGACCTTTCGGGAACTTAACGACACTATTTTGCACTGCACGTAAAGACATATAAAATCTGTAGTTAAATAAGAAGAGAGATGTGAAAAATAAAGGTTCGATAGTCTAAACTTAGGATTATAGAATTGTTATTTTCTAAAAAGAAAACTTTAGGATGTGAATCTTAGTTGTTTTACAAAACTAGCTTGACCGGATTTTGTGGGTAGTATCCGCTGAAAACCCTCAGGAGACAACACTCCTCCTACTAGGGACACCTAGAGGTTTAACGGCTTGTTGCACGCGCTCAGTGCAATCGCGTTCCCTGCGAAAGTGCGGTTATCATTTTTGTGAATAATTGGTTTTGCTCGGGACGAGCAAAAGTTAAGTTTGGGGGTATTTGTTCATATCAGAATATTGCATTTTATACCGCCCATTCTTACGCTCGTGTGTTTATAGGTAGGTACTTTTAATCCGTGTTTGTTACATGTTTGCAGAATACAGGTTTCCAGTACAAATATTGTAAATCAGGATTAATTCTCCATAGTTACGCCAAATGCAGAACATCTGTCCACAGCAGATAAAAGCCGGGTTCCGGTCATCCATATCCGTCCAGTGCCGAGTACCGGTTCCCGATACAAGACATGTGACAGTAGTCATTCATGTCTGGGACAAGCACAGAGCACGAGGGGGCTGCACAAGAATCAATGGGTGCGCGGAGCTCGAGGGAGATAAAGTCAAAAGTGAAAAAGATAATGCAATCTTGAACTTGGAAAACTGCAGATATTCGGGAAGACTTTTGTGCATTCTGAAGATTTCAAACACGAGGAAAAAGTGTACCAGGGGAAGCCACCAAAATTCACCCACCAAATCCACCACTTGGCCGTGTTTCCGCCGCCAATAGGGGCCATTGGCCGCGGAAACGCGGCCGTACGGGCGCCGCAGATGTATATTTTTGGGGGGTGTTTTGGTACTTTCATTTATGGGCTGATGGTTGCCCTAGACTTCCAGTTTCCCTCCTATAAATACAGCAGACCAGAGCGTAACCAAGAGAGCTTTTCTTTAGTTTCTTCTTTGTGTAATTTTGTTCTTCTTCTTCCTCTTCTTCATTCTTTCTCCATGACATTGTAGTGAGAGCTTTTGAGTGGAAGATTAATGAAGATGAGGGCTTGTTATCTTTCTTGTTAGTTTGCTCCCCCTTGAGATTCTTGCTTTCTCTTGCTCATTCAACCTCTTCATTGAGCTTGAATGGGTAAGAGTTAGTTATTGATCTCAAGGGTCGTATTTTCTCACGGGACTAGTTCTTCACTTCACATGCGTTCTCTACCCTTCCCTTGATCTTGCAAGTTCTTCATTGAGCTTGCAAGTTTAAGGGTTGGCTATTGAGCACATGCTTGGCTTGGGTTCTACTCCCGTGTTCTTTTTATTTGCTTATTTATTACTTGCATTTTTCATTCTTGCTTTTATTACTTGCAATTTTATTCAAGCACTTTAATTACTTGTATCTTTTCTTTTCTTTGTTCTTTTCTTTTTGTTCTCTTTTGTTCATTTTGTGAATGTTGTAATTATTATTGTTAAGAAGAAATACGGTATTGTAAGTTAACACATTTCTTTGCTAATTCCTTTTCCCGTTATTTTCCATTTGAACTTCGCCCAAACCATACGTAAGCGCTCCGTTAGGCACCGTACTCTGACAAGGTAACGGTGATTCCTAACCACGACCGGTTGCGTTCGGTTTGGCCGGAGGCGAAAGCAAGAGACAAGAACGGAAGGACAAGGGTAAATAAGCCGGATTCCACGAATACCGCGCTTAAATCCCCTAATCCACGTTGTTGCCAATTGCTTAGCTTCAATTGGTCAAGACTCGGCTCAAAGGTTTTGAGTACGGATTTCTTAGCTTACAATTTCGTATCTTTTCTTAACAACTTTATACTTGCAGATAAACACATAGGTTAGAATCAAACAAACACATACAAGATTCTTTATTGACTCGTCTAAGACAAGAAGGTAAGATAACACCATCTCCCTGTGGACCGACCCGTGCTCACCGGCTAGCTGCAAAGCGACACCGTCCTGATCGCGGTTACACTTTAATTCTTTGAACATCCGACACGCCAAAAGCGTGCGATCATACATTTTGGGATTGGTTTTATCTCCTTTGTATTCGTGTTCCTCGGAACCCAGATGCGGGTGTGTATGCACAGTTGACAGAGAGACAGAGGCAGAGGATTCTCATTGGGGTTGTTGACTGTTGACTGTTCACTGTTGACCATTGACTTTTGCTAAACCCTAATGAGAATAAGAAATATTATTAGTGATAATATTAATTAAGTATTATTGTGTCATGGTTGAGATGAGGGGTTGACTTTGTTGACTTATTGACTTTGTTGGCCGGTTGAATAGGTTGGACTAGTTGACCATCATCATTATAATGGCTATCATTTCATGGCAAAGACTTTTGCTTGCTTGTTTGTTTTTGCAAAATGAGTGCATGAAATGATATGGCCATTTTGACTTGAACCATCACATAATACTCAATTACTATTATGAATAATCATGGTTTTGGATTATGAGAGCTTGGATGGCAAAAGACTTTCTCATTCTCTCATTTCATTTCTCTTTCTTGCTTGAGCTCTCCCTCTTGCTCTTCCTCTTGCTCTCTTTCGAGCTCAAGGCAACTCCCTCTCATGAGTTGAGAAACATTTCCTTAGAGATACAAGAAAACCCATATCACTTCTCTACTCATCCTAGTTCACAAGGTTTGGCAAACCAAGTGTTCTAGTCTCTTCAAGTTCGAAGAAGAAGCCAAAGGTAGAAGCTTTCAGGTGGATCCATCTTCGGCGCAAGGAGACGACGAGGTGCGGCCGATCCGTACACCGGAAAGAGTTGAAGATGAAGGAGTTCAAGAAAGGAATATCCCCCTAACCGAGTAGGTAAAACTCAAGTTAGGTTGTTAGGTAGTTGTTTAACAAAGATCCGTATTTTGAGTCCATGTTACCACCTCTTGAAAAATCATTTTTCATCATTTCCGCAAGCCCGTAAGTACCGGGAGAGGTAACGTGGACTTACAGTGGTATCAGAGCCTAGTTAAACACTATCTAACATGTTAGCAAAGTAACTAGAAGTTCGATCGAAGAAAAAGTCGCGAAACGAACCCGTAAAATCAAGTTTCTGCCGATTCTGTTTTCTGTTCAAAAATTAATAAATCCGACACTAAAAATCTGCTCAAGCTTTTTAAAACCCACACAAGAAATTTGGTCCATCGAATCGGTCAAAGCGCCGCGGAAATGCGGCGGGAGCAAGCTCCCGCCGCGGTTCCGCGGCCGAGTTGACTCGGTCGTGGAAAAGGTTTCTTGCAGAGTGTTTCTGGAGCTGTTTTGGGATTTTTGGGATATGTTTTTTCTGCCCAGATTTTACAGAAAGAAAAATTAGTTTTTGGGGCTTGGAAATCCGTATTTTGATCGAACTTCTAAAGACTTAAGCTGACGGGTTTATATCTGTGATGTGTTATATGTATTGAACGTCCTCTAATCGCTATACGTCGATTAGTGGGGGTTATACATATCTGTGATTTGTAATGATGATGGTATGTGTATATGAATTCATTGGATTGTCGCGGATGAATAGCCGGGGGTTGTGAGATGAGAGTTTTCTTTTATCTTTCAATTCATGTAATATGTAAATTGATGTAATATTATTTTTGGCCGCACAACCGGGTCGGGGTTGTAGCCGTCATTGTATAATTTCTTTTTACTGTTTTTGCTCCTAGGATAGACCCAAGGTGGGGTGCACAAACTACCGGGTATCTCGAAGTGCCGAGTGACCTACTCACGGCGTTGAGGGAGGTTGCTCCGCTTCGGATATTTGGCGGGTAGTTTGCCGCACCCGTAGGGGTCTAGGGTGGGGTATTGGCTATTCATCGCGACCGTGTAATCCGCTTTTCGTTACAGGATCGTACGAATTGCGGATTCCTAGTATATCCAATGTGTTCATCTGTGATCTGAAATGGCTATCATTGCAATATATCTATGTATGATATTATTTAGGCGTTGCTTATATTTTGCATCCGCGCTAGTCCAGCCCCCGCTCTGTCGTTAGTTAAGTAACCTAACGGGTAATGACGGGGCCCCGTGGCGAATGCGGATGGCATAAGCATACGTCATATTTTGGTTGTTTTCTGCAATGGTAGGATTAAATGATGGGACGCATTGGAATTAATGCAAGAAAAAAATAAACCAAGTAAAAGTCGTTGGAACACTTTCAAAAACCACTCGGTTTCTTTTCAAAAATAACTTTTAAACGCGGAGCTTAAGCCACTCCTTTTAAAAGATATCTCGTTCCTTCGATTATATCAAGTTCACTACGTTCACGGTTTCGCCAAAACCATTCGTAGCCCTCCGTCGTTTCACATGAATGGTCAATAAGTATTCAAGCTATGTATGTTGGCCAAAGTCAAGGCATAGTGATTGGTAGCTATTGGGTATTCATGTGCAGCATAGATAGATGTGTTGGTTTGGGGCAGTCGTTCTACCATTTTGGCCAAAGTCAAGGGTATGTGCGGATGGGCTCAAATTAACCTGGAGAATGACGGGTAGAACTTGACATGTGACTTATGATATTTTGGCCAAAGTCAAGGTCATAAGAGCATAGGGCAAAAATCCACATCGGGAGTTTCAAAAGAACTGAAACTTGCTAGCACTGCATACCATTTGGAGTGTGATGATTCTGGTAGGATTCCTTCAGTTTTGTCACGCGATGATATTTGGATCCCGATACTACTGTGAGTATATGCTACTCCTCGGGAAATTTCTCACTTAACGATCAATGTTATAAACCAAGCAGGTGTCTAGAAAGGTGTTAGCGGGGCTACGCCCACACGGAAAAGAGGTTATTTAATTAAGGAACTTCGCGAAAGTGTTGGAAAACCTCCCTCGAAGTACCGACACCAGCCTGGCCGAACGGTTAAGCAAGTATTGTACGGTGAGATTGATCCTGACTAATTCTTCCTTTTTGGTTTGAGGAGGGATTCGAGAGACAGTGGGAGCCATCCTGTTTAGACAAAATAAAAACCACTCTAAACTTGCAAGAGCATCAAGCTAAAGTGTTTCTTCTCTCTCTCTTAATTGCAGCGACCAAACATCATAACCGGACTTAAGTTACTACTAGATAAAAACATACTGACAGGGCCAAACTACAAAGATTGGCTCAGGAATGTCAAAATAGCAATCACTTATGACAAGTTGGCGTATCTCCTTACCACCAAAGCTCCCCCTGTCCCAGGTCCCAAAACCAGCGTCGCGGATAGGGAAATCCATAAGACCTAGGAAATCGATTGCGCGAAGGCCAAGTGCCTCGTGCTTGCCTCTATGGACAACGAACATCATAGGAGGCACGAGAATATGGTCCTTGAATCCATATTTCTCCATACAAAAGAACTGTATGGAGAGCTATCTCGTATCGCAAGATACGAAGTGTCGAAAAAGCTGTTTTCGGCAAGGTTGGCCGTCGGATCATCGGTAGCGGAACACGTGCTTAAGATGATTGGCTTCATAAAGGAGCTCGCGGACCTTGGGACCACGTTGGAGAATGAGCTCTATATGGACTTGATTCTTCAGTCCCTTCCTTCCACTTACGCCCAGTTTATCTTGAACTTCAACTTGCAAGAAAAAGAAGTTGAACTTTCAGAACTCCTCAACATGCTGAGGAGTGCAGAGGGCACCCTACAGAAAGGTAAGGAAACATCCACTTTGTTTGTAGGAGGATCTTCCTCTTCTAGGTCCAAGGCGAAAGCCAAGGGAAAGAAGAAGAAAACCCCCGCCAAACCAAGGGGCGCTGTTAGTAAAGTGGATACGAAGGGAAAGGCAAAAGCAACAAAGATAGCGGGGAAACTTGTGGGGAAGGAAGAGTGCTTTTACTGTCATAAGAGTGGGCACTGGAAGAAATATTGCAGGGCTTGGAAAGCCAGAACACAGGATCTGAAGCAAGTTGCGGCTTCAGCTTCAGGTGTGTATGTTATTGAAAACTGTCTATCAATAAACTCTACTTCCTGGGTATTGGATACCGGATCAGGATCTCATATCTGTAATTCTTTGCAGGCGTTGAGAAACCGTAGGTTTTTGAAGGCATGTGACATGACCCTCAAAGTTGCAAACGGAGCTAGCATGGATGCTAAGGCCGTGGGGGACTATCACTTGGGAATGTCAGATGGACATGTTTTGGTTTTACGTAATTGCTTTTTTGTACCCAACGCAACTTGTAATATCATTTCTGTATCTTTTATTTCTAAAGAAGGTTATGAATTTGCGTTTGTAAGTAATGTTGTAAACATTCACCTTAATCAAGTTCTGATTGGGTCAGGTACATTAAGCAATGGTATATACGTACTAAACAAACCACAGATTTTCAATGTCCAGAATACACACAAAAGAAAGTCTTCGGAAATAAATCAGACTTTCTTATGGCATTGTAGACTGGGTCACATCAATGAGAGCAGGTTGACGAAGTTAAATACAGAAGGATATTTGGATCCGTTCGAATATCAATCGTATGCCACTTGTCAATCCTGTCTCAAAGGAAAGATGACAAAGACTCCGTTCACTGGACACGGAGTAAGAGCGAGCGAGCTCTTGGGACTCGTACACAGCGACGTGTGCGGTCCAATGTCTACACATGCACGAAGCAGTTATTCTTACTTCATTACTTTTACGGATGACTTTTCAAGGTACGGTTATGACTTCTTAATGAAACATAAATCCAAAACCTTTGGAAAATTCCAGGAATATAAGAATGAAGTAGAAAAACAAACCGGCAAAAGTATCAAAACACTAAAATCGGATCGAGGTTGTGAATACTTGAGTGCCGAGTTCCTGGATTACTTAAAAGAGAATGGAATTCTCTCTCAGCTTACTCATCCATACACTCCGCAACATAAAGGTGTATCGGAGAGACGGAACCGAACCCTATTGGATATGGTACGGTCCATGATGAGTAACGCTGAGTTACCGCGATCATTCTGGGGATATGCACTAGAATCAGCTGCATACCTTTTGAACCGAGTTCCAACTAAGACTGTGCCTACTACACCATATCAGATGTGGTGTGGGAAGAGACCCTATCTTAATCACATTAAGACATGGGGAAGTCCAGCTTTTATCAAAAAGCAGCATGCGGATAAGCTCGAGGCACGCTCAGTACAGTGCAAGTTTGTGGGATATCCAAAGAACTCCAAGGGATATTTTTTCTATTGCGAAGAGGAACAAAAGGTTTCTGTTTCTCGGCATGCCCACTTCTTGGAAACTCAGTTTTTGGAGAATCAGATAAGTGGGAGCGCAATAGAACTGGAAGAAATTCCAGAACCACGAGCTATTACTGAAAGCTTATTAGAACCAAAGGGTTCAAAAGAACATGACATTCCTACGCCGCTCCGTAGGAGTAGTAGGCAGTCTCATCCGCCCGAGAGATTCTACGGTTTTCTCATAGACGGGGATAGAGAAGATTGCATCATTGATTATGATGAGCCGACTAGCTACCAGCAGGCTATTCGGAGCGTTGACTCGGTAAAATGGCTGGATGCAATGCGGACCGAAATGGAGTCCATATACACCAACAAAGTATGGACGTTGGACGTTGCTCCAGATGTGGTAAAACCTGTAGGATGCAAGTGGATCTTCAAAAGGAAGATTGGTGTAGATGGACAGGTTGAGACCAATAAATCTAGACTGGTTGCAAAGGGTTTTCGTCAAAGACCTGGTTTGGATTATGACGAGACCATTTCTCCAGTAGCTATGCTGAAATCCATTCGGATCCTTCTTGCCATTGCTGCCTTCCACGATTCTGAGATTTGGCAGATGGACGTAAAGGCCGCTTTTCTAAATGGAAATTTAGAGGAGTGTGTTTATATGGACCAGCTAGAGGGTTTCATTCAGAGTGGGAGCAGCGGAAAGGTGTGCAAGTTGCTTAAGTCCATCTACGGACTAAAGCAGGCATCGCGGAGTTGGAACATCTGTTTGATGAGACAGTCAAGGAATTTGGCTTTATCAAAAATCCAGATGAACCATGCATCTATAGTAGATTTGTAGCGAGAACTGTAGTATTCCTAGTTTTATACGTGGATGATATTCTCTTAATAGGAAATGACATTCCTATGCTACAATCTGTCAAAGGGTTCTTGTCACACAGGTTCTCCATGAAAGACCTGGGTGATGCCTCATACATTCTGGGGATCCGGATCTATCGTGACAGATCCAAGAGGATACTGGGACTCTCACAGTCCAGGTACATCGACACCATACTGAAAAGATTCAGTATGGAAGATTCCAAGCGCGGTAATCTACCGGCTTGTCACGGGATCACCCTTTCCAAAGAGATGTCTCCCAAGACTGATTTGGAAAGGGATCGCATGTCTATTATACCCTACGCTTCTGCGGTAGGCTCTATAATGTATGTGATGTTATGTACCAGACCAGATGTAGCTTATGCACTGAGTGTGGTAAGCCGGTATCAGTCAAACCCTGGGGAGAAACCCTGGATAGCAGTAAAGAACATTCTCAAGTACCTGAGAAGGACTAAGGAGATGTTCTTGGTGTATGGCGGAAAAGACCTCCAGATCGAGGCCTTTGCTGACTCCAGCTTCCAGAGTGACAAGGATGATTCCAAGTCCATGTCGGGTTATGTCTTTACCCTCAATGGAGGGGCGGTGTGTTGGAAGAGTTCCAAATAGGAAACCGTTGCTGACTCGATGATGGAAGCGGAATATATCGCTGCTGCAGATGCCGCAAAAGAAGCCGTCTGGATAAGGAAGTTCTTAACTGAACTTCAGGTGGTTCCGTCCATTGTTGATCCAATACCTCTGTATTGCGACAACAACGGGGCGATAGCTTTAGCGAAGGAACCCAGGTCCCATCAGAAGTCCAGACACATCTTGAGGCGGTATCACCTGATCAGGGAGATCGTGGGTCGCCAGGAGATCGAGGTTCGGAGAGTTTCTACGGAAGATAACATTGCTGATCCACTCACAAAGGCCTTACCCCAGACTCAGTTCGAGCGGCTGATCGAGATGATAGGTCTTCGATACGCCAGTACATGGCCTTAGTGCAAGTGGGAGATTGTTAGTGTATATGCCCTAGAGGCCATTACTGTATCATACTAGTTTGTATATTACTTAATGGAAGCTTGGGATATTCACCTTGTATAGACAATCTTGCTCAATATAGTAGTATACTAGGTTTGTTTCGACTTTAATATGTACATGTGTTTATTTTAGTATATCACCTATACACATTAGTGGAGCCCTTAGGATCTTTGCTTGATTACCAGCGTTGTGATGGCAGTCACACTAGTGGGGGCTGGGTAATCCACAAGCACATCCTTATGCAGGTCCCTAGTCGTAGGACTATCGAGACAGGGCATCGATACTCCGGAGTAGACTAGCGTATGCGATTCTCATCCCAGTGTGGGAGACGGTCTGTCCCACAGCCATCAGTACGTCGTACTTGAGATAGTATGCGGGTGCTCGTTAGGTTACGAGTACACTGGACAGGACTCGTCGGGAACTGTTGGTTGGTACTATACCTATCGTCAGTTATCAGTTTCCAGGTAACATGAGTACAGCTTAGTCCACTGACTTGACACTATCACTTCGCCTCGAGTGTGTTCCCACTGTACTTAGATTACTACCCTACCATGGCTCAAAGGAGTCGTGCAAACAGGTAGTAGTTGGGTGCAGTCCCGAAGCACTTGGAGGCAGTGACGGCTTGACAGGATTCATCTCTCCCGGTATTGGGGGTTGACATCGCGCTGTGTCTAGGAGAGCAATTACACAAGTAGACCCTGGCCAGGGCAAGTGAGATATACTGGTAGGTTTCCAGTGTTATCTCAAGGTGTTCAGGGCTACACTCCGACACGACTTGTACCGCTATTAGGGGACTGACGTTTACCGCCCCCTAGGCCCGCTATGCGATGTATCAGACGAACAGACCGGACTGTACAGAGATTGTCACATTCAGACTCAGTAGGAGTTCAGATGGGTTTCACCTCGTCAGTCTTCTTGTCGGCATCTACCTGGGGACCGTTACGCATAGCTAGTGCCGCTTGCGGTCTGTGGTTAAACCCACTGCCAGCGTAGTGTCGAGTCTTTAGAGTCCCACACAGAAAGCTTTTCGCCTTTAGGCAAAAGAGTAGAGGTCGCATGGTTTTGTGACAGGTCGCATGGTTTTGCGACAGGGTTCGGTCACATCCGTGCACTTGTGCACGTTCAGTGTCCGGACAGTTAACACTAGCGGGCTTTGGTTTAAGCCAGATCCTATTGTACGTTTTGGGATTGGTTTTATCTCGTTTGTATTCGTGTTCCTCGGAACGCAGATGCGGGTGTGTATGCACAGTTGACAGAGAGACAGAGGCAGAGGATTCTCATTGGGGTTGTTGACTGTTGACTGTTCACTGTTGACCATTGACTTTTGCTAAACCCTAATAAGAATAAGAAATATGATTAGTGATAATATTAATTAAGTATTATTGTGTCATGGTTGAGATGAGGGGTTGACTTTGTTGACTTGTTGACTTTGTTGACCGGTTGACTAGATTGGACTAGTTGACCATCACCATTATAATGGCTATCATTTCATGGCAAAGACTTTTGCTTGCTTGTTTGTTTTTGCAAAATTAGTGCATGAAATGATATGGCCATTTTGACTTGAACCATCACATAATACTCAATTACTATTATGAGTAATCATGGTTTTGGATTATAAGAGCATGGATGGCAAAAGACTTTCTCATTCTCTCATTTCATTTCTCTCTCTTGCTTAAGCTCTCCCTCTTGCTCTTCCTCTTGCCCTCTCTCTAGCTCAAGGCACCCCCCTCTCATGAGTTGAGAAACATTGCCTTAGAGATAAAAGAAAACCCATATCACTTCTCTACCCATCCTAGTTCACAAGGTTTGGCAAACCAAGTATTCTAGTTTCTTCAAGTTCGAAGAAGAAGCCAAAGGTAGAAGCTTTCAGGTGGATCCATTTTCGGCGCAAGGAGACGACGAGGTGCGGCCGATCCGTACACCGGAAAGAGTTGAAGACGAAGGAGTTCAAGAAAGGTATAGCCCCCTAACCGAGTAGGTAAAACTCAAGTTAGGTTGTTAGGTAGTTGTTTAACAAAGATCCGTATTTTGAGTCCATGTTACCACCTCTTGAAAAATCATTTTTCATCATTTCCGCAAGCCCGTAAGTACCGGGAGAGGTAACGTGGACTTACAGATTCAGGGCTTGGAAAAAAAAACTTTGTAAGTCTTCTGATCTATTCCTCTGCAAATCTTGATATATCTTCTGAAAAATCTCCTGCAGGATTCTTTGCGCTTAAAAAAATCTTTTCCTTTCCAAATAACAAATCTTGTGCAGGATTTTTGCGCCTCGCTTAAAATAGAAATTGATTGCAAGTAATATTTTTTGTTCTGCATATCTTTTATCGAAAATTTTTTTGCAAAATTTCCAAATAAAGAACAAGCGGAAAAAGGAAAATTTTAATTAGAAAGCTTGCAAACTTTGAAATTCACAAAAAAGATTTGATTGCAAGTGATTTACTGTTTTACATATCTTTAATCGGATTTTAAGGGGCTTTTGACCAATTCAGATTGGGTGGGGATTTCATCACCCTTCCTAGGACCCCAGAAATCACATAAGGCATTTGCATTGACCATTCTTAATTAAAAAATACTAGACTCAGTCTTAAGGACTTCGAGCTCCATAGGACAGAGGACTAATTATAGGCATCGACCGTTTATCCTAACCTGACTTTGCGGTGTCTAGGCAAGTGTGTCTAAGGAAAGTGGTTACTTAATTAGGACCGCTACTTGTAGCGGGGAGCCTCCCACTTACCTTGCACTTACCTGGCCGCAATTGGCGGTGAAGAGGCGGTTTGAGGTCTTATTTTTAGCCCTTTGGAACAGTTAGGAGCTGTCTAGCTGACCTAGGTGACCCTAGATCTAGGCCTGATTGTGCATTTTTGGTTGATCGAAAGTGTTTCTTAGCCATTTATCGAAAATCTTTTTTGCAAAAAGTTCCAAACAAAGAAAAAAGGGGGGGAAAGGAAGAATTTTTTTTAACAACTTGCAAATTTTTGCCGCTAAGAAATCCTTGCACCACCTACCTTCTTTCTCTTTTTCTTCTTCTATCATGGGTACCCCACATCATAAATCTCTTGCCGAACTTTGGTATCCCGAACCTAATTTTGCGTCGTACGTCAATTGTTTCGGTCGATTTAAGGAAGATCCCTCCATGCCCAAAATTTCTTTGAAAGATCAAATAGCAGCGTCTAGGAGAAACAGTTCGACTTTGCAACCCACTTTGTGTCGATCAAGTCAACTTTTACCACCTTCGTATGTTGATACCACTTTTTCAAGTCCTGCTGTAACTCCTAAACCGATGTCTATTGCGGAGCATATCGCTCAATCTCGTAGCCGATCTTTCACCCTTCTCAACACATCTAGTTCTAGGGATCAACAAGTCCATTCATCTTTTTATCCACATGTTGACCCTACCCCTGTCCAACCACCCACTTCCTACCAGTCCTACCCGACTTTCCCACCGTCACTTGACACTGTTTCTACACAGCCTTTTGGGAGTTTCACATATCCAAACAATTTCGAATCTTTTACCGAAACCCCCTTACCACCCAAGTCTAGTTTGGAAGAGTCGTTGGAGGCTTATATCTTAGCAACAGACAAAATGACTAGGAATGTGGAAGCGTCCATGGCCGCCCTTATGCAACCTAGTGAACAGGCAGCTAGTTTCCAGCTAGCTCCAAATTTTTCAATGTATAGGGAGGCGGTTGGACAGAGTGAGAATTTGAGAGGAGCGAGTGAATTCTACACATTCCCAAATCAGACCCACCCTTACCAAATTGAAGCCCACAACTCCGGTTCTCCATCGATTGTCCCAAATGATTCACCAGTTGAAAATAAAAACGAGTTGTGTGATTTTGTAGTTCTTGATTTGCCAGATTGTGCAGAACCCCTTTCGAGTGAAACCACACTTAATCCGTTCGATCTTTACACCTCCACTTTAGAACCTAAATCGATAAATATCAATGCTTTTGATGAGGTGTCAGAAAATATTGATTTTCACTTGATTGAGGATATAGACGCCGGGAATATTTCGGATGATGAACCCGTCGATTTGATTGAAATTTTATGTCCAATTCATCATCCCGAGTCATTAATTGTTTCTCCCGAACTTCATATGCGTCTTGATGTTGATGATAATGGCATGGATAGGCTAAATTTTGAGGAGAATTATGAGGATAGTATTGAGGAGGATTATGAAGATAGTATTGAGGAGGAACCATTCTTGTTTGATGTGTCGAATTTTTCAATTCACCCTCCTGAACCTTTAACTGATATACTTCCTAAATCAAACACCCTCCTTTCCATCGTTCCGACTACGCAAAAGATCACGCTTGAAGACTGTGAGCTTGAAAATTTTCTTTTTGAATCTGACACAGTTCTCACAGACGATAATGATTACGAGTGTTTCACTTTTTCGGACGATATTGAAAACTCACCTCCCGAATTTGAGTCCTTCACATTTTCAGAGGAGTTAGTTGAACCATCAGACTCGGTTGCTTACAGTCATTTCGAACCATTGATGGAATCCTTCAAATTCGAGAAAGTTTACTACGGTGAGAATGAAACTATCCCTAATTCACTTCCTTTCATCCTTCCTATCGTTCCGATCGTATAAGAGACCGTTACGCTCTCATCTCCAATACCAAGTTCGGCGTACCCATGCTTTCTTGCGAATCTTGAGGGATTTGACCCCATTGCTCGACGGGTTGATAGATTAGCGCAATCGCTTTTAACACATCGGTCATCACAAATTACGCTAATTTATTCACTCGATTTACACCTTCAAGATCGTACTCCACTTCTTTCTCTTTTCCGTCATTCTTCTCCTCTACCGAGACCATATTCCACTCTTCTTCCCATACGGTCTCGTGTGCTTATCATTTCTCTTCTTTCCACTCCCTCCTTTTACCAACTCTACCATTACCACGATAAGATTTTTGAATGGTTGGTGCTAACCTTTGGCTTGTGTAAGGCCTTGTTTAGTTTGGGGAGGACCTTCTTATATATATGTATATTTTTTTTTGTTTTTCTATAAAAAAAATTAAAAAAAATTCAAAACATTAAAAAAATATAATTTTTTTATAAATAAACAGGGGATTGCCGAAAATTTTAACCCTCTTGGTGCAGCATGACAGTGAGGACACTGTCAAGTTTAACTTTGGGGGCATGCTCGGTAAGTCTTCTTCCTTCGCATTCATGTGTATATTTTTGCATTTGCATACTTATTTTAAAACCCATAAAAATTGAAAAATTTCAGAAATTATAAAAATTATTGTATTCAATTTTGGCCATATTTGACTTGAGTTTGACAAATAGGTTAACTGGCTAGGAACAACTAGATCTTAGACTTAGTAAATTAAAAACCCTAAAAATAACCTTCCTTAAAGTTTAACGGTAGAAAGTATATGTCTTTGTAGTTTATTTAGAAATAGGCAAATTTTGAGTTCACTTCTTGGGCTAAGTCGAAACAAAGGAAAAGTATTGATATTTTTATTAGAGTATAAGTTTGAAAAATAATTCATAAGCTTAAGTCTAGATTCTGAAAATGCATACCCTACAATTTGCACAATCACGCACCTTGAAGCTTGGAATAGTAGAAGAGACCTTGAAATGCTCTTGTCTAAAGTCCTTAGTACAATGAAAATAAAAGAAAAAAGTGAAAAGAAAAAAAAATGAACACTGGTTTTTGTGATTACTTAAGGCTGCAAAAATAGAAAAATATTTAGCGAGGGTGCTTCATCACCTAGTGCCTTAGACCAACTGGTTTGGGAGTCACTGCTAAAGCCTTGGGTGTTGCAAGACTAGGAATTACGCTTTAAAGTGCAAACGCATTTTGTAATCGGTCGTTGGTACCTCAAGAAGTATTAACTATCGCATGAAGGATGTGTAAGCAAAATTCAATTAAAAATTCACCAATTAATAAGTGCTTTGGACAACGGACAAGAGTATGATTGCTTGATTTGAATTTCCAAGTGTAGGGGTGACATTTACACACACGTAGGGATATGTGATTGGAGTTTAGATGAGAGAAAGGAGTGAAGAATAGAACTTGTATCTTTAGTAGAGTTGATAAAAATTCCTAAGTGGAGATGGAACCCTAGAAGGAAAACTTAAGAAATGCCGAAAACTAAGTAGGTCTGCAGAACATATATAATCTTAAGATAAATGATGAGGAAGTGTGAAGAATATGGGTGGATAATTTACGAGTCGACGATAATAGAATTCCTTGTTAGAAAACCGAATTGGAGAATTAAAGTCGAAAAGCCTAATTGATAGGATTTTGTGGGTAGTATCCGCTGAAAACCCTCAGGAGACAACACTCCTCATACTAGGGACACCTAGAGGTTTAACGGCTTGTTGCACGAGCTCAGTGCAATCGTGTTTCCCTGCGAAAGTGCGGTTAGGTTTTTTGTCGAGAATAAAAAATAAGTTTGCTCGAGGAAGAGCAAAAGATAAGTTTTGGGGTATTTGTTCACACCATAATATTGCATTATTATATTCCCCATCCTTATTCGTTTTATAAATAAACATGTGCTTTTGACGCATGTCTGCTACATATTACAGGTTACAGGTTCTTGGATAGAAAACAGTGAAAACGATGAAAAGACGATGTAAAAGTGGACTTTGACCAACAAACAGAAGACTCTTGATCAAGCCTACATCAAAGATAAAATTCACAAAGTACAAGGCAATGCAAGGTCCAAGATTACAAAGCGAACGTTTAAAAGTCCACCGCAATTATTCACTGGAGATCTGGAAGAAACATAGAAGCTATTTTAATAAAAGAACCAAATAATAAGGAAGCCCAAAGACAGAAGAGCCAACAAAGGAAATTTCAAGGCCCGATACTTCCTTTTAAAGAAACAGAGATATAAAATTTTACCAAAGCTTGGAGTCTACTTTGACTAGGTCTTCCTAAGGATATTTTGGTAAATGTAGACGTGCGAATCAATTGTAACCTAGGGTTTCCTATCCTCTATAAATAGGAACTCTAAATCATTGTAAAGGCTATGCCTCCCTATGCCTCTTTCTATTAATAAAATTTAGAAATCTTTTGGAGAGCATCGATGCCTCTTTTCATTTCATGAATTCAGATCTGACAAGTCTTGTGTTGATGTTTGGAGAGAGTCATCTGAAAAGTAAGTAGGTAATTTCAATTCTTGCCCTAGGTAATTTTTCATTCTCTGCCCTAGATTAAATTTAATTCCTTTCCCTAGTTAGATAATTAGATCTTTAATTCAATTGCCCTAGATTAATTTAGTTTTTAGATTTAATTAATCAATTCGGCTCCCATCGGAATTAACTCGTAAGAGCGATTAGGAAATTCACAACATCCCTGTGGACCGACCCGTACTCACCAGCTAGCTACATGCGACGCCGTTCTTGATTGCTGTAATAGATAGTTTTTGAGATCAATCACCGGGCATCTTGGTCGCTGCAAATAGGAGAGAGAGAAGAAACACTTTAACATGATGCTCTTGCAAGTTTAGATTGGTTTTTCGTTTATCTAAACAGGATGGCTTCCACTGTTTCTCGAATCCTTCCTCAAACCATAAAAGAAGAATTAGTCAGGATTGATCTCACCCTACAATACTTGCTTAACCTTTCAGCCAGGCTGGTGTTGGTACTTCGTGGGTGGTTTTCCAACGCTTTCGCGAAGTTCCTTAATTACATAACCTCTTTTTCCTGGAGGCGTAGCCCCGCTAACACCGTTCTAGACACCTACTTGATTTATAGCATTGATCGTTTTAGTGAAAAAATCTCCTGAGGAGTAGAAGATACTCATAGTAGGATCGGGATCCAAATATTATTGTGTGACAATCTTGAAGGAATTCTACCAAAATTATCACACTCCAAATGGTATACAACACTAGCAAGTTTCAGTTTCTTTAGAAACTCCAGATGTGGATTTTTTCCCCATACTCTTATGACCTTGACGAATGCCAACATATCATAAGTCGCAAGTCAAGTTCTACCCATCATTGTCCAGGTTAATTTGAACCCACTCGTACATACCCTTGACGAAGGCCAAAATAGTAGTACGACTGTCCTAAACCAACGCATCTATCTATGCAATAGTTGAATATTCAGCAGCTACCGATCACTATGCCTTGGCGAAGGTCAAAATATATACCTTGAATACTACTGAATATTCGTCTGAAATGACAGAGGGTTACGGCTGGTTTTGGCGAAACCGTGAATGTAGTGAACTTGATATAATCGAAGGAACCTAGTAGCTTTTAAAAAAGTGGTTTAGACTCCGCATTTTAAAAGTTTACTTTTTGAAAAAACCGAGTGGTTTTAAAATTGTTGCAACGATTCAGTTTTGGTTTGTTTGCTTTGCATTAATCAATGCAGTTCCATCAATTAACCTACCATTGCAGAAAGAAATGAAAATACAACGTACGCTTATACCACCCGCATACGCCACTAGGCCCCGTCTTACACCGTTAGGTTACTTAACTAACGCCAAAGCGGGGGCTGGACTAGCGCGGGTGCAAAACATAAGCAACGTCTACTATATAACATAATAGAATATACATTCGTCTCACGCAATAATAGGCATTCCAGATCACAAATGAACATATTGGATATATTAGGAATTCCGCGTTTCGTTTAAGCCTGTAACGAAAGACGGATTCCACGATCGTGATGAACAGCCAATCCCCACCCTAGACCCCTACGGCTGCGGTAAACTACCCGCCAAATTCCCGAAGTGAAGCAACCTCCCTCAGTAAAATGAGCAAGCCACTCGGCACTACAAAGAACCCGATAGTTTGTGCACCCCACCTTGGGTCTATCCTAAGAGAAAAAATAGTAAATGAAATAATACAACGGAGACTACAACCTCAACCCGGATGTGCCCCGCAAAATAATATTACATCAAATTACAATTTACATTGAATGAAAGAAACTCTCTTCTCACATCCCCGGCTATTCATCCACGACGATCCAATAAAGTTCATATACACAAACCATCACAGATATGTGCAACCCCCAACTAATCGACGTATAGCAATTAGCGGAAGTTTACGAACACATATATCAAACACAGAAACGATATTTAGCCAAGAACTTTAGAATTTCGATCGAAACATATTTTCCGTGTCTACCCAAAGTGCAAACTGGCACACAAGCAATACTGGGTAGAAACCAAATATACCAGAAAACATAATATCATAAATAAGAACCACAGAACAAAAACGAGTCAACTCGGCCTCGACTCGGCCGCGGAACGGCGGCGAAACACACCGTTTCGCCGCGCTTCCGCTGCAGTCTTGGCGAGTTAGGGAATCATTTTTCTTGGGTGATCTTATAATTCCCTGCTTGGATTTTTAAGGCCTCTGAAATAATTTTTAGGCCAGATTTTAAAAACAATAGAAAGCATGAATTTTGAGTTAGACGATCGAAGTTCTAATTACTTGCTAACTAGCTAGTTATGGTTTTGTTGGCTCTGATACCACTGTAAGTCGATGCCACGCACCCCACGGGTTCGCGGGGAGGCGGAGTTTGCAAAAAACAATTTTTATATGTTTCGTAACATCGACTAAACTCCAGGATCAATACTAAACCCTAACTAACTAAACATGTAAGAGGTTTAACTACTTTGTTAGAAAGTTATACCTCAAGTAATTAGTCCTTCTTCTTCTTGTACTCCTCTTCCTCTTCGTTAGCTCCTTAGAGTGTGTATGGATCGCGCTTCCTCGTTAGCTTCTTGACGTCAAAGAAGATCCACCCGAGAGTGCCTACCTTGAGCATCTACCTCTAAGATGAGGTAACTAGGTTACCTAGAGTGCTAATCTAAATGACATAGAGGATGTAGAGAGTGATTAAGGATTAACAAGTCTCACTAATCCTAGGTTTCTCAACACATGAGACAATTAGGGTTTGAGGAAGAAGAAGAGAGAGCTTGAAGAGAGAGAGAGAGTGTTTTTGATAATTATCAAAATGAATATGGCTAATTGTGATGGATATGAGGCATGCTAAAATATCTCACTAAAATCTCCAAGTGCCACATTGCCTCTCACATGAAATCTAAGTGCCACCTTACCTCTCACATAATATCTAAGTGACACCTTACCTCAATAGCCATCAAGAGTCACCAAGTAGCCATGCTTCATTCATAATTACATAACACCTCATGCCTCCACCTCATTAACTATTTAACATAATAATACAAGTAATGAGGTGGCTTCTTCTAGAAGCATTCTTGAACAAATTACAAGAATACCCCTCACCGTATATACATACCCGTATCCGTATTACGAAAAAATACGAATACAATGAGACGAATTAATTCGATAATCTAATACTAGGATTCGGATTAAACCAAAGCCTACTAGTATTATCTGTCCGAACATGATACACATGTACACGTATATGTTCGAACCCTATCGTAAAACGATACGACCTCTACATTGTTTTGCCTGAAGCAGGGAAACCCTCTGTGTGGGACTCTAAAGACTCGACACTACACTGGCAGTGGGTTTAACCACAAGCATGTCAGTGGTATGACCTTTCGCACTGTGGACGGTGAAGGACGCTAGCTGCACGTAATGGCTACCCAGGTATCTGTCGATAAGAAGGATGATGAGCAAACTCATCCGAACTCCTACTGAGCCTATCTGTGACAATCTCCGTACAGTCCGGTCTGTTCGTCTAAGAGTATCACATATCGGGCCTGGGGGAGGTAGCCGTCAGACCCCTAATAGCGCAATAAGTCGTGCCGGGTAAAGCCCCAAACACCCTGAGAAACTACTGGAGTACCTACCAGTAAATCTCGCTTGCCCTGGCCAGGGAATTTGTGTAATGGCTTTCTGAACACAGCGCGACATCAACCCCCAATACCAGGAGAGATGAATCCTATCTAACCGCCACTGCCTCCAAGTGCTTCGGAACTGCACCCAACTACTACCTGTTTGCATGACTCATCAGAGCAGTGGTAGGGTAGTAATCTAAAAACAGTGGGAACATACTCCAGGCGAAGTAGTAGTGTCAAGTCAACGGACCATGCTGTACTCATGTCACCTGGGAACTGCTACCTGACGATAGGTATAGTACCAACCAGCAGTTCCCCATGAGTCCATCCAGTGTAACTCATAACCCAATGGGCACCTGCATACTGTATCCAGTGCGACGTACTAATGGCCGTGGGACAGACCATCTTCCCTGCTGGGATGAGAAGCGTATACACTAGTCTACTCTGGAGTATCGATACCCTGTTTCGATAATCCTATGACTAAGGACCTGTATAAGGATGTGCTTATAGACTACCAAGCCCCCACTAGTGTGACTGCCATCACAACGCTGGTAATCAAGCAAAGATCCTAAGGGCTCTACCAATATGTATTAGCGATACGTTAAAAGAAACATATGGATATATTAAGATAGAAACAAACCAAGTAGCATACTACCATATTGAGCAAGACTGTCATAAAATTCGTATATATCCCAAGCTTCAAAAATGTAATATACAATATAGTACTATACAAAAATGGCCTTTAGGGCATATATCACTAACACTTTCTTCTCCACCCAAAAAGTTGATCTTCCACCTCCGATTCAATGACAAGCGACAACCGCGACAATCCCAGCATGAGTCATCCCGTCATCTACAACGGAGGTGGAAACAGCCCTACTCCCCCTCCTAACGTCATCAATGCCTTATCCGCTCGACTCAATAAGCTCACGGCGATGGTGGATACGCTTGCCCACGTCCAAGCGGCTGGCCATACCCGCCAAACCGCAGCATCCCCTCCCCGGGGTGACGACGTGCACAGGCAAGCGGAAGGGCATGCTAAGGCTCTTGACCTCACCCGCTCTCATCTTGATGTGGCCGAACACCGTCGTGCCGGTTCCGGCAGTCATGGCCCGCCTGCGGGAAATAATTCCATGACCTGTTGGGCGCTGGAAAGCTCGACACCCCAATCTTAGGGGAGACCGGGCTATCACTTCAACAAGCGGCGCGATTTCTTGCCCTCTGAGGAAGTTTCGATCAAATCACCTGATTCCAGGCTAGACTCACACCACCTCTTCCATCAAGGTCACGCGTACGGCGAGTGCCGAGGCTATCCATGAAGGGTCCACCCCGAAGATTTAAGGAACGTGATAGAGCAAAGCCGAAGCCGCTCCATCGCGCAACCCAGGAGCAGAGGTAGCAGGCGCTTCGACTGTGAAGATTCCTCGGGGTACCAACAACGAATCGAGGCCTTTGAAAGGAAAATCGAAGATATATGATAGGATGACCGTACGGTCGTCGAAGGTAATACTCCGTTGATTCACTCATAATGCCCTTTACCGAGTAGTTACTAGCTGAGCGTCTCTCGTCCAGGAACAAACCACCCAAAGTGGTTGTTTCCTCCAATCAGAGAAAAGCTCTGTTTGAATTTCAAATTCAAAAGGTGAAGCAACGCTTCAGATCCCTTACATTACGCGCAGAGCGCCACGTGTCAAAAGCACAGCGCAAAGGGCGCTGCGCCCAAGGCAGCGCACCCCAATCAGATCTCTGTTTTAAAATTTAAATTTTAAAAAATAAAGGAAGCAACGCTTCAGATAATTTGCACTCTGCGCTGCGCAACACGTGTCAGCGCGGTTGCGCTAGCGCAGTTGCGCTGCGCGATACGTATCAGCGCAGTTGCGCTGCGCTCTGCGCTGCGCGACACGTGTCAAGCGCAAGTGCGCTTGCGCCAACTACGCCAGCAATAAAATTTAAATAATAAATGATTTAATTAATCAGAATTAAAATTCTAGAAATATCTTTCCAATCTTATAAGAAGATTGTCTTCTGTAAAACAGAGGCCTTAGGATCAAAGATCCAACGGTGGGGAAATATCCCTAGATCAATCAGAGAAAGATCTCTGTAACTAACTTAATAAACTAATTGGCCCTATATAAAAGCCCCTAGACTCTAAGTCTCAGAGACAGAAATAGAAAAAAGGGGAGAACTCTGAAAAAATTTGAAAGGGAAGCCTTTGAAGAAAGAAGATCATCTTCTTCAAGGTAAAGAATTTGATTCTCGAAAAAACAGAGATAAAATACCTCACAAAAAAGAAGAATTTCTTCTAAAAAGATCAAAGATCTAAGAAGAAGATCAAGATCTTCAATAAAAAGAAAAAGATCAAAAAAGATCCAATCATAAAAGATAAAAGAAGTAATTTACTTCATTATTAGATCTTTTGATCTATATAAAGGAACAGCCTTTTGATGAACCACTGGTTCTTGAATCTTGAGGCAGAGCCTCTTTAGAACTAGAAAGATTCTTTTCTTTGATCTAAATTTGATCAAGATGCGCTCTGCGCTATTGGACAGTGCCCTGCACTCTTAATTTGCGCTGTTGCGCTCCTTGGACTGGCGCAAGTCACCAGAGAGCGCCACGTGTCAATCTGCGCCTTGCGCTCCTAAAAACAGAGCGCTGCGCTCTTGAATTGGCGCACTGCACCAGAGCGCGCCACGTGTCAGCAGCGCACTGGCACAGCGCACTGCGCTAACAGACTTGCGCTCAGCAGAGCGTGACACGTGTCACCTCCACGTGCGCTGGCGCCTTGCGCTCTTTAATTAGCGCAAAGCGCCTGACAGGCCACGTGGCATATTGTCAGACCACTAAATACTGTGCATTATTAAGAAAGGGCAGAGCCCAATTAAAAGGTCTAATAGACCAATTTAAATGCTGTGCATTATTTAAAAAGGGTAGAGCCCAAGTAAGGTCTAACAGGCCAAATATAAATGCTATGCATTTAATTACAGAGCCCAATGCTATGCATTGTAATGGGGCAGAGCCCAAATAAAAGCCTAATAGGCAAAACATAAATAAAATGTTGAACATTTTCAAATGGACTTAGCCCAATTCTGTCCATAAGCCCTCAATTTAAATTGAACTGAGCACAACCGCTCTCCCAATCAATTTACACCCGGTTCGAGGGTACATCTCTGAATTCCTCCGATATCTGTCGTTGTAATCCTTCAACGTCGTCAGAGAGGTGACGGGTCCCGACGGCCATACATTCCATGGAGCACCATGCCTCTAAACTGGAAAGTCGACCGCAATGTCTCTAAACTAAACAATAGATCCAAAATGCTCTCTTGTTGGATCTAAACGATCCCGTTAAGTCGATCTTAGTCTTAAATTAGACTAACGTGTCATTAACAAACGTTTAAGTTGATCTTAGTCTCAAATAAGACTAACGTATCCTTAAACCAACCCCAAAACCAAAATCTAAGAATATACGGATTTGGACTAATCCACGTCCTACGGGCGACAACATAAATTAGTCTCCGTATACAATCCACGGGCAACCACAAACAAAACAAACACCCCCGACACGAAGTGAGCATCTGGAGAAGGAGAAAGTTGTTACCGCGATGCGGTAGTGTAATTAACTGCAGGGGCTTGCGCCTGCAGGGAAGAGCGTCCCCACAATCAAAAACCCCTCGAACGAGGGGGAATCTAACGAAGTCTGCTACATCGGACGCATTCGTCTAAACCTCCGATACATGGTGCCATAAATCAACTTGGCATCCTCGGAGAGGTGGACGTATAGCACCAAATAGCATCTGCCCCGAATCTCAGGCGAGACGAACATACGTGGTCGCGTCTCCGTGATTCGGAGGGGAACAGATTCTGGCACGCCCGGTGGGACCTTTTCCTCTTTCCACTCCACACTTCGTGTGTCGTATTCGCGAACAAATCGCGGTTTGTTAATGGTTGCCCTTGGGTTTCAAGTTACTAAGATTTGGCCTCTTTCTTGGCGCAGAAGGCAAACAGCAATGGCGTTCAACTGCTCGAACTGCTCCAACTGCAACTGCAACCGACGCTCCGCCTCACCTGGAGGTGTAGCCTATGGACCTCAGGCGGCATCACTGTTCACGATGCTGGTGGAACAAATCACCCAGGCTACTACCGGACTATTTTTCGGGACCATGCTCCCGCCAATGAGCTTCACGGCCCCAGTGCCCGTACCGGAAGGTCCTAAGAAGTCGGTCTTCGATCGACTTACAGCTGCTGCGGCCCCTCTCAACGGGTCATCCAACACCAATGCCTCGGTCTTCTCCAGACTAGGCCAAAACTCCTGCGGGCCCACGATGAAGCTTGCGGTCCGAAAGAAGGTTATTCAAAAGAGAGTAGCCAAACCTGCTCTTGAATTCGTTAGGGCGGCTTCTCCCGCTAAGAGGTCGGTCTTCACAAGACTGACCGTCCAAACTCCTACTCCCGCTCCGGCTACTTAAAAGGCATCATTCTTTACTAGGCTGACACCGGCTATAGCCCCTCACCTGAACAGGGGTAAGGACAAGGTCGTCCCCTTCACCGAGCCAATTCCCACAACTCGACATGCTCGACGTCGCCACTGGCGCCGAGTGAGGAAGTCCGGAGGCAGTTCCCATTCTGGGTTAACTCCACCAGCCCCGACGACGGAAGTTAATGCTGCTGTTCCAACTGGGAACAGCTTTGAACTGCTAAATAAAGTGCGTAGGAATTCTCCTACCGCTGTACTGAAGAGGTTTCCCCCTCCGCTGGAAAAGGCTGTAGAAGCAAAGCCAGAACAGCCCCAATCCCCTCAATGGTTGTGCTCTAAAATCTATAAAGTCTGGCAGCAGGGCCGAGACTCGGTGATCGATCCAAATTTCTCCCGCCAGCACAAGAAGCTGAAGGTCCAACAGGAAGTTAGCCATCCTGCTAAGCCACGAAAAGCTGTCTGGGTGCCCACCTCGATGGATCCCTCAACTTTGACCGCTCCTGAGAAAAGAAGGCCGGAGAAGATCCCTGTGCCGGCGACAAAAGCCAAAAACACTGAACCCAAACGCCCAAAGTCTGGCGGCATGGTCGTCCATACCGTTTACATGGCGTCTGGGAAGGAGGATAGCCGCGTTTCAACGGGCCACCGACCACTCACCCGATCCATCACAAGAGCCCAGGAGCAGCAGCAGCAGAAGCTCCAGGAGATGCTGACTGCAATGGCCGCGCTCAGCGGACCAAAAGAAAGCCCGGAAGCGTCATCGGAGCAGCTTCGCGAACACGAAACCGATACTGAATTCCTTCATAGAATGCTTGAAAAGAAGGACAAGGAGGCTGTAGAGCAAGCGGCCAATATAAAGCAGATGGCTCTCCTATTTCAAGACATGGTCGGGATGATGTTCTAGCCAGATCCCCCAGCCGAAGATCCTCCGATTATCCTTGAAGATGACAGAGGAGAAACGTCAAATCCACCGCCGGCTCTTTCAACAGCTAAGGAGGAGACAATTTCCAAAGCTTCCCTGGATGACTATATTGCTCAACAAATACGAGTTCACCAGGCAACTGAGGCAGCCGGTCAAGTTGTCAAAACGGGGCGGCCATATCCGAGCTGGTATGATCAGATCAAATACCCACCGAGCTACACGATCCTAAAATTCCATGTCTACAAGGGGACAGGAAATCCCCATCAACATGTTACCCAGTTCAGGGCTCTTTGTGGCAACACCGGTGGCGATGATAAGCTCCTGCTTCGCCAATTCTTCGGCAGCTTATCGGAGACGGCGTTTGAATGGTACTCCGAGCTTCCGAACGACTCCGTCAAAAATTTCGCTGAAATGGAGTTGTTGTTTACCCAGCGTTTCGCAAGCGCCAACGAGCGTACTCCAATAACAGCTTTGATCAATGCAAGAGTAAAGCCGGGCGAAACTTGGGGTCAATATGCAATCCGATGGCGGAACTTGTGGTCAAAATGCGAACAACGCATCGAAGAAGCGCCAGCGGTGGGCATGTTCGTGGGCACCCTAGATCCTCATGCAACTATTTCACAGTTCATGATGTTCTTTAAACCAACCACGTTCCAGACCTTGATCGACAAATTAGCCCAAATGGACCAGATGGGCCATAGACCGTCTCCTCCAAAGCCGGACTCTCGAAATGAGAAGGGGAAAGGAAAAGCGATCGTCGTCGCCAATGCTCAACAACAGCCGAACAACTTGAAGCCGGTTGTCCGTCAAAACAATATGCGTCCACGCCTATCCCTCGAGGAGAGGCTAGGACATCCTTACTCATTTCCTCAAGATAAAACGAGAAGACTGTTTGAGCTGGCAGTGCGCAACAGACTCATCAATCTGCCAGATTCAAAACGTCCGTTGCAGCCAAACAACATCAATGATCCTAATTACTGCCCCTACCACCGAGTATTGGGTCATCCGATCGAAGATTGCTACGTCTTCAAAAACAGGATTGAAGACCAATACCAACAAGGCAAGTTCGCGTTATTCGAAAGATGGAAGGTGAACCCGCCGCAACCTCATACCCCTAAAAAGGTGAATATGCCGGGGGCAACGTGCTCCCTTGTTAAAGAAGCCCCATGGGAGGTCGTTCTTTCAGCCAAAACCAAAAGGATGCTGAATGATCTCCAAACATGCCCGGCGATCAGGTGGAAAAACCCGCTGGAACCCCAGATCATCGAAGGGATGCTGAAACCGCGCCCAACTCCAAAGATTGGTGGGGATAGCCAAAGTTTTCACATCCAGCCGTCAAAATCTTCGAAAAAGAAGAAGAAATCCAAAAAGCCTGTGAAGCCTGGCGACAAGCGCACGGACCAACAGAAACAGATTGACGCGCTGGATGAGTACAACCAGAAAGCGCGAACCCCAATCATGCTCCAAGAGTTTCTCAGCCACGTCCTTGAGGATGAAGATGATGAAGAAAGCTCGTCGGATGGATCTGAGGATCACGTAGCAAGCTTCCATGTGATCTCTCATTCATCGCTAGACAATGAAGAAGCTCCTTGCATAGAGAGACCGGGGGCAGGTCCCGAACCGGAACTGCTATGGCCGTCATATGAAATGATCGACGCCTTCCTGAATGAGATTCGTCTGGAAAGTAAAGCCAATCGGGAGCGTGAGATGGCCATATTTGGAAAAGCCGAACGTCGGCGACTAGACAAAAGAGTTGAGACACTCCCGCCAGATCAAAGTACATCCACCGTAAATAAAAGCAAGTTCAAGACGAGGAAAAGGTTTGCTAAAGCCATATCAATGGGGATGAAGCTACCACCCTCTGAAGGAAACATTGCCGGCAAAGCAGAAATGCACCCTTCCTACTGCTTATATCATCGAATGATTTCACACACCACCGAAGAGTGCAAAGCTTTCAATAGATGGTGGCAGGGGTATGTTGTTCACCGGCAACATTTTAAGCGCGAGAAGCGCAAAACTCGTCGGGAGCGGAAAAGTACGACCGATGAGCTTAGAGGAACTACCGGCGATTGTCGCATGGTTAACACTGGGGAAGCGCAAATTCTCACATTCGGGAGCGACTCTGACGAGGAAATGGCTCTTAGCCCACTCTTTAAAGAGTCCACCTCGGGAAAAGAGGAAGAGCCGAAGGCCTGCGAAAATATCCGGCTGCGTAATCGTACGCTACCCGAAAAGAATCTCGGACCCTCAAATAAAAAAGATAAGGGAAAAGAAAAGGTCTCCGAGGATATCACCCTGGATGACCAAGTCATGAAAGAACTGACCGCCAAGGACCCGCCAAAGAAGAGTAAGGTGGACTATAACGTTCTGGCGCACTTGAGGAAGTTACCCTCACAGCTCAGTATTCTCGATGCCCTTCTACTATCCAAAGAAGCGAGAGATTCATTGATCAAGGCGCTACAAGAACCAGAGCAATTCCAAGCCTTCCTGGCCGAAGAAAAGATGAAGGACGAGCTGGAGGAAGTACACACAACCGATATTACCTTCGGCGACGAAGACCTCCTTCTTGGGACGTGCGAGCACAACCGTCCCTATATATCTCAGGATACTACCACGATATAAAGATTGGCAAAATCCTGGTCGACAATGGGTCTTCCGTCAATCTCCTCAACTTGCGAGTGTTGAAGGAAATCTGCATGAGCGTCCAGCATCTCGCTCGTGATAAGATCACCATCTCTGGTTTTGACTCCCAGTCATCGCGGACTCTCGGGTCGGTGATATTGACACTACGAATCGGGTTACTTGTCACGGATATTAAATTTCATGTCATTGACGCCAAGACATTCTATAACGCTCTGCTCGGCAGGCCTTGGTTACACGAGTACAACACCATCCCATCTACACAACATCAGTGTATGAAACACTTTAAGGATGGTCTCGAGTATACCGTAATGGGAGAGCTGAACCCATTCCCCGTAAACGAAGTCCGTAAGTAAGAAGATGCAAATATTTCCTGCTGAATTTCGAAGACACGGAGAGATGTCACAAACCGGAGAACAAAGCTATCGCCACCATTCCAGTCTTCAGGAGTGATACTGAAGAAGAGGAAGCGATAGTTTATTCAGGTCCACCTCGGCACAACAAGCCGGGACCGTCCGCTCCTATGTTGATCTTTGGCAGCGACTCGGAAGATGAGGTCCATGCTATATTCTCTGCTCGGCCTTCAATACGAACATTCGATGATGAAGAGCAAAGTTGGCAAGTTGCTATGGTTCCGCCCAAACATCATAAAGAACTGGACGCGCTTGACACCTATAGTGTGGAAGAGCTGCAGACGTTCTATGTCCCTCCCAGGCGAGAAGATGAAAAGGCGATCCTATTCTACCGCTCCGGGGAAACTAAAGTGGAGAAAGAAATCTGGCATGGCGCAGATCCTACACTTGACAGGCTCCAGCCCATCCGCCTGCCTAGATATTACACAGAAGGCTTGAAAAGGCTATTGAAACGTCAAGGGATACCCTTCAAACAGACCACTCGAAAAGCTAAGTTCTATGACAGGATTGGAACGTTCCCGGAACTCAACGCAAGTTGCCCAATAGGAGAATGGAAGCAATCGGGCTTGGATACGTTCGATCCAAGAAACGGGAACTACTCCGCGATTGCTATGTCATACATGACTTTGATGAAGAAGGAGATGCACAATAGGAGAGTGCTAATCCTGAACCAGAAAAAGTCCCCGACGTAAAAATGCCCAGTCCATCGTTCGAAGAATAAATGGACAAGCTTATAAGGGAAGCTGGTCAAAAAGTTCGAGACGACCATAACCGCGAAATGGCCATCTACGAGAAAGCCAGGATGCAACGCCTTCTCCAACAGGCTGCGAAAAATGAAAATGCCCCTCTATGTCAACCTGTTGTAAAAGAGGCCCGACACAGAGGCAGAAACAAGTCAAAAAGCGGAAAAGACATTCAGCAACGACAAAGCGGGACCAAGAAGTCACACGAGCGGGAATCGAGCGGTCCGGATTTGTCCCTTATGAAGAAGATGAGTCGAGCATACTCTTTTCCTCAAGATAAGACAAAGAAGATACTTGATCTCGCCATAAGGCATCAAATGATTACACTGCCGGAGTCTAAACACCCCGAGCAAGCAGGCGAGGTCTCTCACCCAGATTATTGCTCTTATCACCGAGCAATAGGACATCCTCCCGAAGATTGCTTCATCTTCAAGAACTGGGTCGAAGATCAGTATCAGCTCGGCAAGTTCACTCTATCTGACAGTTGGAGGATAACTCCGCCGCAGAAGCATGAACCCAAAGCTACGAGAATAGACCCAGATCCACATCGGTCTTGGAAGCGAGCTCGTACTTGTCATATGATAACGATATCAAAAGAAGAACCTGAGAATATGGATGACCTCCCCTGGTGCTTCGAAAACAATGATGACGAGGTGATCTCAGAATTTCCACCGGCGCCAAAAGAGCTGGAAGATGGAATACACACCACTGCAGATGAGCTCAAAAAAATTGAGCTGGGGACGACAAGTGACCCGCGGCCGACGTTCGTCAGCGAGCTGCTGCCTGAAGAAAAAGTGGCTACACTAAAAGACGTGCTTATGCAGTATAGAGATTGCTTCGCATGGAATTATTCCGAAATGCCAGGACTGGATCCAGATATTGCTGTCAATAAACTGACGATATCCCCGAACATCAAGCCGATCAAAAAAGCACCGAAAAGAATGCGGCTCGAGCTTGAGATGAGCATCAACGCCGAGATCAAGAAGCTGATCGACTCCGGCTTCATCCAGGAAGTTCAATATCCTGACTGGATCGCCAATATCATCCCGGTAATGAAGAAAAATGGGACAGTGCGCATATGCGTGGACTTTCGGGATCTCAATAAAGCTTGCCCGAAGGACGACTTCCCAATACCGGTTACCGAGCTGATGATAGATAATACGTCCACTCATGAAGTCTTCTCCTTCATAGACGGATCATCAGGATACAATCAGATAAAGATGCATCCCGAGGACCAGAAGCATACCGCTTTCCGGACCCCTTTGGGTATATTCTGCTATAAAGTGATGCCCTTCGGTCTAAAGAACACCGGTGCCACCTATCAGAGGGCCATGACGAAGATCTTCGATGACCTCATACATGAAATCGTCGAATGCTATATCGACGACCTCGTGGTGAAAAGAAAATCATACGGGGAACATCTCGAGCATATGAGGATCGTATTTCAACGCCTTCAGCAATACAACTTGAAGATGAACCCTCTCAAATGCGCGTTCGGGGTGTCCTCAGGTAAATTCCTAGGATTCATCGTCCGACACCGAGGTATCGAGATAGATCCGTCAAAGATCAAGGCGATCATGGAGATGCCCCCACCAAGGACTCTAAAGCAATTGCGGTCTCTCCAAGGGAAGCTCGCATATATTCGGCGATTTATAGCCAATATCTCAGGCAAATGCCGTCCTTACAGCCACCTGATGAAGAAGGGAACCCCTTTCGTCTGGGATCGCAAATGCCAAAGCGCGCTAGACGAAATCAAGAAATACCTGCAGAATCCGCCGGTGCTGGCCACTCCGGTCAAGGGAAAGCCTCTCATTCTGTATACAACAGCCCTCGAAGGTTCTTTAGGAGCATTATGGGCACAAGAGAACGACCAAGGGAAAGAACGAGCCCTCTACTATTTGAGCCGAGTTCTACTGGGGGCAGAAAGCAACTACTCCCCCATCGAAAAACACTGCCTGGCGTTGATCTTCGCGATAACAAAGCTCAGGCAATATGCGTTGGCGCATGAAGTCCGTCTTATTTCGAAGGTGGACCCCCTTAAATATTTAATGTCGAAGGCCATATTGACAGGGAGACTCGCTAAATGGGCCTTGCTCTTAATGGAGTTTTCGATAACCTATCAGCCTCTTAAGGCAGTGAAAGGCCAGGCCATCGCCGACTTCCTCGCTGAGCATCCGATACCGGCCGATTCCCCTCTGAATTGCGAGCTGCCAGACGAACATGCGTTTGATGCGATCGACGGTAGTAATACCCGATGGGAACTCTATTTTGATGGAGCATCTTCCATGAAGAAGCGCAAACAAAGCACCCCTATAATCAAATCGGGGGTATGCCTCATCTTTGTAACTCCACAAGGAGGGATAATGCGCTTTGCTTTCTCTTTAACAGAGCCGAGGATGAACAATGAAGCCGAATACAAAGCTTTGATAGCAGGCCTTGAGATCGCCATCAACATGGGAATTGAAAACCTCCTCATATATGGAGATTCTCAACTGGTCGTCAGTCAAGTAAATTGCGACTACCAAACGTGCAAACCCAAACTGGTAAAGTATGGTGAGAGAGTACAGAAATTGCTGACTCAAATCCCGTCCTACATTCTGGAAAGCATACCGCGCGTGGAAAATAGCAAAGCAGATGCACTAGCTAAGCTCGCTAAAGAACTGGCCGACGAGAACCTCAATGATGTAAGAATCGTGGTACAAAGCCGTTGGGAGCTTGCACCAGCAGAAATATCTCCGGAATCATCCGAAGAAAAGGGAGCGACTGAGCAAATGGTTATGCAAATAAAAGACCAGGAAAAGGCTGAGGATTGGAGGGAAGCCTTTATAGACTACTTCAAATCCCGTCGAACACCTGAAGATGCGTCCTCAAGACATCAACTTATGAAATGAGTTCTGTCTTTCGCCTTCGTCAATGATACTCTGTACAAGAGGTCGTTTGATTCTCTATGGTTGAGATATCTAGGACCTGAAGAGGCGAAAAGAGTCGTTCAGGAAGTTCATGACGGACTCTGCGGTTCTCACCAAGCAGGCCCGAAGATGAAGTTGAAGATTAAACGGATTGTAACACCTTAGAATGTGTTTAGTGCCTAATTATATTTTAATATATAGTTTTTAATAAAAAGTTTACCAATTTGGTTTTTAATTATTTTATCTTATTTAATGGATATTTTATTAGATTTTTCCTAGGCTTGCACACACTTGTGCATGTTAACTAGGGTGTTAATTTGGGGTTTTGACATGATTAGCAACATGGTGAGCTAACCATTTCTTTAAGCTAGTTTTAAAATTTATATTAAGTGCTTTGGGTTTTCTTTGCATGGTTGTTCTTTTAAAAAGAAAAATGAAAAATGAATTTAAAAGGGTTTTTTAATTGGGTTGAATGTTGAACATGAGAGAGAGAGAGAGAAGCATGGTGCTACATGGTTTAGGCCATGCTCATTTAATGATGAGAGAGAGGGAGAGAGGGAGGGGTTCTTGCTTTGCTCTCATTTCTCTCATTCTCTTTCTTCTCATTCTCTCACTCTCATTCTCTCTCACACACACACACAAGCAGCAGCACCATCATCAGCATCAGCAGCAGACAGCAGTAGCAGCAGCTGTAGCAGCAGAAGCCCCAGCAACTACAGCAGCTCATCTCCTTCATTAACTTCTTCACCTGCCTTCTAGGGTTCCATAGGGTATAATTCTTGAACCCAATTTCCTAGTTTGCTTTAGTTGTGTGTAGTTTAGCGTCCGTTTGCGTTTAAAGTTAGATTTTTGTGCTAGTTATGGTGATTATGTGTACTTGTGATTAAATGATGATTGTGTTAGTTAACCTAGCCTATTTTAGTGTTATTAGGGTCACTTGAACCGAGTTTAACCCAGGTTTCACTAAAATACCATAGGGTTTACATTTGTGTGCAAATCGGTGTTTTAAGCGATATTATGGCTTTCTGTGATCTGCTATTGACCCGGACCCTTCAGGATAAAATTGAGGAGACTGGAGCATGCACACTAGGTCTAGAACAGACCACCAGAACACGAGCCACCCATTCCTTACCCAGGCCGCCAATTAATGCAATCTGGCCGCAAATTGCGGCCAGGAAGAGGAACTAGGTATTGGGTTTTTGTGTGGGGTAGTCTGCTGTGTTCTATAGTGTTTGGGCATGTGTAGTTTTGTGAGTTTTGACCTGTAGGAAAATCTGGGACAATATATCGTATTTCTAGTTCGTTGTGTTTGCGCGATACGCGCGATACGTGAGTGGGTTCTGCGATCCAGCGTGTCGCGGCGTGTCGCAGTAGTATTAGACGCGTATACACACGTTTCAGCGTATCGTGCACACGCGCGTTTAGTTCGCGATGCGAGTTTCTCGTTTAGTGTCGATATCGCGTTTTGCGAGATATTTGCTTATTTATATGATTTCCTTGTCTAATTTTCAGGTTTGCTGGCAGGGACTACAGACACCGCTACAGAGAGAAACAGGTGGTAGGATTCACCTGGCCGTATGAGGGTACATGGTGGGGCCCGGTATGGTTCCCCTCGGCAAGAAGATCGATGGACTTTGCCGATTGAGCCAAGAGGCGGGCGAGTACCTACCGGTGACAGTACCAATGACTCGGCGGGGATTATGGAGATACCGTTGGGAGTCATGTACGTATGCATAAGTCGAAAGGCGAGGGTCAGAGCTAGGCACTCGTGCTTTTGGGATAGCGTATGATATGTGATCAGGATTTCTGTGTCGATGCTTGGCACATTGTTTTCATGATATTTCTTTTAACATCTTTGTATATATAACAGGGGATTTAGCCGTTGTTATATATACCCTTACACCAATATTAGTGGAATGGGACGCTAATATATGTGTATTGCCCCCATCATATTTATTTCAGCAAATATATATTTAGGATGCTAGAATCTTACTTGAGATTTTGACTTAGGATATCAGGTGATTCATTGAGATTGGATATATGAATGAGATTGCTGATTTGTACATTCGGGATATAGGAGATCTACTCGATATTGTACATTGAGGAGATTTAAGACTTATATGATATGAGAGCCCAACTTGGGGGCTAATTTGAGGAATTGGGTTTTGAGTGTCTTGATTGGATTGTGATCCTACCAGGATGTCAGTTTTCTGTAGAAATGACATATTTCACTCCATACCTCACACTTATCTATTTATGCACTGTTTCATGTATTAGTAGTACCTGTTAGTGTACCCTTCATGATTGCTGCATATCTACATTCTCATATCCCTATTGCATGATTATTGCATACTATTGTCATATCACTATTGCTTCATACATTGGTTGTACTTGCTAGTGTACTTTACATTATTCCGCATTCTTATGACATGTTATTACTGTAAGCGTATATCTTAGATTCATGCTGTACGTACATACCTGCGATTACCTGCATATGTTATTTACTATTCACGAGTTGGCAACCCACCTCCGTTGTGCCACAGGTGTTGCAGGGTGTTCCCCAGAGTAGTCGAGGCAGGCTATTCATCCATCATCTTTTGCTACAGATACCGCATCGGCTCACAGCGTGCTTTTTTGCTTAGGTGGTTTTTGGTGGTTATCTGTATTTTGTATTGTACATTCGTTGTATCCTGTACTCTCCATCTACTATTATGTTGTTGACTTAGAGACTTGGTGAGGACGTTATTGTATATTATTTGTGGATTTATTGTCTTTTATATAGCTTTATCTCTATTGTATTTTAGTTCTTCGCTACGGCGTCGTATATTTGTGGTGGTGATTGTTTTCCGCCACTGGGCATGTATTTGCTCCCGTTTGGGGATGCTTCATTTATATTTATGTTGTACTCATGTTTGGATTAGTTTTTACAAAGGGGGCGTTGCCAAAATTTTAAAGAAAGTTGGACTTTTAAAGAATTTGGGTTGCGATTTCAAATATTTCAAAAACTTTTATTACCTTTTCTGTATTTTCATGGTTTAGATTTCTGGGTTTTGGCTTTCTTTTACTGTGTTACGTCTTTAGGCGTTGCGTAGTATTAGGGCCGTCACGTGCCAATTTTGGGTCGTGACACGGATGGGCTACTATTGGCCCACGATGATTCAGGACTGCCTCGAATATGCGAAGCAATGCCACTCATGCCAGGTTCATGGGGACTTTATCCACCAGCACCCAAATCCTTTACATCCAACAGTGGCTAGCTGGCCGTTCGAAATGTGGGGGACTGACGTAATCGGCCCTATCGAACCTGCATCGTCCAGGGGACATCGATTCATTTTGGCGACAACTGACTACTTCTTCAAATGGGAAGAAGCAATACCCCTGAGGGAAGTGAAGACGGAGAATATCCTCCATTTCTTCAAGACGCACGTCATTTATCGGTTTGGAACTCCGCGACGGATCATCTCCGATAACGGGCCAACCTACAGAAGCCACAAGATCAGCCGCTTCGCGCAACAACACAACATAGACTGGAGATATTCCTCAGTTTATAATCCCCGAGCTAACGGTCTAGCTGAGGCTTTCAACAAGACCTTGACGAAGATCGTGAAGAAGACGGTGTCCCAAAATAAGAAGGACTGGCACGAAAGACTGCAAGAAGCTCTCTGGGCTTATTGAACTACGTTCAAGACGGCCACGAACACAACGCCGTACGCGTTGGTATTCGGTACAGAAGCGGTACTCCCCCTCGAAATAGAATTACCCTCTCTACGAGTGGCAGTCCACTACGAACTGACGGATGAAGAAAATGCTCACCTTCGGCTTGAGGAGCTTGATGCCCTTGATGAAACCCGGCTCATAGCGCAACAAAATCTGGAGGCTTATAAAGCAAAGATGACGCGCTCATATGAAAGATTGACCAGGCCGAGGACATTCCGCCAAGGCGAACTCGTGCTAGTGGTCAAAAGACCTATGATCCCCAATCGCGCCAAGCGGGGAAAATTTGAGCCGAACTATGAAGGCCCATACATTATAGATAAGGTCTACCAGGGTGGATCCTATCTACTCATGGATATGCACAGTGAAAGGCCTTTCAGGCCAATAAACGGTCGCTTCCTAAAGAAAAACTACGCTTAATGAGTCACAGCCTAGGTCAATGATAGACGACGACGACTATGTCCGCTCCCTATCTTCCTAAGCCCAAACTCTATAAGTAGTAGCCGGCCTTCTTCAACAACGGACCGAAACGTCCTTAAACTAATGACGGACCACTACGTCCTAAAACTAGCTGTTGACCGAGATGTCGATAAACTATGGTGGATTGCAGCATCCCAAAGCTGATACTAAAATAAAAAAAAAAGAGAAACAAAGAGAAAACGGTATGTCCATAAGCAAAAAAGGCAAGGATGAAAACCCGAAAGGGCTCCGTGTGTAAAAACAGCAGAGCTACTGGCGAGTGCTTGTGAAAACCCGAAATGGCGCGATCTCGTTATATAAAAAGAAAAAAAGAGGAAAAAAAAACGGTATGTCCATAAGTAATATGGGCACGGATGAAAACCCGAAAAGGCTCCGTGAGTAAAAACAGCAGGGCTGCCGGCGAGTGTTTGTGAAAACCTGAAAGGGCGCAACCTCGTTAAAAGAAACTTGCAGGGTCCCTTCGACCTTGTAAGGAGAAACCACCCGCGTGAGATCCTTACGACTCACAAGGGAACAATACACTTAGGGATCCTCACGATTCCTAAGGAGAAATTACACTTACGGGATCCTCACGACTCGTAAGGAGAACTCTCTTATAGGACCCTCACGGCTCATAAGATTTGAAAGTCTTAAGTTACAGAGACCTAAACCTGTTCTTAAGCAACCCCCACAACCTTCGATATTGCCCTATAAGTGGCTCAATACTAACCCTTGTATACAATCCACGGGCGCGAATAAACATTTCTCTAACCAAGTCCCACCCGTGACTAGGGATATGTCCACATGGTCAACAACCCTTGTAAGTCCTCTCGACTTATAAGGAGAAAACCCTTTTGTAAGATCCTTACGACTTACAGGGGAACGTGCACTTAGGAATCCTCATGATTCCTAAGGAGAAAACACACCTACGAGATCCTCACGACTTGTAGGGAGAAAAACCTTTGTGAGACCCTTACGGCTCATGAAGTCAAAAGCCTTAGTCGACAGGACCCTAACCCTGTTTACTAAGCCACCTTTGTTCGACATCGACAGAGGCAAATGATGATTCGCTTCTGGAAATATCCCAGTCGTAGCAGTGCTGATGCCGAAATCGGTGTCTAATCCCAAGCTTGCGGCAAAAAGCTAGCGAGCCACACATGCATACGAAATAGCCGAAATGATGGGGTGACTTGCAACAAAATCAGCAAATAAAAATGTATGCATGCAAAATAGCCGAAATGATTGGGCAACTCGCAATAAAAAGCAGCGAGTAAAAATAAAATAAACAGCCGAAATGATTGGGCCCCGCGAAAAATAGCCGAAATGATTGGGCAATCGCAACTTTCGCGATATAAAAGCTGAAATGATAGAGCATCGCGGGAAGAAATAAAAAAAACAAACTTATGAAAGAATGAAACTTTCGCCCTACAGGTAAGATCGCATCGATCCCTGTATACAATCCAGGGGCACAAAAAAAAAGGGAGCCATACCTTCCCACCAGGCTCCATCCGAAAGAAAGCCAAGTCTTGACGGTTCACTGACAACTTAGAGACCACTTCAGCATTCGTCTCGATACAGCAGATGAGATGTCAACAACGGCGTTCCTTCGCAGTCCAGCAGGATACGGATACAACGCCGACAAAAGACCTCACGGTCGAAACAAAACAGAGTGACGGTAAAATCCTAGCTCCACCTCAGCATTCGTCCCTTAAGAGCAGACGCAATGTCAACAACGGCGTTCCTTCGCAGTCCAGCAGGATGCAGATACAACATCAACAACCCAAGGTTAAAAAAACGGAGCCACAGCAAAGTCCCTAGTTCCAGGTCCTAACGGTTCACAGGCAACCTAGGAACCACCTGGATGTTCGTCTCGATACAGTAGATGCAATGTCACCCCAGCGTTCTTCCCCCAGCAGGATTCGGACGCGCCAAAGTAAATGAAGCAAAGGCCAAATTCCTAGCTTCACGGTCTTGACGGTAACTCATATAAAACCTGAAAGACTACCGAAGATCATCCCACATGGAGTGGTCACCTCCTCAACGTTCGTCTCGATACATCAGACGAGATATCACCCCAGCGTTCTTTCTCCAGCAGGATTAAGACACGACAATCAAACAACGGAGCCGCGGCAAAATCCCAGCTCCACCGCGATATTCGTCTCGATACAGCAGACGCAATGCCAGCAAACGAAGCAAAGGCCAAATTCCTAGCTTCAGGGTCTTGACAGCAACTCATATAAAACCTGAAAGACTATCGGGGATCATCCCACACCAGTGCGGAGTAGTTATGACTCATCAGGGCTCTCCAAAATGAGCCTAACCTCGAGTAAAAAGCGGAAAGGCAAAATTCCTAACGCTTGCTCTTCCGACGGTCAAACTGCCTAGGAGGATTGCTCGAAGACGTCTTGTCCAGCCCCCGAAGGGATCAGAGACACGACAGTCGCAAGGCTACTCGAACAACAAGGTTGCCTATCGAGAAATACATCAGCCGACGCGACGGTACGATGGACAAAACCCTAGTACCACAGACCCTAACGGACCTCTGTCATAAAGAGCAGAAGTTAACTGTGACGTTAGGATATTCTTGCGAGAAATGCTCGATTCGTCTTGACTCGTGAGGAAAAGCCTTAGGCAGCGGGGATTAAAAAACCTGTTTCCTAAGCACTGGGGCCTACAAGTCGGTCCAAAACGGACTCTTGCATACTATTCACGGACCACACTCTCCAAAGTCGAATCTCGACAAGGAGGGAAACAACCACTTACGAGTCCTCTCGACTTGTAAGAGGAAAAATTCTCTAGTGAGATCCTTACGACTCTCAAGAGAAAACACACTTAGGAGTCCTCACGACCCCTAAAGAGAAAATACACCTACGAGATCCTCTCGACTCGTAGGGAGAAAAGTCTTTATAAGACCCCCACGGCTCATAAAGTTGAAAAGCCTTAGGTAGCAGATCTGAACCTGCTTCCTAAGCCATCACTACTCCCCAAAGTATTCAAGACAGAATGTGCTATATCACCTACAGGTTATGCTTACTTAAGGAATATGCCAATAACAAAGCAGAAAATAAAAGAGAAGAAAGCAGAGAGATGACAGAAGACATTGCAAAAAAAATCTTTATTCATGAATTCAATTAAGTACAAGGCGAATCGTATAAAAGAATAAAGAATGGATACATATTATTCAAAGATTACAAGTGTATAAATGACGCAAAAGCAACTATTGGGAGGGAAGCGTCTTAAGTAGGCCAATCAATTGCTCACGCACTCCCCTCAGCCTCTCGTCATGGTCAGCTGCCGCAGCCAACTCTGCTTCAACCTGATCTCGTTGCTGCAAATAAGATGAAAGTTGCTCCTCGACTGCCTGCTGAGCTGCCCCGTAATTCTGTGCATCCCGCTCGACAACGTCAAGTTGCTGCCTCAGTGTTAACCCGTCAGAGATGCATCGCATAAGGCCTTCAAAGATAACCTTCAACCGTGCAGCATTTGCATCAACCTGAGCATGCAGTCGGGCAGATTTGCTCGAAGTCTCTCCGCACTCCTTACGTTTTAAAGCCGCCTCTTGTTCAAGATGACGGAAGTAAGGAATTCTCTGCTCAACCCACGCAGCCCGCTGAGCGTTCATAGCCAAGACCTCTGGAGCAGGACGTCCAACCTCGAGCTCATATAGGCAGGCTTCGATCTCCCTGCAGTGATTAACCCAAGACTCGACGACGCCTTCATTATGAAAATTTACAAGCGTCGCCAGCATCGGATTAACCTCAGCAGCGAAATCTGCGGCAGATACAGGAGCTCCTGCGTCAAGCTCCTCGACGCATCCGCTCAGCATGCTCAAACTCATCATAGCACCCTTTGAGGATGGACGCCTGGAGAACGGGCCTACCGGCATCATGATGCGGGACTCGAAAGGAACCGGAACCGGAGCGATAGCTGCAAAACGAATCACAATCAGATGACAAACCTAAAAATACAGGAGACTCATGAATAGTAGAGTCTATTATACCGGCTGCAGCAGGTGGCAAAGCCGGGAGGACCGGTGGCGCAACTGATCTCTTATCTCCTCCTTCGATCTGTAGCACTGCTATCAAGGCAAGGAAGAATCAGAAACAAGTTCATTATTGGAAAAAGAAAGAGCTTTAATTGAAAACTATACTCACCAGCGCCACTGGAGGAAGCAAGCTCCGACGGGAAGGAAAAGTGTGGGTGCAACACCTGGTACAAGTGATCAAAAAGCACTCCTGCAAAGACGCAATAATGCAACATCAGTATATAAATCATGCAGCCAAGATAAGACTGATGGGTCACAAGTCCATACCTTCCAGCATTTGCGACGGTGCGAGAGAAGGTAGAGAGGTGGCCACCGTCATGGCGGTAACTAACGGTGCTGTCTCGAGTAGCTTGATATCAGCACCAGCCGCACCTGCATTAGAATCAAGATAAACTTTATTAGGAAAGACTGTGGAATAAAAAAAAAGAGAAGGGCGGTGACCCAAAATTTACCTGATGAGCCGCCAGCCGGAACCGTGACGAGGGTGTCACTTGATGCAACGGTGGCGTCTCCCTCCTCCATGGGCATGGGTTCACCTCCCGTTACCTCATCGCCAGACTCTACAGGATCCGTCATCATGCTCTCGAGGCCGGGAGATGGCGAAGGACCATAGGCAGGGAGAGCAATGATCGAAACGGTGCCCGACTCTTGAGAAAGAGCATCCGTCTCGTCCTCGGCAATCATGCCTGTCTCACCCGCTACCCCCTCGGGCTCAGCGGTCGGGGCCTTCTCGTCCACCACTGCCATGGGTTCATCGGTCACAGCCGCTCCAGCCACTGCTGCCTCAGGCTCGGTTGTAGCAGCCGTCTCATCTGCCGCCACCCCGCGCTCAGCAGTGGTGGCCGTTTCGGGCATAGTAGTCATGACTGTCTCGTCAGCCACTAGCTCAGGCCTGGCGACTACGGTTTCACCGCCTACCGTCGCCTCGGGATCAGCTGCTACTTTCCCCACCGTCCCCTCAAGCTCGACGGTTTCCGCCGCTCCTTCAGTTGGACTCGGCCCTGCAGGACAAGATACATAAGAACCGATAGTTTTACAACTTTTACAACAAAGCCTCGAAAAACACATTACCTGAGGTGGATTGATCGTTAGCTCCCCGAGCTGCACGCACCGCCTGTCTATGAGCAGTAGACAGGGCGACCGGGGGCTCCTCTGAAGGAGTAGCAGCGGGAGTAACAGCGCTTGAGCCCGCTCCCACGGCCAAAGCAGCGCTACGCTCCTTCGCTGCGAGCCTCAAGCGCTTCCTCTCCTCCCGGGCCGTCACGACGGACCTCTTGGAAGCTTCCTTCAGCAAGGCGTCGTCGTCCGCATTCAGACTTGCCTCCAGAGCCTTCAAGGCATCCATCATCGGCTTTTTAAGTAGAGACTCTCGCGGCAGCCCCAAAGAGGCCAGGACTTCGGCAGCTGGCCCGGGGATAATTCCTGCGTTGGCTTGCGAGGCAGGTCTTGTGGTCCCTGCAATAAGACAAAAAAGGTTAGACTGGCCATAAGAAAGGAGAATAAAGACTCAATGATCCGAGACGTACCAACGCCCGATAGAGCGCGTTTCGTTTCCTCCTCCTCGAAGGTTTTGAGGGAAGCAGCGATGGCTTCTTCGTAGAAATGCCTGTTTAAAAAGGAAAAGCGTTAGTCAAAGACAATGATAAAAGCACGATGAAATGAAGAAGAATGCAACTATTGATTACCTGATTGCGCGAGTCTAGCCAACCACGCTTCGAGCCTTGCCGATCGCTCAGAAGCCGCGATGGCGGCTGCCAGATCGATGTCTTCAGGCTCTACGAAGAAACCCTCGTTGCTTCCGTACTCACTTAGGCCTTCGGTAAGAGGGGCCTGAGGCTCTAAGCCGAGCACATCATCAAGAGAAAGAACAGACTTCTTCTTCCTCTTCTGATCCCGGACCCCGGTCGCACCCAAAATCAACCTGCGCTTTGTGGGCACCTTAGGACGGCGGGTCCCGATGTCCGAGCCCACGCCGGACTCCGGCGAAACCACATTCACCGTCTCCACCGGAACACGGGGCGCTGGGGGTACGTCCATGGTATCACGAGGCAATCTGCGCGGAGGGCTCAGCACGCGTGCTTGCTCAGCTCCAGCATCTCTCAGCGGAGGAACGACAGGGATCCTTGGCCTCAGGGGAGCTTTGCGGTCGCTGCCAGGGGGCACACCCTTGCGGTCAACCAATAACCGCTTCACTTCCCAGATGACGGCACCCATCGCGTGCGCGTACCTGGCCCCGTATACATTGAGGGCCCTTGGAATGCAAGTCGGCTCGCTGATGAAGAAGTGGGAGCCCGTGTTCAGCTGCATAAAATGATGTAGTGCACTCCGTATCCCCTCCCTAGTGGCCGCAGGCTCTTCCAAAAACGCCTCCAGTGGGACCTTCTGGTTATAGCTTAGTTGTTGGGCGAACCGATGGGGGTTGTACCTCATGAAAAGCGCCAAGTCATTCTGCCTGAACACCAGGAAGCCCGGCCGGATGGAGTATAAGTGAAGAATCTCACGGGCATTCAATACGGAGGCCCCGTCCTTGAAATTATCACGCAACGCCAACACCGCCTTAGAAGTCTCCAGGCCGATGGTCATGACCTTTTCCGTGAAAGAGATGCCCGCTCCGACCGTGCGCGGACGAAGAAGCAACCCCCTAGCCTCCCGCGGAGACGGATTCACAATAGAAGCGCCAATTAACCGCATGACTCTCGGGAGTCTGCACTTCTCGTAGAACGAGGGCCTCTTGTGAATACCAAAAACCCCGAGCACATGCATTTCCATCCATGAAGTAAAATAGTGCATCGGGAGATTGGCAGGTTGCACCCCCGGTTCATTTGCGTCTGCCGCCACGCTGAGTCCATGGTACAGGTGGGCCAACCCGGCGATTCCAATCGACAACTATATACCAGCCACCATCCGATGCGCTGGGTAGAAGACGGACGGCCTCATGTAGCGCAGGTGCATGGGGAGCGCGAACCAGCATAGCCATAACCCCAGAAACCCGAGAAAGACGGTCTCCTCATCAATACCCGGGGCGGCGATTTCCGATAAGGGCATGACTGCAGCATCGGGGAGGTAAAAACCCTTTTGGTCGTCCTCCAGCACTGGTCGACGATCTAAGCCAAAGCCGATGGGGTCGTCGAGCTTGGCGAATTTTTCTCCCCGTTGTGATAAAATCTCCGGACGAAGAAAGCGGGCGATGAATTCTACAAAACTAACTCCCCGGCCACCCGATTCCAAATAGAGACTTTCATACATATTCAGCACCCTTACCAGGATCGGAAAATGGCGCTGAATAGCATTCTCCGGCGTTAGGCCTATTACCAGCGGCTTGGTGGCGAAGACATATTCATCAGGAGGAAGTAGCTCTTCATAATGCTCCCCCCTCACCGGCAAACCGGAAATCTCAGCAAACTCTTCCAGGGGGATGGAGACTTCCCTGTCCGTCAAAAGAAAGGAATGGGTGGGGATGTCCATTGTTCCACGAATGCCTTAACCCACCATGTCGGAGGAACGAGATACTCGAACAATGAAGCGTAGACTGCGGGGTATAGGCCAATCTTCATCAAATGCGTCTTCTTCGCTGACAAGATGTATCTGGCCCACTGCAAATACCCGGCCGATTGTCGAGGGGTCAATCCAATGTTGTAAGGTTGTCCCCAAGGGCGTGCTTCACCCTGGAATATGCGCCGCCCCAGAATATCCACAGCTGGCGGCGGCTGCACGGGAATGGCAGCAATCGAAGACTGAAGAAGATCCTCCGAATTCCAATTTACGACCTCTACGGCATAGTTCACCGGGGGTGCATCTGCATATGGGATCGATGAGATCGGCTCTGACGGCGTCGCACAAGAAAAACTTCGGCGACCCTTGATTATTTCACTGTACCACCTACCCCACAGATGAAGGTTCTTATACTCCGGGTCGTGATCCTTAATGAGAGCGAGAACCTCCCTGTCCACCGGCTCCTCAGGGAATCCTCCCTCTGAGCGGAAGAATGGGAATGAAAGATCAGCAGACATGGTGCCTGCAAGAAAAAGCGAAATTCAGTTATCAACATCATAAGTTAATTTTAAAAATTCCCACGCTTGGTACTTTAAAATTTATACCACACTGCAATGCAGTGGAAATGGGATCAAAGGGGGACCACAAAATCCAGATGACAATGCATCAGTTAATAAGACAGACTCATCATTGGATGAGACTGTCAATTAATGAGGAGATCCTCAAAAGAATATTCTCATTAAATGAGAAATCCCTTGAGACAAGGAGAAAATCTCCCTTTTCAGAGTAAAGCTCCGTCACAGAGTGACACTTGTCAAACTCTGGTCACAAGTGAATAAAATTCCTTAAAAGAGCCTAGCTCTGTAATAATGATGGAAAAATCCATCAAAGGAACAATTAATTTCTAAAAATTAAAGTTTGGGATCTTCAAGATCTATGAAGAACTCTTAAGAGTTCATCATCAGAAGATCAAAAGATCTATATTCTGCCAGTGAGCAAAGCTCTGTTCATGGGTTAAGAAACCCTGAAATAAATTCTTAAGAGCAAAGCTCTGTTTGTGAACCCCAAAGGGGATTTCTTTAGATCAAAATATCTATAAGAGCAAGGCTCTATTAATTAAGAATAATTTAATTTAAGTTAATTTTTACCTAAAATTTTTCTAAAGTTCCGACTCTGAAAATGAGAGCAAGGCTCTGAAGTTCTTGAAAATGAGAGCAAGGCTCTGAAGAAAATAAAATTCTTGAAGATGATAATCATCTGCTGAGGACCAAGGGTCCTATTTATAGGCGCTTAAGCGCCTCTTCAACTCCTGAGTTGATCCAACGGTCTGGATCTTGCCACCGATGCACTCATGTGTGCGCCACGTGAGCGCAACGGTGGGGGGGCATTTGTTTCCCCCAATCAGAGCAAAGCTCTGTTTGAATTTCAAATTCAAAAGGTGAAGCAACGCTTCAGATCCATTGCGCTGCGCACAGAGCGCCACGTGTCAAAAGCAGACACGCCAGCGCAAGGGGCGCTGCGCCCAAGGCAGCGCACCCCAATCAGAGCAAGGCTCTGTTTTAAAATTTAAATTTTAAAAAATAAAGGAAGCAACGCTTCAGATAACTTGCTCTCTGCACCGCGCGACACGTGTCAGCGCAGTTGCGCTGCGCACTGCGCCGCGCGACACGCGTCAGCGCAGTTGCGCTGCGCGACACGTGTCAGCGCAGTTGTGCCGCGCTCTGCGCTGCGCGACACGTGTCAAGTGCAGGTGCACTTGCGCCAACTGCGCCAGCACTAAAATTTAAATAATAAATTATTTAATTAATTAGTATTAAAATTCTAGAAAGATCTTTCCAATCTTATAAGAAGATTGTCTTCTGTAAAACAGAGGCCTTAGGATCAAAGATCAACGGTGGGGAAATATCCCCAGATCAATCAGAGAAAGATCTCTGTAACTAACCTAACAAACTAATTGGCCCTATATAAGGGCCCTAGACTCCAAGTCTCAAATACAGAAATAGAAAAATGGTAGAACTCTGAAATTTTTTGAAAGGGAAGCCTTTGAAGAAAGAAGATCATCTTCTTCAAGGTAAAGAATTTGATTCTCGAAAAAACAGAGATAAAATACCTCACAAAAAAGAAGAATTTCTTCTAAAAAGATCAAAGATCTAAGAACAAGATCAAGATCTTCAATAAAAAGAAAAAGATCAAAAAAGATCCAATCATAAAAGATAAAAGAAGCAATTTACTTCATTATTCGATCTTTTGATCTATATAAAGGCACAGCCTTTTGATGAACCACTGGTTCTTGAATCTTGAGGCAGACCTCTTTAGAACTAGAAAGATTCTTTTCTTTGATCTAAATTTGATCAAGATGCGCTCTGCGCTATTGGACAGTGCCCTGTACTCTTAATTTGCGTTGTTGCGCTCCTTGGACTGGCGCAAGTCACCAGAGAGCGCCACGTGTCAATCTGGGCCTTGCGCTCCTAAAAACAGAGCGCTGCGCTCTTGAATTGGCGCACTGCACCAGTGCGCGCCACGTGTCAGCAGCGCACTAGCGCAGCGCAGCGCACTGCGCTAACAGACTTGCGCTCAGCAGAGCGTGACACGTGTCACCTCCACGTGCGCTGGCGCCTTGCGCTCTTTAATTGGCGCAAAGCGCCTGACAGGCCACGTGGCACATTGTCAGACCACTAAATGCTGTGCATTATTAAGAAAGGGCAGAGCCCAATTAAAAGGTCTAATAGACCAATTTAAATGCTATGCATTATTTAAAAAGGGAAGAACCCAAGTAAGGTCTAACAGGCCAAATATAAATGCTATGCATTTAATTACAGAGCCCAATGCTAAGCATTATAAAGGGGCAGAGCCCAAATAAAAGCCTAATAGGCAAAACATGAATAAAATGTTCAACATTTTAAAATGGACTTGGCCCAATTCTGTCCATAAGCCCTCAATTTAAATTGAACTGAGCACAACCGCTCTCCCAATCAATTTACACCCGGTTCGAGGGTACATCTCTGAACTCCTCTGATATCTGTCGTTGTAATCCTTCAACGTCGTCAGAGAGGTGACGGGTCCCGACGGCCATACATTCCATCGACCACCATGCCTCTAAACTGGAAAGTCGACCGCAATGTCTCTAAACTAAACAATAGAGCCCAAATGCTCTCTTGTTGGATCTAAACGATCCCGTTAAGTCGATCTTAGTCTCAAATTAGACTAACGTGTCCTTAACAAACGTTTAAGTTGATCTTAGTCTCAAATAAGACCAACGTATCCTTAAACCAACCCCCAAACCCAAATCTAAGAATATACGGATTTGGACTAATCCATGTCCTACGGGCGACAACATAAATTAGTCTCCGTATACAATCCACGGGCAACCACAAACAAAACAAACACCCCCGACACGAAGTGAGCATCTGGAGAAGGAGAAAGTTGTTACCGCGATGCGGTAGCGTAATTAACTGCAGGGGCTTGCGCCTGCAGGGAAGAGCGTCCCCACAATCAAAAACTTTCGAACGAGGGGGAATCTGACGAAGTCTGCTACATCGGACGCATCCGTCTAAACCTCCGATACATGGTACCATAAATCAACTTGGCATCCTCGGAGAGGTAGACAGATAGAACCAAATAGCATCTGCCCCGAATCTCAGGCGAGACGAACATACGCGGTTGCGTCTCCGTGATTCGGAGGGGAACAGTGGCCCTTTTCGACGGGAAGTCCGACCCGAAGGACCACTTGGACGCGTTTATGGCAGGAATGAGTTTCCAAAACAACTCAGATGCGGCTCAATGCCGAGATTTCCCCACCACCCTCATCCGAGCTGTCCGGGATTGGTTTCGAGGGCTCGCGCCGCGCTCGATCTCTACCTTTGACGAGCTGGCGACCTAATTCCTCGGTCATTTCATCGGTAACCGACGAAAAAAAATGCCGGTCGATTACCTGTTCACCATCAAGAGCGGAGACATAGAATCCTTCAAAGGGTACGTCACCCGCTTCTACAATGCCCTTCTAGAGGTTCCCGAGCATCGCGACGAAACGGTTATCACCACCCTGAGGTCAGGTCTTAGGCACAAAGAGTGGTTCTGCTCTTTTGCATTAGCACAACCTAGGACCATGGTCGAAATAAAAGCATGGACCGAGCGAGAAATTCAATTCGAGTTAGAGGTGAACGCCAACCTGCCCCAGGGAGATCAAGCGGACCGGAAAAAACGAGACAGAGAGGACAAAAAGAAAACCGACCCTCCAAAACCCTATTCCCCGAGATTCCATGAGTACACTCCTGTGAACATCTCCCAGAAAAAACTGCTAGAGGAGGCTAAAGGCGAGAGGTTTTTAAAGATCCCGCCGGCAACCCAAAGGGCCGGCAAGCGGCTTCGGGACCCATATTGCGCTTACCACAGGTCACAGGGACACTCGACCGAGAGTTGTAAAAAACTCCGTGACTATATTGAGGAACTGATCCTCTCTGGCCACCTGGCGAAATACCCACGAAACAAGCGGTAGGAGGAACAAGAACAAAAGGACCAACCCCCTCCCGGGGAGTTAACAATCGGACAGATCATGGTCATTTCGACGCATCCGACTTTGGACAGGGAGGGGGACCACCGCCCCGTACCAGTCATGGCGATAAGTGATCCTCCCCATAAGAAGCATAGGAAGGATGACCCAATCACCTTCATCGATGAAGACCTTCATGGCACATCACTCCCACACAATGACCCCCTTGTGATAGCAGCCCGAGTTCACCATTACGAGGTCTGGAGAATATTGGTTGATTCAGGGAGCTCAGCGGATATCCTATTCTACGACTGTTTCTAGCATATGGGATTAGGTCCCTCCGATCTCCAACAGACCTCTCATGTCCTCTCCGGGTTGACCAACCATTCCATCCTGGCCGATGGTTCGATCACCCTCCTCCTCAATATTGTGGATGCTGGCCAAATGCGAACCATTTCGTTGAACTTCCCATTGCCAAGATTTCGTTGTCCTATAACATCCTCCTTGGACGCCCTACCTTAAACGCCCTTCGGGCTCAGATCTCAACTTACCACCTCGCGCTCAAATTCTCTTTAGATAACGGGGGGATAAGATGCGCCTATGGAGACCAGCAAACTGCCAGGATCTGCCATGCCTCAACATCTCCTGCCGGGGATAAGGGTGACAAATTTGAAGATAAGCATGATCCACAGGGCACCTTGGACACACGCGGCGACCGAAAGGAAATCCGAGGCGCGCCGGTGGAAGCGTAGCGGAAGTTCCCCTCAAAGAAGGGGTCGATGGCCAGATTGTCCATATCGGCTCTCTCTTGATAGGGGGTGTTCGCGATGACCTGATTTGGTTCCTCCGGAACAACTCGGATGTGTTCTCTTGGACACCGACGGACATGCCCAGGATCGATCCCAAGGCAATCTCCCACAAGCTCGGGGTCGACCCGAAAGCCAACCCAATCTGACAAAAGAAGAGAAGTTTCACACCAATAAAACAAAGCGATAGAAGAGGAAGTGGACTGATTGCTCGCTACCGACTTCATCAGGAGCCTGGAATACTCGGATTCGCTGGCGAATGTGGTTATGTTCAAGAAAGCGAACAGGAAATGACACATGTGCGTCGATTTCATGTACCTGAACATGGCTTTCCCCAAAGACAACTACTCGCTTTCTCGGATAGATTAGCTTGTAGACAGCTCAGCCGGTCATGAATTACTAAGCTTCATGGATGCCTTCTCCGGTTATAATCAGATCCGAATGAACCTGGCCGATGAAGAGCTGATAGCCTTTACCACGGATTGGGGAGTATACTGCTACAGGGTAATGCCCTTCGGACTCAAGAACGCCGGAGCCACATACCAGCGACTGGTCAACAAACTATTTAGACCACAAATTGGGGAAAACATGGAAGTCTACATCAACGACATGCTCATGAAATCCACTTCATCGGCTGGACACACACCAGACCTTGCCGAAACATTTAACGTACTGCAAAAATACAAGATGAAGTTGAATCCAGCCAAATGTACGTTCGGCGCCACAAGAGAAAAATTCCTTAGATTCATGGTTACCCACCGAGGAATCGAGGCGAACCCAGAGAAGATCAGCGCCATAATTAACATGGCGATGCCCAAAAGCAATGTCGATATCAAGTGACTCACCGAGAGGTTGGCTGCCTTAAGTCTCTTTATGTCCAGATTTGAGGGAAAATGCTTCCCTTTCTTAAGGATCCTAAGGAAAATCCCCAGGTTTGAATGGTCCGAGGAATGCCAAGACGCTTTAGAACAACTCAAGGCACACCTAGCGACCCCACCACTTCTCATCAGACCGGTCGAAGGCGATGAGCTATTACTATATCTGGTCATCTCTGACCAGGCCACAGGCTCAGTGCTCGTCAGAGAGTTCGAAGGAATGCAGAAACCGGTCTACTATATGAGCCATGTTTTTAAGGACGCGGAAACCAGATACCCGACCATAGAAAAAATAGTCCTCGCACTTGTCATCACGTCCAGGAAACTACGACACTATTTCCAGGCACACACAATCATCATCCTCACTGAACGACCTTTAGGGAATAGCCTCACCTCCCCCGAATCATCAGGCCGATTAGAGAAATAGAGGTGGGAGCTGTCCCAGGTCGACATCAAATACCGACCCAGATAGGCAATTAAAGCACAAGTCTTAGCCGATTTCGTTGTCGAGTGCACCATTCCCACTAAGGAAGGAACGACGACTCAGGGCCCTAACCCACGGCCCTCGGTCGAGGAAGTGACCAGCCAAATCCCGGACTGGGTACTCTATGTGGACGGATCCTCCACAGAGGAAGGGTGTGGGGATGGCCTGATCATCCGCGGCCCGAATGAAGCGGAAATGGAGTACACTTTGAGACTTAGTTTTAAAGCGTCAAACAACGCGGCAGAATACGGGGCCTTATTAGCCGTGCTACGAATCACCTCCAGTGTAGGGCTGAAGACCATCCGAATAAGCAGCGACTCCGCACAGGTCGTCGGCTAAGTAACAGGGCGTTTCGAAGCCCGGGAACCACTCATGATAAAATACCTGGCGGAGGTAAGAAGGCTTCAGAGAAAATTCGACGAAATTCAATTGGAGCAGATTCCCAGAAATCTGAACACCAAGGACGATGCCTTGAGAAAACTTGCCTCTTTCTATTCAACCAATCACAAGCATCCTCATCGAAGTCTTGCCATGACCCAGCGTGGAAGATGGAGAGGCAATGCTCTAAATATACACGACCCAAGAAGATGCCCCGGATTGGAGAAAGCCCATTGCAGAATTTCTGAAAGATAGGGTTCTTCCGGAAGACCGGGCCAAAGCTCGTCGGCTTTGAGCAAAAGCTCTCCATTTTGTATGGAGCAAAGAAAACCTATACAAAAATTCGTACACTCAACCTCTGCTCCGATGCATCGATCCCTACGAAGCAGACTACATCTTATGAGAAATACACGAAGGGGTCAGAGGGGCGCATCAAGGGGCCCGCGGCCTGGTCCAAAAGACACTGCTCCAAGGGTATTATTGGCCGGGATAACATCAAGATGCCGAGAAAATGGGCAGAAGATGAAAGAGCTGTCAACTCTTCGGCAACATCCCTCATCTCCCCGTCATCGAACTAACGCCACTCGATTCCCCTTGGCCATTTGCGCGGTAGGGATGGATACGGTAGGCCAGCTCCCCTCCAGCATGGGTTGACACAGGTACATCCTTTTCACCGTAGACTACTTCACAAAGTGGATTAAAGTCATGCCTATCAGGAAACCGGACGCCGCCTCTACGATAAAATTTCTGCAGAACAATATGATCTCCCGATTCGGAATCCCAAGGTGCATCGTCACCGACCATGGAACCAACTTCAAGAATGACAAAGTCAAAGAATTTTGCAACGATAATCACATATTATTGAAGTTCGTTGAGGTTGCCCATCCCCAATGCAATGGGCAAGCCGAAATAACGAACCGAAGCGTTATTTGAGGGCTCCGAGCTCTCTTAGAAGGAAGGCAAGACGGATGGGTTGAGGAACTGCCTCGGGTACTATGGGCACTACAAACGTCGAGAAAAACACCCACAGGAGAAACCCCGTTCAGCCCCTGCTACGGTACCGATGCGATGGTCCCCACGGAAATTAGATTGCCCAGTTATCGGGTCGAGCACTTTGACGACGAGGCGAACACCTTGGCGCTACGAAGTAACTTGGACATCTTATTAGAAAAAACGAGATCGGGTGCAAATCAAGATGGCCGCCTATCAGCATTAAACTGCCAGCTACTACAATGCTTGAGGCGGGGATTTAGCCTTCAGGATAGGAGACCTGGTTTTATGATGAAACGAGTTCGTAGACCAAGTGAAGCTACATAAGTTCTCTCCGAAATGGGACGGGCCCTTCCTCGTGACAGAGGCACTGCCCGGTGGAGCCTACCGCCTCTAGGACTCTAAAGGGCGCAATTTTGCTCGGCCATATAACGCCGAAAAGTTTAATTTGTACAGATAAACATGTACCCCTTTTTCGAATAATATAATTTCTTTCCACATCGACTAAATTTTCCAAACTAAGTCTTTATGAAAGATAGAAATCAACACCGACCCGTAACCCAACCCTTCCTTCTTTTCCTCGGCCCGAGTTAGGGGGTGTAGGGTGTTTTTTGTCACCCCATTGAGATGGGAATACGCGTCGCTTGTCAGGCATACTACAGATTCCCCCTGCCTAGGGTAGGCGGGGGTTTATTAATTATGGGGATCCGAATCTCCAGCAGCCACGGACTAAGCTGCCGTTAATTACCCCTCGCATTTTGAGCGAAGGAACCTTCGATTGACGGGTCAAACTGGTCATGCAAACTCAATGTGTAGTGTGCGTGTGTTGTATTTTAAGGGGTCTTGGGTATATCGAGGGCCTCGCAGAGTTTATGGGGGTCTCGCTATCCGGGGAAAGTGTTGTGGAGTGTGTGTGTGTGTGTATAAAGGTCAATAGTGTCCAAAGGACGCATGGGCGCTTGCGCCTCATGTGCCCAGCACGAGGGCGCTGGGCACTAGGCGCTGGGTGCCGGCGCCTCACGCGCTCGGCACGTGGGCGCTGGGGCCTCACGCGCCCGGCACGTGGGCGCTGAGGCCTCACGCGCCCGGCACGTGGGCACTGGGCGCCTGCGGAAAAAAGTGGCTTAGCTCCTGTACTGGGAGATGTACTCCCAATTGACTTTTGGAGTTAAACTCCTAAAAGAAAGACAAAGGGACTTAGCCGTTGCAGTAGGAATTGTACTCCTAATTGACTTTTGGTGTTGAACTCCTAAAAGGAAAGATATTATATATATATATATATATATATATATATATATATATATATATTGTGGAGTTAAACTCCTAAAAGAATTTCGAAGATGATGAAAGGGAACCCCTTTCTTGTCCCTTGAGCCCTGGGTTTTCATTTGAGCCTTGGATCTTTCCTAAGGTGGGATTTTTGGAGATGGGTCTCCTTCTTCCTTCTCTCTGTTGGCTGGATCTTGGAGGAAAGGGGGGTGAGGCTTAAAAATCACCCCTTTTGTGGATTTGATGGGAGATCTGAGTTCCCTTCAAGGGTTTTATGGTGAAAAACTATTTCTTTTTGGAATAAGAAGAGTTAAACTCTTGATTTAATTCAAAAAAAGGGAAGAAGGTTTAGAACCTTGAGGAAGGAGAAGGAGGCACAGAAACCCTAGATTTTGAGGGGAATGAATTATTATTGTCTTTCATTTCATTATCATGTTGCCTTATATAGGCTTACAAATTTAAATATAGCCCCTTGGGCTTTACAAAATGGCATTTTCCCCATCCCATACCACATGTACTTATTTCTTTTTGCACATGAGCTACGAGCTTTACAAAAATTTGGCTTTTCGCCCATTTATTTTACATTCATGCAGGAAAATTTCATCAAACTTATTTATTACATAATTTTCTTCTTGGCATGGGGGAGGCCAGCCACTTCATGTTCGGGCTTGACTTGGGAATGGGCTCACTTGGCCTAGGCTTGGACCCGTTTAGCTTGGGGTTGACTTTGATTTTGACTTGGTCAACCGGTGTGTAAATTTTGGCCCCAACAAAGTGCCCCCCATCAATAAATGCACACCGCGTATATGGATTGTATGAATAAAATTGATGAATCTTCTTTCGCGTAGAGGTGAATTGATTTGGTTCCCGCTTTTGGGGAGGCTCGCACTGCTCTTTTTACGACATAGACGGTCGATGCTTGACATGTCTCCGAGATGGAGTGTCGCTGGTTGACGTGTCCCCAAGGCGGAGTGTCTGTGTTGGACGTTTCCCCACGGCGGAATGTTTGTATGTAACGTTTCCCCAGCACGGAGTGTCGCTGGTCGACGTTTCCCCTGCACGAAGTGTCTGTGGTTGACGTTTCCCTGGCACGGAGTGTCGTTGGTTGACTTATCCCCGAGGAGGAGTGTCGCTAGTCGACTTATCCCCGAGGCGGAGTGTCGGTTTGACGTTTCCCCATCATGGAGTGTCTCTAGTTGACGTGTCCCCGGCATTGAGTGTCACTGGTCGACGTTTTCCCGGTACGGAATGTCGCTGGTTGACTTATCCCCGAGGCGGAGTGTCTGTTTGACATTTCCCCGTCACAGAGTGTTGCTGGTCGTCATATCCCCGAGGTGAAGTGTATGTTTGATGTTTTCCTGGCATGGAGTGTCACTGGTCGACGTGTCTCCGTCCTGGAGTGTCGCTGGTTGATGTTTCATCGGTACGGAGTGTCGCTGGTCGACTTATCCCCGAGGCGGAGTGTCTGTTCGACATTTCCCTAGCACGGAGTGTCAACGGTTGACATATCCCCAAGGCGAAGTGTCTATTTGACGTTTCCCCGGCACAGAGTGTCACTGGTCGACGGGTCCCTGGCACGGAGTGTCGCTGGTCTACGTTTTCCCGACACGGAGTGTCGCTGGTCGACCTATCCCCGGCATGGAGTGTCGCTGGTCGACTTATCCCCGAGGCGGAATGTTTGTTTGATGTTTTCTCAGCATTGAGTGTCGCCGGTTGACTTATACCCGGCATGGAGTGTCGCTGGTCGACTTATCCCCGGCACGGAGTGTCGCTGGTCGACTCATCCTCGAAGCAGAGTGTCTGTTTGACGTTTCCCCGGCACGGAGTATCGCTAGTTGACGTGTCCCCAGCATGGAGTGTCGCTGTTCGACTTATCCCCAGCATGGAGTGTCGCTGGTCGACTTATCCCAGGCACGGAGTGTCGCTGGTCGACTTATCCTCGAGATGGAGTGTCTGTTTGACGTTTCTCCGGCACGGAGTGTTGCTGGTTGATGTGTCCTAGGCACGGAGTGTCGCTGGTCGACTTATCCCCGGCACGGAGTGTCGCTGGTCGAATTATCCGTGGCATGGAGTGGCACTGGTTGACTTGTCCCCGAGGAGGAGTTTCTGTTTGACATTTTCCCGGCACGAAGTGTCGCTAGTTGACGTGTCCCCGTCACAGAGTGTCGCTGGTCGACTTATCCCCGGCACAGAGTGTCGCTGGTCGACTTATCCCTGATGCAGAGTGTATGTTTGACGTTTTCCCGGCATAGAGTGTAGCTGGTTGATGTGTCCCTGGTACGGAGTGTCGCTGGTTGACGTGTTCCTAGAATGGAGTGTCTCTGATCGACGTATCCCCGAGGAGGAGTGTCTGTTTGACGTTTTCCCGGCACGGAGTGTCACTGTTTTTGATGTAGAGGCCATTGTCGGAATTGGTTGGCCTAATTTGTTTTAGGGAGGATCCAATCTGTCCGGAAGGACTTTTGATCTTGGAGGCGCTTCCGGATGGGACTTTAGTTTGATTTGTCCGATTCCTGCCTTGTTTGGCAGGACTCTTGAATTCGAGGCATTGCAGCGTGGGATTTAGAATTTGGAATTTGGGATTTTGTTTAGCATCAGCATCGCTACATTAGAATGTAGTACCAGGAGCAAATCATCATTTTCCGTAAGAGAATTTTGGGATTTTGGTTTTGGTTTGGCATCAGCATCACTACACTGGAATGTGGTACCAGGAGCGAATCATCATTTTCCATGAGGGGATTTTGCTCGTTCCTATTTTAACAACTTAGGGGGTCATCAGTTCGTTGTTTAACGGCTTAGAAGTCATCTGTTCTCAGTTTAACGACTTAGAGGTCATCTGTTCCCAGTTTAATGACTCAGGGGTCTATTAGATCGAAAGTTTGGAATTTTGGGGTTGGGGTCAGCATAAGCATTGCTAACACTGAAGCACAGGTGCCATGAGAAATTCACCATTTGCCTTTGCCTGTTGGGGAGTGATGGCTTAGGTGACAGGTTTAGGTCCCTATCACTTAAGGCTTTTCAATTTTATGAGCCGTAAGGGTCCCATAAAAGCATTTTCTCTCTATGAGTCGAAAGGATCTCATAGGTGTATTTTCTCCTTAGGAGTCGTGAGGGCCCCCAAGTATGTTTTTCCCTCATGAGTCATAAGGATCCCACAAAAGTGTTCTCTTACGAGTCGAGAGGATCTCGTAAGTTTTGTTCTCCTCATGTATCGTGTGGACACATGAATGGGTCTTTCCTAAATAGAGCTTAATTACATGGGCGGAGACCGGCCGTGGGGCTTGTGGTTGTGGTGGGGTATGGGTGTGATGAGAATTATTTAAACCTGTGGATTGTATACGGTAGTCAACTTAGGGACCAACCGTAGGGCTGGGAGAATTTTGGTTGGCGTCTGCATCACTGCACTGGATTATGGTACCAGGAGCGACTCATCATTCGCTATTTGGGGATTTGTATTTTAGTTGGCGTCTGCATCGCTACACTGGAATATGGTACTAGGAGCGACTCATCATTCGCCGTTTGGGAATTTGAATTATTTTTTTTACCGCGATTGCTCCACCATTTCATCTTTCCTTATCGTGAAGGTCGCGATTGCCCTATCATTTCGGCTGTTTATTCACGGTTGCCCCATCATTTCGGCCCCCTTTTATTAATATTTTTTTTTATTTATTTACACATTTTTTTACATTCCCAGTTTAACGACTTAGAGGTCGAATGTTCCCAGTTTAACGACGTAGTGGTCCTCACCGTGCACTTATTCCAAAATCCTTGGACTTTGATCTCATGGTGCTTCAATGCTCTCTTTGTCCTTTTGGAGAGACATTCACATGTGTCATGTAGAAATTGCGATGAACTGGGTCATTTTCTGGAGCGGGCGATTGAGCCGATTTCCCCAAGAAGGTTTTGGTCTTCGTTCGAATGGAGCGGACGATCGTAGCTTGGTTTTCTGCTAACGCGTCTTTAGCCAATGAGACCACTCCGTAATTGTATTGTTTTTCCACCAAATTCTTGAAAACAAAGCTGTCTTCAAAGATATGACTCACCATTCTGTGATACGGGCAGTATAAAGGATCACTAGTCATGTTTGCTTCATATGGTCTTTTTGATTTTGGCAATTGCAGACCATTTCTCAGGGCGTCCTCGAATATTTTACGGACTCTGTCCCTTCTGAAAGAATAGACCTTATTCAATTTCTCTTCCAGGGGCGATTCTCCTCCCCCTCCCAACATTGGTTTTCGAGGCTGGTCGGCATTAGGCCTGCCTGCTCCTCACCTACTTTGATCGACAGATACATTAGTGGATTCAGTGTCCTTGGGAGGCCTACCTTTGCGGTTGTCGTTCTCCGGATATTTGGACTTGTTGTTATATTGGTGGTTTAGAAGAGAATCGGGGCCCGCAGGTTCCAGCATCTGGACTCTTTTAATTATGTCCTGGAGAGTTTCACTTCACTTAGCCGTCTTGGTTTTGGTAACCACAGGCCATTTTTCAGAGCATCTTTGAATATTTTGGGAATTTTGTCTCTTCTGAAAGAGTAGATCTTATTTCTCCTTTCCTCCATGTAAGTCGACGTTGTACACCCCACGAGTTGCGGGGAGGCGGAATAGGTAAAACAATCATTTTGTTTAAAACAACATCGACTAACCGAAATGATCTTTGCTAAACTCTAACTAACACTATCATAGGAGTAGTTAGCTACTATGAAAGAAGATTATACCTAATGAACCAAGTCCTTCTTCTTCTCGTTAACCACCTCCTTGTCGGCCTCCTCTTTGTAATAGACGATCCACCCGAGAGCTTCTACTCCAAGCTTTGCCTCTAACTTAAGGAAACTAGGTTACTCCAATTTCTAATCAAAGTCACCTAGGGAATATAGAGTGTGATTATGGATTAACAAGTCTTACTAATCCTTGATCTCAACACATGAGAGGTTAGGATTAGGGTTTGAAGAGAGAGAGCTTGAGGAGAGAGAATGTGAGAGTGAGAATGATATGAATTCTTTCTCATTTACAATATATGATGAAGCATAAAGAATATCAAATAAATCAATTAAATGATATTAACAACCATGCTTCATTTAATATATGCACTGAATCATCAAGTGAGACATTAAGCAATAAATGCTTCATTAACTCTCTTGAATGATTCATCTAATGAGTCACTAATCCATTAATGCAAATGCCACCTTAGCCCTCCAAGTCATCATCCTTCTAGAAGCTCCACGCCAAATTACGAGAACGCCCCTCCTATCCGTGAAAACACGGAAAAACTTTAGACTGTATAAATCTAATAATCCGATACTAGAATCTGGCTTAAACCAAAGCCGTCTAGTAAAAACTGTCCGAACATCGTACGTGCGTAAAAACACGTATGCGTCCGAACCCTTGTCGTAAAACCATACGACTTCTATATCGTTTCTCCCGGAGCAGGGAAACTCTCTGTGTGGGACTCTAAAGACTCGACTACTACGCTGGCAGTGGCTTTAACCACAGACCGCAAGCGGCACTAGCTGTACGTAACAGTCCCCAGGTTGATGTCGATAAGAAGGCCGATGAGGAAACCCATCCGAACTCCTACTGAGCCTGATGTGACAATCTCCGAACAGTCCGGTCTGTTCGTCTAGGACTATCGCATATCGGGCCTAGGGGGCGGCAAGCGTCGGTCCCCTAAAAGCGGTATAAGTCGTGTCGGAGCGAAGCCCATTACACCTTGAGAAACTACTGGAAAACCTACCAGTAAATCTCGCTTGCCCTGGCCAGGGACTTTGCGTAATGGCTCTCCAGACACAGCGCGATATCAACTCCCAATACCGGGAGAGACGAATCCTGTCTAACCGCCACTGCCTCCAAGTGCTTGGGTCTGCACCCAACTGCTACCTGTTTGCACGACTCTGATGAGCCGTGGTAGGGTAGCAATCTAAGAACAGTGGGACACACTCGAGGTGAAGCAGCAGTGTCAAGTCTGCGAACTATGCTGTACTAATGTCACCTGGGAACTGTTAACTAACGACGGGTATAATACCAACCAACAGTTTTCCGCGAGTCCTGTCCGGTGTACCCGTAACCCAACGAGCACCTGTATACTATCTCCAGTACGACGTACTGATGGCTGTGGGACAGACCATCTCCCCAGCTGGGATGAGAAGTGAACACACTAGTCTACTCCGGAGTATCGATACCCTGTCCCGATAATCCTACGACTAGGGACCTGAAAAAGGATGTGCTTGTAGACTACCCAGCCCCCCACTAGTGTGACTGCCATCACAACGCTGGTAGTCAAGCAAGATCCTAAGGGCTCTATCAATACGTACATACATATTAAGATAGATATAACCAAGTAGCATACTACCATGTTTAGCAAGACTGTTAATATAACTGTAAATATCCCAAGCTTCCATTAAGTAATATACAAGCTAGTATGATACAATAATGGCCCCTAGGGCATATACACTAACAATCTCCTACTTGCACTAGAGCCATGTACTGGCATATCGAAGACCGATCATCTCGAGTAGCCTCTCGAACTGAATCTGAGGTAAGGCCTTAGTGAATGGATCAGCAGTGTTCTCCTCTGTAGCAACTCTCCGGACATCGATCTCCCGGCGATCTATGATCTCCCTGATCAGGTGATTCCGCCTTAAAATGTGTCTGGACTTCTGATGGGACCTGGGTTCCTTCGCTAAAGCTATAGCTCCTTTGTTGTCGCAATACAGCGGTATTGGATCAACAATAGTAGGAACCACCTGAAGTTCTGTGAGGAACTTCTTCATCCAGACCGCTTCTTTTGCGGCATCGCAAGCAGCAATATACTCCGCTTCCATCGTCGAGTCAGCAACGGTGTCCTGCTTGGAACTCTTCCAGCACACCGCCCCTCCATTGAGGGTAAAGACATAACCTGATATGGATTTGGAGTCATCTTTATCACTCTGGAAGCCGGAATCAGCAAGGGCCTCGATCTTGAGGTCTTTTCCGCCGTAAACTAAGAACATCTCCTTAGTCCTTCTCAGGTACTTGAGAATGTTCTTCACTGCTATCCAGTGCTTCTCCCATGGGTCTGACTGATACCTGCTTACCACGCTCAGTGCGTAAGTTACATCTGTTCTGGTGCACAACATCGCATACATTATAGAGCCTACCGCAGAAGCTTAGGGTATAATATACATGCGATCCCTTTCCAAATCAATCTTGGTAGACATCTCTTTGGAGAGGGCGATTCCGTGACAAGCCGGTAAATTACCGCGCTTAGAATCTTCCATACTGAATCTTTTCAGTATAGTGTTGATATACCTGGACTGCGAAAGTCCCAATATCCTCTTTGATCTATCACGATAGATCCGGATCCCCAGAATGTAAGAGGCATCACCCAGGTCTTTCATGGAGAACCTGTGTGACAAGAATCCTTTGACAGATTGTAGCATAGGAATGTCATTTCTTATTAATAGAATGTCATCCACGTACAAGACGAGGAATACAACGGTTCGTGCTACAATTTTACTATATATACATGGTTCATATGGATTTTTGATAAAGTCATATTCTTTGACCGTTTCATCAAAACAGATGTTCCAACTCCGCGATGCCTGCTTCAGTACATAAATGGACTTAAGCAACTTGCACACTTTCCCGCTGCTCCCACTCTGATTGAAGCCTTCTGACTGATCCATATAGACGCACTCTTCCAAATTACCATTTAAAAAAGTCGTCTTTACGTCCATCTGCCAGATCTCATAATCATGGAAGGCGGCAATAGCAAGAAGGACCCGAATGGATTTGAGCATAGCCACTGGAGAAAAAGTTTCGTCATAGTCCAAACCAGGTCTTTGAAGAAAACCCTTTGCAACAAGTCTAGCCTTATAGGTTTCCACCTGTCCATCTACACCAATATTTTTCTTGAAGATCCATTTGCATCCTATGGGTTTTACCCCATCTGGAGCAAAGTCCAAAGTCCATACTTTGTTGGTGTACATGGACTCCATTTCGGTCCGCATTGCATCTAGCCATCGTACCGAGTCGCCGCTCTGGATGGCTTGATGGAAGCTAGTAGGTTCATCATCATCAATGACGCAATCCTCTCCATCCCCTTATATGAGAAAACCGTAGTATCTCTAAGGCGGATGAGACGTCCTACTACTCCTGCGGAGGGGTGCAGGAATGTCATGTTCTTCTTGAACTACTGGTTCTACCAAACTTTCAGTAGTAGTTTGTGGTTTTGGAATTTCTTCCAGTTCTATTGCGCTCCCACTTGTTTCCTTTTCTAAAAACTGATGTTCTAGAAAATGGGCATTACGAGAAACAAAAACCTTTTGTTCATCTGCGTAATAGAAATAACACCCCTTAGAGTTCTTTGGATATCCCACAAACTTACACTGTACTGATCGTGCCTCGAGTTTTTCCGCATGCTGATTTTTAACAAAAGCTGGACATCCCCATATCTTCAGATACTGAAGATAGGGTTTCTTCCCACTCCACATCTGAAATGGGGTGGTAGGCACAGTCTTAGTAGGAGCCCTGTTCAAAAGATATGCCGCTGATTCTAGCGCATAACCCCAGAAAGATCGCGGTAACTCAGCATTACTCATTATGGAACGTACCATATCCAATAGGGTTCGATTCCGTCTCTCCGATACACTGTTACGCTGTGGAGTGTATGGAGGAGTAAGTTGAGAGAGAATTCCTTTCTCTTTTAGGTAACCTAGGAACTCGGCACTTAAGTATTCACCACCTCGATCAGATCTCAGTGTCTTGATACTTTTGCCGGTTTGGTTTTCTACTTCATTCTTATACTCTTGGAATTTCTCAAAAGTCTCGGATTTATGTTTCATCAAGAAAATGAATCCGTACCTAGAGTAATCATCCGTAAAAGTAATGTAATAGGAAAAACCACCTCTTGCATGTGTAGACATTGGACCACATACATCACTGTGTATGAGTCCTAAGAGCTCACTCGCTCTTACTCCATGTCCAGTGAATGGAGTCTTTGTCATCTTTCCTTTGAGACATGATTGACAAGTGGCATAAGATTGATATTCGAACGAATCTAAATATCCTTCTCTATGTAACTTAGTTAACCTTGTCTCATTGATGTGACCTAGTCTACAATGCCATAAGAAAGCCTTATTTAAATCTGGAGACTTTCTTTTTAGTGTGTTCTGGACATTGAAAATCTGTAATTGGTTTAAGACATATATACCGTTATCCAGTGTACCGGACCCAATCAAACCATGATTAAGGTGGATGTTAACAACATCGCTTACAAACGTGAAATCATAACCTTTATTTGATAACAAGGAAACTGATATGATATTACACGTTAAACTAGGTACACAAAAACATTTATGCAAAACCAAAATATGTCCACTCGTCAATCCAAGGTGATAATCCCCTACGGACACAGCTCCCACGCTAGCTCCGTTAGCAACCTGGAGGGTCATATCACCAACCTTCAGCACTCTACGGTTTCTTAGTATCTGCAATGAATTGCATATATGAGATCCTGATCCAGTATCCAATACCCAGGAAGTAGAGTTGATTGACAGACAATTCTCAATTACAAACACACCTGAAGTCGAAGCCACAGCTTGCTTCGGTTCCTGGTTCTTGGCATTCCAAGACTTGCAATCTTTCTTCCAGTTCCCTTTCCTATGACAGTGGAAGCACTCATCCTTTGCCACTACTGGTACCGCAATCTTTTTCTTTCCCTTCACTCCCACCTTACTAACACCTCCTCTAGGTTTGGTGGCGCCCTTATTCTTCCTTCCTTTGGCCCTAGCCTTGGACCCGAAAGAAGAAGAACCCCGAACAAACATAGCGGGTGTATCCCTTGCCTTCTTCAAGGTGCCCTCTGCACTCCTCAACATGTTAAGGAGTTTTGGAAGTTCAACTTCTTTTCTTTGAATGTTGAAATTCAGAATAAACTGGGCGTAGGTGGAAGGAAGGGACTGGAGAATCAAGTCTGTATAGAGCTCGTTCTCCAAAGTCGTTCCAAGGTCTGCGAGCTCTTCTATATAGTCAATCATCTTTAGGGCATGTTCTCCTACCGATGATCCGACGGCCAGCCTCGCCTGAAACAAGTTCTTTGAGGTCACGTATCTTGCTATACGAGATTACTCTCCATAAAGTTTCTTTGTATGGAGAAATATGGCATCAAGATCCATATCCTCGTGCCTCCTCTGATGTTCATTATTCATCGAGGCAAGCACGATGCACTTGGCCCTCGCGCAATCTAACTCCCAGGTTTTGCGGATTTCCTTATCCGCATTACTGGATTTGGGACCAGGGACAGCAGGTGCCTTAGCGGTAAGGACATACCCCAATTTGTCATAGGTCAAAGCTATCTTGACATTCCGCAGCCAATCTTTATAGTTTGGCCCTGTCAATATATTTTTTTCTAGTAGTAACTTAAGTCCTGTCATGTTTTGGGTCGCTGTAATGAGAGAGAGAGGGAACACTTTAGCATAATGCTCTTGCAAGTTTGGAGTGGTTTTTAGTTTATCTAAACTGGATGGATCCCACTGTTTCTCGAATCCCTCCTCAAACCAAAAAGGAAGAACTAGCCAGGACTATTCTCACCGTACAATACTTGCTTAACCGTTCAGCCAGGCCGGTGTCGATACTTCGAGGGAGGTTTTCCAACACTTTCGCGAAGTTCCTTAATTAAATAACCTCTTTTCTCTGGGGGCGTAGCCCCGCTGACACCTTTCTCGGCACCTACTTGGTTTATAGCATTGATCGTTAAGTGACGAATCTCCTGATGAGTAGTCTATACTCACAGTAGGATCGGGATCCAAATATCATCGTGTGATAATGCCGAAGGAATCCTACCAACATTCATCACACTCCAAATGGTATGCATCTCTTTGCAAATTTTAGTTTCTTTAGAAATTCCCGATATAAATTTTTGCCCCATGCTCTTATGACCTTGGCGTTGGTCAAAATGTCATAAGTCACATGTCAAGTTCTACCCATCATTATCTTGTTAATTTGAACCCATCCGTACATACCCCTGACGTTGGCCAAATTATAATACGACTATCCCAAACTAACTCATCTATCTATGCAACAAATGAATACCCAGCAGCTACCAAACACTATGCCTTGGCGTTGGTCAAAATACATAGCTTGAATACTACTGAATACCCAAATGAAATGACGGAGGGCTACGAATGGTTTTGGCGAAACCGTGAACGTAGTGAACTTGATATGATCGAAGGAACCTGATAGCTTTTAAAAGGAGTGGTTAATGCTCCGCAATTTAAAAAATATCCTCTGTTTTAAAATAACCGAGTGGTTACTTTTAAACTGTTCCAACGATTCAACTTTGGTTTATTTTCTTTGCATTAAAATAATGCGTCCCATCAATTAACCTATCATTGCAGAAAACAACGAAAATACAACGTCCTCTTATGCCATCTGTATTCGCCACTGGGTCCCGTCATCACCCGTTAGGTTACTTAACTAACGACAGAGCGGGGGCTGGGCTAGCGCAGGTGTAAAACATAAGTGACGTCTAAATAGCTGTCATATTTAGATATTGTACATTCGTCAGACGCAATAATAGGCATTCCAGATCACAGATGAACATTATTGGATATACAAGCAATCCGCGTTTCCTTTGAGCCTACAACGAAAGACGGATTACACAGTTGTGATGAATAGCCATTACCCCACCCTAGACCCCTACGGGTACGGCAAACTAACCGCCAAGTACCCGAAGTGATGCGGTCTCCTCAACAACGTGAGTAAGCCACTAAACACTTCAAAGTACCCGGTTGTTTGTGCACCCCACCTTGGGTCTATCCTAGGAGCAAAAATCAGTAAATGAAATAATACAACGGTGGCTACAACCGCAACCTGGATGTGCCCCGCAAAAGAATATTACATCATATTACAATTTACATCGAATGAATGAATATAAAAACCCATCTCAAACCCTGGCTAATCATCGCAACGATCCAATCAAGTTCATAAGCACAAACAGTAAAATCATTACAGAAATGTGCAACCCCCTGCCGACCGACATACTAGCAGTTAGGGGAGGTTTACGAACACATTATAAAAATCACAGATATAATCTAATTAGCCAAACATCGTAGAATTTCGATCGAGCAAATAAAATTGATTCTACTCCAAAAACTTCTCTGTGCACCTGAGACTTGAGCAGAAAAAAACATTCCAGAAAGAACCAAATTAACACAGAAGAGTTAATGAGGATATTTGAGTCAACTCGGCTTCAACTCGGCGGCGGATCCGCAGCGGATCGGTTGGATCGGCCGCGGTTTTGCGGCGGTTTGGCCGAGTTAAGACTCCAAATTTCTCCAGTTTTCTTAAGTTTCCTTGCTTGTAATTTTAAGGGTCCCTGAAAAATTTTTAGACCTTGTTTGAAAATCGACAGAAACTTGGTGAAATTGATGTTTTTTCCGGTTCGTTTTGCGATCGAATTTCTAACGACCTTGCTAACAAGTTAGTTATGGTTTAGCGACGCTCTGATACCACTGTAAGTCGACGTTGTACACCCCACGAGTTGCGGGGAGGCGGAATAGGTAAACAGTCGTTTTATTTAAAACAACATCGACTAACCGAAAAGATCTTTGCTAAACTCTAACTAACACTATCATAGGAGTAGTTAGCTACTATGAAAGAATATTATACCTAATGAACCAAGTCCTTCTTCTTCTCGTTAACCACCTCCTCGTCGGCCTCCTCTTTGTAATAGACGATCCACCCGAGAGCTTCTACTCCAAGATTTGCCTCTAACTTGAGGAAACTGGGTTAGTCCAATTGCTAATCAAAGTCACCTAGGGAATATAGAGTGTGATTATGGATTAACAAGTCTTACTAATCCTTGATCACAATACATGAGAGGTTAGGATTAGGGTTTGAAGAGAGAGAGCTTGAGGAGAGAGAGGGTGAGAGTGAGAATGATATGAATTCTTTCTCATTTACAATATATGATGAAGTATAAAGAATATCAAATAAATCAATTAAATGATATTAACAACCATGCTTCATTTAATATATGCACTGAATCATCAAGTGAGACATTAAGCAATAAATGCTTCATTAACTCTCTTGAATGATTCATCTAATGAGTCACTAATCCATTAATGCAAATGCTACCTTAGCCCTCCAAGTCATCATCCTTCTAGAAGCTCCTCGCCAAATTACGAGAACGCCCCTCCTATCCGTGAAAACACGGAAAAACTTTAGACTGTATAAATCCAATAATCCGATACTAGAATCTGGCTTAAACCAAAGCCGTCTAGTAAAAACTGTCCGAACATCGTACGTGCGTAAAAACACGTATGCGTCCGAACCCTTGTCGTAAAACCATACGACTTCTATATCGTTTCGCCCGGAGCAGGGAAACTCTCTGTGTGGGACTCTAAAGAATCGACTACTACGCTGGCAGTGGGTTTAACCACAGACCGCAAGCGGCACTAGCTGTACGTAACGGTCCCCAGGTAGATGTCGATAAGAAGGCCGAGGAGGAAACCCATCCGAACTCCTACTGAGCCTGATGTGACAATTTCCGAACAGTCCGGTCTGTTCGTCTAGGACTATCGCATATCGGGCCTAGGGGGGCGGCAAACGTCAGTCCCCTAAAAGCGGTATAAGTCATGTCGGAGAGAAGCCCATTACACCTTGAGAAACTACTGGAAAACCTACCAGTAAATCTCGCTTGCCCTGGCCAGGGACTTTGCGTAATGGCTCTCCAGACAAAGTGCGATATCAACTCCCAATACCGGGAGAGACGAATCCTGTCCAACCGCCACTGCCTCCAAGTGCTCGGGACTGCACCCAACTGCTACCTGTTTGCACCACTCTGATGAGCCGTGGTAGGGTAGCAATCTAAGAACAGTGGGACACACTCGAGGCGAAGCAGCAGTGTCAAGTCTGCGGACTATGCTGTACTCATGTCACCTGGGAACTGTTAACTGACGACGGGTATAATACCAACGAACAGTTCCCCGCGAGTCCTGTCCGGTGTACCCGTAACCCAACGAGCACCTATATACTATCTCCAGTATGACGTACTGATGGCTGTGGGACAGACCATCTCCCCAACTGGGATGAGAAGCGTACACACTAGTCTACTCAGGAGTATCGATGCCCTGTCTCGATAATCCTAAGACTAGGGACCTGAAAAAGGATGTGCTTGTAGACTACCCAGCCCCCCACTATTGTGACTGCCATCACAACACTGGTAGTCAAGCAAGATCCTAAGGGCTCTATCAATACGTACATACATATTAAGATAGATATAACCGAGTAGCATACTACCATGTTTAGCAAGACTGTTAATATAACTGTGAATATCCCAAGCTTCCATTAAGTAATATACAAGCTAGTATGATACAATAATGGCCCCTAGGGCATATACACTAACACTCCAAAGTTGGCTCTCGAGATTTATTAATCTTTGCTCCGCCTGCTCTCTGCTTTTTTAGAGAATCGGTGCTATTGAAACTTTCTCTTTTCCGGTCGTCGTCCCTCTGATGTCTCGGTCTGTTTGTGAATTGGAGACCTTGAGTGGACTCAGGCTTTGAACGTTCCAACATTTGAACCTTCTTGGTCAGTTCTTGGAACGTCTTAAGACCTGCGGTGCATAGAAAAGGATTCATCCAGGTTCCAAGATTTCCGATGAGGAGATTGACGGATTGGTATTGTTCTAATGGTGGCTCACATTTGACGGAGAGATTGCGCCATCGGGTTATAAAATCCATATTGCTTTCATTGTTCTTTGGCTTGGTCCTTACATGGTCGGCAATAGTGATCTTATCGCCGACACTCATGAACCATTGTTGAAACAAAGATTTCATTTGGATGAAAGTAGTAACGGAACCATCCGGTATGCTCACGTACCAGTCGAAAGCGACATCGGTTAGGCTATTAACGAACCGTCAGAGGAGAAGCACATCATTGCCCCCAGTATTCCTGTATGTGGATTTAAAGTGGGCGATGTGCCGATTCGCATTTCCTGTCCCATCAAATCTTCCGAATTTGGGGATGATATAGCCACCAGGAAACTCTACCAGATCTTACTGAGCAAGATATGGACTCCCACTACTGCTGATATCTGTTTATGCTTCTTCTTCGGCTACCAATGTTTTGACTTTGTTGGCGACCAAATCTATGATTTGATCTTGAGTTAGCGGGTTGCTATCATCGGTAGTCAAGACATTTCCCGAGATAGGATGCGGCCGAGTTTCATGCGGCTAGCCCACTTTTGGATTTGAGGGAATAGGCGTCGGCTGCCTCGGGACACTGTTTCTCGGTTCATAAGTAGAGCCTTGCACTTGATTGGGAGACTAAGAGGCAAGTTGGGCCGTGAGATGTAAGACGACGTTTTTCAAGTCATCAATCTTTGAGTAGAGCTTGGCCATCTCTTTGTCTTTGGCAGGGTAACCCTGTTCTTGGAACCTCATGAAGTTTAAACTAGCATGAGCCCTAGCCCTTTTGTTGGCTCTATATTTAAGCCTTTTCTGTCTTAGCTTCTCGATTTTGAGGGTTTGATGGGCATTCGTCATCTAGGAAACCATCGTGAGTCGATTGAAAGGAAGCTTAGAGAAGATACCCGATTGAGCAGTTATCAGGGGCACCGATGGAGCTTGCCTTAGATGCCTTGTTGCTTTGTTGGCATTGATGGACTTTCCTCCAACTGGGGCCAAGGAAAGTAGTACAAACACCAACTTGCGTTTAGGTAGTGTTGCCCTCGAGATCACCACATTTGGTGTAACACCCTAGTTCATTTATACCGGTTCCAGTTCTCGTATTTTCTTAATTGTGGTATTTTCTTGATTTATCGTGTTTTGGGTACGAATGGTATTTTACATTTTACTTTGCATTCGACCCGACCCGCTTGCTTAAGCTTATTTGATTTATATTTATGGATTATCCTGATTTGTTACGTAGACTGGTGCATTTTCATGTTTAGTACATACTGGAATTTCATCTGACATCGCATGTTTTATTATATAACATTTTAGGTCATGTAAAATAAATTAAAATTGCATTTCATAGCCTGCATGATACCCCTAACCGCGTGGTAGCGTCCGCGCATCTTGTTCTCGTCCCGTTCAGTGAAACGGACGTGTTTGGATGGCTACGTGCACGTACGTGCATCCGTTCTTGGGGGTATGAATTTTCGTTACCTGAGCATTCATTTTGAAATTTGGAAGTCGCATATATTTTTCATATTTAAAATCTGAATTTTTAGATCCGACCCGAGCGTGTTTTGGTGTAAGTTTGTATTTTCCAAAATCTCAAAACGGACTAATATTATATTCCTTAATTTCTTATAACTATTAATATACTTTTAACTAAAATATATTTTATATTTTTTACTCACAGCTAAATCTCTCTCTCTCTGTATATATATTTAATATATATTTTTTAAATTAAATAAATCCTTATCTCACCGTCACTCTCTCTTTATGTATATATAAAATATATTTTAAAACCTAAAATATTTACCCAATCTCTTTCTCTCTCCCTCTCTCAACCTCTCTATTTCTCTCTTCCTTTCTCTCTCCTCCACTAAATCCAATTTTCTTTCTCCTAACTATTCATTTCTCTCTCTCTTTCTCATCTCAATCTCTCATTCTCTCTATCTCTCTCCTCTCCCTCTCTCCTCTCGCATTCTCCCACTCTCTCAGCCCTCTCTCTCTTTCTTTATATATACATATAATTATTTATATATTCCTTTTATAATACACATCTCTCTCCTCTTCCTTCTTCTTTCTTTTCATCTCCCAGCGAGAAAACCCACACCCAAGCCCTTGCCGCCCATCGCCGTCGCGCCCGTCGCCATCATCCTCGCCTCTCTCGTCTCCTCGACCTCGTCGACCCTCTCTCTTCCTTCTCGTCTCCCCGGGTGATTCCCTGCACACCCCTGACTTAGAACCCGTCACCCTCCTCGCCAGTGATCCTTACTTCCATCTCGTCGGCCTCACCGCCGACCATTCTCGTCAGCCTCTCCTCTCCACAACCACCACCTCACCGTCCTCTCTCCTTCTCCCTAAGAACCCGAGCTTCCTCTATTCTCCCGATCCTGCGGACCCACCGCCGGTTACCTAACCCGACGCATGTACCTCACCGTCGACATTGCTATCGTTACCCTCATCATCTCCTCACCTCCCTCTCTTCTTCCTCCTCCAACCCCGAGCACCTGCACATCCATCCCCGAGCAACTCCCTGCAACCCGCAACACCGAACAACCTGCACCTTCACCGCCGGCAACTTGACGTCTCCATCAACCCAACCTCACTATCACCTCCACATCCTCTTCTCCTCCTTCACCCACGATGAGATCCCTGCACCCGAGAACACCCTGCACCCAAAAATCGATGAGATCCTTATACCCTACAAACCCTTCTTCCCATCACCGGAAAGCTTCGTCATTGATGGCAGCCATTGTCACCGTCATCGTCTCCCATGTCCTCTGAACCCAGAGCCAATATCCACAACCCATTCCTTCCTTCTTCTCTTTTCTTTCTTTCCCTTTTTCTTCCTTTCTTGAATCGGGTCTCGGCCGTCTCATCGGAGTCGTGCATGTCGTCGACGATCCGGGCGACCCAGAAGACGTTCTCGTGCAGCGTGGTCACTTCTTGTATTGGCTGGTTCCGTTCCGGGCACGCGTGTGTGCATCGCAGCTTTTACCGACATTGGACGTTGCAGTGCGTATCCGTATCGTGTTCCATCAGGAAAGTTAAACTTGCTACATGCTATTTAAATTATTTTATACCTATTAAAATATAGATTATACCTGTAGCGTAAATCTTATACCACATGTTTCATTTTATCACGTTTCGATGTTCCATTTGCATTCGCTTATATCATTTTAGATCTAGATCATGGAAATAATATTGTTACATAGTAGATTACCTTACAAGGCATCCATACCAATATTTATATCACATACTGCTTAGTTGTATAACCCACATTACCATTTGATAGTTCTTTTTAATGTTTCGGATACCATTTTGCACCCATCTCTTTTAGAATAAAGTTAATTGCATTCTTAGATCATATTAAGACATAATAATGTGATATTAATATTCCATTTTTAATAAAGTGCATTTAATTAATATTGGAACTATAATCTTGACCCTAATCGATAACTGTGCATCCCTGTGCTTGAATTTATATCTATTTGCATACCACATCACACTATTCCTTTTATTTGTTACATTAGTACCCCATACTTGTTTTGTGTACCCATGCTTAGTATAGTTTGATTTTGAGCACCCACGTGACATTTGTGCACCCTTTGACATGATTTGATACACTACTACTTGATACGACTTGATACCGTGCACTTCGTGACATGATTGGATTTATATACACTACTTGACTTGACCTGATGTACCATAGCTTGACCTGCTACCTGACCTTGTTACTAATGCCAACAAACTTGACCTGTTGTCCCTACGGACATTTCCTGTTGTCTATCCAGACAAACCTGTACCTGCTTGATCATGTATTGGCATTAGCTCCATATTTATTAATACCCGACTCGAACTTATAACTTGGGGGTATGGGGAAATCAATGATGAAACTTGACTTGTAACTCGACAGTTTGCTTGCTTATACTGATCAGTTTTAGAGGCTAGGCCAGCCTTGGGATGATGATGCTAACATTATTCATCTATACATATTTCCTGTTTTAGTGCCTAGCGGCATGTCTCGGTTCCAGCCCGAGAATCTTGACCGTGGTCCCGGGTATACACGGGATACTATTGAGTTACATCGATGATTCATCAAATTGATTTCAAAGACTTGAGAGTAGTTAACACAGTAGACCAGTTTAGATTACTCACTGCACACTACCCTTCACTGTCCTTATTTATATTGTGATTTTACCTGTTTTACCGTTCATGATCATACCTGCATGTCTTGCTACCCCTGTTTATATTATTGCTTGATGTTATGACGCACTGACGTCTGGGTTTTGCATGGCCCAGATTCTTTACTTTTGCTGCAGGCTGAGCAGGAGTATTTCAGTCAGCAGGCTGAGCAGTGAGGACATATTAGTAGTTAGTATATTTTTCACTCTCGGTATTTTCATTCCTGATGTGAGCCCGCATTATGGGACGTACATTCCAGTTTATTCTTGTATTGGATCTTTTGCTTCCGCATTATTTTATTCTTGACTCGTTTTATTCTGGATTATGGACATGTGTTAGATAGTTTATTATTGTTCTTGATATCTTTAAAGCCGTAATGTGACCGTGGAAGGATATTTCCTATCCACAGGTAGCATGGTTGGCTATGTCACGTGCCTATCTTAGCGTACTCTGGGAAGCGGGGCGTGACATAGTTTGTTTGGTATCAGAGCCATATGATATAGCTTAATCGAGTTTGATTCTTTTGTAGTTGGGTATTGGACCCAATACACGAATCAGAATACTCGTGATTAGGAACATGTCTTGCCACATTGCTATCATGATTCTTGAATCATATCTTTCTCTTATCCTTTGCTGTGACGATATGCAAACCACTTTGCATCTCGACTTGAAACCTTTTGGTTCCCTATTGTTTCTCCATGTTCCTTGATTCTGATACTAGGATTTGGGCGACTTGAGTGGAGTTATGTGATTGTAACTATGAACTGCAGCATGGTTACAATACGGTACTCTATTTAAGTAACTTGGAGTCCTGGTCTTGATTCATTTTCTTGTTTCATGATCGTTGTATTGCCTTGCTTCTCTTGCTTTCCAGTTCATGTTTTATCGCAAGCTTGAATCCTGTTTATCGTGCTTATCTTCTTCAGTGTTTGGATTCAGGTGAGAGCGTTTCAGGTATCCCACTTGTTCATGTCCTTCCCGCATTAGAATTATTCAATTCTGGTGCATCCCTTTGTTCGTTGTTGTCTTAGGAATGGATTTTCTCGGCACTTTCCACGCTCACATTGATTGAAGGGCAAAGAAAGTGATTTTCCAGATTCCCGGACATCCGGAGTTTGTTTTGCTGGAGGTAGCAGTTCTGTCGGGCCAGTCGAGTTTAGGGCTAGGCCGACAAATAGTGTTCTTTCATCGATGGAAGTTGATCAGAAGGAAGCGCCGGCAATATTTCGAGAGTTCATGGACGTGTTCGAGGACATCTCGGGTTTACCACCAAAACGAGATATGGAGTTCGCGATCGATCTTGTTCCTAGTGCAGCGCCAGTATCAAAGGCGTACTATCCGATGGCACTAGTAGAGTTGGATGGGATTCAAGAAGCAGGTTATCGAATTACTTGAGAAGGATTGGATTCGCAGCAGCAATTTACCTTGGGAAGCTCCAGTTCTTCTAGTAAAGAAGAAAGATGGCACAAGGAAGATGTACATCGATTATCGAGAATTAAACCGGGTGACTATTAAGAACAAGTACCCGATCTCTCGCATCGGCGAATTGTTCGAGCAGCTTAGTGGCGCGAGGGTATTCTCGAAGCTGGATTTGTGGTCCGGATATCATCAGGTCCGAGTTAAACCAGAAGATATTTGCAAGACTGCGTTCCGAACTCGGTATGGACATTGCGAGTATTTAGTTATGCCATTCGGAGTCACGAATGCGCCGGCAATATTTATGGACTTGATGAACCGAATCTTTTCACCATTCTTGGACCAATTTATAGTGGTGTTCTTTGATGATATTCTGGTTTACTCGAAGAGTATTGAAGAGCATGCAGAACACTTGAAGATCGCACTGCAGACATTGAGGCAAGAAAGATTGTATGCAAAGATGAACAAGTGCGAGTTTTTGGCTTGAAGAAGTGAAGTTTTTTGGGCATGTCGTAGCTGGAGATGGAATCGCCGTTGATCCTGAGAAGATTGCAGCAGTTCAAGATTGGCCGATTCATAAGAACATAGCAGAGATCAGAAGTTTTCTTGGACTTGCTGGATATTACAGAAGGTTCGTGGAGAATTTTGCTCGCTTGGCCGAGCCTTTGACAAAGCTTACACGCAAGGAAGTACCATTTGTGTGGACGGATAAGTGTGCGTCAGCTTTTGAGGCGTTGAAGCAGAGACTGATAACCGCTCCTATTTTGACCGTACCAGACAGTTCCGGAGGATTGGTGATTCACAGTGACGCATATGGGAAAGGATTGGGATGTGTTTTGATGCAGCATGGGAAGGTTATAGCTTACGCATCGAGACACTTGAAGACCTATGAGAAGAATTACCCAACTCATAACTTGGAGCTAGCAGCTGTGATTTTTTCGCTTTGAAGATTTGGATACACTACTTATTGGGCGAAAGGGTCGAAGTATTCACCGATCACAAAAGCCTGAAGTATGTGTTCACACAGAAGGAGCTTAATAGAGGCAACATAGATGGTTGGAGCTGATGGTTGACTACGATCTTGATCTTAAATACCATCCGGGGAGAGTTAATGTTGTGCCGAATGCGCTTAGTCGGTTGCTAGCAATTCAGATGTTGACTTCACAAAAGAAGCTTATGGAAGACTTTCGGAGATTCGAGTTGGAAATCGTGCTACCGCATTCTTCAGGACAGTTGATGTAGCTACAAGTACAGTCATCATTGATCGAGAGTATTAAAGCAGCGCATTCGAAAGACCCAAGATTGTAAAGGTTTCGAGAACAGGTTGAAGTTGGACTTCGAACGGACTTACTTATTCATGAAGATGGTTCGTTGCGATATGGTAGTCGTTTGTGTGTGCCAAAACGAGATATTCGTGAAGAGGTTATGAAGGAGGCGCACAGTTCCGCATATTCCGTACATCTAGGAGGCACAATGATGTACCGTGATCTACGACAGCATTTCTGGTGGGAAGGCATGAAACGAGAGATTGCCCGCGTTGTAGCGAAGTGCCTGGTGTGTCAGCAGGTTAAGGCTGAACATCAAAGGGTTGCTGGTTTATTGCAACCACTTCCGATTTCTCAATGGAAGTTGGAACATATAAGCATGGATTTCGTGACGGCTCTACCGTGGAGTCCAAAAGGCAACAATGCAGTTTGGGTGATTGTTGCTCGATTGACCAAGGTAGCTCATTTCATACTATTTTGAGTTGGTCAATCAATAGAAGCTTTTGCAGAACGGTACATGCAGGAGATTGTAAGATTGCATGGAGTACCGGTGAGCATTGTGTCCGACCATGACACCCGTTTCTTATCACACTTTTGGAGGAGCTTACAGGAAAGTTTGGGGACTCGATTGAAGTTTAGCACAGCTTATCATCCTCAGACAGATGGCCAGTCGGAGAGAACGATCCAAACTCTTGAAGACATGTTGAGAGCTTGCATGTTGACTTCAAGGGTTCGTGGGAGGATCATCTACACCTTGTGGAGTTTTCGTACAACAACAGCTTTCGGACGACTATTCAGATGGCTCCATTCGAAGCATTGTATGGTCGCAAGTGTCGTTCACCTGTTTGTTGGGACGATGTTGGAGAACGAAGATTTTTGGGACCGGATTTGATCATGCGAACAGTTGATAAGGTTAACACTATCTGGAATCATATGAAAGCAGCTCAAGACCGACAAAAGAGTTAGGCAGATACATCGAGAAGACCTCTAGAGTTCATTGTTGGTGATTTGGTATTCTTGAAGATATCACCGACTAGAGGGGTAATTCGTTTCGGAAGTCGAGGAAAGCTTAGTCCTCCTTTCGTTGGACCTTGTGAGATTTTGGAGAGTGTTAGAGAAGTGGCGTGTCGTTTGGCGTTACTGCAATCCTTGGCGAATGTTCATGTATCTCAACTCCGTAAGTATGTTCGAGATGAAACACACGTGTTAGATCATTCGGAACTGACTGTACGAGAAGATTTGACTTTTGAGGAGAGACCGATGTCGATTGTGGATCGACGAGAAAAGGTTCTTAAGAACAAGGCTATCCTTCTTATGCTTGTTTCTTGGGGAAATCGCTTGCATGGAGAATCAACTTGGGAACGAGAAGATGAAATCCGATAGAAGTTTCCACATCTATCCTTGTAGTTTGTTGTTCGTTTATCCTTTCTTGTTTTTGGAATTTCGAGGACGAAATTCTTTTGTAGTTGGGTATAATGTAACACCCTAGTTCATTTATACCAGTTCCAGTTCTCGTATTTTCTTAATTGTGGTATTTTCTTGATTTATCGTGTTTTGGGTACGAATGGTATTTTACATTTTACTTTGCATTCGACCCGACCCGCTTGCTTGAGCTTGTTTGATTTATATTTATGGATTACCCTGATTTGTTACGTAGACTGGTGTATTTTCATGTTTAGTACATACTGGCATTTCATCTGACATCGCATGTTTTATCATATAACATTTTAGGTCATGTAAAATAAATTAAAATTGCATTTCATAGCCTGCATGATACCCCTAACCCCGTGGTAGCGTTCGCGCATCTTGTACTCGTCCCGTTCAGTGAAACGGACGTGTTTGGATGGCTACGCGCACGTACGTGCATTCGTTCTTGGGGGTATGCATTTTCGTTACCTGAGCATTCATTTTGAAATTTGGAAGTGGCATATATTTTTCATATTTAAAATCTGAATTTTTAGATCCGACCCGGACGTGTTTTGGAGTAAGTTTGTATTTTCCAAAATCTCAAAACGGACTAATATTATATTCCTTAATTCCTTATAACTATTAATATACTTTTAACTAAAATATATTTTATATTTTTTACTCACAGCTAAATCTCTCTCTCTCTCTGTATATATATTTAATATATTTTTTTTAAATTAAATAAATTCTTATCTCACCGTCACTTTCTCTTTATGTATATATTATATATATATTTTAAAACCTAAAATATTTACCCAATGTCTTTCTCTCTACCTCTCTCTTTCTCTCTTCCTTTCTCTCTCCTCCACTAAATCCAATTTTCTTTCTCCTAACTATTCATTTCTCTCTCTCTCTCACATCTCGATCTCTCATTCTCCCTATCTCTCTCCTCTCCCTCTCTCCTCTCGCATTCTCTCTCTCTCTCTCTCAGTCCTCTCTCTGTGTCTCCCTCTTTCTCTCTCTCTCAATACTCTCTCTTTCTTTATATATAAATATAATTATTTATATATTCCTTTTATAATACACATCTCTCTCCTCTTCCTTCTTCTTTCTTTTCCATCTCCCCACGAGAAAACCCGCACCCAAGCCCTTGCCGCCCATCGCCGTCGCGCCCGTCGCCATCATCCTCGCCTCTCTCGTCTCCCCGACCTCGTCGACCCTCTCTCCTCCTTCTCGTCTCCCCGGGTGATTCCCTACACCCCCCGACCTAGAACCCATCACCCTCCTCGCCGGTGATCCTTGCCTCCATCTCGTCGGCCTCACCACCGACCATTCTCGTCAGCCTCTCCTCTCCACAACCACCACCTCACCTTCCTCTCTCCTTCTCCCCAAGAACCCGAGCTCCCTCTATTCTCCCGAGCATGTGCTCCCACCGCCGGTTACCTAACCCAACGCATGTACCTCACCGTCGACATCGCTGTCGTTACCCTCATCATCCCCTCACCTCCCTCACTTCTTCCTCCTCCAACCCCGAGCGCCTGCACATCCATCCCCGAGCAACTCCCTGCAACCCGCAACCACGAACAACCTGCACCCTCACCGCCGGCGACTCGACGTCGCCATCACCCCAACCTCATTATCACCTCCACTTTCTCTTTTCCTCCTTCACCCCTGACGAGATCCCTGAACCCGAGAACACCCTGCACCCAAAAACCGATGAGATCATTGCACCCTACAAACCCCTCTGCCCATCACTGAAAAGCTTCGTCGTTGATGGCAGCCATTGTCACCGTCATCATCTCCCATGTCCTCTGAACCCAGACCCAATATCCGCAACCCATTCCTTCCTTCTTCTCTTTTCTTTCTTTCCCTTTTTCTTGCTTTCTTGAATCGGGTCTCGGTCGTCTCATCGGAGTCGTGCATGTCATCGACGATCCGGGTGACCCAGAAGACGTTCTCGTGCAGCGTGGTCACTTCTTGCATTGGCCGGTTCCGTTCCGGACACGCGTGTGTGCATCGCAGCTTTTACCGACATTGGACGTTGCAGTGCGTATCCGTATCGTGTTCCATCAGGAAAGTTAAACTTGCTACATGCTATTTAAATTATTTTATACCTATTAAAATATAGATTATACCTGTAGCGTAAATCTTATACCACATGTTTCATTTTATCACGTTTCGATGTTCCATTTGCATTCGCTTATATCATTTTAGATCTAGATCATGGAAATAATATTGTTACATAGTAGATTACCTTACAAGGCATCCATACCAATATTTATATCACATACTGCTTAGTTGTATAACCCACATTACCATTTGATAGTTCTTTATAATGTTTCGGATACCATTTTGCACCCATCTCTTTTAGAATACAATTAATTGCATTCTTAGATCATATTATGACATAATAATGTGATATTAATATTCCATGTTTAATAAAGTGCATTTAATTAATATTGGAACTATAATCTTGACCCTAATCGATAACTGTGCATCCCTGTGCTTGAATTTATACCTATTTGCATACCACATCACACTATTCCTTTTATTTGTTACATTAGTACCCCATACTTGTTTTGTGACCCATGCTTAGTATAGTTTGATTTTGAGCACCCACGTGACATTTGTGCACCCCCTGACATGATTTGATACACTACTACTTGATACGACTTGATACCGTGCACTTCGTGACATGATTGGATTTATATACACTACTTGACCTGACCTGATGTACCATAGCTTGACCTGCTACCTGACCTTGTTACTCCTGTTGTCCCTACGGACATTTCCTGTTGTCTATCCATACAAACCTGTACCTGCTTGATCCTGTGTTGGCATTAGCTCCAGATTTATTAATACCTGACTCAAACTTATAACTTGGGGGTATGGGGAAATCAATGATGAAACTTGAATTGTAACTCGACAGTTCGCTTGCTTATACTGATCAGTTTTAGAGGCTAGGCCAGCCTTGGGATGATACTGCTGACATCATTCATCTATACATATTTCCTGTTTTAGTGCCTAGCGGCATGTCTCGGTTTCAGCCTGAGAATCTTGACCGTGGTCCCGGGTATGCACGGGATACTATTGAGTTACATCGATGATTCATCAAATTGATTTCAAAGACTTGAGAGTAGTTAACACAGTAGACCAGTTTAGATTACTCACTGCACACCACCCTTCACTGTCCTTTTTTATATTGTGATTTTACCTGTTTTACCGTTCATGATCATACATCTATGTCTTGCTACCCCTGTTTATATTATTGCTTGATGTTATGACGCACTGACGTCTGGGTTTTGCATGGCCCAGATTCTTTACCTTTGCTGCAGGCTAAGCAGGAGTATTTCAGTCAGCAGGCTGAGCAGTGAGGACTTATTAGTAGTTAGTATATTTTTTACTTTCGGTATTTTCATTCCTGATGTGAGCCCGCATTATGGGACGTACATTCCAGTTTATTCTTGTATTGGATTTTTTGCTTCCGCATTATTTTATTCTTGACTCGTTTTATTCTGGCTTATGGACATGTGTTAGATAGTTTATTATTGTTCTTGATATCTCTACAGTCGTAATGTGACTGTGGAAGGATATTTCCTATCCACAGGTAGCATGGTTGGCTATGTCACGTGCCTATCTTAGCGTACTCTGGGAAGCGGGGCGCGACATTTGGCCTCCTGCCTTTCGACCGGTCTATCTGTTACTGGAACTTGAGCATCTGGGATGGCGTTAGCTGGCATGAAGAGAATAAAGCTAAATTGTTGCGGCAGCTACTCCAACTGTCGCCCGAGACTGGCTGGGAGGATCGTCCTGGCGTCCATCTTCATCGTATAGGAGATGTGAGCTGTGTCGAAAGCCGAGTTTCTCTTTGGAGACATTGTTGAGACTTGATCGCTTGAAATCCTGCATGAAAGAGTATTATTTCAGTATAAATATCGATATGTATGTTGATTGAGTTCGCATGAACGTTTAATCCGAAATATGGGAGGAGAGAAAAGGTCCCACCGGGCGTGCCAGAATCTGTAGGGTGTTTTTCGTCACTCCATTTAGATGGGAATATGCGTCGCTTGTCAGGTGTACTACAAATTCCCCCTGCCTAGGGTAGGCGGGGGTTTATTGATTGATTGTGGGGATCCGAATCTCTAGCAGCCGTGGACTAAGCTGCCGTTAATTACCCCTCGCCTTTGGAGCACCGGAACCTCCGATTGACGGGTCAAACTGGTCATGCGAACTCAATATGCAATGTGCTTATGTTGTGTTTTGAGGTGTTTTGGGAATATCAAGGGCCTCGCAGAGTTTACGGGGGTCCCGCTATCCGGATAGCGGGTTGGGGGTCAAGGGGTTTAGCAGCCCCATTGCGGGGTGTGGGGCAGTGCCCCGTTAGAAATTTTTCTAACGGGAAAAGTGTTGTGGAGTGTGTATATATATAAAAATAAAGATGAATAGCGTCCAAAGGACGCGTGGGCGCCTGCTCCTCACATGCCCAGCACGCGGGCGCTTGGCGCTGGGCACTAGGCGTTGGACGCCAGCGCCTCGCACGTTTGACACGTGGACGCTGGGCGTCTGCGGAAAAAAGGGGCTTAGACCCTGTACTGGGTGTTGTACTCCCAATTGACTTTTGAAGTTAAACTCCTAAAAGAAGGACAAAGGGGTTTAGCCTTTGCAGCGGAAGTTGTACTCCCAATTGACTTTTGGAGTTGAACTCTTAAAAAGAAAATTTTATTTTATATATATATGTGTGTGTGTGTGTGTGTGTGGAGTTAAACTCCTAAGAGATTTTCGGAGATGATGAAAGGAAACCCCTTTCTTCTCCCTTGAGCCTTGAATCTTTCCCAAAGTGGGGTTTTTGGAGATGGGTCTCTTTCTTCCTCCTCTCTGTTGGCTGGATCTTGGAGGAAAAAGTGGGTGGGGCTTAAAAATCACCCCTTTTGGGGATTTAATTGGAGATAGGAGTTCCCTTTTAGGGGTTTTATGATGAAAATCTTTTTTATTTTTGGAAAATTAAGAGTTAAACTCTTGATTTAATTCAAAAAAAATGAAGAAGGTTTAGAACCTTGAGGAAGGAGGAGACACAGAAACCCTAGATTTTGAGGGGAATGAATTATTGTTGTCTTTCATTTCATTATCATGTTGCCTTATACAGGCTTACAAATTTACATATAGCCCCTTGGGCTTTACAAAATGACATTTTGCTTATCTCATGTCTCATGTGCATATTTCTTTTTGCACATGAGCCATGGGCTTTACAAAAATTTGGCTTTTTGCCTATTTATTTTACATTCATGCATGAAAATTTTATCAAACTTATTTATTACATAATTTTCTTCTTGGCATAGGGGAGGCTAGCCGCTTCATGTTCGGGCTAGACATGGGTATGGCCCACATGGCTTGGGCTTAGGCCCGTTTGGCTTGGGGTTGACTTTGTTTTTGACTTGGTCAACCGGGGTGTAAATTTTAGCCCCAACAGGGGGTAGGGAGGGGGCACAGGTCGGCCGGTGCGCAAAAAAAAGAAGGGGGAGAGAGATAATACATCGTAACCTTGACCAAAATAAAATTTATTTATACTTTATTCGGAGGTATTCTTGGCACCACAGGCTTACCACCATTATAGTAAAAGAGGAAGAGAATTAAGAAAACATTGACGATGGTACTCGGAAGAGAGCTCCTACAGCCGATCCCAGGAAACCTTCGCCCACTTCTTTTGACGGTGCCCGTGGACCCTAGAAGCTACGGATTCGCCGGGGTCCCCAACCGCCGAGCACGATGCCACAACCAACCTCAGCTGGAAACATTCGAGAAGAATGTCCACCGAGCGATCCCGCCGGCTCTTCGAGATAAGGCCAAGCTCATGGGCCGTATGCATCTTATTAAACGCCTCATCCATCGCCTGTAGGGACGAAGCATTATAAAGACCCGGGAATGACCTCCATATCGCGTAGATTAACACTTGCAGGTGAGGAAATCCTCGAGGAAGTAGACGCCCGCAGTGCCCCTCCAAACGACCTATCACAGCCTCATACGTCGCCTCAGAACGATCAAGATCTTAAAAATACATGTCATCTCGAGACATAATCTCCTTAATGGTGTATACGCGGCCCGTCATCTTCAAGAAACGTAGCATCTAGGAGGAATTCAATGTAGGAATTCGAAGGTGAGACCATACCTTCGATATTTATAGCCTCAACAAAAATCTTCCAACGACCGAGATCTTCTCGTGCTACAACGCAAATCACGGAATGCCGCACTTTCCGATAAAGCACGGCCATGTGGCACCCGATTACTGGTTGCCGTCCTCCCCCCATATGGGTCAAAGAAGGTTGATCGACATTTCCCAAGAAAACCATAGAATCTGGGAAGCCCTCATCAACAGGCGGCCGAGCAGTTTCCTGCTCGGCTCATCCGCTGAAGGCAGTTTCCTACCCGGCCTCTCTGCGGATCCAAAGCCCTCGCCAAGTGGCAGCCGAGTAGTTTCCCGCTCAGCTCATCTGCTGAAAGAAGCTTCCTGCCAGGCCACTCTATGGATCCCAAGCCTTCGTCTAGAGGCTACCGAGCAGTTTCCTGCTCGGATCATCCACTGAAGGCAGTTTCCTTCCCGACCTCTCTGCGGATCCCAAAGGCGACTGAGCAGTTTCCTGCTTAGCTCATCCGCTGATGGCAGTTTTCTGCCCTGCCTTTCTGCGGATCCAAAGCCCTCGCCAAGAGGCTGCCGAGTAGTTTCCTGCTCGGCTCATCTGCTGAAGGCGGCTCCCTGCCTGGCCACTCTGCGGATCCTAAGCCCTCGTCTAGAGGCGACCGAGCAGCTTCCTACTCGGCTCTTTCAAGGTCTAATTCAGACGCGGCGATCTATCGTCAATTCGACTTCGGGGTGAGGGGGACGCCGGCTTACCTATACTTGGTGTTTTCCCGATTTATACGTGGCGCACGATCGTCACCTCGACCCCTTGTGATGGTAGATACCGATCTACCGATGCTTGGCTTTCGCTAGCTCTTACGTCATACTCGCCCAACACTCGACACTCGACTTTGCATGTGCTGGACGTCCGCTGGACACCTGTTAGTTATATGTATGTCCTAGAGGCCATTATTATACATGTGATGTATATTATAGTGGATGCTTGGACATATATAAGGAGGACTTTCTTGCTCGACATGATAGTATGCTATCTGGTTGCTCTTTATCTTAACATATACACTTATTGTCTCTCTATTACATGTTGATAAATCCCTTAGGATGAGTACCTGACTACCAGGATTATGATGTAGATCATACTAGTGGGGCAGAGGTAGTCAGTAAGTACATCCTTCAATTGTTCCTAGTCATAGGAGTATCGAGACGGGGAATCGATATTCCAGAGTAGACTAGCGTATACGTTTCTCGACCCATATGATGGGTGATGGATGATCCCATATCCATTGGTGTTTGACATCAGAGATGGTATACGGGTGCTCAGGGAAGACTGGGTACACTGAACGGACTCGCCGAGAACTCCTAGATGGTATTATACCTATCGTCAGATAGCAGTTCTCTGGTGACACTGGTACAGGTTAGTCTGTCGACCCGAGATCGTCATAGAGTCTTGTGTGATTCCCACCGTGCTTTGATTTCCACCTTTCCATGTTCAAGAGATCGTGCAAAACGGTGGTTTTTGGGTACAATCCCGGGTCATATAGAGGCAATGAGCGATAGGCGGGGATTCCATCTCTCCCGGTATTGGGGGTTGATGTTGCGCTATGCTTGTTTGGCCATAACCGGAAATCCCTGGCCATGGTTGCTGAGATCTACTGGTAAGTGTTATTAGTAGTTTCTCGAACCGTTATGAGCCTCATATCGGCATGACTTATCAGGCTATTAGGGTCTGACGTTATACCACCCCCAGGATGTGATATGCGACATATCAGACGAAGAGACCGGACTGTATGGTAGTGTTACTGATTGATTCGCAGGAGTATGAGCAGGCTTGCTTGTTGATCTTCTGATCGCTCAATACCCGGGTGGCCGTTACGTTTAGCAGACCGCTTGCGGCTTGTGGGTGACTGATATGATCACCACCTACTGCCGGCGTACTGATGAGTCTTTAGAGTCCTATATAGAGGTTTCCTGGCTCAAGCGAAACGAAGTAGGAGCACATATGTGATATGTGCAGGACTGAGATTAATGCGCGTATGTGATAACGCATTCTATTATCGCTATATGTGATATCAGTCAGTTATATGTGATATAGCCGGGTTATCGGATCAAGTGTTGATTCGACAAATTAATACATTTGATATTAGTCGGTTGTATATGATATAGCCGGATTATTAAATCAAGTGTTGATTTAATAATTTAATGTATAATTATATATGTGATATATTAATTTACATTAACTAATATTTGCTCACTTAAACATTTCTTTTACTCACTTTTTGCTTTAGTATATATGTGATATATATTAATGTTCATTTTTTGTGTCATGTTAGATGATACATGCTTCATGGGTGTGTGAGACTTACACCATGCTTATGATAATCTAGGGTTTTTATTTATTTATGAAATTCAAAATTGGTTGGAATTTTTTCATGGCTAGAAGGTTGGAGAAGCTTGTTGAGCCCATTGACTTAGTCCACTAGTTTTGTTTTGCTTAAAATATTTATTAACCTAACCATTATCCTTACCCATGGTTTAGTCTCTACATGAGTTAGTGTATGACACAAACTCACCCATGGTTGCTATTCTCACCTCATGAGTTTCATTCTCATCTGCACTTCATCTTCTTCTTCCTCAAGAGAAAGCTTTCTAGCTTTTCTCAAAGTGATGAAATATTGTGAGAAAAATAATTTTAAAGTAAGCAAAATTCCTACTTCATCATCCTCTACTATACTAGCCATTTAGTTTAGGGTGTTTGCTTCACTAATTCTATATTAGTGAAGAGGTGGCTTGAGTTGGTGTCTCCTCGACGTAGATCATCTTCGGCCTCGAAGACTTCAAGCAAGCTTGTTCCGGTCATCTTCTGGAGCCTTTCTAGAGTCCGGGAGTTCACTACTTGGAGCGAAGGGACTACTACACCGAGCTATTGAAGTGAAGGACCGGTCTACAAAGGTTGTATTCCTTATTCACTTAGATGTAAAGATGTTTACATGATGTATTGTTTAATTCTCTAGTTAAGATTCTAGGGTTGGGGTTGTTTAGCATGGCAATTTTTTGAAAATGGCATGGACGATGCCTCCCGAAACCTTGCTGTCATGCTAGGTAACTCTACAGTGGTATCAGAGCCAAGCTAGAGAATTAGACGATGTTTGTTAGATTATGAAACCAAAACAACTCCGAAACACACAAAATAAAAATCTAGTTTCTGTCGAAATTTTTGAAGTGTCAAAAATTTTATTAAGCAACTGCAGAATGTTTTATGAGATGTAACATGAACACAGTTGAAATTTGAACCCTCACCACTGGATTTTGGCTGGCCACATTGCTCCAAAAACCGGCCTTCTCGGTTTTCCTGCAACATTCTGGGTTGAATTTTTTATGGTGTTCCAGTCTCTTGGTTTTGGTATTTCAGGTGTTGCTTGTTTTTGCTAAACTTGCATATGATGTTATGTTTGTGCAAAGGAAATTCGGAGTGTTTCGTAATCGTAATTCTAACATCTTTTTGGGTTATTTAGACGACGTTAAAAAGTTCGAATAGATATCAATAACCCATATTTTCCCTCGCTGGAAATTTTCCAAGAGTTAGATTTTTCCAAGTTTAAAATCTTCAGAAAATCGTGCAGGTGTTTTCTGTGGACCCTCTAGAAGAACGAAACCCTAACTCGATTCTGTGGCCGTCAGAACCGCCACTAAACACTAGGGGTTATAGTAGTTCCGCGGCGCCATAGGTGAGGCAAGGGTTGACCCTTCTATGGTTGGTCCATAGGTGCTGTGGCATGTTCTGGGTACTTTTTAAACTCCGCTCAAGTGTTGAGCTCTTTGGGAAATTTTGGCTATTTATTTATTCGATCGAAAAGTTTAACATCGTCTAGCTATCTGTGATTGTGATACAATATTTGGGATCCACAGATTTAGTTTTGTGAAAACTAATTTGAATTTTATAAATCTAGCAGTTTAGTCTCATTTGATCGGTTGCCATGGGATTTTGATGTGGATCAAAAGTCTATCGCAATCACGTAGCGTATGCGGATACTCGCCGGGTAACCTTGCTAGATAGCCACGCCCCATAGCCCCGACCAAGTGTCTGTAGGAGGACCCCGTCGCCAAAAGCATCCGTTTGGGTGCTCACGGCCGCGGTGTTCTGCCATAGTGCACTTCGTCGACGACATCGGGGGTGCGGCCGTCTGTTAAAGTTTCCGACGAGCATTCGATCAAGTTTTCGGGAATCTTGTTGAATTACCCGGATGGTTATTGAAAAGTGTTTTCAATACCAAGACTAAAATGCGAGGTTTATAATTTTTAGGCATGTGATGTCTAAGGAATTCATTTGGTTAGGCTTGAAATCCAAAGTATCTGATACATTGGGTTTATGATGTCTAAGGTGGTTGCGGATTCCAATTGTTGTAGTTTTTCACTTTCTTTTCTGCGACCATAAGTGTAATATGTGGTGTATCGCCGGTTTCGTTGCTATACATCAACGAAAATTAGGATACGCATATTTACTTGCGTTGATGACATGTGATGTTATGTGTTGCTATGATATGTTATATTGGATCGTCGTGTTTTGAATAGCCGGTTTTTTTTATGTGAGATGAGAGTTTTTCATTTTCATTCATGTAAAAACTTGTATGTAATATTCTTTTATTGGGGCACTTCCGGGTTGAGGATGATGTCACCATTGATGTATATTATTTACTTTTCCGCATTAGGATAGGCCCAAGGAGGAGAGCACAAGTAACCGTGTTCTAAGGTCCAGTAGGAGACCATCTCGAGGAGTTGAGACCGGGGCTCCTAACTCTAGAATTGGTAGGGTTGCTTGCCGCTCTCGTAGGGGTCTGGGGATGTGGGTTTGGCTATTCATCGCGATCATGGAATCCGCATTTTTTACTGGCTTAATTTAAAACACGGAATTCCTGGTATATCCAATATTTCATATGTGTTCTTCTGCTACTGATATTCTGTGATGTGATCACTTGATTTTCTAAGAAGAATGCTTATATTATATATATGATATATAATAAATATTGTTGCTTTCGTTTCTTCTGTGATGCTTAGGAAGCATAATTGATGGAACTTCATTAATGAGATTAATGAAATAAAAGAAACCTAAAGATGTTGTAGAATCTTGTTTTAAAAACAGGTAGCTCTAGTTGTTGCTTTGCATAGCGGTATTCCTTGTAGAATATCTAGCACCTTATTCGATAAGGAAAGAGCCAAGATCTTTTCACCGGGAGTGACCTCTTTAGCGAAACTAGCAGATGCTATAACCCGCTCAGTTTTGTCTTTTGATTGCTTTTTTAGTTCATGCTTTGCATAGTGGTATTTGAGAAATATCCAGCACTTCATTCGATGATGAAAGAACCGAGATCCCTTCACCAGAGGTGACCTCTTTAGAAAAACTAGCAAAAGCCTCAAAAACACTCCTTTTCAAAATCACTCGATTCTACAACGATATCAAGTTCATTACGCAAAAGGTTTTCTTAAAAACTTGTCGTAGCCCTCCGTCATTTAAGATAAGTGCTACTTAGTATTCGTGCTACGTTTGTTAACTATGTTAAGGCGTAGTGTGCAGTAGCTGATTAGTGATTATCGACTTAAGCATATGATGCGATTGGATTTGGGTAGTCGTACGACTTTATTGACTATGTTAAGGGTCGTGCGGGTGGGTTTAATTCAATCATGAAATGTACGGGTTGAACTTGGCTAGTGCTTATGATTTGTTGACCTTGTTAAGGTCATAAGTTGCTCAAGGAAAAATATTATCGGGAATTTCAAGTGTTGAAATTTGCAATGAGATTGCATATCTTCTATAAGATAGTTGGATCTCGATACCCACTGCGAGTAAGAGTTACTCCTGGGAGAGTTTTACACATTACAATTAGCCGATCAAAGTAGGTGTCTAGAAAGGTGTTAAAAGGGTTATACCCCTGGGAAAACGAGGTTTATTTTAATTAGGTCCGTGCGAAAGCACGGGGAACCTCCCTCAAAATATCGACACTGGCCTGGTTGAAAGATTGGCGAACTTGTAGGGTGTAATTAATCCCGGCTACTCTTACCTTTTAGGGTTTGAAGAAAGATTTGATAAAAACAATGGGAGCCATCCTGATTAGATAAAATAATAACCAATCTGATCTTGCAAGAGCATACGCTGAGTGTTTTCTTCTCTCTCTCTCCTGGTAACGACCATGTCACGCCTTAATCAAGATAATAATATGGATGTATTGACCGAATTTGCTTATTATATCGAGCTGAGGAATGTTTGTTAGTTATATGTATGCCCTAGAGGCCATTATTGTACATGTGATGTATATTATAGTGGATGCTTGGACATACATAGGGAGGAATTTCTTACTCGACATTATAGTATGCTATCTGGTTACTATTTATCTTAACATGTACATTGATTGTCTCTCTATTACATGTTGATAAAGCCCTTAAGATGTTTACTTGACTACCTAGATTATGATGTGGATCATACTAGTGGAACAAAGGTAGTCCGTGAGTACATCCTTTAATGTCCTTAATCGTGGGTGTATCGAGACGGGGCATCGATACACTAGAGTAGACTAGCGTATACCTTCTCGACCCCATGTAGATGGATGATGGATGATTCCATATCCATTGGTGTTTGACATCAGAGATGATATACGGGTGCTCAGTGGAGACTGGGCACACTGGACGGACTCGCCGAGAACTCCTAGATGGTATTATACCTCACGTCAGATGGCAGTTCTCTCGTGACACTGGTACAGGTTAGTCTGTCGACCCAAGATCGCCATAGAGTCTTGTGTGATTCCTACTGTGCTTTGATTTCCACCTTACCACGTTCAAGAGAATGTGCAAAATGGTGGTTTTTAGGTACAGTCCCGAGTCACATGGAGGCAATGAGCGATAGGAGGGGATTTCGTCTCTCCCGGTATTGGGGGTTGATGTTGCGCTGTGCTCGATTGGCCATAACAGGAAGTCCCTGGCCAGGGATGTTTCTGAGATTTACTGGTAAGTGTTATCAGTAGTTTCTCAACCCGTTATGAGCCTCATATCGGCATGACTTATCAAGCTATTGGGGTCTGACGTTTACCACCCCCAGGCAAGATATGCGACATATCATACGAAGAGACGGGACTGTACGGTAGTGTTACTGATTGGATTCGCAGGAGTATGAGCAGGCTTGTTTGTTAATCTTCTGATCGCTCAATGCCCGGGTGGCTGTTATGTTTAGTAGACCGCTTGCGGCTTGTGGGTGTTTGATATGATCATCACCTACTGCCGGCGTATTGACGAGTCTTTAGAGTCCTACACAGAGGTTTCCTGGTTCATGCGAAAAGAAGTAGGAGCACATATGTGATACCGCATTCTATTCTTGCAATATGTGATATCGGTCGGTTATATGTGATATAGCCGGGTTATCGGATCAAGCGTTGATTCGATAAGTTATTGCATTTGATATTACTCGGTTGTATGTGATATAGCCGGATTATTAAATTAAGTATTGATTTAATAATTTAATGTATAATTATATATGTGATATATTAATTTACATTAACTAATATTAGCTCACTTAAGAATTCTTTTTCTTACTTGTGTACATTTAGTATATATGTGATATATATTAATGAACATTATTTATGTGTCATGCTTGATGCCATATGCAACATGGGTATATGAGACTCACACCATGCTTATAATAATGATGGGTTTTTATTTATTTAAATTAAATCAAAATTGGTTGGAAATTGTCACATGGCTGAAGCTTGTAGAAGCTTATGGAACCATTGACCAAGTCCACTCTTTTTGTTTTACTTGTAGATATTTATTAACCTAAGCATTATTAGTTAACCATGGTTTATTCTCTACATGGGTTAGTGTATGACACTAACTCACCCATGGTTGCTATTCTCGCCCCAATGAGTTCATTCTTTCATTCTTCACTTGATCTTCTTCTTCATGAGAAAAAGCTTACTAGCTTTTCTCAAGGTGAGAAAATATTATGAGAAAAAGAAAACTAAAGTGAGCCCATTTCCTACTTCACATCCACTACTATTAGATATTTAGTTTAGGATGTTTGCTTCACTAATTTCACCATTAGTGAAGAGGTAGCATGAGCTTGAGTCTCCTCGACGTAGATCATCTTCGGCCTCGAAGACATTGAGCAAGCTTATTCATTTCTTCATGTGAACCCTCTCTAGAGTCTGGGAGTTCACTACTTGGAGCGAAGGGACTACTACACGGAGTTTTAGAAGTGAATGGCCGGTCTACAAAGGTTGTATTTCTCATTCACTTAGATGTAAAGTTGTTTGCATGATATTTTGTTTAATTCTCTAGTTAAAGTTTCTAGGTTAGGGTTCTTAAGAACGGCAAAATTTTAAATTGGCATGGACGATGCCTCCCAAAAGTTTGTTGCTGACCTAGGGAACCCAACAGTGGTATTAGAGCCAAGCTAGAGATTTAAACGATGTTTGTTAGATTACGAAACCGAAACTGCTCTGAAACACCCGATACACAAATCTGATTTCTGTCGAATTTTTAAAGATGTCAAAAATTTTAAAATATGTTTTTTTACCGACGCACAAAGAAAATATTTAAACAACTGCAGAATGTTGTATGTGATATAACATGAACACTATGAAAATTTTAAGAAATTTGGTGCAAATTTGGCTGGCCACATAGGGATAAAAACAGAGCTCACTGGGTCAAAGTGGGTTTTTTGGCTTCAAATTTTCATGGTGTTCCTGTCTCTGGTTTTTGGTGTTTCAGGTGTTGTTTGTTTTTGCTAAATTTTCATGTGATGTTAACTTTCTGCAAAGCTAACTCGGAGTGTTTCGTAATCGTAATTCTAACATGTATTCGGCTTATTTAGACGATGTTAAAAAGTTTGAACGGATATCAATAACCCAATTTTTCCCCGCTGGAAATTTTCCAAGAGTTGGATTTTTTCTGAGTAAAAAATTTTCAGAAAATCATGCAAGCGATTATGTGGACCCTCTAGAAGAACGATACCCAAACTCGACTTTTTGGATCACGGAACCGCGGTCATACCCTAGGGTTTGCCGCAGTTCCATGGCGACATGAGTGAGGCATGGATCGGCCCTTCTACGAATGGTTCATAGGAGTTGTGGTAATTTCTGGGTACTTTTTGAACTCCGCTGAAGTGTTGAGCTTGTTGGGAATTTTGGGTGCTTGCTTATTCGATCGAAAAGTTTAACTTCGTCTAGCTATCTGTGATGGGATACAATACATGAAATCCATAAGAAAACTAATTTGAATTTTATAAATCTTGCAATTTAGTCTCATTTTATCGGTTGCCACGGGACTTTGATGTAATCAAAAGTCCGTCGTAATCACGTAGCGTACGCGAATACTAGCGGGTAACCTTACTAGATAGCCCCGACCAAGTGACTGAACCCCATTACCAAAAGCATCCGTCCGGGTGCTCGCGGCCGCGGTGTTCTGCCTAAATGCACTTCGTCGACGGTATCGGGGGTGCGGCCGTCTACTAAAGTTTCCGACGAGCATTCGATCAGGATGTCGGGAATCTTGTTGAATTGCCCGACTTGATATTGAAAAGTGTTTTCGATATCGAGACTAAAATGCGGGGTTTAAAATTGTTAGGCATGAGATGTTTAAGGAATTCAAATGGTTGGGCATGAAATCCAAAATATGTGATACATTGGGTTTATGATGTCTAAGTTGGTTGCGTATTCCAGTTGTTGTAGTTTTTCACTTTCATTTCTGCGACCGTAAGTGTAATATATGGTGTATCGCCGGTTTCGTTGCTATATGTCAATGAAAATTGGGATACGCATATTTACTTATGTTGATGACATGAGATGTTATGTGTTGCTGTGATATGTTATATTGGATCGTTGTGTTTATGAATAGCCGGGGGTTTTTATGCGAGATGAGAGTTTTTCATTTTCATTAATGTAAAAACTTGTATGTAATATACTTTTATTAGGGCACTTCCGGGTTGAGGAAGATTTCACCGTTGATGTATATTATTTACTTTTTCGCATTAGGATAGACCCAAGGAGGGGAGCACAAATAACCGAGTTCTAGAGTCCAGTGGGAGACCATCTCGAGGCGTCGAGTCCGGGTCTCCTAACTCTAGAATTGGGAGGGTTTCTTGCCGCTCTCATAGGGGTCTAGAGATGTGGGTTTGGATATTCATCGCGGCCGTGGAATCCGTGTTTTATACTGGCTTAAATAAAATACTGAATTTCCAGTATATCTAATATTTCATATGTGTTATTCTGCTGTTGATATTTTGTGATGTGATCACTTGATATGATGAGATAGATATTGTATATAGTATATGTGATATATTATATAGACGTTGCTTATGTTTTACACCCACGCTAGCCCTGCCCTGCTCTGCCGTTAGTTACCTAACCTAACGGGGCATCGAGGCGAATGCGGATGGCATAAGCGTACGTTGTATTTATCTGTGATGATTAGATAACTTAAATGATGGGACTTCATTAATGAGATTAATGAAAGAAAAATAAACTTAAAGATGTTGTGGAATCGAATTTTCAAAAACAGGTAGCTCTAGTTCTTGCTTTGCATAGCGGTATTCCTTGTAGAATATCCAGCACCTTATTCGATAAGGAAAGAGCCGAGATCTCTTCACCGGGAGTGACCTCCATAGCGAAACTGGCAGATGCTACAACCCACTCAGTTTGTCTATTGATTGCTTCTTTATCTTTTGCTTTGCATACTGGTATTTGTGAAATATCCTGCACCTTATTCGATAAGGAAAGAGCCGAGATCCCTTCACCGGGAGTGACCTCTTTAGCAAAACAAGTAAAAGCCTAAAAAACACTCCTTTTAAAATTCAATCGATTCTACAACGATATCAAGTTTATTACGCAAAAGGTTTTCTTAAAACCTATCATAACCCTCCGTCATTTCAGATAAGTAGTAATTAGTATTCGTGTTGCGTTTGTTGACCTCCATCAAGGCCTAGTGTGCGGTAGCTACTAATGCTTATCTGCTATAGCATATGATGCGATTGAGTTAGGGTAGTCGTGCAACCTTGTTGACCTCCGTCAAGAGTTGTGCGGGTGGGTTTAATTCAATCATGAAACGTACGGGTTGAACTTGACTAGTATCCTATGGTTTGTTGACCTCCGTCAAGGTCATAGGACGCTAGGGGAAAAATTATCAGGAATTTCAAGCGTTAAAATTTGCAATGAAATTGCATACCTTCTATGAGATTGTTGGATCCCGATACCCACTACGAGTAATTGTTACTCCTGGGAGAGTTTTGCACTTTACAATTAGCCGATCAAGTAGGTTTCTAGAAAGTTTTCAACGGGGTTACGCCCATGGAAAAACGAGGATTATTTTAATTAGGTCCGTGCGAAAGCACGGGGAACTTCCCTCAAATTACAGGCACTGGCCTGGCTGAAAGATTGGCGAACTTGTAAGGTGTAATTAATCCGGGCTAGTTTTTCCTTTTAAGGTTTGAAGGAAGATTTGATAAAAATAGTGGGAGCCATCCTAATTAGATAAAATAATAACCAATCTGATCTTGTAAGAGCATACGCTGAGTGTTTTCTTCTCTCTCTCTCTAGGTAGCGACCATGTCACGCCTTAATCAAGATAATAATATGGATGTATTGACCGAACCCGTTTGTTATACGGAGCTGGAGAACGTTGGTCCCGCTCTACCTTATAATTGTTATAAGTCTGAGCATGAAATAGAGGATTATCAGGATTCCCGTGCCGCCCAAACGAAGAAAGTGCATAATGATGCATCTTCTTCGGGTGTGTTCATTACCGAGAACTGTTTCTCAGTATCTTCTACGTCCTGGGTATGAGATACCGGATCAGAATCCCACATATGTAATCTGTTACATGGGCTACAGATAGGTAGAGAACTTAGAATGGGTGATAAGTTTCAAGAATTGGAAACGGTGCAATTGTTGCAGCCAAAGTTGTTGGCGGTTATCACCCTGAATTACCATATATATTGATTCTGAACGAATGTTATTAGATACCGAACCTGATATACAACATGTAGGGTTCCTAGGCACTCTTGTGAGGGTTTATAAGGCATCATCCATGCCCGAATAAAATTTTAGACATGCCGGACAACCCAAAGTAGGGATCTTTGCAAGATTATTAGGGTTTAACAAGCAAGTAAACATCTTTACAAGTAAAAGTGAGGGATTACAACCTTTGTAGTCCACTCCTTCGCTTCATAAGCTCCGAGTAGAAGTCCCTTTGACGTGATCCACGATCTCCCGGACTCATGAGAGGCTCCACGACTCGAACGATCCATGCTAGGTTGTAGTGTTCCGTTTCTCCGACGATCTATGTCGAAGTTGCTATAACTCAAGCTTTCTCACTCTAATGAGGTGAACACCCTAATCTAATGGGCTAGATTAGATGAGGATGATGGAGTAGTATTTATGCTTTCTTTTTATATCATATTCTCACAAGAAATCATCACAAAAGGAAAATCTAGCAAGCTTTCTCAAAGCTCAAGAGAGAAGAAGATGATGAATAATGAGATAAACCTTTTGTGATGAATAATAGAAATGAATATATGATTAATCATGGAACCATGGTCAAGGATGACTAGGATAACCTTTGTAGAGAATAAACTAGGGCTAGGGTTTAGTTAGGTTAAAGAGTGAGTCATGGATAAATATCAACATAATATCTTTCTCATGACAAAAGGAATTCCTTCTAGAATGTGAAAGAAAGAACTAACCCTAATCAAACCCTAACCTTGCTTAATCTCCACTAAACATGTTCCGTTATTAATCATATCATGTCACAATAATATATATCGCATATATATTATATATTTGCAACAAAAGAAAATAATACAATTAACATATATCGCATATATATCAATGTATTATCCGGTGAGAAAATGAAATAATAAAGCGAGCCAATATTAGATAATGTAATAATAATATATCATATATATTATTATACATTAAATCATCGAATCAACACTTGATCCGACAATCCGGCTATATCGAATATAACCGACTAATATATCATGTACCGATTCCTCGAATCAACACTTGATCCGATGACCCGGTTCATATCTAAATATTGCGAGAATATAATACGGTATATCATATCGAATTATCCTCGATCCTGCACATATCACATATGTGCTTCTACTCCGTTTTGCCTGAGCCAAGAAACCTCTGTGTAGGACTCTAAAGAATCGTCAATACGCCGGTAGCAGGTGATGATCATATCAAACACCCACAAGCTGCAAGCGGTCAGCTAAACGTAACAGCCACCCAGGTATTGAGCGATCAGAAGATCAACAAGCTATCCTGTACGTTCTCCTAGGAATCCAATCAGTAACACTCCCGTACAGTCCGGTCTCTTCGTCTGATATGTCGCATATCAAGTCTAGGGGTGGTATACGTCAGACCCCAGTAACCGATAAGTCGTGTCGATGTGAGGCTCATAACGGGTCGAGAAACTACTGGTAACACTTACCAGTAAATCTCTATATCAGCCCTGGCCAGGGACTTCCAGTTATAGCCAATCGAACACAGCACAACATCAACTCCCTATACCGGGAGAGACGAAACCCCTCCTATCGCCCATTGCCTCCATGTGATTCGGGACTGTACCCAAAAGCCACCGTTTTGCACGCCCTCTTGGACGTGGTAAGGTGGAAATCAAAGCACAATGGGAATCACACAAGACTCTATGACGATCTCGGGTCTACATACTACCCCGTACCAGTGTCACCGGAGAACTGCCATCTGACGTGTGGTATATCACCATCTGGGAGTTCTCGGCGAGTCCGTTCAGTGTACCCAGTCTCCACCGAGCACCCGTACACAATCTTTGATGTCAAACACCGATGGATATGGGATCATCCATCGCCCATCATATGGGTCAAGATGCGTATACGCTAGTCTACTCTGGTGTATCGATGCCCTGTCTCGACACACCCTCGACTAGGAACAGTTATAGGATGTACTCTTTGACTACCCTGGCCCTACTAGTGTGATCTCATCACAGTCCCAGTAGTCGAGTACATATCCTAAGGGCTTTATCAACTTGTGAGAGTAAGACAGTAAACTAATACAAGTCAACATGTTAAGATAAAGTGATACCAAATAGCATAATATCATAACAAGCAAGAAAGTCATATATATATATATATATCCAAGCATCCATTATAATATACATCATATGTATAATAATGGCCTCTAGGGCATATATATAACTAACAATCTCCCACTTGCACTAGGGCCAGGTGTTGTAGTATCTCATACCCAACATCCCGAATAATCTCTTAAACTGTATCTAGGGAATGGACTTCGTGAGTGGATCCGCAGTGTTATCCTTCGTGTCAACTCTCCTGACCTCGATCTCGCGGCGATCAACTATCTCCCGGATCAGGTGATACCGCCTCAGAATATGTCTGGACTTCTGATGGGACCTGGGTTCCTTGGCCAAAGCCACAGCTCCATTGTTATCACAATACAAAGGTATTGGATGCTCAATGGACGGAACCACACCAAGTTCAGTGATGAACTTCTTCATCCAGACACCCTCTTTGGCAGCATCGTTGGCAGCGATGTATTCAGCCTCCATCGTCGAGTCTGCCATGGTTTCTTGCTTGGAACTCTTCCAACAAACCGCCCCTCCATTCAGGGTAAAGACAAATCCCGATTGCGACTTAGAGTCGTCCTTATCACTTTGGAAGCTTGAATCGGTAAAGGACTCCACCTGGAGTTCTCCATTACCATACACCAAGAACATCTCCTTAGTCCTTCGCAAGTACTTGAGAATGTTCTTCACAGCTGTCCAGTGACTCTCTCCAGGATCTGCTTGATACCGACTCACTACACTTAGTGAGTATGCTACATCGGGTCTGGTACATAACATCGCGTACATGATAGAGCCTACTGCCGAAGTATAGGGTATCCCTTGCATGCGAGCTCTCTCCAAATCAGCTTTGGGAGACATCTCTTTGGAGAGAGTGAGTCCAGAGATCGTGGGTTGGTTCCCACGCTTAGATTCTTCCATACTAAACCTCTTTAGTATGGTGTCAATATACCTGGATTGGGACAATCCCAGTATCCTCTTGGATCTATCTCTATAGATCCTTATCCCCAATATGCAGGAGGCATCACCTAAATCTTTCATTGAGAATCTATGTGATAAGAAGAGCTTGACTGAGTGCAGCATAGGAACATCATTTCCTATCAAGAGTATGTCATCGACGTACAATACGAGGAAGACAGCCTTACTCTCTGCAACCTTCTCGTAAATACAAGGTTCATCTATGTTCTTGATGAAGTCAAACTCTTTGACTACCACATCAAAACAGATGTTCCAACTTCGCGATGCCTGCTTTAACCCGTTGATGGATTTAAGCAGCTTGCACACCTTTCTGCTGCTCCCACTATCTACGAAGCCCTCTGGCTGAGTCATGTACACGCACTCCTCTAAATCACCATTTAGAAAGGCGGTCTTAACATCCATTTGCCAGATTTCGTAGTCATGGTATGCAGCAATGGCAAGTAAGATCCGGATGGACTTAAGCATAGCCACTGGAGAAAAGGTTTCGTCATAATCCACACCTGGTCGTTGACGAAAACCCTTTGCAACAAGTCTAGCTTTGAAAGTCTCCACTTTTCCATCTACACCAAGTTTCTTCTTAAAGATTCACTTGCTCCCAATGGGTTTTACCCCTTCAGGAGAAACTTCCAAAGTCCATACTTTGTTGGTGTACATGGATTCCATCTCAGATCGCATTGCATCCAACCATTTCACAGAGTCCCCACTCGTGATGGCCTGCTCGAAACTAGTTGGGTCATCATCTTCCATGATGCAATCCTCGCTTCCACCATCAATGAGAAAACCGTAGTATCTCTCAGGTGGACGAGAAACCGTACTAGATCGGCGGAGAGGCTGGGGTTCATCGGGTACTACTGAATCCTCTGGTTCCACTAAATCATCTGTCGTAGTTTGTGTTGCTGGAACTTCTTCCAGATCTACCTTATTGCCATTAATTTCTTTCATAAGAAATCCCTTTTCTAAAAAGGTGGCATGTCGATAAACAAACACCTTTTGTTCCTCGGAGTGGTAGAAGATATACCCTCGCGAATGTTTGGGATATCCAATAAACTTACATAGGACAGACCTTGCCTCGAGCTTGTCCGGATTTTGTGTTTTTACATAGGCCGGACAACCCCATATCTTAACATACATAAGAGATAGTCTCTTCCCTTTCCATATCTCATATGGAGTGGTAGGCACTGATTTGGTAGGAACCATATTCGATAGGTGTATGGCTGTCTCAAGCGCATACCCCTAGAAGGAAATAGGCAACTCAGCATCGCTCATCATAGAGCGTACCATATCTAATAGGGTGCGATTCCTCCGCTCCGATACACCGTTGTGCTGTGGTGTATAAGGAGGAGTAAGCTGAGAGAGAATCCCATTCTCATTTAGATAGTCCAGAAACTCATTGCTCAAGTATTCTCCTCCTCGATCAGATCGTAGGATCTTAATACTTTTACCCGTTTGGTTTTCTTCTTCGTGCTTATATTCTCTGAATTTCTCAAAAGCTTCAGACTTGTGTTTCATCAGGAACACATGTCCGTATCTAGAGAGATCGTCAGTGAAAGTAATGAAGTAGGAAGAACCGTTCCTGGCCTTTGTAGACATGGGACCGCATACATCACTATGTACCAGTCCTAAGAGTTCCGTAACTCTTTCTCCGTGTCCACTAAACGGAGTCTTGGTCATTTTTCCTTTGAGACATGAATGGCAAGTATCATAAGATGATAATTCAAACAAATTCAAATATCCATCCTTATGTAACTTAGCTATCCGTGTCGCATTTTTATGACCAAGTCTACAATGCCACAAGAAGGATTCGTTCATTTCTGAACTCTTCCTTTTGTGTGTGTTTTGTACATTAAGGACTGTAGTTTGATTGAGAACGTATATGCCATTAAATAACGAACATGATCCAATCAACTTTTGATTCAGGAATATGTTCATAACATCATCCTGTACTACAAAATTATATCCTTCTTTGCTCAATTCAGAAACTGATATAAGATTGCATATCAGGGTCGGAATGTAATAGCATTCGTTCAGAACCAATGTATTACCATTTGGTAACACAAGGTGATATTCGCCAACTGCTTTGGCTGCAACATTTGCACCATTCCCTACTCTTATGGAATGATCACCCTCTCCCAGTTCCCTACCTTTACGTAGCCCATGTAACATATTACATATATGGGATCCCGATCCGGTATCTAATACCCAGGACGTAGAGTGAACTGAGAAACAGTTCTCGATAACTAACACACCTGAAGAAGATGCATCAACATGCTTATTCTTCGATTGGGTGGCGTGAGAATCCAGATATTCTCATATTCCCTGCTCAGTCTTATAACTCTTATAAGAAAGAACGGGACCAATGATCCCCTGCTCAGTATAATAAGCAGGTTCAGTCAATACATCCATATTATTATATTGATTAAGGCCTGACAGGGTCGCTACCTGGAGAGAGAGAGAAGAAAACACTTTAGCGTATGCTCTTGCAAGATTAGATTGGTTATTATCTTATCTAATCAGGATATCTCCCAATGTTTTTTTTTATCAAATCTTCCTTCAAACCCTAAAATGTAAGATTAGCCGGGATTAATTACACTTTACAAGTTCGCCAATCTTTCAGCCAGGCCAGTGTCGTTACTTGAGAGAGGTTCCCCGTGCTTTCGCCCGGACCTAATTAAAGTAAACATCATTTTCCAAGAGGCATAACCCCGTTAACACCTTTCTAAACACCTACTTGATCGGCTAATTGTCCTGTGTAAAACTCTCCCAGGAGTAACTCTTACTCGCAGTAGGTATCGGGATCCAACTATCTCATAGGAGGTATGCAATCTCATTGCAAATTTCAACACTTGAAATTCCCGATAATACTTTTACCCCTAGCGTCCCATGACCTTGATGAAGGCCAAACTACCCATAGGGCGCTAGTCAAGTTCAACCCGTTCATTTCTTGATTGAATTAAACCCACCCGTACGACCCTTGAAGAAGGCCAAACTACGCCGTACGAATACCCTAATCCAATCGCATCGTATGCTAGCAGATAAGCACTAGTTAGTTACCGTACACTACGCCTTGACGAAGGCCAAACTACCGCAGCACGAATACTAAGTAGTACTTATCTGAAATGACGGAGGGCTACGCAGGTTTTTCAGAAAACCATGAGCGTAAGGAACTTGATATCGTTGTAGAAACAAGTGATTTTTGAAAATGAGTGTTTTTGAGGCTTTTCTAGTTTCGCTAAAGAGGTCACTCCCGGTGAAGGGATCTTGGCTCTTTCCCCATCGAATAAGGTGCAGGGTATATCATATATACCGCTATGCAAAGCAAGAACTATAGAAGCTGTCAAAAACTAAACCGCGAGTTTGTAGCATCTGCCAGTTTCGCTAAAGAGGTCACTCCCGGTGAAGGGATCTCGGCTCTTTCCTCATCGAATAAGGTGCAGGGCATATCATATATACCGCTGTGCAAAGCAAAACTGTAGCTACCCATTTTATAATGTTTTGATTCTACAACATCTTTTAGGTTTCTTTTCTTTTTATTAATCTCATTAATAAAATCCCATCAGCTTATGCTTCCTAAGCATCACAGAAGAAACGAAAGCAGTAATATTTATATATCAAATATATATATAGTATAAACATTCGTCTCAGGCAGTAATATGATCTCATCACAGAACATTGCAGCAGAAGAACATATATGAAATATTGGATATACTAGGATGTCCGTGTTTTTAATACGAGCCGGTATAAAACACGGATTCCACGGTCGCGATGAATAGCCAAACCCACATCCCTAGACCCCTACGAGAGCGGCAAGTAACACTGCCAATTCTAGGGTTAGGAGACCCGGTCTCGACTCCTCGAGATGGCCTCCCACTGGACTCTAGAACCCGGTTACTTGTGCTCCCCTTCTTGGGTCTACCTAATGCGGAAAAGTAAATAATATACAATGGTGACATCAACCTCATCCCGGAAGTGCCCCAATAAAAGAATATTACATACAAATGAATTTTACATGAATGAAAATAAAAACTCTCATCTCACATAAAACACCCGGCTATTCAGAACACGACGATCCAATATAACATATCACAGCAACACATAATATCTCATATTATCAACGTAAGCAAGTATGCGTATCCCGATTGTCGTTGATGTATAGCAACGAAGCCGGCGATACCCCACATACTACGCTTACGGTCACAGAAAAGAAAGTGTAAAACTACAACATTTGGAATCCACAAACACTTTAGACATCGTAATTCCGAAATATCACATACTTCGCATTTCATGCCTAACTATATGAATTCCACATATTGTATCACATTCCAGATAAATAGATAAAATTAAACTTTCCGATCGAATAATCAAATACCCAAGATTTCCTAAATAGCTCAACACTTGAGCGGAGTTCAAATAATCCCAGAATATGTCACAGTAGCAATGGTCCAGCCGTAGAAGGGTCAAGCCAACGCCTCACATGTGGCACGCCGTACTGCCACAAACCCTAAGGTTTAGAGGCAGTTCAAGACGGTCATATAATCGAGTTAAGGTTTGTGTTCTTCTAGAGGGTCCACCGCGTTACTTGCACATTTTTCCGAAAGATTTAAACTCAAGAAAAAATTCAACACTTGAAAGTTTTTCGTGCCGGGAAAAAGTGAGTTAATGATATCCGTTCGAACATTTTAACAGTTTCTAAATATCCGGAAAACATAACAAAATTAAATATTCCGATCGAATCTACGATTACAAAATAAACTCCAGAATACTCAACACTTGAGTCCGATTAAAAATACCCAAAAAATAGCACTTACAGAAATTGATATTACAGTGCAAAAACGAGTGCATAACTCCTCTGTACTGCCGCGGATCCGCGGTCCAAGCGCGGTACGGCCGCGGTTCCGCGGCGGTTTGTACGGATTATGCGCTCGTATTTCACTGTTGTGCTTATATTTTCCTGCTGAATTTTTTAGGAATTTTTAATTCGGAAAAATCACAGGTTTTAAAAATTATCCAGAGAGGGGTTCAAAACGTCGTTTCGGGGTTCGATCGGAGTTTTAACTTCGTATACACGTCGCCTAATGCTCTAGCTAGGCTCTGATACCACTGTAGGGTTCCTAGGCACTCTTGAGAGGGTTCATAAGGCATCAACCATGCCCGAATAAAATTTTAGACGTGTCGAACAACCCAAAGCCGGGATCATTGCTAGATTATTAGGGTTTAACAAGCAAGTAAACATCTTCATAAGTAAAAGTGAGGGATTACAACCTTTGTAGTCCGCTCCTTCGCTTCATAAGCTCCGAGTATAAGTCCCTTTGCCGCGATCCACGATCTCCCGAACTCATGAGAGGTTCCACGACTCGAACGATCCATGCTAGTTTGTAGTGTTCCATTTCTTCGATGATCTACGTCGAACTTGCTATAACTCAAGCTCTCTCACTCTAATGAGGTGAACACCCTAATCTAATGGGCTAGATTATATGAGGATGATGGAGTAGTATTTATGCTTTCTTTTTATATCATATTCTCACAAGAAATCATCACAAAAGGAAAATCTAGCAAGCTTTCTTAAAGCTCAAGAGAGAAGAAGATGATGAATAATGAGATAAACCTTTTGTGATGAATAATAGAAATGATTATATGATTAATCATGGAACCATGGTCAAGGATGACTAGGATAACCTTTGTAGAGAATAAACTAGGGCTAGGGTTTAGTTAGGTTAAAGAGTGAGTCATGGATAAATATCAACATAATATCTTTCTCATGACAAAAGGAATTCCTTCTAGAATGTGCAAGAAAGAACTAACCCTAATCAAACCCTAACCTTGCTTAATCTCCACTAAACATGTTCCATTATTAATCATATCATGTCACAATAATATATGTCACATATATATTATATATTTGCAACAAAAGAAAATAATACAATTAACATATATCGCATATATATCAATGTATTATCCGGTGAGAAAATGAAATAATAAAGCGAGCCAATATTAGATAATGTAATAATAATATATCATATATATTATTATACATTAAATCATCGAATCAACACTTGATCCGACAATCCGGCTATATCGAAAGTAACCGACTAATATATCATGTACCGATTCATCGAATCAACACTTGATCCGATGACCCGGTTCATATCTAAATATTGCGAGAATATAATACGGTATCTCATATCGCATTATCCTCGGTCCTGCACATATCACATATGTGCTTCTACTCCGTTTTGCCTGAGCCAAGAAACCTTTGTGTAAGATGATTGAGTTATTTTCTGACGTGTAAATGTAAAAAGTATAAAAGTCACAATCAAAAAAATTATATTTGACCGCAATCAACTACGGTGTCGGATGTAGATTGTAAGTGAGTGCGGATCGTCCACAGGGATTGTGCGATTCGTTTTTATATTTGCTTCGTTTGAATTGAAAAGTTAATTGAAAAGAAAAGAAAACATGATTCGAGAATTTATCAATTGATTCAAGTGTCACGAGTTTAATCAAGAATCAAGAAACTGATAAACAATCAAGAATTGGGTTTCGATAATATTTCCAAACAAAAAGTCAAGAATCTAAATGAGTCTCGTAGGAATCGATCGGATCTATAGATGTGATGTAACCTCAAGATTTCGTATTCTTGTCCTTCGAAGGATTGATGCGAGATCGATGATGATCAACGAGAGTTAGGTCTTTCTTGATGAAACTAGGGTTTCATCATTTAACCCTTGTTCTTTCGTTGATTTCATTCACATTCTAGCCTCTAGCAATTTCAAGAAACGATCGTAACTTCCCAATTTCGAGCGATATCAATCAAGAAAGCATCGCAACGAAATGGGTCGTCGGTTCTTGAACTTGCTAGGGTTTACAAAACTCGTAGGAATCAAGAACCGTTTTCAGATATATTACAACATCATTCTATTAATCGTCTCGACTCCTCGACGAGCGGAGTATTACTCAAACATCACAACAAGAATTATAACTAGAAATTTAGATTGATTCATGATGCAAGAATTTAAAGAAAACAAGATAAAAGAATATCACCTTTTATTTATATCAACACTTGATTACAATCGCTCAAGAACTACAAGAGGAAGAATCTAAATTGTTGAATTGGCGTCGCTCGGCTCCGTGAGTCGCGGATCGCTTGGACCACTTGCTCCGTTGAAGATCGGCTCGGCTCATAAAAGGTTGCAAGGCTTCTTGCTTGAACGGGTACTCGGGATCTTGGCTTTTGATTGGAGTTTAGGGTTAGGGTTTCACACAAATCCTCTCACTAGATTTGTGGAAGAAGAAGATGAAGAGAGAGAGAATGGCTCTAAATTGGCTAAAAAATGATTAGATTCCAAGATGAATCAAGATGATTTACAAGTGAGCCTAGGGTATTATTTATAGAGCACCCAAACCCTAAGCCTTTGAGTTCCCTCCAAAAGTTTGTTGAAAGACTTCTAGAAAGAGTTTGTTAGGCTTAGCTTAGGGTTTAAGCTAGGGTTTAGGTTGAAGTTTCTAGAATACAAGGCTTAGTTTAGTGTAGGAACAAGGGTTTGCTGATCTGGCAGAAGTCTCTGGAGTCTTCTGGAACTTGAAGTATACGAGCTGAATCTGGGCCCTGAGTGAAGAATTGTGGTGCAAAGATTGGTGAATGAAGTGGCATGATGGCCGCGGAACCGTGGCTCAAGGTGGCTTAGGCCGCGGTTCCGCGGCTCAAGGTGGCTTAGGCCGCGGTTCCGCGGCCAAGTTGGCGCTTTGGAGCTTCCAATTTCTGGTGTTGGCTTCTTATGTCTTCAGGTGTCTTTTGTGATTTATTTAATTCCAGAATTCCCTTTGGATTGATTTCAGAACTGAAATCATTGAGTTGGCGTAACGTTTTATCGGTACCCTGTAAATTTTGGCCTTTCTGCTGGATTTTCCTGCACAGATCTCAAAACAAGTGTTGCGCAAATGTAGCGAAGATGCGATGCCATGAAATGCAGTCAATTTCCTGTATAGTGCTGGTTTTAGAGTCTAATACATGTAATCTGATATTTTGCGACAGTTTTGCTAATATGTAGAATATGAATGCCGAACACTTCTATATGAATGCAATTGATGAGGAAATTGCCGGTTAAAATATGCAATATTTACGACTAATCAAATTCCCCCAAACTTAATTTCGATCGTCTCGAGCGAACTGTTTTATTAAAAAGTGAAGGAGAAAATAAAGAAAGAGAAAAACTAACTAGCACACTTTCGTAGGCAACACGATTGCACTGAGCATGTGCAACAAGCCTTTAAACATCTAGGTGTCCCTAGTAGGAGGAGTGTTGTCTCCTGAGGGTTTCAGCGGATTGCACCCACAAAATCCAATAATAAAAGAAAGATCATGCATATTACATTTAAAGAAAAGAATCGTAAAAGAAAAGCTTTGAAAATTAGGGTTTCCAACTAAGCTAGCTTTTCGGTTGTCATGAGCCCTATCTTAATGGTCATGAAAAAAATGTTAGAAATCACGTCCTCCCTCAATAAAATATCGTCTTATTTTTCATTCCTATCTTTCTTCCAAAACATCGATCATATCACCCTGCGTGTGTGTAAAGACATCCCTACACCCGGAGAATTCAATTCAAGCTATCATACTCTTGCCCATCAGCCTCAGTACTTTTTGATTAATGAATATTTAAACGAGATTGCTCACACACTTTCATGCGACCGTTAATACTTCTTGAGGTACTAACCGACCGATTACTCCTGTCCTTGCTTACTTGGTGTATTTTCTTCGTCTTGCACCACCTCAGGCATAGAAGTGACTCCCAGACCAGTTGGCCTTAGGGCACTAGGTGAAGAAGCACCCTCGCTATATATTTTTTTTATTTCCCTCGGTGATAACAAAACCAGTGTCCATTTTTCTCACCACTTTATATTTTTATTCATTTTTTTTATTTTATTTCCTTCATACATCGGCTTTAAGACAAGAGCATTTCAAGGTATCCTCTACTATCCCAGGCTTCAAGACGTGTGTGAGTGCGAATAGCAGGGTATCAACGTTCAAAATGTTTGGCTTCCAGAATAGAAACTATTTTTCAGACTTATTTTTATCCTCAGATTAGTGACGTCCTTCATCTTACTAACCCTTGGGACAACGGCTCATAACTACTTATTACTAGTTCGTATAAGAAAACTTCTAATTTTCTTGGTTTTCTTAAATTTTTCTAATCTCATAGATGTAATTGTTCACTATCTAAACTTTCATTATTTTATTTATATACAAAAAAGTGTAAATATTAAAGTTATTTTTATACTTGAAATTTTTTTTAGATTTTTATGGGTTTTTCAATTTTTATAGATTTTTAAACGAAATGTTTTGTGCTTATGCAAATGATATGCAAATGATGTAAAAATAAGCACAAACCTCCCCCAAACTTGTTTTTAACAGTGTCCTCACTGTTGCCAATAGCTATATCTGAAAAACCTGTAAATTTGGGAGGAATTATTAGTGGGGGCAAAATATATAAGTGAAGAACTTCCCCCAAACTTATTCTTTTCACTCACCTTCAAAAAAAATTGATGCAATGATATACTGGACATGAAGGTGAGACGGAGGAATTTTAATCCAAATAAACTGGCTCTTGTAAGAACAAGAGCTCCTCCGTGGGGTCAGTGGAAAAATACGGCTTTAGTCTATGTCCATTTATTTTGAAAATGGTGCCGTTTTTAACATTTTCTACTTCTACTGCCCCGTGCGGGTATACAGACTGCACAACAAAAAGTCCCTTCCATCGAGATCGGAGCTTACCCGCGTGAAGGTGTAATCGTGAATCATAAAGAAGGACTTGTTGACCTTGTGAAAATGTTTTCCTCAAAATGTTTTTATCGTGAAAAATCTTAGTCCTATTCTTTGTGATTACAGCGTTATCATAAGCTTCATCGCGGAGTTCGCTTAGCTCGTTAAGTTGCAGCTTCCGAAAGTTGCAAGCAAGGTTTAAATCAAAATTTATTTCTTTAATAGCCCACAATGCTTTATGTTTTATCTCGACGGGTAAATGACATGCTTTTCCAAACACTATCCTATATGGAGACATCCATAGGTCGGTCTTATATGCAATTCGGAATGCCCAAAGAGCATCCGTCAGTTTGGTTGACCAGACTTTTCTATTTTTAGCAACAGTTTTCTCCAGGATAAGTTTGATTTGTCTGTTTGAGATTTCAGCCTGCCCGCTTGTTTGGGGGTGATAGGGTGTAGAAAGTCGGTGGTTGATTGAGTATTTCCGCATCAGAGTCTTGAAAGACCTGTTGCAGAAGTGTGTCCCATTATCGCTAATAATAGCGCGTGGGTGTCCAAATCGTGAGAAGATATTCTCTTTTAAGAACTTAATGACAACTTTCTTGTCATTAGTGCGATATGGAATGGCTTCTACCCACTTTGAGACATAATCAACCCCCAGCAGTATGTACAAATTCCCAAAGGAGTTGGGAAAATGACCCATAAAATCAATGCCCCAAACATCGAATATTTCAACAACCAAAATGGGTTGCTGAGGCATTTCATTCCTCTGGGATATTCTACCCGTATACTGACATTGTGTACAGGTTTTGCAATACTCAAATGCGTCCTTGAATAAGGTCGGCCAATAAAATCCACATTGCAAAACCTTTTCCGCTGTCTTTCTAGGACCAAAGTGACCCCCACAGGCCTGATCATGACAAAAAGAAAGAACACTCTTGAACTCTTCATTCGGGACACACCGGCGAATGATCTGATCAGGATAATATTTAAACAAATAGGGTTCATCCCAGTAAAAGTGTTTTACTTGGGATAGAAAACGGTATTTGTCCTGTTTTGACCACTCGCTGGGTATCAGTCCCGTGGCATGATAGTTCACAATATCCCTGAACCATGGTTCATTGGATACGCTCAAGAGTTGCTCGTCAGGAAACGAGTCATTGATCGGCAGGGTCATAGGGGAAGAAATGATGCGTGAAAGGTGGTCAGCTACTACGTTTTCACATCCTTTCTTATCTTTGATAACAAGATCGAATTCTTGTAACAGAAGGATCCAACGTATTAGTCGACCTTTTGCATCTTTCTTCGCCAGAAGATGTTTTAAAGCGGAATGGTCAGTATACACAACTATAGGTGAGCCAATTAAGTAAGGTCTGAATTTTTCTAATGCAAATACAACCGCTAAAATTTCTTTTTCTGTGGTTGTATAATTGATTTGCGCATCATTCAGAGTCTTACTAGCATAGTAAATCATGTGTGGCATCTTTTCGATGTGCTGTCCTAAGACTGCACCTACTACAAAGTCGGATGCGTCACACATTAGCTCAAAGGGGTAGTCCCAGTTTGGTGATGATAAAACGGGGGCTGAAGTGAGTGAGTGTTTAAGTGAGTCGAAAGCTGTCTCGCAATCCGAGTCAAAATGGAAGGTTGTATCCTTGGCCAGGAGAAGAGTTAAAGGTCTAGCAATTTTGCTAAAATCCTTAATGAATCTCCTATAAAAGCCCGCATGGCCAAGAAAAGAGCGAATATCTTTGACGCTTTTGGGATGAGGGAGGTTTTGAATGACATCTATCTTAGCTCTGTCAACCTTAATGCCTTTCTGTGAAATGACATGTCCAAGGACAATTCCTTCTTGGACCATAAAGTGGCATTTTTCCCAGTTCAAAGTCAAGTTCTTCTCTTTGCAACGAGTAAGAACAGCGTCAAGATTTGCTAGGCAATCAGAAAAAGAGTCTCCAAAAATCGAAAAGTCGTCCATAAAGATCTCCAGAAAATTCTCTACCATATCAGAGAATATCCCCATCATACACCGCTGAAAGGTAGCGGGAGCATTGCATAACCCAAAGGGCATGCGACTGTAAGCAAAAGTACCAAAAGGACAAGTAAAAGTGGTTTTATCTTGATCCTTTTTGGCGATGGGGACCTGATTATAGCCTGAGTATCCGTCCATAAAACAATAATACTCTCGTCCCGCTAAGCGTTCCAGCATTTGATCAATGAATGGTAGAGGAAAATGGTCTTTCCTCGTGGCAGCGTTGAGTTTTCTATAATCGATGCATACACACCACCCAGTTTGGGTGCGTGTCTGAATCAACTCATTCGCCTCATTGGTTATAATAGTGATGCCGGATTTCTTAGGAACGACATGTATAGGACTCACCCATTGGCTATCGGAGATGGGGTATATAATACCATTATCTAAGCATTTGACGATCTCTTTCATGACGGGATTCAACCGACTCTGTGGTTCTCGGGTTGGTCTGGCATCATCCATCACATGTATATGATGTTCAACTATCAAGGGACTAATCCCTTTGATGTCCGCCATACTCCAACCAAACGCCTCTTTGTTAGATCTCAATACCGATAAAAGTGCATTCTCTTGCTCTAATGCTAGAGAAGCGGAAATTATAACCGGTAAAGACTCCTTCTCACCTAAATAAGCATATTTCAGATGAGAGGGTAAAATTTTGAGATCTAATTCAGGCGGAGAAATGATAGAAGGAGGGATCATTGAGTGATTTTTGGATTTACAAAGAAGCTCAGAGCCTGTGAAAGATACAGACTCGGGTGGAGAAAAGTCAGAAGTGCAGGACTCAAGTGTAGGTAAAGTGTCCTTACTAAGATCTTGTGTAAAGTCAAACAGAGATGTGGTAATGTCATCGAGATCAGTAAAGCAAAGTTCCTCAGCTCCACAACTATCGGGAGCGATCTCATGGACAGAGCACACATCTAAAATATGAACAGAGGGTTCTGATGGCTGACTTCCAACTTTGTAGATATTTAGTTCAATGGTCATATTTCCAAATGATAAGTTCATTGAACCATTTCTACAGTTTATAACAGCGTTGGAAGTGGCAAGGAAAGGACGACCTAGAATCACCGGAATTTGGCCCCGGGGGTTTGCTACAGGATGTGTGTCGAGTACAATGAAGTCTACAGGGAAAACAAATTCCCCGACCTTTATCAACACATCCTCTAATTCACCCCTTGGTTTGGTGATAGATCGGTCTGCCATCTGGAGAGTGCAGTGAGCGAGTTTCAGCTCTCCAATCCCTAATTGCTCATAGACAGAATAAGGGAGCAGGTTAACACTTGCGCCAAGGTCTAAAAGAGCACGATTTATGATTTTACCCCCAATCGAAATCGATATTGTAGGACATCCTGGGTCCTTTCGTTTCTTTGGTAGCTGGGGAATAAAAGCAGTGCTGATATTATTAGACATAAAGATCTTCTTCGGCACTTGAGTCTTCTTCTTCCTAGTGCACAAGTCCTTAAGAATTTTCGCATAAGCGGGGACTTGTTGAATCGCATCTAGGAGAGGGATATTGATGTTAACCTGTTTGAACATTTCTAAAATTTTCTCCATATGAGGACTCGTTCTATTACCCCTTAACCGGTTCGGGTAATGAGCTTTCGCAATAAGCGCAGGGTCCATCATAGGAGAAGGAAGAGGGGGTAGACGAGGTCCCAAAAGAGGTGTGGGGACCGTCTGTGGAGAACTATAAGGGTTGGGAGAAGGTGTTGAGCCTAATGGGAAATGGAGAATAGGCTCTCGAGAAGATGGTGTGGTAGAAGAAGAAGGATCAGAAGGAGAAGTGTGTGTGTGTGGAAAGGTCTCAGCCGGGGTGTTGATATGATTTTCAGTATCATCAATACCTTCCCCGACATGATTGTTCAGCACTCTTCCCGATCTCAACGTTGTGATGGCATTTACATTGTAATGCCCAGGATTCTGTAGGGGTTGAGAGGGAAGTTTCCCTTTTTCTCTCGCACTCATTTCGGCTTTTAGGCGTGCGATTTCAGCTTCCATCGATCTGATACTCTCAGCTTGAGACGCTGAGTTTTTCTTTATCTCACTGACGGAAGATCTAACCTCAGTCGAAACCTCTATGAAATTTGATAAAAGTGATTTCATGGTTTGAGTGAATTGAGAGAATTCGTCAGAACTGGACAACTGCATAGGATTAGACTGTGCAGGAGTGTTGCCCTGGTTTTGGAAGTTTTGTGACTGGTAGGGGTGCTGAGTGAGTTGAAGGGGTTGCTGTTGTGGTGGAGGATGACCCCTTTGAAATTGATTCATATTTGGAACCGTGTTTTGAGATTAGTTTTGGTTCCAAGCGAAATTAGGGTGATTCCTCCAACCCTGATTGTACGTGGAAGAATATGGATCGTTTCGAGGTCTTTGAAATGCGGCATTAGAATGCTCGTGACCTTGAAACGCATAGTTTAATGGACATTCTTCCGTTAAATGTGACGGATCAGAACAGCACCCACAAACAGTTTTGGGGAGCGACACTGGGTTTAGGGAGGCTGCAGAAAATTTGTGTTCCATAGCGTCGAGCTTCTTTTGCATTGCTGCCATCTCAGCTCGAACACCTATGGACATATCTATTTGGTGTACGCCACCCCTATTCAATGGTTGGGTTCCACTCTCCCACTGTAGTGATTTTTCAGCGAACTCTTCTAAGTATTTCCAAGCTTCCCCATCATCCTTGGTCATAAAAGTACCTTGACACATGTTTTCAAGGCTCTGTTTAGTGTTTGAGTTAATGCCCTCATAGATGATTCGGCAAAGCTCCCATCTCGGGATGCCGTGATGAGGACACTGAACCAAAAGATCCTTGAAATGTTCAAAGCATTTTGAAAATGGTTCGGTAGGGAGCTGGGCAAATTGATTCAGTTCGCTACGGATTCGAGCTGTCTTTTGGATTGGGTAAAATTTCTTAAGGAATGCAGCGACGAATTCTTCCCAATTCGTGATTGAATGTGCGGTAGTGTTATATAGCCACTTCTCGGCTATATCGCACAATGTAAATGGAAGAAGTCGTAGACGCATCGCATCCACTGAAAGTTGTGACGTACCCATCATTGCGCACACGTTTTCAAATTTGGTAATGAAAACGTAAGCGTCCTCAGTCTCGAGTCCGTGGAATTTGGGTAAAAGATTGATATACTGGGGCTTAATCTCAAAGTTATCCCCATTGGCTGGTGGTGTGGATAAGCAGGTCGAAAGAGGACCTCTAAGTGGATAGCACCTCTCCTGGAGAGAGAGGCGGGGTGGATTCTGCGCACCAACGGACGGCGGCAGATTAGGGTTAAAGAAGTTTGATGGATTTGGATCTATCGGTGTGGGTGTGGTAGTGGGTAAAGAAGAAGTAAATGGAGAAATATCGACTTCGGAGTCGATAAAGGGTACGCGGACTGAACGGGCACTAGAATCCCATATCCAGCCTATCTTGTACTAAAAAGGGTTAGTACAAGTGGCAGCGTTGGCTTATAATTAGGGGTAAATGAATGAATGTGGTGTTTGCTTTTAAAAAGGGACGGATTTTTGAAAAAATGATGCGACACAACAAATGCAGCACACAAACCCTAGAATCTAATGGTCACCTAGGTCCGGCTCTAGACCGCTCCTAACTGCCAAAAGACAAGTCGCAGGATAGAATCCTCCACTGCGTCTTTGTTCCCCTGTGGCCGGATAAGTGCCAGGTAAGTGGGAAGGTACTCCACTACATAAGTAGTGGGCCTAATTAATAACCACTATCCTTAGACACACTCGCCTTAGGCACCACAGGAAAACGCGGATAAGCAATGAATTACCCACGGCCTTCTTCTGTCCTAATTGAGCGCGACAGTCCTTAGAGTCATCTCTAGATTTCTTTTAGTTAATGTGGGTCAATGCGGATGCATGTTTGGTGGTTTTCGGGGCCTAAGAAGGGTAATGAAATCCCCACCTAATTTGGATTTGGCCGTGCCCCTTAATTTCCGTATTTATAATGCAGACAACCAAGAAACAAAATACGCACAAATTTACTATTGCAATTTGCGAGCTGCGATTATTTGCAAAGAATCCTGCAGCAAAGTATTAGTTGGAGCTAAAAAGAGGAGAAAGGAGAAGGTAAGAAGTCACCTGAGGCAAAATTTTTGTAGAGAACCCTCAAAGGGGCCGCGGTTCCGCCGCAATAGGAGGCTTAGGCCGCCCTTCCGCGGTCGGATGGTTTGATCTCTTGAAAATAAAACTTGCAGAATGCACCTGATCACTTCCCTAGTCCTCTGGAATTTTCCAAAAAAATTTCTTCAATTTCCAAACAGCTCCAGATCTCCTTGCAATGAAACACAACAAATTGTTTAGGGTTTGCACGAATTTTGATCTCAAAAATCACAATGAAATAAATCTTTCAATTCAAACTTTGATATAAAACGAATTAGCGCGCGATCCCCGGCAACGACGCCATTTTTATTGAGTTATTTTCTGACGTGTATATGTAAAAAGTATAAAAGTCATAATCAAAAAAATTATATTTGACCGCAATCAACTACGGTGTCGGATGTAGATTGTAAGTGAGTGCGGATCGTCCACAGGGATTGTGCGATTCGTTTTTATATTTGCTTCGTTTGAATTGAAAAGTTAATTGAAAAGAAAAGAAAACATAATTCGAGAATTTATCAATTGATTCAAGTGTCACGAGTTTAATCAAGAATAAAGAAACTGATAAACAATCAAGAATTGGGTTTCGATAATATTTCCAAACAAAAAGTCAAGAATCTAAATGAGGCTCGTAAGAATCGATCGGATCTATAGATGTGATGTAACCTCAAGATTTCGTGTTCTTGTCCTTCGAAGGATTGATGCGAGATCGATGATGATCAACGAGAGTTAGGGCTTTCTTGATGAAACTAGGGTTTCATCGTTTAACCCTTGTTCTTTCGTTGATTTCATTCACATTCTAGCCTCTAGCAATTTCAAGAAACGATCGTAACTTCCCAATTTCGAGCGATATCAATCAAGAAAGCATCGCAACGAAATGGGTCGTCGGTTCTTGAACTTGCTAGGGTTTACAAAACTCGTAGGAATCAAGAACCGTTTTCAGATATATTACAACATCATTCTATTAATCGTCTCGACTCCTCGACGAGCGGAGTATTACTCAAACATCACAACAAGAATTATAACTAGAAATTTAGATTGATTCATGATGCAAGAATTTAAAGAAAACAAGATAAAAGAATATCACATTTTATTTATATCAACACTTGATTACAATCGCTCAAGAACTACAAGAGGAAGAATCTAAATTGTTGAATTGGCGTCGCTCGGCTCCGTGAGTCGCGGATCGCTTGGACCACTTGCTCTGTTGAAGATCGGCTCGGCTCATAAAAGGTTGCAAGGCTTCTTGCTTGAATGGGTACTCGGGATCTTGGCTTTTGATTGGAGTTTAGGGTTAGGGTTTCACACAAATCCTCTCACTAGATTTGTGGAAGAAGAAGATGAAGAGAGAGAGAATGGCTCTAAATTGGCTAAAAAATGATTAGATTCCAAGATGAATCAAGATGATTTACAAGTGAGCCTAGGGTATTATTTACAATAGAGCACCCAAACCCTAAGCCTTTGAGTTCCCTCCAAAAGTTTGTTGAAAGACTTCTAGAAAGAGTTTGTTAGGCTTAGCTTAGGGTTTAAGCTAGTGTTTAGGTAGAAGTTTCTAGAATACAAGGCTTAGTTTAGTGTAGGAACAAGGGTTTGCTGATCTGGCAGAAGTCTCTGGAGTCTTCTGGAACTTGAAGTATACGAGCTGAATCTGGGCCCTGAGTGAAGCATTGTGGTGCAAAGATTGGTGAATGAAGTGGTAAGATGGCCGCAGAACCGCGGCTCAAGGTGGCTTAGGCCGCGGTTCCGCGGCCAAGTTGGCGCTTTGGAGCTTCCAATTTCTGGTGTTGGCTTCTTATGTCTTCAGGTGTCTTTTGTGATATATTTAATTCCAGAATTCCCTTTGGATTGATGTCAGAACTGAAATCATTGAGTTGGCGTAACGTTTTATCGATACCCTGTAAATTTTGGCCTTTCTGCTGGATTTTCCTGCACAGATCTCAAAACAAGTGTTGCGCAAATGTAGCGAAGATGCGATGCCATGAAATGCAGTCAATTTCCTGTATAGTGTTGGTTTTAGAGTCTAATACATGTAATCTGATATTTTGCGACAGTTTTGCTAATATGTAGAATATGAATGCCGAACACTTCTATATGAATGCAATTGATGAGGAAATTGCCGGTTAAAATATGCAATATTTACGACTAATCATAAGACTCTAAAGAATCGTCAATACGCTGGTAGCAGGTGATGATCATATCAAACACCCACAAGTTGCAAGCGGTCAGCTAAACGTAACAGCCACCCAGGTATTGAGCGATCTGAAGATCAACAAGCTAGCCTGTACGTTCTTCTGTGAATCCAATCAGTAACACTCACGTACAGTCCGGTCTCTTCATCTGATATGTCGCATATCAAGTCTAGGTGTGGTATACGTCAGACCCCAGTAACCGATAAGTCGTGTCGATGTGAGGCTCATAACGGGTCGAGAAACTACTGGTAACACTTACCAGTAAATCTATATATCATCCCTGGCTAGGGACTTCCAGTTATAGCCAATCGAACACAGCACAACATCAACTCCCTATACCGGGAGAGACGAAACCCCTCCTATCGCTCATTGCCTCCATGTGATTCGGGACTGTACCCAAAAGCCACTGTTTTGCACGCCCTCTTGGACGTGGTAAGGTGGAAATCAAGCACAGTAGGAATCACACAAGACTCTATGACGATCTCAGGTCTACAAACTACCCTGTACCAGTGTCACCGGAGAACTGCCATCTTACGTGTGGTATATCACCATCTGGGAGTTCTCGGCGAGTCCGTTCAGTGTACCCAGTCTCCACTGAGCACCCGTACACCATCTTTGATGTCAAACACCGATGGATATGGGATCATCCATCGCCCATCATATGGGTCATGATGCGTATACGCTAGTCTACTCTAGTGTATCGATGCCCTGTCTCGACACACCCTCGACTAGGAACAGTTATAGGATGTACTCTTTGACTACCCTGGCCCCACTAGTGTGATCTCATCACAGTCCCAGTAGTCGAGTACATATCCTAAGGGCTTTATCAACATGTGAGAGTAAGAAAGTAAACTAATACAAGTCAACATGTTAAGATAAAGTGAAACCAAATAGCATACTATCATGACGAGCAAGAAAGTCCTCTCTATATATATATCCAAGCATCCATTATAATATACATCATATGTATAATAATGGCCTCTAGGGCATATATATAACTAACACAACATTATATCAGTCTCTTTATTTAGTAAAGAAGGATATAATTTTGTATTGATGGATAATGTTTTAAACATTTCCTATATCAAGAGTTGATCGGATTAGGCACATTATCTAATGGCATATAAATTCTAAATCAAAATGCAGTTCTTAACGTACAAAACATACACAAGAGGAAGAGTTCAGAAATGAACGAATCCTTCTTGACGCATTGTAGACTAGGTCATATCAATGCGACCCGACTAGCCAAGTTACTTTAAGATGCATATTTAAATCAGTTTGAATTTACATCTTATGAAACTTGCCAGTCATGTCACAAAGATAAAATGACCATAGCTCTGTTTACTGGAAACAGAGAAAGAGTTAGTGAACTCTTGGGATTGATACATGATGATGTATGTAGGTCCCCTGTCTACACATGCCAGGACTTGTACTTCATTACATTCACTAATGATCTCTCAAGATTCGGACATATGTTCCTGTTGGAACACAAGTCTGAAACTTTTGAGAAATTCAATGAATATAAGTCAGAAGTATAGAACCAAAACGGGTATAAGTATTATGTCCTTTGATATAATCAGGGAGGAGAATACTTGAGCATGGAATTCCTGGACTATTCAAAAGGAGAAAGAGATTCTCTCTCAGCGTTACTCCTTCGTATACACCACAGCACAACGGTGTATCGGGGCGGAGAAATCTCTCCCTATTAGATATGGTGCGCTCTATGATGAGTACTACTGAGTTGCCTATTTCCTTTTTGGGAATTATGCACTTGAGAAGTTGCATACCTATTGAATAGGGTTCCAAACCAAATCTGGTGTCTACCACGCCATATGAGATATGGTATGGGAAGAGCCCATGTTATAAGTAAGTTAAGATTTTGGGTTGTTCGGCCTATGTCTAAAAGAAAAATCCGGACAAACTAGAGGGAAGGTCAGTTCTGTGGAAGTTTGTTGGATATCTCAAGCAATCGCAAGGGAATATCTTCTACCACACCGAGGAACAAAAGATGTTTTATTCTCGTCATGCCACCTTTTTAGAAAAGGAATTTTTTTATGGAAAAAATTAGTGGTCATGAGGTAGAACTGGAATAAGTTCCAGCTATATAAACTAGAGCTGATGATTTAGTAGAACCGGAGGATTCAATTGCTCCCGACGAACCTCAATCTCTCCGCCGATCTGGTAGGGTTCCTCATCCGCCTGAGAAATACTTCGGTTTTCTCAATGACAGTGGGAGAGAGGATTGCATCATGAGATGATGACCCAACTAAGTTTTGAGCATGCCATCAAGAGTGGGAACTCTGTAAGAATGGCTGGATGCTAAGCGATCTGAGATGGAATCTATATACACCAACAAAGTATAGATTTTGGTTGCTATATCTGAAGGGTTAAACCCCCATCAGGAGCAAGTATATCTTGAGAAGATTACTTGGTGTAGATGGAAAAGTTGAGACTTTCAAAGCTATACTTGTTGTAAAAGGTTTTCGTCATCGACCAGGTGTGGATTATGATGAAACATTTTCTCCAATCGCTATGCTTAAGTCCATCCGGATCCTACTTGCCAATGCTACATACCATGACTACGATATCTGGAGGTTGGGTGTTGTCACGCTCCACCCCCCATACAGAGAGTATTGTCCGCTTTGGCCGAAACCGCACGGTTTTTCCCTTTAGAGTGAACCGGACCCGACCAGGGGCCACTTCCCAGGAGGTCACCGGAGGATTCAATTGCTCCCGACGAACCTCAATCTCTCCGCCGATCTGATAGGGTTCCTCATCCGCCTGAGAAATACTTCGGTTTTCTCAATGACAGTGGGAGAGAGGATTGCACCATGAGATGATGACCCAACTAAGCTTCGAGCATGCCATCAAGAGTGGGAACTCTGTAAGAATGGTTGGATGCTAAACGATCTGAGATGGAATCTATATACACCAACAAAGTATAGATTTTGGTTGCTATATCTGAAGGGTTAAACCCCCATCAGGAGCAAGTATATCTTGAGAAGATTACTTAGTGTAGATGGAAAAGTTGAGACTTTCAAAGCTATACTTGTTGTAAAAGGTTTTCGTCATCGACCAGGTGTGGATTATGATGAAACATTTTCTCCAATCGCTATGCTTAAAGTCCATCCGGATCCTACTTGCCAATGCTACATACCATGACTACGATATCTGGAGGTTGGGTGTTGTCACGCTCCACCCCCAATACAGAGAGTATTGTCCGCTTTGGCCGAAACCGCACGGTTTTTCCCTTTAGAGCGAACCGGACCCGACCAGGGGCCACTTCCCAGGAGGTCACCCATCCCAAGACTTCCCTGGCCCGAGCACGCTTAACTACGGAGTTCTCAAGCTCCTGTAGTTCCGGTTCACTTAAAAGGCGCCTCTGTATTGAAGAGTGGTATCATTCCATTTATAGTACAGATATGCCCTTCTTTCGGAATGTATTCCGAAGAGTCCCCATTGTTCTACAGTGGGTCCCACGGACTCAAGAGGTGGCCCCCACGGATTCAAGAGGTGGCCCCCGCCCACTTAATACGACACTTGGCGTGGCACTTTGTTCCGTGTGGCACTTTGCTCCGTGAGCAAGAATCGGGTCCCGACATACTCCCCACCTTTGAACAATGGTTCGTCCTCGAACCACAGGCCTACTATTGAAGGACCAGCTCTGATACCATTCTGTCATGCCCCACCCCCAATACAGAGAGTATTGTCCGCTTTGGCCGAAACCGCACGGTTTTTCCCTTTAGAGCGGACCCGACCCGACCAGGGGCCACTTCCCAGGAGGTCACCCATCCCAACACTTCCCTGGCCCGAGCACGCTTAACTATGGAGTTCTCAAGCTTCTGTAGTTCCGGTTCACTTAAAAGGCGCCTCTGTATTGAAGAGTGGTATCATTCCATTTATAGTACAGATATGCCCTTCTTTCGGATTGTATTCCGAAGAGTCCCCATTATTCTACAGTGGGTCCCACTGACTCAAGAGGTGGCCCCCACGGATTCAAGAGGTGGCCCCCGCCCACTTAACACGACACTTGGCGTGGCATTTTGTTCCGTGTGACACTTTGCTCCGTGAGCAAGAATCGGGTCCCGACAGGTGTCATGACTGCTTTTCTAAATAGTGATTTAGAAGAGAGCGTCTATAAGTACACAGCCAGAGGGCTTCGTAGACAGTGTAAGCAGCGGAAACGTGTGCAAGTTGCTTTACGGGTTAAAGCAGGTATCGTGGAGTTGGAACATCTGTTTTGATGTTGTAGTCAAATCGTTTGACTTCATCAAAATGGTAGATGAACCTTGTATATACAAAAATGTAGTAGAGAGTAAGGTGGTCTTCCTTCTATTGTACGTAGATGACATACTCTTGATAGGAAAGAGTTTCCTATGCTACACTCGGTCAATCTCTTCTTATCACATTGATTCTCCATATAGGATCAAGGTGATACCTCCTAAATCCTGGGTTTTGGATCTATGAGATAGATCTAAGTGGATGTTAGGATTCTCACTCGGTGTAATGAGATGGTATCAATAGATCATGGGGAGAATCACTGGATAGATTCCAGGGTGGTAAGGTCGACTGAATGTCAGTCACAGGCATTTTCTTTACCCTTAGTGGAGGCACGGTATGTTGGAAGAGTTCCAAGCTAAATACCGTGGCAAACTAGACGATAAAGGCTGGATACATCGCTACCAAAGATGATACCAAAGAGGCAGTTTGGGTGTATATTAGTTCATGAGATGAATTTCGTTCCTACCATTATGTGACAATGGAGTGGTGGCTTGTGCCTAGGAACCCCCGTCCCATCAATGACCCGGACATATTCTAAGGTAGTATCACCTGATCATGGAGATGGTCGATCTCCAGGGAGATCGAGGTTAGGAGAGTAGACTCAGAGGAAAACACGGCGGATCCACTCATAAAGGCCTTTTCCCAAGAGAGACTTTTGTGGGATGGTTGAGTATGAAATACTAGAACCACTGCTGATTGTTGGGTATTGGATACTATAACATATGGCCCTAGTGAAAGTGGGAGATTATTAGTAATATGTATGCCCTAGAGGCCATTATTGTACATGTGATGTATATTATAGTGGATGCTTAGACATACATAAGGAGGACTTTCTTACTCGACATGATAGTATGCTATCTGGTTACTCTTTATCTTAACATGTACACTGATTGTCTCTCTGTTACATGTTGATAAAGGCCTTAGGATGTTTACTTGACTACCTGGATTATGATGCAGATTATACAAGTGGGACAAAAGTAGTCCGTGAGTACATCCTTTAATGTCCCTAGTCGTGAGTGTATCGAGACGGGGCATCGATATACCAGAGTAGACTAGCGTATACCTTCTCGACCCATGTAGATGGGCAATGGATGATCCCATATCCATTGGTGTTTGACATCAGAGATGATATACGGGTGCTCAGTGGAGACTGGGGACACTGGACGGACTCGCCGAGAACTCCAAGATGGTATTATACCACACGTCAGATGGCAGTTCTCTGGTGACACTGGTACATGTTAGTTTGTTGATCCGAGATCGTCATAGAGTCTTGTGTGATTCCCACTGTGCTTTGTTTCCACCTTACCACGTTCAAGTGAACGTGCAAAACGGTGTTTTTTTGGGTACAATCCCAAGTCACATGGAGGCAATGAGCAATAGGAGGGGATTTCGTCTCTCCCGGTATCGAGGGTTGATGTTGCGCTGTGCTCGATTGGCCATAACAGGAAGTCCCTGGCCAGGGCTGTTTCTGAGATTTACTGGTATGTGTTATCAGTAGTTTCTCGACCCGTTATGAGCCTCACATCGGCATGACTTTGTAACATTTCAGAAAATATAAAATATTAATTTTGGAATTTAATATTAAAATAATATATTTCGCGAAAACTACCCGATTTGCGAAATTGGGGTTTTAGTAAAATGGTATAAATATATACCAATAATTGTGAAATAATTGGAGATTAAAATGATTTATTCATTTAAAATATATTTATCGGATTTGGAAATTTATAATTTATTTTATGCAAGTTTAAAAATAAACCCGATTAGTGCACTGCTAATTGCGATTAGGCCAAAATTCGTGTTTCTACAGTTTGCCATGGTTAGTGCACCATGTCATGATACGTTTTGGTTACATGTTGTTTCCTTGTTTGGTTTTTAGAGTATTATGTGATTTGGTCCTAAAAAGAAAAGAAAAGAGAAAAGGGTAATAGTGTAAATTATTGAGAGAGAGTGAGATAAGAGAGAGGGGGGCTGCCTCATTTTCTCTTCCCTTTTGTTTTCTTCTTCTTCTCCTTCAACTCTTCCTCCACCTCCTCTACCCTCATGACCCATCTCAATTCCCTCATCAAAACCCTATACTCCCTTCACAAAAGTTAATCCCCACCCCACCCTCAACACATTGGACCAAGCAAAGTTGGATTTTGATGACTTTGGACTTCTAGGGTTTTTCTTGAGATGCCCAAATGAGGTATATCTTCCTTCATTTAGTTTAGTTTAAGTTTCCTAGTATTCTAGTTTGGTTTAGAATGTGATTTAGTGTGGATTAGTGATCTTGGAATTTTCCAAGTTGAGGTTATGGTTTGAATTGTGTTGTGGTGATGGAAGTGGCTGTTGTAGGACCCTTAGTGTTGTTTTTACTGGCCAAGACCCAGATTAGAAACCAAGATACGAACTTTAGATTTGTCGATAATGGGTTTTTTTGGATTTAGTGATGGTATTTAGAGATCTGGGATGACCCGAGACCATTGTAAATAAAGTTCCCTTGACTGTAATACGAGCAGGCAACCTAGAAGCCCCACCTGAAACCTTAGCCTCTAATGCTGTAATCCGGCCGCAGATTTATTCATTGTGGCCGCAAATTGTTGCCACATTTTGGTGGAATTCGATGAATTTTGGTTGGTGAGTCCCTTAGGTGATGTCTAGAGCAACCCTATATGCAAAATTCCCTAGTTTGGCTTAGGGTGAAATATGGGAGCACATTGGGGTGTTTTTGGTTATGTTTTCCGTATTTTGGAATGCTTGGTTTTGATATTTGGATATGTATTTGGTTGTTGGGCGTTTGTACGTCAACAACAAGGGTTGTTTGATTGTTTTGCATGCGTAGGCTATAGGTTCTAACCTATGAGCGCACTGTGTTCCGTATTGGTTTTCCGGACATAATGTTAATAGCGATTTTGATTGTTTATTATTGTAGGTACCTTCACGTGGATTCCGAGGTGATGGAGCATTGCGTCATTGACTTCGGAGAGCAAGGATCAGGTGAGTAAATCTATATCTACGGGGGAAGTCGGGTGGATGGCGTATAGCACCCCCGCAAATTTGATGGAAACCGATATACAGGATATGGTTAGAGAAACCATTTTAGAAACTTAGAGATATAGTTAAAGAAATTGTAGGAGATAAGAAATACCATGACTTAAAAGTTATGGCTTATGGTTTAGGTGACATGATATGATAGGAAAGAGGTCTCGAATTGATGATTAAGAATGCAAATTACTATAGATATAGTTAAGTAGTTGCAAAGAGAATCAATAGGAGATTTTAGTGACATGTTATGAGATTGATAAATATGACTTTAGACTAATAAGATCACTAGATGTGAGATACTTATGTGATGAAAATGATATACGAGGTGATATGATGACTTGTTTAATATGTTGGTATACAGATGTGGGTCGATAAAAAAGGACTGTGTCACGACCCAAAGTTTGGATGTGACCGACACTTAGATTGTATAATATCTAAAGATAACTACACAACCTGAGTAAGCCAAAAACCAAGAAAAAAACCCTTTTTTGCGGAATTTTAGAAAAAATTAGTTTTTAAGTAAAAGTCACAGATTTTAAGTATTTAAGATCTTAACGGTAATTTCCTATTGCATTTATAATAAAAGCAGTTATAAAATGTTTAATTTGGCTGCATCCCTAGTTGGGAGCAACGATACTAACAATGAAAATCAATACATACTCATAATACGACATCAAGGAAGAATCTCAGACATACATAAAAGAAATATCATTTAATACAACTAAACGATCTCATCTGTCGAAATAATATACATATAACCATATATCGTTCTAAGTCTTTATATAGGGTCTGATAGAGATACTCTAGATTCAAAATACAATACCAAAAGAGAAGCTTATTATAAAGGCAATCCACCTAGCAAAAGATGTGATAAAAACTGATAAGTGGATCTCCACTGCGGCTAACCGTTCACTTTACCCCTGCAAGGAACTGTGGCACAACGGGGGTGAGTTGCCAACTCAGTGAATATAACTAACATATAACGGCTGATAATGTAAATATGACGAACTAGAACTAATTTCAACAATAGTGAATACGATGCATGATAACAGGTGGAGGAATGAATATGTAATACTCCATGTATGAATCAAAACCGAAATCTCATCAATTATTTTCTAAATCATATTCATTTTTCCCAATTATTTTCCAAATCATATTCATTTTTCCCAATTATTTTCCAAATCATGTTCATTTTTTCCAATTATTTTCCAAATCATATTCATTTTTTCTGTGCCTAACATCGACACAAATCTTCGGTGTTTCATCAGGTATCATTCCTCGAACGATCCTGTAATCAATAACACTGGTCGGTATCATCAAGATATCCGCCTTGTTTCATAACTGTCTCTGGAATCGAGTATCCTCGTTAGGCTCCCCGCCTAAAGTGCGGCTATCCTGCCCCTGGGTCTCGACCGGGTCCACCATGTATCCAACTGTATCCCCGCCGACTCTGTCTGGATAAAATTGTAAATCCGTAACCGTATACCCCCAGACTCAGTCCGGAATAAAACCAAATCATAAAAACGACATTTCATGGTGGACGTGACACATAATCATGAAAATCACTGATTTTTTGTAATGGTATATGAAAACTTAAAATCATAAATCCTCAATAATACAAATGCCTCTTATATCAACTACTAATACTTGAATACGAAATATGATGTCATATATGCTAATTACTACGACTATTGATACTTAAGGTATGATAAGAATCTTTTTTAACAGAATAATTTCTAAGTGTGAAGTGACATGTTAATGTTGACGAGGTGTAGTGTAACATGTAGATATGTGCATGTGCGGCATAACTCGTCGATAATGGTGCAGTGTTCTAACAAGTATTAATCATGGAGGTATATATATAGATTTAAGAATGCATATGATAAATTTAACATACAAAAGAAAAACTGGTATTTAAACCTAAATACGGGCGTATCATGCCATCTTTATAAGATCCCCCGATAGATGTTTAGTCTACTCACCGGAATACGTCGTAACTACTCAGAAATCGCCAATCCTTTTCCTTTCCTTGTTGCTTCCGAAGTTCCCGTATTTGAATCTAACATCGAAATTTACTTGTATAAGGAAACAGCTAACTCCGATATGGCCAAATCATGAAAACACAAGTTGTACGTTTTAATTACACTACATACGACTATTGCAAACGATCTAACACTCATTTTAACTGGAATTTACCCAAACGCTGTTTCGCAACAGAAAACAGAACGCGTTACGTTTTAACCGTATCGTATTTTAGATTTTAGATACCTTTTCCGATATTAGTTTCCATATTTTACATACTGTTAAATTAACTTATTTAAACAATACCAAAATATCCTAACAATGATACAGAGACCTACCCAAAAACCCAAAACCCCAAAGTCCATCAAAAATCCGGCGACGCCAGAATTCTCCTATATCTCGCCGGCCAAAATCCGAGCCCCTTGGTTCATACTTCTAGGGTTTGTTCTAGGTCCAACATACAATATTTAGGCATTGTTTGGTTAAGTTGATTTTTCTCTGAATAACAGCAGATTACTACAGAGCTAAGTTTTACCTAAAATACGATATTCGATTTATAAATTTTACAATTACAGAACTTGATCCTACTGTGTTTAGAGATTATACTTACTGAGATGATTGAAAAGCTTCCTCCAAGAAATCCAAGTCCTTAGCTCCTAGCTTGATGGTGGAAATCCTTAGCCTAGTTCTTCTTCTTCACTTCTCTTTTCTTTTATTTCTTTTTCTGAGTTCTAAGTATTTTCTTTCTCTTAGGTTTTGAAATTTAAGAAGTTTAATTGGATTAATTGATCTGAACACCTAATATATATGGAAGAGAGAAGAGTGAAGTGTAGGAGGAGGTGTCACCAACAAGGGTGTGCCACTCTCATGCAAGGAGGTGGTGTAGCAAGGAGAAAATGTGGGATTTTCATGCAAGAATGAGGTGGATGTGCAAGATTAATCCAATATTAGTGGTATTTTGAGGAATTTCTGAGCTAAAACATTTCTTACCCTTTTTTCACATACACCCTCAACATTTCCAAATTTGCACTTTTTCCTAAATTTTTACAAAAGGACCTTCACTACCTATGTTATTATATAAACACTATTTTCTTAAAATGAAGCTAAATTTATCATTAAAAGCCTTATAATTGATTAATGTTACATACTAAAATTTCAATTTAATTTGTTTCACCTACTACTTATGAAAATGTCCTATTTTGTTTTAATAACTTTTTAAATTGGCATTTTATTATTTAATTCATTAATTTTATTTATTTTTAAACTTTCAAAATGTTACAGATTGATACCTTTGCCGGTCCCTGGTATGAGGTTGTTATGGATGTGACTCGGGGACATGGGCATATAAGGATATAAAATGTTGTGAATCATGAGCGATAAGCCGTACGAGACGTTAGGTCCGTGCCCTCATTGTCATATAGGTTGTTAGGATCCCAAATTGTTTAATGACGCCGTATGATGATTTACCGTACGTGATGAGTTTAACTGATGATTGATCCATACCTTGAGTAGAGAATGCCGATTGATAGATTCACCGACTCGGTCATGTTAGATACGTATGCCTTATAGCTTTTAGCTGATGATTTACTTTATGCTACATTCATGTCATTCTCATTGTATTTCATATACCTATGCTAGTACGCCTACACTATTATCGATGATGTGTATGTCACAGTTATACAGATTGGCCGGCTCACACACTTCATCATCGATAATTGCCATGTCATCACACAGTAGAATTACTTCATCATGATATGACTCTTTGCATAATTTACTTGCTATAGTTACATATACACCTTTATACGATGTTGCATTCGACTTTGGAGGAATGGGGAACCGCAGGATATATTTTAAAACTGGATTCATTTAAAAGAGTGGTTTTCCCTTGATATGTGCATATTACTGTTCTATGTTGCATTATATATGGATATGCTTACATTTCTGATATATATCGCATACATCATGCTTTATGATTTTACGCATTGAGATTTGTTGTTTCCATGAGATTTCTGGATTTGGAGAAACCGCAAAGATTTTATAAACTTATTATCTTTTTAAAGATGGAAATTGTGGTTTTCTCGTGATATGATTTGAGAGGTGTCCACCATGAGTTTTCTCGGTTCTTGAGTGATATCATACACCCAATTCGAGGAGGAGGAGGAACTGTTTGCGGGTGCATGGTGGACCCGGTGCGGTACCCCGGGGTAGGATGGTCGCAGATGATGGCGTTGAGCCTGGCAGGGGAACACTACCTACCGGTGATAGTATTTGGATTCGGTGGTTATCCGGAGGATACCGACCGGAGTAGTAAGATGGATATGAAGGCCGATCTGAGGATGCGGTGTCTGAGATATGAGAATTTACTGTCGATGCTGGACACGGATTTCATGATGTTTTCGAGTGTCGATGCTGGACACTCAGGTTCCATGATTTGATGTGTTATTGATGGACACACATTCTTTGATATCCTCATACATTTACATGCATATGCTTTTACAATGTTCGAGTGGACGAGATCCACATGCATACAAACATTTATTATATTGTTGGCACACATATACATACAGTCATCCTAGATATCATATATTACTTTCATGATATAGTTGACGTTGTTAGTGTTTATGCCCTAGAAGGCCATTACTGTATCATACTAGCTTGTATATTACTTAATGGAAGCTTGGGATATTCACATGTATATAACAGTCTTGCTGAACATGGTAGTATGCTACTTGGTTATTCTATCTTAATATGTGAGTATACGTATTGATAGAGCTCTTAGGATCTTGCTTGTCTACCAGCGTTGTGATGGCAGTCACACTAGTGGGGGCTGGGTAGTCTACAAGCACATCCTTATTCAGGTCCCCGGTCGTTGGATTATCGAGACAGAGCATCGATACTCCGGAGTAGACTGGTGTGTACGCTTCTCATCCCAGTTGGGGAGATGGTCTGTCCCACAGCCGTCAGTACGTCGTACTGGAGATAGTATACAGGTGCTCGTTAGGTTACGGGTACACCGGACAGGACTCACAGGGAACTGTTGGTTGGTATGATACCAGTCGTCAGTGAACAGTTCCCAGGTGACATGAGTACAGCGTAGTCCGCAGACTTGACACTGCTACTTCGCCTCGAGTGTGTCCCACTGTTCTTAGATTGCTACCCTACCACGGCTCAAAGGAGTCGTGCAAACAGGTAGCAGTTGGGTGCAGTCCCGAGCACTTGGAGGCAGTGGCGGTTAGACAGGATTCGTCCCTCCCGGTATTGGGAGTAGATATCGTGCTGTGTCAGAGAGCCATTACGCAAAGTCCCTGGCCAGGGCAAGCGAGATTTGCTGGTAGGTTCCAGTAGTTTCTCAGGGTGTAATGGGTTTCACTCCGACACGACTTATACCGCTATTAGGGGACTGACGCTTGCCGCCCCCCTAGGCCCGATATGCGATAGTCATGGACGAACGGACCGGACTGTATGGAGATTGTCACATCAGACTCAGTAGGAGTTCGGATGGGTTTACTCATCGGCCTTCTTATCGACAACTACCTGGGGACCGTTACGTACAGCTAGTGCCGCTTGCGGTCTGTGGTTAAACCCACTGCCAGCGTAGTAGTCGAGTCTCTAGAGTCCCACACAGAGAGTTTCCTACTCCAGGCGAAACGATATAGAGGTTGCATGGTTTTGCGACAAAGGGTTCGGACACATACGTGCGTTTACGCACGTACGACTTTCGGACAGATTTTACCAGTCGGCTTTGGTTTAAGCCAGTTACTGGTATCCGGTTATTGGATTTATACAGTCTAAAGTTTTTCCGTATTTTTGCGGATCGGAGGGGCGTTCTCGTAATTACTCGAGAAGCTTCTAGAAGTGGTGACTAAGGAGGTTTAGGTGTCATTTGCATTAAATGAGTTTAGTGAGTCATGAGGGTGATTCATGCATATCATTAATGCATGATAAATGCTTAATGAGTCATGGTTATGAATCACCACTAGATATTTATGAAACTTCATTATTCATCATTTTAGTTTTCTTTTATGAATGAATATTAAAGGTTCATATATATTATGATAGATTTACTATTCTCATAATAATCATTCTCACCTTCTCTCTCCTCAAGCTCTCTCTCTTCAAAAGACTAATCCTCACCCTCATGTGTTGAGATCTAGGATTAGTAAGACTAATCAATCCATAACCATCTCTATATTACACCTAGCTTCTTTGATTAGCAATCAAAGTTGGTTAGTTACCTCAAGTTAGAGGTTTAGCTTGGAGTTTCGCTCTCGGGTGGATCGTCTACTACCTAGAGAAGGCCGAGGAGAACCAAGGAGGACATAAAGAAGAAGGACCGGTTCATTAGGTATAATCCCTAATCTCTTATGTAAAGAAACTCATAAGAATACGGTTTTTAGGGTTTAGCTTCGATTCATGCGGTTAGTCGATGTTCGTTGTTTGAACTTGATAGTTTTTTGTAATTTCCGCCTCCCCATAAGTACTGGGGTGTACTACATCGACTTACAGTGGTATCAGAGCCTCGCTAAACACTAAATAACTTAATCGCAAATTTGTACGAATTTCGAACGAAAAAAACGATCCCGGAAAACCCTAGTTCTGTTAAGTTTCTGTCGAAGTGAAAATGAAGTCCTAAAATTTTTCTGGAGTGTTCAGAGAGCTAGAAATGGGTCCAGGAGAACACCCAAGAAATTCGAGCCCATGAATCGGCAACTCGGCCGCGGAAGCGCGGCGGATCGGTGGGATCTGCCGCGCATCCGCGGCGCTTTGACCGATTCGTGGACTCGTTTTTCTTGTGTGGGTCCCCTGTGACATTTGGGGTTTTCTGGGATATTTAATTATTGCTCAGGTTACTGTTTAACAGAGCAGATTTTGGAGCAATTTTGAAGTTGTTTATTCGATCGAAAAATACAGTATTTGCGTATTGGATTATATCTGTGATTGTTTGATGTGTTCGTAAACCTCCCCCAACTGCTAGTATGTCGGTTGGCAGGGGGTTGCACATTTCTGAAATGGTTATATCTGTTTGTGCATATAAACTGTATTGGACTGTTGTGGTGTATAGCCGGGGTTAACAATGGTTTATTGATTTATTCATTTGTTGTAAATGTAATTTGTTGTAATATTATTTTCGCGGGGCACTTCCAGGTTGCGGTTGTAGCCACCGTTGTATTATTTCATTTTACTGTTTTTGCTCCTAGGACTGACCCAAGGTGGGGTACACAGACTGCCGGGTGGGTAGTTTGCCGTACCCGTAGGGGTCGAGGGTGGGGTAAACGGCTATTCATCACAACTGTGTAATCTGTCTTTTCTTGCAGGCTCAAAAGAAATACAGATTGCTTGCAAATCCAATATTGTTTATCTGTGTTCTGGAATGAATATCATTGCGTCAGACGAATGTAAAATATCTATATTATGATAGCTATTTAGACGTCACTTATGTTTTACACCCGCGCTAGCCCAGCCCCCGCTCTGTCGTTAGTTAAGTAACCTAACGGGTGATGACGGGACCCCGTGGCGAATGCGGATGGCATAAGAGGACGTTATATTTTCGTTGTTTTCTGCAATGATAGGTTAATGATGGGACGCATTATCTATAATGCAAAGTAAAACAAACCAAAGTTTAAATCGTTGGAACAATTTAAAAGAAACCACTCGGTTATTTTTAAAACAGATATTTTTTAAATGCGGAGATTTAACCACTCCTTTTAAAAGCTATCAGGTTCCTTCGGTTATATCAAGTTCACTACGTTCACGGTTTCGCCAAAACCATTCGTAGCCCTCCGTCATTTCATCTGGGTTTTCAGTAGTATTCAAGCTATGTATTTTGACCTAACGCCAAGGCATAGTGTTTGGTAGCTGCTGGATATTCATTTGTTGCATAGATAGATGAGTTAGTTTGGGACAGTCGTATTATCATTTTGGCCGAACGTCAAGGATATATACGGATGGGTTCAAACTGACAGGATAATGATGGGCAGAACTTGACATGTGACTTATGACATTTTGACCTAACGCCAAGGTCATAAGAGCATGGGGCAAAAACTTATATCGGGAATTTCTAAAGAAACTGAAATTTGCAAAGAGATGCATACCATTTGGAGTTTGATGAATGTTGGTAGGATTCCTTCAACATTATCATACGATGATATTTGGATCCCGATCCTACTGTGAGTATATGCTACTTATCAGGATATTCGTCGCTTAACGATCAATGCTATAAACCTAGTAGGTGTCCAGAAAAGTGTCAGCGGGGTTACGCCCCCAGAGAAAAGAGGTTCTTTAATTAAGGAACTTCGCGAAAGCGTTGGAAAACCTCCCTCGAAGTATCGACACCGGCCTGGCTGAACGGTTAAGCAAGTATTGTACGGTGAGAATAGTCTTGGCTAATTCTTCTTTTATGGTTTGAGGAAGGATTCGAGAAACAGTGGGAGCCATCCAGTTTAGATAAACTAAAAACCACTCTAAACTTGCAAGAGCATCATGCTAAAGAGTTTTCTTCTCTCTCTCCTAATTGCAGCGACCCTGAAAATGACTGGACTTAAGTTACTTTTAGAGAAAAATATACTGACGGGGCCAAACTATAAAGATTGGCTGCGGAATGTCAAGATGGCTTTGACCTATGACAAACTGGGGTACGTCCTCACCGCTACGGCACCTGCTGTCCCTGGTCCCAAATCCAGCAATGCGGATAAGGAAATCCGCAAAACCTGGGATTTAGATTGCGCGAGAGCCAAGTGCATCGTGCTTGCCTCGATGAATAATGAACATCAGAGGAGGCACGAGGATATGTCCTTAGATGGCATATTTCTCCATACAAAGGAACTTTATGGAGAGCAATCTCGTATAGCAAGATACGAGACCTCAAAGAAATTATTTCGAGCAAGGTTGGCTGTCGGGTCATCGGTAGGTGAACATGTCCTACAGATGATCGGCTATATTGAAGAGCTCGCGGACCTTGGGACGACTTTGGATAATGAGCTCTATACAGACCTTGTTCTCCAGTCCCTTCCTCCCACCTACGCCCAGTTTATCCTCAACTTCAATCTTCAAGGAAAAGAAGTTGAACTTGCGGAACTCCTAAACATGTTAAGGAGTGCAGAGGGCACCTTGCAGAAGGCAAGGGAAACACCCGCTATGTTTGTTGGCGGTTCATCTTCTTCCGGGTCCAAGGCTAGGGCCAAAGGAAGGAAGAAGAAGGCCGCACCCAGACCTAGAGGAGGTGTTAGTAAGGTGGGAAAGAAGGGAAAGAAAAAGTTTACAGCACCGGTAGTTGGCCTGGATGAGTGCTTCCATTGTCACAGGAAAGGGCACTGGAAGAAGGATTGCAAGGCGTGGAACGCCAAGAACCAGGAACCGAAGCAAGCTGTGGCTTCGACTTCAGGTGTGTTTGTAATTGAGAATTGTCTGTCGATCAACTCTACTTCCTGGGTATTGGATACCGGGTCAGGATCTCATATTTGCAATTCATTGCAGGCACTGAGAAACCGTAGAGTGCTGAAGGAAGGTGATATGATCCTCAGGGTTGCTAACGGAGCTAGCGTGGGAGCTGCGTCCGTCGGGGATTATCACCTAGGATTGACGAGTGGACACATTTTGGTTTTACATAACTGTTATTTTGTACCCAGCTTAACGTGTAATATCATATCAGTTTCCTTGTTATCAAATAAAGGTTATGATTTCACGTTTGTAAGAGATGTTGTCAACATCCACCTTAATCATGGTTTGATTGGGTCCGGTACTCTAAATAACGGCATATATGTGTTAAACCAACTCCAAATTTTCAATGTCCAGAACACACTAAAAAGAAAGTCTCCAGATTTAAATAAAGCTTTCTTATGGCATTGTAGACTGGGTCACATCAATGAGAGAAGGTTGACTAAGTTGCATAGAGAAGGATATTTGGACACGTTCGATTATCAAACTTATGACACTTGTCAATCTTGTCTCAAAGGAAAGATGACAAAGACTCCATTTACTGGACAAGGAGTAAGAGCAAGCGAGCTCTTAGGACTCATACACAGCGATGTATGCGGTCCAATGTCTACACATGCGAGAGGTGATTATTCCTATTTCATTACTTTCACGGATGATTACTCAAGATACGGATTCATTTATCTGATGAAACATAAATCCGAGGCTTTTGAGAAATTCCAAGAGTATAAGAATGAAGTAGAAAACCAAACCGGCAAAAGTATAAAAACACTAAGATCTGATCGAGGTGGAGAATACTTGAGTGCCGAGTTCCTAGGTTACCTAAAAGAGAAAGGAATTCTCTCTCAGCTTACTCCTCCATACACTCCACAGCATAACGGTGTATCGGAGAGACGGAATCGAACCCTATTGGATATGGTACGATCCATGATGAGTAATGCTGAGTTACCGCGATCTTTCTGGGGTTATGCGCTAGAATCAGCGGCATATCTTTTGAACATGGTACCTACCAAGACTGTGCCTACCACTCCATATCAGATGTGGAGTGGGAAGAAACCCCATCTACAGTATGTAAAGATTTGGGGATGTCCAGCTTTTGTTAAAAAGCAGCATGTGGACAAGCTCGAGGCACGATCAGTAAAATGTTTGTTTGTGGGATATCCAAAGCACTCCAGGGGATATTATTTCTATTACGCAGAGGAACAAAAGGTTTTTGTTTCTCGTCATGCCCGCTTCTTAGAAACTGAATTTTTGGAAAATCAGAAGAGTGGGAGCGTAGTAGAACTGGAAGAAATTCCAGAACCACAAACTGCTACTGAAAGTTTGGTAGAACCAGAGGTTCAAGAAGAACAGAACATTCCCGCACCCCTCCGCAGGAGTAGTAGGCCGTCTCGTCCGCCTGAGAGATACTACGGTTTTCTCATAGATGGGGATAGAGAGGATTGCATCATAGATGATGATGAACCTACTGACTTCAGGCAGGCCATCCAGAGCGGCGACTCGGTACGATGGCTAGATGCAATGCGGACCGAAATGGAGTCCATGTACACCAACAAAGTATGGACTTTGGACTTTGCTCCAGATGGGTAAAACCCATAGGATGCAAATGGATCTTCAAGAAAAAGATTGGTGTAGATGGACAGGTGGAAACCTATAAGGCTAGACTTGTTGCAAAGGGTTTTCGTCAAAGACCTGGTTTGGACTATGACGAAACTTTTTCTCCAGTGGCTATGCTCAAATCCATTCGGGTCCTTCTTGCTATTGCTGCCTTCCATGATTATGAAATCTGGCAGATGGACGTAAAGACGGCTTTTCTGAATGGAAATTTAGAAGAGATCGTCTATATGGATCAGCCAGAGGGTTTCAATCAGAGTGGGAGCAGCGGGAAAGTATGCAAGCTGCTTAAGTCTATTTATGGACTAAAGCAGGCATCGCGGAGTTGGAACATCTGTTTTGATGAGACAGTCAAAGAATATGACTTTATCAAAAATCCAGATGAACCGTGCATATATAGTAAAGTTGTGGCCAGAAGTGTCGTATTCCTCGTCTTGTACGTGGATGACATTCTATTGATAGGAAATGACATTCCTATGCTACAATCTGTCAAAGGATTCTTGTCACACAGGTTCTCCATGAAAGACCTGGGTGATGCCTCTTACATTCTGGGGATCCGGATCTATCGTGATAGATCCAAGAGGATGTTGGGACTTTCGCAGTCCAGGTATATCGACACTGTACTGAAAAGATTCAGTATGGAAGATTCTAAGCGCGGTAATCTACCGGCTTGTCACGGAATCACCCTCTCCAAAGAGATGTCTCCCAAGACTGATTTGGAAAGGGAACGCATGTCTATTATACCCTACGCTTCTGCGGTAGGCTCTATAATGTATGCGATGTTGTGTACCAGACCAGATGTAGCTTACGCACTGAGCGTGGTAAGCCGGTATCAGTCAGACCCAGGGGAGAAACACTGGATAGCAGTAAAGAACATTCTCAAGTACCTGAGGAGGACTAAGGAGATGTTCTTGGTTTACGGCGGAAAAGACCTCAGGTTGGAGGCCTTTGCCGATTCCGGCTTCCAAAGTGATAAGGACGATTCCAAGTCCATGTCGGGTTATGTCTTTACCCTCAATGGAGGGGCGGTGTGCTGGAAGAGCTCCAAGCAGGACACCGTTGCTGACTCGACGATGGAAGCGGAGTATATAGCTGCTTGCGATGCCGCAAAAGAAGCAGTCTGGATGAAGAAGTTCCTAACAGAACTTCAGGTGGTTCCTACCATAGTTGATCCAATACCTCTGTATTGCGACAACAACGGAGCTATAGCTTTAGCGAAGGAACCAAGGTCCCATCAGAAGTCCAGACACATCTTGAGGCGGTATCACCTGATCAGGGAGATCATTGATCGTCAGGAGATCGAGGTTCGGAGAGTTGCTTCAGAAGAGAACATTGCTGATCCATTCACGAAGGCCCTTCCTCAGATTCAGTTCGAGAGGCTACTCGAGATCATTGGTCTGCGATATGCCAGTTCATGGCCCTAGTGCAAGTGGGAGATTGTTAGTGTTTATGCCCTAGAAGGCCATTACTGTATCATACTAGCTTGTATATTACTTAATGGAAGCTTGGGATATTCACATGTATATAACAGTCTTGCTGAACATGGTAGTATGCTACTTGGTTATTCTATCTTAATATGTGAGTATACGTATTGATAGAGCTCTTAGGATCTTGCTTGTCTACCAGCGTTGTGATGGCAGTCACACTAGTGGGGGCTGGGTAGTCTACAAGCACATCCTTATTCAGGTCCCCGGTCGTTGGATTATCGAGACAGAGCATCGATACTCCGGAGTAGACTGGTGTGTACGCTTCTCATCCCAGTTGGGGAGATGGTCTGTCCCACAGCCGTCAGTACGTCGTACTGGAGATAGTATACAGGTGCTCGTTAGGTTACGGGTACACCGGACAGGACTCACAGGGAACTGTTGGTTGGTATGATACCAGTCGTCAGTGAACAGTTCCCAGGTGACATGAGTACAGCGTAGTCCGCAGACTTGACACTGCTACTTCGCCTCGAGTGTGTCCCACTGTTCTTAGATTGCTACCCTACCACGGCTCAAAGGAGTCGTGCAAACAGGTAGCAGTTGGGTGCAGTCCCGAGCACTTGGAGGCAGTGGCGGTTAGACAGGATTCGTCCCTCCCGGTATTGGGAGTAGATATCGTGCTGTGTCAGAGAGCCATTACGCAAAGTCCCTGGCCAGGGCAAGCGAGATTTGCTGGTAGGTTCCAGTAGTTTCTCAGGGTGTAATGGGTTTCACTCCGACACGACTTATACCGCTATTAGGGGACTGACGCTTGCCGCCCCCCTAGGCCCGATATGCGATAGTCATGGACGAACGGACCGGACTGTATGGAGATTGTCACATCAGACTCAGTAGGAGTTCGGATGGGTTTACTCATCGGCCTTCTTATCGACAACTACCTGGGGACCGTTACGTACAGCTAGTGCCGCTTGCGGTCTGTGGTTAAACCCACTGCCAGCGTAGTAGTCGAGTCTCTAGAGTCCCACACAGAGAGTTTCCTACTCCAGGCGAAACGATATAGAGGTTGCATGGTTTTGCGACAAAGGGTTCGGACACATACGTGCGTTTACGCACGTACGACTTTCGGACAGATTTTACCAGTCGGCTTTGGTTTAAGCCAGTTACTGGTATCCGGTTATTGGATTTATACAGTCTAAAGTTTTTCCGTATTTTTGCGGATCGGAGGGGCGTTCTCGTAATTACTCGAGAAGCTTCTAGAAGTGGTGACTAAGGAGGTTTAGGTGTCATTTGCATTAAATGAGTTTAGTGAGTCATGAGGGTGATTCATGCATATCATTAATGCATGATAAATGCTTAATGAGTCATGGTTATGAATCACCACTAGATATTTATGAAACTTCATTATTCATCATTTTAGTTTTCTTTTATGAATGAATATTAAAGGTTCATATATATTATGATAGATTTACTATTCTCATAATAATCATTCTCACCTTCTCTCTCCTCAAGCTCTCTCTCTTCAAAAGACTAATCCTCACCCTCATGTGTTGAGATCTAGGATTAGTAAGACTAATCAATCCATAACCATCTCTATATTACACCTAGCTTCTTTGATTAGCAATCAAAGTTGGTTAGTTACCTCAAGTTAGAGGTTTAGCTTGGAGTTTCGCTCTCGGGTGGATCGTCTACTACCTAGAGAAGGCCGAGGAGAACCAAGGAGGACATAAAGAAGAAGGACCGGTTCATTAGGTATAATCCCTAATCTCTTATGTAAAGAAACTCATAAGAATACGGTTTTTAGGGTTTAGCTTCGATTCATGCGGTTAGTCGATGTTCGTTGTTTGAACTTGATAGTTTTTTGTAATTTCCGCCTCCCCATAAGTACTGGGGTGTACTACATCGACTTACAGACGTAGCAATCGTTGTTTATTCGATTTATACTTGTTAATATTTTCTACTCACGAGTTGGCAACTCACCCCCGTTGTGCCACAGTTCCTGCAGGTTGACCGCATGAATCGGTAGCGGTATCGTTGGCACACAGCTTACTTTTTTTAGTTATATGTATACCCTAGAGGCCATTACTGTACATACGATGTATATTGTAATGGATGCTTAGTCATATATATGGAGGACTTTCTTGCTCGACATGATAGTATGCTATCTGGTTGCTCTTTATCTTAACATGTATACCGATTGTCTCTATGTTACATGTTGATAAAGCCTTTAGGATGAGTACTAGACTAACAGGACTATGATGCAGATCATACTAGTGGGGACAGAGTAGTCGCTAAGTACATCCTTCAAATGTTCCTAGTCGTAGGTGTATCGAGACAGGACATCGATATACCAGAGTAAACTAGAGTATAGCTTCTCGACCCATGTAGATAGGCGATGGATGATCCCATATCCATTGGTGTTTGACATCAGAGACAGTATACGGGTGCTCAGTGGAGACTGGGTACACTGGACGAACTCGCCGAGAACTCCCAGATGGTATTATACCTAACGTCAGATGGAAGTTTTCTGGTGACACTGGTACAGGTTAGTCTGTGGACCCGAGATCGTCATAGTGTCTTGTGTGATTCCCACTGTGCTTTGATTTCCACGTAACCACGTTCAAGAGAACATGCAAAACGGTGGCTTTTGGGTACATTCTCGAGTTACATGGAGGCAATGAGCGATAGGAGGGGTTTCGTCTCTCCCGGTATTGGGGGTTGATGTTGCGCTGTGCTCGATTGCCTATAACAGGAAGTCCTTGGCCAAGTCTGCTTCAGAGATATACTGGTAAGTGTTATCAGTAGTTTCTCGACCCATTATGAGCCTCATATCGACACGACATATCGAGTTACTGGGGTCTGACATTTACCACCCCTAGACGAGATATGCGACATATCAGACGAAGAGACCGGACTGTACGGTAGTGTTACTGATTGGATTCACAGGAGTGTGAGCAGGATTGCTTGTTGATCTTCTGATCGCTCAATACCCGGGTGGCTGTTACGTTTAGCAGACCGCTTGCGACTTTTAGGTGTTTGATATGATCATCACCTGCTGCCGGCGTATTGACGAGTCTTTAGAGTCCTACACAGGGGTTTCCCGGCTCAAGCGAAACGGAGTAGCAGCATATATGTGATATGTGCGGGACCGAGATTAATGCGATATGCGATACCGCATTCTATTCTCGCGATGTCTGACATGAAAGGTTATATTTGATATAGCCGGGTTATCGAATCAAGTGTTGATTCGATAAGATGTTACATTATGATATTAGTCAGTTATATGTAATATAGCCGGATTATTAAATCAAGTGTTGATTTAATAATTTAATGTATAATTATATATTTGTTATATTACATTACATTAACTAATATTAGCTAACTTAAGATTTCTTTTCTCACTTTGGATACATTGATGTATATGTGATATATGTTAAATGTATCATGCCAGGTTACAAATGCAACTTGAGTTAATGAGGGTTAATCCATTCTAGGGTTAAGATTAGGGTTTATAATTTATCATTAAGTAATTCAAAAATTGTGCATATTTGTCATGGTTGATATTTGTTGAAAGCTTGTAGAAGCTTCAAGGCTTCTTTGACTTTGTTCACTCTTTTTGTCTTGCTTAAGATATTTCTTGACCTAACCTTTAACCATAACTAATGGTTAACTCTCTACAAGGGTTAAGCATGACATGCTTAACCCTTGGTTGCATTTCGAACCTCACACATAACTCATATGATGAGTTCATTCTTCTTCTTCTTCTTCTTCCTTCCAAAAAAGCTTTCTAGCTTCAATGGAGGTATGAGAAATAATGTGAGAAAATCAATTCTAAAGTGAGCCCACTTCCTACTTCATTATCCTCTACTACTTGCCATTTAGTATAGGGTGTTTGCTTCACTAATTCTGTAATTAGTGAAGAGATAGCTTGGGTTAGTGTCTCCTCGACGTAGATCATCTTTGACCTCGAGGACATCGAAGCAAGCATGTTCGTTTCTTCATGGGAGCCTTTCTAGAGTCCGGAGTTCACGATCGCAGTGAAAGGAACTACTACACGGAGCTATTGAAATGAAGGACCGGTCTACAAAGGTTGTATTCCTTGTTCACTTTTCATTTGCAAAGTAGTTTGCATGTTATTCCGTCGATTTCTAGTATACGATTCTAAGGTTAGGGTTAGCTAGAACGGCAAAATTTTAATTTGGCATGGGCGATGCCTCCCGAAACCTTGCTGCCGTCCTAGGTAACCCTGCAGTGGTATCAGAGCTACTAGGCATTAGATGTCAACCTATGGGGGGTTCTCACTGTGTGACAGTGTGGCAAAGCATAGGATATTACCCCCACGGTGTCCCGAGACCGGAAGGTGTTCCGGCGGGTTATAGTCCTTGCGAAGGGGCATGCGTAAAAAGTAGTTGCTGAGGGACCCGTTGGTGCCACGGCAATCATATTGGATGGGGTGGCTGCCTGACCTGCAGTGGTATCAGAGCCATGCTATAAATTTATACGGATTTTATTAAGATTACGAAACCGAAATACTCCGTAACTTGAAACACGAAACTCCACTTTCTGTCGATTTTTAAAAGCTTTCAAAAAATTATTTAAATAAGTGCAGAATGTTGTAAGAGATGCAACATGAACACACAAGAAATTTCACCCCCTCTCGCCGGAATTGGGCTGAGCACATGGCTAGGGCTTCCGAGCTCGCCGGCCATTTAGTGGAGGATTAGGTTAAATTTTTGGGTGTGTTCCAGGAACTGGGTTTTGGTGTTTCAGGTGTTGTTTGTTTTTGCTAATTATGCATGTGATGTAATATTACACTATAAGCAATTCGGAGTGTTTCGTATTCGTAGTTTTAACAATATTTCGGGTTATTCACATATTGTCTAGGCGAAGTTAAAAAGTTCAAACGATTATCAAAAACTCATTTTTCCAAATTTAACGTATTCGGAAAAACATGCAAGTGGTCCTATGAACCCTCTAGAAGAATGAAACCCTAACTCGACTTTTTTGGATCGCGGAACCGCTGTCAAACCCTAGGGTTTGCCGTAGTTCCGTGGCGATATGAGTGAGGCTTGGGTTTGCCCTTCTACGGCTGGTGCATAGGTACTGTGGTATTTTCTGGGTATTATTAAAATTGTGCTCAATTGTTGAGCTGTCGGGAAATTGTGGGACTTTGATGACTCGATCGAAAAGTTTAACGTCGTCCGGATATTATGTGATGGGATACAATATTTAGAATCCACAAGTAGTTATGAGATAACTAATTTGAATGTTATAAATCTAGCAGTTTAGTCTCAGATGATCGGTTGCCACAGGATTTTGATGAGATCAAAAGTCCGTCGCAATCACGTAGCGGACGCGGATACTCGCCGGGTAAACTTAATAAATAGCCACGCCCCATAGCCCCGACCAAGTGACTGTAGGAGAACCCCGTCGCCAAAAGAATCCGTTCGTGTGCTCGCGGCAGTGGTGTTCCGCCTTAGTGCACTTCGTCGACGGCATCGGGGGGTGCGGCCGTCTACTAAAGTTTCCGACGAGCATTCAATCAGGATGTCAGGAATCTTGTTGAATTGCCCGACTAGATATTAAAAGGTGTTTTGAATATCGAGACTAAAATTCGGGGTTTATAATTGTTAGGCATGCGATGTCTAAGGAATTCATTTGGTTAGGCATGAAATCCGAATATGAGATATTTCGGGTTTATGATGTCTAAGGTGGTTGCGGATTCTAACTGTTGTAGTTTTTCACTTTCTTTTCTGCGACCGTAAGTGTAATATGTGGTGTATCGCCGGTTTCGGTGCTATATGTCAACGACAATTGGGATACGCATATTTACTTACGTTGATGACATGTGATGTTATGTGTTGCTGTGATATGTTATATTGGATCGTCGTGATGGAATAGCCGGGGGTTTTATGTGAGATGAGAGTTTTTCATTTTCATTCATGTAAAATTCATTGTATGTAATATTCTTTTATTGGGGCACTTCCGGGTTGAAGATGATGTCGCCATTGTATATTATTTACTTTTCCGCATTAAGATAGACCCAATGCGGGGAGCACAAGTAATCGGGTCCTAGGGTCCAGTAGGAGAACATCTCGAGGAGTCAAGACCGGGTCTCCTAAGTCTAGAATTAATAGGGTTGCTTTCCGCTCTCATAAGGGTCTAGGGGTGTGGGATTAGCTATTCATCATGACCGTGGAATCCGTGTTTTATACAGTCTTGATTTAAAACACGGAAATCCTAGTATATCCAATATTTCATATGTTATCCTCTGCTGCAATGTTCTGTGATGAGATCATATTACTGTTCTGAGACGAATGCTTATATTATATATATATGATATATATTATATATTACTGCTTTCGTTTCATATGTGATGCTTGGGAAGCATAATTAAATGGGACTTCATTAATGAGATTAATGAAATAAAAAAAACCTAAAGATGTTGTAGAAACTTGTTTTAAAAACTGGTAGCTCTAGTTCTTACTTTGCATAGCGGTATTCCTTGTAGAATATCCAGTACCTTATTCGATAAGGAAAGAGCCGAGATCTCTTCACCGGGAGTGACCTCTTTAGCGAAACTAGCAGATACTACAAACTCGGTTTGTCTTTTGATTGCTTTTATTGTTTTTTGCTTTGCATAGTGGTATTTGTGAAATATCCTACACCTTATTCGATAAAGAAAGAGCCGAGATCCCTTCACCAGGAGTGGCCTCTTTAACAAAACTAGTAAAAGCCTCAAAAACACTCCTTTTCAAAATCTCTCGATTCTACAATGATATCAAGTTCATTACGCTTATGGTTTTCATAAAAACCTCCGTAGCCCTCTGTCATTTCAGATAAGTACTACTTAGTATTCGTGTTGCGGTAGTTTGGCCTCCGTCAAGGCATAGTGTACGGTAGCTGACTAGTGCTTATCTGCCAGCATACGATGCGATTGGATTAGGTTATTCGTATGGCGTAGTTTGGCCTCTGTCAAGGGTCGTGCGGGTGGGTTTAATTCAATCAAGAAATAAACGGGTTGAACTTGTCTAGCGCACTATGGGTAGTTTGGCCTCCGTCAAGGTCATAGGACTCTAAGGGTAAAAACCATTATTGGGAATTTCAAGTGTTGAAATTTGCAATGAGATTGCATACCTTCTATGAGATAGTTGGATCCCGATACCCACTGCGAGTAAATGTTACTCCTGGGAGAGTTTTACACATTATAATTAGCCGATCAAGTAGGTGTCTAGAAAGGTGTCAATGGGGTTACGCCGTGGGAAAACTAGGTTTACTTTAATTAGGTCCGTGCGAAAGCACGAGGAACCTCCCTCAAAGTACCGACACTGGCCTGGCCGAAAAATTGGCGAACTTGTAGGGTGTAATTAATCCCGGCTAGTCTTTCCTTTTAGGGTTTGAAGGAAGATTTGACTAAAACAGTGGGAGCCATCCTGATTAGATAAATTAATAACCAATCTAATCTTGCAAGAGCATACGCTGAGTGTTTTCTTCTTTCTCTTTCAGGTAGCGACCATATCACGCCTTAATCAAGATAATAATATGAATGTATTGACCGAACCCGCTTGTTATGCTAAGCTAGGGAACGTTGGTCCCGCTCCAACTTATAATTGTTATAAGACCGAGCAGGAAATAGGGGATTACCAGAATTCCCGTGCCACCCAAACGAAGAAAATGCATTCTAATGCATCATCTTCGGGTGTGTTCTTTACCGAGAACTGTTTCTCAGTATCCTTTACGTTCTGGGTATGTGATACCGGATCAGGATCCCATATATGTAATCTGTTACATAGGCTACAGATAGGTAGAGAACTGAGAATAGGTGATAAGTTTCAAGAGTTGGAAACGGCGCAATTGTTGCAGCCAAAGCAGTTGGCAGTTATCACCCTGTATTACAAAATACATTGATTCTGAACGAATGTTATTAGATACCGAACTTGATATACAATATCATATCAGTCTCTTTATTTAGTAAAGAAAGATATAATTTTGTATTGTTGGATAATGTTTTGAACATTTCCTATATCAAAAGTTGATCGGTTCAGGCACGTTATCTAAAAGTATATATGTTCTAAATCAAACCACAATTCTTAACGTACAGAACACACACAAGAGGAAGAGTTCAGAAATGAACGAATCCTTCTTGAGGCATTGTAGACAAGGTCATATCAATGCGACCCGACTAGCTAAGTTACATTAAGATGCATATTTAAATCAGTTTGAACTTACATCTTGTGAAACTTGCCAGTCATGTCACAAAGATAAGATGACCATAGCTCCGTTTATTGGAAAAAGAGAAAGAGTTAGTGAACTCTTGGGATTGATACATGATGATGTATGTAGGTCCCCTGTCTACACATGCCAGGAACGGTTCTTTGTGCTTCATTACATTCACTGATGATCTCACAAGATTCGCACATATGTTCCTGTTGAAACACAAGTCTGAACCTTTTGTGATATTCAAAGAATATAAGTCAGTAGTAGAGAACTAAAATGGGTATAAGTATTATGTCCTTTGATGTGATCAAAGAGGAGAATACTTGAGCATGGAATTTCTGGACTATTCTAAAAGAGAATGAGATTCTCTCTCAGTATTACTCCTCCGTATACACCTCAGCACGTTCGTATATCGGGGCAGAGCAATTGCACCCTATGTGATATGGTGTGTGTACTACTGAGTTGCCTATTTCTTTTTGGGGGTTATACACTTGAGAAGCTGCATACCTACTGAATAGGGTTCCAATCAAATCAGGTGCCTACCACTCCATATGTGATATGAAATGGGAAGAGCCCATCTCTTAAGTATGTTAAGATTTGGATTGTCCGGCCTATGTCTAAAAGCAAAATCCGGACAAGCTCGAGGTAAGGTCGGTTCTGTGGAAGTTTGTTGGATATCCCAAGCATTCGCAATGGAATATCTTGTACCGCACTGGGGAGCAAAAGGCGTTTTGTTTCTCAGCATGCCACCTTTAAGAAAAGGAATTTCTTGTGAAGAAATTAGTGGTCATGAGGTAGAACTGGAAGGAGTTCCAGCTATACAAACTGCAGCTGATGATTTAATAGAGCCGAAGGATTCAATAGTTCCCAACGAATCTCAGCCTCTCCGCCGATCTAGTAGGGTTCCTCACCCACCTGAGAGATACTTCGGATTTTCTATGACAGTGGGAGCGAGGATTGCATCATGAGATAATGACCTAACTAGTTTCGAGCAGGCCATCAGGAGTGGGGACTCTGTGAGAATGACTGGATGCTAAGCGATCTGAGATGGAATCTATGTACACCAACAAAGTATGGACTTTGGTTGCTTTATCTGAAGGGTTAAATCCCCATCAGGAGCAAGTATATCTTGAGAAGATTACTTTGTGTACATGGAAAAGTTGTAACTTTCAAAGCTAATACTTGTTGCAAAAGGTTCTCGTCATCCACCAGGTGTGGATTATGATAAAACCTTTTCTAGTCCCTATGCTTAAGTCCATCCAGATCCTACTTGCCATTGCTACATACCAAGACTATGATATCTGGCGGTTGGGTGTCTTGACTGCTTTTCTAAATTATGATTTAGAAGAGAGTGTCTATAAGTACACAGCCAGAGGGCTTCGTAGACAGTGGGAGTAGCAGAAACGTGTGCAAGTTGTTTTATGGGATAAAACAGGCATCACGGAGTTAGAACATCTGTTTTGATGTGGTAGTCAAAGCGTTTGACTTCATCAAAAGAGTAGATGAACCTTGTATATACAAAAAGGTAGTAGGGAGTATGGTGGTGATCCTCGTATTGTACGTGGATGGCATACTCTTGATAGGAAAGGTGTTTCTTATGCTAAGCTCGGTCAATCTCCTCTTATCATAAGGATTCTCCATATAGGATCAAGGTGATACCTCCTAAATCCTGGGTTTTGGATCTATGAGATAGATCTAAATGGATGCTAGGATTCTCACTAGGTGCAGTAAGATGGTATCAATCGATCCTGGGGAGAATCACTGGATAGCTTCCAGGGTGGTAAGGTCGACTAAATGTCAGTCATAGGCATTGTCTCTACCTTCAATGGAGCGATGGTATGTTGGAAGAGTTCCAAGCTAGATGCCGTGGCAAACTAGATGATAAAGGCTGGATACATTGCTACCAAGGATACTACCAAAGATGTAGTCTGGATGTATATAAGTTCATGAGATGAACTTCGTTCCTACCATTGTGTGACAATGGAGTTGTGGCTTTGGCCTAGGAACCCCCGTCCCATTAGTTATCCAGACATATTCTTAGGCAGTATCACCTTATCATGGAGATGGATGATCTCCAAGGTGATCGAGGTTAAGAGAGTTGACTACATAGGAAAACATGACGGACCCACTCACAAAGGCCTATTCCCAGGAGAGACTTTTATGGGATGGTTGAGTATGGGATACTACAACCACTGCTGATTGTTGGGTATTGGATATTACAACAGATGGCCCTAGTGTAAGTGGGAGATTGTTAGTTATATGTATGCCCTAGAGTCCATTACTGTACATACGATGTATATTATAGTGGATGCTTGGTCATATATATTGAGGACTTTCTTTCTCGACATGATAGTATGCTATCTGGTTGCTCTTTATCTTAACATCTACGCTGATTGTCTCTATGTTACATGTTGATAAAGCCCTTAGAATGAGTACTAGTGTAACATTTCAAAAAAATAAAATATTATTTTTAGGAATTTTTATAATTAAATAATAAAATATTGAATATTTTAATAAGGCGGTATAATTAAATACCGATAAATTGGGGGGAAATTTGGAAAATTATGGAAATTACTAAAAAGATGGTGTTTTATGTGAATTATGCAATAAGTTTTTATGATTAATTATACGCTATTTAATGCTAATCGCGATTAAATATCGCTAATCGCGCATTAAGCTTGTTTTGTGCAAAACATGCACATGTCTTTTTTTAGCAATTGTTACATTTTTCTTTCATGCTTTCTTCTTTTTATCATGCATTGTTATAAAATTAAATAGAAGAAAAGAAAAGAAAAAGAAAAGAAAAGAAAAGGGATATGAATAAAGAATGGAGGGATGGTCATGAGAGAGTGTGAGAGGGTAAGGGGTCAAACCTTGGACCAAGCTCCCATTCCCACTTCATTCCTTCACCATTTTCTCTCATCTCCCTCACTCATGCTGCTGCTATTGCCCTCTCTCCCCTTTCCTCTCTACCTCCTCACAATCATGCAATAAAACCCATTAAAACCCCATCTCCTCTTCATAAATTTTGTGCACAAGCTCACAAGCTACACTATGGACCAAGAAAAAATTGATTTTAATGCCCTAAGGGATTCATGGGTGCAAAATGAGGTAATTATTCTATCATTAGTGTAGAATTTACTTTCCTTTAGCGTCCATATTAAAGTAGAACCGATATTGTGTGGTTTTGGGAACTTTGAAAACTTGAGTTGAGGATTAGGGTTTTAGTTGAACCCCAATGTGAAATTAAGGTTACTAGAGGCTATACAACCCCTGTGGCGATTGATTAGAGACCCAAAACAGAGACTAGAACCCCGGATTACGAACTTAGAAACCCGATATCGGAGGAATTGTGGATTCTGTGAGTGTAAAATGAAATTTGCTATCACCCGGAGCCTCTGAAAATTATTTAGCAAACACAGAGAGATGTGTAGGCACCCAGGAAGCTAACCCCAGGACCCCAGCCCCTGACTCCATTCTTTGGCCGCATATTTAATCATTCTGGCCGCAATTTGCGGCCAGAGTAGGTTGGATATGGTTCGTGTTTGGTCTGTAGCTCCATCTCCTGTAAACTAGACCCTTGGCATATGCAAAATTGGCGGATTTGACCTAGGGTAAAATCTGGAACCATATTCAAGAGTTGCTGTTTCGATTCGGTGTTTCATTTTGCTTATTTTGAATTCTGGATTTTTGTGATTTGTGTCGTATTCGATCGCTTGACGTTTGTACGTAGAAATCGAGTGTTAGTTGGTGGTTTTGAAAGCGTAGTCTATAGGTTCTAACCTGTAGGAATTTAGCGTGTCGTTTTGGTTTTCCGATGTGAGTTTAATACGCATTTGCGATATGTTATGATGTGTAGGTACCCCATGAAGACTTCGAGAAGACAAGAAAGCACGTGGCGATGTCGGCAACCGAAAGCGAAGAGCAAGGTGAGTAGATTATATCTACGGGGGAAGTCAGGTGGATGGCGTATAGCACCCCCGCAGTTCGATGTATAGTATGCTATATATATACCATATATATGATATTTTTTAAGTGTAACATGGATATTCAAGATATGATTAGGTGTTCAATAGTTAGATTATGGCTTTTAGAAGTAAACTAGTATAGCTTCTTAGTTGCGAACCCTAGAACAGGTTTACACCCACACGCACACACATGCTTACTTTTTATACTTGTGCGTATATGGGGATACGTATATACATATACACGTATACCTACACATGGATGATGAGGATTGTATATGGTATTTGGAGATAAGTCGATGAGATTGGGCATGGTGCCATGAGATCGGTGATATGATGTGGTTCGTATTATGAGATACGACATGAGATTTTAGCGAGCCTTTAGACGTGTGTTTTACACACGCATATATATATATATATATATCGATGGTATCAGTTTGTACTAGACTTAGATCAGTACCCCAGTTCATGAGATATTGTCATGACCCGAAAAGTACGGAACATGACCGACACTTAAATTACGAAACGTCTCGAGGCGTACGTAATCTAAGTAAGCCGAAAACCCAGAAATCCAAACCAAGAAATGTAGTAGAGTGAAGGAAAAACCAATTTAAATCAAGTAGTTTGCAACATACGCCGAAATATGCATTTTAAAATCACAAGTCTTTTCTAAAAATTTCGGCAGAGTTTCCTTTGTAAATACTGACCCCAAACGGGTACAAAAACCTGATAAAGCATATATAATGAATAAAGGCATCCCCAAGTGGGAGCTAGCTCTTCGTCAAACGACGGTCACAACCACGCAAGCAATATAATATACAACGCCGAAGGGCGAGGATCACAACAGAAAAGGAAACTCAAAACAGCATGAAATCCATAGAAATACAACGCGCAACTCTAAGGTCGAAAGAATAAACATCACTGGTCTCTATCTTTGAAATAAATACATGTTTGGTTGATGGAGTTTACTAGATACAACTGAATAAATAATATACAAGGTATAATGGTGGTCACGATGCAAGTGAACCCACCTACCAAGCAAACCACCCAGAAGGGAAACAGTGTGCCAGCAAAGCCGTAATGAAACTTGTACGGCAAAACCTGCAAGAACTGTGGCACAACGGGGGTGAGTTGCCAACTCGTGAATAGAAAACATCTACGAGCAGAATTCGCATTAATAACGCAATCCTAGGTCATACGATCAATACATATAATCCTCAAAATGATAAGTCTGAAGTATGAAAAGGTGGCAAGGGTAACATCTAACCCAAGTGTAATCCCATGTGCTCGTGTCAGTGCCTCAGGTAGCAATATATCGTATGGATGAGGTATGAATGCATGAAAACAGAAAACATGTAAATGGAGAAACTGCTTTCATAACTTAGTGAGATTTCTGTACATTTAAAAAGAGGTATCATCAATAAAATCAACGTAAACAGTGTCTACCATCGACACAAAACATAAATCCCAATATCTCAATATCTCAAATCTCACTGTCTAGGGCGCCGTCAGTCCGGATCAGCCCCTAACATCAATCACAGGACCACGACGGTATCCTCCGTATATCCGACGCGTCAGGTAAAATCACCGGTAGGTAGTGCTCCCCTGCCAGGCTCATCGAATACAACTCGAACTTCTTGCCCCGGGGTACCTTACCGGGCCCACCATGTACCCGAGACGGTTCATCTAACTCCTCGAATCGGGTCTCGAAATCCATCAGCAATCATGAAAACTCATGGTGGACGACTCATACATCATGGGAAAACCACACTTTTCATTTAAAAAGAGAGAGAAAGAAGTTTATAAATGTTCTTGCGTTTTCCCCCCAAATCCAGGAAATCTCAGGAAAATCCGAAATCCAATCATCAATAGCACGTAAACAGTGAATATAGGCATAAAACTCCATAATACGGCATAACAGTGAATAATAATATGCATGATGTAGCAAGTAATAACTGCAATGTCTAAACTAGCATATAAGGCAAGTACACTAATATTATGTCGAAACTATCAGCTGACAAGCTATGTCGATGAAATAGTATTGTCTAAAGTGTACGTGACATAGCAATTACCGATGAGGTTGTGTGTGAGCCGGCAAGTAAGTGTACGTGGAACATACGCATCATCGGTAATGGTGCTGGTGTCCTGACAGCATGATATCAATAATGGTATATGAAATCATAATATAAGTATGCGATGCGGAGCGAACAACAATAATGTGCGAGAGCTGAATGATAAACACAATGATAACTAATCTGTATTTAATATAAATATAAGTCATACAATGGTTCCATTTGAAATAACACGAATCGTGGTGTTTTGCAAATAAGGGCTACGGTGTATTTAAGAAAAGATACGTCCTTTGAAATATCCGTAGAATCCTGATTGATTAAAATTCTTGATGTGTATAATTGAGAAATTGTATAGAAATCACAACCAAAAATTATTTGACCGCAATCAACTACGGTGTCGGATGTAGATTGTAAGTGAGTGTGGATCGTCCACAGGGACAGTGTAATCGTTCGTCTTTTGAATTAGATGAGTCAAAACTTTAATGAAAAGAAAACAAAACAATTCAAGATTTATAGTTGAAGTTCAAGAATTAGAAAACATAGATCTAATAACAAGAAAAAGATAGAATCAAGAATTGATAGTTTGTTGATGTTTCCAAACCAAATATCAAGAATCGAAATGAGGCTCGTAGGAATCGATCGGATCTATAGATGTGATGTAATCTTACATTGACGTATTCTTATCCTTCGATGAATTGATACTAGATCGATGATGATCGACAAGAATTAGGGATTTCTAGTGAAACTAGGGTTTCATCTTATCCCTTGTTCTTTCGTCGATATCATTCACATTCTAGCCTCTAGTAAATTCAAGAAACGATCGTAGATCCCTAATTTCGAGCGATAACAATCAAGAAAGTATCGCAACGAAACTAGGTCATCGATTCTTGAACTTGCTAGGGTTTACAAAACTCGTAGGACTTAAAAATCGTTTTGAGATTTGTTACATCATCTTTCTATTGATCGTCTCGGCTCCTTAACGAGCGGAGTTTTACTCAAACATCACAACAAGAACAACAATTACAAATTGAGATCTAATCATGATGCAAGAATTAAAAGAAAGCAAGATTAAAGAATTTTACCTTTTATTTATATCAACAATTTCATTACATTCGCTCAAGAACTACAAGAGGAAGAACTTGATCGTCGATTTGGCTTTGCTCGGCTCCGTGAGTCGCAGATTGGCTTGGATCACTTGCTCGGTTGGAGATCGGCTCGGCTCCTAAAAGGTTGAAGGCTTCTCGCTTGATTGGTACTCAAGATCTTGAATTTGGAGTAGAATTAGGGTTAGGGTTTCGCACAAGCCTTGTCACTAGACTTGTGGAAGAAGATGAAGAATTAGAGATTTAGGAATGGGAGATTAACTAACTAAAGATTGATTACCTAAAGATTGATTAGACTTTAACCCTAGGTCTAGGCTTCTATTTATAGACATCCCAACCCTAGATCTAGGATTTCAAATTCTAAGTTTCCCTCCAAAAGTTTGTTGAGGAGATTTGAATTTCCCTCCAAAAGTTAGTTAGAGGAGAAGCTTCTAGATGTGATTAGTTAGGAGGGAGCTTCTATAAGAGGTTAGTTAGGAGCTTAATTAGGATTAGCTTTTCTTAATGATCTTTGCTGATCTGGCAGTAGCTTCGCGAGAATTCTGGAATTTGACATATATAAAAGGAATGTGGGACCAGAGCTGAGAATTTTGCACTAAACATGAAGCGATTACGTGGCAGAAGCGCCGCGGAACAGCGGCGCAAGCCGGCTCCCGCCGCGGTTCCGCGGCTCTTTTGGGGCTTCAAGGCTTGGGCTCTTTTCTATTGCTTTAGGCTGATGTATGGAGCTTTTTAGGATATCTTGAATATTGTAATTCCTTCTGTATTGCTACCAGATCTGCGTCTTTTGAGTTGGCGTAATTTTGATCAGCTCCTTGGCTTTGCTCCTGTAATTTCCTGCACAAATCTCGACACAAGTGTTGCGCAAATACAGAGATGATGCGATGCCATGAAATGCGGTTAATTTCCCTTAAAGTGTCGGTTTAAAAGTCTAACACATGAAATCTGATATTTAACGACTGATTTTCTAATATGTGAAATATGAATACCGAACACTTCTAAATGAGTGCAAAAGATGGGGAAATTGCCGTGTTAAAATTACATTATTTTCGACTGATCAAATTCCCCCAAACTTATTTTCGATCGTCTCGAGCGAACTGTTTTATTAAAAAGAGAAGGAGAAAATAAAGAAAGAGAAAAACTAACTAGCACACTTTCGTAGGCAACACGATTGCACTGAGCACGTGCAACAAGCCTTTAAACCTCTAGGTGTCCCTAGTAGGAGGAGTGTTGTCTCCTGAGGGTTTTCAGCGGATTGCACCCACAAAATCCAATAATAAAAGGAAGATCATGAATATTACATTTAAAGAAAAGAATTGTAAAAGAAAAGCCTTGAAAATTAGGGTATCCAACTAAGCTAGCTTTTCGGTTGTCATGAGCCATATCTTAATGGTCATGAAAAGATGTTAGAAATCATGTCCTCCCTCAATAAAACATCAACTTATTCTTCATTCCTATCTTTCTTCCAAACATCGATCATATCACCCTGCGTGTGTGTAATAAACATCCCTACACCCGGAGAATTCAATTCAAGCTATCATACTCTTGCCCATCAGTCTCAGTACTTTTTAATTAATGAATATTTAGACGAAATTGCTCACACACTTTCATGCGACCGTTAATACTTCTTGAGGTACTAACCGACCGATTACTCATGTGTTTGCTTATTTGGTGTATTTTCCTCGTCTTGCACCACCTAAGGCATAGCAGTGACTCCCAGACCAGTTGGCCTTAGGGCACTAGGTGAAGAAGCACCCTCGCTATATATTTTTTTATTGCCCTCGGTGATAACAAAACCAGTGTCCATTTTTCTCACCACTTTATATTTTCTTCATCAATTTTTTTTTTATTTCCTTCATACTTTTGGCTTTAAGACAAGAGCATTTCAAGGTATCCTCTACTATCCCAGGCTTTAAGATGTGTGTAAGTGCGAATAGCAGGGTATCAACGTTCAAAATGTTTGGCTTCCAGAATAGAAACTATTTTTCAGACTTATTTTTATCCTCAGATTAGTGACGTCCTTCATCTTACTAACCCTTGGGACAACGGCTCATAACTACTTATTACTAGTTCGTATAAGAAAACTTCTAATTTTCTTGGTTTTCTTAAATTTTTCTAATCTCATGGATGTAATTTTTCACTATCTAATCTTTTATTATCTTATTTATGTACAAAAAAATATTTTTATAGTTTTGAAAATTTTTAAATTTTTATAGGTTTTCAAAAAAAATGTTTTGTGCTTATGCAAATGATATGCAAATGATGCGAAAATAAGCACAAAGCTCCCCCAAACTTGTTTTCAACAGTGTCCTCACTGTTGCCATCTGCTAAATCTCGAAAAACCTGTAAACTTGGGAGGAATTTTATTAGCGGGGGCAAAATATTTAAGTGAAGAACTTCCCCCAAACTTATTTTTGGCTCAAAATTTTTGTAAAAATTTTCTTTTCAAGAGCCAGAAAAAAAAATATACCCCCCCAAACTTGAGTTATGCAATGTTAATCTTTTGAAAAATCACATGAGGGGGTCAAGAATCATTGGTCGATGCCAAGCTTTGCAAAGACCGAATGTCAACACCAACCATTCAAAAATTTTATCAATGCAGTGCTCTGGTTGGTGGAAGAAGAAGTGTGGAAAGGGTAAGTGGTGGAATAGAATGTGTGTGCGTCTCATTTTGGAGAGACGATGCAGTGAGTGTGATGGATTACTCGCACTCTTCTTACAAGTCAGAAGCAGGGGTGGAGGTTCACTTTCATTGATTTGATGTGGATTCATCTCAACACCCGTGTCATTCAAAAATGCGAGTTCATCAGCGAAGATCTCCTCAAAAGTTCCATCAATACCCCGATGAATAATGTCATCATAACGTGCGGGGTGATCTTCAGACTCTAAAAACGGTTCATAATCAGTGTTAATTGTTGACCCGGACATTTCGGTGGAAGAGTCCGTATGTGTATGATACATAGTTGGGTCAAATAATAACGTATGAAAAGAGTCAAGATCGATATCAGGAGGAACATCAAATTCGCTGCTGTCGACATCCATTAAGTCGACAGAACATACCTGAGCAATCGGTTCGGAGGGTACACTTCCCAACTTGTAAATGTTCAGCTCAATTGACCTATTCCCGAAAGATAGGGTCATAGAACCGTTACGACAGTTGATAATAGCATTGGAAGTGGCCAAAAAGGGGCAACCTAAAATCACCGGAATTTGATTCCGTGGGTTCGCTACAGGCTGTGTATCAATTACAATAAAATCTACCGGGAATATGAATTCCCCAATTTTTATTAACACATCCTCCAGTTCACCCCTAGGTTTGGTGATAGATCGGTCAGCCATCTGGAGAGTGCAATGGGTTGGCTTCAACTCTCCGATACCTAGTTGCTCATAAACTGAATATGGAAGCAAGTTAACACTAGCGCCAAGGTCTAGTAGAGCACGGTTAATGTGTTTTTCCCCGATAGAAATGGAAATCGTAGGATATCCAGGATCCTTACGTTTCCTGGGTAATTGCTGGGGAAAGGCTGTGTCTACTGTCTTTGCCATGAATATCTTCTTGGGCACTTGAGTCTTCCTCTTCCTAGTGCACAAGTTCTTAAGAGTTTTCGCATAGGACGGAACTTGTTGGATAACATCTAGGAGAGGGATATTGATGTTAACTTGCTTAAAAATGTCCATGATCTTCTCCATATGTGGACTCGATGTGTTAGCCCTTAACCGATTAGGATAAGGTGCTTTAGCAATAAGCGCTGGGTCCATCATAGGAGAAGGAAGTGTGTGTGGAACCGATCCCAGAATAGAAGTGGGGATCGTCCGTGGAGGAGTAAAAGAGGTGGGCTGAAGTGGCGAGCCTTTTGGGAAACGAAGAATAGGCTCGGAAGAAGGTGGTGGGGTAGAAGAACTGGGGTCAGAATTAGATGTGTGTGTGTGAGGAAAGGTCTCAGCCGGGGTGTTATTGATTGATTTATCTGTGTCATCAAACTCTTCCCCAACTTGATTGTCAAGCACTCTTCCAGATCTCAACGTGATTGCATCCACATGATGTGAATAGCCAGGATTGGGTAAAGATTGAGCTGGAAGTTTCCCTTTCTCTCTTGCACGCATTTCGGCTTTTAGTTGTGCAATTTGTTCTTCCATCGATTTGATGTTCTCATTTTGAGAGATAATGATCTTCATCACATTCTCGACGGAAGATTGCAAACTTGCCGTCCCTTGGATGGATTGTTTCATGAAAGTATCCAAGGTTTGTGCTAGTGCAGAGGTATTATCTGTACCGGTCAATTGCAAAGGACTAGACGGTGCAAAAGTGTTGGCCGGATTTTGAAAGTTTTGTGCTTGGAAGGGGTGCTGACTCAATTGAAGTTGTGGTTGCTGTTGTGGTGGAGGGACTCTTTGGAAATTGTGTTGGTTCGGAACCGTGTTTTGAGATTGTGATTGGTTCCAAGCAAAGTTAGGGTGATTCCTCCAACCCTGATTATATGTGGAAGAAGATGGGTTGTTTCTAGGTCTTTGAAATGCGACATTGGTATGTTCATGACCTTGAAACAGAGAATTTAGTGGACATTCTTCCGTCAAATGTGAAGGATCAGAACAACATCCACATACAGTTTTGGAGAGTGACATTTGATTTATGGTGGCAGTTAAAAATTTGTTTTTCATAGTCTCGAGTTTCTTATGTATAGCTGAAATGTCAGCTCTAAGTCCTATGGAAATATCATTGCCATCCCTAGACGATTGACTCACACCCTCCCACTGTAAAGATTTTTCAGCAAAATTTTCTAGAAAATTCCAGGCTTCCACATCATCTTTGGTCATGAAGTTGCCTTGACACATGGATTCAAGGGTCTGTCTTGTGTTAGGAGTAATGCCCTTATAAATGATTCGGCACAATTCCCATCTCGGGATGCCGTGATGTGGACATTGGACTAACAGATCCTTGAAACGTTCAAGACACTTTGAAAATGTTTCATTTGGAAGCTGGGTGAATTGATAGATTTCGCTACGGACTCGAGCTGTCTTTTGGTGTGGGTAGAATTTCTTAAGGAATGCTTTGACGAATTCATCCCAATTTGAAATGGAATGTGCGGTAGTGTTATATAGCCACTTCTCGGCTAAATCGCACAAGGTAAATGGGAGAAGACGAAGACGCAAAGCATCCACAGAAAGCTGTGAAGTACCCATCATTGCGTATACATTTTCAAATTTCGTGATAAACACGTATGCGTCCTCAGTCTTGAGACCGTGAAATTTTGGTAGAAGGTTGATGTATTGGGGTTTTATTTGAAAATTTTCCCCGTTTGCTGGTGGAATGGAAAGACAGGTGGAAAGTGGACTTCGTGTTGGATAGCACCTCTCTTGAAGAGAGATGCGAGGTGGATTCTGCGCACCAACGGACGGCGGCAGGGTAGTGGAAAAGAAGTTCGATGGAGACAGATCTATCGATGTGGGTGTGGTGGTGGGTAAAAGAAAGGGTAAATGCAGAAATACCAACTTTAGGGTCGATCAAGGAAACGCGGACTAACGGGCACTAGAATCCCGTGTCCAGCCTATCTTGTACTAAAAAGGGTTTGTACAAGTGGCAGCGTGAATTTATAATTAGGGGAAATGATATGAATGCGGTGTTTGTTTTGGAAAGTGGACGGATTTTTGAAAATATGATGCAACACAACAAATGCAACACGCAAAACCCTAATTCTAGTGGTCACCTAGGTCAAACTCTAGACCGCTCCTAACTGCCAAAAGACAAGTCGCAGGATCAATCCTCCACTGCCTCTTTGTCCCCCTGTGGCCAGGTAAGTGCCAGGTAAGTGGGAAGGTACTCCACTACGTAAGTAGTGGGCCTAATTAATAACCATTAGCCTTCGACACACTTGCATTAGACACCACAAGAAAACAGGGATAAGCAATGAATTACCCACGGCCTTCTTCTGTCCTAAGTGAGCGCGACAGTCCTTAGAGTCATCTCTAGATATTTTTTAGTTAATTAGGGTAAATGCGGATGCAATTTTTGCGATTTTCGGGACTTAGGAAGGGTAATGAACTCCCCACCTAATCTGGATTTGGTCTTTGCCCCTTAATGTCCGTATTAATTATGCAAACAACCACGAGAATCAAAACAAGCACAATGTAATTTTGCTATTTTGCACGCTGCGATTATTTGCAAAGAAACCTACAGGAAATTGTTATTTGGAGCAGAGAAGGAAGAAGATAAGAAAGTGAGAAGCTTACAGAGAAATTTTGGTACAGTGAAGAAGCAATGCTGCCGCGGAACCGCCGCAGGGGGAGGGTGTTCGCCGCGGAATCGCGGTTGGATAGTGGGATCTATGCACAGAAATTTAGGACAATGATTCTGTTTCTCCCTTTAGCACTCTGGAATATTCACAAAAATTTTATCCAAGCTCCAATGATTCCAGATTTCCTCGCAATCAAATCACAACACACGTATTAGGGTTTGTGCGAGTTTAGATCTAAAAATTATTATGGAATAAATTTTTCAACTCAAATTTCAAAATACGAACAATTAGCGCACTATCCCCGGCAACGGCGCCATTTGATTGATTAAAATTCTTGATGTGTATAATTGAGAAATTGTATAGAAATCACAACCAAAAATTATTTGACCGCAATCAACTACGGTGTCGGATGTAGATTGTAAATGAGTGTGGATCGTCCACAGGGACAGTGTAATCGTTCGTCTTTTGAATTAGATGAGTCGAAACTTTAATGAAAAGAAAAGAAAACAATTCAAGATTTATAGTTGAAGTTCAAGAATTAGAAAACATAGATCTAATAACAAGAAAAAGATAGAATCAAGAATTGATAGTTTGTTGATGTTTCCAAACCAAATATCAAGAATCGAAATGAAAATCGTAGGAATCGATCGAATCTATAGATGTGATGTAATCTTACATTGACGTATTCTTATCCTTCGATGAATTGAAACTAGATCGATGATGATCGACAAGAATTAGGGATTTCTAGTGAAACTAGGGTTTCATCTTATCCCTTGTTCTTTCGTCGATATCATTCACATTCTAGCCTCTAGTAAATTCAAGAAACGATCGTAGATCCCTAATTTCGAGCGATAACAATCAAGAAAGCATCGCAACGAAACTAGGTCATCGATTCTTGAACTTGCTAGGGTTTACAAAACTCGTAGGACTTAAAAATCGTTTTGAGATTTGTTACATCATCTTTCTATTGATCGTCTCGGCTCCTTAACGAGCGGAGTTTTACTCAAACATCACAACAAGAACAACAATTACAAATTGAGATCTAATCATGATGCAAGAATTAAAAGAAAGCAAGATTAAAGAATTTCACCTTTTATTTATATCAACAATTTCATTACATTCGCTCAAGAACTACAAGAGGAAGAACTTGATCGTCGATTTGGCTTCGCTCGGCTCCGTGAGTCGCGGATCGGCTTGGATCACTTGCTCGGTTGGAGATCGGCTCGGCTCCTAAAAGGTTGAAGGTTTCTCGCTTGATTGGTACTCAAGATCTTGAATTTGGAGTGGAATTAGGATTAGGGTTTTGCACAAGCCTTGTCACTAGACTTGTGGAAGAAGATGAAGAATTAGAGATTTAGGAATGGGAGATTAACTAACTAAAGATTGATTACCTAAAGATTGATTAGCCTTTAACCCTAGGTCTAGGCTTCTATTTATAGACATCCCAACCCTAGATCTAGGATTTCAAATTCTAAGTTTCCCTCCAAAATTTTGTTGAGGAGATTTGAATTTTCCTCCAAAAGTTAGTTAGAGGAGAAGCTTCTAGATGTGATTAGTTAGGAGGGAGCTTCTAGAAGAGGTTAGTTAGGAGCTTAATTAGGATTAGCTTTGCTTAATGATCTTTGCTGATCTGGCAGTAGCTTCGCGAGAATTCTGGAATTTGACATATATAAAAGGAATGTAGGACCAGAGCTGAGAATTTTGCACTAAACATGAAGCGATTACGTGGCAGAAGCGCCGCGGAACCGCGGCGCAAGCCGGCTCCCGCCGCGGTTCCGCGGCTCTTTTGGGGCTTCAAGGCTTGGGCTCTTTTCTGTTGCTTTGGGCTGATGTATGGAGCTTTTTAGGATATCTTGAATATTGTAATTCCTTCTGTATTGCTACCAGATCTGCATCTTTTGAGTTGGCGTAATTTTGATCAGCTCTTTGGCTTTGCTCCTGTAATTTCCTGCATAAATCTCGACACAAGTGTTCCGCAAATACAGAGATGATGCGATGCCATGAAATGCGGTTAATTTCCCTTAAAGTGTCGGTTTAAAAGTCTAACACATGAAATCTGATATTTAACGACTGATTTGCTAATATATGAAATATGAATACCGAACACTTCTAAATGAGTGCAAAAGATGGGGAAATTGCCGTGTTAAAATTACATTATTTTCGACTGATCAAATTCCCCCAAACTTAATTTCGATCGTCTCGAGCGAACTGTTTTATTAAAAAGAGAAGGAGAAAATAAAGAAAGAGAAAAACTAACTAGCACACTTTCGTAGGCAACACGATTGCACTGAGCACGTGCAACAAGCCTTTAAACCTCTAGGTGTCCCTAGTAGGAGGAGTGTTGTCTCCTGAGGGTTTTCAGCGGATTGCACCCACAAAATCCAATAATAAAAGGAAGATCATGAATATTACATGCATCGGGTATCATCTTTATGACATCCTCAAGTCAAGAGTGCGAATCGATCATCAATATAAAACTCGTACGGTACATCCGTCGTACGGCCTCCCAAATCTGGGTACGGGTCAATGTCACATCTATCACACCATTCATCGGGTATCATCTTTATCAAAGATCAAGATCCGGGGTACTGACCTACGTCTAGTACAACACTGATACCTTCTATGTATGCATGCATGTGTATGAAACACTACGTCAAAGGACCCGCTAAAACAACATGTCGTATCTCAAATACGAACCCCGTCACATCACCGATCTCACGGTCTGAAATCCAATCTCATCGACTCATCTCATATCTCAAGTACTATCCCCAAATCCAGCATATGACCACATAGTCCCATACCCATGTGTAAATATACACATCCCCATGTACGCACAGGTAAAAGAAAGAATGTACGCAAGTATGTGTATTCGTGTGTGTGGGTGCAACCACTACTCTAGGGTTTCGCAACTAACACTAAACCAATCCCAGAACACCTAGAATCCATCTTTATCATCAATAAACTCAAATCAACATATAATATATATATGTGTGTATACGTATTCGTATACATCACAACGAACTGCGGGCGTGCTATACGCCATCCACCCGACTTCCCCCGTAGATATAATCTACTCACCTTGCATCCTGCGCGCCGGTGTCGATGTCGCCTTCATCTTCTTCATCATATGAAACCCTCGTGAAGGTACCTACAAAGATAACACAATCGCAAAGGCACATGAAAATCACATCGGAAAACCAAACGACATGGTAAGGCCTATAGGTTAGAACCTATGGACTACGCTTTCAACACCACCAAACAACCCTCGATATCGTCGTACAAACGTCAAGTGATCGAGGTAAAACACAAATACGCAAATCCAGAATTCAAAATACGAGAAACGAAACCCCGAATCAAAACAGCAACTATTGAAAATGGTCCCAGATTTCACCCTAGGTCAAATCAGTCAATTTTGCACATATGGAGGGTCAAGTTTAATGGAGATAAAGCTATAGGACCAACACGAATCAAATCCAACATGTTCTGGCCGCAAATTGCGTCCAGAAAGATTAAATCTGCGGACATAGAGTGGATCCAGGGGCTGGGGTCTTGGGTGGTGCTTCCTAGGTGCCTGCATGTATCACTGTCCATGCAAAAATATTTTAAGGTGACCCGGGTGTTGGCAGATTTCCAAATACAATCACAGAATCCACAATTCTTCCGATATTGTTTTTCTAAATCCGTATTCCGGGTTTCTAGTTTCTGGTTTAGTCCAATGTAACATCACAACAGGGGTTGTAGTCCCTAATTACACCTCAATTCACATTTGCAATCAATTCAAACCCTAAAACCTAACTTGGAATTTCCAAAGTTCACCAAAATCACACAATATCGGTTCTAAACTAACATGGATGTAAAAGCAATGGGAAAACTAAGCTAATTGTTCAGAAAATACCTCATTTGGCAACTCAGAATTTTCTTGAGTTGCCCCAAGTGTCCAAAATGCAAGCTTTCTTAGTCCATGGGGTAGCTAGTGAGCTTGTGCAACGTTTTTATGAAATGGAGATAGGGTTTTGAAGTGTTTTTAATGGTGTTTTGGGGGTTGTAGTGGTGGAGGAAGAGGGGGGTAGCAGCAGCAGCAACAAGAGAGGGAGGGGAGAGGAAGAAGTGAATGATGAAGAGGGAATGGCCAAGTCAAAGCAACCCTCACCTTTCTCTCTCTTGCCCATCCCTCTTGACTTTTCTTTTCTTTTCTATTTCTTCTCTCCTCAATAGTAAACCCAAAACAAATATCCAGACACCCCAAATCATGTAAGAAAAAGTAACAAGTGTAAAAAAATGACATGTGCACAAAACACGCTTAAAATCCGATTAGCGATTTTTAATCGCGATTAGCACAAAATTAGTGTCAAATAAATCATAAACTTCCATATTTTGCATGAATATCATAAAGCACCCACTTTTTAGTAATTTCCATAATTTTCCAAATTTCCCCCCATTTATCGGTATTTAATTATACCGAAATATTAAAATATTCATTAAAATTAATATTAAATTATAAAAATTCCAAAATAATAATATTTTTATTTTTCTGAAATGTTACAATCTTCCCCCCTTAAAGAAATTCGGTCCCCGAATTTAAATTTAAACCCCTCAATACTAAAACATTTCAGTAACAAGTCCAAGTCGTCAGGGCTCCGAAATCATCAATACACAAAACGCATCATAGCGCATTGCATGCGCATGGACAATGAGCAGATACTCAAAATCAAAACTCTTTCAAGCATCTCACAATCATCAGAGTCATGGGGAAGACATCAATGTCTAAATCCAATACGAAAATCAATATGATGTACATCAACACTATACGTATAAACACCTGAAGGAAATGCATGCCAAACCGTTTTAAGTCTCTGTGCTATGCACATAACACTGCACAATGGAGGACGTCTTTAGTAAGAAAATAATTCTATATATATATCCTTTGTTTACATGCACGTACCGCCGTTTTGAAAACAATTTAGAAGGGTTTCCTTATTTTAAACATTTCGTGTCATCTCAGACACGCAGGTAAATACTGAGACTATAGTTCTCTTTTTGGAAATCCCTTCGATAACTATCAATGTATGCAAAATACATCCAGGTACTGTCCTCTGACTAGTCCTGCTCAGTACGAAACAGTAATAAATATCATAAAAATGTATTGCTCCATAAGAATCAATCCGAAATGTGCATATAAATGCTACGAGCGTCTGGTACGTACGGAAATCAAAATCCATGAATATGCCAAACATGTGCACCAAAACCACATCTAAGTGCAACGGGTGTGCACAAAATGCCTGTCGGAGGCAACGTGTGTGCCTGACAGCAAAATCAGGTGCATCTGACATGCACGAAGAATCTTGATTTAGTGCATATGGTGTGCATCAAAATCGCATCTCATAACATGCGCCCAACATGCGCGAAAATCCAAATCAGGTGCATCCATCATGCACGAATAAATCTAAACCGTGTGCATCCAACATGCACGAAATCATGAAATCCAATATCAAGCGCCGAACATGCGCAAAAATCCAATCAGGTGCACAAGGTGCACAAAACAAATATCGAACATCACAATCGAAATCGACGGTATACAACACATCTCAAATCCAAATCAGGTATACCGCGGTATCATATATCACAACCATGTGCATCTGCATGCACAAAATCAAATCAAAACACTAAAAGTGCATAAAAACTATGCCGTAAGCATAAGTCAAATCATATGCATGCCCTAGGCATGAAGTCAAAATCAAGACCTCAAATAACATCAAATCGAAGTCCTATGCAACTGGAGTGCACAAAATACATATCACAGCACTGAAAGCATATATGAACTATAACAAGTGCAAAATCAAATCAGGTGCATGCCATATGCACAAAATCAACCCAACTGTATGAAATTCATGAATTCATGAGCATGTGCAGCCAAGGCACAAAAATGATATCAAGTGAAATAACTGTGCACAAATCGTAAATACTCAGTAGGTGCAACCTTGGTGCACGAAAACAAATATCATGAAACTCAATCATCAAAATCAATCATGCGAATAGATCGTCCAAAATACCGAAATCAAGAATGGCGGAATAGTCCCGCTCAAGCACATCCTCTAAGAATCTCTAGACAACTGTCGTGGTTACTCATAGCATGTCTCGTCGACGATGCTGAACTCTGGCCTACTGGGTGTGCGCAATATGACCGCTCCTGGGTCCAAGTCTTCTCGTATAGTATTCCAGAAAGATCCTGTCGAAGTCTCTCCTAATTCTCGTCTCTGCCTAACTGTCCGGAAGTCATCGCCCTTAACTATATCTGTTTCTTGTTCCGGAATGGCTGAATACTCATCACGACTCCTTCTGGAAGATATATCCATATACAACGCCTCTACATGCGTATCGCATCTCTGATGTCGGCGGAGTGGAACGTCTTCTTATCAAGGTCTCATACGAACCTCTTACTCCACTTTTCTCTAATGTCTATTGCTTCGGACTCGTCTCGTCGTGGCTGCATGGACTGTGCTCCAACGGCTACCCTCGTATCTGGAGTCTCCCAAGAAATGCATCTCACCACATGTTATTCGAAAGATGTCGAACCATCCGATCGACTCGTCAAAACCTCATAATCCCCCAAGAGATCAACATCTTGGATACAGTTTAATAGTATCGAGTACATACCACAGCATCGGTGGACCAGCCGTAGAAGGGCAAACCCAAGCCTCACAAATGGCGCCACGAAACTGCCGCAAACCCTAAGGTTCAAAAGCTTTCACACGATCATTATGTCGAGTTAGGGTTTCATTCTTTTAGAGGGTCTATAGAATTGCCTACATGTCTTTCCGAATACTTTAAACTTGGAATAATGGGTTTCTGACATTCGATCGTCTCTATCGACTCTCAACGTATCTACGTGAAGCCGTCTCTAGCTGGAATCAATCAATCTGATGACCTCGCATCGGGGTAAGCGAACGAACCACATGTCCTAGTCATTCATCCTCGGGTGACTAGCGACCTTCTATCATATCTCTAAGTACAACTCGTAATACGATAGCTCCAACATCTGGGGCGATATCTCGTCGTTCGCAGCAACAACTGGCTCATTCGTCTGTACGCTGAACAGTGCCTCAATCATCATGGCTAAGCGATACATAAATGATCATCACGTTCTAGCTGGCCTCTATCAGTGGCTCAATCATCTGGTGCTGATCTGCACGTCCGAGAAATCTCGTACAACGATCCATCAAACGCTCGTGGCGCGAAAACACAATAAAAAGACACATCTCTGCAATCGTGTGTTGCCGGAATTACGCCCTGGTCAGTCCTCGTTCGTGACGAGCTCGTGCTGACCGCAACTCTAGCCGTAGCTCTCCCTACCCGTAATCGTGGCAGCAAAACCATAACTGGTACCGATGAGGCTAGATCATGAATGAATATAATACTGAGCAAAGAAATGTACATCCTAAGGCTTCTTAAGTGGAGTAGCGTATCGTAAATATGCCGCGGAACATACGTACGGTACGTCACTCTACTCAAGCTACCTACTCCATCAACCAAGGGTCATACTACGCTCCGAAGGTAAAACCTAACGCTCTGATACCAACTTTGTCACGACCCGAAAAGTACGGAACATGACCGGCACTTAAATTACGAAACGTCTCGAGGTGTACGTAATCTAAGTAAGCCGAAAACCCAGAAATCCAAACCAAGAAAAGTAGTAGAATGAAGAAAAAACCAATTTAAATCAAGTAGTTTGCAACATACGCCGAAATATGCATTTTAAAATCACAAGTCTTTTCTAAAAATTTCGACAGAGTTTCCTTTGTAAATACTGACCCCAAACGGGTACAAAAACCTGATAAAGTATATATAATGAATAAAGGCATCCCCAAACGGGAGCTAGCACTTCGTCAAACGACGATCACAACCACGCAAGCAATATAATATACAACGCCGAAAGGCGAGGATCACAACAGAAAAGGAAACTCAAAACAGGATGAAATCCATAGAAATACAACGCGCAACTCTAAGGTCGAAAGAATAAACAACACTGGTCTCTATCTTTGAAATAAATACATGTTTGGTTGATGGAGTTTACTAGATACAACTGAATAAATAATATACAAGGTTTAATAGTGGTCACGATGCAAATGAACCCACCTACCAAGCAAATCACCCGGAAGGGAAGCAGTGTGCCAGCAAAGCCGTAATGAAACCTGTACAGCAAAACCTGCAAGAACTGTGGCACAACGGGGGTGAGTTGCCAACTCGTGAATAGAAAACATCTATGAGCAGATATCGCATGAATAACACAATCCTGGGTCATACGATCAATACATATAATCCTCAAAATGATAAGTCTGAAGTATGAAAAGGTGGCAAGGGTAACCATCTAACCCAAGTGTAATCCCATGTGCTCGTGTCAGTGCCTCGGGTAGCAATATATCATATGGATGATGTATGAATGCATGAAAACAGAAAACATGTAAATGGAGAAACTGCTTTCATAACTTAGTGAGATTTATGTACCTTTAAAACGAGGTATCATCAATAAAATCAACGTAAACAGTGTCTAGTATCGACACAAAACATAAATCCCAATATCTCAATATCTCAGTGTCTCAAATCTCACTGTCTAGGGCGCCGACAGTCCGGATCGGGCCCTAACATCAATCACAGGACCACGACGGTATCCTCTGGATATCGGACGCGTCAGGTAAAATCACCGGTAGGTAGTGCTCCCTTGCCAGGCTCATCGAATTCAACTCGAACATCTTGCCCCGGGGTACCTTACCGGGCCCACCATGTACCTGAGACGGTTCATCCAACTCCTCGAATCAGGTCTCGAAATCCATCAGCAATCATGAAAACTCATGGTGGACGACTTATACATCATGGGAAAACCGCACTTTTCATTTAAAAAGAGAGAGAAAGAAGTTTATAAATGTTCTTGTGGTTTTCCCCCAAATCCAGGAAATCTCAGGAAAATCCGAAATCCAATCATCAATAGCACGTAAACAGTGAATATAGGCATAAAACTCCATAATACAGCATAACAGTGAATAATAATATGCATGAAGTAGCAAGTAATAACTGCAATGTCTAAACTAGCATATAAGGCAAGTACACTAATATTATGTCGAAACTATCAGCTGACAAGCTATGTCGATGAAATAGTATTGTCTAAAGTGTACGTGACATGGCAATTACCGATGAGGATGTGTGTGAGCCGGCAAGTAAGTGTACGTGGAACATACGCATCATCGGTAATGGTGTTGGTGTCCTGACAGCATGATATCAATAATGGTATATGAAATCACAATATAAGTATGCGATGCGGAGCGAACAACAATAATGTGCGGGAGCTGAATGATAAACACAATGATAACTAATCTGTATTTAATATAAATATAAGTCATATAATGGCGCCATTTGAAATAACACGAATCGTGGTGTTTTGCAAATAAGGGCTACGGTGTTTTTAAGAAAAGATACGTCCTTTGAAATATGCGTAGAATCCCTTGGCCTGTCTTTTAAAATACCCATGATTCGTTAGTTTTGAAATAAGTAGGAATCATATCTAGTCTAACAACTACACTAACTATAGGGCTGAGCTAACAGGCTAAACGAAAGATAAGGAAACCGCCTAATATCTGAGTCGATACATATATAAATAATAGTCGGTGATCCCGCCTCAATAGTATCATATACGATCCAAAATCTACAATATGACATCCTCAAGTCAAGAGTGCGGATCGATCATCAATATAAAACTCGTACGGTACATCCATCGTACGGCCTCCCAAATCTGGGTACGGGTCAATGTCACATCTATCACACCTTTCATCTGGTATCATCTTTATCAAAGATCAAGATCCGGGGTACTGACCTATGTCTAGTACAACACTGATACATTCTATGTATGCATGCATGTGTATGAAACACTACGTCAAAGGACCCGCTAAAACATCATGTCGTATCTCAAATACGAACCCTGTCACATCACCGATCTCACGGCCTCAAATCCAATCTCATCGACTCATCTCATATCTCAAGTACTATCCCCAAATCCAGTATATGAACACATAGTCCCATACCCATGTGTAAATATACACATCCCCATATACGCACAGGTAAAAGAAAGAATGTATGCAAGTATGTGTGTGCGTGTGTGTGGGTGCAACCACTACTCTAGGGTTTCGCAACTAACACTAAACCAATCCAAGAACACCTAGAATCCATCTTTATCATCAATAAACTCAAATCAACATATAATATATATATGTGTGTATACGTATTCGTATACATCACAACGAACTGCGGGGGTGCTATACGCCATCCACCCGACTTCCCCCGTAGATATAATCTACTCACCTTGCATCCTGCGTGCCGGTGTCGATGTCGCCTTCATCTTCTTCATCATATGAAACCCTCGTGAAGGTACCTACAAATATAACACAATCGCAAAGGCACATCAAAATCACATTGGAAAACCAAACGACACGCTAAGGCCTATAGGTTAGAACCTATGGACTACGCTTTCAACACCACCAAACAACCTTCGATATCGTCGTACAAACGTCAAGTGATCGAGGTAAAACACAAATACGCAAATCCAGAATTCAAAATACGAGAAACGAAACCCCGAATCAAAACAACAACTATTGAAAATGGTCCCAGATTTCACCCTAGGTCAAATCAGTCAATTTTGCACATATGGAGGGTCAAGTTTACTGGAGATAAAGCTACAGGACCAACACGAATCAAATCCAACATGTTCTGGCCGCAAATTGCGGCCAGAAAGATTAAATCTGCGGCCATAAAGTGGATCCAGGGGCTGAGGTCTTGGGTGGTGCTTCCTAGGTGCCTGCATGTATCATTGTCCATGCAAAAATATTTTCAGGTGACCCGGGTGTTAGCAGATTTCCAAATACAATCACAGAATCCACAATTCTTCCGATATCGTTTTTCTAAATCCGTATTTCGGGTTTCTAGTTTCTGGTTTAGTCCAATGTAACATCACAACAGTGGTTGTAGTCCCTAATTACACCTCAATTCACCTTTGCAATCAATTCAAACCCTAAACCCTAACTTGGAATTTCCAAAGTTCACCAAAACCACACAATATCGGTTCTAAACTAACATGGATGTAAAAGCAATGGGAAACTAAGCTAATGGTTCAGAAAATACCTTATTTGGCAACTCAAGAATTTTCTTGAGTTGCCCCAAGTGTCCAAAATGCAAGCTTTCTTGGTCCATGGGGTAGTTAGTGAGCTTGTGCAACTTTTTTATGAAATGGAGATAGGGTTTTGAGGTGTTTTTAATGGTGTTTTAGGGGTTGTAGTGGAGGAGGAAGAAGGGGGAGGCAGCAGCAGCAACAAGAGAGGGAGGGGAGAGGAAGAAGTGAATGATGAAGAGGGAATGGCCAAGTCAAAGCAACCCTTACCTTTCTCTCTCTTGCCCATCCCTCTTGACTTTTCTTTTCTTTTCTTTTCTATATCTTCTCTCCTCAATAGTAAACCCAAAACAAATACCCATACATCCGAAATCATGTAGGAAAAAGTAACATGTGTATAAAAAAGACATGTGCACAAAACACGCTTAAAATCCGATTAGCGATTTTTAATCGCGATTAGCACAAAATTAGTGTCAAATAAATAATAAACTTCCATATTTTGCATGAATATCATAAAGCACCCTCTTTTTAGTAATTTCCATAATTTTCCAAATTTTTCTCTATTTATCGGTATTTAATTATACCGAAATATTAAAATATTCATTAAAATTAATATTAAATTATAAAAATTCCCAAAAAATAATATTTTTATTTTTCTGAAATGTTAAAGATATGATGATATGGATACCAGATAAATGATGAGATGAATATGGTATTTGACCCGTACCCAGAATTGGGATGCCGTACGACGGATTTACGTACGAGTTATATATTGATGATAGATCCGCACTCTTGACTCGAGGATGTCATATTGTATATTATATCGTATGTGATACTATTGAGGCGGGATCACCGACTATTATATGCATATATATCGACTCAGATTTAGGTGGTTTCCATACCCTTTCGATTAGCTTGTTAGTTAGATCTGTAGTTTACTTAGTAGATGTTAGACTAGACCCGAGTCCTGCCTATTTCAAAACTAACGAATCGTGAGTATTTTAAAGACAGGTCAAGGGATTCTATGGATATTTTCAAAAGACGCATCTTTTCCTAAAAACACCGTAGCCCTTATTTTTCTAAACACCACAATTCGTGTTATTTCAAATGGCAAAACCGTATGATAGATATATATTGTTGTAGATTCTTCACTGTTGTGTTTATTATTCATTTTCCGCATATTCTTGCTATTCGCATCGCATTGCATGTTTAAATGTGTTATTGTTATATTAAACCCATGCTGTCAGGACACTAGCACCATTATCGACGATGCATATGTTCCACGTACACCTGCTTGCCGGCTCACACACTTCATCGTCGATAATTGCCATGTCACTACACAGTAGGACTGTTGCATCAGGATATGACTCCTTGCATGACATACTTGCGTACATACATATTGTACACTCATACTTGCGTACATACCTATTGTACACCCATACTTCCATACATACGTACTTGCACATACATAGATGATTCTGGCTTGATTTTGGAGATTTGGGAACCGCAAGATATATTTAAAAACTGGATTCATTTTAAAAGAGTGGTTTTCCCTCGATATGTGCATATTATTGTTCCATGTTGCATGATATACAGTTATGCTTACATTTCTGTTATATGTCGCATACATCATGCTATATGATTATACGCATTGAGATATGTTGTTTTCATGAGATTTCTGGATTTGGGAACCGTGGTTATTTCAAAAGAGAGTATGTATTGTTTTAAAAATCCGGTTACCCTTGATATGATATTTCAGTGCGTCCACTATGCATTTTCTCGGTTCTGAGACGTGTGACATATGAAACCCGATTCGAGGAGCCAGATGAGGCCGATTGCGGGTACATGGTGGGCCCGGTATGGTACCCCAGGGCGAGAATGGATCTGTCGTACAGTAGGCGATGAGCCTGGCAGTGGCACCACTACCTACCGGTGATAGTATTTTGGCTCGGCGGATATCCGGAGGATACCGACCGGAGTCGATAGATGATATGGGCCGATCCGGACTGACGGAACCCGTGGACCGATCCGGACTGACGGAGTCCGATATATGAGGATTTACGTGTCGATGCTGGGCACGGGTTTCATGATGTTTTCTAGTGTCGATGCTGGACACTGAGGTTCCATGATTTTAATGTGTCGCGAGGGACACATGTTGATTTATATCCTCATACTTTCATACATATGCTTTTATGACTTTTACATGCATGATGTTGTTATGTCATTGGTTGACACCTGGACAAGATCCACATGTATACAGACATTGATTACATAGTTGGATGATATCCACATACTCATAGACTTCATGATATAGTTGACACCGATTACATTGATCATACCTCATATTTATGATATGTTGCTACCTGAGGCACTGGCACGAGCACTTAGTACTACACTTATGTATAGATGTTTACCCTTGCCACCTTATCATGTTTCAGACTTATTCATATTGAGGATATATTATACTGATCGTTTGACCTAGGATTGAGTCATACATACGATTTCTGCTGTATGATGTTTTCTACTCACGAGTTGGCAACTCACCCCTGTTATGCCACAGTTCTTGCAGGTTTTTGCCGTACAGGTTTCATTGCTGCTTTCTGGCACACTGCTTCCTTTCCGGGTGATTGCTTTGGTAGGTGGGTTCACTCACATCGTGACCACAATTGTACTTATTTATTTTCAGTTGTATCTAGTAAATTCCATCAACCAGACTTGTATATTTATTTCAGACTTAGAAAACCATTTGTGTATTATTTCGACCTTAGAGTCGCGCGTTGTAGTATTATGGTTTTCATGATGATTTTGAGTTTCCTTTTGAGTTTTGATACTCGCCCTTCGGCATTGTATATTATATTGCTTGCGTGGTTGTGACCGTCGATTGACGAAGAGCTAGCTCCCGCTTGGGGATGCCTTTTATCATTATGCATATATTATTCTTGTTGTACCCCATTTGGGGCCAGTATTTACAACGGAAACTCTGCCGAAATTTTCAGAAAAGACTTAAGGATTTAAAAAATGCATAATCGGCTTACTTATTTAAAAACCTTGTTTTTAAAACATGTTTTCTTCACTTCTTTAAAACTATTTTTCCTTCATTTATTATTTAAAATGGTTTTAGATTTCTGGGCTTTTGGCTTACTTGAATTAGATGAGGTCCTATAGACTTCATATGATTCAAGGGCCAGTCACGTGCTATTTCTGGTCGTGACAACTAGACTACCAGGACTATGATGCAGATCATACTAGTGGGGACAGAGTAGTCGCTAAGTACATCCATCAAATGTTTCTAGTCGTAGGTGTATCGAGACAGGGCATCGATATACCAGAGTAGACTAGCGTATAGCTTCTCGACCCATGTAGATGGGCGATGGATGATCCCATATAAATTGGTGTTTGATATCAGAGACAGTATACGGGTGCTCAGTGGAGACTGGGTATACTGGATAGACTCGCGAGAACACCCAGATGGTATTATACCTAACGTCATATGGCAGTTCTCTGGTGACACTGGTACAGGTTAGTCTGTAGACCCGAGATCGTCATAGTGTCTTGTGTGATTCCCACTATGCTTTGATTTCTACCTTACCACGTTCAAGAGAATGTGCAAAATGGTGTCTTTTGGGTACATTCCCGAGTCGTATAGAGGCAATGAGCGATAGGAGGGGTTTCCTCTCTCCCGGTATTGGGGGTTGATGTTGCGCTGTGCTCGATTGCCTATAACAGGAAGTCCTTGGCCAAGGCTGCTTCAGAGATATACTGGTAAGTGTTATCAGTAGTTTCTTGACCCATTATGAGCCTCATATCGACACGACATATTGAGTTGCTGGGGACTGACGTTTACCACCCCTAGACGAGATATGCGATATATCTGACGAAGAGACCGGACTGTACGGTAGTGTTACTGATTGGATTCATAGGAGTGTGAGTAGGCTTGCTTGTTGATCTTCTGATCGCTCAATACCCGTGTGGCATTTATGTTTAGCAGACCGCTTGCGTCTTGCGGGTGTTTGATATGATCATCACCTGCTGCCGGCGTATTGACGAGTCTTTAGAGTCCTACACAAGGGTTTCCTGGCTCAAGCGAAACGGAGTAGGAGCACATATGTGATATATGCGGGACCGAGATTAATACGATATATGATACCGCATTCTATTCTCGCGATGTGTGACATGATAGGTTATATGTGATATAGCCAGGTTATCGGATCAAGTGTTGATTCGATAAGATGTTACATTATGATGTTAGTCGGTTATATGTAATATAGCCGGATTATTAAATCAAGTGTTGATTTATTAATATAATGTATAATTATATATTTGATATATTAACTAATATTAGCTAACTTAAGATTTCTTTTCTCACTTTGGATACATTGATGTATATGTGATATATGTTAAATGTATCGTGCTAGGTTACAAATGCAACTAGGGTTAATGAGGGTTTATCCATGCTAGGGTTAAGATTAGGGTTTATAATTTATCATTAAGTAATTCAAAAATTGTGCATATTTGTCATGGTTGATATTTGTTGAAAGCTTGCAGAAGCTTCAAGGCATCTTTGACTTTGTTCACTCTTTTTGTCTTGCTTAAGTTATTTCTTGACCTAACCTTTAACCATAGCTCATGGTTAACTCTTTACAAGGGTTAAGCATGACATGTTTAACCCTTGGTTGCATTTCTAACCTCACACATAACTCACATGATGAGTTCATTCTTCTTCTTCTTCTTCCTTCCAGAAAAGCTTTCTAGCTTCAATGGAGGTACGAGAAATAATGTGAGAAAATCAATTCTAAAGTGAGCCCACTTCCTACTTCATCATCCTCTACTACTTTCCATTTAGTATAGGGTGTTTGCTTCACTAATTCTGTAATTAGTGAAGAGATAGCTTAGGTTGGTGTCTCCTCGACGTAGATCATCTTCGGCCTCGAGGACATCGAAGCAAGCATGCTCGTTTCTTCATCGGAGCCTCTCTAGAGTCCGGAGTTCACGATCGCAGTGAAAGGGACTACTTCACGAAGTTATTGAAATGAAGGACCGGTCTACAAAGGTTGTATTCCTTGTTCACTTTTCATTTGCAACGTAGTTTGCATGTTATTCCGTCGATTTCTAGTATACGATTCTAAGGTTAGGGTTAGCTAGAACGGCAAAATTTTAATTTGGCATAGGCGATGCCTCCCGAAACCTTACTGCCGTCCTAGGTAACCCTGCAACTTTCGGGTGACTTGTTTTGGTAGGTGGTACATGTTGGATCATACCACTTTTGTATTTATTATTCATATTGTATCTAGTCAACTCCATCAATCAAAACTAGTATTTGTATAAATAGTAAGACTTAGTGAGACTTATAGTTGCGAGATTTGAGCGATGGGTTTTATATTCGCTTATTGGGTTGATGTCTTGTTTTATCTTTTGTGTTAATCTTCGCCGTTGGGCGTCGTATAGTTATTTTATTACTTGTGTGGTTGTGAATCCGCCGTTTGGCGAAGTGCTAGCTCCCGCTTGGGGATGCCTTTATTATCATTAAGTAATTATGGTTTTGGATCAAAATAAACAAAGGAGGTGCTGCCCAAATTTTTATAAAGGCGAAACATGTTTTTCAATTAGTAAAATAAACTTGCATTTTTCATGTTTCTTTTTCTATGCATTAAAGAAAGCATTTGTTTTCATTATACCTTATTTCAAACTTCACCTCTTTTATTTCTTTAAAAAGGTTTAGATTTCTAGGTTTCGGCTTACTTGAATTAGATGGGGTCCTATAGACTTCATATAATTCAAGTGCCAGTCACGAGCAATATTTTCGGGTCGTGACAAAGTTGGTATCAGAGCGCTAGGTTTAACCTTTGTTCGAGTTTAGGTTTGACTATGTGGAGTCTGGGGCGTGAATATTTCAGAACCTAGGCTTGACTTTACGGAACTTAGACTTGGACAGGGGGGTATTAGACCCGAACTTTTGTTACATAGGCTGACACTGATTGATGGAGTAGGTAGCTTGAGTAGAGTGACGTACCGTACGTATGTTCTACGACATATTTACGATACAATACTCCACTTAAGAAACCTTAGGATGTACATATTTTGAGATCTTTGATATATTTGTTTCCATGATCATACTCCCACTGATTCTGTTCCTCCTTATGATCATGTATCCATTTTGGGATCTGTTGATTCCTTCCATTTCTTTGATCCACCTTCATCGATACATGCTTGAGGTTCCTGTCACCAAAGTTTCAGCGCAGATTGAGCTGCTGTTAGTGTTGCGGTCAGGGCGAGCTCGTCATGGACGAGGACTGACTATCGTGTTTTCTGGTGACACGAGAACATCTCGATTTTGTATTGGTGTTGTGACTTCTCATTTGAGGCGAGTGTTCGGTTTTGCACCGTATGATCGAGCCGTTGATAGAGGCTGCCAGTTGTGAGAGGATAGTTGATGTACAGCATACCTCAGAGATTGTGATGTCATCTACCGTGCAGACAGATGACCCAGCTGTTGCTGAGATTGATAGGATGTCGCCTCCATACTTTACGAGCTGAGATCGCTGGAGCTTTCGAGCAGAGCTGCGACAGATGATAGCTAGTCTACCTTGAGTTGAGAGACGAAGGGTATTCACATGATGTCTAGGCAAAGTTAAAAAGTTCGAAACGAATATCAGAAACCCATTTTTCCAAGTTTAAGGTATTCGGAGGAACATGCAAGTAATTCTGTGGACCCTTTAGAAGAATGAAACCCTAACTCGACATAATGCCCATGTAACCGTTATTAAACCTTACGGTTTGCGGCAGTTCTGCGGTGTCATCAGTGAGGCTTGGGTTTGCCCTTCTACGGCTGGTCTATAGGTACTGTAGCATGTCCTGGATATTATTAAACCGTGCTTAATTGTTGAGCTCTCGGGGAATTATGGGACTTTGACAAATAGATCGAAAAGTTTAACGTCGTCCGGATATCATGTGATAGGAGATCAGTAAGTTGACCAGCTTCATATAGAGGACCTCACCCAGATGTGTTATGGGTTGATCGAGAACGGACGAGTATTGAGTATTCCTCCGATGGTATGAACGAGTTTCCCGAGGACGTGTTCGGCTAGAGATCTTCTACAGAGTGATGAAGATACCGAGTTCGCAAATTCGAGTCCGTGTGAGAGATTCCGGATTGACTACAGTCGAGACAATTGCAGTACGCAGATAGCATGACGTGACGTCGAAACAGACGATAATAAAGACGAGTGGAACAAGAGGTTCGTGCGAGATGTCAAGGAGCTGTTGTTACTCCCCGTTGAGATTAGAGATCTGATATGTATACAGAGGCGTGAGATACAACCAGTTCCTAAGGAAAAGCTGTGCTGAGAACGCAGATGTCCAGAAAGTGAGAAAAGATTTGGTAAGAGTACCAGCCTCCGTATAGTTCGGTATAGACTAGATCGGAAGAGACCCTGATCAGGTTCTTTCCAGGACACTGCTGCAATAAGATTTGCACCGATGATCAGATGTGTGACGTGTATTCAGAGGACCAGAGGCCGACGCCAGTGACGTGCTACTTTATGAGTGGTTATAATAATTGGCCAAGAGATGACCAGAGAAGTGACAGAGCGGAACCGTTCCCGTCAGTACACCGGACCGGATCGACAAGTCGACGGATTGCGAGATTGGTAATCCACAGAGAAAATGAGGACCCAGAGACAGAGGACGCCAGACAGTAAGCAGGAGGCAAGAGGATGTTCTTGCTCTGCCAGTTTTGGGCGCACCGACTTTATTTTCGACATTGTAGGAGGTGTACCTCAATGTCATTTGTTGCGATTTGCGTTTGTGATCCGAGTATCATGCTTATATCGCTTGGATTTGAGTTTTGATGATGAGTTTCATGATATTGATTTCATGCACCATGGTTGCACCTACTGGGTATTTATATTTTTGTCCATAGTTATCGCACTTGATATACGTTTTACACACTGTTGTGTTGGTTTATGAATTGTGCATATCTATTGCACTTGATATTGATTTTGTGCCTTGGCTGCACATGTTTATGATTTCCTGGATTTCATACAGTTGATTTGATTTTGTGCGTGTGGTACGCACTTGATTTGATTTTGCACTCGGTATAGCTTATATGTGCTTGTAGTGCATGGATATGTGTTTTGTGCACGCGGTTGCACACGTTTATGATTTTTATACACCTTGGTACACTCGGTGTTGCTTTTTACGCATTTGAGTTATTGATTGGTATTTTGTGCATTGATGCACCTGATTTGGATTTTCGCGCATGTAGGGCGCATGATATGAGATGTGATTTTGTGCACACCGGATGCACTCGATATAGATTTTCGTTCACAATATATGAACTAGATATTGTTGTCGTGCACACCTGTTGAACTGGACAGATGCTTTCGAGCACAACCGTTGCACTTAGTTTTGCTTTGTGCATATTGTGGCACCTGTGTTTGGATTTGATTTCCGTGCGCACCAGACGCACGTGATTGTTGGATACGCCTTTTGAGGCTGATTTTGCTTTTGAGCACTTCATTTTCATGTTGGGTACTATATTGTGTAGTAGCCAAACAGCACTGATCTGAGGATAGTACCCGAGTACTTTGCATGCATTAAATAGTTTAACCAGAGGTTTTCAAAAAGGAGCTATAGTCTCGCTATTTCCTACGTGTCCACGGGCGACACGAACATTTACAAAACAAAATCTTGGGGATGTGTTAAAAACGGCGGAACGTATAATTTGAGCAAAAACATATGTAAGTATGTTTACTACTTTACAAATGAGCGTCCGCCCCTTCTTGCCGTGAGTTACGTATCACATGACAATTCAGAAAAGATATTGCATGCGTTTTATTCAGTTTTAAGATTTTTCCAAGGATGCGTGCTATATATGTATTATAGTATGTGACTGTGCATATTGGATTTCAGTAGTGGATTTTGAGATCTGTATCTCTACTGTAACTCCGATAATATGCGTGCAAATCCGATGATTTGCGTGACGCTTGACGGAGTTCGATTTGGGGTTCTATATTCATTTTCAGGCGTACGCGATGCGCTGTGGCTTTTCTATATCTTCCGTGATTTCGGAGCTCCGTCGATTTGAGTTGATTATTGAAATGTTTTAGAATTTTAGGGTTTAAATTTAAATTTGGGGACCGAATTTCTTTAAGAGGGAAGATTGTAACATTTCAGAAAATAAAAAATATTATTTTTGGAATTTAATATTAAAATAATATATTTCGCAAAAACTACTCGATTTGGGAAATTGGGGTTTTCGTAAAATGGTATAAATATATACCAATAATTGTGAAATAATTAGAGATTAAAATGATTTATTCATTTAAAAATATATTTATCGGATTTGGCAATTTATAATTTATTTTATGCAAGTTTAAAATTAAACCCGATTAGTGCACTGCTAATCGCGATTAGGACAAAATCCGTGTTTCTACAGTTTGCTATGGCTAGTGCACCATGTCATGTTACGTTTTGGTTACATGTTGTTTCCTTGTTTGATTTTTAGGGTATTATGTGATTTGGTGTAGAAAAGAAAAGAAAAGAGAAAAGGGTAATAGTGTAAATTATTGAGAGATAGTGAGATAAGAGAGTGAGTGAGGGGGCTACCTCATTTTCTCTTCCCCTTTGTTTTCTTCTTCTTCTCCTTGAACTCCTCCTCCACCTCCTCTACCCTCATGACCCATCTCAATTCTCTCATCAAAACCCTATACTCTCTTCACAAAAGTTAATCCCCACCTCACCCTCAACACATTGGACCAAGCAAAATTGGATTTTGATGACTTTGGACTTCTAGGGTTTTTCTTGAGATGCCCAAATGAAGTATATCTTCTTTTAGTTTAAGTTTCCTAGTATTCTAATTTAGTTTAGAATGTGATTTAGTGTGGATTAGTGATCTTCGAATTTTCCAAGTTGAGGTTATGGTTTGAATTGTGTTGTGGTGATGGAAGTGGTTGTTGTAGGACCCTTAATGCTGTTTTTACTGGCCAAGACCCGGATTAGAAACCAAGATACGAACTTTATATTTGTCGATATCGGGTTTTTGTGGATTTAGTGATGGTATTTAGAGATCCGGGATGACCCGAGACCATTGTAAATACAGTTCCCTTGACTATAATACGAGCAAGCAACCTAGAAGCCCCACCTGAAACCCTAGCCTCTAATGTTGTAATCCGGCCGCAGATTTATTCATTGTAGCCGCAAATTGCGGCCACATTTTGGTGGAATTCGATGAATTTTGGTTGGTGAGTCCCTTAGGTGATATCTAGAGCAACCCTATATGCAAAATTCCCTTGTTTGGCCTAGGGTGTAATCTGATAGCACATTGGGGTATTTTGGGTTATGTTTTCCGTATTTTGGAATGCTTGGTTTTGATATTTGGATTTGTATTTGGTTGTTGGGCATTTGTGTTAGTTGTATGTATGCCCTAAAGGCCATTATTGTACATGAGATGTATATGATAGTGGATGTTAGGACATATATAGGGAGGACTTTCTTGCTCGACATGATAGTACGCTATCCGGTTGCTCTTTATCTTAATATGTATACTTGCTGTCTCTCTGTTACATGTTGATAAAGCCATTAGGATGTGTACTCGACTTCCAGGATTACGATGCAGATCATACTAGTGGGGCCTGGGTAGTCCATGAGTACATCCTTCAATGTTCCTAGTCATGGGAATATCGAGATGGGGCATCGATATTCCAGAGTAGACTAGCGTATATCTTCTCGACCCATGTGATGGGCGATGGATGTTCCCATATCCATTGTTGTTTGACATCAAAAATGGTATAAGGATGCTCAGTGGAGACTGGGTATACTGAACAGACTCGCCAAGAACTCCCAGATGGTATTATACCTCATGTCAGATGGCAGTTCTCTGGTGACACTGGTACAGCTTAGTCTGTTGACCCGAGTTCGTCATAGAGTCTTGTGTGTCTCCTACTATGCTTTGATTTCCACCCTACCATGGCTCTACTGAGTCGTGCAAGCAGGTTTTTTTTGGGTACAGTCCCAAGTCATATGGAGGCAATGAGCGATAGGAGGGGATTCGTCTGTCCCGGTATTGGGGGTTGATGTTGCGCAATACTCGACTGGCCATAACTGGAAATCCCTGGCCAGGGTTGATGTGATTTACTGGTAAGTGTTATCAGTAGTTTCACACTTGTTATGGAACTTACATCGGCATGACTTATCAAGCTACTGGGGTCTGACGTTTACCACCCCTAGGCGAGATATGCGACATATCAAACGAACAGATTGGACTGTGCGGTAAGTGTTACTGATCGGATTCGCAGGAGTGTGAGCAGGCTTGCTTGTTGATCTTCTGATCGCTCAATACCCGGGTGGCCGTTACGTTTAGCAGACCGCTTGCGGCTTGTGGGTGACTGATATGATCACCATCTGCTGCCGGCGTATTGATGAGTCTTTAGAGTCCTACACAGAGCTTTCCTGGCTCTGGAAAAACGAAATAGGAGCACGTATGTGATATGTGCGGGACCGAGAATAATACCAGTATGTGACACTGTATTCTATTATCGCGATTTGTATCATCGGTCGGTTATATGCGATATAGCCGGGTTACCGAATCAAGTGTTGATTCAATATATTGGTACACTAGATATTAGTCGGTTATATGCAATATGACCGGATCATTAAATCAAGAGTTGATTTAATGATTTAATGTATAATTATATATTTGATATATTACTTTACATTAACTAGTATTGGTTCACTTAAGATTGCTTTTATCACTTGATGTGCACATAATGTATATGTGATATATGTTTGTGTACATGATTGTATCATGCTTGATGATACATGCAAACTTGGGTGTGTGTATGACTTACATCATATTTAAGATAATGGTTAGGGTTTATATTTATTTTGTAATTCAAAATGGTGGCTTTCTTTGTCTTGACTTAAAGCTTCATGAAGCTTAAAGCATCTTTGACAAAGTCCACACACTTTGTTTTACTTAAGATATTTTTTAACCGAACCATTAGCTTAACACATGGTTTAGTCTCTACAAAGGTTAGTGGATGATACTAACTCACCCATGGTTGCATAATTGATCATAATTCACTTCACTTGAGTTTCTATTCTTCTTCTTCTTCATCCAAAAGAAAAAAGCTTTCTAGATTTTTCTAAGTGAAGAAACAAAGTGAGAAATCAAAATCTAAAGTGAACCCACTTCCTATTTCATCATCCTCTACTACTTGCCATTTAGTTTAGGGTTTTCTCTTCACAAAGTTCTTGACCTAGTGAAGTGGTAGCTTGAGTTTGAGTCTCCTCGACGTAGATCATCTTCGGCCTCGAAGACTATGAGCAATCTTGTTCATTTCTCCGGGGAATTCCGTACTAGAGTACGGTAGTTTGATGATCGCAGCGAAGGGACGTCAACACGGAGCTTTAGAAGTAACGAACCGGATCTACAAAGGTTGTATTTTTGTTCACTTCTCTTTGTGATGATAGATTACATATTTTGTTACCCTAGTTTTCCATCATGATTCTTAGTTTGATTGCTTAGCACCCCCCTTGAATTTTTGTTGTGGCATGTGTGATGCTTGCAAACCCTAGGCTAGATGCTAAGGAATCCCAACATGGTATCAGAGCCTAACTAGAAATCTAGACGATATTAGGATTAATACGAAAACGAAACAAATCCGTAAATACAAAATTTCTGGAAACCTGCACATAATGCTCTCTATTGTTTTTCAAAAGGTCTCTAAAAATTTGCAAACAAGTGCAGAGTGATGTATGTGATACCCCTAGTGCACAGAACAAAAATGACACCTTTTTCTCGGATTTCAACCTAGCACATTGACCTAAAAATCGGGGAGGCCGGCCTATTGGCTCCAAATCATCTCGTTTTTGTTTTGTGCTCCGGTGTGCTCATTTTAGGGTTTCAGGTATTGTTTGGTTGGTCCAAATTTTCATGTGATGTAAATTTTGCTATAGGACCAAAACGGAGTGTTTCGTAGTCGTATAATTTAACATTGTGATGGTAACATAGGCTATGTTTAACAGTTTGAACGAACTTCAAACATCACCCCATGACCCCCTCTGAAATTTCCAAGTGTTGGAACTTTCTAAGTTAATTATATTCAATGTTCGTGCAAGTACATCTATGGACCCTCTAGAAGAACATAAACCTTAACTCGATTCTATACCCTCGGAACCACGGCTTGAACCCTAGGGTTTGCCGTAGTTCCGTGGTGTCATAGGTGAGGCGTTGGTTTGACCCTTCTATGGCTGGATCATAGGTACTGTGGCATGTTTTGGGTACTTTAACTTCGCTCAAGTGTTGAGCTCATTGGGAGATGTGGGTGTTGCTTGATTCACTCGAAACATTTTAACAAAGTCTAGTATATTGTGATACAATACTTGGAATCAACAACATTTGAATTTTATAAGTCTAGCAATTTAGTCTCATTTGATTGGTTGCCATGGGATTTTGATGTGATCAAAAGTCCGTCGCAATCGCTTTGTGTATTCGGATACTCGCCGGGTAACATTACTAGATAGCCATACCCCATAGCCCCGACAAAGTGACTGTAGGAGAACTCCGTTGCCAAAAAGCATCCGTCCGGGTGTGCGACCGTCTACTAAAGTTTCCGACGAGTATTCAATCGGGATGTCCGGAATCTTGTTGAATTACCCGACTTATTACTGGAAAGTATTTTCAATATCGAGACTAAAATGCGGGGTTTATAATTGTTAGGCATGTGATGTCTAAGGAATTCATTTAGTTAGGCATGTGATGTCTAAAGTTGTTGCGGATTCCAACTGTTGTAGTTTTTCACTTTCTTTTCTGCGATCGTAAGTGTAATATGTGGTGCATCGCCGGTTTCGTTGCTATACGTCAACGACAATTGGGATACGCATATTTACTTACGTTGATGATATGTGATGTTATGTGTTGCTGGATATGTTATATTTGATCGTCATGTTTGAATAGCCGGGTTTTTTTTATGTGAGATGAGTGTTTTTAATTTTCATTCATGTAAAAACTTGTATGTAATATTCTTTTATTGGGGCACTTCCGGGTTGAGGAAGATGTCACCGTTGATGTATATTATTTACTTTTCCGCATTAGGATAGACCTAAGGAGAGGAGCACAAGTAACCGGGTTCTAGAGTCCAGTGGGAGACCATCTCGAGGCGTCGAGTCTGGGTCTCCTAACTATAGAATTGGTAGGTTTCTTTCCGCTCACGTATGGGTCTAGGGGTGTGGGTTTTGCTATTTATCACGACCGTGGAATCCGTATTTTATACAGGCTCAAAATAAAACACAGAAATCCTAGTATATCCAATATTTCATATGTTGTTTTCTGCTGCGATATCTGTGATGATCATTTGATATGTTGAGATAGATACTGTATATAGTATATATGATATACTATATAGACGTTTCTTATGTTTTACACCCGCGCTAGCCCTGCCCCGCTTTGCCGTTAGTTACCTAACCTAACGGTGCATGACGGGACATCGAGGCGAATGCGGATGACATAAGCGTACGTTGTATTCATCTGTGATGTTTAGATAACTTAAATGATGGGACATTCATTAATAAGATTAATGAAAGAAAATAAACCTAAAAGATATTGTGGAATCGAATTTCAAAATTAGGTAGCTCTAGTTGTCGCTTTGCATAGCGGTATTCCTTGTAGAATACCCAGCACCTCATTCGACGAGGAAAGAGCCGAGATCCCTTCACCGGGTGTGACCTCTTTAGAAATAACTAGCAGATGCTACAACCCTCGGTTTTGTCTTTTGACTGCTTTTCTAGTTCTTGCTTTGCATAGTGGTATTGTGAATATCCTGTACCTCATTCGACGAGGAAAGAGCCGAGATCCCTTCACCGGGAGTGACCACTTTAGAGAAACTAGCAAAAGCCTCAAAAGAACTCCATTTAAAATCATTTGATTCTGCATTGATATCAAGTTCAAAGCGTTAAATGTTTTCTTAAAAACCATCTGCAACCCTCCGTCATTTTAGGAAGTAGAGTACTTAGTATTCGTGCTGCGTATGTTGATCATAGTCAATGCGTAGTGTACGGTAGCTAAGTGATGTATTGTAACATTTTGAAAATTTAGAAATAAATAAAATTAATGAATTAAATAATAAAATTCCTATTTAAAAAGTTATTAAAACAAAATAGGACATTTTCATAAGTAGTAGGTGAAACAAATTAAATTGAAATTTTAGTATGTAACATTAATCAATTACAAGGGTTTTAATGATAAATATAGCTTCATTTTAAGAAAATAGTGTTTATATAATAACATAGGTAGTGAAGGGTCTTTTTGTAAAAATTTAGGAAAAAGTGCAAATTTGGAAATGTTGAGGGTGTATACGAAAAAGGGGTAAGAAATGTTTTAGCTCAGAAATTCCTCAAAATACCACTAATATTGGATTAATCTTGCACATCCACTTCATTCTTGCATGAAAATCCCACATTTTCTCCTTACTACACCACCTCCTTGCATGAGAGTGGCACACCCTTGTTGGTGACACCTCCTCCTACACCTCACTCTTCCCTCTTCCATATATATAAGGTGTTCAGATCAATTAATTCAATAAAACTTCTCAAATTTCAAAACCTAAGAGAAAGAAAATACTTAGAACTCACAAAAAAAAATAAAAGAAAAGAGAAGTGAAGAAGAAGAGCTAGACTAAGGATTTCCACCATCAAGCTAGGAGCTAAGGACTGGAGGAAGCATTTCAATCATCTCAGTAGGTATAATCTCTAAACACAGTAGGAACAAGTTCTGTAATTGTAAAATTTGGAAATCGAATATTGTATTTTTGGTAAAATTTAGCTATGTAGTAATCTGCTATTAGTCAGAGTAAAATCAACTTAACAAAACAATACCTAAATATTGTATGTTGGACCTAGAACAAACCCTAAAGGAACGAACCGAGGGGCTCGGATTTGGGCCGGCGACATAAAGGAGAATTCTGGCGTATTCCGGTGAGTATGATGGACTTTGGGGTTTTGGGTTTTTGGGTAGGTCTCTGTATCATTGTTAGGATATTTTGGTATTATTTAAAATAGTTAATTTAACTGTATATAAAATCTGGGAACTCATATCGGAAAAGGTATCTAAAATCTAAAACACGACACGGTTAAAACGTAACGCGTTTTGTTTTCTGTTACGAAACAGCGTTAGGGTAAATTCTGAAGGGTTTCCTACAGCACCACTACAAAGGTTTGGAGGCAACACACATGCCATATTTAAATTTTTTATGGTGCTAGAGGAACTATCTTAAGGATCATGCTAGAAAATATAGGGTAACATAACTATAACAATAACACAAGTAATAAAAGCTAGGGTTTTGAGAGTACAACCTTTCTAGCTCCCTACGTTAGACTCCTTGGCTACTTGAGGCTTGGAAAAAGGTTCACTTGAGATCCTCTAGGTCCACGACGATCCACCAGGAGTCCTCTTTATCCAAGCTGGAAGCTCCACTAGATCAAGAGAAGAAATGGAAGCTAACACTCTACACTAATGGGCAAGACTGGTATAGAATGGTGATGTGGTTTGTTTTCTCACTTCAAAACCCTAACTTGATGACTCTTTTGCTCACTTGAGAAAACTAGAGAGGAAGAGAGAAAGGAGGAAGAAGATGATGGCTTGTGAAGAGCACAAGATAATGATAAGCTTAACAATAAAAATGAGAAATGAAAATATATATATTTTCTCTTTCTCATTCTTAACCATAGTTATAAAATATCTAGATATTTGTTTTGGAACAAAAATGGCCAAAGAAAATGAATCATGGTTAAACCAAAGGGTTAGTGCAATATTAAACCATGATAACAATTTCTATTTCCATTTTTCTTTTTCCAAAAATAATATCTATATATTTATATATGGTGTGAGTCTTATATTGCCACCATCCACTATATCAACAACCATGATAGAATTATGTATGCATGTATGTGTGCATGCACATCAATATGTGCATGAATGAGAATAAATGCATACATGCATGCATACAACAAAAAGACAAGAAAGGGTTTAAAGTGAGAAACTAATGGTCAATGATAAATCAACACTTGATTTAGCAAACCGGTCATATCACATACGACCCGACCAAAAGCAAACCGTCCGATCAATATACGGTATCACATACGCGCATTTTAACCGGGTCCACGCGCATATCTCATATGCGCACCACATCGTTTCTCCTGGACTAGGCAACTCCATTGTGGGACTTTAAGACTCGTCAATACGCCGGCAGTGGGTGATGATCATATCAAGCACCCCCAAGCCGCAAGCGGTCAGCTAAACGTAACGGCCATCCGGGTATTGAGCGATCAGAAGAAAACAAGCGAACATGTCACAACTCCCGTCGAGCCAACCGGCAACACTACCGTACAGTCCGGTCTCTTCGTCAAATATGCTGTATATCGAGTCTAGGGATGGTAACGTCGACCCCAATAACTCAATAAGTCATGCCGATGAGTGGTCTATAACAGATCGAGAAACTACTGATAACACTTATCAGTAAATCTCAACAGCCCTGGCCAGGGACTTACTGATATAGCCAATCGAGCACAGTACAGCATCAACTCCAAATACCGAGAGAGACGAAACCCCTCCTATCGCTCATCGCCTTCGTGTGTCTCGGGACTGTACCCAACGGCCACCTGTTTGCACGACTCAGTAGAGCCGTGGTAGGGTGGTAATCAAAGTACAGTGGGAGAACACACAAGACTCTATGACGATCTCGGGTCTACAGACTAACCTGTACCAGTGTCACCTGAGAGCTGCTATCCGACGATAGATGTAATTCCATATAGGAGTTCTCGGTGAGTCCGTCCAGTGTACCCAGTCACCAATGAGCACCCGTATACGATCTCGATGTCAAACATCGATGAATATGGGAACATCCATCGCCCATCATATGGGTCTAGTATCATATACGCTAGTCTACTCTGGTATATCGATGCCCCGTCTCGATATACCTACGACTAGGGACTTTTTAGGATATGCTTATAAACTACAGATGTCCCACTAGTATGATCTCCATCATAATCACAGTAGTCAAGCCTATATCCCCAGGGCTTTATCAACATGTATGAATGAATAAAAACATGATCAAGTCAACATGTCAGATAAAGAAGAACCGGTTAGCATACTATCATGTCGAGCAAGAATGTACACTGAATATATATATATACATGTATAAATACATCCACTATCATATAATGGCCTCTAGGGCATACATATATCCAACAATCTCCCACTTGCACTAAGGCCAGTTAATGGCGTATCTCATACCCAACATCTCAAAAAGTCGCTCATGCTGCGGCTGAGGGAGGGCCTTGGTGAGTGGATCCGCGGTGTTATTCTTTGTGTCTACTCTCCTAATCTCGATCTCGCGGCGATCTACAATCTCCCGGATCAAATGAAAGCGCCTCAGGATGTGTTTGGACCTCTGATGGGACCTGGGCTTCTTGGCTAACACCATAGCCCCATTATTATCACAATACAATGGTATTGGATCAATAATGGTTGGAAGTACTCCTAGCTCCGAGACGAACTTCTTCATCCAAACGGCTTCATTAGCGGCATCATTTGCAGTAATATACTCAGCCTCCATCGTAGAGTCTGCAACGGTATCCTGTTTGGAACTCTTCCAACTTACTGTCCCTCCATTGAGGGTAAATACAAACCCGGAGATAGATTTGCTGTCGTCCTTATCGCTCTGGAAGCTCGAATCGGTAAAGGCCTCCATTTGGAGATCTCCATTACCATACACCAAGAACAATTCTTTAGTCCTTCGCAAGTACTTAAGAATGTTCTTCACAGCTATCCAGTGATTCTCCCCTGGGTTGGATTGATACCTGCTTACAACACTAAGTGCATAAGCTACATCTGGGCGTGTACATAACATCGCATACATTATAGATCCTACTGTCGAAGCATAGGGTATAATGCTCATGCGAGCTCTCTCTTCATCTGTCTTTGGGCAAGAGTCCTTAGAGAGAGTGACCCCATGGCAAGCGGGTAAGGCACCCCGCTTGGAGTCTTCCATACTAAACCTTTTTAGGATGGTGTTGATGTACCTGGTTTGGGACAATCCCAATAACCTCTTGGATCTATCTCTATAGATCCTAATGCCCAGAATGTATGTGGCATCACCCAGGTCCTTCATGGAGAACCTTAGTGATAAGAAAGATTTGACCGACTGTAGCATAGGAATATCATTTCCTATCAGAAGAATTTCATCCACGTACAGTACGAGGAATGTGACAGCTCTCCCTACAGCCTTCTTATAAACACAAGGTTCATCTGGATTTTTGATGAAATCAAACTCTTTGATAACATCATCGAAACAGATGTTCCAACTCCGTGATGCCTGCTTTAACCCATAAATGGATTTAAGCAATCTACATGCTTTCCCACTGCTCCCACTGTCAATGAAGCCCTCTGGCTGATCCATATAAACGCATTCTTCTAAATCTCCATTTAGAAATGTCATTTTAACGTCCATTTGCCAGATTTCATAGTTGTAGTGAGCAGCAATAGCAAGTAGGATCCGAATGGATTTAAGCATGGCTACGGGAGAAAAAGTCTCGTCATAGTCCAAACCTGGTCTTTGACGAAAACCCTTCGCCACAAGTCTTGCCTTATAGGTCCCTACCTGCCCATCTACACCAATCTTTCTTTTAAAGATCCATTTGCACCCCACAGGTTTTACCCCAGGCGGTACAATGTCCAAAGTCCATACTTTGTTGGTGTACATAGACTCCATTTCGGATCTCATGGCATCCAGCCACTTCACAGAGTCTCCACTCGTGATAGCTTGCTGAAAGCTGGTAGGATCATCATCTTCCATGATGCAGTCTTCTCTGTCACCATGAATGAGGAAACCGTAGTACCTCTCCGGTGGGCGAGAAGTCCTACCTGACCTACGGAGTGGTTGAGGTTCCTCAGTTTCTATTGCAACAGCTGGTTCAACCAAGTTGTCATTTGTAGTTTGTATTTCTAGAACCTCTTCTAGATCCACCACATTGCCATCAGTTTCATTTGTGAAAAACTCTTTTTCCAAGAATGTGGCATGCTGAGAAACAAACACATTTTGTTCCTCCTTGTGGTAGAAAAGATATCCATAAGAATTCCTTGGATATCCCACAAAGTTACACATGACCGACCGTGTCTCGAGTTTGTCCGGATTCTGCTTTTTAACATAGGCCGGGCAACCCCAAATCTTAATTCTCTTAAGAGATGGTCTCTTCCCATGGTATATCTCATATGGCGTGGTAGACACGGTTTTGGTTGGAACCCTGTTCAGTAGAAACGCTGCAGTTTCCAATGCATGCCCCCAAAATGAGACGGGTAACTCAGCATCACTCATCATGGAACGGACCATATCTAATAGGGTCTGATTCCGTCGTTCTGACACATCGTTGTGTTGTGGTGTGTAAGGAGGAGTGAGCTGAGAGAGAATCCCATTCTCTTTTAGGAAGTTTGCAAATTCTGTACTGATATACTCCCCACCTCGATCTGATCGAAGCATTTTGATACTCAAGCCGGTTTGTTTTTCTACTTCGAGTTTATATTCAGTGAATTTCTCGAAAGCTTCGGATTTGTGCTTTAATAAAAATACATGACCGAATCTTGAGAAATCATCAGTGAAAGTAATGAAGTATGAAAAACCGCCTCTAGCCTGTGTAGACATTGGCCCGCATACATCACTATGTATGAGGCCTAAGAGCTCAATAGCTCTTTCTCCGTGTCCTGTAAACGGAGTTTTGGTCATTTTACCCTTGATACAAGACTGGCAAGTTGCATAAGATTTATATTCAAAAGGGTTTAAATATCCATCTTTGTGTAACTTGTTTAGTCTTGTTTCGTTAATATGACCAAGTCTACAGTGCTAAAGAAAAGCTTCATTTATTTCTGAAAATTTTCTTTTATTAGTGTTTTGTATGCTGAAAACTGTGTGTTGATTTAGGACGTATATCTCGTTATTAAGCGTACCATACCCAACCAACATTTGATTCAGGTGAATGTTCATAACATTGTTCTGCAATACAAAATTATATCCTTCATTGTCTAACAAGGAAACAGATATTATATTACAAAGCATACAAGGTACATAATAACGTGGGTTCAAAACCAATATACACCCAGATGGCAACCCCAAGTGATACTCTCCCACTGCAACTGTATGTACATTAGAACCATTTCCAACGCGGAGAGTATGGTCACCTGTCTTCAAAACCTTGCTATTTCTCAGCCCTTGCATAGAATTGCAAATGTGATAACCTGAACCGGTATCTAATACCCAGGAAGCAGAGTTTATTGAAAAACAGTTTTCTGTCACAAACACACCTGAAGCGGAAGCATCCCCATGCTTCTTCTTGAGATTTAAGTACTCCGTGTAATTGCGCTTCCAATGTCCTGTTTTATGGCAGTGATAACATTCCCCTTTCCCCGATTCTCCAGCTTTGGACTTGTCCTTCCCCTTAACCTTTTTAACTCCACCCCTAGGATTGGTGGGCTTCTTCTTTATCTTTCCCTTGGCTTTAGCCTTTGGGCGAGAAGATGAAGATTGCCCAACACTCAAAGCGGGAGTTTTCACTGATTTCAGTGTGCTCTCTGCACTTCTTAACATATTAAGGAGTTCAGGTAGTTCCTTCTCCATGTTGTGCATGTTGAAGTTAACTATAAATTGAGCAAAGGTGGAGGGGAGGGACTGCAGAATAATATCTGTATACTGTTCATTGTCCATTGTCCATCCAAGGTCCTCAAGCTCTTCTATGAGAGCTATCATCTTCAGAACATGGTCTCCTACTGGTGTGCCAGGGGCCATTCGCATCTGAAACAGTTTTCTTGATGCTTCGTATCGTAATACGCGGGATTGCTCTCCATACAACTCCTTTGTATGGAGGAATATGGCGTGAACGTCCATATTCTCGTGCTGCTTTTGATGTGTGTTATCCATCGATGCAAGCGCGAGGCATTTGGCCGTGGCACAGTCAGCGTCCCATGTCTTGCGGACTTCAATATCCGCAACTAAGGATTTTGGACCTGGGAAGGGCGTGGATGGAGCCGTGAGGACATATGATACCTTATCATAAGTCAAGGCAATGTTAAGATTCCTCAGCCAGTCATTATAATTGGTCCCATTCAGTTTATTTTTATCTAGTAGAAGCTTGAGTCCTATCATTGGTATCTGCCATTAAGAGAGAGAAAAGAATACACTCAGCGAAAGCTCTTGCAAAGATCAGATTGGTTATTATCTTATCAAATCGATGTCTCCCACTACTTTAATCAAGTTTTTCTTTCAAACCTTAAAAAGAAAACTAGTCAGGATTAATTACAGTCTACAACTTCGCTAACCGTTCAGCCAGGCCAGTGTCGGTACTTCAGAGAGGTTCCCCGTGCTTTCGCACGGACCTAATTAAAGTAAACCTCGTCTTCCCAGAGGCGTAGCCCCGTTAACACCTTTCTAGACACCTAATGGGTTAGCTAATTATAAACTGCAAAACTCTCCTGGGAGCAACTATTGCCCACAGTGGGATCGGGATCCAACCATCATATGGAAAGTATGCAATCTCATTGCAAATTTCAACTATTGAAATTCCCGATGTGGTTTTTACCCCTAGTACTCATGACCTTGGCTATGGTCAACAAATCACAAGCACTAGTCAAGTTCAACCCGTCATTTCTTGATTAATTAGACCCGTTCACATGACCCTTGGCTAAGGTCAACAAAGTCACATGCCCGTCCCAATTAATCTGCATCATATGCATTGTAGGAAGACATCACTTAGCTACCATACACTACGCCTTGGCTAAGCTCAACAAACGTAGCACGAATACTAAGTACTCTACTACCTAAAATGACGGAGGGTTGCGGATGATTTTTAAGAAAATCTTTAACGCTTTGAACTTGATATCGTCGTAGAATCAAATGATTTTCAAAAGGAGTGGCTTGAGCTCCGCAGTTTTGAAATATAGCTTTTTCATAAAGAGCCGAGTGGTTTTCAGATCCGATTCTACAACATCTTTTTAGATTTATTTTCTTTACATTAATCATATTAATGTAGCTCCATCATTTAATTCCTTAAGCCAATCACAGAAAAGAAACGAAAATACAACGTACGCTTATTCCATCCGCATTCGCCGCAATGTTCCGTTATGAACCGTTAGGTTACTTAACTAACGGCATACCGGGACGGGACTAGCGCGGGTGTAAAACATAAGCAACGTCTACTATATATCTTATATATAATATATCATTCGTCTCAGATATCACATCACAGTATACAGGCAGCAGAAACACAGATATGATAATATAGGATATACTAGGACGTCCGTATTTAGTATTTAGCCAATAATAGAAAATACGGATTCCACAGTCGCGATGAATAGCCAAGCCTACACCCCTAGACCCCTACGAGAGCGGCAAGCGACCCTACCAATTCTGGAGTTTAGCATACCCGGTCTTGACTCCTTGAGATGGCCTCCCACTGAACCCCAGAACCCGGTCACTTGTGTTCCCCTCCTTGGGTCTATCCTAATGCGGAAAAGTAAATAATATACAACACTGGTGACATCAACCTCAACCCGGAAGTGCCCCAAATAAAAGAATATTACATTACATTTGAATTTTACATGAATGAAAAGAAAACTCTCATCTCACATGAAACCCCCGGCTATTCAATCATGACAATCCTACATGTCAAATCTCAGTAACACATAATATCACATATCATCAACGTAAGTAAGTATGCGTACCCCGATTGTCCTTGATGTATAGCAACGAAACCGGTGATATGCCACATACTACACTTACGGTCACAGAGAAATAAAATGAAAAACTACAACAATTGGAATCGTAACCACCCTTAGACAATACAAACCCGGAATATCACATATACAAGATTTCATGCCTAACAATGTAAAGCTCGCATTTCGGTCTCATCCATGAAAACACCTTTTCAAAACAAGCCGGATAATTCAACAAGATTTCCGATTGTTGCCGAGACCGAACTGCTAGATTTACATGCAACAAATAAATTTGTAGATTCCAATTATTGTATCAGATATTAATAAACAAGGCGACGTTAAAACATTCGATCGAACGATTGAACACCCAAAGACTTCTCAGTAAAGCTCAACACCTGAGCAGTTTTAAAAAATACCAGTAACAGAACAAAATACATACGGGCCTGTAGAAGAAACTACGGCCCATAACTCTCCTACTGCGCCGCGGAACCGCCGCATAAAGGCCACTATGGCCGCGGTTCCGCGGTCGAACGGATGAGTCAGGGCTTCGTATTTCTGGTGGGTCCATAAAATACCCTGCTGAATTTTTTAAGTATTTTTAATTTGAAAAAATCCAGGTTTTAGAAAAATTTCCATAGAGCATCCCCTGGGTGTCGTGTTTCGTTCGTTCGATGTTTTTAACGTCGTCTAGGTTACCCTAAGGTTCTAGCTTGGCTCTGATACCATGAAGGGTTTCCTACAGCACCACTACAAAGGTTTGGAGGCAATACACATGCCATATTTAAATTTTTTATGGTACTAGAGGAACTATCTTAAGGATCATGCTAGAAAATATAGGGTAACATAACTATAACAATAACACAAGTAGTAAAAACTAGGGTTTTGAGAGTACAACCTTTATAGCTCCCTACGATAGACTCCTTGGCTACTTGAGGGTTGGAAAAAGTTTCACTTGAGATCCTCTAGGTCCACGACGATCCACCCGGAGTCCTCTTTATCCAAGCTGGAAGCTCCACTAGATCAAGAGAAGAAATGGAAGCTAACACTCTACACTAATGGACAAGACTAGTGTAGAATAGTGATGTGGTTTGTTTTCTTACTTCAAAACCCTAACTTGATGACTCTTTTGCTCACTTGAGAAAACTAGAGAGTAAGAGAGAAAGGAGGAAGAAGATGATGGCTTGTGAAGAGCTCAAGATAATGATAAGCTTAACAATAAAAATGAGAAATGAAAAAATATATATTTTCTCTTTCTCATTCTTAACCATAGTTATAAAATATCTAGATATTTGTTTTGGAACAAAAATGGCTATAGAAAATGAATCATGGTTAAACCAAAGGGTTAGTGCAAGAATAAAATATTAAACCATGATAACAATTTCTATTTCCATTTTTCTTTTTCCAAAAATAATATCTATATATTTATATATGGTGTGAGTCTTATATTGCCACCATCCACTATATCAACAACCATGATAGAATTATGTATGCATGTATGTGTGCATGCACATCAATATGTGCATGAATGAGAATAAATGCATACATGCATGCATACAACAAAAAGACAAGAAAGGGTTTAAAGTGAGAAACTAATGGTCAATGATAAATCAACACTTGATTTAGCAAACCGGTCATATCACATACGACCCGACCAAAAGCAAACCGCCCGATCAATATACGGTATCTCATACGCGCATTTTAACCGGGTCCACGCGCATATCTCATATGCGCACCACATCGTTTCGCCTGGACTAGGCAACTCCATTGTGGGACTCTAAGACTCGTCAATACGCCGGCAGTGGGTGATGATCATATCAAGAACCCCCAAGCCGCAAGCGGTCAGCTAAACGTAACGGCCACCCGGGTATTGAGCGATCAGAAGAAAACAAGCGAACCTGTCACAACTCCCGTCGAGCCAACCGGCAACACTACCGTACAGTCCGGTCTCTTCGTCAGATATGCTGCATATCGAGTCTAGGGATGGTAACGTCAACCCCAATAACTCAATAAGTCATGCCGATGAGTGGTCTATAACAGATCCAGAAACTACTGATAACACTTATCAGTAAATCTCAACAGCCCTGGCTAGGGACGTACTGATATAGCCAATCGAGTACAGCACAGCATCAACTCCCAATACCGGGAGAGACGAAACCCGTCCTATCGCTCATCGCCTTCGTGTGTCTCGGGACTGTACCCAACGGCCACCTGTTTGCACGAATCAGTAGAGCCGTGGTAGGGTGGTAATCAAAGTACAGTGGGAGAACACACAAGACTCTATGACGATCTCGGGTCTACAGACTAACCTGTACCAGTGTCACCTGAGAGCTGCTATCCGACGATAGATATAATTCCATATAGGAGTTCTCGGTGAGTCCGTCCAGTGTACCCAGTTACCACTGAGCACCCGTATACGATCTCGATGTCAAACATCGATGAATGTGGGAACATCCATGACCCATCATATGGGTCTAGTATCATATACGCTAGTCTACTCTGGTATATCGATGCCCCGTCTCGATATACCTACGACTAGGGACTTTTCAGGATATGCTTATAAACTACAGATGTCCCACTAGTATGATCTCCATCATAATCACAGTAGTCAAGCCTATATCCCCAGGGCTTTATCAACATGTATGAATGAATAAAAACATGATCAAGTCAACATGTCAGATAAAGAAGAACCAAATAGCATACTATCATGTCGAGCAAGAATGTACACTGAACATATATATATACATGTATAAATACATCAACTATCATATAATGGCCTCTAGGGCATACATATATCCAACAAATTCCAGTTAAAATGGGTGTTAGATCGTTTGCAATAGTCGTATGTAGTGTAATTAGAACGTACAACTTGTGTTTTCATGATTTGGCCGTAGCGGAGTTAGCCGTTTCCTTATACAAGTAAATTTTGATGTTAGATTCAAATACGGAAACTTCGAAGGCAGCAAGGAAAGGAAATGGATTAGCAATTTCTGAGTAGTTACGACCTATTCCGGTGAGTAGATTAAACATCTACCGGGGGATTTTGTAAAGATGGCGTGATACTCCCGTAGTTAGATTTTAAATACAAGTTTTGCTTTTGTATGTTAAATTATCATATGCATTCTTATATATATATATATATATATGCCTCCATGATTAATATTTGTTAGAACGCTGCACCATTACTGATGAGTTATGCCGCACATGCACATATCTACATGTTACACTACACCTCGTCGATATTAACATGTCACTTTACACTTAGAAATTATTCTGTTAAAAAAAAGTGATTCTTATCATACCTTAAGTATCAATAGTCGTAGTAATTAGCATATATGACATCATATTTTTTATTCAAGTATTAGTAGTTGATATAAGAAGAAATTGTATTATTGAGGATTTATGGTTTTAAGTTTTCATATACTATTACGACAAAAATCAGTGATTTTCATGATTATGTGTCACGTCCACAATGAGATGTCGTTTTTATGATTTGGTTTTATTCCGAACCGAGTTGGAGGTCATACGGTTACGTATTTACAAATTTTATCCAGACTGAGTTGGTGGGTATACAGTTGGATACATAGTGGACCCGATCGAGACCCAGGGGCAGGATAGCCGCACTTTAGGTGGGCAGCCTAACGAGGATACTCGATTCCGGAGACAGTTATGAAACACGGAGGATATCTAGATGATACCGACCGGTGTTATTGATTACAGGATCGTTCGAGGAATGATGCCTGATGAAACACTGAAGATTTGTGTCAATGTTAGGCACGGAAAAATGAACATGATTTGGAAAATAATTGATGAGATTTTGGGTTTTGATTCATACTTGGACTATTACATATTCATTCCTCCACCTGTTATCATGCATCGCATTCATTATTATTGAAATTAGTTCTAGTTCGTCATATTTAAATTATCAGCCGTTATATGTTAGTTATATTCACTGAGTTGGCAACTCACCCCCGTTGTGCCATAGTTCCTTGCAGGGGTAGAGTGGACGGTTAGCCGCAGTGTAGATCCACTTATCAGCTTTTATCGCATCTTTTGCTAGGTGGGTTGCCTATGTAGTAACCTTTTCTTTTGGTATTGTATATTGAATCTAGAGTATCTCCATCAGGCTCTGTATAATGACTTAGAACTAGATATGGTTATATGTATATTATTTCGACAGATGAGATTGTTTAGTTGTATTAAATGATATTTCTTTTATTTATGTCTGAGATTCTTCTTTGATGTCCTATTATGAGTATGTATTGATTTCGACTGTTAGTATCGTTGCTCCCAATTAGGGATGCAGCCAAATTAAACATTTTATAACTGCTTTTATTATTAATGCAATAGGAAATTACTGTTAAGATCTTAAATACTTAAAATCTGTGATTTTTACTTAAACAAATTAAATTTTACTAAAATTCCGCCAAAGGGGTTTTTTTTATCTTGGTTTTTGGCTTACTTAGGTTGTGTAGTTATCTTTAGATATCATACAATCTAGGTGTCGGTCACATCCAAACTTTGGGTCGTGACAAAGTTGGTATCAAAGCCTAGGATTAACCTTACGGAAATCGAGTAGTGAGTTAAGGTAAGTCGATTTGAGTTCGTTACGTAGATGACCTTTGGTTTGATGGAGTAGGTTAATTAGGATGAGTGCAGTACTGTAGGTATGTTCCGCGGCATATTTACGCTACGATACTCAGCTTAAGTAATCTTAGGAGATGTTCGTTCGTACTTCTTTCCTTAATTCCGTGTATCTTATGATTCGATTGCAATGTCCTTATCAATCCTGTTTCTTAATCCAGCCGCTATGTCATCAACGACTACGGGGACTCAGAGTACCGCTGTTCGAGATGAGATTGGAGCGGGCTCGTCTGAAACGGGGACAGACCTGGGCAGTACGCCTATCTTTCATGAACCGATTGATCCACCCTATATTAATAGTATAGGTAGGATGGAGACAAATGTTCAAGAGATGCACCGAATGATCGGATCCTTGTTGGAGATTAGTCGAGCATGGAGATCGACCATTACTCCATGTACGGGTGTTCAAAGACCAAGGTAAATTCGTAACAATACATCAGCACCAAGACGTGTTCGTAGAGGTCGTGGCAGATTCTGTATAGATCAGTTCTATCACTTATACCCTTATGTTCAGCAGCCCGTGCAAAGATGTTTCGAGTGTGGGTGTCCGTATCACTTTATTAGGAATTGTCCCATGAGGCGACAGGGTGAGGCATAGGTCTCACATGTGACTTCACCACCTTCACAACCTCCTCCGAGCACATTACCTCCTACACCTGTTGTTGTTCCATGCCAGATTAACGCCCATAGAGGTCGTGGTCATGACGGTCGTAATTCGAGAGGACGATGAGGTCGAGGCGGATTCAATTCAGGCCGCAGTTTCGGACGAGGTTGGACCCAGGGACAGATGTTCAGTTCATACCCCAATGATCAGAGGACCCCACTAACATGTTATAGTTGCGGACTCCCAGGGCATATGGCTAGATGGTGTACACGCCATAGTGAGACTGTTACTCCGCAGGCTGCTTTACCCCCTCCACCTTCGACGTCGATGGATTTACTTCATCCCCCAGCTGGCCCTACGCGCCAGGCAGTTGCACCACGAGGTCGAGGCTTTGCAGGATGCTCTCAGAGAGGTCAAGGAGATAGAGGTAGAGGACGACAGGATGCGGGCAGGGGCCAGGCATGAGTTTTTGCACTGACTCCACAGGATGCCCAGACATCTAATGCAGTTGTGACAGGTAATCTTGCAGTATGTTTCTTAGATGCACATATTTTATTTGATCCCGGTTCTACACATTCTTATGTATCTTCACGCTTTGCACTTTCTCTGGGGAGAGAGTCATCGTTGTTAGAGTTACCGTTAGTGGTGATTACTCCTGTAGGAGATTCTTTTATAGCTCGACATGTATTCTGGTCATGATCATTACGTATTGGTGATAGGGATTCTTTAGTTGATCTGATTCTCCTGGATATGTTAGATTTTAATATACTTCTTGGTATGGATTGGGTGGCCGTATGTCATGCTTATGTAGATTGTCGAGGAAAAGCGGTCAGATTTTGTTTTCTAGGTAAACCGAGCTTTGTTGTGCAGGGAGACTATAATATAACTCCTTCCAACATGATTTCTGCTCTTTGTGCGGGACGACTCTTGAAGAAGGGTTGTCATGAGTTCTTAGCTTTTGTTCAGGACTTAGGAGTCGCTGAAGTCCCGTTGGACCAGGTTCCGATCGCCCGAGAATTTCCGGATGAGTTTCCTGCTGAATTACCAGGATTACCGCCCGATCGCGATATCAAATTTTGCATTGACTTGATTACGGGTGCAGGGCCTATTTCTATACCACCCTATCGGATGGCCCCGACGGAGTTGAAAGAACTCAAATTCCAGTTGCAAGCGTTGTTAGATAGAGGACTTGTTAGTCCAAGTGTATCGCCGTGGGGAGCTCATGTCTTGTTTGTTAAGAAGAAGGATGGTAGTATGAAAATGTGCATAGATTACAGGTAGCTGAATCGAGTTACTGTGCGGAATAGGGATCCATTACCTCGTATCGATGACTTGTTCGATCAGCTGCAGGGAGCTGGCTACTTCCCAAAGATTGATTTGCGGTCAGGGTATCACCAGTTGAGGGTTCGGAAGGATGACATTCCGAAGACTGCTTTTCGCACATGATATGGGCATTACGAATTTCTGGTGATGTCATTCGGACTCACCAAAGCCCCAGCAGCTTTCATGGATATGATGAACCGTATCTCCAGGCCATTCCTTGATCAGTTCATTATAGTATTCATTGATGATATTCTTGTTTATTCCCGGAGTCGGGAGGAGCACGGGCAACATTTGCGCATCACGTTGCAGACCTTGAAGGAGCATCAGCTGTTCGTTAAATTCTCTAAGTGTGCTTTCTGGATGGATAGTGTAGTGTTCTTGGGTCACGTAGTTACGAGAGATGGGATACGTTTGGACCCAAAAAAGATCGAAGCGGTACAACACTGGCCCAGACTTGTGTCAGTTATTGAGGTTCATAGTTTCTTGGGTCTGGCAGGTTTTTACCGACGTTTTGTGCAGAATTTTTCTCGGATCGCTGCACCGTTGATCGGATTGACTAGGAAGGAAGTTCCATTTCTTTGGACAGATGCATGTGAGCAGAGTTTCCAAAAGTTGAAGACTCGCTTGACAACTGCACCGGTCTTATCTTTAACTTCTGGGTCTGGTGGTTTTGTTGTGTATTGTGATGCTTCTCGAGTGGGTTTAGGCTGTGTGTTGATGCAGCACGGCAGGGTTGTAGCTTATGATTCTCGGCAGTTGAAGAAGTATGAGCAGAACTACCCCACTCATGAATTAGAGATGGCTGTTGTAGTTTTCGCACTGAAGATTTAGAGACATTACTTGTATGGAGAGTCATACCAGATTTTTACAGATCATAAGAGCTTGAAGTATATTTTTCAGCAAAGGGATCTGATTCTAAGGCAGCTCACTTTCTTCCGGTGAAGACGACGTATGGGTTTGCGCAATATGCTCAGATTTATATCGACGAGATTGTACGATTGCATAGTATCTGATAGGATTGTTAGTTGTATGTATGCCCTAGAGGCCAGTATTGTACAGATGTTGTATATTATATTGGATGCTTGGACATATATAGAGATGACTTTCTTGCTCGATATGATAGTATGCTATCTGGTTACTCTTTATCTTAACATGTACACTAGTCTCTTTATACTGTCTTATAGTTACATGTTGGTAAAGCCCTTAGGATGTGTACTTGACTACCTGGACTATGATGCAGATCATACTAGTAGGGACATGGTAGTCCATAAGTACATCCTTCAAGGTCCCTAGTCGTGGGTGTATCGAGACGGGGCATCGATATACCAGAGTAGACTAGCGTATACGCTTCTCGACCCATGTGATGGGCGATGGATGATCCCATATCCATTGGTGTTTGACATCAGAGATGGTGTACGGGTGCTCAGTGGAGACTGGGTACACTGGACGGACTCGCCGAGAACTCCCAGATGGTATTATACCTCACGTCAGATGGCAGTTCTCAGGTGACACTTGTACAGGATAGTCTGTAGACCCGAGATCGTCATAGAGTCTTGTGTGATTCCCACTGTGCTTTGATCTCCACCTTACCACGTCCATAAGGGCGTGCAAAACGGTGGTCTTTGGGCACAGTCCCGAGTCACATAGAGGCAATGAGCGATAGGAGGGGTTTCGTCTCTCCCGGTATTGGGGGTTGATGTTGCGCAGTGCTCGATTGGCCGTAGCAGGGAAGTCCCTGGCCAGGGCTGATCAGAGATTTGCTGGTAAGTGTTACCAGTAGTTTCTCGACCCGTTATGAGCCTCACATCGGCACGACTTATCGGGTTATTGGGGTCTGACGTTTACCACCCCTAGACTTGATATGCGACATATCAGACGAAGAGACCGGACTGTACGGTAAGTGTTACTGGTCGGATTCGCAGGAGTGTGAGCGGGCTAGCTCGTCGATCTTCTGATCGCTCAATACCCGGGTGGCCGTTACGTTTAGCAGACCGCTTGCGGCTTGTGGATGCTTGATATGATCATCATCTGCTACCGGCGTATTGACGAGTCTTTAGAGTCCTACACAGAGGTTTCCTGGTTCAAGCGAAACGAAATAGGAGCGCATATGAGATATGTGCAGGACCGAGAATAATGCGTGTATGTGATACCGCATTTCATTCTCGCGATAAATGTTTCGATTGGTTATATTCGATATGACCTAGTTATCGAATCATTGATTCGATAAATCGATACATTGCATACTAGTCGGTTATGTGCGACATGACCGGATCATTGAATCAAATGTTGATTTAATGATTTAATGTATAATTATATATATGATATATTACTTTGCATTAACTAGTATTGGTTCACTTTAAACGGATTTTTCTCACTTGGATTGCACATTGTATATGTGATATACTTTTGTGCACTTTTTGTATCATGTTTGATCATATGGTTAAGTGAATAGAATTAAACCATGGTTATTATGATAATTAGGGTTTTGCATATTTATTTATTTATTTATATTTTCATTTGTTTATTTGGAAATGATTTAAAAAAGGATGGTGGCTTTCTTTGTCATTTAGTTGAAGCTTCATGAAGCTTTGACTACTTATCCTTTCTTATCTTCATGCTTAACCCTAACCCATCCATTAACCATGGTATATTCTCTACACTTAACCCTAGTAAGAATTATGATAAGTATTGCTTTTTCTTTTTATTTTAAAAGGACTTATCATAATACTTGATCATCTTCTTCATCTTCTTCTTCTTCTTCAAGCTTGCAACTCCAATGGCAACTTGTGTATTAGTGAGAGAAATCCAAATCTAAAGAGAACCCACCTCCTATTTCTTCACCCTCTACCTCTTGCCAAGTTGTTTTGGGTGTTTACTTCACAAGTTTCACAAGTTTGTGAAGTCGGAGCTTGAACTTGCGATGCCTCGACGTAGATCGTCTTTGACACGAAGCCGGCGACCTAGCTCACCCGTTTCTTCGACGAAGCCGACGCTTGAGCCCGGGGTTCAACATGGACAGCGAGGAGACTTCGTTGCGGAGCCGTGGAGGTGGATATCCGGATCTACAAAGGTTGTTATTTCCATATCCAAGTAGTTAAGTGTTAACTAGTTTACTTTTCGCCTAAAATTCTAGCAACGATCCGTAGTCTAGGGTTTCTCGGCACCAAAAATTTTAAATTGGCATGTCCGATGCCTTGTGAGACCTTACTAGAGTGCCTAGGAACCTTTCACTGGTATCAGAGCCTAGCTAGAGCCTTAGGCGAAGTCCCGACGGAATTTGAAGTCCGAACGAACCCGAAACCCCGAATCAAACTTGCTCTCTGTCCAGATTTTAAAATTGTGGATTTTTCAAGATTAAAAATATCCAGAAAATCAAGCAGGGTTTTCTAGGAATTACTGTAAAATTCGTGGACCTAATTCAACTTTACCACCGCGTTTCCGCGGCACGAGCATGCCTCGTGCGGCGGAAGCGCGGCCGTTTTGTCGTGTTGTGACGTAATGTTTGTACAGTAACTCCTATTTAACAGTGCTGGTTTTTATTGGTATTTTTAATATTTTTTTCAAGAGTTGAATTTTCAGCAGTTGTTTTGGGGATTCGGAGTTTCGATCGGAATATCAAATTTTGTCTGTGTGGCTTTCCGGATAAATTTTAGACTATGTTAAAAAGTTCGACCGGATATAAATACCCAATTTTTCCCCTGTCGGGAAATTTCCAAGTGTTGGATTTTTTCGAAGTTTAACGACGTTCTAAGTAGTGCAAATAACGCGATGGACCCTCTAGAAGACAACAAACCTTAACTCGATTATGTGACCGTCTTGAACTGCCCTTTGAACCTTCGGGTTTGGGGCAGTACGGCGTGCCACATGTGAGGCGTTGTCTTGACGCTTCTACGGCTGGACCGTTGGTACTGAGGCACGAACGGAATGTTGTTATACTTGTTTCATGTGTTGATCTGTATCGGGAAAACTTGGGTGTTCGATTGTTCGATCGAAAAGTTTAACATTTTCTGTTTGTCTGGAATGGGATACAATAATTGGAATTCACAAAAGTTATGTGATAACTGAATGAATGTTATGAATTTAGCAGTTTAGTCCCATATGATATTGAAAAGAGTTTTCGATAATGAGACTAAAATGCGGGATTTATATCTGTTAGGCATGTGATGTCTAAAGAAGTTGCGGATTCCAATTGTTGTAGTTTTACACTTTCTTTTCTGTGACCGTAAGTGTAGTATGTTCATATCGCCGGTTTCGTTGCTATACGTCAACGACAATTGGGGTATGCATACTTGCTTACGTTGATGACATGTGATGTTATGTGTTGCTGGATATGTTATATTGGATCGTAGTATTCGGATAGCCGGGGGTTTTATGTGAGATGAGTGTTTTTCATTTTCATTCATGTAAAAACTTGTATGTAATATTCTTTTATTTGGGGCACTTCCAGGTAGCGGAAGATGTCACCTTTTGTATATTATTTACTTTTCCGCATTAGGATAGACCCAAGAAGGGGAGCACAAGTAACCGGGTTCTGGGGTCCAGTGGGAGACTAACTCGAGGAGTCGAGTCCGGGTCTCCTAACCATAGAATTGGCAGGGTTGCTTGCCGCTCTCGTAGGGGTCTAGGGGTGTGGGATTGGCTATTCGTTACGACCGTGGAATCCGTGTTTTATACTGGCTCGTATTGAAAACACGGACGTCCTAGTATATCCAATATTTCATATGTTTATTCTGCTGCGATATCTGTGATGCGATTCTGTGATGGATTTAGTATATGATATATTATATAGACGTTACTTATGTTTTACACCCGCGCTAGCCCTGCCCTGCTCTGTCGTTAGTTACCTAACCTAACGGTGCACGAGGGGACATCGAGGCGAATGCGGATGGCATAAGTGTACGTCATATCTATCTGTGATGTTTAGGTATTTAAATGATGGGACTTCATTAATGTGATTAATGAAAGATAAGAAACCTAAGATGTTGTAGAATCAAATTTTAAAATAAAACAGGTAGCTACAGTTCTTGCTTTGCACAGCAGTATATATGATATACCCCGCACCTTATTCGATGAGGAAAGGACCGAGATCCCTTCACCGGGAGTGACTCCTTTAGCAATAACTGGAAGATGCTACACACTCGGTTTGCTTTTGACTGCTTTTGAGTTTTTGCTTTGCACAGCGATATATATGATATATCCCGCACCTCATTCGACGAGGAAAGGACCGAGATCCCTTCGCCGGGAGTGACTCCTTTAGCAAAACTAGAAAAGCCTCAAAATCACTCCATTTCAAAACTTCATTTGATTCTACAACGATATAAAGTTCATTACGCAAAGGGTTTTCTTAAAAACCTGACGTAGCCCTCCGTCATTTCAGATATGTAATAGTTAGTATTCGTGCTGCGTTTGTTGACTCAGTCAAGGCGTAGTGTGCGGTAGCTGATTACTATTTATCTGTTTATGCATATGATGCAGATTGGATTAGGGTAGTCGTGCGGCCTTGTTGACTTAGTCAAGGGTCGTGCGGGTGGGTTTAATTCAATCAGGAAATGACGGGTTGAACTTTACTTGCGGTCTATAATTTGTTGACTCAGTCAAGGTCATAGATCGCCTGGGGCAAAATATTATCGGGAATTTCAAGTGTTGAAATTTGCAATGAGATTGCATACCTTCTATGAGATAGTTGGATCCCGATACCCGCTGCGAGTAAGAGTTACTCCTGGGAGAGTTTTACACATTGCAATTAGCTGATCAAGTAGGTGTCTAAAAAGGTGTTAACGAGGTTACGCCTCTGGGAAAACGAGGTTTACATTAATTAGGTTCGTGCGAAAGCACGGGGGACCTCCCTCAAAGTACCGACACTGGCCTGGCTGAAAGATTGGCGAACTTGTAGTGTGTAATTAATCCTGGCTAGTCTTTCCTTTTAGGGTTTGAAGGAAGATTTGATAAAAAGCAGTGGGAGCCATCCTGATTAGTTAAGATAATAACCAATCTGATCTTGCACGAGCATACGCTAAAGTGTTTTCTTCTCTCTCTCTCCAGGTAGCGACCAGTTCATGCCTTAATCAAGATAATAATATGGATGTATTGACCGAACACGCATGTTATACTGTGCAGGGGAACGTTGGACCCGTTCTATCTTATAAATATTATAAGACTGAACAGGAAACAGGAGAATATCTGGATTCTCACACTGCCCAAACGGAGAACATGCATGTTGATGCATCATCTTCGGGTGTGTTTGTTATTGAGAACTGTTTCTCAGTTCACCCTACGTCCTGGGTATTAGATACCGGGTCAGGATCCCATATATGTAAGATGTTACATGGGCTGCGAAAAGGTAGAGAACTGAGAAAAGGTGAACATTCCGTTCATGTAGGGAATGGGGCAAATGTTGCAGCCAAAGCAGTTGGCATATATCACCTGGTATTACCAAATGGTGATACACTAGTCCTGAATGAGTGCTATTATATACCGAACATGATGTGCAACATTATATCAGTTTCTTTATTAAGTAAAGAAGGTTATAATTTTGTAGTAAAGGATAATGTTATGAACATATTCCTAGATCAAAGGTTGATTGCATCAGGCTCGCTACATAATGGCATATTCATTCTCAATCAAAATACAGTCTTCAATATACAAAACACACACAAAAGGAAAAGCTCAGAAATGAACGAATCCTTCTTGTGGCACTGTAGACTTGGCCATATCAATGAGACACGACTAGCTAAGTTGCATAAGAACGGATATTTGAATTCATTCGAATTATCATCCTATGACACTTGCCATTCATGTCTCAAAGGAAAAATGACCAAAACTCCATTTAAAGGACACGGAGAAAGAGTTACTGAACTCTTGGGACTGGTGCATAGTGATGTATGCGGTCCAATGTCTACACACGCCAGAAATGGTTCTTCCTACTTCATTACATTCACTGACGATCTCTCTAGATACGGGCATGTGTTCCTGTTGAAACACAAGTTTGAAGCTTTTGAGAAATTCAAAGAATATAAGCACGAGGTAGAGAACCAAACGGGCAAAAGTATTAAGGTTCTTCGATCTGATCGAGGAGGTGAATACTTAAGCAGTGAATTCCTGGATTATCTAAAAGAGAATGGGATTCTCTCTCAGCTTACTCCTCCTTATACACCACAGCACAACGGTGTATCGGAACGAAGGAATCGCACCCTATTAGATATGGTGCGTTCAATGATGAGTAATGCTGAGTTACCTATTTCCTTTTGGGGGTATGCGCTTGAGACAGCCATATACCTATTGAATCTGGTTCCGTCTAAATCTGTACCTACCACACCATATGAGATATGGAGTGGGAAGAGACCATATTTTAAGCGAATTAAGATATGGGGTTGTCCGGCCTATGTCAAAAAGCAAAATCCGGACAAACTCGAGGCACGATCAGTCCTTTGCAAGTTTGTGGGATATCCTAAGAATTCTCAAGGATATTTTTTCTACCAAGCTGAGGAACAAAGAGTGTTTGTTGCTCAACATGCCACCTTTTTGGAAAGGGAATTTCTTGCAAAAGAAATTAATGGCAAAGAGGTAGAGCTGGAAGAGGTTCCAGCACCACAAACTGCAACTGACGATTTAGTAGAACCAGAGGATTCAGTGGTGCCCGACGTACCCCAGCCTCTCCGCCGATCTAGTAGGGTTTCTCGTCCACCTGAGAGATACTATGGTTTTCTCATTGATGGTGGTAGTGAGGATTGCATCATGGAGGATGATGACCCAACTAGCTTCGAGCAAGCCATCACGAGTGGGGACTCAGTGAAATGGCTGGATGCTATGCGGTCTGAGATGGATTCCATGTACACCAACAAAGTATGGACTTTGGAAGTTGCTCCTGAAGGGGTAAAACCCATTGGGAGCAAGTGGATCTTCAAGAAGAAACTTGGTGTAGATGGGAAAGTGGAGACTTTCAAAGCTAGACTTGTAGCAAAGGGTTTTCGTCAAAGACCAGGTATGGACTATGACGAGACCTTTTCTCCAGTGGCTATGCTTAAATCCATCCGGATCATGCTTGCCATCGCTGCATATCATGATTACGAAATCTGGCAAATGGATGTTAAGACCGCCTTTCTAAACGGTGATTTAGAAGAGTGCGTGTACATGACTCAGCCAGAGGGCTTCGTAGACAGTGGGAGCAGCGGGAAGGTGTGCAAGCTACTTAAATCCATTTATGGATTAAAGCAAGCATCGCGGAGTTGGAACATCTGCTTTGACGTCGTTATCAAAGAGTTTGATTTCGTCAAAAATCCAGATGAACCTTGTATCTACAAGAAGGTGGCAGAGAGTAAGGTTGTCTTCCTCGTATTGTACGTGGACGACATACTCTTGATAGGAAATGACATTCCTATGCTGCAATCGGTCAAGCTCTTCTTATCACAAAGATTCTCAATGAAAGATCTTGGTGATGCCTCCTGCATATTGGGAATAAGGATCTATAGAGATAGATCCAAACGGATTTTGGGATTGTCCCAATCCAGGTACATTGACACCATACTAAAGAGGTTTAGTATGGAAGAGTCCAAGCGTGGGAACTTGCCCACGATCTCTGGAGTCACTCTCTCCAAAGAGATGTCTCCCAAGACTGATTTGGAGAGAGCTCGCATGCAAGGGATACCCTATGCTTCGGCAGTAGGCTCTATCATGTATGCGATGCTATGTACCAGACCCGATGTAGCATACTCACTAAGTATAGTGAGCAGGTATCAAACTGATCCTGGAGAGAGTCACTGGACAGCTGTGAAGAGCATTCTCAAGTACTTGCGAAGGACTAGAGATATGTTCTTGGTGTATGGTAACGGAGAACTCCAAGTGGAGTCCTTTACCGATTCAAGCTTCCAGAGTGATAAGGACGACTCTAAGTCGCAGTCGGGCTTTGTCTTTACCCTTTACGGAGGGGCGGTTAGCTGGAAGAGTTCCAAGCAGGAAACCGTGGCAGACTCGACGATGGAGGCTGAATACATCGCTGCCAACGATGCTGCCAAAGAGGCTGTCTGGATCAAGAAGTTCATTTCTGAACTAGGAGTGGTTCCATCCATTGAGCATCCAATACCTTTGTATTGCGATAACAATGGAGCGATGGCTTTAGCCAAGGAACCCAGGTCCCATCAGCGATCCAGGCATATTCTGAGGCGGTATCACCTGATCCGGGAGATAGTTGATCGCCGGGAGATCGAGGTCAGGAGAGTTGACACGAAGAATAACACGGCGGATCCACTCACGAAGGCCATTCCCCAGACGCAGTTTGAGAGACTCTTCGGGATGCTCGGTATGCGATACTACAGCAGCTAGCCCTAGTGCAAGTGGGAGATTGTTAGTTGTATGTATGCCCTAGAGGCCAGTATTGTACAGATGTTGTATATTATATTGGATGCTTGGACATATATAGAGATGACTTTCTTGCTCGATATGATAGTATGCTATCTGGTTACTCTTTATCTTAACATGTACACTAGTCTCTTTATACTGTCTTATAGTTACATGTTGGTAAAGCCCTTAGGATGTGTACTTGACTACCTGGACTATGATGCAGATCATACTAGTGGGGACATGGTAGTCCATAAGTACATCCTTCAAGGTCCCTAGTCGTGGGTGTATCGAGACGGGGCATCGATATACCAGAGTAGACTAGCGTATACGCTTCTCGACCCATGTGATGGGCGATGGATGATCCCATATCCATTGGTGTTTGACATCAGAGATGGTGTACGGGTGCTCAGTGGAGACTGGGTACACTGGACGGACTCGCCGAGAACTCCCAGATGGTATTATACCTCACGTCAGATGGCAGTTCTCAGGTGACACTTGTACAGGATAGTCTGTAGACCCGAGATCATCATAGAGTCTTGTGTGATTCCCACTGTGCTTTGATCTCCACCTTACCACGTCCATAAGGGCGTGCAAAAAGGTGGTCTTTGGGCACAGTCCCGAGTCACATAGAGGCAATGAGCGATAGGAGGGGTTTCGTCTCTCCCGGTATTGGGGGTTGATGTTGCGCAGTGCTCGATTGGCCGTAGCAGGGAAGTCCCTGGCCAGGGCTGATCAGAGATTTGCTGGTAAGTGTTACCAGTAGTTTCTCAACCCGTTATGAGCCTCACATCGGCACGACTTATCGGGTTATTGGGGTCTGACGTTTACCACCCCTAGACTTGATATGCGACATATCAGACGAAGAGACCGGACTGTACGGTAAGTGTTACTGGTCGGATTCGCAGGAGTGTGAGCGGGCTAGCTCGTCGATCTTCTGATCGCTCAATACCCGGGTGGCCGTTACGTTTAGCAGACCGCTTGCGGCTTGTGGATGCTTGATATGATCATCATCTGCTACCCGGCGTATTGACGAGTCTTTAGAGTCCTACACAGAGGTTTCCTGGTTCAAGCGAAACGAAATAGGAGCGCATATGAGATATGTGCAGGACCGAGAATAATGCGTGTATGTGATACCGCATTTCATTCTCGCGATAAATGTTTCAATTGGTTATATTCGATATGACCTAGTTATCGAATCATTGATTCGATAAATCGATACATTGCATACTAGTCGGTTATGTGCGACATGACCGGATCATTGAATCAAATGTTGATTTAATGATTTAATGTATAATTATATATATGATATATTACTTTGCATTAACTAGTATTGGTTCACTTTAAACGGATTTTTCTCACTTGGATTGCACATTGTATATGTGATATACTTTTGTGCACTTTTTGTATCATGTTTGATCATATGGTTAAGTGAATAGAATTAAACCATGGTTATTATGATAATTAGGGTTTTGCATATTTATTTATTTATTTATATTTTCATTTGTTTATTTGGAAATGATTTAAAAAAGGATGGTGGCTTTCTTTGTCATTTAGTTGAAACTTCATGAAGCTTTGACTACTTATCCTTTCTTATCTTCATGCTTAACCCTAACCCATCCATTAACCATGGTATATTCTCTACACTTAACCCTAGTAAGAATTATGATAAGTATTGCTTTTTCATTTTATTTTAAAAGGACTTATCATAATACTTGATCATCTTCTTCATCTTCTTCTTCTTCTTCAAGCTTGCTACTCCAATGGCAACTTGAGTATTAGTGAGAGAAATCCAAATCTAAAGAGAACCCACCTCCTATTTCTTCACCCTCTACCTCTTGCCAAGTTGTTTTGGGTGTTTACTTCACAAGTTTCACAAGTTTGTGAAGTCGGAGCTTGAACTTGCGATGCCTCGACGTAGATCGTCTTTGACACGAAGCCGGCGACCTAGCTCACCCGTTTCTTCGACGAAGCCGACGCTTGAGCCCGGGGTTCAACATGGACAGCGAGGAGACTTCGTTGCGGAGCTGTGGAGGTGGATATCCGGATCTACAAAGGTTGTTATTTCCATATCCAAGTAGTTAAGTGTTAACTAGTTTACTTTTCGCCTAAAATTCTAGCAACGATCCGTAGTCTAGGGTTTCTCGGCACCAAAAATTTTAAATTGGCGTGTCCGATGCCTTGTGAGACCTTACTAGAGTGCCTAGGAACCTTTCAATAGGGGTACCCAGTTTACTAGCAAGCTATGGCAGAAACATCAAGAAGCTCTTGGTACACGATTGAGTTTTAGTATAGCTTTCCACCCACAGACAAATGGTCAGTTAGAGCGGACCATTCAGACTCTAGAAGATATGCTTAGAGCTTGCAGTCTTGATTTCGGTAGTAGTTGGGATCGTCACTTACCTTTGATAAAATTCTCGTACAACAACAATTTTCAGGAGACGATCAAGATAGCACCCTTTGAAGCTTTGTATGGGAGGAAATGTCGATCACTCGTTTGCTGTACGGAACTGAGTGAGAGTAGTATTTTGGGACCGCAGATTGTACAGGAGACTAGGGAAAAGATTCAGTTGATACGGGACAGAATGAAAGTGGCCCAGTGCAGACAGAAATCATATGCAGATCGACGCCGTCGTAGACTCAAGTTTCAGGTGGGAGATCATGTGTTTCTTCGTGTATCTCCGATGAAAGGTGTGATGCGTTTCGGGAAACAGGGGAAGCTCAGCCCTGGATATATCGGACCTTACGAGATTCTGGAGAGAGTGGGTGATGTAGCTTATCCTTTAGCACTTCCACCGAGTTTTTCCGATGTGCATTCGGTTTTTCACGTGTCTATGCTTCGCAAGTATCTTCACGATCCTTCTCACGCGATCCAGCCTTAGACCTTACAACTTGAGCCGGATTTATCCTATACAGTGCCGCCAGTAGCTATTCTAGACCGGCAGGCAAAGAAACTGAGATCAAGGGTACTTCCATCTATAAAGGTTCTTTTGGCGAGTAACGAATCGTGAAGAGATCACTTGGGAGACCGAGGATGCGATGCGAAAGAAATTTTCACATCTTTTTGAAGGTTCGTCTAGTTAAGTTTTAAATTCGGGGACCGAATTTTCTTAAGGGAGGAATATTGTAACAGTTTGAAAATTTAGAAATAAATAAAATTAATGAATTAAATAATAAAATGCCTATTTAAAAGGTTATTAAAACAAAATAGGACATTTTCATAAGTAGTAGGTGAAACAAATTAAATTGAAATTTTAGTATGTAACATTAATCAATTACAAGGGGTTTAATGATAAATTTAGATTCATTTTAAGAAAATAGTGTTTATATAATAACATAGGTAGTGAAGGGTCTTTTTGTAAAAATTTAGGAAAAAGTGCAAATTTGGAAATGTTGAGGGTGTATACGAAAAAGGGGTAAGAAATGTTTTAGCTCAGAAATTCCTCAAAATACCTCTAATATTGGATTAATCTTGCACATCCACCTCATTCTTGCATGAAAATCCCACCTTTTCTCCTTTCTACGCCACCTCCTTGCATGAGAGTGGCACACCCTTATTAGTGACATCTCCTCCTACACCTCACTCTTCCCTCTTCTATATATATAGGGTGTTCAGATCAATTAATTCAATCAAACATATGAAATTTCAAAACCTAAGAGAAAGAAAATACTTAGAACTCACAAAAAGAAATAAAAGAAAAGAGAAGTGAAGAAGAAGAACTAGGCTAAGGATTTCCACCATCAAGCTAGGAGCTAAGGACTTGGATTTCTTGGAGGAAGCTTTTCAATCATCTCAGTAGGTATAATCTCTAAACACAGTAGGAACAAGTTTTGTAATTGTAAAATTTGGAAATCGAATATCGTATTTTTGGTAAAATTTAGCTTTGTAGTAATCTGCTATTAGTCAGAGTAAAATCAACTTACCAAAACAATGCCTAAATATTGTATGTTGGACCTAGAACAAACCCTAAAGGAACGAACCAAGGGGCTCGGATTTAGGACGGCGACATATAGGAGAATTCCGGCGTCGCAGTATTTTTGATGGACTTTGGGGTTTTGGGTTTTTGGGTAGGTCTCTGTATCATTGTTAGGATATTTTGGTATTATTTAAAATAGTTAATTTAACTGTATATAAAATCTGGGAACTAATATCGGAAAAGGTATCTAAAATCTAAAATACGACACGGTTAAAACCTAACGCGTTCTGTTTTCTGTTATGAAACAGCGTTGGGGTAAATTCCAGTTAAAATGAGTGTTAGATCGTTTGCAATAGTCGTATGTAGTGTAATTAGAACGTACAACTTGTGTTTTCATGATTTGGCCGTAGCGGAGTTAGCCGTTTCCTTATACAAGTAAAATTCGATGTTAGATTCAAATACGGGAACTTCGGAGGCAGCAAGGAAAGGAAAGGGATTGGCAATTTCTGAGTAGTTACGACGTATTCCGGTGAGTAGATTAAACCTCTACCGGGGGATTTTGTAAAGATGGTGTGATACGCCCGTAGTTAGATTTTAAATACAAATTTTGCTTTTGTATGTTAAATTATCATATGCATTCTTAAATATATATATATGCCTCCATGATTAATATTTGTTAGAACACTGCACCATTATCGATGAGTTATGCCGCACATGCACATATCTACATGTTACACTACACCTCGTCGATATTAACATGTCACTTTACACTTAGAAATTATTCTGTTAAAAAAAGTGATTCTTATCATACCTTAAGTATCAATAGTCGTAGTACTTAGCATATATGACATTATATTTTGTATTCAAGTATTAGTTGTTGATATAAGAAGAAATTGTATTATTGAGCATTTATGGTTTTAAGTTTTCATATACTATTACGACAAAAATCAGTGATTTTCATGATTATGTGGCACGTCCATCATGAGATATCATTTTTATGATTTGGTTTTATTCCGAATCGAGTTGGGGGGTCATACGGTTACGTATTTACAAATTTTATCCAGACTGAGTTGGTGGGCATACAGTTGGATACATGGTGGACCCGGTCGAGACCCAGGAGCAGGATAGCCGCACTTTAGGCGGGGAGCCTAACGAGGATACTCGATTCCGGAGACAGTTATGAAACAAGGCGGATATCTATATGATACCGACCGGTTTTATTGATTACAGGATCGTTCGGGGAATGATGCCTGATGAAACACTGAAGATTTGTGTCAATGTTAGGCACAGAAAAATGAACATGATTTGGAAAATAGTTGATGAGATTTTGGGTTTTGATTCATACTTGGAGTATTACATATTCATTCCTCCACCTGTTATCATGCATCGCATTCATTATTGTTGAAATTAGTTCTAGTTCGTCATATTTAAATTATCAGCCGTTATATGTTAGTTATATTCACTGAGTAAGCAATTCACCCCCGTTGTGCCATAGTTCCTTGCAGGAGTAGAGTGGACGGTTAGCCGCAGTGCAGATCCACTTGTCAGCTTTTATCGCATCTTTTCCTAGGTGGGTTACCTATGTAGTAACCTTCTCTTTTGGTATTGTATATTGAATCTAGAGTATCTCCATCTGACCCTGTATACTGACTTAGAACTAGATATGGTTATATGTATATTATTTCGACAGAAGAAATCGTTTAGTTGTATTAAATGATATTTCTTTTATTTATGTCTGAGATTCTTCTTTGATGTCGTATTTTGAGTATGTATTGATTTCCACTGTTAGTATCGTTGCTCCCAACTAGGGATGCAGCGAAATTAAACACTTTATAACTGCTTTTATTATAAATGCAATAGGAAATTACCGTTAAGATCTTAAATACTTAATATCTGTGATTTTTACTTAAACAAATTAAATTTTACTACAATTCCGCAAAAAGGGTTTTTTTTAACTTGGTTTTTGGCTTACTCAGGTTGTGTAGTTATCTTTAGATATCATACAATCTAAGTGCCGGTCACATCCAAATTTTGGGTCGTGACATCTTTCTACACCGCATATGATGCGATTAGTCAGGACATTCATGTGATTATGTTGATTATAGTCAAGGGTCACGTGGGTGGATCTAATTAATCATGAAATGACAGGTAGAACTTGACTAGTGCTTATAATATGTTGATCATAGTCAAGGTCATAGGCACTAGGGGTAAAAACCATTATCAGGAGTTTCAAGTGTTGAAACTTGCAATGAGATTGCATACCTTCTATATGATAATTGGATCCTGATACCCACTGTGAGTAATTGTTACTCCTGGGAGAGTTTTGCAATTTACAATTAGCCGATCAAGTAGGTGTCTAGAAAGGTGTCAACGGGGTTACACCCCTGGGAAAATGAGGTTTATTTTAATTAGGTCCGTACGAAAGCACGGGGAACCTCCCTCAAAGTACCGGCACTAGCCTGGGTATAAGATTGGCGAACTTGTAGGGTGTAATTAATCCCGGCTAGTCTTTTCTTTTAAGGTTTGATGGAAGATTTGATAAAAACAGTGGGAGCCATACTGATTAGATAAAATGTATAACCAATCTAATCTTGCAAGAGTGCATGCAGAGTATTTTCTTCTCTCTTTCTAGGTAGCGACCATATCACGCCTTAATCAAGATAATAATATGGATGTATTGACCGAACCCGCTTATTATACTGAGCTGGGGAACGTTGGTCCCGCTCCAACTTATAATTATTATAAGACCGAGCTGGAAATAGGGGAATACCAGGATTCCCATGCCGCCCAAATAAAGAAAGTGCATGATGATGCATCTTCTTCGGGTGTGTTCATTACATAGAATTGTTTCTCAGTATCCTCTACGTCCTGGGTATTTGATACCGGATCAGGATCCTATATATGTAATTTGTTACATGGGCTACAGATAGGTAGAGAACTGAGAATGGGTGAAAAAATTTCAAGAGTTGGAAATGGTGCAATTGTTGCAGCCAAGATGTTGGCAGTTATCACCCTGTATTACCAAATACATTGATTCTAAACGAATGTTATTAGATATCGAACCTGATATACAACATCATATCAGTCTCTTTATTTAGTAAAGAAGGATATAATTTTGTATTGTTGGATAATGTTTTGAACATTTCCTATATCAAAAGTTGATCTGTTCATGCACTTTATCTAAAAGAATATACGTTCTAAATCAAACCACGGTTCTTAATGTAAAGAACACACACAAGAGGAAGAGTTCAGAAATCAACGAATCCTTCTTGAGGTATTGTAGACTAAGTCATATCATTGCGACCTGACTAGCTAAGTTACATTAAGATGTATATTTAAATCAGTTTGAATTTACATCTTGTGAAACTTGCTAGTCATGTCACAAAGATAAAATGACCATAGCTCCGTTTACTGGATACAGAGAAAGAGTTAGTAAACTCTTGGGACTGATACATGATGATGTATAAAAGTCCCCAGTCTACAATTGCCAGGACTGGTTCTTTATACTTTCTTACACTCACTGATGATCTCTCAAGATTCGGACGCATGTTCCTGTCGAAACACATGTCTGAAGCTTCTGAGAAATTCAAAGAATATAAGATAGAAGTAGAGAACCAATAAAGGTATAAGTATTATGTCATTTGATGTGATCAGGGAGGAGAATACTTAGGCATAGAGATCCTGGACTATTCTAAAGGAGAATGAGATTCTCTCTCAGCATTACTCCACCGTATACACCACAGCACATCGGTGTATCGGGGCGGAGCAATCGCACCCTATGAAATATGGCGCGCTTTATGATGAGTACTACTGAGTTACCTATTTCCTTTTAGGGGTTATGCACTTGGGGAAGCTGCATACCTATTGAATTGGGTTCCAATCAAATCATTGCCTACCACTCCATATGAGATATGGTATGGGAAGAGCCCATCTCTTAAGTAAGTTAAGATTTGGTTGTCCGGCCTATGTCTAAAAGAAAAATCCGGACAAACTCGAACCAAGGTCAGTTCTGTGGAAGTTTGCTGGATATCACAAGCATTCGCAAGGGAATATCTTCTACCACACCGAGAAACAAAAAGTGTTTTATTTCTCAGCATGCCACCTTTTTAGGAAAAAGGTATATTTTTGAGGAAGAAATTTGTGGTCATGAGGTAGAACTGGAAGGAGTTCCAGCTATACAAACTACAGCTGATGATTTGAAAGAACCGGAGGATTCAATAGTTCCCGACGAACCACAGCCTCTCCGCCGATCTGGTAGGGTTCCTTATCCGCCTGAGAGATACTAAGGTTTCTCGATGATAGCAGGAGCGAGGATTGCATCATGGAGATGATGACCCAACTAGTATCGAGCAGGCCATCAAGAGTGGGGACTTTATAAGAATGGCTGGATGCTAAGCGATCTAAGATGGAATCCATGTACACCAACAAAGTATGTACTTTGGTTGCTATATCTGAAGGGTTAAATCCCTATCAGGAGAAAGTATATCTTGAGAAGATTACTTGGTGTAGATGGAAAAGTTGAGACTTTCATAGCTAGACTTGTTGCAAAAGGCTCTCGTCGTTGACCAGGTATGGATTATGATGAAACCTTTTCTCCAATAGCCATGCTTAAGTCCATCCAGATCCTACTTTCCATTGCTACATACCATGACTACGAAATCTGGTGGTTGGGTGTCATGACTATTTTTCTAAATACTGATTTAGAAGAGAGCGTCTTTAAGTACACAGCCAGAGGGCTTCGTAAACAGTGGGAGTAGCGGAAACATGTGCAAGTTGCTTTACAGGTTAGAGCAAGCATCGCGGAGTTGGAACATCTGTTTTGATATGGTATTCAAAGCATTTGACTTCATCAAAATGGTAGATGAACCTTGTATATACAAAAGGGTAGTAGAGAGTATGGTGGTATTCTTCGTATTGTACGTAGATGACATACTCTTGATAGGAAAGGATTTTCCTATGCTACGCACGGTCAATCTCCTCTTACCACAAGAATTCTCCATATAGGATCAAGGTGATACCTCCTAAATCCTGGATTTTGGATCTATGAGATAGATCTAAATGGATGTTAGGATTCTCACTAGGTGTAGTGAGATGGTATCAATAGATCCTGGGAAGAATCACTGGATAGCTTCCAGGGTGGTAAGGATGACTGAATGTCAGTCGCAGGCATTGTCTTTACCCTCAGTAGAGGGGCGGTATGTCGGAAGAGTTCCAAGCTAGATACCGTGGCAAACTAGACGATAATGGCTGAAGACATCTCTATTTAAGATGCTACCAAAGAGGCAGTCTGGGTGTATATTTGTTCATGAGATGAACAAGGTTCCTACCATTGTGTGACAATGGAGGTGTGGCTTTGGCCTAGGAACCCTGGTCCCATCAGTGACCCAGACATATTCTGAGGCAGTATCACCTGATCATGAAGATGGTTGATCTCCAAGAGATCGAGATTTGGAGAGTAGACTCAGAGGCCTTTCCCAAAGAGAAACTTTTATGGGATGGTTGAGTATGAGATACTACAACCACTTTTATATGATGGCCTTAGTGCAAGTGGGAGATTGTTAGTTGTATGTATGCCCTAGAGCCCATTATTATACATGAGATGTATATGATAGTGGATGCTTGGACATATATATGGAGGACTTTCTTGCTCGACATGATAGTACGCTATCTGGTTGCTCTTTATCTTAACATGTATACTTGCTGTCTCTCTGTTATATGTTGATAAAGCCCTTAGGATGTGTACTCGACTTCCAGGATTACGATGCAGATCATACTAGTGGGGCCTGGGTAGTCTATGAGTACATTCTTCTATTAGTGTATATGCCCTAGGGGCCATTATTGTATCATACTAGTTTGTATATTACTTAATGGAAGCTTGGGATATTCACATGTATATAATAGTCTTGCTAAACATGGTAGTATGCTACTTGGTTTTTCTATCTTAATATGTGAGTATACGTATTGATAGAGCTCTTAGGATCTTTCTTGACTACTAGCGTTGTGATGGCAGTCACACTAGTGGGGGCTGGGTAGTCTACAAGCACATCCTTATTCAGGTCCCTAGTCGTAGGATTATCGAGACAGGGCATCGATACTCTGGAGTAGACTAGTGTGTACGCTTCTCATCCCAGTTGGGGAGATGGTCTGTCCCACAGCCGTCAGTACGTCGTACTGGAGATAGTATGCAGGTGCTCGTTAGGTTATGGGTACACCGGACAGGACTCACAGGGAACTGTTGGTTGGTTTTATACCAGTCGTCAGTTAACAGTTCCCAGGTGACATGAGTACAGCATAGTCCGCAGACTTGACACTGCTACTTCGCCTCGAGTGTGTCTCACTGTTCTTATATTGCTACCCTACCACGGCTCAAAGGAGTCGTGCAAACAGGTAGCAGTTGGGTGCAGTCCCGAGCACTTGGAGGCAGTGGCGGTTAGACAGGATTCGTCTCTCCCGGTATTGAGAGTTGATATCGCGCTGTGTCAGAGAGCCATTACGCAAAGTCCCTGGCCAGGGCAAGCGAGATTTGCTGGTAGGTTCCAGTAGTTTCTCAGGGTGTAATGGGCTTCACTCCTACACGACTTATACCGCTATTAGGGGACTGACGCTTGCCGCCCCCTAGGCCCGATATGCGATAGTCTTAGACGAACAGACCGGACTGTACGGAGATTGTCACATCAGACTCAGTAGGAGTTCGGATGGGTTTCCTCATCGGCCTTCTTATCGACATCTACCTGGGGACCGTTACGTACAGCTAGTGCCGCTTGCGGTCTGTGGTTAAACCCACTGCCAGCGTAGTAGTCGAGTCTCTAGAGTCCCACACAAAGAGTTTCCCTACTCCAGGCGAAACGATATAGAGGTCGTATGGTTTTACGACAAGGGTTCGGACGCATACATGTGTTTACGCACGTACGACATCCGGAAAGTTTTTACTAGCCGGCTTTGGTTTAAGCCAGTTTCTAGTATCCGATTATTGGATTTATACAGTCTAAATTTTTTCCGTGTTTTCACGGATAGGAGGGGCGTTCTCGTAATTTCGTGAGAAGCTTCTAGAAGATGGTGACTTGAGGGTTAAGGTGGCATATGCATTAAATGAGATTAGTGACTCATTTGTGTGATTCATCCATGTCATTAATGCATCATAAATGCTTAATGACTCATGGAGATGAATCACCCATTTGTATTTATGAAGCATGGTTGTTAAATCTTTTATTTTCTTTTATGGATAAATAATAATGCTTCATATATATTATGATAGATCATTATCTCATCTCATTCTCTTGCTCACTTTCTCTCTCCTCAAGCTCTCTCTCTCTTCAAACCCTAATCCTCCCCTCTTATGTGTTTAGACCAAGGATTAGATTAGACTACTTAATCCATAACCCTTCTTTATATCACCTAGGTTACTTAGATTAGCACTTTAAGAAACCTAGTTACCTCAAGTTAGAGGTGAAGCTTGAAGTAAAGCTCTCGAGTGGATCATCTACTATATAGAGAAGGCCGGAAAGGACGTGGAGAACGAAAAGACGAAGGACTCGGTTCTACAGGTATAATCACTTTTCATAGTATTTGTTAACTTCTATGATTCTTGTTAGTTATAGTTTATCAAAGATTCTCGGTTAGTCGATGTTTACGCCTATAACAAGATCGTTTTTCATTATTCTGCCTCCCCGCAAGTCGTGGGGTGTTGTACATCGACTTACAGTGGTATCAGAGCCTCGCTAAACAATAATTAACTCATTAGCAAAGTCGTATGAATTTCGAACGCAAAACGAACCGAAAAAGACATCGATTTCACTAAGTTTCTGTCGATTTTAAAACAGGCTCTAAAAATTTTTCAGGGACCTGCAGAATAACCTACAAAGAAATATAAGAACACTGAAAAAAATTGGGTTCCTAAATCATCCATACAGACGCGGAACCGCGGCCGATCCCACCGATCCGCCGCGGCCGCGTTGGAGCCGATTCAGCCCAAGTTTTTCCAGTGGCTCTACTGTGATGTTTTTGTCTTTTCTGGATTGTTTATTTTTCTGCTCAAGTCTCAGGTGCACAGAGAAGTATTGGAGTAGAATCTAAAGTGTTTGCACGATCGAAATCTTGCGATGTTTGCTAATTTGATTATATCTGTGTTTGTATAATGTGTTCGTAAACCTCCCTAACTGCTAGTATGTCGGTTGGCAGGGGGTTGCACATTTCTGTAATGGTTTTTACTGTTTGTGGTTGTGAACTGTATTGGACTGTTGTGATGATTAGCCGGGGTTTGAGATGGGTTGTTATATTCATTCATTCAATGTAATTGTAATATGTTGTAATATTATTTTGCGGGGCGCATCCAGGTTGCGGTTATAGCCACCGTTGTATTATTTCATTTTATTGTTTTTGCTCCTAGGATAGACCCAAGGTGGGGTGCACAAACTACCGGGTACTTTGAAGTGTTTAGTGGCCTACTCACGTTGCTGAGGGAGACCGCTTCACTTTGGGTATTTGGCGGGTAGTTTTCCGTACCCGTAGGGGTCTAGGGTGGGGTAATGGCTATTCATCACAACTGTGTAATCCGACTTTTGTTGCAGGCTCTAAACAAACGCGGATTGCTTGCAAATCCAATAAAGTTCATATGAGATATGGAATGCCTATTATTGCGTCTGATGAATGTACAATATCTATATATGATAGCTATTTAGACGTCACTTATGTTTTACACCCGCGCTAGCCCAGCCCCCGCTCTGCCGTTAGTTAAGTAACCTAACGGGTGATGACGGGACCCAGTGGCGAATGCAGATGGCATAAGAGGACGTTGTATTTTCGTTGTTTTCTGCAATGATAGGTTAATGATGGGACGCATTATTTATAATGCAAAGAAAATAAACCAAAAGATGAATCGTTGGAACAATTTAAAAGAAACTACTAGGTTATTTTAAAACAGATGATATTTTTAATTGCGGAGCTTTAACCACTCCTTTTAAAAGCTATCAAGTTCCTTCGGTCATATCAAGTTCACTACGTTCACGGTTTCGCCAAAACCATTCGTAGCCCTCCATCATTTCATTTGGGTATTCAGTAGTATTCAAGCAATGTATTTCGACCAACGCCAAGGCATAGTGTTTGGTAGCTGCTGGTGTTGGAGATAGTGCCCTCAAAGTCAATTATTGGATCGCAGGTACGTGATTGCAATGATTGAGGTAGGACCTATACCGATATGACAGTCGTGCTCGAGATGATAGTTTGCTATCTGGTTTGTCTTTATCATCGTATACATGCTTTAGTTCACTATTGCATGATGATAGAGCCCATAGGATTCTTGCTTGACTACCAGCAGTATGATGGCGATCATATACGTGGGAGCTGGGGTCTGTAAGCACATCCTTAAAGTGTCCCTAGTCGTGGGAGTTTTGAGACAGGGCATCGATACTCCAGAGTAGACTAGTGTATACAGTCGAGACCCCGACGAGGGGCGGTGGCCAGTCTCACAAGCCACTGGTATCAGTTTGATCACCTAAGATGTATACAGGTGCTCATTGGGTTATGAGTACACCGGACAGGACTCGCCGGGAACATGCTAGTTGGTATTATACATATCGTCAGATAGCAGTTCCCTGGGGACATGTGTACAGGTTAGTTCATCGACCTGAGATCGTCATTTGTCTCGTGTGAGTTCCCACTGTGCTTAGATTACTATCCTACCACGCTCAAAGGAGTTGTGCAAACAGGTTTTAGTTGGGTACAGTCCCGAGCCACATTGGAGGCAAGTGAGCGGATCGGCAGGGGATTCGTCTCTCCCGGTATTGGGGGTGAGATCGCGCAGTGTCTAGGAAAGCCATTACACAAAGCCTTCGGCCAAGGCAGGAGATTTACTGGTAGGTACTCCAGTAGTATCTCAGGGTGTTCTGGGCTACTCTCTGACACGACTTATACTGCTATTGGGGGTCTGACGTTACCAGCCCCTAGGCAGATATGTGATACTCATAGACGAACGGACCGGACTGTATGTATATTGTCACTGTTAGGCTCAGTAGGGTTTATAAATGAGTTCGCTTGTCAGCTTCCCTTCCAATCAATACATAGGCAAACCGTTACGTACAGTTTGTACCTCTGACGTGCTAGTGGTTATACCCAGTGCCAGTGTATTGATGAGTCATTAGAGTCCCCCACAGACACTTTCCCAAGTTCGGGCGAAACGTTGTATAGGCCGTATAGTAATATGGCAGGGTTTGGAAAAAGCACGTGCGTTTTCGCACGTATCGTTTTTCGGGCAGATAATACTGGAAGGCTTTGGTTTAAGCCGGAACCCAGTATTATATTGTGTAGATATAATATCTTTGTCTCAGTTACATTTGTATTCGGTCGTAATACAAATGCGGGTATGTTTATACTGATACAGGGTTATCCTGAAATTCGTTTCAGGATCACTTTTGGAAGTTGCCAGTTTCCAGTTTTCTATCAGCCGTATTTTGACATTCGGTTAAATACGGATTTATCTTTTCTTGGGATTAGTATGGATGCTTCTAGAAGGGGTGACTAGGATGGTGACTAGGATGGTGAGGTGGCTTTGTTCATTAATGGTGCATTAAATGAGTTGATGACTATGGTTATGAATCATCACTTTCATTATTGTGTTCACACTAGGTGTCATTGGTGAGTCATGATAAGCTTCATTGTTAGAGTCACCCTCCCTCTCCTACACTCACCTCCCCCCTCTCCTTAAAATGGCCGGCCACCCCTTGATGAAAGCTCATGGTTGTTGTTTTGAAAAGATTATTGTATTGGATTCATGGAAATTAAGATAGCCTCATTTCTCATTTCTCCCGATCCAAAAAGGTAACTTCATTAACCGTTCGTCCATAGCCTTGGACGTAACGAGACAAAGTGTTCTACTCATTCTCTACTTCATCTTGGTCGTCTCTTTTAGCAAACTTGACGATCGAGTTGCCTCGGTTCAAAGACGGGAGCCCGTTTAAAGATCCGTCGACGTGGTACCACCTGGACGAGAAGATTGGAGATTCAAGAGATCGGAGCATCCGCAACAAGCGTGGGATGATGGTTGAAGACCGAAGGACTCGGATCGTTCGGTATAACTCTTCTACCCACTTTGTAGTTTGTTAGTTTAGCTTTAATGGCAGATCCGGGTTATAGTACGCGATAGCGCCAATTGTAAAAAGTTTTTGTTCCGCATTTGGCGTCTGTTAGACGGCCGGGGCGCTACCGTGGACTTACAGTGGTATCAGAGCCTCACCATTAAGCTATAGTAACTTGTGCTAACGTGTTTAAAAGATCGATCGAACGGAATTTCCGAAATCACAATTTTCAAGTGCTTAAGTTTCTGTCGATTTTAAACAGTGTCTAAAAATTATTTTGATGATCCCAGAAAATTAAGCAGGGTTTTTGAAGCATACGGCAGAAAATTGGACACGTGATCCTACAGTAACGCCGTGGATCCGCGGCCGTTATGTGGGAACAGTGATCCATTTTTTTGCAGTGAGCTTGTTTTGGGAAATTGTGGGTTTTGGAATATATCTTTTGGGCCCAGATTTTGTTACTGAACAGCAGATGTTTGTGGGGCCCACTTTAGGATATTTTGTCGATCGAACTTTAAACATGTTAGTTTACAGTACTTACTTTATATCTCCGACCGGGAATGTCATTTGATCGGTAAACCGCGTCCAATTGCTATAGTTTTTTTAGACGGGTTTGCGAACGTGACATTCACGTTGATGTTCTGTGTTGTGCTGTGATGTTGCGAATTTGTCGTGGTGGATAACAGGGTGCAATGATAGTGCAGTTTGGATTTCTTTGTACATTTGATATTGCGGGGCGAGCGTCCAACATGTGGACTGCCGTCACTTCCTGTTTGTATAATATTCTTTTGGGGCACGACCGGGCTGAAGTCGATGTACCCGTTGTACATATTTTTATTTCTGTACTAGGTTTATCCCGCGACGGAATGCACGGATAGCCGGGTTCTGGAGGGCAACGGGTCCGTATCTCATGGCTTTGAGAGGCAAAGGGACCTCACTCAAGAATTGGCAGACTATTCGCCGCACTCGTAGGGGGTACAGGTTGACCCAAGGAGGGGTGCTCAATTTACCGGATTCCGTGAAGTGCGGGGTGTTCCATTCACTATGTTGTGGGGAGTACCTCGCTTCAGGTTTTGGCGGGTAACTTGCCGCACCCGTAGGGGTCTAGGTTTCATTGCACAGGCTATCCACACGACCAGGGGTACGTCGGGTTTCAGCAGCGGCTCTGTGAAACCCGGGGATCCCAGATTATCTGTATTGTTCTGTGATGCTTATTACTTTTTCTGTAATGTTGCATATTATCACGCCTGGAGCGATTATTGTATATTGGTATATATACTATTAGATGTTGTATATGTTTTACACCCGCGCTAGTTCAGCCCCCGCACTGTCGTTAGTTAAGTAACCTAACGGGTGATGACGGGACCCAGTGGCGAATGCGGATGGCATATACGTACATTTTATTTTCGTTCTTTTCTGGTGTGATTGATTGATGGGACTGCATTGATTCTTATCAATGCAAGGATAAAACAAACATATATTTGATGTTGTTGGAACAAATTTTAAAAGGTGTTATTACAAAGATGTTTCCTTTTTTTTGCATAGTGATATTCAGTTGGAATATCCTGCACCTCATTCGATGAGGCAAGGGCCGAGATCCATTCACCGGGAGTGACCCCTTGGGCATAAGTTTACGTCAGGGTAATAACTTCAATATAGTCGATTACAAGTCGCTTTGCATCACGGTATTCAGTTGGAATATCCTGCACCTCATTCCACGAGGAAAGAGCCGAGATCCCTTCACCAGGAATGACCTCTTTAGCAAAACGTTTTCGCCACTATATTTTTATAAAAAGCTATCAGTTTCCTTCAACGAGATCAAGTTCATTACGTTAAAGATTTTTTCGCCAAAAACCAGCCGTAGCCCTCCGTCATTTCTTATGGATAGTCAGTAGTATTCAAGCTATGCATTTGACCAACGCCAGGGCATAGTGTTTGGTAGCTGCTGGGGTATTTCATTTGTTGCATAGATAGATGAGTTGGTTTGGGACAGTCGTTATGCCATTTGGCCAACGTCAGGGGCATGTGCGGGTGGATTCAAATTAACCTGGACAATGACGGGTAGAACTTGGCATGTGACTTATGACATTTTGACGAACGCCAAGGTTATAAGAGCATGGGGCAAAAATCATATCGGGAGTTTCAACCATAAAGCAAACTTGCCAAGCATGCACATACCTTCTGGAGTGTGATAACTTGAGTGGCTTCCATCAAGTTATCATGCGATGATAGTTGAATCCCGATTCTCACTGATGAGTTGGTTTACTCTTCGGGTGATCCCGACTAATTCTTCTTTCAGGTTTGGAGGAGAATTTGAGATTACAGTGGGAGGTTTCCTGATTAGATAAATTGATAACCATTCTGATCTAGGTTAGAGTGCATGCAGAGTGTTTCTTTTCTCTCTCTCTCTTTGGCAGCAACCTATGACCGACCCTAGACTATAACTCAGTGACCAAGTTGACCAAACCTTCTTAAAATACTGGCTTTTGGATTGTCTGAGTTGCATAAGTCATTGCCGCTCGTTCTTTTACCCTTTGTATTTCTCAGAACACCCCGTATTACTACGGACATCCACTTCCATTGGATAGATCCATCGTATGGTTATATACGAACTCGAAGGGACTTCTTCGAGGATGGATCCAGGTTCAGGAGAAATAGAATAAGACATTATTCAGTTGTCTTTTGTTATCACCTTCTCTCGGGTTGCGAGGGCTCCTTAGTTTAGGAGAGTACACCTATTAGGCTTATTGGATAGTCTTATTCCAAACCATAGGCTGGTGCCGAAAGGTAGGGAATGAAGAAAACCAATTAGCCTAAGTAGGGTGTGCAGAAGGTAATAAGTAAAGACAAGATAAAGGGATTAGAAAGAGGGAAAAGTAAATTGCGACTGTTATCATTCACGACCAAACCGCGTACTTCATCGCCACTCCTATTTCACCTTTGCTTTTTTCCCAGTTTGGGAGAAATAGAATAAGGTATTATTCAGTTGTCTTTTATCATCAGCTTCTCTCAAGTTATGAGTACTCCTAGGATTAGGAGGGTACACCTGTTATGCTTACTGGATAGTCTTCTTCCAAACCATAGGCTGGTGCCGAACGATAGGGAAGGAAGAAAACCACTTAGCCTAAAGGGGTGTACAGAAGGAAATGAATAAAGACAAATAAAGGGATTTAGAGAGATGGCAAAGAAATATACGGTTACCGTCATGAATAGGATTATGGAAGAGGCATTACTAGGAATACCAGGATACCCCTACGAAACATTTTCATGTTTCAGTTACACTGCGCATTGTTAAAAGAAAACTGATTTCCCGATTACGTACTTACTCCAGGGTATGTATTTACCAGGTTTCATTCTCATATCTGTATGGTTTTTACAGATGATGAGTGGGAGTAATTTATTGGGAATTAGGTGATCATCATCATTATATCGAAATTCGTTATAATTAGGTGATATTTGAGGAAATCACCTGGGTACAGTTTTCAACCTACGATGCACAGGTTATGAGTTATTCAAACTCAGGGGACTTATACAGAGTATTGTATGTTGTCCAGTGTCCGTCAGGACAGAGGGGTAGGTCCTCGTATTGTGTTCTGTTTACTTGTGACTTCTCTAGTTTTTAGACAAGTGTTTCGTAGAAATACAATGTCTAAGTTTTGAGAAGTTGTGGGTATAAGAATAAAGTAGAGAACCAGTTGTCGCAAGTATCGGGATTCTTCGAAGAGATCGAAGATATAGATTCTTGTGATTAGTATTCAGTTGATAGTAATGGTTTTTGAGAAACTTTTTTCTCTTTCAGGTTACTCATAATTGGATGGATTCCTAAGTTGAGTAATACTGATTAGCCTCTCTCCATTAAGTTGATATGCACTGGAGACAGCTGCATGGTTTGAATCTGGTTCCAATTAAATTAGTGCCTCTATTTCTATATTGTATATAGATTGGTTCATATCTTAACGATGTTAAGGTACGGGGAGTTGTCCAACTTATGCTTAAAACCAGACACTGGATAACTCAAGGCACGTTTCTGTAATGGCAGTTTGTGGGTTGACCATGGCTTCGACGAGGGTTGACTTTTCTACCATCTGGAAGATCAATAGTGATATTGTTCTTGACTCGCCACAGTTTTAGTAAAATGGATTTTTTCAGAAAACAGTAGTGGGAGTATGGTAGAACTGGAAGTGATTACAGAACCACAAACGATTACGGAAAATTTAATAGGACCTATATATTCAATCATGTTTGACATTCCAATAGCCACTCCGCAGATATAGTGGGTAACATCAGACACCCGAGAGGTACTCCAGTAGCCTCAAGGACGGTGACAGGGAGGTTCTTGTTTACCCAGACTTGACACTACTGTTGTTCCAGACTGTGAGACCCGGCAAGAGGATAAGTATAACGTCGTTCTAAACAGGCTTTAGAAGTGTACGTAGATATTATTTTGCCAGAGGGTTGTCGTAGTCAGTAGGAGCAGCGGAAGCATAGTGAGAAAGTAGCTTATGTCTATTTATAGACTTGAGCAGATATAGCGGAGATAAGATCATCTAATTTTGATGTGACAGTCATAGGTTTGACTTCATCAGAATAGGGGATGGATCTGTTAAGAAGGTAGTAGGGTGTGATGACCTGGTATTTGGATGACATACACAGAGTAGGAAGTAAAATTCATGTACTACGATCGGTTGTACTGTGGTCTTCACACAGTTGTTTCTCCAGACAGGATATGGATATAATATCAGACATTCTGGTTACTAGATCTATGGTATTAGATCTAGATTTAGGTAGTTTCCCAATGTGGGTACTTTGACAGTATTCTAATAGTATTTTAGAATAGAATACTCCTGGCATCGTGGTGTACCTGCAGGTGATGGAGTCACCCTCTCTAAAGGTGTCTTAGAGACTAAAGGAGAGAGGGATGTGCATGATTGGCAGATCACTTGCTTAGGCAATTGAGTCAATCATGAGATGTCAAGTACCACACCAGATGTAGTTTTTGCACTTGATGCGATAAGTTTATATTAATCCAATCCTGAAGAAACATGAGGAAGCAGTTTTAGAACATAAGGTGCATGTTCTATGAATTTGATGACGGCAGCCTCCTCCGGGAGACAGTTATCATTCCAGGCTTCAAAGGTGACATAGATGACAGAGTGATTGTCAGAGTTATAGTTTTCCCTATGACAAGGGACAGTATTATGGACAGGTGGTCCAAGAGGATACTGTGGGAGGTATGGTGCTGGAAACTGATTAGGTTCAGTTATCGATACAGTCTAAGAAGTTTGAATTTGGAGTTCATTTATGAACTAGGTCCTATCAGATATTCAGACATATTCTAAGACAGGTATTACTTGATTCGGGAGATGGCTTTCTCCGCGAATTTGAGATTTAGAGAGATATAGAAAGAAACATCAGGGCAAATCCACTCACTGAGTCTATTTCTCGAACACAAGAGTTTTACAAACTAGCTTTGTGAAACTGATTAGTAGAGGAGTTGGATGTTCGGTATCACACGGGCTGTGAGTATACGAAATCGCAATAATTAGCCTTAAGTGCAAGTGGGAGATTGTTGGAGATAGTGCCCTCAAAGTCAATTATTGGATCGCAGGTACGTGATTGCAATGATTGAGGTAGGACCTATACCGATATGACAGTCGTGCTCGAGATGATAGTTTGCTATCTGGTTTGTTTTTATCATCGTATACATGCTTTAGTTCACTATTGCATGATGATAGAGCCCATAGGATTCTTGCTTGACTACCAGCAGTATGATGGCGATCATATACGTGGGAGCTGGGGTCTGTAAGCACATCCTTAAAGTGTCCCTAGTCGTGGGAGTTTCGAGATAGGGCATCGATACTCCAGAGTAAACTAGTGTATACAGTCGAGACCCCGACGAGGGGCGGTGGCCGATCTCACAAGCCACTGGTATCAGTTTGATCACCTAAGATGTATACAGGTGCTCATTGGGTTATGAGTACACCGGACAGGACTCGCCGGGAACATGCTAGTTGGTATTATACATATCGTCAGATAGCAGTTGTAAGGTTCCTAGGCACTCTTGTGAAGGTTCATAAGGCATCAAACATGCCCGGATAAAAATTTAGACGTGCCGAACAACCCAAAGCCGGGATCTTTGCTAGATTATTAGGGTTAAACATGCAAGATGATAACTTTTATCTAAGTGTGAGGGATTACAACCTTTGTAGTCCGCTCCTTCGCTTCACAAGCTCCGAGTAGAAGTCCCTTTGCCGCGATCCACGATCTCCCGGACTCATGAGAGGCTCCACGACTCGAACGATCCATGCTAGCTTGAAGTGTTCCAAATCTCCGATGATCTACGTCGAAGTTGCAAAGACTCAAGCTTTCTCACTCTAAAGAGATGAACACACTAATCTCATGGGCTAGATGAGATGAGGATGAGAGAGTAGTATTTATGCTTTCTTTTTAAATCATTTTCTCATATTTATTCATCACATAAAGAATTTCTAGTGAGCTTTTCTAAGAGAGAAGATGATAATGGAAAAGATAATGATAAAATCCTTTTGTGATGAATAGAAATAAAAGTATATGATTGATGTATAAACCATGGTCAAGGATGAGTGGCTAATAATGTGTAGAGAAACAACTAGAGTTAGGGTTTGGTTTGGTTAGCAATGTGTCATCAAAAAAATATCTTAACCATGACAAAAGATAAAGCTTCTAGAAGGTGCATGAAGCAACTAACCCTAATCAAACCCTAACCACATTTAATCATCCTTAAACATGTTTAACAATAAATCATATCATGTCACAATAATATATATCATATAAATATTATATATTTGCAACAAAAGAAAATAATACAATTAACATATATCGCATATATATCAATGTATCATCCAGTGAGAAAATGAAATAATAAAGCGAGCCTATATTAGATAATGTAATACAATATATCACATATATTATTATACATCAAATCATCGAATCAACACTTGATCCGACGATCCGGCTATATCGAATATTACCGACTAATATATCATGTACCGATTCATCGAATCAACACTTGATCCGATGACCCGGTTCATATCTAAATATCGCGAGAATATAATACGGTATCTCATATCGCATTATTCTCGGTCCTGCACATATCACATATGTGCCTCTACTCCGTTTTGCCTGAGCCAAGAAACCTCTGTGTAGGACTCTAAAGAATCGTCAATACGCCGGTAGCAGGTGATGATCATATCAAACACCCACAAGCTGCAAGCGGTCAGCTAAACGTAACAGCCACCCAAGTATTGAGCGATCAGAAGATCAACAAGCTAGCCTGTGCGTTCTCCTGTGAATCCAATCAGTAACACTCCCGTACAGTCCGGTCTGTTCGTCTGATATGTCGCATATCAAGTCTAGGGGTGGTATACGTCAGACCCCAGTAACCGATAAGTCATGTCGATGTGTGGCTCATAACGGGTCGAGAAACTACTAGTAACACTTACCAGTAAATCTCTATATTAGCCCTGGCCAGGGACTTCCAGTTATAGCCAATCGAACACAGCACAACATCAACTCCCTATACCGGGAGAGACGAATCCCCTCCTATCGCTCATTGCCTCCATGTGATTCAGGACTGTACCCAAAAGCCACCGTTTTGCACGCCCTCTTGGACGTGGTAAGGTGGAAATCAAAGCACAGTGGGAATCACACAAGACTCTATGACGATCTCGGGTCTACAGACTACCCTGTACCAGTGTCACCAGAGAACTGCCATCTGACGTGCGGTATATCACCATCTGGGAGTTCTCGGCGAGTCCGTCCAGTGTACCCAGTCTCCACTGAGCACCCGTACACCATCTCTGATGTCAAACACCGATGGATATGGGATCATCCATCGCCCATCATATGGGTCAAGATGCGTATACGCTAGTCTACTCTGGTGTATCGATGCCCTGTCTCGATATACCCTCGACTAGGAACAGTTATAGGATGTACTTATCGACTACTATGGACCCACTAGTATGATCTCATCATAATCCCAGTAGTCGAGTACAGATCCTAAGGGCTTTATCAACATGTGAGAGAAAAACAGTAAACCAATACAAGTCAACATGTTAAGATAAAGTGAAACCAAATAGCAAACTATCATGACGAGCAAGAAAGTCCTCTCTGTATATATCTAAGCATCCATCATAATATACATCATATGTACAACAATGGCCTCTAGGGCATATACATAACTAACAGCAGTTCCCTGGGGACATGTGTACAGATTAGTTCATCGACCTGAGATCGTCATTTGTCTCGTGTGAGTTCCCACTGTGCTTAGATTACTACCCTACCACGCTCAAAGGAGTTGTGCAAACAGGTTTTAGTTGGGTACATTCCCGAGCCACATTGGAGGCAAGTGAGCGGATCGGCAAGGGATTCGTCTCTCCCGGTATTGGGGGTGAGATCGCGCAGTGTCTAGGAAAACCATTACACAAAGCCCTCGGCCGAGGCAGGAGATTTACTGGTAGGTACTCCAGTAGTATCTCAGGGTGTTCTGGGCTACTCTCTGACACGACTTATACTGCTATTGGGGGTCTGACGTTACCAGCCCCTAGGCAGATATGTGATACTCATAGACGAACGGACCGGACTGTATGTATATTGTCACTGTTAGGCTCGGTAGGGTTTATAGATGAATTCGCTCGTCAGCTTCCCTTCCAATCAATACATAGGCAAACCGTTACATACAGTTTGTACCTCTGACGTGCTAGTGGTTATACCCAGTGCCAGTGTGTTGATGAGTCATTAGAGTCCCCCACAGACACTTTCCCAAGTTCGGGCGAAACGTTGTATAGGCCGTATAGTAATATGGCAGGGTTCGGAAAAAACACGTGCGTTTTCGCACGTATCATTTTTCGGGCAGATAATCCTGGTAGGCTTTGGTTTAAGCCGGAACCCAGTATTATATTGTGTAGATATAATATCTTTGTCTCAGTTCCATTTGTATTCGGTCGTAATACAAATGCGGGTATGTTTATACCGATACGGGGTTATCCTGAAATTCGTTTCAGGATCACTTTTGGAAGTTGCCAGTTTCCAGTTTTCTATCAGCCGTATTTTGACATTCGGTTAAATACGGATTTATCTTTTCTTGGGATTAGTGTTGATGCTTCTAGAAGAGGTGACTAGGATGGTGACTAGGATGGTGACTAGGATGGTGAGGTGGCTTTGTTCATTAATGGTGCATTAAATGAGTTGATGACTATGGTTATGAATCATCACTTTCATTATTGTGTTCACACTAGGTGTCATTGGTGAGTCATGATAAGCTTCATTGTTAGAGTCACCCTCACTCTCCTACACTCACCTCCCCCCTCTCCTTAAAATGGTCGGCCACCCCTTGATGAAAGCTCATGGTTGTTGTTTTGAAAAGATTATTGTATTGGATTCATGGAAATTAAGATAGCCTCATTTCTCATTTCTCCCGATCCAAAAAGGCAACTTCATTAACCGTTCGTCCATAGCCTTGGACGTAACGAGACAAAGTGTTCTACTCATTCTCTACTTCATCTTGGTCGTCTCTTTTAGCAAACTTGACGATCGAGTTGCCTCGGTTCAGAGGCGGGAGCCCGTTTAAAGATCCGTCGACGTGGTGACACCTGGACGAGAAGATTGGAGATTCAGATCGGAGCAGCCGCAACAAGCGTGGGATGATGGTTGAAGACTGAAGGACTCGGATCGTTCGGTATAACTCTTCTACCCACTTTGTAGTTTGTTAGTTTAGCTTTAATGGCAGATCTGGGTTATAGTACGCGATAGCGCCAGTTGTAAAAAGTTTTTGTTCCGCATTTGGCGTCTGTTAGACGGCCGGGGCGCTACCGTGGACTTACAGCTGGGTATTCATTTGTCGCATAGATAGATGAGTTAGTTTGGGACAGTCGTATTATCATTTTGGCCGAACATCAAGGATATGTACGGATGGGTTCAAATTAACAAGATAATGATGGGTAGAACTTGACATGTGACTTATGACATTTTGACCTAACGCCAAGGTCATAAGAGCATGAGGCAAAAATATATATCGGGAATTTCTAAACAAACTAAAATTTGCAAAGAGATGCATACCATTTGGAGTTTGATGAATGTTGGTAGGATTCCTTCAACATTATCATACGATAATATTTGGATCCCGATCCTACTGTGAGTATATGCTACTCATCTGGATATTCGTCACTTAACGATCAATGCTATAAACTAAGTAGGTGTCAAGAAAGGTGTCAGCGGGGTTACGCCCCCAGAGAAAAGAGGTTATTTAATTAAGGAACTTCGCGAAAGCGTTGGAAAACCTCCCTCGAAGTACCGACACCAGCCTGGCTGAACGGTTAAGCAAGTATTGTACAATGAGAATAGTCCTGGCTAATTCTTCTTTTATGGTTTGAGGAAAGATTCGAGAAACAGTGGGAGCCATCCAGTTTAGATAAATTAAAAACCACTCTAAACTTGCAAGAGCATCATGCTAAAGAGTTTTCTTCTCTCTCTCCTAATTGCAGCGACCCTGAAAATGACTGGACTTAAGTTACTTTTAGAGAAAAATATACCGACAGGGCCAAACTATAAATATTGGTTGCGGAATGTCAAAATGGCTTTGACCTATGACAAATTGGGGTACGTCCTCACCGCTAAGGCACCTGCTGTCCCAGGTCCCAAATCCAGTAATGCGGATAAGGAAATCCGCAAAACCTGGGATTTCGATTGCGCGAAGGCCAAGTGTATCGTGCTTGCCTCGATGAACAATGAACATCAGAGGAGGCACGAGGATATGGAACTAGATGCCATATTTCTCCATACAAAGGAACTTTATGGAGAGCAATCTCGTATAGCAAGATACGAGACCTCTAAGAACTTGTTTCGAGCGAGGTTGGCCGTCGGATCATCGGTAGGAGAACATGTCCTAAAGATGATCGGCTATATAGAAGAGCTCGCAGACCTTAGGACGACTTTGGATAATGAGCTCTATACAAACCTTATTCTCCAGTCCCTTCCTTCCACCTATGCCCGGTTTATTCTGAACTTCAACATTCAAAGAAAAGAAGTTGAACTTCCAGAACTCCTTAACATGTTGAGGAGTGCAGAGGGCACCTTGCAGAAGGCAAGGGAAACACCCGCTATGTTTGTTAGCGGTGCTTCTTCTTCCGGGTCCAAGGCTAGGGCCAAAGGAAGGAAAAAGAAGGCCGCCACCAAACCTAGAGGAGGTGTAAGTAAGGTGGGAGGGAAGGGAAAGAAAAAGTTTGCAGTACCGGTAGTGGCCCGGGATGAGTGCTTCCATTGTCATAGGAAAGGGCACTGGAAGAAGGATTGCAAGGCGTGGAACGCCAAGAACCAGGAACTGAAGAAAGCTGTGGCTTCGACTTCAGGTGTGTTTGTAATTGAGAATTGTCTGTCAATCAACTCTACTTCCTGGGTATTGGATACCGGATCAGGATCTCATATTTGCAATTCATTGCAAGCACTGAGAAACCGTAGAGTGCTGAAGGATGGTGATATGACCCTGATGGTTGCTAACGGAGCTAGAGTGGGAGCTGTGTCCGTAGGGGATTATCACCTGAGATTGACGAGTGGACACATTTTGGTTTTACATAACTGTTTTTGTGTACCCAGCTTAACGTGTAATATCATATTTGTTTCCTTGTTATCAAATAAAGGTTATGATTTCACGTTTGTAAGTGATGTTGTTAACATCCACCTTAATCATAGTTTGACTGGATAACGGTATATATGTCTTAAACCAACTCCAAATTTTCAATGTCTAGAACACACTAAAAAGAAAGTCTCCAGATTTAAATAAAGCTTTCTTATGGCATTGTAGACTGGTGTCACGACCCGAAAGTACGGAACGTGACCGGCACTTAAATTACGAAGCGTCTAGAGGCGCAACGTAATCTAAGTAAGACGAAGCCCAGAAATCTAAACCATAAAAAGAAGAAGCAGAGGAAAACATGTAGAAAAACAAGTTTTAAAGCAACATCAAATTTTCTGAAAAATTTCGGCAGAGTCTCCTTTGTAAAAACTGGCCCCAAACGGGTACAAACAAGAATAATATATACAAACAATAAAAATCATCCCCAAACGGGAGCTAGCTCTACGCCAATAGGCGGAAACAACCACACCAATGCACAATAGTATACAACGCCAAAGGGAGAGGCTCAAAACATAAAAGAAAACAAATCCACCAGATACCATAATAATACAAGCGCGACTCTAAGGTCGAAATAAATAACTGGTCTAGTAAACTTATCAAGTAATACAAGTATGGTTGATGGAGCTTACTAGATACAAATGAAATAATAAAAAGTAAAACGGCGGTCCAGATACAAGTGAACCAACCTACCGTGCAAATCACCCTGAATGAAATAATATGCCAGCAAGCTGCCAGGGAAACCTGTACATCGAACCTGTAATAAAATTTGGCACAACGGGGGTGAGTTGCCAACTCGTGAGTAGAAGATATCTGCGAAAAGAAATCGAATGCACGACGCTATCCTAGGTCATAATAATACACTACTATATCACCAGTCATCTAGTAATGGCAGGGTAATAAACTACGTGTAAGTGCAAATGCTCCGTGCTCGTGTCAGTGCCTCAAATAGTAATATGTCATGTGAATGAGTATGCATGCACCATGAATGTAAAATAACCAATCCTGAAATCTGGATATATCTGTATAAGAAATCTTTAGCTTTTATCATGGTAAAATTTGTATAGAAATCTGAAATATCAACGATGAAATCCATGGAAATCCGTGTCAAGTATCGACACAAAACATGTAAATCTCAAGTCTCAATACCTCATAATCTCAATATCTCGGGCTCCGTCAGTCCGGATCGGCCCATATCATCAAATCTCACGACAACGGTCGGTATCCTCCGGATATCCGCCGCGCCAAACATCACCGGTAGGTAGTCCTCCCCTACCAGGCTCATCGTCTACAACTCGATCTTCTTGCCCCGGGGTACCATACCGGGCCCACCATTTACCCGAGACGGTTCATCCACTCCTCGAATCGGGTCTCGAAATCCAACAGAAAACATGAAATCTCATGGTGGACGACACATACATCACGAGAAAACCGCAACTTATATTTTAAAAAGAGAGGAGGAGAGAGAGAAGTTTTTATATATATATTATTGCGGTTTCGCCAAAATCCAGAAATCTCATAGAAATCCAAAATCCCAAAATCATGAATAAGTAAATGATAAATGTCGGCATAAGCCCCACAATACTGCATGATAACATGGAAATGTGAATGCATGAAATGTCTAAATAATAAATGCCATGTCCAGACTAACACCAGAGAGTAATCACAATATTATATCAATCTAACTGTTAGCTGATTCTATCAATAAAAGATAATATGTTCTAAAGTGTACGTGACATAGCAATTACCGATGATGATGTGTGTGAGCCGGCAAATAAGTGTGCGTGGAATATGCGCATCATCGGTAATGGTGCTGGTGTCCTAACAGGCAGAGTTTTATACTGATTATAGAAACATATGTATGAACATGCACCATGATGATTACGGTCTGAATGTAAAGAAGGATGTGTATTAACCACTCAGTTGTAATATACATGTCTAACTACAACTATATGACTTGAGCCTAAACTAGTGTCTATCTAACCCCCTAAGGAACTAAACCTAAGATACTAGTCGATAAGAAATAAGAGTCCACCTAAGGTCTGAGTCCATATCTCTAATAGTCGGCGATCCAGCCTCAATAGCGTCACGTACGTAGTACGGCTTCCTCGAATCAAGAGTGCGGATCAATCATCACATCTATGCCTCATACGGTAAAATCCATCGTACGGCATCCCAATATCGGGGTACGGGTCAAGTATCACCTACGTGTCTCATCATTCGTATAATATCGTCATCAAATCAGGTCATGGTCAAGGTACTGTACTGTAATCGCATATATCAATCATATATCATTGCCAGCATAAATATACATCGTTAATTTATCCTCAGAAATATCATGTCACATGTATCATATTGTAATTTCAGGCACAGGTTACAGTCCGGGTTCTATTTTAGAGTCCCAGGTACCTCAATATCATCACCACCCATTATTTTTTATGTATACCTATTCATTATCTCATTTTCTAATGATCCGCTAACATTATAATACGACTGTATAGCCAAGAATAACGGCATCAAGCCCAGTTATACTGTTTCATCCCCGTGTATCATATCACATCCTTGTATCACATATACGTGTTGTGTGTATATATACCTACACCTAGTCCTATATATATACACATACACGTATACACCACGTCGAGTTTCTGTGTGTGCGTGTGTGTGTATCTACCTGAAACCTACGAATCTTCTCCAAGATATTCATCCTCTGGTAAGGTCTTTCTAAATCAATCTAGTCCAACCTAAGGTCATTACTAGGGTCCTACTCACCGAAATTCTAAGGTCACGTCAGGCTTCCTAATGACAATAAGTACTATTCCTATTTTACGTTTGTGGGGGTGCTAAACGCCATCCACCCGACTTCCCCCCGTAGATATACATCTACTCACCTGATCCCTGTCTGCCGAAAACGATGTCGCCCTCCTCTTCTTCCTCGTCCGAAGTCCACGTGAGGGGTACCAATATGCAAACACATATAATATCGTAAACTGAATCACGGACAAAACCAAAACGACACACGAAACGCGCATAGGTTAAAACCTATGACCCACTCATGCAAAAGAACCAAATATTGCTCGATATCGGCGTACAAACGCCGATTGATCGAGATAAAACACCAACAAACAACTCGTAGTTTTAAAACTCATTACATATAATATAAAACATGATTTAATTCATCGAAACCCTAAAAATCGATCAAATCGTCCAATTCCGCAAAAGCTTGAAAATGTCAATTTACCGTTTTACTTCAAAACTTGATGTTTAAAAGAAACTAATGGTCATAATATTCATTAAATAACATAACTAGATTATAGAAACCATTACCATATTTTTCTCACACCATTTTGTCTTAATTTACAATTTCTAGTTTGCAAATTAGCCAAAATTAACACTTGTTAAGCAAAAATTTACAATTCCACTACTAAACTTGATTTTGAATATATTAAAGTGTTAAACCACTCCATGAAACCTTAAGAATGAGCTAAATCCCTAATTAGATTTTTAATACTACATTTTAAATTAATATCTAAAACCTAGTTTACCGAAATAGCATATTTATCACATTATATTAACTAACAATTTGAAACTAATAATTAGATTAGGTCTTTCATTCATTTAACATGTTAATATTCTCATTAAAACCAAAATATAATGATAAAAACCTTAATTAGAATTTTAACACACCAATATATATAATTTATAAAAATCTAGTTAGCGAAATTGCTTAATTTAAACAATTTTGAATGAACAATTTACAATATATCAACCATACAAGATTTTCCACTTCTAAAAATTTTAAACTACTTATTATAACCCCTCTTAATTAATAAAACCCTAACTTCATTTTAAAACCCTTTCTAGAATTTCCTAGACAGTAATTTATAACTAAATTAACACTTTTTGAATTCTAGTTCAGCACCTTAAACTACAAACTAAACATTTAGATTAGAGTTATACCTCCCAAGCTTTGAACCTCTTGCAATTAGCCTCCAAAGATGTCTTCTTTCTCCTAGTTTTAAACAAATTAGGGTTTGGGAAGAGGTGGAAAAGGGTTTAGGTTTGAATTTTTGTGAAGAAATTGTTGATTTCGGTGGATTTTTGAGTGAATTTTGAAGCAAAAGAGAGAGAGGAAAATGGGAGAGGCCTGCTGAATTTCGACCAGGGGTAGGGAAGGGGGGAAGTTGTGAGAGAAGTGTAGAAAATTCTAGGAGAAAAGAACCCCTCAAGTGCATTTAATGCTTATCAGATCAAATTTTACAAAAAAACCCTTTTTTAATTCATTTTCAAACCATTTTAAACCATAAAACAACTAAACTTGAAATGTTTTGATAAAATTTTTGTTACACTATATTTTAGTTTATAATGGTTCCTAATTATGTAATTTACCCAAATAAATTTGTATTTATCACTAATTAAATATATTTTTAAAAGCTTAAAATAATATTAAAAATAATTAATTAAGGAATTTTTTTTAATTAACTAGAAAATTTTAAGTGACAATTTAGTGACCAAATATTAGCAATATCTTACCTAAATTTTGTATAATTAGGCCTATATTGAAAATTACTTATTTTGACCTTTTTACGGAAAAGACCAATTATTTTGCCGATTATCGAAAAACTACCTAAACGATTTACGAAGCGTTACAACTGGGTCACATCAATGAGAGAAGGTTGACTAAGTTACATAAAGAAGGATATTTGGACTCGTTCGAATATCAAACTTATGCCACTTGTCAATCTTGTCTCAAAGGAAAGATGACAAAGACTCCATTTACTGGACATGGAGTAAGAGCGAGCGAGCGAGCTCTTAGGACTCATACACAGCGATGTATGTGGTCCAATGTCTACACATGCAAGAGGTGGTTTTTCCTATTTCATTACTTTCACGGATGATTACTCAAGGTACGGATTCATTTATCTGATGAAACATAAATCCGAGGCTTTTGAGAAATTCCAAGAGTTTAAGAATGAAGTAGAAAACCAAACCGGCAAAAGTATCAAGACACTAAGATCTGATCGAGGTGGTGAATACTTAAGTGCCGAGTTCCTAGGTTACCTAAAAGAGAAAGGAATTCTCTCTCAGCTTACTCCTCCATACACTCCACAGCATAACGGTGTATCGGAGAGACGGAATCGAACCCTATTGGATATGGTACGTTCCATGATGAGTAATGCTGAGTTACCGCGATATTTCTGGGGTTATGCGCTAGAATCAGCGGCATATCTTTTGAACATGGTTCCTACCAAGAATGTGCCTACCACACCATATCAGATGTGGAGTGGGAAGAAACCCCATCTTCAGTATATAAAGATTTGGGGATGTCCAGCTATTGTTACAAAGCAGCATGTGGACAAGCTCGAGGCACGATCAGTAAAGTGTAAGTTTGTGGGATATCCAAAGAACTCCAGGGGATATCTATTCTATTACGCAGAGGAACAAAAGGTATTTGTTTCTCGTAATGCCCATTTTCTAGAACATCAGTTTTTAGAAAAGGAAACAAGTGGGAGCGAAATAGAACTGGAAGAAATTCCAGAACCACAAACTAATACTGAAAGTTTGGTAGAACCAGTAGTTCAAGAAGAACAGGACATTCCCGCACCCCTCCGCAGGAGTAGTAGGCCATCTCATCCGCCTGAGAGATACTACGGTTTTCTCATAGATATGGATAGAGAGGATTGCATCATAGAGGATAATGAACCTACTAGCTTCCAGCAGGCCATCCAGAGCGGCGACTCGGTACGATGTCTAGATGCAATGCGGACCGAAATGGAGTCCATGTACACCAACAAAATATGGACTTTGGAATTTTCTCCAGATAGGGTAAAACCCATAGGATGCAAATGGATCTTCAAGAAAAAGATTGGTGTAGATGGACAGGTGGAAACCTATAAGGCTAGACTTGTTGCAAAGGGTTTTCGTCAAAGACCTGGTTTGGATTATGATGAAACTTTTTCTCCAGTGGCTATGCTCAAATCCATTCGGGTCCATCTTACTATTGCTTCCATCCATGATTATGAAATCTGGAAGATGGACGTAAAGACGGCTTTTCTGAATGGTAATTTAGAAGAGTGCGTCTATATAGATCAGCTAGAGGGTTTCAATCAGAGTGGGAGCAGCGGGAAAGTATGCAAGTTGCTTAAGTCCATTTATGGACTAAAGCAGGCATCGCGGAGTTGGAACATCTGTTTTGATGAAACTGTAAGTGCACAGCGGCGCCCCGGCCGTCGATCCGACGTCGGAAACGCGGAAACGAAAAACTTTGCGAACTTGCAAACCGGCACCACCGCGCACTTTTAACCCGGATCGGGCCATTAACCTAGCTACAAGCAAACTAAAATACGGGTAGAGAGTTATACCAAGCGATCCGTGTCCTTCGGTCTTCGTCTCCACTCCGATTTCCCACGGAATCTCCGTCCGTCACCTCCTCGTCGGAAAAGGGCACCACGTAGCCGATTTCTTTTACGGGCTCCCACCTCTGGACCGAGGCAACTCGGGCGCGAAGTTGGCTAGCCGACGCGTCTAAGATTTGCTGTAGGCAAGTGTAGAAAACATGTCTCTTTGGGGTTATAGAGGTTGCCATAATGGAGGTGGAGTAGAGAATGAACAATGGAGATATGTGCATGGGAATTTTTTATAGCAAGCTGAAAAGGGAGATGATAATTTTCCTACACCAAAAAGAATTTCTCTCATCCTCTCTACCAATAATGGCCGGCCCCTTTCAAGCATGAGGAAATGAAAATGAATTTTCCAAGAGAAGAAAGGGGATGAATAAGTGTAGAAAAAGGTCACACCAATATCAAGTCAAAACCTTTCACACACCATCACATAAATGCAAATGAAATAGACTAGAAAAGAATCTCATCATGAAAGAAGCCACATAATGCAATAAAACCCCTCAACAAAAAGTAATTTGCACAATTGCAAATTACCCCCTCCATCGAAAGTCCAGCCGTGAAGGATCAAAGGAAAACCGGCCGGAACGGAATGCAAACTGGCAACTTCAGAAAACTGATCCCGTAATAAATTACAGGAAAACCTCGCTACTGCATATACATGCCCGCATTTGTATTCCCACTGAACACAAATGCAAAGAGATAAAATCTACACTGTCTAATACTAGGATCCGGCTTAAGCCAAAGCCAGCTAGTAAAATCCGTCCGATCACGATCCGTGCAATACCGCACGTATCTAATCGAACCCTGCCATATCTCCATACGGCCTCTACAGCGTTTCGCCCAAAACCTGAGTAACTGTGTGTGGTGGACTCTAAAGACTCGTCAATACTGTGGCTGTCGATTTAACCACTAGCACGTCAGAGGTATTAGCCATACGTGACGGGACACCAGCTATGACCAAAAGGGACGTCGATGAGCGAACTCATCCTGACACCCTACTGAGCCTGTCAGTGACAATATCCGTACAGTCCGGTCCGTTCGTCTATGAGCATCGCATGGCGGGCCTAGGGGGTTGGTAAAAGTCAGACCCCCAAAAGCGGTACAAGTCGTGTCGGAGTGTAGCCCAGAACACCCTGAGATACTACTGGAATACCTACCAGCAAATCTCCTGCCTTGGCCAAGGACTTTTCATGTTCTGGCTCTCCTAGACACAGCGCGACCTCACCCCCAATACCGGGAGAGATAAACCCCTGCAGATCCGCTCACTGCCTCCATGTGGCTCGAGACTGTACCCAACTAATACCTGTTTGCACGTCTCCTTTGAGCGTGGTAGGGTAGTAATCAAAGCACAGTGGGAACTCACACGAGACAAATGACGATCTCAGGTCGATGAACTAACCTGTATACATGTCACCAGGGAACTGCTATCTGACGTCAGGTATAATACCAACTAGCAGGTTCCCGGCGAGTCCTGTCCGGTGTACTCATAACCCAATGAGCACCTGTATACATCTTAGGTGAACCAACTGACACCAGTGGCTTGTGAGACCGGCCACCGCCCCTCGTCGGGGTCTCGACTGTATACACTAGTCTATTCTGGAGAATCGATGCCCTGTCTCGAAACTCCCACGACTAGGGACCTTTTAAGGATGTGCTTATAGACCCCAGCTCCCACGTATATGATCGCCCTCATACTGCTGGTAGTCAAGCAAGAATCCTAGGGGCTCTGTCAACTTGCAATAGCGACTCGTAAGGTCACCTAAAGCAGTACACGATGATAAAGATAAACCAGATAGCATACTATCATCCCGAGTAAGACTGTCCTACTGGGACAGGTCCTCCCTCAATCATTGCAATCACGTGCCTGTGATCCAATAATTGACTCTGAGGGCACTATCTCCAACAATCTCCCACTTGCACTCAAGGCTAATAATTGCGATGTCGCATACTCACAGCCCGTGTGATACCGAACACCCAACTCCTCTACTAGTCAGTCTCACAAAGCTCGTTTGCGAAACTATTGCGTTCGAGGAATAGCCTCAGTGAGTGGATCCGCTCTGGTGTTTCTTTCTATGTCTCTCTCTATCTCAAGTTCACGGAGAAAGCCATCTCCCGAAATGAGCAATACCTGTCTTAGAATGTGTCTGAATATCTGATGGGACCTAGCTCATAAATGAACTCCAAATCCAAACTTCTTAGACTGTATCGTCAACAAAACTTAATCAGTATCCTGCGCCATGCCTTCCCTTAGTATCCACCTGGACCATCTGTCCAAAATACGGCCCCTCGTCAGAGGGAAAACTATAACTCTGACAGCCACTCTGCCATCCAGGTCACCTTGGAAGCCTGGAATGATAACTGTCTCCCGGAGGAGAATGTTGTTATCATATCCCTAGAACATCAACTTATGTTCTATAACTGCTTCCGACTGTTTCTCCAGGATTGGATCAATATCAACTTATTGCACCTACTGCAAGAACAACATCTGGTGTGGTACTTGACATCTCATGATTGACTCAATTGCCTAAGCAAGTGATCTGCCAATCATGCGTATCCCTCTCTACTTTAGTCTGTAAGACACCTTTAGAGAGGGTGACTCCATTACCTGCAGGTACACCACCATGCCAGGAGTCGTCCATTCTAAATACTCATAGAATGCTGTCTAAGTACCCAGATTGGGAAACCACCCAAATCTAGATCTAAAACCATAGATCTAGTGACCAGAATGACTGATATAATATCCAAGTCCTGTGTGGAGAAACCACTGTGTGACAACCAAAGTATAACCGATCGTAGTATAGGAATATTACTTCCTACTCTGTGTATGTCATCAAATACCAGGACATCACACCCTACTACCTTCTTAACAGATCCATCCCCTATTCTGATGAAGTCAAACTTATGACTGTCACATCAGAAACAGATGATCTATCTCCGCTATATCTGCTTTAGTCTATAAATAGACATAAGCCACTTGTACACCATTGCTTCCGCTGCTCCCACTGACTACGACAACCCTCTGGCAGAGTCATATAGGCGTACACTTCTAAAGCTAGTTTAGAACGACGCTATACTCATCCTCCTGCCGGATCTCACAGTCTGGAACAACAGCAATGGCAAGTCTGGGTAAACAAGAACCTCCCTGCCACCGTCCTTGAGCATACCAAAGTACCTCTCGAGCGCCTGAGGTTACCCACTTTATCTGCGGAGTGGCCAATGGAATGCCAAAACAGATTGAATCTTTAGGTTCTTATCAAATCTTCAGTAATCGTTTGCGGTTCTGGAATCACTTCCAGTTCTACCATACTCCCACTACTGTTTTCTGAAAAAATCCATTTTTGTTAAAACTGTGGCGAGTCTAGAACAATATCACTATTGATCTTCCAGATGGTAGAAAGTCAACCCTCGTCATAGCCCGGGTGAACCCACAAATAGCCATTACAGAAACGTGCCTTGAGTTATCCGGAGTCTGGTTTTAAGCATAAGCCGGACAACTCCCCGTACCTTAACAATGTCAAGATATGAACTGTTCTATATCCAATACAGAAACAGAGGCACTGATTTAATTGAACCAGATTCAAATCATGCAGCTGTCTCCAGTGCATGTCCACTAAATGGAAGGAGGCCGATCAGCGTTACTCAACTTAGGAATGCTTCCAATTATGAGTAACCTGAAAGAGAAGCAAGTTCTCTTAAACATTACTATCAACTGAATACCATTCATAAGTATCTACATCTTCGATCACCTTGAAGAATCCCGATACTTGCAATACCTGGTTCTCTACTTTATTCATATACCTATAACTTCTCAAAACTCAGACCCTGTGTTTCTATGAAACACCTGTCTAAGAACTAGAGAAGTCACAAGTAAACAGAATATAGTATGAGTACCTACCCCTCTGTCCTAATGGACACTGGACAACATACAATACTCTGTATAAGTTCGCCGAGTCTAACAACTCATTCACTGTGTGTCGTAGGTTGAAAACTGTACTATGGTTGTGAAGAATTACACCGCTGTTGAATGCTCCTTACCTAACCATCCACTGATATAGGTAAATGTCATAGACATAATTTCAAAAAGGTATATCTCACTCTATAAAAATAGACGTACAGATATATCAATTTGAAATTGGTGCATAACAACGGATATTTAAAACCAAATATTTGCCGACCGGCAAACAACCCAGGTGACTTCCTCAAATATCACCAATTACAACGAATCCCGATATAATGAGGATGATCACCTAATTCCCAATAACTTACTCCCACCCATCATCTGTAAAACCATACAGATGTGTGAATCATACCCGGTAAATACATACCCTGGAGCAAGTGTCTAATTGGGAAATCAGTTTTCTTTTAACAGTACACAGTGAAACTGAAACATTGAAATGTTTCGATGGGATATCCGGGTATTCCTAGTAATGCCTCTTCCATTATCCAGATTCACAACTATAACCGTATAATTCTTTGTCATCTCTCCAAATCCCTTTATATGTATTTAGTCATTACCTTCTGTACACCCCTTTAGGCCAAATGGTTTTCTTCTTTCCCTACCGTTCGGCACCAGCCTATGGTTTGGAAGAAGACTATCCAATAAGCATAATGGGTGTACTGTCCTAATCCTAGGAGCACTCGCAATGCGAGAGAAGGTGAAGATAAAAGACAACCGAATGAACCTTATTCTTATTTCTCCTGAACCAGGATCCATCCCCGAACTGGAACAAGTTCCTTTCGAGTTCGTATATAACCATACGATGGATTATCCAATAAACTTGGGATCTTCGTAGTGATACGGAGTGTCCTGGAGAAATACAAAGGTGATTTAGGATTGGCGAAGAAATACTTGGTTTGGTCGTGAATAGCAGTCGCAATTTACTTTGCCCTCTTACTAATCCCTTGCTTTGTCTTAACTTAATACCTTCTGTACACCGTTTAGGCTAATTAGTTTTCTTCATTCCCCACCGTTCGGCACCAGCCTAAGGTTTGGAAGAAGACTATCCAATTTGCGTAATAGGTGTACTATCTCCTAAACCAAGGAGTACTCGCAATCTGAGAGAGAAGGTAAAAGGAAAAGACAACTGAATAATCCTATTCGTCTTCTCCAGAACCAGAAACCATCCTCGAATTCTTTCGAGTTCGTATATAACCATACGATGGTTTTGTCCGATGGAAGTGGACGTTCGTAGTAATACGGGGTGTCCTGGAGAAAAGGGTAAAAGTAGGAGTGGCAATGAAGTTTGCAACTCTGACAATCCAAAAGCAAGTGTTAAGAAGGTTTGGTCAACTTGGTCACTGAGTCATAGTCTAGGGTCGGGTCAATGGTCGCTGCCAAAGAGAGAGAGAGAGAAAACACTCAGCGTGCACTCTAGCCTAGATCAGAATAGTTATCACTTTATCTAATCTGGAAACCTCCCACTGTAACGTCAAATTCTTACCCAAACCTGAAAGAAGAATTAGCCGGGATCACCCGAGGAGTAAACCAACTGATCGGTGGGAATCGGGATCCAACTATCATCGCATGATAACGTGACGGAATCCGCTCACGTTATCACACTCCAGAAGGTATGCACATATCTGGCAAGTTTCAGTTCTTTTGAAACTCCCGATGTGGATTTTTACCCCATGCTCTTATGACCTTGACTTTGGCCAACATATCATAAGTCACATGTCAAGTTCTACCCGTCATTCTCCTGGTTAATTTGAACCCACCCGTACAAGCCCTTGACTTTGGCCAACAAGGCTATACGACTGTCCCAAACCAACGCATCTATCTATGCTGCATATGAATACCCAACAGCTACCAAACACTGTGCCTTGACTTTGGCCAATATACACAGCTTGAATACTATTGACTATCCATATGAAACGATGGAGGGCTACGAATGGTTTCTGGCGAAAACCTTTAACGTAATGAACTTGATATCGTTGAAGGAACGGATAGCTTTTTAAAAATATAGTGACGAAAACCTTTGCTAAAAAGGTCACTCCCGGTGAAGCGATCTCGGCTCTTTCCCCATAGAATGAGGTGCAGGATATTCCAACTGAATACCACGATGTAAAGCAAAAGTAATCGGCTATAGTGAAGTTATTGCCCTGACGCAAACTTTTGTCTAAGGGGTCACTCCCGGTGAAGGGATCTCGGCCCTTGCCTCGTCGACTGAGGAGCAGGATATTCCAACTGAATACCACTGTGCAAAACAAAAGTGAACGTCCTTGCAATAACAGCTTTTTGAAAAGTGTTCCAACAACATCAGAATAGGTTTGTTTAGCTTGCATTGATCTGAATCAACGCAGTCCCATCAATTGATCACACCACAAAAGAACGAAAATAATGATGTACGTATATGCCATCCGCATTCGCCACTGGGTCCCGTCATCACCCGTTAGGTTACTTAACTAACGAAAGAGCGGGGACTGGACTAGCGCGGATGCAAAACATATACAACATCTACTAGTATATATATATAATATATAATTTTCGCTCAAGGCGTGATAAAAATGCAACATCACAGAAATGTACAGCATCACAGAACAATACAGATATCTGGGATCCCCGGGTTTCATAGAGCCGCTACTGAAACCCGATGTTCCCCTGGTCGTGTAGATAGCCTGTGCAATGAAATCCTAGACCCCTACAGGCGCGGCAAGTTACCCGCCAAAACCTGAAGCGAGGCAGCCCCCTTCAGCAACGTGAATAGACCACCCAGCACTTCACGGAATCCGGTAACTTGGGCACCCCTCCTGGGTCAACCAGTACCCCCTACGAGTGCGGCGAATAGCCCGCCAATTCTAGAGTAAAGCCCCCTCCGTCTCAAAGCCATGAGATGCGGGCTCGTTGCCCTCTAGAACCCGGCTATCCGTGCACCCCTCCGCGGGGTAATCCTAGTACAGAAAGTAAAATATATACATACAACGGGTACATCGACCTCGACCCGGTCGTGCCCCAAAAGAATAATATACAATCAGGCAGTGACGGCAGTCCACATGTCGGACGCTCGCCCCGCAATATCAAATGTACATATAATACAAAACTGTACTAATACTGCAACCAGGCGATCCCCACGACCGATCCGCAACAACACAGCACAATCACAGAACATCAACATGAATGTCACGTTCGCAAATCCGTCTAACCGGGCTATAGCAGTTAGACAGGATTTACCGATCAAGTGACATTCACGGTCGCAGATATAATGTAAATACTGTGAACTAACATGTTTAAACTTTTCGATCGATCAAAAATTATCCAAATGGGCCCCAAGCAATACTGTAGCACTCACAGAAAATCTGGGCCCAAAAGAATATCCCAAAACCCCTATTTCCTAATCAGAAGCCTACTGTGAAAATATGGTGCAACGATTCCACTTACCCACCGCGGAACCGCGGTCAAACCAGGGGTTTGGCTGCGTTTCCGCGGTCATAGTAAGGAATCACTGAATCGTATTTTCCCAGAATTCTTAGAATTTCTTGCATGTCTTTCTGCAATGACCTGAAAAATTTTTGGAGCTGAAAAAATTTCGACAGAGAACACATGCACTAAAAATACGGTTTTTGGGATTTTGTTCGATCGAGTCTTTAAACATACTAGAGCAAGCTAGGTAGGTTAATGGCGTGGCTCTGATACCAATGTAAGTGCACGGCGGCGCCCCGGCCGTCGATCCAACGCCGGAAACGCGGAAACGAAAAACTTTGCGAACTTGCAAACCGGCACCACCGCGCACTTTTAACCCGGACCGGGCCATTAACCTAGCTACAAGCAAACTAAAATACGGGTAGAGAGTTATACCAAGCGATCCGTGTCCTTCGGTCTTCGTCTCCACTCCGATCTCCCGCGGAATCTCCGTCCGTCACCTCCTCGTCGGAAAAGGGCACCACGTAGCCGATTTCTTTTACGGACTCCCACCTCTGGACCGAGGCAACTCAGGCGCGAAGTTGGCTAGCCGACGCGTCTAAGATTTGTTGTAGGCAAATGTAGAAAACATGTCTCTTTGGGGTTATAGAGGTTGCCATAATGGAGGTGGAGTAGAGAATGAACAATGGAGATATGTTCATGGGAATTTTTGGTAGCAAGCTAAAAAGGGAGATGATAATTTTCCTACACCAAAAAGAATTTCTCTCATCCTCTCTACCAATAATGGCCGGCCCCTTTCAAGCATGAGGAAATGAAAATGAATTTTCCAAGAGAAGAAAGGGGATGAATAAGTGTAGAAAAAGGTCACACCAATATCAAGTCAAAACCTTTCACACACCATCACATAAATGCAAATGAAATAGACTAGAAAAGAATCTCATCATGAAAGAAGCCACATAATGCAATAAAACCCCTCCACAAAAAGTAATTTGCACAATTGCAAATTACCCCCTCCATCGAAAGTCCAGCCGTGAAGGATCAAAGGAAAACCGGCCGGAACGGAATGCAAACTGGCAACTTCAGAAAACTGATCCCGTAATAAATTACAGGAAAACCCCGCTACTGCATATACATGCCCGCATTTGTATTCCCACTAAACACAAATGCAAAGAGACAAAATCTACACTGTCTAATACTAGGATCCGGCTTAAGCCAAAGCCGGCTAGTAAAATCCGTCCGATCACGATCCGTGCAATACCGCACGTATCTGATCGAACCCTGCCATATCTCCATACGTCCTCTACAGCGTTTCGCCCGAAACCTGAGTAACTGTGTATGGTGGACTCTAAAGACTCGTCAATACTGTGGCTGTGGATTTAACCACTAGCACGTAAGAGGTATTAGCCATACGTGACGGGCCACCAGTTATTGACCAAAAGGGACGTCGATGAGTGAACTCATCCTGACACCCTACTGAGCCTGTCAGTGACAATATCCGTACAGTCCGGTCCGTTCGTCTATGAGCATCGCATGGCGGGCCTAGGGGGTTGGTAAAAGTCAGACTCCCAAAAGCGGTACAAGTCGTGTCGGAGTGTAGCCCAGAACACCCTGAGATACTACTGGAATACCTAACAGCAAATCTCCTGCCTTGGCCAAGGACTTTTCATGTTCTGGCTCTCCTAGACACAGCGCGACCTCACCCCCAATACCGGGAGAGACGAACCCCTGCAGATCCGCTCACTGCCTCCATGTGGCTCGGGACTGTACCCAACTAAAACCTGTTTGCACGTCTCCTTTGAGCGTGGTAGGGTAGTAATCAAAGCACAGTGGGAACTCACACGAGACAAATGACGATCTCAGGTCGATGAACTAACCTGTACACATGTCACCAGGGAACTGCTATCTGACGTCAGGTATAATACCAACTAGCAGGTTCCCGGCGAGTCCTGTCCGGTGTACTCATAACCCAATGAGCACCTGTATACATCTTAGGTGAACCAACTGACACCAGTGGCTTGTGAGACCGGCCACCGCCCCTCGTCGGGGTCTCGACTGTATACTCTAGTCTACTCTGGAGAATCGATTCCCTGTCTCGAAACTCCCACGACTAGGGACCTTTTAAGGATGTGCTTATAGACCCCCAGCTCCCACGTATATGATCGCCCTCATACTGCTGGTAGTCAAGCAAGAATCCTAGGGGCTCTGTCAACGTGCAATAGCGACTCGTAAGGTCACCTAAAGCAGTACACGATGATAAAGATAAACCAGATAGCATACTATCATTCCGAGTAAGACTGTCCTACTGGGACAGGTCTTCCCTCAATCATTGCAATCACGTGCCAGTGATCCAATAATTGACTCTGAGGGCACTATCTATATGACTTTATCAAAAATCTAGATGAACCATGCATATATAGTAAAGTTGTATCATGAACTGTCGTATTCCTCGTCTTGTACGTGGATGACATTCTATTGATAGGAAATGACATTCTTATGCTACAATCTGTCAAAGGATTCTTGTCACACAGGTTCTCCATGAAAGGCCTGGGTGATGCCTCTTACATTCTGGGGATCCGGATCTGTCGTGATAGATCCAAGAGGATGTTGGGACTTTCGCAGTCCAGGTATATCGACATTGTACTGAAAAGATTCAGTATGGAAGATTCTAAGCGCGGTAATCTACCGGCTTGTCACGGAATCACCCTATCCAAAGAGATGTCTCCCAAGACTGATTTGGAAAGGGAACGCATGTCATTATACCCTACACTTCTGCGGTAGGATCTATAATGTATGCGATGTTGTGCACCAGACCAGATGTAGCTTACGCACTGAGCGTGGTAAGCCGGTATCAGTCAGACCCAGGGGAGAAGCACTGGATAGCAGTAAAGAACATTCTCAAGTACCTGAGGAGGACTAAGGAGATGTTCTTGGTTTACGGCGGAAAAGACCTCAGGATGGAGGCCTTTGCTGATTCCGGCTTCCAGAGTGATAAGGACGATTCCAAGTCCATGTCAGGTTATGTCTTTACCCTCAATAGAGGGGCGGTGTGCTGGAAGAGTTCCAAGCAGGACACCGTTGCTGACTCGGCGATGGAAGCGGAGTATATTGCTGCTTGCGATGCCGCAAAAGAAGCGGTCTAGATGAAGAAGTTCCTAACAGAACTTCAGGTGGTTCCTAACATTGTTGATCCAATACCTCTGTATTGCGACAACAACGGATCTATAGCTTTAGCGAAGGAACCAAGGTCCTATCAGAAGTCCAGACACATCTTAAGGCGGTATCACCTGATCAGGGAGATCATTGATCGTCGGGAGATCGAGGTTCGGAGAGTTGCTACTGAAGAGAACATTGTTGATCCATTCACAAAGGCCCTACCTCAGATTCAGTTCGATAAGCTACTCGAGATCATCGGTCTTCGATATGCCAGTACATGGCCCTAGTGCAAGTGGGAGATTGTTAGTGTATATGCCCTAGGGGCCATTATTGTATCATACTAGTTTGTATATTACTTAATAGAAGCTTGGGATATTCACATGTATATAACAGTCTTGCTAAACATGGTAGTATGCTACTTGGTTTTTCTATCTTAATATGTGAGTATACGTATTGATAGAGCTCTTAGGATCTTGCTTGACTACCAGCGTTGTGATGGCAATCACACTAGTGGGGGCTGGGTAGTCTACAAGCACATCCTTATTCAGGTCCCTAGTCGTAGGATTATCGAGACAGGGCATCGATACTCTGGAGTAGACTAGTGTGTACGCTTCTCATCCCAGTTGGGGAGATGGTCTGTCCCACAGCCGTCAGTACGTCGTACTGAAGATAGTATGCAGGTGCTCGTTAGGTTACGGGTACACCGGACAGGACTCACAGGGAACTGTTGGTTGGTTTTATACCAGTCGTCAGTTAACAGTTCCCAGGTGACATGAGTACAGCATAGTCCGCAGACTTGACACTGCTACTTCACCTCGAGTGTGTCCCACTGTTCTTAGATTGCTACCCTACCACAGCTCAAAGGAGTCGTGCAAACAGGTAGCAGTTGGGTGCAGTCCCGAGCACTTGGAGGCAGTGGCGGTTAGACAGGATTCGTCTCTCCCGGTATTGGGAGTTGATATCGCGCTGTGTCAGAGAGCCATTACGCAAATTCCCTGGCCAGGGCAAGCGAGATTTGCTGGTAGGTTCCAGTAGTTTCTCAGGGTGCAATAGGCTTCACTCCGACACGACTTATACCGCTATTAGGGGACTGACGCTTGCCGCCCCCTAGGCCCGATATGCGATAGTCTTAGACGAACAGACCGGACTGTACGGAGATTGTCACATCAGACTCAGTAGGAGTTCGGATGGGTTTCCTCATCGGCCTTCTTATCGACATCTACCTGAGGACCGTTACGTACAGCTAGTGCCGCTTGCGGTCTGTGGTTAAACCCACTGCCAGCATAGTAGTCGATTCTCTAGAGTCCCACACAGAGAGTTTCCCTACTCCAGGCGAAATGATATAGAGGTCGTATGGTTTTACGACAAGGGTTCGGACGCATACGTATGTTTACGCACGTACGACATCCGGACAGTTTTTACTAGCCGGCTTTGGTTTAAGCCAGTTTCTAGTATCCGGTTATTGGATTTATACAGTCTAAAGTTTTTCCGTGTTTTCACGGATAGGAGGGGCGTTCTCGTAATTTCGCGAGAAGCTTCTAGAAGATGGTGACTTGAGGGTTAAGGTGGCATATGCATTAAATGAGATTAGTGACTCATTTGTGTGATTCATCCATGTCATTATTGCATCATAAATGTTTAATGACTCATGGAGGTGAATCACCCATTTGTATTTATGAAGCATGGTTGTTAAATCCTTTATTTTCTTTTATGGATAAATAATATGCTTCATATATATTATGATAGATCATTATCTCATCTCATTCTCTTGCTCACTTTCTCTTTCCTCAAGCTCTCTCTTTTCAAACCCTAATCCTCCCCTCTTATGTGTTTAGACCAAGGATTAGATTAGACTACTTAATCCATAACCCTTCTCTATATCACCTAGGTTACTTAGATTAGCACTTTAAGAAACCTAGTTACCTCAAGTTAGAGGTGAAGCTTGAAGTAAAGCTCTCGGGTGGATCATCTACTATATAGAGAAGGCCGGAAAGGACGTGGAGAACGAAAAGACGAAGGACTCGGTTCTACAGGTATAATCATTTTTCATAGTAGTTGTTAACTTCTATGATTCTTGTTAGTTATAGTTTAGCAAATATTCTCGGTTAGTCGATGTTTACGCCTAAAACAAGATCGTTTTTCATTATTCCGCCTCACCGCATGTCGTGGGGTGTTGTACATCGACTTACACCTTCAATGTTCCTAGTCGTGGGAATATCGAGATGGGGTATCGATATTCCAGAGTAGACTAGCGTATATCTTCTCGACCCATGTGATGGGCGATGGATGTTCCCATATCCATTAGTGTTTGACATCAGAGATGGTATACGGGTGCTCAGTGGAGACTGGGTACACTGAACGGACTCTCCGAGGAACTCCCAGATGGTATTATACCTCACGTCAGATGGCAGTTCTCTTGTGACACTGGTACAGCTTAGTCTGTTGACCCGAGATCGTCATAGAGTCTTGTGTGTCTACCACTTTTTTTTGGTTTCCACCCTACCATGGCTCTACTGAGTCGTGCAAACAGGTAGTTTTTGGGTACAGTCCCGAGTCACATGGAGGCAATGAGCGATAGGAGGGGATTCGTCTGTCCCGGTATTGGGGGTTGATGTTGCGTAATGCTCGATTGGCCATAACTGGAAATCCCTGGCCAGGGTTGATGTGATTTACCGGTAAGTGTTATCAGTAGTCTCACGCTCGTTATGGAACTAACATCGGCATGACTTATCAAGCTACTGGGGTCTGACGTTTACCACCCCTAGGCGAGATATGCGACATATCAGACGAACAGACCGGACTGTGCGGTAAGTGTTACTGATCGGATTCGCAGGAGTGTGAGCAGGCTTTCTCGTTGATCTTCTGATCGCTCAATTCCCGGGTGGCCGTTACGTTTAGCAGACCGCTTGCGGCTTGTGGGTGACTGATATGATCACCACCTACTGTCGGCGTATTGACGAGTCTTTAGAGTCCTACACAGAGATTTCCTGGCTCAGGCAAAACGAAATATGAGCACGTTTGTAATATGTGCGGGACCGAGAATAATACCAATATGTTATACTGTATTCTATTCTTGCGATTTGTATCATCGGTCGGTTATATGCGATATAGTCGGGTTACCGAATCAAGTGTTGATTCGATATATTGGTACACTAGATATTAGTCGGTTATATGCAATATGACCGGATCATTAAATCAAGAGTTGATTTAATGATTTAATGTATAATTATATATTTTATATATTACTTTACATTAAATAGTATTGGTTCACTTAAGATTGCTTTTCTCACTTAATGTGCACATAATGTATATGTAATATATGTTTGTGTACATGATTGTATCATGCTTGATGATACATGAAAACTTGGGTGTGTGTATGACTTACACCATGTTTAAGATAATGGTTAGGGTTTATATTTATTTTGTAATTCAAAATGGTGTCTTTCCTTGTCTTGACTTAAAGCTTCATGAAGCTTAAAGCATCTTTGACAAAGTCTACACACTTTGTTTTACTTAAGATATTTTTTAACCAAACCATTAGCTTAAACCATGGTTTAGTCTCTACAAAGGTTAGTGGATGATAATAACTCACCCATGGTTGCATAATTGATCATAATTCACTTCACTTGAGTTTCTATTCTTCTTCTTCTTCTTCATCCAAAAGAAAAAAGCTTTCTAGATTTTTCTAAGTGAAGAAACAAAGTGAGAAATCAAAATCTAAAGTGAACCCACTTCCTATTTCATCATCCTCTACTACTTGCCATTTAGTTTAGGGTGTTCTCTTCACAAAGTTCTTGACCTAGTGAAGTGGTAGCTTGAGTTTGATTCTCCTCGATGTAGATCATCTTCGGCCTCGAAGACTACGAGCAATCTTGTTCATTTCTCCGGGGAATTCCATACTAGAGTCCGGTAGTTAGATGATCGCAGCGAAGGGACATCAACACGGAGCTTTAGAAGTGAAGGACCGGATTTACAAAGGTTGTATTTTTGTTCACTTCTCTTTGTGATGATAGATTACATGTTTTGTTACCCTAGTTTTCTAGCATGATTCTTAGTTTGATTGCTTAGCACCCCCCTTGAATTTTTGTTGTGGCATTTGTGATGCTTGCAAACCCTAGGCTAGGTGCTAAGGAATCCCAACAGTTTGTACGTCAACAACAAGTGTTGTTTGATTGTTTTTCATGCGTAGGCTATAGGTTCTAATCTATGAGCGCACCGTGTGCCGTATTGGTTTTCCGGACTTAATTTTAATAGCGATTTCAATTGTGTATTATTGTAGGTACCTTCGCGTGGATTCTGAGGTGACGGAGCGTGGCGTCATCGACTTCGGCGAGCAAGGATCAGGTGAGTAGATCTATATCTACGGGGGAAGTCGGGTGGATGGCGTATAGCACCCCCTCAACTTGATGGAAACTGATATACAGGATATGGTTAGAGAAACCATTTTAGAAACTTAAAGATATAGTTAAAGAAATTGTAGGAGATATGAAATACCATGACTTAAAGTTATGGTTTAGGTGACATGATATGATAGGAAAGAGGTCTCGAATTGATGATTAAGAATGCGAATTACTATAGATATAGTTAAGTAGTTGCAAAGAGAATCTATAAAAGAATTTAGTGACATGTTATGAGATTGATAAATACGACTTTAGACTAATAAGATGACTCAATGTGAGATACTTATGTGATGAAAAGGATATACGAGGTGATATGATGACTTGTTTGATATGTTGGTATACGGATGCGAGTCGATAAAAGAGGATTGATACCTTTGCCGGTCCCCTGATATGAGGTTGTTATGGATGTGACCCAGGGACATGGGCATATAGGGATATAAAATGTTGTGAATCATGAGCGATAAGCCGTATGAGACGTTAGGTCTGTACCCTTATTGTCATATAGGTTGTTAGGATCCCAAATTGTTTAATGATGTCGTACGATGATTTACCGTACGTAATGAGTTTAACTAATGATTGATCCATACCTTGACTAGAGGATGCCGACTGATAGATTCACCGACTCGGTCATGTTAGATACGTATACCTTATAGCTTTTAGCTGACGATTTACTTTATGCTACGTTCATGTCATTCTCATTGCATTTCATATATCTGTTTTAGTACACCTATACTATTATCGATGATGCTTATGTCACACTTACACAGATTGGCCGGCTCACACACTTCATCATCGATAATTGACATGTCACTGCACAGTAGAATTGCTGCATCATGATATGACTCTTGGCATAATTTACTTGCTATAGTTACATATACACCTTTATACGATGTTGCATTCGACTTTGGAGGAATGGGGAACCGCAGGATATATTTTTAAACTGGATTCATTTAAAAGAGTGGTTTTCCCTTGATATATGCATATTACTGTTCCATGTTGCATTATATACGGATATGCTTACATTTCTGTTATATGTCGCATACATAATGCTTTGCGATTTTACGCATTGAAATATGCTGTTTCCATGAGATTTCTGGATTTGGAGAAACCGCAAAGATTTTATAAACTTATTATCATTTTAAAGAGGGAAATTGCAGTTTTCTTGTGATATGATTTGAGAGGTGTCCACCATGAGTTTTCTCGGCTCTTGAGCGATATTGATTGAATGAAATTCTCGGTGTGTATGTAGAAAATGTATAGAAATCACAACCAAAGATATTTTTGACCGCAATCAATAACGGTGTCGATTGTAGCGCGTTAGCGAGTGCGGATCGTCCACAGGGAAAGTGAGATCCGTTCGAATTTGAATTAGATGAATTGAAAATTAAAGAGAAGAAAAGAAAAGATAATTCAATTTAAGATTTATAAAATTGAAGTTCAAGAATTATCTAGATCTAAATCTAAAATCAAGAAAACATTTAAAAATCAAGAATTAAGAATTGATGATTTCCAATCCAATAATCAAGAATCGAAGTGAGGCTCGTAGGAATCGATTGAATCTATAGATGTGATGAAAACTATTGATTGCGTTTTCTTATCCATTAATGATTTGATACTAGATCGATGAGGATCAACGAGAATTAGGGATTTCTTTCGGAAACGAGGGTTTCATCATCTATCCTTTGTCCTTTCGTTGATTTCATTCACACTCTAGCCTCTAGTAAATTCAAGAATCGATCGTGGATCCCTAATTAAGAGCGAACACAATCAAGAAAGTATCGCTCGAAACTAGGTCGTCGATTTTTCTATTTACTAAAGTTTACAAAACTCATAGGACTTAAGAATCGTTTCAAGATTTGTAATCATCATCATCTATTGATTCTCTCGACTCCTTCACGAGTGGAGTTTTACTCAAACATCATAACAAGAAACACAATCAAGAATTGAGATCTAATCATGATGCAAGAATGTAAAGAAAGCAAGATAAAGAATTTCACCTTTTATTTATCAACAATTTTGTTAAAATTCTCTCAAAATCTACAATGAGGAAAGAACTCGATCGTCGATTTGGCGTCGATCGTCTTCGTGAGTCGCGGATCGTCTTGGATCACTTGCTCGGATGAAGATCGACTTCGCTCCTAAAAGGTTGAAGGCTTCTTGCTTGAATTGTACTCGGTGTTCTTGATTTTTGGCTTTGGATTTTGAATTGGGGATTAGGGTTTTGAATGCACAAGTTGTGTCACTCAACTTGTGGGAAGAGATGAAGGAATCAACAATCCAAAACCCTAGATCTAGGATTCCTTTTATAACCATCTCAACCCTAAATCTAGAATTCAGATTTCAAATTTCCCTCCAAAATGAACCACTTTTCCCTCCAAAATGAACATCTTTTCCCTCCAAAATGAACCGCCCCATTTGAATTTTCCCTCCAAAATGAACTACCTCATTTGAATTTTCCCTCCAAAATGAACTACCTAATTTGAATTTTCCCTCCAAAATGAGGTTGTTAGAAAGAATCTTCTAGAAGAAGTTTGTTGGAGAGAATATTCTAGAATGAGGTTGTTACAAGGAGGTTTCTAGAAGAAGATTGTTATAATGGGGCTTCTAGAAGAAGGTTGTTGGAGAGAGCCTTCTAGAACTAGGTTGTTAGGCCGAGTCTTCTGGATGAAGCCACGTGGACATCTGGAGTCTTCTGAAAGCTTGTCTGTTACAAGGAAGCCACGTGTGAAAAACTGAAGCGCTGACGTCATCAATGCTCCGCGGATCCGCGGCCCAATAGAAGGCTCTGTACATGAAATTTCCTGTGTTGCTTGTTGTTGGCTTTAGTGATGTTTCCTGATGTGTGGAATCTTTTAAATATTTCTTGATCACTGCCAGATTTCAAGTCTTGGACTTGGCGCATTTTTCTCAGCACTTTTAACTGTTTTGGCTCTTTTCCTGGAATTTCCTGCACAAATTCTCGAGACAAGTGTTACGCTATACAAAGATTATGCGATGCCATGATAAACACTCAATTTCTCTCAGAAATGTCGGTTTTAATATATAACACAAGTTATTTGGTATTTTACAGCTGTTTTGCTAATATGTGCTATATTAATACCGAACACCTCTAGATGAGTGCAAATGGTAGGGAAATTGACGTGTTAAAAATGCAATATTTTCGACTGATCAAATTCCCCCAAACTTATTTTCGGTCGTCTCGAGCGAACTGTTTTATTAAAAAGAGAAGGAGAAAATAAAGAAAGAGAAAAACTAACTAGCACACTTTCGTAGGCAACACGATTGCACTGAGCACGTGCAACAAGCCTTTAAACCTCTAGGTGTCCCTAGTAGGAGGAGTGTTGTCTCCTGAGAGTTTTCAGCGGATTGCCCCCACAAAATCCAATAATAAAAGGAAGACCGTGAATGTTACATTTAAAGATAAGAATTGTAAAAGAAAGACTTTGAAAATTAGAGTTTCCAACTATGCTAGCTTTTCGGTTGTCATGAGCCCTATCTTAATAGTAATGAAAAAATGTCAGAAATCACATCATCCCTCAATAAAACATCGTCTTTATTCTTCATTCCTATCTTTCTTCCAAACATCGATCATATAACCCTACGTGTGTGTGAAGAACATCCCTACACCCGGAGAATTCAATTCAAGCTATCATACTCTTGTCTATCTGCCTCAGTACTTTTTAATTAATGAATATTTAGATTTGCTCACACATTTTCATGCGACCGTTAATACTTCTTGAGGTACTAACCGACCGATTACTCATGTGCTTTCTTATACGGTGTTTTTCCTCGTCTTGCACCACCTAAAGCTTAGCAGTGACTCCCAGACCAGTTGGTCTAAGGCACTAGGTGAAGAAGCACCCTCGCTATATTTTTTTATTGCTGCCTTGGCGATAACAAAACCAGTGTTCATTTTTCTCACCATTTTATATTTTCTTCATTTTTTTTATTTCCTTTATACTTTGGCTTTTAGACAAGTGCATTTCAAGGTATCCTCTACTATCCCGAGCTTCAAGACGTGTGTAAGTGCGTATAGTAGGGTATCAATGTTCAAAATGTTTGGCTTCCAGAATGGGAACTATTTTTTAGACTTATTTTTATTCTCAGATTAGTGACTTCCGTCATCTTACTAACCCTTGGGACAACGGCTCATAACTACTTATTACTAGTTCGTTTAAGAATTCTTCTAATTTTCTAGGTTTTCTTAAATTTTTCCAATCTTTTGGATGTAATTTTTCACTATCTAATCTTTTATTATCTTATTTATGTACAAAAATATTTTTTTTAATTTTTTTTTAAAATTTTTTTTATAGGTTTTCAAAAAAAATGTTTTGTGCTTATGCAAAGTGATATGCAAATGATGCGAAAATAAGCACAAACCTCCCCTAAACTTGTTTTCAATAGTGTCCTCACTGTTGCCATCCGCTAGATCTCAAAACCTGTAAGCCTGAGAGGAAATTTATTAATGGGGGCAAAATATTTAAGTGAAGATCCTCCCCCAAACTTATTTTTGGCTCATCATTTTGTGTAAAAATTTTCTTTTCAAGAGCCAGAAAATACCCCCTCAAACTTGAGTTAAACAATGTTAAGCTTTTGAAAATTACATGAGGGGGTCAAACATCAGTGGTCGATGCCAAGCTTTGCAGAGACCGAAGGTTAACACCAACCATTCGAAAATTTTATCAATGTAGTGCTCATGTTGGTGGAAAAAGAAGTGGGGAAAGGGTAAGTGGTGGAATAGAATGTGTGTGCGTCTCATTTTGGAGAGACGATGCAGTGAATATGATGGATTACTCGCATTCTTTTTACAGTTCAGAAGAAGGGGTGGAGGTTCAATTTCATTGATTAGGAGATGATTCATCTCAACACCCGTATCATTCAAAAATGCGAGTTCATCAACGAAGATCTCCTCAAAAGTTCCATCAATACCCCGAAGAATAATGTCATCACAAAGTGCGGGGTGATCTTCAGACTCCAAAAACGGTTCATAATCAGTGTTAGTTGTTGACCCGGACAACTCGGTGGAAGAGTCCGTATGTGTATGATACATAGTTGGGTCAAACAACAACGTATGAAAAGAGTCAAGATCAGTATCATGAGGATCGTCAATTTCACTGCTGTCGACATCCATTAATTCGACCGAACAAACCTGAGCAGTAGGTTCGGAGGGTACACTTCCCAACTTGTAAATGTTCAGCTCAATTGACCTATTCCCGAAGGATAGGGTCATAGAGCCATTACGACAGTTGATGATAGCGTTGGAAGTGGCCAAAAAGGGGCGACCTAAAATCACCGGAATTTGATTCCGTGGGTTCGCTACAGGCTGTGTATCAAGTACAATAAAGTCCACAGGGAATATAAATTCCCCGATTTTTATTAACACATCCTCCAGTTCATCCCTAGGTTTGGTGATTGATCGGTCAGCCATCTGGAGAGTTATGCTCGAGGGCTTTAGCACTCCGATACCTAACTGCTCGTAAACCGAGTATGGAAGCAAGTTAACACTAGCGCCAAGGTCTAGTAGAGCACGGTTGATGTGTTTTTCCCCAATAGAAATAGAAATAGTAGGACAGCCGGGGTCCTTACGTTTCCGTGGTAATTGTTGGGGAAAAGCCGTGTCTACAGTCTTTGCCATGAATATCTTCTTGGGCACTTGAGTCTTCCTCTTCCTAGTGCACAAGTTCTTAAGAGTTTTCGCATAGGACAGAACTTGTTGGATAGCATCTAGGAGAGGGATGTTGATGTTAACTTGCTTAAACATGTCCACAAGCTTCTCCATTTGAGCATTGGGTTTGTTGGGCCTCAACCTATTTGGAAATGGAGCTCTATCAATAAGTGTTGGGTCCAACATTTGTGGAGAAGTTTGTGGGGGTGGAAAAGGTGAGGTGGGTGGAGGGTTCGAGCCTTTGGGAAAACGGAGAATAGGCTCGGAAGAAGACGGTAAATTAGACGAAATAGGGTAAGAAGTGGAAGTGGAAGTGGAAGCCTGGGTTCACTTGATTCCTCAACATCAATCTGTTCACCCACATGATTGTCTAGCACTCTTCCAGATCTCAACGTGGTAAGTGCATCCACATTTGTGTAATGTGAAGGTCCAGGATCAGGTAGGGGTTGAGCTGGAAGATTCCCTTTTTCTCTTGCACTCATTTCGGCTTTTAATTGTGCAATTTGTTCTTCCATCGATTTAATACTCTCACTTTGGGAGTCAGAGTTTTTCTGGATTTTATCGACGGAAGACTGAATTGTCAAAAGCAAGTTCATGAATGAAGAGAATTCTTCAGTACCGGTCAACTGCAAAGTGTTAGACGGTGCAGGTGTGTTGATCGGATTTTGAAAGTTTTGTGTTTGGAAGGGGTGCTGAATCAATTGAAGTGGTTGCTGTTGTGGTGGAAGAGCCCTTTGGAAAATGTTCTGGTTTAGATCCGTGTATTGAGGTTGGTGTTGGATCCAAGAAAAATCAGGGTGATTCCTCCAATCTTGATTATATGAGGAAGAAGAAGAATCGTTTCCACGTCTTTGCTGAAATGCAGCATTAGTGTGACTTTGAAACGGTACATTCAAAGGACATTCTTCCGTCAAATGTGAAGGGTTTGAACAGCAGCCACACACAATTTTGTGAAGTGTGTATTGGTTTAGGGAGGCTGAAGAAATTTTGTTATCTATAGCGTCGAGTTTCCTTTGTATTGTGGCCATTTCGGCTCTCATTATGATGGAAACATCGAGCTGATTTACATCTTCCCTAGGCGGTGGCGGTCTAACACTTTCCCATTGTGATGTGTTTTGAGCTAAATCTTCTAGGTATTTCCAAGCTTCACCATCATCTTTAGATAGGAATTGGCAATGCCACATGGTTTCAAGCATCTGTCTAGTAGTGAGATCAATACCCTCATAGATAATTCGACACAAATCCCATCTAGAGATTCCGTGATGAGGGCATTGGATAAGAAGATCCTTGAACCGTTCAAAGCATTTCCAAAATGGTTCATTGGAAAGTTGGGTAAATTTGAAGATTTCGCTCCGAACACGGCTGGTCTTGTGATTGGGATAAAATTTCTTTAGGAATGATTTTACAAATTCATCCCATTTTGAAATAGAATGTGCGGTTGTATTATAAAGCCACTTCTCGGCTAAGTCGCACAAAGTGAATGGGAGAAAACGTAAACGCAGAGCATCCACAGACAGTTGTGACGTTCCAATCATTGCGCATACGTTTTCGAATTTGGAGATAAAAACGTATGCGTCTTCAGAATCAAGACCGTGAAATTTGGGTAACAGTTTGATGAATTGGGGGTTGATTTCAAAATTTTCCCCATTGGCTGGTGGTATAGAAAGACAGGTGGGAAGGGGAACACGTGAAGGATAGCATCTCTCTTGGAGAGAAATGCGTGGAGGATTCTGCGCACCTGCGGGCGGTAGCAAAGTGGTGTAAAAGTTTGATGGATAACCGTCCATCGCGGTGGTGGTGGGAAAAAGAAAATGTAGAAATACCGACTTTGGAGTCGATCGGGGGAAAACGCGGACAAGACGGGCACTAGAATCCCGTGTCCAGCCGAGCTTGCACTAAAGGGTTTAGTACAAGTGGCAGCGTTGATATAATTAGGGGAAAGATGAAGTGGTGTTTGTTTTGAAAAAGATACGGATTTTTGAAAAAAAATGCAAATCACAAAATTCACACACAACCCTAAGTCTAGTGGTCACCTAGGTCAAGGCTCTAGACCGCTCCTAACTGCCAGAAGACAAATCACAGGATCAATCCTCTACTGCCTCTTTGTCTCTCCTGTGGTCAGGTAAGTGGGAGGTTCTCCACTACGTAAGTAGTGGGCCTAATTAAGTAACCACTTGCCTTAGACACACTTGCCTTAGACACCACAAAAGAAACGCGGATAAGCAATAGATTACCCACGACCTTCTCCTGTCCTAAGTGAGCGCGACGGTCCTTAGAGTCAAGTCTAGATTTCTTTTAGTTAATGAGGGTAATGCGGATGCAATTTTGTGATTTTCGGGGCTTAGGAAGGATAATGAAATCCCCACCTAATCTGAATTTGGCCGTGCCCCTTAAATTCCTTATTAATATGCAAACAACCAAGATCAAACACGCACAATTTTTATTGCTTTTGCAGCGCTGTGAATTTTTGCAAAGAAACCAGCAGAAAATTGTTATTGGAGCAGATGAGGAAGGAGATAAGAAAGTGAAGAAGTCACCTGAGAAATTTTAGTGCACTGTAGCTACAGTACCGTCGCGGTTCCGCCGCGGGAAGCTGCTAATGCCGCGGATCCGCCGCGGTCTCGAGGAATCTCTGCACAAAAATTTTAGGATATGTTCCTGTTCACTTCTTTAGCTCTCTGGAATGCTCTGAATATTTTTCCACTTGCTCCACAGATTACAGATTTCCTCGTAACAAATCACAACGAATTGATTAGTGTTTTGCGCGATTTTTGATCTAAAAATTATGATGGAATAAATTTTTTTCAACTCAAATTTCAAAAAACGAACGAATTAGCGCACTATCCCCGGCAACGGCGCCATTTGATTGAATGAAATTCTCGGTGTGTATGTAGAAAATGTATAGAAATCACAACCAAAGATATTTTTGACCGCAATCAATAACGGTGTCGATTGTAGCGCGTTAGCGAGTGCGGATCGTCCACAGGGAAAGTGAGATCCGTTCGAATTTGAATTAGATGAATTGAAAATTAAAGAGAAGAAAAGAAAAGACAATTCAATTCAAGATTTATAGAATTGAAGTTCAAGAATTATCTAGATCTAAATCTAAAATCAAGAAAACATTTAAAAATCAAGAATTAAGAATTGATGATTTCCAATCCAATAATCAAGAATCGAAGTGAGGCTCGTAGGAATCGATTGAATCTATAGACTTGGTGAAAACTATTGATTACGTTTTCTTATCCATTAATGATTTGATACTAGATCGATGAGGATCAACGAGAATTAGGGATTTCTTGCGGAAACGAGGGTTTCATCATCTATCCTTTGTCCTTTCGTTGATTTCATTCACACTCTAGCCTCTAGTAAATTCAAGAATCGATCGTGGATCCCTAATTAAGAGCGAACACAATCAAGAAAGCATCGCTCGAAACTAGGTCGTCGATTTTTCAATTTACTAAAGTTTACAAAACTCATAGGACTTAAGAATCGTTTCAAGATTTGTAATCATCATCATCTATTGATTCTCTCGACTCCTTCACGAGTGGAGTTTTACTCAAACATCATAACAAGAAACACAATCAAGAATTGAGATCTAATCATGATGAAAGAATGTAAAGAAAGCAAGATAAAGAATTTCACATTTTATTTATCAACAATTTTGTTACAATTCTCTCAAAATCTACAATGAGGAAAGAACTCGATCGTCGATTTGGCGTCGCTCGTTTTCGTGAGTCGCGGATCGTCTTGGATCACTTGCTCGGATGAAGATCGGCTTCGCTCCTAAAAGGTTGAAGGCTTCTTGCTTGAATTGTACTCGGTGTTCTTGATTTTTGGCTTTGGATTTTGAATTGGGGATTAGGGTTTTGAATGCACAAGTTGTGTCACTCAACTTATGGGAAGAGATGAAGGAATCAACAACCCAAAACCCTAGATCTAGGTTTCCTTTTATAACCATCTCAACCCTAGATCTAGAATTCAGATTTCAAATTTCCCTCCAAAATGAACCACTTTTCCCTCCAAAATGAACAACTTTTCCCTCCAAAATGAACCGCCCCATTTGAATTTTCCCTCCAAAATGTACTACCTCATTTGAATTTTCCCTCCAAAATGAGGTTGTTAGAAAGAATCTTCTAGAAGAAGTTTGTTGGAGGGAATATTCTATAATGAGGTTGTTACAAGGAGGCTTCTAGAAGAAGGTTGTTATAAGGAGGCTTCTAGAAGAAGGTTGTTGGAGAGAGCCTTCTAGAACTAGGTTGTTAGGCCGAGCCTTCTGGATGAAGCCACGTGGACATCTTATAAGTCCACGTTGCCCACCCCGGTGCTTGCGGGGAGGCGGAAAACGGAATAAAAATCGGATTTTTATCATGCTAGGCAACATGAACTAGACTAAGGAGGATCTTTGCTAAACAAAGACTAGCTAAAGCTAACTAGAAATTAGCTACAAGGAAGAATGGTTATACCTTGGGCTCTATGTCCTTCTCCCCTTGCTCCTTGGAGTAGTAGAAAGGGATCACCTTTGTCGTCTTCTCACGTCGAAGAAGGATCCACCCGAGAGCCTCAACCTTTGGCTTCAACTTCAAGCTAGAAGTAACTAGGGTGCTAGAAGTGCTAATCCTAGAACCCTATATGAGAGTAGAGATTACTATGGAATTGTTTTTCTCAAGCTCAAGTGTTTCTCAACACATGAGAGGGAAGAGCTTGAGGAAGAGGAAGAGCAAGAGAGAGAAAGTATATGATAGAATGAGAGAATTATGAAGCATTCTCACATATATGTGTAAATTATTATAAATTGATAATTAGCAAGATAATTGTCATGGCTTAATTAAGACATGACCATTATCATTTCATATTTAATGCTAATTGCAAGGATCAAAGAGCATCTTTTATATGGAATGATGATGGTCAAAGTGTCAACCTAGGTCAACAAGTCAAGAATGGTCAAAAGGTCAACAACCCTAACCATGCACAATTATATATAACTAATATCAATTAATCATAATACACACATAAGCATTAGGGTTAATAAAATGACAATGGTCATTAACCCTAATCAAAGTCCTCTCCCTCTGTCTCAAGCAACTGTGCATAAGCACCCGTATTCGTGATCCGAGGAACACGAATACAAAGAGATAAAACCAATCCCAAATCATATACTAGGATCTGGCTTAAACCAAAGCCCACTAGTATAAGCTGTCCGGACAGCAAACGTGCACAAGTGCGCAGATGTGAACGAACCCTGTCGCAAAACTATGCGACCTCTACTCATTTTGCCTAAAGGCGAATAGCTCTCTGTGTGGGACTCTAAAGACTCGACACTACGCTGGCAGTGGGTTTAACCACAGACCGCAAGCGGCACTAGCTGTACGTAACGGTCCCCAGGTAGATGCCGATAAGAAAACTGACGAGGTGAACCCCATCTGAACTCCTACTAAGCCTGTATGTGACAGTCTCCGTACAGTCCGGTCTGTTCGTCTGATACATCGCATGGCGGGCCTAGGGGGGCGGTGAACGTCAGTCCCCTAATAGCAGTACAAGTCGTGTCGGAGTGTAGCCCAGAACACCCTGAGATAACACTGGAAACCTACCAGTATATCTCGCTTGCCCTGGCCAGGGACTACTTGTGTAATGGCTCTCCTGTACACAGCGCGATGTCAACCCCCAATACCGGGAGAGACGAATCCTGTCTAACCGTCACTGCCTCCAAGTGCTTCGGGACTGCACCCAAAAACTACCTGTTTGCACGACTCCTTTGAGCCATGGTAGGGTAGTAATCAAAGTGCAGTGGGAACACACTCGAGGCGAAGTGACAGTGTAAGTCAGCGGACTAAGCTGTACTCATGTCACCTGGGAACTGATAACTGACGATAGGTATAATACCAACCAACAGTTCCCGACGAGTCATGTCCAGTGTACTCGTAACCTAACGAGCACCCGCATACTATCTCAAGTATGACGTACTGACGGTTGTGGGACAAACCGTCTCCTACGCTGGGATGAGAAGCGCATACGCTAGTCTACTCCGGAGTATCGATGCCCTGTCTCGATAGTCCAACGACTAGGGACTTGTATAAGGATGTGCTTATGGATTACCCAGCCCCCACGAGTGTGAGCGCCATCACAACGCTGGTAATCAAGCAAAGATCCTAAGGGCTCTACTAATATGTATATAAGCGATATGCTAAAAGAAACACATGCACATATTGAAGTAGAGACAAACCAAGTAGCATACTACCATTTCGAGCAAGGTTGTATATACAACTGTGAATATCCCAAGCTTCCATCAAGTAATATACAAACTAGTATGATACAGTAATGGCCTCTAGGGCATATACACTAACACGTCTGGAGTCTTCTGGAAGCTTGTCTGTTACAAGGAAGCCACGTGTGAAAAACTGAAGCGCTGACGTCATCAATGCGCCGCGGATCCACTGCGGGAAGGGCCTTTTGCCCGCGGATCCGCGGCCCAATAGAAGGCTCTGTACATGAAATTTCCTGTGTTACTTGCTGTTGGCTTTAGTGATGTTTCCTGATGTGTTGAATCTTTTAAATATTTCTTGATCACTGCCAGATTTCAAGTCTTGAACTTGGCGCATTTTTCTCAGCACTTTTAACTGTTTTGGCTCTTTTCTTGGAATTTCCTGCACAGATTCTCGAGATAAGTGTTACGCTATACAAAGATTATGCGATGCCATGATAAACACTCAATTTCCCTCAGAAATGTCGGTTTTAATATATAACACAAGTTATTTGGTATTTTACAGCTGTTTTGCTAATATGTGCTATATTAATACCGAACACCTCTAGATGAGTGCAAATGGTAGGGAAATTGACGTGTTAAAAATCCAATATTTTCGACTGATCAGATATCATACACCCGATTCGAGGAGGAGGAGGAGGTACTGTCTACGGGTGCATGGTGGACCCGGTGCGGTACCCCGGGGCAAGATGGTCGCAGATGATGGCGTTGAGCCTGGCAAGGGAACACTACCTACCGGTGATAGTATTTGGACTCGGCGGTTATCCGGAGGATACCGACCAGAGTAATGAGATGGATATGAGGGCCGATCTGATGATGCGGAGGATTTACGTGTCGATGCTGGACACGGGTTTCATGATATTTTCGAGTGTCGATGCTGGACACTCAGGTTCTATGATTTGATGTGTTATTGATGGACACACATTCTTTGATATCTTCATACATTTACATGCATATGCTTTTACAATGTTCGAGTGGACGAGATCTACATGCATACAGACATTTATTATATTGTTGGCACACATTTACATACGGTTACCCTAGATATTATAGTATTACCTTCATGATATAGTTGACCTAGGAATCGTTGTTTATTTGATTTCTACTTGTTGATGTTTTCTACTCACGAGTTAGCAACTCACCCCCCTTGTGCCACAGTTCTTACAGGTTGACCGCATGGATCGGTAGCGGCATCGTTGGCATACAGCTTGCTTTCGGGTGACTTGCTTTGGTAGGTGGTACATGTTGGATCGTACCACTTTTGTATTTATTATTCATATTGTATCTAGTCAACTCCAACAATCAAAACTAGTATTTGTATAAATAGTAAGACTTAGTGAGACTTGTAGTTGCGAGATTTGAGCGATGGGTTTTATGTTCGCTTATTGGGTTGATGTCTTTCTTTATTCAATATCTTTTGTGTTAATCTTCGCCGTTGGGCGTCATATACTTGTTTTATTACTTGCGTGGTTGTGAATCCGCCGTTTGGCGAAGAGCTAGCTCCCTCTTGGGGATGCCTTTATTATCATTAAGTAATTGTGGTTTTGGTTCAAAATAAACAAAGGAGGTGCTGCCCAAATTTTTAAATAGACGAAACATGTTTTTCAATTAGTAAAATAAACTTGCATTTTTCATGTTCCTTTTCCTATGCATTAAAGAAAGCATTTGTTTTCATTATATCTTATTTCAAACTTCACCATTTTCTTTAAAAAGGTTTAGATTTCTAGGTTTCGGCTTACTTGAATTAGATGGGGTCCTATAGACTTCATATGATTCAAGTGCCAGTCACGAGCAATATTTTCGGGTCGTGACAGACTTATCAAGCTATTGGGGTATGATGTTTACCACCTCCAGGCGAGATATGTGACATATCAGACGAAGAGACCGGACTGTACGGTAGTGTTACTGATTGGATTCGCAGGAGTATGAGCAGGCTTGCTTGTTGATCTTCTGATCGCTCAATACCCAGGTGGCCGTTACGTTTAGCAGACCGCTTGCGGCTTGTGGGTGTTTGATATGATCATCATCTACTGCCGGCGTATTGACGTGTCTTTAGTGTCTTACACAGAGATTTCTTGGTTCATGCGAAACAAAGTAGGAGCACATATGTGATATGTGTGGGACCGAGATTAATGGGTGTATGTGATACCGCATTCTATTCTCGCGATATGTTATATCGGTCGGTTATATGTGATATAGACGGGTTATCGGATCAAGTGTTGATTCGATAAATTGTTGCATTTGATATTAGTCGGTTGTATGTGATATAGCCGGATTATTAAATTAAGTGGTGATTTAATAATTTAATGTATAATTATATATGTGATATATTAATTTACATTAACTAATATTAGCTCACTTAAGAATTCTTTTTCTCACTTGTGTACATTTAGTATATATGTTATATATATTAATGTACATTATTTATGTGTCATGCTTGATGCCACATGCAACATGGGTGTATGAGACTCACACTATGATTATAATAATGATGGGTTTTTATTTATTTAAAGTAAATCAAAATTGGTTGGAAATTGTCACATCGTTGAAGCTTGTAGAAGCTTATGGAACCATTGACCAAGTCCATTCTTTTTGTTTTACTTGTTGATATTTATTAACCTAACCATTATTAGTTAGCCATGGTTTATTCTCTACATGGGTTAGTGTATGACACTAACTCACCCATGGTTGCTATTCTCACCCTAATGAGTTCATTCTCTCATTCTTCACTTGATCTTCTTCTGCATGAGAAAAAGCTTACTAGCTTTTCTCAAGGTGAGAAAATATTGTGAGAAAAAGAAAACTAAAGTGAGCCAATTTCCTACTTCATCATCCTCTACTATTAGCCATTTAGTTTAGGGTGTTTGATTCACTAATTTCACCATTAGTGAAGAGGTAGTATGAGCTTGAGTCTCCTCGACATAGATCATCTGCGGCCTCGAAGATATCGAGCAAGCTTGTTCATTTCTTCATGTGAACCCTCTCTAGAGTCCGGGAGTTCACTACTTGGAGCGAAGGGACTACTACAGGAAGCTTTAGAAGTGAATGACCGGTTTACAAAGGTTGTATTTCTCATTCACTTAGATGTAAAGTTGTTTGCATGATATTTTGTTTAATTCTCTAGTTAAAGATTCTAGGTTAGGGTTCTTTAGAACGGCAAAATTTTAAATTGGCATGGACGATGCCTCCCGAAAGCTTGCTACCGACCTAGGGAACCCAACAACGTTGGTTTTTCTCTATCTTATAACTGTTATAAGTCCGAGCAGGAAATAGGAGAAAATCCGGATTCCTACACCACCCAAACGAGGAATAAGCATGTTGATGCATATTCTTCGGATGTGTTCGTTACCAAGATCTGTTTCTCAGTATTCTGTACGTCCTAGGTATGAGATACCAGATCAGGATACCATATATGTAATCTGTTACATGGGCTACAGAAAGGTAGAGAACTGGAATTGGGAAATATGTCTCTAAGTGTTAGAGAATGGTACAATTGTTGCAGCCAATTCAGTTGGCAAATATCACCCTGTATTAATACATTGATTCTGAACAAATGTTATTACATGCCAAACCTGATTTACAACATTACATTAGTTTCTTCATTAAGTTAAAGAATGATATAATTTTGTATTGCAGGATAATGTTGTGAATATTTTCCTTAATTAAGAGTTGATTGGATCAGGCACATTATGTAATAGCATATATGTTCTAAATTAAACCACAGTTCAAAGTATGTAGAACGCACATAAGAGGAATTGTTCAAAAATGAACAAATCCTTCTTGTGGCATTGTAGACTAGGTCATATCAATGCGACACAACTAGCTAAGTTACATAAGGATGAATATTTGAATCCGTTTGAATTTTCATCTTATGATACTTGCCAGTCTTGTCACAAAGGTAAGGTGACCAATACTCCGTTTACTAGAAATAGAGAAAGAGTTATTGAACTCTTGGGACGGATACATGATGATGTATTCGGTCCTATGTCTACAAATGCCAAGGATGGTTCTTCATACTTCATTATATTCACCGATCATCTCTCAGGATTCGGACATATGTTCCTGTTGAAACATGACTCTAAAACTTTTGAGAAATTCAAGGAATATAAGTTTGAAGGTGAGAACCAGACGGGTAGAAGTATTAAGTCCTTCGATGTGATCGGAGAAGGGAATACTTGCGAATGGGGTTCCTAGAGCTTCTAAAAGGAGAATAGGACTCTCTCTCAGCTTACTCCTTCGTATACACCACAGCAAAATGGTGTATCGGGGTGGAGGCATCGCACCTTATGAGATATGGCGCGCTCTGTGATGAGTACTGTTGAGTTGCCTGTTTCCTTTTGGTGTTATGCACTTGAGAAGCTGCATACCTATTAAATGGGGTTCCGTCCAAATCAGTGCCTACCACTCCATATGAGATATGGTATGGGAAGAGACCATCTTTTTAACGAGTTAAGATATGGGGTTGTCCGGGCTATGTTGAAAAACAAAATCCGGACAAGCTCGTGGCAAGGACAGTTCCGTAAGTTTGTTGGATATCCCGAACATTCGTGAGGGTATATCTTCTACCACCCTGAGGTGCAAAAGGTGTTTTGTTTCTCAGCATGCCTCTTTTTTAGAAAAGAGATTTCTTATGAAGAAATTAGTGGTTATCAGGTAGAACTGGAAGGAGTTCCATCTGGACAAACTAACCGCTGATGATTTGGTGAAACCAAAGGATTCAATAGTATCCAACGAGCCTCAGCCTCTCTGCGAATCTGGTAGGGTTCCTTATCCACCTGAGAGATACTACGGTTTCCTCGGTGATAGTGGGAGCGAGGATAGAATCATGGTCGATGATGACCCAACTAGGTTCGGGCAGTCCATCACAAGTAGGGACTCTGTGAAATGGCTGGATGCTATGCAATCAGAGATGGAATCCATGTACACCAAGAAAGTATGACTTTGAATGTTGCACCTGAAGGGGTAAAACCCATCGGGATCAGTGGATCTTGAGAAGATTCTTGGTGTAAATGAAAAAGTTGAGACTTTCAACGCTAGACTGGTAGTAAAAGGCTATCGTCAATAACCAAGTGTGGTTTATAATGAAACATTTTCTCCAGTGGTTATGCTTAAGTCCATCAGGATTAAAGCACGCATCGCGGAGTTGGAACATCTGTTTTGATGTAGTAGTCAAAGAGTTTGACTTCATAATAAAGGTAGATGAACCTTGTATATACAAGATGGTTGTAGAGAGTAAGGTTGTCTTCCACGTATTTTACGTAGATTACATACTCTTGATAGGAAATGGTTTCCTATTCTACACTCGGTCAAGCTCCTCTTATCACGAGGATTCTCCACGAAAGATCTGGATGATACCTACTACATATTGTGGATTATGATCTATGGTGATAGATCTAAGTGGATGTTGGGAGTGTCCCAAATCCAAGTACTAAACACCGTACTAAAGGGGTTTAGTATGAAAGATTCTAAGCGTGGTGGTTTGCCCATTTACTCAGGAATCACTCTCTCCAAAAAGAAATCTTCCGAGACTAATTTGGAGAGAGCTCGCGTGCAAGGAATACCCTATGCTTCGGCAGTAGGCTCTATCATGTATGCGATGTTATGTACTAGACCAGATGCAGCTGACTCACTAGGTGTAGTGATCAGGAATCAATCGGATCTTGGAAGAATCACTGGACAGCTGTGAAGGACATTCTTAAGTACTTGAGAAGAACTGAAGAAATGTTCTTGGTGTTTGGTAACGGCGTACTCCAGTGGGAGTCCTTTACCAATTCGAGCTTCCAGAGCGATAAGGTCGACTGAAAGTCAGTCACAGGCTTTGTTTTTACCCTCAGTAGAGGGACGGTATGTCGGAAGAGTTCCAAGCTATATACCGTGGCAAACTAGACGATAAAGGCTGAAGTCATCGTTACCAACGATACTACCAAAGATTCTAAGCGTGGTGGTTGATGTCACTTTCTTGTTCATGAGATGAACATGATTCCTACCATTGAGCGTCCAATAATTGTTATTGTGACCACAATGGAGTTGTGGCTTTGGCCTAGGAACGTGTAGGGTTGCTATGCACGCTCACAAGGGTCTACGAGGCATCAACCATGCCCGATTTAAAATTTAGCCGTGCCAAACAACCCAAAGCCGGATTTTTAAACTAGAGTTTATGCGAAAACAAGTATGTTAAACATTTTAACACTAAGTGAGAGGGATTACAACCTTTGTAGATCCGGTCCTTCACTTCAATAGCTCCATGTAGATGTCCCCTTCGCTGCGATCGTGAACTCCGGACTTTAGAGAAGCTCCACAAGAAGAACGAACGTGCTTGCTTCGATGACTTCGAGGTCGAAGATGATCTACGTCTGGGAGACACTAACTCAAGCTATTCCTTCACTAGGTCATGAACTTTATGAAGAGAACACACTCTACTACATGGCAAGTAGTAGAGGATGAAGAAGTAGGAGGTGGGCTCACTTTAGAATTGATTTTCTCACACTTTTTCTCAAAGCACCTTTAGAGCTTGAAAGCTTTTTCAAGGAGCTTGATGAAGAAGAATATGAAAGAATAATATCATCATATGAATTATCTAACCTCAATAATGTAACCATGGGTGAGTTAAGCTATCATGCTTAACTCATGTAGAGAATTGACCAAGGTATATGGTTGAGGGTTGGGTTAACTAAATATCCTAAAGAATGACAAAAGAGTTGACTTTGTCAATGTTTCCGCAAGCTTCATGAAAGCTTGAGAACTTTGACAAATTCTTTCTCTTTTGTTATTCTTAAGATATAAACAAAACCCTAATCTTTACCCTAATCTTAGTATAAGTCTCATACACCCATCTTTGATGTATCATCAAGTATGACACAATCATTTGTACACAAATATATATCACATATACACTTATGCACAATCAAGTGGGAAAATAAATCTTAAGTGAGATAATACTAGTTAATGTAATGTAATATATCAAATATATAATTATACATTAAATTATTAAATCAACTTTTGATTTAATAACCCGGCTATAACCGACTAATATCATGTGTAACAACTTATCGAATCAACACTTGATCCGATAACCCGGCTATATCGCATACAACCGATCAATGTCATGAATCGCGAGAATAGAATACGGTATCTCATATCGTATTAATCTCGGTCCCGCATATATCACATTATCTCATATCGTATTAATCTCGGTCCCGCATATATCACATATGTGCTCCTACTCCGTTTCGCTTGAGCCAGGAAACCCCTGTGTAGGACTCTAAAGACTCGTCAATACGCCGGCAGTAGATGATGATCATATCAAACACCCACAAGCCGCAAGCGGTCTGCTAAACGTAACGGCCACCCGGGTATTGAGCGATCAGAAGATCAACAAGCAAGCATGTACATTCTCCTGCGAATCCAATCAGTAACACTCCCGTACAGTCCGGTCTCTTCTTCTGATATGTCGCATATCTTGCCTAGGGGTGGTAAACGTGAGACCCCAGTAGCTCGATAAGTCGTGTCGATATGAGGTCTATAACAATTCGAGAAACTACTGATAACACTTACCAGTAAATCTCAGCAACCCTGGCCAGGGATTTCCAGTTATAGCCAATCGAACACAGCGCAACATCAACTCCGTATACCGGGAGAGACGAAACCCCTCCTATCGCTCATTGCCTCCATGTGATTCGGGACTGTACCCAAAAGCCACCTTTTTGCACGCCCTCTTGGACGTGGTATGATGGAAATCAAAGCACAGTGGGAATCACACAAGACTCTATGACGATCTCGGGTCAACAGACTACTCTGTACCAGTGTCACCGGAGAACTGCCATCTGACGTGAGGTATAATACCATATGGGAGTTCTCGGCGAGTCCGTCCAGTGTACCCAGTCTCCACTGAGCACCCGTACACCATCCTTGATGTCAAACACCGATGGATATTGGATCATCCATCGCCCATCATATAGGTCAAGATGCGTATACGCTAGTCTGCTCTGGTGTATCGATGCCCTGTCTCGATACACCCGCGACTAGGAACAGTTATAGGATGTACTCGCCGACTACCGTGGCCCCACTAGTATGATCTCATCATAGTCCCAGTAGTCGAGTACATATCCTAAGGGCTTTATCAACATGTAATATAGAGACAATCAGAATACATGTTAAGATAAAGTACAACCAGATAGCATACTATCATGTCGAGCAAGAAAGTCCTCCCTATATATGTCCAAGCATCCATTACAATATACATCATATGTACAGTAATTGTCTCTAGGGTATACATATAACTAACAATCTCCCACTTGCACTAGGGCCATCTGTTGTGGTATCACATACCTAACAATTAGCTGTGGTTGAAGTATCTCATACTCAACCATCCCATAAAAGTCTCTACTGGGAAAAAGGCCTTTGTGAGTGGATCCACACTCTTGTCCTCTGTGTCTACTCTGCTAACCTTGTTCTCCCTGGAGATCAACCATCTCCATGATCAGGTGATACTGCCTAAGAATTATATCTGGATTTCTGATGGGACGGTAGTTCCTTAGCTAAAGCCACAACTCCATTGTCACACAATGGTAGGAACGAAGTTCATCTCATGAACTTATATATCCAGACTGCCTCTTTGGTAGCATCCTTGGTAACGATGTATCTTGCCTTTAATCGTCTAGTAAGTCATGGTATCTACCTTGGAACTCTTCCAACATACCGTCCCTCCACTGAGGGTAAAGACAATGTATGCGACTGACATTCAGTCGTCCTTATCACCCTGGAACCTTTCCAGTGATTCTCCCCAGGATCGATTGATACCATCTCACTACAACTAGTGAGTATCCTAACATCCAATTAGACTTATCTCATAGATCCAAAACCCAGGATTTATGAGGTATCATTTTGATCCTATATGGAGAATCCTTGTGATAAGCGGAGATTGACCGAGCGTAGCATAGGAAACTCCTTCCCTATCAAGAGTATGTCATCCACGTACTCTATGAGGATCACCACCATACTCTCTACTACCTTTTTGTATATACAAGGTTCATCTACCATTTTGATGAAGTCAAACTCTTTGACTACCACATCAAAAACAGACGTTCCAACTCCGCGATGCCTGCTTTATCATATAAAACATCTTGCACATGTTTCCGCTGCTCCAACTGTCTACGAATCCCTCTGGCTGTGTACTTATAGACACTCCCTTCCAAATCATCATTTTGAAAAGCTGTCATGACACCCAACCGCCAGATATCGTAGTCATGGTATGTAGCCGTGGCAAGTAGAATATCTGGATGGACTTAAGCATAGATTTGAAAGTCTCAACTTTTCCATGTACACCAAGTAATCTTCTCAAGATATACTTGCTCCTGATGGAGATTTAACCCTTCAGATAAAGCAACCAAAGTCCATACTTTGTTGGTGTATAAGGATTCCATCTCAGATCACTAAGCATCCAGCCATTCTTACAGAGTCCCACTCCTGATGGCCTGCTCGAAACTAGTTGGCTCATCATCTCATGATGCAATCCTCGCTCCCACTATCATAGAGAAACCGAAGTATCTCTCAGGTGGGTGAGGAACCCTACTAGATCGGCGGAGAGACTGAGCTTTGTTGGTTACTATTGAATCCTTTGGTTCTACTAAATCATCTGCTGTAGTTTGTATAGCTGGAACTCCTTCCAGTTCTACCTCATGACCAGTAATTTCTTCACAAGAAATTCCCTTTCACAAAGGTGGCATATTGAGAAACAAAACATTTTTGTTCCTCGGTTAGGTAGAAGATATTCCCTTGCGTATGCTTAGGATATACAACAAACTTCCACAGATCTGATTTTGCCTCGAGCTTGTCCGGATTTTGCTTTTTAGGCATAGGCCGGACAACCCTAAATCTTAACAAACTTAAGATATGGGCTCTTCCCTTTCCATATCACATATGAAGTGGTAGGAAACTGATTTGATTTGAACCCTATTCAATAGGTATGCAACTTCTCAAGTGCATAACTCCCAAAAGGAAATAGGAAACTCAGTAGTACTCATCATAGAGCACACCATATCACATAGGGTGCTATTGCTCTGCCCCGATATACCATCGTGCTATGGTGTATACGGAGGAGTAATGCTGAGAGAGAATCTCATTCTCCTTTAGAATAGTCCAGGAATTCCGTGCTCAAGTATTCTCCTCCTTGATCTCATCATAGGACATAATACTTATTCCCGTTTTTGGTTCTCTACTTCTAACTTATATTCTGTGAATATCTCAAAAGGTTCGGACTTGTGTTTCAACAGGAACATATATCTGAATCTTGAGAGATCATCAGAGAATCTAATGAAGTACAAAGAACCGGTCTTGGCATGTGTAGACAGGGGGCCTTCATACATCAGCATGTATCAATCCCAAGAGTTCACTAACTCTTTCTCTATTTCCAATAAACAGAGCTATGGTCATCTTATCTTTGTGACATGACCGGCAAGTTTCACAAGATGTAAATTCAAACAAATTTAAATATTCATCTTAATGTAACTTCAGCTAGTCGGGTCGCATTGATATGACCTAGTCTACAATGTCTCAAGAAGGATTCGTTCATTTCTGAACTCTTCCTCTCGTGTGTGTTCTGTATACTAAGAACTGTAGTTTGATTTAGAACGTCAATGATTTTAGATAACGTGCCTGAACCGGTCAACTCTTGATATAGGAAATGTTCAAAACATTATCCAACAATACAAAATTATTTCCTTTCTTTACTAATAAAGAGACTGATATGATGTTGTACATCAGGATCGGTATCTAATAACATTCGTTCAGAATCAATGTATTCTTGTAATACAGGGTGACAGTGACCAACAGACTTGGCTGTAACACTTGCACCGTTTTCTGTCTCATGAAACTTATCACCCATTCTCAGTTCTCTACTTTTCTGTAGCCTATGTAACAGATTACATATGCGGGATCCTGATCCGGTATCTCATACCTAGGACGTAAAGGATACTGAGAAATAGTTCTTTGTAAAGAACACACCCGAAGATGATGCATCAACATGCACTTTTTTCGTTTGGGCGGCACGGAAAATCTGGTATTCCCCAATTTCCTGCTCTGTCTTTATAACAATTATAAGTTAGAGCGGGACCAATGTTCCCCAGCTCAGTAGAACAAGCGGGTTCGGTCAATACATCCGTATTATTATCTTGATTAAGGCGTGATATGGTCGCTACCTGGAGAGAGAGAGAAAAGAAAACACTCAGCGTATGCTCTTGCAAGATTAGATTGGTTATCTAATATATCTAATCAGGATGTCTCCCACAGTTTTAGTCAAATCTTCCTTCAAACCCTAAAAGGAAAGACTAGCCGGGATTAATTACACGCTACAAGTTCGCCAATCTTTCAGCCAGGACAGTATCGGTACTTTGAGGGAGGTCCTCCGTGCTTTCGCACGAACATAATTAAAGTAAACCTCGTTTTCCCAGGGGCGTAACCCCGTTGACACCTTTCTAGACACCTACTTGATCGGCTAATTGTAATGTATAAAACTCTCTTAGGAGTAACTCTTACTCGCAGCGGGTATCGGGATCCAACTATCTCATAGAAGGTATGCAATCTCATTGCAAATTTCAACACTTGAAATTCCCAATAATATTTTACCCCTAGCGTGCTATGACCTTGACGCATGCCAAACAACCCATAGTCCGCTAGTCAAGTTCAACCCGTACATTTCTTGATTGAATTAAACCCACCCGCACGACCCTTGACGCATGCCAAACAACGCCGTACGAATACCCTAATCCAATCGCATCGTATGCTAACTGATAAGCACTAGTTAGCTACCGTACACTACGCCTTGACGCATGCCAAACTACCGCAGCACGAATACTAAGTAGTACTTATCTGAAATGACGGAGGGCTACGACAGGTTTTTAAGAAAACCCTTTGCGTAATGAACTTGATATCGTTGTAGAATCGAGGGATTTTAAATGGAGTGTTTTTTAGGCTTTTCTAGTTTTGCTAAAGGGGTCACTCCCGGTGAAGGGATCGTCGGCCCTTTCCTCATCGAATAAGGTGCAGGATATTTCATAAATACCACTATGCAAAACAAGAACTATAGAAGCAATCAAAAGACAGACCGAGTTTGTAGCATCTGCTAGTTTCACTAAAGAGGTCACTCCCGGTGAAGGGATCTCGGCTCTTTCCTTATCGAATAAGGTGCTGGATGTTCTACAAGGAACACCGCTATGCAAACCAAGAACTAGAGCTACCAGTTTTTAAACAAGTTTCTACAACATCTTTAGGTTTCTTTTAGTTTCATTAATCTCATTAATGAAGTCCCATTTTATTATGCTTCACAAGCATCTCATTTGAAACGAAATCTGCAATATAACATATATCTCATATATATAATATAAACATTCGTCTCAGGCAATAATATGATCTCATCACAGAACATTGCAGCAGAAGAAACATATATGAAATATTGGATATACTAGGACGTACGTGTTTTAATACGAGCCTGTATAAAACACGGATTCCACGGTCGCGGTGAATAGCCAAACCCACATCCCTAGACCCCTACGAGAGCGGCAAGTAACACTGCCAATTCTAGGGTTAGGAGACCCGGTCTCGACTCCTCGAGATGGTCTCCCGCTGGACCCTAGAACCCGGTTACTTGTGCTCCCCGACTTGGGTCTACCTAATGCGGAAAAGTAAATAATATACAATGGTGACATCATCCTCAGCCCGGAAGCGCCCCAATAAAAGAATATTACATACAAATGAATTTTACATGAATGAAAAAGAAAAAACTCTCATCTCACATAAAACCCCCGGCTATTCAGAACACGACGATCCAATATAACATATCACAGCAACACATAATATCTCATATCATCAACATAAGCAAGTATGCATATCCCGATTGTCGTTGATGTATAGCAACGAAGACGGCGATACACCACATACTATGCTTACGGTCACAGAAAAGAAAGTGTAAAACTACAACAGTTGGAATCCGCAACCTCCTTAGACATCGCATGCCTAACCAAATGAATTCCTTAGACATCGCATGCCTAACAATTATAAACCCCGCATTTTAGTCTCATTATCGAAAACTTCTTTTCAATATCAAGTCGGGCAATTCAACAAGATTCCCGATATCCTGATCGAATGCTCGTCGCAAACTTTAGTAGACGGCCGCACCCCCGGATGTCGTCGACGAAGTGCACTAAGGCGGAATACCGCTGCCGCGAGCACCCAAACGGATGCTTTTGGCGACGGGATTCTCCTACAGTCACTTGGTCGGGGCTATGGGGCATGGCTGTCTATTAAGTTTACCCGGCGAGTATCCGCATACGCTACGTGATTGCGACGGACTTTTGATCACATCAAAATTCAGTGGCAACCGATCATCTGAGACTAAACCGCTAGATTTATAACATTCAAATTAGTTATCTCATAACTACTTGTGGATTCCAAATATTGTATCACATTCCAAATAAATAGACAATGTTAAACTTTCCGATCGAATAATCAAACACCCAAGATTTCCCCAATATATCTCAACACTTGAAATCAGTTTAAGAACACCCATCACATGCCACAGTACCAATGGTCCAGCCGTAGAAGGGTCAAGCCAACGCCTCACATGTGGCACGCCGACTGCCCCAAACCCTAAGGTTTAGAGGCAGTTCAAGACGGTCACATAATCGAGTTAAGGTTTGTTGTCTTCTAGAGGGTCCACCGCGTTACTTGCATGACTTAGAACGTTCTTAAACTCGAGAAAAAATCCAACTTTTGAAAAAAATTCCGACAGGGGAAAAAGTGAGTTATTGATATCTGTTTGAACTTTTTAACAGTTTCTAAAAATTACCCGGACAAACTAAACAAAGTTAAATTATCCGATCGAATCAACGAGTCTCCAATACAACCCAAGAAAACTCAACACTTGAGTAGAATTAAAAAATTCCCAGAAAAAATTGCCAAGAAAGGACCTAAGAATAAATATATGAAATTCCATGGACTAATTCAAAATTTTGGCCGCGGTTCCGCGGTCAAATCAGAGAATTACTGTTCCGTACTTCACAGTAATTCTTAGTTTTTCCTGATTAATTTTCTTAGCATTTTTAATTCATAAAAAATCACGTTTTGACAAATATCGAGAGAGGGGTTCAAATTAAGGTTTCGGTGTTCGATCGGACTTTAAACTTCGTCTAGACTTCGCCTAAAGCTCTAGCTTGGCTCTAATACCACTGTAGGGTTGCTGGCAACACGCACAAGGATCTACGAGACATCAACCATGCCCGATTTAAAATTTAGCCGTGCCAAACAACCCAAAACCGGATCTTTAAACTAGAGTTTATGCGAAAACAAGTATGTTAAACATTTTAACACTAAGTGAGAGGGATTACAACCTTTGTATATCCGGTCCTTCACTTAAATAGCTCCGTGTAGATGTCCCCTTCGCTGCGATCGTGAACTCCGGACTCTAGAGAAGCTCCACAAGAAGAACGAACATGCTTGCTTCGATGACTTCGAGGCCGAAGATGATCTACGTTGGGGAGACACTAACTTAAGCTATTCCTTCACTAGGTCATGAACTTTGTGAAGAGAACACACTCTACTACATGGAAAGTGGTAGCGGATGAATAAGTAGGAGGTGGGCTCACTTTAGAATTGATTTTCTCACACTTTTTCTCAAAGCACCATTAGAGCTTGAAAGCTTTTTCAAGGAGCTTGATGAAGAAGAAGAAGAAGAAAGAATAATATCATCATATGAACTATCTAACCTCAATAATGTAACCATGGGTGAGTTAAGCTATCATGCTTAACTCATGTAGAGAATTGACCAAGGTATATGGTTAAGGGTTGGGTTAACTAAATATCCTAAAGAATGACAAAAGAGTTGACTTTGTCAATGTTTCCACAAGCTTCATGAAAGCTTGAAAACTTTGACAAAGTCTTTCTCTTTTGTTATTCTTAAGATATAAACAAAACCCTAATCTTTACCTTAATCTTGGTATAAGTCTCATACACCCATCTTTGATGTATCATCAAGCATGACACAATCATTTGTACACAAATATATATCACATATACACTTATGCACAATCAAGTGAGAAAATAAATCTTAAGTGAGCTAATACTAGTTAATGTAATGTAATATATCAAATATATAATTATACATTAAATTATTAAATCAACTCTTGATTTAATAACCTGGCTATAACCGACTAATATCATGTGTAACAACTTATCGAATCAACACTTGATCCGATAACCCGGCTATATCGCATACAACCGATCAATGTCACGAATCGTGAGAATAGAATACGGTATCTCATATCGTATTAATCTTGGTCCCGCACATATCACATATGTGCTCCTACTCCGTTTCGCTTGAGCCAGGAAACCCCTGTGTAGGACTCTAAAGACTCGTCAATACGCCGGCAGTAGGTGATGATCATATCAAACACCCACAAGCCGCAAGCAGTCTGCTAAATGTAACGGCCACCCGGGTATTGAGCGATCAGAAGATCAACAAGCAAGCCTGTACATTCTCCTGCGAGTCCAATCAGTAACACTCCCGTACAGTTCTGTCTCTTCGTCTGATATGTCGCATATCTTGCATAGGGGTGGTAAACGTCAGACCCCAGTAGCTCGATAAGTCGTGTCGATATGAGGTCTATAACAGTTCGAGAAACTACTGATAACACTTACCAGTAAATCTCAGCAACCCTGGCCAGGGATTTCCAGTTATATCCAATCGAACACAGCGCAACATCAACTCCCTATACCGGGAGAGACGAAACCCCTCCTATCGCTCATTGCCTCCATGTGATTCGGGACTGTACCCAAAAGCCACCTTTTTGCACGCCCTCTTGGACGTGGTATGATGGAAATCAAAGCACAGTGGGAATCACACAAGACTCTATGACGATCTCGGGTCAACAGACTACTCTGTACCAGTGTCACCGGAGAACTGCCATCTGACGTGAGGTATAATACCATCTGGGAGTTCTCGGCGAGTCCGTCCAGTGTACCCAGTCTCCACTGAGCACCCGTACACCATCCTTGATGTCAAACACCGATGGATATTGGATTATCCATCGCCCATCATATGGGTCAAGATGCGTATACGCAAGTCTACTCTGGTGTATCGATGCCTTGTCTCGATACACCCGCGACTAGGAACAGTTATAGGATGTACTCGCCGACTACCGTGGCCCCACTAGTATGATCTCATCATAGTCCCAGTAGTCGAGTACATATCCTAAGGGCTTTATCAACATGTAATATAGAGACAATCAGAATACATGTTAAGATAAAGTACAACCAGATAGTATACTATCATGTCGAGCAAGAAAGTCCTCCCTATATATGTCCAAGCATCCATTATAATATACATCATATGTACAGTAATGGCCTCTAGAGCATACATATAACTAACAGAACGCCGGTCCCATCAGCGATCCAGACATATTCTGAGGATAGTATAACCTAATCAGGGAGATGGTTGATCTCCAAGGGATCAAGGTAAGGACAGTTGACGCGAAGGATAATACAGCGGATCCACTCACAGAGTCCTTTCCCTAGAGAGACTTTTATGGGGCATTGAGTATGAGATACTACAACAAATGGCCTTAGAGCAAGTGGGAGATTGATAGTTATATGTGTGCCCTAGAGGTCATTATTATACATGTGATGTATATAATAGTGGATGTTTGGACATATATAGGGATGACTTTCTTGCTCGACATGATAGTTGTAGGGTTCCTAGGCACTCTTGTGAAGGTTCATAAGGCATCAAACATGCCCGGATAAAAATTTAGACGTGCCGAACAACCCAAAGACAGGATCTTTGCTAGATTATTAGGGTTAAGCATGCAAGATAACAACTTTTTATCTAAGTGTGAGGGATTGCAACCTTTGTAGTCCGCTCCTTCGCTTCACAAGCTCCGAGTAGAAGTCCCTTAGCCGCGATCCTCGATCTCCCGGACTCAAGAGAGGCTCCACGACTCGAACGATCCATGCTAGCTTGAAGTGTTCCAAATCTCCGATGATCTACGTCGAAGTTTCAATAACTCAAGCTTTCTCACTCTAAAGAGATGAACACACTAATCTCATGGGATAGATGAGATGAGGATGAAGGAGTAGTATTTATGCTTTCTTTTTAATTCACTTTCTCACAATTTATCATCACAAATGGAATTTCTAGTGAGCTCAAAATCAAGAGAGAAGAAGAAGATGATAATGGAAAAGATAATGATAATTCCTTTTGTGATGAATAGAAAAGAAAACTATATGATTGATATATCAACCATGGTCAAGAATGAGTGGCTAAGAGTTTGTAGAGAATAAACTAGAGTTAGGGTTTGGTTAGGTTAAGTTATGAGTCATGCAAAAATATCAACCATAATATCTTAAGCATGACAAAAGAAAAAGCTTCTAGAAAGTGCATGAAGCAACTAACCCTAATCAAACCCTAACCTCATTTAATCATCCTTAAACATGTTTAATAATAAATCATATCATATCACAATAATATATATCACATATATATTATATATTTGCAACAAAAGAAAATAATACAATTAACATATATCGCATATATATCAATGTATCATCCAGTGAGAAAATGAAATAATAAAGCGAGCCAATATTAGATAATGTAATACAATATATCATATATATTATTATACATTAAATCATCGAATCAACACTTGATTCGACGATCCGGCTATATCGAATATTACCGACTAATATATCATGTACCGATTCATCGAACCAACACTTGATCCGATGACCCGGTTCATATCTAAATATCGCGAGAATATAATACGATATCTCATATCGCATTATTCTCGGTCATGCACAAATCACATATGTGCCTCTACTCCATTTCGCCTGAGCCAAGAAACCTCTGTGTAGGACTCTAAAGAATCGTCAATACGCCGGTAGCAGGTGATGATCATATCAAACACCCACAAGCAGCAAGCGGTCAGCTAAACGTAACAGCCACCCAGGTATTGAGCGATCAGAAGATCAACAAGCTAGCCTGTGCGTTCTCCTGTGAATCCAATCAGTAACACTCCCGTACAGTCCGGTCTGTTCGTCTGATATGTCGCATATCAAGTCTAGGGGTGGTAAACGTCAGACCCCAGAAAACGATAAGTCGTGTCGATGTGTGGCTCATAACGGGTCGAGAAACTACTAGTAACACTTACCAGTAAATCTCTATATCATCCCTGGCCAGGGACTTCCAGTTATAGCCAATCGAACACAGCACAACATCAACTCCCTATACCGGGAGAGACGAATCCCCTCCTATCGCTCATTGCCTCCATGTGATTCGGGACTGTACCCAAAAGCCACCGTTTTGCACGCCCTCTTGGACGTGGTAAGGTGGAAATCAAAGCACAGTGGGAATCACACAAGACTCTATGACGATCTCGGGTCTACAGACTACTCTGTACCAGTGTCACCAGAGAACTGCCATCTGACGTGTGGTATATCACCATCTGGGAGTTCTCGGCGAGTCCGTCCAGTGTACCCAGTCTCTACTGAGCACCCGTACACCATCTCTGATGTCAAACACCGATGGATATGGGATCATCCATCGCCCATCATATGGGTCAAGATGCGTATACGCTAGTCTACTCTGGTGTATCGATGCCCTGTCTCGATATACCCTCGACTAGGAACAATTATAGGATGTACTCATAGACTATCATGGCCCCACTAGTATGATCTCATCATAATCCCAGTAGTCGAGTACATATCCTAAGGGCTTTATCAACATGTGAGAGAAAAACAGTAAACCAATACAAGTCAACATGTTAAGATAAAGTGAAACCAAATAGCATACTATCATGACGAGCAAGAAAGTCCTCTCTGTATATATCTAAGCATCCATCATAATATACATCATATGTACAACAATGGCCTCTAGGGCATATACATAACTAACAATCTCCCACTTGCACTAAGGCCAGCTGCTGTAGTATCTCATACCTAGCATCCCGAATAATCTCTCAAGCTGTATCTGGAGAATAGCCTTCGTGAATGGATCCGCAGTGTTGTCCTTCGTATCTACTCTCCTGACCTCGATCTCCCGGCTATCAACTATCTCCCTGATCAGGTGATACCGCCTCAGAATATGTCTGGACTTCTGATGGGATCTGGGTTCCTTGGCCAAAGCCACAGCTCCATTGTTATCGCAATACAGAGGTATTGGATGCTCAATGGATGGAACCACACCAAGTTCACTAATGAACTTCTTTATCCAGACAGCCTATTTGGCAGCATCGTTGGCAGTGATGTATTCAGCCTCCATCGTCGAGTCTGCAACGGTATCCTGTTTGGAACTCTTCCAACATACCGCCCCTCCATTGAGGGTAAAGACAAATCCCGAGTGCGACTTAGAGTCGTCCTTATCACTTTGGAAGCTGGAATCGGTAAAGGACTCCACCTGGAGTTCTCCGTTACCATACACCCTTAGTCCTTCGTAAGTACTTGAGAATGTTCTTCACAGCTGTCCAGTGACTCTCTTCAGGATCTGCTTGATACCGACTCACTACACTTAGTGAGTATGCTACATCGGGTCTGGTACATGGCATCGCATACATGATAGAGCCTACTGCCGAAGCATAGGGTATCCCTTGCATGCGAGCTCTCTCCAAATCAGTCTTGGGAGACATCTCTTTGGAGAGAGTGAGTCCAGAGATCGTGGGCTGATTCCCACGCTTGGATTCTTCCATACTAAACCTCTTTAGTATGGTGTCAATGTACCTGGATTGGGACAATCCCAATATCCGTTTAGATCTATCTCTATAGATCATGATTCCCAATATGCAGGAGGCATCACCTAGATCTTTCATTGAGAATCTCTGTGATAAGAAGAGCTTGACTGATTGCAGCATAGGAATATCATTTCCTATCAAGAGTATGTCATCCACGTACAATACGAGGAAAACAACCTTACCCTCTGCTACCTTCTTATAGATACAAGGTTCATCTATATTTTTGATGAAGTCAAACTCTTTGACTACAACATCAAAACAGATGTTCCTACTCCGCGATACTTGCTTTAACCCATAAATGGATTTAAGCAGTTTGCACACCTATCCGCTGCTCCCACTATCTGTAAAGCCCTCTGGCTGAGTCATGTACACGCACTCTTCTAAATCACTGTTTAGAAAGGCGGTCTTAACATCCATTTGCCAGATTTCGTAGTCATGGTATGCAGCAATGGCAAGTAAGATCCGGATGGACTTAAGCATAGCCACTGGAGAAAAGGTTTCGTCATAATCCACACCTGGTCGTTGACGAAAACCTTTTGCTACAAGTCTAGCTTTGAAAGTCTCAACTTTTCCATCTACACCAAATTTCTTTTTAAAAATCCACTTGCTCCCAATGGGTTTTACCCCTTCAGGAGCATTTTCCAAAATCCATACTTTATTGGTGTACATGGATTCCATCTCAGATCGCATTGCATCCAGCCATTTCACAGAGTCACCACTCGTGATGGCCTGCTCGAAACTAGTCGGTTCATCATCATCCATGATGCAGTCCTCGCTTCCACCATCAATGAGAAAACCGTAGTATCTCTCAGGTGGACGAGAAACCCTACTAGATCGGCGGAGAGGATGGGGTTCGTCTGGTACTACTGAATCCTCTGGTTCCAATAAATCATCAGTTGTAGTTTGTGGTGCTGGAACCTCTTCCAGCTCTACCTCTTCGCCACTAATTTCTTTTGCGAGAAATTCCTTTTCCAAAAAGGTGGCATATTGAGAAATAAACACTTTTTGTTCCTCACCGTGGTAGAAGATATATCCATAAGAATCTTTTGGATATCCTACAAACTTACATATACCTGATCTTGCCTCGAGTTTGTCCGGATTTTGCTTTTTAACATAGGCCGGACAACCCCATATCTTAACTCGTTTAAGAGATGGTCTCTTCCCATTCCATATCTCATATGGAGTGGTAGGCACCGATTTAGTTGGAACTCTATTCAATAGATATGTGGCTGTCTCCAGCGCATAACCCCAAAAGGAGATAGGTAACTCAGCAGTGCTCATCATAGAGCGCACCATATCTAATAGGGTACGATTCCTCCGCTCCGATACACCGTTGTGCTGTGGTGTATAAGGAGGAGTAAGCTGAGAGAGAATCCCATTCTCTTTTAGATAATCCCGAAACTCATTACTTAAGTATTCACCTCCTCGATCAGATCGAAGAATCTTAATACTTTTGCCCGTTTGATTCTCTACTTCGTGCTTATATTCTCTGAATTTCTCAAAAGCTTCAGACTTGTGTTTCATCAGGAACACATGTCCGAATCTAGAGAGATCGTCAATGAATGTAATGAAGTAGGAAGAACCGTTCCTGGCATGTGTAGACATGGGACCGCATACATCACTATGTATTAGTCCTAAGAGTTCAGTAACTCTTTCTCCGTGTCCACTAAACGGAGCTTTGGTCATTTTTCCTTTGAGACATGAATGGCAAGTATCATAAGATGATAATTCGAACGGATTCAAATAACCATCCTTATGTAACTTAGCCAGTCGTGTCGCATTGATATGACCAAGTCTACAATGCCACAAGTAGGATTCGTTCATTTCTGAACTTTTCCTCTTGTGTGTGTTTTGTATATTCAGGACTCTATTCTGATTTAGAATGAATATGCCATTATGTAACGAGCCTGATGCAATCAACTTTTGATCTAGGAATATGTTCATAACATTATCCTTTACTACAAAATTATATCCTTCTTTACTTAATAAAGAAACCGATATAATATTGCACATCATGTTCGGTATATAATAGCACTCATTTAGAATCAGTGAATTACGACTTGGTAATACAAGGTGATATTCGCCAACTGCTTTGGCTACAATACTTGCACCGTTCCCTACTTGAACGGAATGATCACCTTTTCCCAGTTCTCTACCTTTACGTAGCCCATGTAACAATTTACATATATGGGATCCTGATCCGGTATCTAATACCCAGGACGTAGGGTGAACTGAAAAACAGTTCTCAATAACTAACACACCTGAAGAAGATGCATCAACATGCATGTTCTTTTGGGCGACTTGAGAATCCAGATATTCTCCTGTTTCCTATTCAGTCTTATAACTCTTATAAGAAAGAATGGGTCCAACGTTCCCTTGCTCAGTACAATAATCAGGTTTAGTCAATACATCCATATTATTATCTTGATTATGGCCTGACATGGTCGCTACCTGGAGAGAGAGAGAAGAAAACACTTTAGCGTATGCTCTTGTAAGATTAGATTGGTTATTATCTTATCTAATCAGGATGTCTCCCACTGTTTTTATCAAATCTACCTTCAACCCTAAAAGGTAAGATTAGCCGGGATTAATTACACCCTACAATTTCGTCAATCTTTCAGCCAGATCAGTGTCGGTACTTTGAGGGAGGTTCCCCGTGCTTTCGCACGGACCTAATTAAAGTAAACCTCGTTTTCCCAGAGGCGTAACCCCGTTAACACTTTTCTAGACACCTACTTGAATGACTAATTGTCCTGTGTAAAACTCTCCCAGGAGTAACACTTACTCGCAGTGGGTATCGGGATCCAACTATCTTATAGGAGGTATGCAATCTCATTGCAAATTTCAACACTTGAAATTCCCGATAATATTTTTACCCCTAGTGTCTTATGACCTTAACTATGGTCAACAAATCAAATCATAAGCACTAGTCAAGTTCTACCCGTCATTTCTTGATTAATTTAGACCCACCCACATGACCCTTAACTATGGTCAACAAAGTCATATGACTGTCCTAATTAATCATATCTTATGTTATATAGGAAAACATCACTTAGCTACCGTACACTGCGCCTTAACTATGGTCAACAAACACAGCACGAATACTAAGTACTCTATTTTCCTAAAATGACGGAGGGTTACGCAGGTTTCTCAGAAAACCCCGAGCGTAATGAACTTGATATCGTCGTAGAATCGAGTGATTTTTGAAAAGGAGTGTTTTTGAGGCTTTTCTTAGTTTTGCTAAAGGGGTCACTCCCGGTGAAGGGATCGTCGGCCCTTTCCTCATCGAATAAGGTGCAGGATATATCATATATACCGCTGTGCAAAGCAAAACTTTAAAAGCAATCAAAAGACAGACCGAGTTTTGTAGCATTTGCCAGTTTCGCTAAAGAGGTCACTCCCGGTGAAGGGATCGTCGGCTCTTTCCCCATCGAATAAGGTGCAGGATATATCATATATATCACTGTGCAAAGCAAAACTGTAGCTACCCTTTTTATAAAGTTTTTGATTCTACAACATCTTTAGGTTTCTTTTCTTTTTATTAATCTCATTAATAAAAATCCCATCAGCTTATGCTTCCTAAGCATCACAGAAGAAACGAAAGCAGTAATATTTATATATCAGCATATATATATATATAGTATAAGCATTCGTCTCAGGCAGTAATATGATCTCATCACAGAACATTGCAGCAGAAGAACATATATGAAATATTGGATATACTAGGACGTCCGTGTTTTCAATACGAGCCTGTATAAAACACGGATTCCACGGTCGCGACGAATAGCCAAACCCACATCCCAAGACCCCTACGAGAGCGGCAAGTAACACTGCCAATTCTAGGGTTAGGAGACCCTGTCTCGACTCCTCGAGATAGCCTCCCACTGGACCTTAGAACCCGGTTACTTGTGCTCCCCTCCTTGGGTCTACCTAATGCGGAAAAGTAAATAATATACACCGGTGACATCAACCTCAACCTGGAAGTGCCCCAAAAAAAAGAATATTACATTACAAATGAATTTTACATGAATGAAAATAAAAACCCTCATCTCACATAAAACCCCCGGCTATTCAGAACGCGACGATCCAATATAACATATCACAGCAACACATAATATCACATATCATCAACGTAAGTAAATATGCGCATCCCAATTGTCGTTGACATATAGCAACGAAACCGGCGATATCACATATTACACTTACGGTCACAGAAAAGAAAGTGTAAAACTACAATATTTGGAATTCACAATCACTTTAGACATCATAAATCCGAAATATCACATACTCCGCATTTCATGCCTAACTCTATGAATTCCACATATTGTATCACATTCCAGATAAATAGACAGTATTAAACTTTTCGAACAGATAATCAAACACCCAAAATTTCCTAAAGTGCTCAACACTTGAGCGGAGTTCAAATAGTCCCAGAATATGTCACAGTACCGGTGATCCAGCCGTAGAAGGGTCAAGCCAACGCCTCACATGTGGCACGCCGTACTGCCCCAAACCCGAAGGTTCAAAAGGCAGCTCAAGATGGTCACATAATCGAGTTAAGGTTTGTTGTCTTCTAGAGGGTCCACCGCTTAACTTGTACAATTTTTCCGAAAGATTTAAACCCTATAAAAATTCAACACTTGAAAGTTTTACGTGCCGGGAAAAAGTGAGTTAATGATATCCGTTCGAACTTTTTAACAATTTCTAAATATCTGGAAAAACAACGAATTTAAATTTTCCGATCGAATCTACGATAACAAAATAAACCCCAGATTAAACAACACTTGAATCATTTTAAAAAATACCCAGAAGCATCAACAAGCACCTACGGTTATTACCATGAAAACTACGTGTCACAATTCCACAATTCCGCCGCGGAACCACCGCGGGAAGCAGGTTCCCGCCGCGGTTCTGCCGCGGTTTGGTGGATTTGTGGGCCCGTGTTTCATGGTAATTCTTAGAATTCCCTGTTGATTTTTTTACGTATTTTTAATTCAGAAAAATCCCAGATTTTGAAAAATTTCCAGAGAGGGGGTAAATTTTGTCGGTTCGGGTTCGATCGGAGTTTTAACTTCGTAAACATGTCGCATAATGCTCTAGCTAGGCTCTGATACCACTGTAGGGTTCCTAGGCACTCTTGTGAAGGTTCATAAGGCATCAAACATGCCCGGATAAAAATTTAGACGTGCCGAACAACCCAAAGACAGGATCTTTGCTAGATTATTAGGGTTAAGCATGCAAGATAACAACTTTTTATCTAAGTGTGAGGGATTACAACCTTTGTAGTTCGCTCCTTCGCTTCACAAGCTCCGAGTAGAAGTCCCTTAGCCGCGATCCTCGATCTCCCGGACTCAAGAGAGGCTCCACGACTCGAACGATCCATGCTAGCTTGAAGTGTTCCAAATCTCCGATGATCTACGTCGAAGTTTCAATAACTCAAGCTTTCTCACTCTAAAGAGATGAACACACTAATCTCATGGGCTAGATGAGATGAGGATGAAGGAGTAGTATTTATGCTTTCTTTTTAATTCACTTTCTCACAATTTATCATCACAAATGGAATTTCTAGTGAGCTCAAAATCAAGAGAGAAGAAGAAGATGATAATGGAAAAGATAATGATAATTCCTTTTGTGATGAATAGAAAAGAAAACTATATGATTGATATATCAACCATGGTCAAGGATGAGTGGCTAAGAGTTTGTAGAGAATAAACTAGAGTTAGGGTTTGGTTAGGTTAAGTTATGAGTCATGCAAAAATATCAACCATAATATCTTAAGCATGACAAAAGAAAAAGCTTCTAGAAAGTGCATGAAGCAACTAACCCTAATCAAACCCTAACCTCATTTAATCATCCTTAAACATGTTTAATAATAAATCATATCATGTCACAATAATATATATCACATATATATTATATATTTGCAACAAAAGAAAATAATACAATTAACATATATCGCATATATATCAATGTATCATCCAGTGAGAAAATGAAATAATAAAGCGAGCCAATATTAGATAATGTAATATAATATATCATATATATTATTATACATTAAATCATCGAATCAACACTTGATTCGACGATCCGGCTATATCGAATATTACCGACTAATATATCATGTACCGATTCATCGAACCAACACTTGATCCGATGACCCGGTTCATATCTAAATATTGCGAGAATATAATACGGTATCTCATATCGCATTATTCTCGGTCATGCACAAATCACATATGTGCCTCTACTCCGTTTCGCCTGAGCCAAGAAACCTCTGTGTAGGACTCTAAAGAATCGTCAATACGCCGGTAGCAGGTGATGATCATATCAAACACCCACAAGCTGCAAGCGGTCAGCTAAACGTAACAGCCACCCAGGTATTGAGCGATCAGAAGATCAACAAGCTAGCCTGTGCGTTCTCCTGTGAATCCAATCAGTAACACTCCCGTACAGTCCGGTCTGTTCGTCTGATATGTCGCATATCAAGTCTAGGGGTGGTAAACGTCAGACCCCAGTAACCGATAAGTCGTGTCGATGTGTGGCTCATAACGGGTCGAGAAACTACTAGTAACACTTACCAGTAAATCTCTATATCAGCCCTGGCCAGGGACTTCCAATTATAGCCAATCGAACACAGCACAACATCAACTCCCTATACCGGGAGAGACGAATCCCCTCCTATCGCTCATTGCCTCCATGTGATTCGGGACTGTACCCAAAAGCCACCGTTTTGCACGCTCTCTTGGACGTGGTAAGGTGGAAATCAAAGCACAGTGGGAATCACACAAGACTCTATGACGATCTCGGGTCTACAGACTACCCTGTACCAATGTCACCAGAGAACTGCCATCTGACGTGTGGTATATCACCATCTGGGAGTTCTCGGCGAGTCCGTCCAGTGTACCCAATCTCCACTGAGCACTCGTACACCATCTCTGATGTCAAACACCGATGGATATGGGATCATCCATCGCCCATCATATGGGTCAAGATGCGTATACGCTAGTCTACTTTGGTGTATCGATGCCCTGTCTCGATATACCCTCGACTAGGAACAATTATAGGATGTACTCATAGACTATCATGGCCCCACTAGTATGATCTCATCATAATCCCAGTAGTCGAGTACAGATCCTAAGGGCTTTATCAACATGTGAGAGAAAAACAGTAAACCAATACAAGTCAACATGTTAAGATAAAGTGAAACCAAATAGCATACTATCATGACGAGCAAGAAAGTCCTCTTTGTATATATCTAAGCATCCATCATAATATACATCATATGTACAACAATGGCCTCTAGGGCATATACATAACTAACAATAGTATGCTATCTGGTTGCTTTTTATCCTAACATCTACACTTATTGTCTCTCTATTACATGTTGATAAAGCCCTTAGGATGAGTACTTGACTACCGGGATTATGATGCAAATCATACTAGTAAGGCAGAGGTAGTCAGTAAGTATATTCTTAAATTGTTCCTAGTCGTGGGAGTATCGAGACGGGGCATCGATATTCCAGAGTAGACTAGCATATACGCTTCTCGACCCATATGATGGGCGATGGATGATCCCATATCCATTGGTGTTTGACATCAGAGATGGTATATTGGGGATCAGTGGAGACTGGGTACACTGAACGGATTCGCCGAGAACTCCTAGATGGTATTATACTTATCGTCAGATAGCAGTTCTCTGGTGACACTGGTACAAGTTAGTCTGTCGACCCGAGATCAACATAGAGTCTTGTGTGATTCCTACCGTGGTTTGATTTCCACCTTACCACATTCAAGAGATCGTGCAAAATGGTGGTTTTTGGGTACAGTCCTAAGTTACATGAGGCAATGAGCGATAGGAGGGGATTTCATCTCTTCCGGTATTGGGGGTTGATGTTGCGTTATGCTTGATTAACAGGAAATCCCTGGCCAGGGTTGCTGAGATCTACTGGTAAGTGTTATCAGTCGTTTCTCGAACAGTTATGAGCCTCACATCGACAAGACATATCAGATTATTGGAGTCTGACGTTATACCACCCCCAGGCTGTGATATGCGACATATCAGACGAAGAGACCGGACTGTACGGTAGTGTTACTGATTGGACTCGCAGGAGTATGAGCAGGCTTGCTTGTTGATCTTCTGATTGCTCAATACCCGGGTGGCCGTTACGTTTAGCAGACCGCTTGTGGCTTGTGTGTAGGGTTCCTAGGCACACTCAAGAGGTTCCACAAGGCATCAACCATGCCAAACAAAAATTTTCCGGTGCCGAGAAACCCTAATATAGATCGTTAACTAGAAGTTAAGGCGAAAAGCAAGCAAGTAAACAGCTTTATTGCTAAGTGAAAAGGGACTACAACCTTTGTAGATCCGCTCCACCATTTCTTTAGCTCCGTGTTGACGTCCCTCCGCTGCGATCATCGGATCCTGGGCTCTAGTGATGGTTTCGTCGGAGAAATGATCGGGCTAGGTCATTGACTTCGAGGCCGAAGATGATCTACGTCGGGGAGACTCAAACTCAAGCTATTCCTTCACTTGGTGAAAAACTTTGTGAAGAGAACACACTCTACTACATGGCAAGTGGTAGAGGATGAAGAAATAGGAAGTGGGTTCACTTTGGATTTGGATTTCTCACTTGGAATCATCACTTGGAAAAATCTAGCAATGGTTTCTTCTCTTCATGAAGAAGATGAAGAAGAAGAAAGAAAAAGAATTATCAATTATTTTCCAAAAGGAAAATCAAGTGATGGTTATCATAATGCAACCATGGGTGAGTTTAACTAGTGTAGAGACTAAACTAGGGTTTAGGTGAATGGTTAGGTTTAGGAAAGAAACAAAATGGTCAAAACTTCATGAAGCTTCAAGTAAAATACAAAAGAAGCCACCATTTTATTTCTTGCCAAAATGAATAAATAAATAAATGAATAAATAAATAAAAACCCTAACCATTTACCTAAACATGGTTCAAATCAAACATACACCCAAGTTTGCATGTATCATCAAACATGATACAAACTAGTGCACAAAACTATATCATATATACAATGTGCACATCAAGTGAGAAAATCCATCTTAAGTGAACAAATACTAGTTAATGTACAGTAATATATCAAATATATAATTATACATTAAATTATTAAATCAACACTTGATTTAATGATCCGGTCATACTGCATATAACCGACTAATATCAAGTGTATCAATGTATCGAATCAACACTTGATTCGGTAACCCGGCTATATCACATATAACCGACCGATGATACAAATCGCGAGAATGGAATACAGTATCACATACTGGTATTATTCTCGGTCCCGCACATATCTCATATGCGCTCCTATTTCGTTTCGCTTGAGCCAGGAAACCCCTGTGTAGGACTCTAAAGACTCGTCAATACGCCGGCAGTAGGTGATGATCATATCAAACACCCATAAGCCGCAAGCGGTCTGCTAAACATAACGGCCACCCAGGTATTGAGCGATCAGAAGATCAACGAGCAAGCCCGCTCACACTCCTGTGATTCCAACGAATAACACTACCGTACAGTCCGGTCTGTTCATCTGATATGTCGCATATCTTGTCTAGGGGTGGTAAACGTCAGACCCCAATAACTCGATAAGTCGTGTCGATATGAGGCTCATAACGGGTCGAGAAACTACTGGTAACACTTACCAGTAAATACCTAAAGCATCCTTGGCCAAGGACTTCCTGTTATAGCCAATCGAGCACTGCGCAACATCAACTCCCTATACCGGGAGAGACGAAACCCCTCCTATCGCTCATTGCCTCCATGTGATTCGGGACTGTACCCAAAAGCCACCTTTTTGCACGCTCTCTTGGACGTGGTATGATGGAAATCAAAGCACAGTGGGAATCACACAAGACTCTATGACGATCTCGGGTCTACAGACTAACCTGTACCAGTGTCACCAGAGAACTGCCATCTGACATAAGGTATAATACCATCTGGAAGTTCTCGGAGAGTCCGTCCAGTGTACCCAGTCTCCACTGAGCACTCGTATATCATCTCTGATGTCAAACACCAATGGATATGGGATCATCCATCGCCCATCTGTATGGGTCGAGAAGCTACACGCTAGTCTACTCTGGTATATCGATGCCCCGTCTCGATACACCCACGACTAGGGATTTTGAAGGATGTACTTATGGACTACCACGTCCCCACTAGTATGATCCGCATCATAGTCCAGGTAGTCAAGTACACATCCTAAGGGCTTTACCAACATGTAACAGAGAGACAATCAGTGTACACGTTAAGGTAAAGAGTAATCAGATAGCATACTATCATATCGAGCAAGAAAGTCATCCCTATATATGTCCAAGCATCCACTACAATATATATCCTATGTATAGTAATGGCCTCTAGGGCATACATATAACTAACATTGTGGGTGACTGATATGATCACCACCTACTTCCGGCGTATTAACGAGTCTTTAGAGTCCTATACAGAGGTTTCCTGGCTCAAGAGAAACGAAGTAGGAGCACATATGTGATATGTGCGGGACCGTGATTAATGAGCGTATGTGATACCGCATTCTATTCTCGCGATATGTGATATCGGTCTCTTATATGTGATATAGCCAGGTTATCGGATCAAGTGTTGATTCGATAAATTGATACATTTGATATTAGTCGGTTGTATGTGATATAGCCGGATTATTAAATCAAGTGTTGATTTAATAATTTAATGTTGATTTACATTAACTAATATTTGCTCACTTAAACATTCCTTTTACTCACTTTGTGCTTTAGTATATATGTGATATATATTAATGTACATTTTTTGTGTCATGCTAGATGATACATGCTTCATGGGTGTGTGAGACTTACACCATGCTTATGATAATCTAAGGTTTCTATTTATTTAAGAAATTCATAATTGGTTGGAATTTTGTCATGGCTAGAAGCTTGGAGAAGCTTGTTGAGCCTATTGATTTAGTCCACAAGTTTTGTTTTACTTAAGATATTTATTAACCTAACCATTATTCTTACCCATGGTTTAGTCTCTACATGAGTTAGTGTATGACACAAACTCACCCATGGTTGCTATTCTCACCTCATGAGTTTCATTCTCATCTCCACTTCATCTTCTTCTTCCTCAAGAGAAAGCTTTCTAGCTTTTCTCAAGGTGATGAAATATTGTGAGAAAAATAAATCTAAAGTGAGCAAAATTCCTACTTCATCATCCTCTACTATACTGGCCATTTAGTTTAGGGTGTTTGCTTCACTAATTCCATATTAGTGAAGAGGTAGCTTGAGTTGGTGTCTCCTCGACGTAGATCATCTTCGGCCTTGAAGACTTCAAGCAAGCTTATTCTGTTTATCTTGTGGAGCCTTTCTAGTGTCCGGGAGTTCACTACTTGGAGCGAAGGGACTACTACACAAAACTATTGAAGTGAAGGACTGGTCTACAAAGGTAGTATTCCTTGTTCACTTAGATGTAAAGATGTTTATATGATATATTGTTTAATTCTCTAATTTCTAGGGTTAGGGTTGTTTAGCATGGCAGTTTTTTGAAAATGACATGGACGATGCCTCCCAAAACCTTGTTGTCATGCTAGGTAACCCTACAACACCTACCTATCTGCACTTGCGAAATTAGAAGCACTCCAAAGGCGAGCTAAAAATACTTGCGAGCTAAAAGTACTTTATTTATATTCAAGATTGTGTACAAGGTACTATGGCTCCCCAGCCTTATAAAATGTCTGGAGGCTTACAAAATTTGGTAACCAAGGTAGGGGTAGCTCAAACTGCCTTCTCGGCCGCCGCTTCCCTTTGATCGGCACTTTCGTCTGGGGCTACGATCGCAACCTCTAGTTCGGCGCTTACGCCCGCTGCCTCGCCTCCCCCAGCCGGCTCGGCACCGCCCCCTGTGGTGCTTCTTTGGCTACGGAATACATAGCATGAAGCTCCTGATCATCGAACCCGAGCATGGCTTCCTTAACTGCATCGAGGGCATTGTTCCACCCAATGGCCGCGGATTCGGCGAGGTCGAGGTAGAACTGGTCGATAGTCTTATACTCTTCCACGACATTTCCACTCTGCCCTCCGCAAGCTTCGTCGCTTCGCAAGACGCCTGAGCATCCCGCTTGAACGAGTCCTTCTGCCTCTTCATGGTGTCGAAGAGCCCGTTGACCTCCCCTATCGGGGCCTAGATAACCCGGTTAGATTCGGTCAGGAGCCGATGGGACTCCTTCAATTTAGCGACCGTCAGGCCCTCCGCGACCAACCTCGAGTCGAGGAAGGCAGCCTTCTCTTCTTCCTGTTGTAGCCGGGCGAGGAGCTCTTCTTCTCGCGAGGAATATTCGCCCGCCTCTTCATCGCCGGGGCCACCTCCTCGGACTCCATTACAGTAAGGAGGGCGCAATGCTGGAGGACCTAGGGAAAACGGGAGCCGTGTTAAGAGCTACAACAGAGTAAAAAAGCAACAAAAAAACATACGGAGAAATTCTTGGAGAGTTACCGACCTGAACAGCCTCCTGAGCTATCGCCGCCACTTGGACCTTCATGGTTCCTCGGGGGATCTTGGTCCCCGCTGCCTTCTCCATGTCCGCCAGTAAACTTTCGGGCACAGAGAGCCCCGAGGACACCTCGATGTAGAAGTCTCCATCCTGCACCTGAATCCCAGCCTGAGGGGTCGAGAAACCACCCTCTTCTTCCTCTTGAGTAGGGATTCGGCAAGGGGCGGCGCTTCCGTCCTAGCCTGGGGTGGCCGGATCTCATGCGTGCTTCTGCCCTCCCTAGTGGCGTTCCTCCGGAACAGGGGGTGCTGCAGAAGCCTTGGCTGAAGGTGCTTGCCGGGGAGCAGCGCCGGTAGCAGACCGAGACGAGCTTCCGCCACCTCCTTTCCTCCCGTGGCCCTTGGCGGCCATAGAAGCCATAATCTTCGAGCGATCCATCGGCTCTGCAAGATACACATAAGAAAAAGATCATCGACAAAAAACAACAACTAAACTTGGATAAGTCTAAATAGATCGGCACAAGCCCTAACTTACCTACAAAGCGTGCGGGACCGAGTCCCACCGAGCTCAAAACCTGCTCGGAAAGCAGGGTATCGGCTCACTGGATCGGTTCCCATTGAGATACCACTCTTGCCTCGGGGCATTTGGCTGCCTAACCCTAGGACAGTCGACCCTATGCCACTTGATGGGCACAGGCCAATCCTCACCCTCCGGTGGCCCGATGAAGACAAACATCTCCTTCCATTCATGGATGGAAGAAGGGACAACCACTACACCTGACCCAGCCGTCCTACCCTTATGTTTTTTGAATGAAAGGTACACCCAGCTCAGTTCGTCCTTGCAGGTATCGTGGTGATTTTTATAGCAAAGAAAAGAAAGGAGTAAGCTCAAATCAAAGGGGATCCGATCAATCTTCAACCGGAACAGAAACCCGAGGAGGATTCTCCACGAATTCGGCGCTAGCTGTATTAGTTATATGTATGCCCTACAGGCCATTATTATACATGTGATGTATATTATAGTGGATGCTTGGACATATATAGTGAGGACTTTCTTGCTCGACATGATAGTATGCTATCTGGTTGCTCTTTTTCTTAACATGTACACTTATTGTCTCTCTATTACATGTTGATAAAGCCCTTAGAATGAGTACTTGACTACCAGGATTATGATGCAGATCATACTAGTGGTGTAGAGGTAGTTGGTAAGTACATCCTTCAAATGTTCCTAGTCGTGGGAGTATCGAGACGGCGCATCGATATTCCAGAGTAGACTAGCGTATACGCTTCTTGACCCATATGATGGGCGATCCACATCCATTGGTGTTTGACATCAGAGAAGGTATACGGGTGCTCAGTGGAGACTAGGTACACTGAAAGGACTCGCCAAGAACTCCTACATGATATTATACCTATCGTCAGATAGCAGTTCTCTGGTGACACCGGTACAGGTTAGTCTGTCGACCCGAGATCGTCAGAGAGTCATGTGTGATTCCCACTATGCTTTGATTTCCACCTTCCCACGTTCAAGAAATCATGCAAGACGGTGGTTTTTGGGTACATTCCCGAGTCACATGGAGGCAATGAGCAATAGGAGGGAATTTCGTCTCTCCCGATATTGTGGGTTGATGTTGCGCTATGCTCGATTGGCCATAATAGGAAATCCCTGGCCAGGGTTGCTGAGATTTACTGGTAAGTGTTATCAGTAGTTTCTCGAACTGTTATGGGCCTCACATCAGCATGACTTATCAGGATATTAGGGTATGACGTTTACCACCCCAAGGCTGTGATATGCGACATATCAGACGAAGAGACCGGACAGTACGGTAGTGTTACTTATTAGATTCGCAGGAGTATGAGCAGGCTTGCTTGTTGATCTTCTGATTGCTCAATACCCGGGTAGACGTTACGTCCAGCTAGTACCACTGATGGCTTGTGAGTAACTGATATAATCATCACTTACTGCCGGCGTATTGACGAGTCTTTAGAGTCATACACAGAGGTTTCCCGGCTCAGGCGAAACGAAGTAGGAGCACATATGTGATATGTGCGGGACCAAGATTATTACGTGCATGTGATGAGTAGTAAAAATTATTAGATTTTCTTCTAGGTATGTATGTTTTTTATATGTATACATAGGGAAAGTCGTGTGCAATGAAAAATGCAAGCACAGTTTGGGGAGGGGTTGTATTCTATTCTCGCGATATGTAATATTGATCGGTTATATATGATATAGCCGGGTTATCGAATCAAGTGTTGATTCGATAAGTTTAGATATATGATATTAATCGGTTATATGTGATATAGCTGTATTATTAAATCAAGTGTTGATTTAATAATTTAATGTATAATTATATATTTGATATATTAATTTACATTAACTAATATTAGCTCACGTCAGCGTTTCTTTTTCTCACTTGTATGTACACTTAATATATATGTGATATATGTTATTGTGTCATGCTTGTTGCTACATGCAACATGGGTGTATGAGACTCACACCATGCTTATCATAATGTAAGGTTTTATTTATTTAGAGTAAATAAAATTAGTTGGAAATTAGTCACATGGTTAAGCTTAGTGGAAGCTTGTAGAACCATTGACTTAGTCCACTAAGTTTGTTTTACATGAGATATTTATTAACCTAACCATTATGATTAGCCATGGTTTAGTCTCTATATGAGTTAGTATATGATATTAACTCACCCATGGTTGCCATTCTACACTTGCCCTTTTCCATGGTTGCTTTTCTTCATCTCCTTCCTCAAGCTTTCTAGCTTTTTGGGAGCTGAAGAAAATTAGTGAGAACAATTATTCTAAAGCGAGCAAAATTCCTACTTCATCAACCTACACTAGATTATCCATTTAGTTTAGGTTGTTTGCTTCACAATTAGTGAAGAGGTAGCTTGAGTTAGTGTCTCCTCGACGTAGATCAACTTCTTCCTCGAAGACTTCAAGCAAGCTTGTTCCTTTCATCTTGTGGAGCCTTTCTAGAGTCCGGGAGTTCACTACTTGGAGCGAAGGGACAACTACATGGAGCTATTGAAGTGAAGGACCGGTCTATAAAGGTTGTATTCCTTGTTCACTTAGATGTAAATATGTTTACATGCTTGTTTCGTCTAATTCTCTAGTTAAGATTCTAGGTTAGGGTTCTTTAGCGCGCCAAATTTTTGAAAAAGGCATGGTCGATGCCTCCTGAAACCCAGTGGCGGTGCCGCTGAACCTTACAGTGGTATCAAAGCCATGCTAGAGAATTAGACGATGTTTGTAGAATTACGAAATTGAAACAACTCCGAAACACTCGAAACAAAAACCTAGTTTCTGTCGAAATTTTCAGAGTGTCTAAAATTTTTTTAAGCAGTTATAAAATGTTGCTTATGATGTAACATGAACACCAGAAGAAAACGAGCTATTTTCGCTGGATTTGACCCATCGAAAATAGTAATAAAACCGGCCGGGCCGGTCTGGGCTTTGAATTTAGGGTTCGTTTTGGTTTGGTGCTTCAGGCTCTGGGTTTTGGTGTTTCAGGTGTTTCTTGTTTTTACAGAGATTGCATGTGATGTTATCTTTGTGTAAAGGAAATTCAGAGTATTCATAGTCGTAATTCTAACATCGTTTCGGGTTATCTTGACGACGTTAAAAAGTTCGAACGAATATCAATAACCGATTTTCTCCCATGCTGGAAATTTTCCACGAGTTAGATTTTTCTAAGTTTAAAATCTTTAGAAAATCATGCAGGTGATTCTATGGACCCTCTAGAAGAACGAAACCTAACTCGATTCTGTGACCGTCGGAACCTTCACCAAACCCTAGGGTTTGCGGTAGTTCCACGGCGCCATAGGTGAGGCAAGGGTTGACCCTTCTACGGTTGGTCTGTAGGTGCTGTGGCATGTTCTGGGTGATTTTTAAACTCCGCTCAAGTCTTGAGCTCTCTGGGAATTGTGGGTGTTTGTTGATTTGATCGAAATGTTTAACATCGTCTAACTATCTATGATTATGATACAATACTTGGAATCCACAATATTTAGTTTTGTGAAAACTAATTTGAATTTTATAAATCTACCAATTCAGTCTCATTTGATCAGTTGCCACGCAATTTCGATGTTGATCAAAAGTTCGTCGCAATTACGTAGTGTACGTAGATACTCGTCGGGTAACTTTACTAGATATCCATGCCCCATAGCCCCGACCAAGTGACTGTAAGAGAACCCCGTCTCCAAAAGCATCCGTTCGGGTGCTCGCATCCGTTCCGGTGCTCGCGGCCGTAGTGTTCCACCTAAGTGCACTTCGTCGATGGCATCGGGGGTGTAGCCTTCTACTAAAGTTTCCAACGAGCATTCGATCAGGATGTCGGGAATCTTGTTGAATTGCCCGACTTGTTATTGGAAAGTGTTTTCAATATTGAGCCTAAAATGCAGGGTTTATAATTGTTAGGCATTTGATGTCTAAGGAATTCATTTGGTTAGGCATGAAATCCAAAGTATGTGATACGTTGGGTTTATGATGTCTAAGGTGGTTGCGGATTCCAATTGTTGTAGTTTTCACTTTCTTTTTTGCGACCGTAAGTGTAATATGTGGTGCATCGCTGGTTTCATTGCTATACATCAACGGCAATTGGGATACGCATATTTACTTACGTTGATGACATGTGATGTTATGTGTTGCTATGATATATTATATTGGATCGTCGTGTTTTGAATAGCCGGGGGTTTTTGCGTGAGATTAGAGTTTTTCATTTTCATTCATGTAAAAACTTGTATGTAATATTCTTTTATTGGGGAACTTCCGGGTTGAGAATGATGTCACCATTGATGTATATTATTTATTTTTCAGCATTAGGATAGACCCAAGGCGGGGAGCACAAGTAATCGGGTTCTAGAGTCTAGGGGAGACCATCTCAAGGAGTCGAGTCCAGGTCTCCTAACTCTATAATTGGTAAGGTTTCTTGCCACTCTCGTAGGGGTCTAGGGATGTGGGTTTGGCTATTCATCACGACCGTGGAATCCGTGTTTTTACTGGCTTAATTTAAAACACGGAATTCCTAGTATAACCAATATTTCATATGTGTTCTTCTTCTGCTGATATTCTGTGATGTGATCACTTGATATTCTGAGACGAATGGATTATTATATATATGATATATAATAAACGTTGCTTATATTTTACACCCGCGCTAGTCCCGCTCCACTATACCGTTAGTTAAGTAACCTAACGGTGCATAACGGGATATGATGGGACTTCATTAATGAGATTAATGAAAAAGAAAGAAACCTAAAGATATTGTAGAGTCTTGTTTTAAAAACCGGTAGCCCTAGTTTTTGCTTTGCATAGCGGTATTCCTTGTAGAATATCCAGCACCTTATTCAATAAGGAAAGAGCCAAGATCCCTTCACCGGGTGTGACCTCTTTAGCGAAACTGGCAGATGCTACAACCCACTCAGTTTTTCCTTTTGATTGCTTTTCTAGTTCTTTCTTTTCATAGTGGTATTTATGAAATATCCAGCACCTCATTCGATGAGGAAAGAGCCGAGATCCCTTCACTGGAAGTGAACTCTTTAGCAAAACTAGTAAAAGCCTCAAAAACAGTCTTTTTCAAAATCACTCGATTTTACAACGAGATCAAGTTCAAAGCATAAAAGGTTTTCATAAAAAAAAAACTTCGTCATTTTAGGAAGTAGAGTACTTAGTATTCATGCTACGTTTGTTGACCATAGTTAATTCGCAGTGTGCGGTAGCTAAGTGATGTCTTCCTACACAGCATATGATGCGATTAATTAGGACATTCATGTGACTTTGTTGACCATAGTTAAGGGTCATGTGGGTGGGTCTAATTAATCAGGAAATGACGGGTAGAACTTGACTAGTGCTTATGATTTGTTGACCATAGTTAAGGTCATAAGTCACCAGGGGTAAAAACCATTATCGGGAATTTCAAGTGTTGAAATTTGCAATGAGATTGCATACTTTCTATGAGATAGTTGGATCATGATACCCACTGCGAGTAAGAGTTACTCCTTGGAGAGTTTTACACATTACAATTAGCCGATCAAAGTAAGTGTCTAGAAAGGTGTTAACGGGGTTACGCCCCTAGGAAAACGAGGATTTTTTTAATTAGGTCCGTGCGAAAGCACGGAGAACCTCCCTCAAAGTACCGACACTGGCCTGGCCGAAAGATTGGTGAACTTGTAGGGTGTAATTAATCCCGGCTAGTCTTACCTTATAGGGTTTGAAGGAAAATTTGATAAAAACAGTCGGAGCCATCCTGATTAGATAAAATAATAACCAATCTGATCTTACAATAGCATACGCAGAGTGTTTCTCCTCTCTCTCCTGTTAGCGGCCGTGACATGCCTTAATCAAGATAATGATATGGATGTTTTGACAGAACCCGCTTCTTATGCTGAGCTGGGGAACGTTGGTTCTGCTCTATCTTATAATCGTTATAAGTCCGAGCAGGAAATAAGGGAATATCCAGATTCCCATGCCACCCAATCGAGGAAAAGCATGTTGATGCATATTCTTCGAGTTTGTTCGTTACCGAGAACTGTTTCTCAGTATCTTCTACGTCCTTGGTATGAGATACCGGATCAGGATCCCACATATGTAATCTGTTACATGGGCTACAGAAAGGTAGAGAACTTGAAATGGGTGATATATCTCTAAGTGTAGAGAATGGTGCAATTATTATAGCCAAATCAGTTGGCAAGTATCACCTTGTATTACCTAATACATTAATTTTGAACAAATGTTATTACATGCCGAACCTGATATACAACATTACATCAGTTTCTTTATTAAGTTAAAGAAAGATATAATTTTGTATTACAGGATAATGTTGTGAACATTTTTCTTAATCAAGAGTTGATTGGATCAGGCACGCTATGTAATGGCATATATGTTCTAAATCAAACCACAGTTCAAAGTATATAGAACATACACAATAGGGGTAGTTCAGAAATGAACGAATCTTTCTTGTGGCATTGTAGACTAAGTCATATCAATGCGACACGACTAGCTAAGTTACATAAGGATGAATATTTGAATCTGTTCGAATTTTCATCTTATGATACTTGCCAGTCTTGTCTCAAAGATAAAATGACCAATACTCTATTTACTGGAAACAGAGAAAGAGTTACTGAACTCTTGGGATGGATACATGATGATGTATTCGGTCCTATGTCTACAAATGCCAGGGCTAGTTCCTCGTACTTCATTATATTCACTGACCATCTCTCAAGATTCGGACATATGTTCCTGTTGAAATACAAGTCTAAAACTTTTGAGAAATTTAAGGAATATAAGCTTGAAGTTAAGAACCAGACAGGTGGAAGTATTAAAGTCTTTCGATGAGATCGGGGAGGAGAATACTTGGGCATGGAGTTCCTGGATTTTCTAAACGGAGAATGGGATTCTCTCTCAGCTTACTCCTTCGTATACACCACAAGCACAATGGTGTATCGGGGCAGAGAAATCGCACCCTATGAGATATGGTGCGCTCTATGATGAGTACTGCTGGGTTGCTTGTTTCCTTTTTGGTGTTATGCACTTGAGAAGCTGCATACCTATTGAATGGGGTTCCATCCAAATCTGTGCCTACCACTCCATATGAGACATGGAATGGGAAGAGACCATCTCTTAAACGAGTTAAGATATAGGGTTGTTCGGCCTATGTTGAAAAGCAAAATCCGGACAAACTCGAGGCAAGATCAGTTCTGTATATGAATGTTGGATATCCCAAACATTTGTGAGGGTATATCTTCTACCTCACTGAGGAGCAAAAGGTGTTTTGTTTATCAGCATGCCACCTTTTTAGAAAAAGAATTTCTTATGAAGAAATTAGTGGTCATGAGGTAGAACTAGAAGGAGTTCCAGCTGGACAAACTAACAGCTACTGATTTGGTGAAACCAAAGGATTCAATAGTTTCCGATGAACCTCAGCCTCTCCGCGAATCTGGTAGGTTCCTTATCCCCCTGAGAGATGCTACGGTTTTCTCGATGACAGTGGGAGTGAGGATTGCATCATGGTATATGATGACCCAACTAGGTTCAAGCAGGCCATCACGAGTGAGGACTCATTGAATTGGCTGGCTGCTATGCAATCAGAGATGGAATCCATGTACACCAACAAAGTATGACTTTGAATGCTGCACCTGAAGGGGTAAAACCTATCCGGAGCAAGTGGATCTTGAGAAGATTCTTGTTGTTGATGGAAAAGTTGAGACTTTCAAAGCTAGACTTATAGTAAAAGGTTCTCGTCATGCAACCAAGTGTGGATTATGATGAAACTTTTTCTTCAGTGGCTATGCTGATGTCCATCAGGATTAAAGCACACATCGCGGAGTTGGAACATCTGTTTTGATGTAGCAATCAAAGAGTTTGACTTCATCAAAAAGGTAGATGAGCCTTGTATATACAAGAAGGTTGTAGAGAGTAAGGTTTTCTTCCATGTATTGTACGTAAACGACATAATCTTGATAGGAAATGGTTTCCTATGCTACACTCGGTCAATCTCCTCTTATCACGAGAATTCTCCATGGAATATCTGGATGATACCTACTACATATTGTGAATTATGATCTATAGTGATAGATCTATGTGGGTGTTGGGAGTGTCCAAAATCCAGGTTCATTAGCACCATTCTAAAGGGATTTAGTATGGAAGATTCTAAGCGTGGTGGTTCGCCCACTTACTCATGAATCACTCTCTCCAAAATGATGTCTCCCGAGACTGATTTTGAAAGAGCTCACGTACAAGGGATACCCTATGCTTCAGCACTAGGCTCTATCATGTATGCGATGTCATGTATCAACACAGATGTAGCTGACTCACTAGGTGTAGTGATCATGAATCAATCGGATCTTGGGAGAATCACTAAAAACCCGTGAAGGACATTCTTAAGTACTTGAGAAGCACTAAAGAAATGTTCTTGGGGTTTGGTAAAGGTGAACTCCAGTAGGAGTCCTTTACCAATTCAAGCTTCCAGAGTGATAAGGTTGACTAAAAGTCGGTCACAGGCTTTGTCTTTACCCTCAATGGAAGGACGGTATGTTGGAAGAGTTCCAAGCTATATACCGTGGAAAACTAGACGATAAAGGTGAATACATCGCTACCAACGATGCTACCAAAGTGGATGTCTAGATATTTCTTGTTCATGAGATAAACATGGTTCCTACCATTGAGCGTCCAATAACTGTTATTGTGACAACAATGGAGTTGTGGCTTTGGCCTAGGAACGCCGGTCCCATCAGCCATCCAGACATATTCTGAGGACGGTATCACCTGATCAGGGAGATGGTTGATCTCCAAGGGATCGAGATAAGGAGAGTTGACGCGAAGGATAACACGGCGGATCCACTCACAGAGGCCTTTCCCTAGAGAGACTTTTATGGGGCGTTGAGTATGAGATACTACAACAAATGGCCTTAGTGCAAGTTGGAGATTGTTAGTTCTATGTATGCCCTAGAGGCCATTATTATATATATGATGTATATTATAGTAGATGCTTGGACATATATAGGGAGGACTTCTTGCTCGACATGATAGTATGCTATCTGGTTGCTCTTTATCTTAACATGTACACTTATTATCTCTCTATTACATGTTGATAAAGCCCTTAGGATGAGTACTTGACTATCAGGATTATGATGCAGATCATACTTGTGGGGCAGAGGTAGTCGGTAAGTACATCCTTCAAATGTTCCTAGTCGTGGGAGTATCGAGACGGGGCATCGATATTCCAGAGTAGACTAGCATATACGCTCCTTGACCCATATGATGGGCGATGGATGATCCCACATCCAATGGTGTTTGACATCAAAGAAGGTATAAGGGTGCTCTGTGGAGGCTGGGTACACTGAACGGACTCGCCGAGAACTCCTAGATGGTATTATACCTATCGTCAGATAGCAGTTCTCTGGTGACACTGGTAAAGGTTAGTCTGTCGACCCAAGATCGTCATAGAGTCTTGTGTGATTCCCAATGTGCTTTGATTCCTACCTTACCACGTTCAAGAGATCGTGCAAAACGGTGGTTTTTAGGTACAATCCCAAGTCACATGGAGGCAATGAGCGATAGGAGGGGATTTCATCTCTTTTGGTATCCGGGGTTGATGTTCCGCTATGATCGATTGGCCATAACAGGAAATCCTTGGCCAGGGTTACTGAGATTTACTGGTAAGTGTTATCAGTAGTTTCTAGAACCGTAATGGGCCTCACATTGGCATGACTTATCAGGCTATTGGGGTATGACGTTTACCACCCCCAGGCTGTGATATGCGACATATCAGATGAAGAGACCGGACTGTATGGTAGTGTTACTTATTGGATTTGCTAGAGTATGAGCAAGCTTGCTTGTTGATCATCTGATCGCTCAATACCCTGGTAGCCGTTACGTACAGCTAGTATCGCTGACGGCTTATGGGTGACTGATATGATCATCACCTACTGCCGGCGTATTGACGAGTCTTTAGAGTCCTACACAGAGGTTTCCTGGCTCAGGAGAAACGAAGTGGGAGCACATATGAGATATGTGCAGGACCAAGATTAATACGTGTATGTGATACCGTATTCTATTCTCGCAACATGTAATATCGGTCGGCTATATGTGATATAGCTGGGTTATCAAATCAAGTGTTGATTCGATTAGTTTATACATATGATATTAGTCGGTTATATGTGATATGGCTGGATTATTAAATTAAGTGTTGATTTAATAATTTAATATATAATTAGATATTTGATATATTAATTTAAATTAACTAATATTGGCTAACTTAAGCATTTATTTTTCTCACTTGTATGTACACTTAATATATATGTGATATATATTATTGTATCTTGTTTGTTGCTACATGCAACATGGATCTATGAGACTCAAACCATGCTTATCATAATGTAAGGTTTTATTTATTTAGAGTAAATAAAATTAGTTGAAAATTAGTCACATGGTTAAGCTCAGTGGAAGCTTGTAGAACCATTGACTTAGTCCACAAAATTTGTTTTACTTGAGATATTTATTAACCTAACCATTATGATTAGTCATGGTTTAGTCTCTACATGAGTTAGTATATGATATTAACTCGCCTATGGTTGCCATTCTACACTTGCCCTTTTCCATGGTTGCTTTTCTTCATCTCCTTCCTCAAGCTTTCTAGCTTTTTGGGAGGTGAAGAAAATTAGTGAGAAAAATTATTCTAAAGTGATCAAAATTCCTACTTCATCAACCTACACTAGATTAGCCATTTAGTTTAGGTTGTTTGCTTCACAATTAGTGAAGAGGTAGCTTGAGTTAGTGTTTTCTTGATGTAGATCATCTTCGGCATCGAAGACTTCAAGCAAGCTTGTTCCTTTCATCTTGTGGAGCCTTTCTAGAGTCCGGGAGTTCACTATTTGGAGCGAAGGGGATACTACATGGAGCTATTGAAGTGAAGGACCGGTCTACAAAGGTTGTATTTCTTGTTCACTTAGATGTAAAGATGTTTACATGCTTGTTTCGTCTAATTCTCTAGTTAAGATTCTAGGTTAGGGTTCTTTAGCGCGCCAAATTTTTGAAAAAGGCATGGTCGATGCCTCTCGAAGCCCAGTGGCGGTGCCGCGGAACCCAACAAGCAGGCCCGGGGAGGGACGAAAACAATAGAGCACGACACAAACCTCAAGCGAGAAAGGCAGACGCATCTCTACCCGGAACGCTTCCAAGTACAGAGCAATCTCTTTGCCCTGCACCTGGTATGCCCGCTCGCCCTCCCTGGCCAAACGGAGTGAATAGCCAGAGGGTATATGAAAATAGGCCCGAAATTCGGAAAGCCCATCCAGACTGTTCAAAACTGAGGGCGCATCGCGGGTATTCCCGATGCGCACCTTAGGGGCTCTTTTCACCCACCCCACCCCACCCCGATGATGAGGGACGAGGGCGTCGTTCCTCCTAGGGGCGAGCCCGACACAGAAGACGAAGATGAAGATGAAGAAGAAGAAGAACTCTCTCGGCTATTGGAAGCTGAGGAGGAAGAAGACTCTCTGGGCTCAGCTCTAGAAACTGAAGCCTCATCGCCCAACTCAACCCCTACTACGTCAATAAATACTTTGGAGGAAGGCATCTTACCTAATTCAAGAAAGGTTTGGCCGAGGAATGTTTTGTTAGCTGAAGTTTTGACCTAAGTGGATGTGCGCCAGGAAATTTTCAGACGACAAGAGATGGCTAGGGTAAAGTATCGGCTATGGGACGACCCCCCCTATTTATACACTCAGCAAGAAAGCATCCAACGGCCCAAATTCGTTCCCGCCAAAACGAAGCATCACACCTAGCGACCACCGAGACTCCATGTGGCGACCAGCCATTGGACACGTCCTCTCTCGCCAGGATTTGGGTGACAACCCCTCATGCCCTGTCACCCAGTAGTGGACACATGGCGCGTAGCCCAACCGGCCGAGTGAACGAAACGGCGCCCTTCTTTTTAATCGCAATCATTTCACTGATGCGCTAACGTCACCAAAGATACGCGCGGGAACTAAGGCGCTTCGCGAGCCGCCATGTGGATCCAGGATTCAAAATGAGTAGCCTCCAAATGTCGCATCTTCATCCGACAACCCATTACAGGGGATCTTAGGCTGAATCGTTAAAAACCGGGCTTACCAATCTCGACCCTAACCCATAAATTTATCAGGGTGAGAGTGGGGGGCTAATGATGAGGCTCATAAACGAGTATTCCTCATATCATGACACGTAGCGGATGACGCGTCATCCACGTAAGCCCGATAGATTCCTGGGGGCTACAGAACTAGAATAAGTATGATACATTGGGGACATTCTTCGGCACCTCGTCTCCGAGGTTGCATCCAACCTTTTGGAGACCTCTCCGGAGTACCTTCCCTATTTGCCTAGCAACCAGCCGACAGCACACCTCCGAGCAGTCTTACAGCCGAGCTTTCTCAGCCTCCTCGCTCGCCTCCGAGCTATCCACCGAGCTGATCTTCCTCGGCTTCCCTGTTCAACCGAGAGCACGGAGCCCAAGCGCCCCTGTAATAACTCCGTGTATCTCGCCACGATGAGATATCCGCTGCTCCACGACCCGCATCTCACGCTAGTATATCTCGCCATTAATGAGCGTATCCCTCCATTAATAGGCGTGTCCAGTAATCGACGCGAACGTGACGCAGAGGCATAATGGACGGCGAGAATCTCGCGCCGGTTTACCTCATGCGACCACTATAAAAAAAAACCTCCACCAGACGACTCAGGTAAATCGAATTCATTCTAATACACCGTTACTTCCTTAGTACATACTCGATCGTCGGAGGGTCCTATGGTGGTTTCCCACCCTGGGACTTCCCTTGTGTTGGCTATAGCGCCCTCATGGCAATTATTGTAATCGCAGGCAGGTGATTATGATGATTGAGGGAGGACCTATACGAATAGAACAGTCTTACTCAAAATGATAGTATGCTATCTGGTTTGTCTTTATCATCATGTATATGCATTATGTAGTATTACAGATCACTATAACATGTGGATAGAGCCCATAAGATTCTTGCTTAACTACCAGCATTATGATGGCGATCATATACGTGGGAGCTGGGTGGTCTATAAGCACATCCTTAAATGTCCTTAGTCGAGGGAGTATCGAGACTGGGCATCAATACTTCGGAGTAGACTAGTGTATACTTATCGAGACCCTAACGAGGGGCGGTAGCCAGTCTCACAAGCCATCGATGTCAGTTAGTCACCTAAGATAGTATACAGGTACTCATTGGGTTATGAGTACACTGGACGGACTCGCCGAGAACATGCTAGTTGGTATAATACGTATTGTCGGATAGCAGTTCCCAGGTAACATGTGTACAGCTTAGTCTGTCGACTTGAGATCATCATTTGTCTTGTGTGAGTTCCCACTGTGCTTTGATTACTACCCTACCACGGCTCAAAAGAATCGTTTAAACAGGTTTTAGTTGGGTACAGTCTCGAGCCACATGGAGGAAGTGAGCAGATCGTCGGGGATTCGTCTCTCCCGGTATTGGGGGTTGATGTCATATAGTGCACGGGTGGCCATCACCAGAAATCCTTGGCCTAGGTAGTCGATAATTACTTATTTGGATCAGTAGTTTCTCAATTGGTGATGGGCTTCATACCGACACGAAATATCGCGTTATTAAGGGTCTGACTTTATCTACTGTCACGACCCGAAATTTAGTACGTGACCGGCACTTAAATCACGCAACGTCCCAAGGCGTAACGTAATTCAAGTAAGCCGAAGCCCAGAAAATCTAAACCCTTTTTACGGAAAATAGTAGGGGTGCAGTTTTGAAATAAAGATATAATGAAATAAAGTTTATCTATAAATGCATAACTAATGATATAAGAAAATGCAAGTAGAGTGTACTAAAATTGAGAACATTTTTCATTTTTAAAATTTTGGGCAGCACCTCCCTTGTATATTTTGAACCGAAACAACATATACATAAAAATATGAAAGGCATCCCCAAGAGGGAGCTAGAACTTTACCAAATGGCGGAATCACGACCACGCAAGTAAGCAATACACACACACACACACACACACACACACACACACACACACACGACACCCAACGGTGAAGATCAGCACAGAAGGAATGATAAATAAAGCGAGACATCAAAACCACCAATAGCGAACATACAATCCCTCGCTCTAAGTCTCGCAACCACAAGTCTGTCTAAGTCCACTAAATATATAAGTCTAGTGTCTGATTGATGGAGTTTATCTAGATACAATAGGAAATAATAAATACAAGAGTGGGCACGATCCAATGTGTCCCACCTACCATAGAAAAACACCCGAATGCAAGCTGCGTGCAAGCGATACCACTACTGATCCCAAGCGGTCAAACCTGCAAGAACTGTGGCATAACGGGAGTGATTTGCCAACTCGTGAGTAGAAAACATCAACAGGTAGAAATCGAATAAACAACGATTTCCTAGGTCACTATATCAAGAAGATAATACTATGATATCTAGGGTGACCATGTATGCATATATGTTAACAATATAATCAATGCCAATGACATATACAAATAAACATCTAAATCATATGCCTATATGTAGGTGGATATCATCCACATGTCCATCAATGACACAATCAACATCATGGAACCTGAGTGTCCAATATCGACACTCGAAACATCATGAAAGCATAAGCATGTATATATGAGGATAACAACCAACGTGTGTCCATCAACGACACATCAAAATCATGGAACCTGAGTGGCCAACACCGACACTCGAAACCTCATGAAACCTGTGTCTATCATCGACACATAAATCCTCATATCTCAGGCTCCGTCAGTCCGGATCGGCCCATGGGCTCCATCAGTCCGGATCGGCCCATATCCATCTCACGACTCCGGTCGGTATCCTCCGGACAACCACCGGGTCCAAACTATCGCCGGTAGGTAGTAGTCCCTCTGCCAGGCTCATCGTCTGCTGCATAACATACCTTTTTCTTGCCCCGAGGTACTATACCGGGTCCACCATGTACCCGTAAACGGTTCATCCAGCTCCTCGAATCGGGTATCACATAGCTCATAACCAAGAAAAATCATGGTGGACGCATTGAAATATCATATCAAGAGAAACCGGATTTTTAAAACAATACATACTTTCTTTTGAAATACAACCATGGTTCTCAAATCCAGAATCTCATGAAAACAGCATCTCAATAAGTATAATCATAAACCATGATGTATGCAAAAATAGAACAGAAATGTGAGCATATCAGTATATCATGCAACATAGAATAGTGATGTGAGCATATCAGTATATCACGAAAACGAGTCATGTGATAATACCAAACAATTAAGAGTAATAGCATGATATAGCAAGTTGACTGTGTAAGTGACATAGCAATTACCGATGATGAAAGTTTGTGAGTCGTCAATCTGTTTAAGTATGACATATGCATCATCGATAATTATGCAGGTATACTATCCGACGATATCATAACAAATAATGGAAGCACGAGTATACGTAATGCAATGAGAATATCGTAGACGTAGCAGAAAGTAAATCGTAAGCTGTTCAGTTGATAAAACTGCACATTTGTATTACATTTTTCCTACCAGTTTCATATTAAAGAAGGAATTTATTATAATATATCATACATATGAGGGTTTATGTGTAAAAATACTATTTTCCATGTGTTGATATATTATAATTAGCATTTGGTAGAAAAATGTATGCAAATAAATTCATTGACCAAATCCTAGTAGAACAAAGTCTACTAAAGATTATTTGAGTTGTTGTGCAAAAGATTTCCAAGTGTGCAGAATTTTTCAAAGACTAGAATCAAGCAAATCAAGTTGTTGAAGAAGACTTGCGTAATTAAAGAAGCAAAACTTGGAGACCAAGTCTGGAAGCAACCGAGAAAAGATTTCCAAATTCTAAAGGTGCCAAGGATCGCCAAATGTCACATAGAGACAGCTCCTGAAAAATGATGGACGGCCATGATCATCAAGCCGCGGATCCGCGACAATAGCCCCTTTATGCCGCGGATCCGCCGCAGATATAGTGAGTTGGGAGTTGAGGATTTTTGGGGAAAATCTTTTCTACATTTTACCTAATATGGAAGCAAATGATTATGGCTTTGCACTATAAAAAGGCACCGAGAGCCTCTTGGAAAATTTATCAAGCCAACGCGATTACGAAGCCCCAGACGCTCACGCATCCAGGCTGATCATCAACTGTTCGTCTACCTCCTTAGGAAAGATCGAGAAGCAACTAGTTTGTAATCATTTTCTACGGAATAAAGTGTAGATTGTTCAAGTGATTAATAAAGGTAGTTATTTTATTTAATTCTTTTGCATTTTACATTATGTTTTCCCTCTCTGTCTTTTCATCTTCTTCTCCCAACATGCGCGAGTAATTCTCCGCTTGTTAGGGTTCGTAGGATTAGGGTAGGCTAATGGATGATGAACATCCCTAAACCCTTTTTAAGTCCTATAAAGTTTATGAACTTTATCACAAGAATCATTAACATCCTAATCGGGCGCGCTAGCAATTCTTTGCTAGTTCCGACCGCGATTAGAGATTAGATTAATAATTGTTTTGGTAAAGGCTAGATTTGAACGGAGTTCCGTGTCGAGATAAGGGTTTAAGAGTGGGATTCCTTTTCCCTCCAGAAACCCTAATCTACACGCATCACCGTCGTTCTAGTTTTAAATCTATTAAAGGATAAAAAGGGTAACTTTTAATTAATCGTCCATGACTACTAAATCCTAACGAACCCTACAAGCCTTCTTATTATATTATCTAAATCTCTAAAATAATCTAGATCTATATTTTTGCATTCTTGCTTAACGTAGATCTAGAAACTTTTCACAAAATTCTTATTTCCTCCTCTCTTTCAACACATCTAAAGTAAGAGTAAAAGGTTCCATGTTTCCCTGAGGACGACCCGTACTCACCTCGGTCTAGCTACGCGCGACACCGTTCTAATTGCGGTTATTCTACAAACACACACTCTTTCGAACCAATCATAAGCGCACTATTATGAGGTATACATATCTAATCTAATATTTACATAAAGGCTAAACTAAGTAGTGTAGGCAGTGATTAACAATATCTATAACATATCCGAGTCGATAAATCTATCAATCGTCAATCTAGCCTCATAGCATCACGTACGGTATAATCCATCGTACGGCATTCTCGATTCAAGGATATGAACCAACATCTGGTAAAACGCATCGCGTACGGTAATCCATCATACAGCGGCATTAAAAATATAGGGATTCTATCGACCTATACAACAATGAGGGCACGGATCTAAAGTCTCGTACGACATATCACTCATTATTCTCATAAATATATACATACACATATCTCTCAAGTCACATCCGTATCAATCTTATATCATGTCTTGGCAACAGTATCTATATTCTCATATCACCTCGCATCCGTATATCAACATAACAAGCCAAGTCATCTTATTTCACCACATCAATATCTCACACATATATTTATCATATTTTACCGATCCCATAGCACATCTATCTCAATCTTATCATATTCATCGATCTCATGTCATATCCTTATAGCTTTCATCTCATATCTCGATATATGTATTCAATCATTCATATCATCTTCAACTAACTTTTTGATCATATCCGTAGTTTCCTGGTATAGGTTTCTCCGACTATATTCTATATATCGGTTTCCATTTTATAATTGCGGGGGTGCGATACGCCATCCACCCGACTTCCCCCGTAGATATAAATCTACTCACCTGCAAACTCCTCGTTTAGCAGAAGTCGGTGAGCTTCGTCATCTTGGAAGTCCACGCGAGGTACCTACAAATCAACACATATCGCATCATTATGAAAACCAAGTCTGAAAACCGATACGGCACACGAATTTGTTATAGGTTAGAAGTTATAGCTTACGCATGCAAAAACAACCAAACAACCCTCGTTATTGACGTACAAACGTCCAACGACCAAATAAAATCCAAATACCAGAACCACGAATTCAAATATCGGGAAAACATAGCCAAAGCACTCATAAATAGCTCCCAGATTTTATCTCAGGTTAATTGGGACCAAACAAGAAAGTACAGGGATAGGTTATAAAGTAAGTGAGCTACAGGCAAAACCCAAACACCATATCAATAAGGAAATTCGGCGAGATTGCTTAAGAATCCGGCGTCACCGGCCGTACTAGGGACAAAGGGGCTCATACTTTTGTGGTGGGTTTCTAGGGGTTTATCTAGGTTAATGTAGTTGTTTGTTTTTCTTATACACATCCCAGGTTGCTCCAGATTCCCTGTAGTCCAACAATACTTCACAAAACCGACACGGAATAAATCCTAAGTTCGTGTATCGGGTTTTAATCTCTGTTTTGGTCCAAAAAAACCAACACTAAAGTCTTGTAAACAGTCACTACATATCATAAGTCCACACAATCACCTAAACCCCCTCTTGGAATTTCCAAACATCACTAAACCAACTAAAACAAACTATAAACTAAACTAGGATATACTAAACAAAATAACTTAACTAAAAGATATGGGTTTTACCTCATTTGGCAACTTAAGAAAATTCTTAAGTTGCTCAAAGTCTTCAAAATCCAATCTTGAAAGGTCCATAAGGTGTAGGATGAGGTGGGGATCATTTTTAGTGAAGGGAGTATGGGGTTTTGGTGAAGGATTGGAGATACTTTCATGGGGTAGAGGAGGTGGAGGAGGGAGGCGAGGAAGAAGAAAGAGCAGTTGAAGAAAACAAATGAGGGTGAAGGAAATAATTGATGTCAAGGGTAGCATACCATACTCTTATCTCTCTCTCTCATCACATGCCATGCCACACACTCTCTCATGACCATACTCATTATTCTATTCTCACATAATATTTCTTTTCTAATTCTTACAAAAACAAGAAACAATATGAAATAAACAAAATAACACAACATGCAACAACAATGCAACATAACATAGTGCACTTGCCATGCTTAATTAAAAATACGGATTTGGCATAATCGTGATTAGTAGTGCACTAATCGAGTTTAATTTAAACTTGCATATAATTAATTATAAAAATACCCAAATCCATTAAATAAATTTTTAAATTAATAAATCATTTTAACCTCCAATTATTTCACAAATATTGGTATATATTTATACCATTTTACGAAAACCCCAAATTCGCAAATCGAATAGTTTTCACGAAATATATTATTTTAATATTAAATTCCAAAAATAATATTTTATATTTCTGAAATTTTACATCTACCCCCCTAGACTCGATATGCGAAACTCTTAGACGAACAGACCGGACTGTACAGAGATTGTCACGGACAGGCTCGGTAGGGGTTCGGATCAGTTTGCTCGTCGGCCTCCCTTTCGCTCAATACCTGGATAGCTGTTACGTACAGCTAGTGCCACTGACATGCTTGTGGTTAAATCTGTAAGTCGATGTCTGTAACACCTTAGAATGTGTTTTGTAGCTAATTATATTTTAAAATGTGGTTTTTAATAAAAAGTTTACCAAATTAAGTTTTAAATATTTTATCTTATTTAATGTGTATTTTATTATATTTTTGTTAGGCACACACACACTTGTGCATGTAAACTAGGGTTGTTTTTGGGGTTATACCATGATTAGCAACATGGTTAACTAACCATTTTCTCTAATCTAGCTTTTAGTTTTGTTTAAGTGTCATGATAGTTTTAAATGGGTTTTAATTTTGATTTGGTGTTTTGGGTGCATGGTTGACTTTGAGAGAGAGAGAGAGAGAGAGAGAGCATGGGGCATCATGGCCTTGCCCATGCCCTCATTAATGAAGTGAGAGAGGGTGAGAAGGGGTTTCTTGTGTGTGCTCTCATTCTCCTCTCATTTCCTCTTCACACACTCTCACTCTCTCACAACACACACACATCCCTCGGCAGCAGCAGTGGCAAGAAGAGGAGGTGGCAAACATCATCACCAGCATCAACGACAACTACAACAACAACAATACAACAACAGCAGCAACAATAATAGCAGCAATAGCAGAAGCAGCAGCAGCAGCTAGCAAGGGCAGCAGCAGCAGGGGCATTCAGCAGTTGTGGCAAGCTCTCACCTCCTCCACACACTTCTTCTCCTGTTTCTTAGGGTGCTACAGGGTAAATTCTGAATCCCATTTCTTGTTTGCTCAAGTCGTGTGTCGATTAGTGCTAAATAGCTTAGTTTAGTGCTAATTGTGGTGTTTAAGTGGAATTGTGGATAATTGTTGATTGGGTTAGCTAGCTTAGGTTGGTTTAGTGTTATTTAGGCCACTTCGACTGAGAAATCCCCAGATTCACTAAAATACCATATAGTTTGTGTTTTGTGCAATTGTCGTTTTAAAGCGATATAATGGATATCTGTGATCTGCTGTTACCCGGGGGACTTCAGAATAAAATTGAGTGGACCCCAGCCTACTAGTAACACCCTGACCCCACTACCAGAGCCCGACCCCACCCCTCTCAACTTTGGCCGCCAAAACCGCCTTTCTGGCCGCAATTTGCGGCCAGAACAGGGAGATAGGAGCTAGGGTTTTCAGGGGTGGTGTCTGCTATGTTGTGTAGGTCCTTGGTATTTGTAGTTTTGTAATATTGTAGCCTGGACAGAATCTGGGACAATATGTCGCTTTTGTGTTTAGTTGTGTTTGCGCGATACGCGCGATACGTGAGTGGGTTCTGTGATCCAGCGTATCGCCGCGTGTCGCGATGGGTTTTAGACGCGTACACACACGATTCAGCGTATCGTGCCACGCGCGTTTAGTTCGCGACGCGAGTTTCTCGTTTCGTTTCGATATCGCGTTTCGAGAGATATTGGGCTTATATGTGATTTTCATGTTATATTTACAGGTTTGCAGGCAGGAGCTACGGACACAGCTACAGGGGGAGCAGGTGATAGGATTCACCCAGCGTGGAGTTTAGGTGAGTAGATATAACATCTACAGGGGAATCGCCCGCATGGCGTTATGCGTCTGGGCTAGGATTCAATTCCTGCCGCACATTCTACGTCATTGTAGAATTGCGCCTTACTGCATTTCCTAGATATAGCTATATACTGTGACTAGCAGCCGTAGGACACTGCACACATTATTGACGGTTCATGTTGCACGAGCACGGATTGCATGCTACACACACACCGTCAATAATTGCCATGTCACACACTACCCCTTATAACTACCATTGCTTACCACACTTGACATCTAGTTTATCGGTATACCTATAGTGTATCATACCTTTAGTGATAGGTATATTTTCACTTGCGATACAGCTACAGGTATACCTCCTACATATTTTACTTATACCGGGAGGGATTTCCTACATACGTTACTTATACCCAGGGGGTATACGACATCAGTTCCTATAGGTAGATACCTATACTTTGCTACACCTGTATGTTAGATACATATTCAGTGGTTGTCGCATATTCACATTACTGATGTTACTTAGCTGTACCTTATCATGATTTCGCATACATCTGGTTCAGCTATATACTTGTGTTTACCTGCTCGCATTCAGATATATCGCATACATTATTCCTGTGTTTATGCATTGTTTATCTGGATTTTATATGATGTTTTCGGGATTTGGGAACCGCGGGAGTTCATGAAATTATGCATACATGTAACAACCCGGTTTCCTTGATATGATATTTCGAGCGTCCCCCATGAGTTTTATCGGTGCTGATTCTATGCTCCATACGATGTGTGGTTGCCGTATGAGAGTACATGGTGGGGCCCGGTATGGTTCCCCTCGGCAAGAAGATCGATGGGTTTGCCGATTGAGCCTGGAGGCGGGCGAGTACCTACCGGTGATTGTTTGGACCTGGCAGTTGTCTGGAGGCTACTGGCCAGAGTAGAGAGATGGATGCGGGATGACCTGTACTGTCGAGGCCGAGGGCCGACACTGCAGACGGACCCCGTGGGCTGTCCGGACTGACGGAGCCCCATATACGAGGATTTCTGTGTCGATGCTTGGCACACGGTTTCATGATATTTCTTTAAACCCCTTTTTGTATATATAACAGGGGACTTAGCCATTGTTATATATACCCTTACACCAATATTAGTGGAATGGGACGCTAATATATGTGTATTGCCCCCATCATGTTTATTTCTGTACATAAATTTACCTTTAGGATGCTAGAAACTCACTTGAGATTGGACTTGGGATACTAGGTGATTCATTGGGATTTGGACACTGGATATACCTATGTGATTGGTGACTTGTACATTCGGGATATAGGAGATTACTCGACATTGTACATTGAGGAGATGTGAGACTTATTTGATGTGAGTGCCCAATGTAGGGGCCTGGTTTGAGGATTTGGGATTGGAGTATCTTGGTGGATTGTGATCCTGCCACGACGTCAGGTTTCCGTGGAAAATAACATATTCCGCCCTATACCTCACCATTACCTATCTTATGCACAGATTCATATATTGGTAGTACTTGTAGTGTACCCTTATGATAGTTGCATATTTGCTTTCTCATATCTCTACTGCATAGACGTTGCATACTACTATCATGTCATCATTGCTTCACATAGTGATTGTACCTGCTAGTGTACTCTTCTTTATTCCAGCATTTGCATGACATATTATTACCACTGTAATCGCATATCTTAGATTCATGCTGTACGTGCATTCCTGCGATTACCTGCATATGTTTTATACTATTCACGAGTTGGCAACTCACCCCCGTTGTGCCACAGGTGTTTCAGGTTTTTCCCCAGAGTAGTCGAGGCAGGCTATTCCTCTATTCAGCTATCCAGCTATCATCTTTTGCTACAGATACCGCATCAGCTCACAGTACCTTTTTGCTTAGGTGGGTTAGATGGTTATCTGTATTACATATTGTATATTCGTTGTATTTTGTACTCTCCATCAGCTATTGTATTTGTGGACATAGAGACTTGGTGAGGACGTTAGCATGTATTATTGTGGATTTGAGGTCTTATGTATATACAGCTTCTATCTCTACTACTATTGTTTTCTGTAGTATTCATTGTGGCTGGTTTCTACAAATGGGTGTTGCTAAAATTTTAAAGAAAGAAAGTAAGACTTTTTAAAGAATTTGGGTTGCGATTTCAAATGTTTCAAAACTTATATTATCTTTTCCGTATTTTTATGGTTTAGATTTCTGGGTTTTGGCTTTCTTTTACTATGTTGCGTCTTTAGGCGTTGCGTAGTATTAGGGCCGTCACGGGCCATTCTTGGGTCGTGACAAAGTTGGTATCAGAGCGTTAGGTTTTACCTTTCGGAGTGTAGGATGACCTTAGTATGATGGAGTAGGTAGCTTAAGCAGAGTAACGTAGTGTGTGTATGTCTGCAGCATACCCACAGCGCGGTACCTTGCATTAAGTGACCTAAGTACAATTTGCTTGACATTCCTTCCTTGATGATTTATATCCTTGAGATTCGAATTCCTCATTCTTATCGAATCTCATCTTATATCTATTTATAGCCTTGCCGCCGAAAACTATGGGGACTCAGAGTGATGCAACGAGGGCCGAGGTCAGAGTTAGCTCGGGTGAGACGAGTATTGACCAGGATGGCACTCTAGTTGCACAGGTGCAGACGGAGCAGCCTACGACCTATACCATGGATAGACTGTTGGTAGAGATGCAGGAGTTCCGCCAGACGATGAGTTCGTTAGTTGACGTCGTTCGGGAGCTACGACAGGAGGTTGTCACCCCTGTTACTCAGCTGTCCCTTACGATCAGCATGCAGCAGTCCGTCACCTACATAGCACCAGTGGTTGCAGCCCCAGTTGACGAGACACATATTACAGAGGCTCAGAGAGTTCCAGGACAGTGGAGGACTCGTACCAGCGTACCAGCCCAGAGACAGAGGTTTGGTCGTCGAGACAGATTTCGTGGCCGTCGCGGGAGTAGCAGAGGCTTGGGACGAGGACAGTCGTTCAGCTCTCATCCCCAGGATGGTCAGCAGTCAGCACGAGGATGTTTTCGATGCGGGAGCCTTCAGCACTTCGTCAGGGATTGTTCCTTAGCACCTCGTCATGATCGCTTTCAGAGAGGCCGTGGACGTGGAAGATTTGCTCAGAGGGCTCAGGCTACCAGAGGAGTTCATCCAGCTGCGAGTAGAGGGCAGACACAGGAGTTTGCTTCTACTCATCTGGACGCGCAGACGTCCAATGTGGAGTTTTCAGGTACCCTTGAGTTATATTTTATTTTCTCTTGATGTATTCGTTTATTTGTTTCTTGCTTGTACTGTGGTTGGGTAGATTAGTCGTAGTTGTACTAACTTCTGTCAGCGATCCTTTTGTTGCGCGACACGTATTTCAGTTTCGTGCCAATCGGATAGGAGGTAGAGATTCGTCCGTCGTTTTTGATCCTTCTAGAGAAGTTGGATTCGACGTTCTCCTGGGCACGGACTGGGTAACTACGTGTTAGGCGTCTGTGGACTACCGTGTGGAAACAAGTTAGGTTTTGTTTTCCCGGGCAAGTCAGTTCTTGTTGTGCAGGTGGATAGTTGTACCGCCTCTCACAGCTTGAATTCAGCCTTTTTCGCTAGTCGGCTACTGAGGAGATGGCGTGGATTCTTGGCGCTCATTCGTGATACCGGAGCCACCGTGGGATTGTTGGACCGGGTTCTTCTCGTGCGAGAGTTTTTCCGACGTTGTTCCAGATGAGCCGGCGAAGCTGAGGGAGCTTAGGGATCAGCTGCAGAGTTTTGGTTTGGGAAGTTTTGTGTGTCTGAGTGTTTCGCTTTTGGAAACTCCTATTTCTGTTCGTCGAGGAGAAAGACGGCAGTTTAGGGTTGTGTATCGACGGATCGTCAATTGAACCGGCTTACGGTGCGGATAGGTATCCTTCATCTCGCCGTGACGATTTCCTCCGATCAGCTCCAGAGTGCGAGACATTTTCTAAGTGTGGTTGGGATCAGGTCATCATTATTGCGGATTCGGAATGACGGCATTCCGAAGACTGCCTTGTGCGTGCTACGGGCCTTGTGAGTTTTTGTGAGTCGTTGGATTCACTGTCGCCCTAGCAGCATTCGTAGATATGATGAACCAGATTTCTGCAGGCCGTTCCTCGACCAGTTTTTGTTGTGTTATTTACGACACTCTGGTCTATTTTATGTGTCTAGAGGGACAGTAGTAGCACTTGAGGATTTGTTATGTAGATACTGGGAGAGTACCAGCAGTTTGCTAAATTCTCGGAGTGTTTCTTCAGGCTTGTTTGTGTTGACTCCTAGGTCTTGTAGTCACGGGAAACGGTTCCGTATGGTTTCGAGGGAGATCGTGGCCGTACAGCTTAGGCCCAGACTTGTGTGCAGGACGGAGATCCGCAGATTCTTGGGCTTAGCAGGGTTTTACCGCCGTTTCATGCAGGATTGCCAGAGTAATGCTGCACCGTCGACTGAATTGACCAAAAAGGAGGTTTCTTTTCTTTGAACTGAGGCACGTGTACGGAATCTTCAGCAGTTGAAGATTCAGTTAACAGCTGCATCAGTTCTTCCTTTGCTTTTGGTTCGGGCGACCTTGTTGTTTGACTGTAATGTTTCTTGAGTGGGCTCGAGGGTGTACTGAGGTGACACTATAGAGTTATCGCTTTTGCTTCCCTACATTTGGAGGAAGTACGAGAAGGATATTACACTCATGATCTGGAGATGGCCGCGGTGGTTTTGCGTTGGAGATTTGGAGACACTACTTGCTTGAGAGTCGTGTCAGATTTTCCACGGACCACTAGAGCTTAATGTACATCTTCCTGCAGCAGATTTGGATTGTTGTGATGGTCTTCTGCAGATTTACAGTTCTTGTGTGATCGTCGAGTGTAGCTTAGTTCGTCTCCACGGAGGGGACAGCTTGCTCATGTCCGCGCCCGACCACTTTCCTTAAATCGTTTCCGCGAGACACTGCCCGTCGAAGCTCGTACGTCAGAAGTACTTGAGCATATTCGGCTGGGTAATGATTCGAAGACCTTGATTGTGACAATGATGTGCTAAGTTAGGGACACGTTTGTGTACCTGCCATTATCAGGTAGAGGCGTGTAATCCTAGAACATGCATATCTGTCAACTCCCTCTGTGCATTCAAGTTTCACCAGCTTTGGCGTGACTTGTGAGATAGTTACAAGTGGACAGGAATGTAAGGAGAAGTTTCAGGTTTCGTTTCAAGTGTCTGTCTTGTTGTGTGCTTTGGTTCGAGCATCTGAGGCCGGCTGGAGAATTGCAATCTTTTTACCGTTCCGAAGCAGGAATGGGAGCAGATCTCCACGAAATTCGTTATGGTTTCCACCTAATTTTGGTTAGGGTGTGACTCCATTCGGATTCTTGTCGTCCGGTTATACTCAGTGCTCAGTTGTTTTGTTAAGTTGTGTGTTTGTTGTTTTGTTTGGTCGTCAGCAGCTTGGGATCGTCACTCGCCATCGTTAGGGTTCTCTTTCGATAGCTATTATCAGGAGACACTCCAATTGGCCACCCTTAGGCTTAGGGGTTAGGTCGTGTCGATCGCCAGCCTGTTGTTTTCTGACTCTGCGAAGGTAGGATTTTGGACCCCAGCCATGTCTAGAGAATTCGGAGTTAGTCCAGTTGTGTTCAGGTCAGGATGAGAACTGTCTATTGCAAACAGATGTTTTATGCGACTGTGTTGGTCGCAGGCTTGAGTGCGCAGTGGCAAGTCATGGATTCCTATGGACTTTCCGATGAATGACGTGTTGGATTTTGGGAAGCTTATCCCAGGGTTTTAGGTCCTTTAGGTCCTATTAGCGAGTTAGTTTTGTTGCCTTTAATTTGGCACTTCCGCCCAGATTATTGGATTTTCACCCCGTATTCCTTGTGATAATACTTTACAACTACCTTCTTGACCTTTCTCACATGTTTTGGCACCAGACCATTTAGCTTGACGCGGTCTTTCGTTCACCCGTAGCCATGTGTGTTAATGGCTCGACAGGTAGGGAAACGTCGGTCAAGGGTCTTGCCATCTGTGAAGGGTTTTCTTGGACGTAGCCGCATAGTGAGGTAGTCACTTGGGCGGCTGCGAGCGAGATTTGAGGATTTTAATCTTCTTTTGAAGGTACAGGTAACAGTATAAGTTTTAAATTCGGGGACGAATTTCTTTTAAGGGGGGAGATTGTAACACCTTAGAATGTGTTTTGTAGCTAATTATATTTTAAAATGTGGTTTTTAATAAAAAGTTTACCAAATTAAGTTTTAAATATTTTATCTTATTTAATGTGTATTTTATTATATTTTTGTTAGGCACACACACACTTGTGCATGTAAACTAGGGTTGTTTTTGGGGTTATACCATGATTAGCAACATGGTTAACTAACCATTTTCTCTAATCTAGCTTTTAGTTTTGTTTAAGTGTCATGATAGTTTTAAATGGGTTTTAATTTTGATTTGGTGTTTTGGGTGCATGGTTGACTTTGAGAGAGAGAGAGAGAGAGAGAGCATGCGGCATCATGGCCTTGCCCATGCCCTCATTAATGAAGTGAGAGAGAGTGAGAAGGGGTTTCTTGTGTGTGCTCTCATTCTCCTCTCATTTCCTCTTCACACACTCTCACTCTCTCACAACACACACACATCCCTCGGCAGCAGCAGTGGCAAGAAGAGGAGGTGGCAAACATCATCACCAGCATCAACGACAACTACAACAACAACAATACAACAACAACAGCAACAATAATAGCAGCAATAGCAGAAGCAGCAGCAGCAGCTAGCAAGGGCAGCAGCAGCAGGGGCATTCAGCAGTTGTGGCAAGCTCTCACCTCCTCCACACACTTCTTCTCCTGTTTCTTAGGGTGCTACAGGGTAAATTCTGAATCCCATTTCTTGTTTGCTCAAGTCGTGTGTCGATTAGTGCTAAATAGCTTAGTTTAGTGCTAATTGTGGTGTTTAAGTGGAATTGTGGATAATTGTTGATTGGGTTAGCTAGCTTAGGTTGGTTTAGTGTTAGTTAGGCCACTTCGACTGAGAAATCCCCAGATTCACTAAAATACCATATAGTTTGTGTTTTGTGCAATTGTCGTTTTTAAGCGATATAATGGATATCTGTGATCTGCTGTTACTCGGGGGACTTCAGAATAAAATTGAGTGGACCCCAGCCTACTAGTAACACCCTGACCCCACTACCAGAGCCCGACCCCACCCCTCTCAACTTTGGCCGCCAAAACCGCCTTTCTGGCCGCAATTTGCGGCCAGAACAGGGAGATAGGAGCTAGGGTTTTCAGGGGTGGTGTCTGCTATGTTGTGTAGGTCCTTGGTATTTGTAGTTTTGTAATATTGTAGCCTGGACAGAATCTGGGACAATATGTCGCTTTTGTGTTTAGTTGTGTTTGCGCGATACGCGCGATACGTGAGTGGGTTCTGTGATCCAGCGTATCGCCGCGTGTCGCGATGGGTTTTAGACGCGTACACACACGATTCAGCGTATCGTGCCACGCGCGTTTAGTTCGCGACGCGAGTTTCTCGTTTCGTTTCGATATCGCGTTTCGAGAGATATTGGGCTTATATGTGATTTTCATGTTATATTTACAGGTTTGCAGGCAGGAGCTACGGACACAGCTACAGGGGGAGCAGGTGATAGGATTCACCCAGCGTGGAGTTTAGGTGAGTAGATATAACATCTACAGGGGAATCGCCCGCATGGCGTTATGCGTCTGGGCTAGGATTCAATTCCTGCCGCACATTCTACGTCATTGTAGAATTGCGCCTTACTGCATTTCCTAGATATAGCTATATACTGTGACTAGCAGCCGTAGGACACTGCACACATTATTGACGGTTCATGTTGCACGAGCACGGATTGCATGCTACACACACACCGTCAATAATTGCCATGTCACACACTACCCCTTATAACTACCATTGCTTACCACACTTGACATCTAGTTTATCGGTATACCTATAGTGTATCATACCTTTAGTGATAGGTATATTTTCACTTGCGATACAGCTACAGGTATACCTCCTACATATTTTACTTATACCGGGAGGGATTTCCTACATACGTTACTTATACCCAGGGGGTATACGACATCAGTTCCTATAGGTAGATACCTATACTTTGCTACACCTGTATGTTAGATACATATTCAGTGGTTGTCGCATATTCACATTACTGATGTTACTTAGCTGTACCTTATCATGATTTCGCATACATCTGGTTCAGCTATATACTTGTGTTTACCTGCTCGCATTCAGATATATCGCATACATTATTCCTGTGTTTATGCATTGTTTATCTGGATTTTATATGATGTTTTCGGGATTTGGGAACCGCGGGAGTTCATGAAATTATGCATACATGTAACAACCCGGTTTCCTTGATATGATATTTCGAGCGTCCCCCATGAGTTTTATCGGTGCTGATTCTATGCTCCATACGATGTGTGGTTGCCGTATGAGAGTACATGGTGGGGCCCGGTATGGTTCCCCTCGGCAAGAAGATCGATGGGTTTGCCGATTGAGCCTGGAGGCGGGCGAGTACCTACCGGTGATTGTTTGGACCTGGCAGTTGTCTGGAGGCTACTGGCCAGAGTAGAGAGATGGATGCGGGATGACCTGTACTGTCGAGGCCGAGGGCCGACACTGCAGACGGACCCCGTGGGCTGTCCGGACTGACGGAGCCCCATATACGAGGATTTCTGTGTCGATGCTTGGCACACGGTTTCATGATATTTCTTTAAACCCCTTTTTGTATATATAACAGGGGACTTAGCCGTTGTTATATATACCCTTACACCAATATTAGTGGAATGGGACGCTAATATATGTGTATTGCCCCCATCATGTTTATTTCTGTACATAAATTTACCTTTAGGATGCTAGAAACTCACTTGAGATTGGACTTGGGATACTAGGTGATTCATTGGGATTTGGACACTGGATATACCTATGTGATTGGTGACTTGTACATTCGGGATATAGGAGATTACTCGACATTGTACATTGAGGAGATGTGAGACTTATTTGATGTGAGTGCCCAATGTAGGGGCCTGGTTTGAGGATTTGGGATTGGAGTATCTTGGTGGATTGTGATCCTGCCACGACGTCAGGTTTCCGTGGAAAATAACATATTCCACCCTATACCTCATCATTACCTATCTTATGCACAGATTCATATATTGGTAGTACTTGTAGTGTACCCTTATGATAGTTGCATATTTGCTTTCTCATATCTCTACTGCATAGACGTTGCATACTACTATCATGTCATCATTGCTTCACATAGTGATTGTACCTGCTAGTGTACTCTTCTTTATTCCAGCATTTGCATGACATATTATTACCACTGTAATCGCATATCTTAGATTCATGCTGTACGTGCATTCCTGCGATTACCTGCATATGTTTTATACTATTCACGAGTTGGCAACTCACCCCCGTTGTGCCACAGGTGTTTCAGGTTTTTCCCCAGAGTAGTCGAGGCAGGCTATTCCTCTATTCAGCTATCCAGCTATCATCTTTTGCTACAGATACCGCTTCAGCTCACAGTACCTTTTTGCTTAGGTGGGTTAGATGGTTATCTGTATTACATATTGTATATTCGTTGTATTTTGTACTCTCCATCAGCTATTGTATTTGTGGACATAGAGACTTGGTAAGGACGTTAGCATGTATTATTGTGGATTTGAGGTCTTATGTATATACAGCTTCTATCTCTACTACTATTGTTTTCTGTAGTATTCATTGTGGCTGGTTTCTACAAATGGGTGTTGCTAAAATTTTAAAGAAAGAAAGTAAGACTTTTTAAAGAATTTGGGTTGTGATTTCAAATGTTTCAAAACTTATATTATCTTTTCCGTATTTTTATGGTTTAGATTTCTGGGTTTTGGCTTTCTTTTACTATGTTGCGTCATTAGGCGTTGCGTAGTATTAGGGCCGTCACGGGCCATTCTTGGGTCGTGACAATGTCGCGCACCCCGCGGGTTCACAGGAAGGCGGAATACGCAAAAAAATGATTTTTACGGGCTTCGCAACACCGACTTGAACTCCAGGATCGATACTAAACCCTAACTAGAAAAACTGTATGAGGTTAACTACTTTGATAGAAAGTTATACCTCACAGAACCATGTCCTTTGGGTCTTCTTGTTGTCATCCTCCTCGTCATAGGCTCCTCGGATCGTACACGGATCGGGCATCCTCGCCGGTCCTCTCAAGTCAAAGACGATCCACCCGAGAGTCTATAGTCCGAGCTCCAACCTCAAATCTGAGATAACTAAGGCACCTAGTTCGCTAAACTAGATATCCTAGTTGATGTAGAGAGTGAAGATGGGTTAGTTTGTCTCTAAATACCCTAGGTTTCTCAACACATGAGAAATTTAGGGTTAGAGGAAGAAGAAGGGAGCTTTGGAGGAGAGAGAGTGTTGAAGAGATAATGAGAGTGAAGATGGTTAAGTCTTATGATGACTATGAGGCAAATAACTCACCACAAAATATCTCACAAAAATATCTAAGTGCTACCTTTCCTCAATAGTCATCCATGAGTCATCTAGTGAGTCACCAAGTAGCCATGCTTCATCCTTTGTCAAATAACACCCCATCCTCCACCTCATTAAGTATTTAATCAAATGATTAAATCACAAATGAGGTGACTTCTTCTAGAAGCACTCTTGAGCAAATTACAAGAATACCCCTCATCAAATATACATACCTGTATCCATATTCCAAAAAATACGAATACAAAGAGACAAAAATAATCCAAGAATATAATACTAGGATCCGGCTTAAACCAAGGACCACTAGTATTATCCGCACGAACATCATACGTGCACAAGTACACGTATGTGATCGAAGCCCTACCGTAAAACCATACGGCCTCTACATCTTTTGCCCGATGCAGGGAAACCCTCTGTGTAGGACTCTAAAGACTCGACGCTACGGTGGCAATGGGTTTAACCACAAGTCGTCAGCGGTACTAGCCGCACGTAACGGCTATCCAGGTATCTGTCGCTAAGAAGGCCGATGAGCAAACTCATCCGAACTCCTACTGAGCCTATCTGTGACAATCTTCGTACAATCCGATCTATTCGTCTAAGAGTATCGCATATCGGGCCAAAGGGAGCGGGCGCTGTCAGACCCCAAATACCGCAATAAGTCATGCCGGAGTGTAGCCCAAAACACCCTGAGAAACTACTGGAATACCTACCAGTAAATCTTGCTTGCCCTGGCTAGGGACTTTGTGTAATGGCTTTCCGAACACAGCGCGATATCAACCCCCGTACTGGGGGAGACGAATCCTTTCTAACCGCTACTGCCACCAAGTGCTTCGGTACTGCACCAAACTACTACCTGTTTGCATGACTCCTTTGAGCCGTGGTAGGGTAGTAATCTAAGAACAGTGGGAATACACTCAAGGCGAACTAGCAGTGTCAAGTCGATGGACTAAGTTGTACTCATGTCACCTGGGAATTGCTACACGACGATAGGTATAATACCCACCAGCAACTTCCTACGAGTCCTCTCCAGTGTACTCATAACCCAATGAGCACCTGCATACTATCTCCAATACGTCATACTAATAGTTGTGGGACAGACCATCTCCCCTGCTAGGATGAGAAGCGTAGACACCAGTCTACTCTGGAGTATCGATGCCCCGTCTCGATAATCCTACGACTAGAGACCAGTATAAGGATGTGCTTATAGACTACCCCGCTCCTACTAGTGTGACTGCCATCACAACACTGGTAATCAAGCAAAGATCCTAAGGGCTCTACCAATATGTATAAGCGATATGCTAAAAGAAACATATGCACATATTGAGGTAGAAACAAACCAGGTAGCATACTACCATTTCGAGCAAGACTGTTACTATATCCGTGTATATCCTAAGCTTCCAATATGTAATATACAAACCAGTATGACACAATAATGGCCTCTAGGGCATATATCACAAACAATCTCCCACTTTCACTAAGGCCATGTATTGGCATATCGCAGACCTATCATCTCGAATAGCCTCTCGAACTGTGTCTGAGGGATGGCCTTTGTGAGTAGATCTGCAATGTTGTTCTCCGTATCTCCTCTCCACACCTCGATCTCCTAGCGATCAATGATCTCCCTGATCAGGTGGTACCACCTCAAGATATGTCTGGACTTCTGATGGGACCTGGGTTCCTTCGCTAAAGCTATAGCGCCGTTGTTGTCACAATACAGAGATATTGGATCTACAAAGGATGGAACCACATGAAGTTCTGTTAGGAACTTTCTCATCAAAACTGCTTCTTTCGCAGAGTCACAAGCAGCTATATACTCTGCTTCTATCGTCGAGTCAGCAACGATGTCCTGCTTGGAGCTCTTCCAACAGACCGCCCCTCCATTGAGGATAAAGACATAACCAGACATGGACTTGGAGTCATCCTTGTCACTCTGGAAGCTGGAGTCAGTAAAGACATCAATCTGGAGGTCTTTTCCTCCATACACCAAGAACATATCCTTAGTCCTTCTCACGTACTTGAGAATGTTCTTTACTGCTATCCAGTGGTTCTTCCCTGGGTTTGACTGATACCGTCTTACCACGCTAAGTGCGTAAACAACATCTGGTCTGGTATATAACATCGCATACATTATATAGTCTACCATAGAAGCGTAGGGTATAATCGACATGCGAGCCCTTTCTAAATCAATTTTGGGAGACATCTCTTTGGAGAGGGTGAATCTGTGACAAGCCGGTAGACTACCGCACTTTGAATCTTCCGTACTAAATTTCTTTAGTATAGTGTCGATTTTCCTTGTAACATTTCAAAAAAAAAATTACTATTTTTGGGAATTTTTATAATTAAACAATAAAATATTGAATATTTTAATAAGGCGGCATAATTAAATACCGATAAATTGGGAAAAAATTTGGAAAATTATGGAAATTACTAAAAAGAGGGTGTTTTATGTGAATCATGCAAATTTTAAGTTTTTATGATTAATTAGACCCTATTTTAGTGCTAATCGCGATTAAATATCGCTAATCGCGCATTAACCTTGTTTTATGCAAAACATGCACCATATCATTTTTACACTTGTGTTACATTTCTCTCCTATCATGTGTTTTCCTTTCTCATGTATGGTTTTGTTTTTGTTTAGAATAGAAAAGAAAAGGAAAGAAAATGAAAGAAAAGAAAATGAAAGAAAAGAAAATGAATAAAGAAAGAGAGGCATGGGGCATTTATTAGGCATGGGGGAGGCTTGACTTTGGCTCTCTCTCTCTCCCCCCCTCACTTCCCTCCTTGCTCAGCAGCAGCCCCATCTCCAGCAGCAATCCCTCTCCCTTCATCTCCTCTTCACCATCACATACAACCTCAAAACAACACCGAAACCTCATCTCCTCTTCATAAACTTTGTGCACAAGCTCACAAGCTACACTATGGACCAAGAAAAATTTGATTTTGGTGCCCTAGGGGATTCATGAGTGCAAATGAGGTAATTATTCCATTATTAGTGTAGAATTTCCATTCCTTTAGCATCCATGTTAAATTAGAACCGATTTAGTATCGTTTAGGGAGGTTTGGAAATTCTAGTTAGGGTTTGAGGGAAACCTGATTTGAGATAGTGTAATTGAGGTTAGTGGAGATCATACAACCCCTGTAGTGATGTTAGTTTGGACTAAAACCTTAGACAAACCCCAAGTTGCGAACTTTGAATTCTGCAGATACGGAAATTGTGGAATTTGTATAGGGAAAATGAAATCTGCTATCACTCGGGGACCTGAAAATTTATTTAGCAAGTACAAAGGAGTGTGCAGGCACCTAGGAAGCACCACCTAAGACCCCAGCCCCTACCCTCTTCCCTGGGCTGCAAATAAATTCATTCTGGCCGCAATGTGCGGCCAGAGCAGTGAGGAATCGACTCGTATTTGTTCTGTGGCTTTATCTCCTGTAAACTATACCCTTGACATATGCAAAATTGACCAATTTGACCTAGGGTAAAATCTGGGACCATTTTCAAGAGTTGTTGTTTTGATTCGTGGTTTCGTTTTGCGTATTTTGAAATCTGGATTTTTGTAATTGTGTTGTATTCGATCACTTGACGTTTGTACGTCGAAATCAAGTGTTATTTGGTGGTTTTGAAAGCGTAGTCCATAGGTTCTAACCTATAGGCTTTTAGGGTGTCGTTTTGGTTTTAATGCTACACGATACGTTATTATGTGTAGGTACCCCCCGAAGACTTCGAGACGGCAAGCAAGCACGTGGTGACGTCGGCAACGGAAAACAAGAGCAAGGTGAGTAGATTATATCTACAGGGGAAGTCGGGTGGATGGCGTATAGCACCCCCGCAGTTCGATGTTTAGTATGCTATATATACTATATATATGATAGCTTTATGTGTGACATGGATATTCAGGATATGTTTAGGTGTTCAATGGTTAGATTAGGGTTATTAGAAGTGAACTAGTATAGCTTATTAGTCGTGAACCCTAGAATAGGTTTACACCCACACGCACACACATGCTTACTTTGTTATACTTGTGCGTATATGGGGATACGTATATATATATATATATACACACACATAGGTATGGGACGACGTATATATATACACGTATACCTACACTTGGATGATGAGGATAGTGGATGATATTTGGAGATGAGTCGATGAGTTTGGGTATGGTGCCATGAGATCGGTGATATGATGTGGTTCGTATCATGAGATACGACATAAGATTTTAGCGGGCCTTTGGACGTGTGTTTTACACACGCATTTATATTTATATAGATGGTATCGTTTTGTACTAGATAGGATCAGTACCCCAGTTCATGAGATATGATGATAAGGATACCAGATAAATGATGAGATGAATGTGATATTTGACCTGTACCCAGATTTGGGATGCCGTACGATGGATTTATCATACGAGCTTTATATTGATGATAGATCCGCACTCTTGACTCGAGGATGTCAAATGATATATTGTATCGTACGTGGTACTATTGAGGCGAGATCACCGACTATTATATATGTATATATATATATCGACTCAGATTTAGGTGGTTTCCGTACCCTTTCGATTAGCTTGTTAGTTAGATCTGTAGTTTACATAGTAGATGTTAGACTAGACCCGAGTCATACCTATTTCAAAACTAACGAATCGTGAGTATTTTAAAGACAGGCCAAGGGATTCTACGGATATTTTCAAAAGACGTATCTTTTCCTAAAAACACCGTAGCCCTTATTTTTCTAAAACACCACGATTCGTGTTATTTCAAATGGCATAACTGTATGACATATGATGTAGATTCTTCACTGTTGCGTATATTATTCAATTTCCGCATATTCTTTCTTTTCGCATCACATTGCATGTGTAAATGTGTTTATTGTTATATTAAACCCATGCTGTCAGGACACCAGCACCATTATCGATGATGCGTATGTTCCACGTACACCTACTTACCGGCTCACACAATTGATCATCAATAATTGCTATGTCACTACACAGTAGGATTGTTGCATCAGGATATGACTACTTGTACATCTATATTGGCGCACAGACATATTGTACACCCATACTTGCATACATGCGTAATTGCACATACATAGATGATTATGGCTTTATTTTGGAGATTTGGGAACCGCAAGATATATTTTAAAACTGGATTCATTTTAAAAGAGCGGTTTCCCTCGATATATGCATATTACTGTTCCATGTTTCTTGATATACGGATATGCTTATATTTCTATTATATGTCGCATACATCATGCTTTATGATTTTACGCGTTGAGATATGCCGTTTTCATGAGATTTTTGGATTTGAGAACCGTGGTCATTTCAAAAGAAAGTATGCATTGTTTAAAAACCCGGTTTCTCTTGATATGATATTTCAGTGCGTCCACCATAAGTTTTATCGGTTCTGATATGTATATACCCCATGCGAGGAGGAGTCGTGAGCCGTGTGCGGGTACATGGTGGGGCCCGGTATGGTACCCCGGGGTAAGAAAGGGATGCTATGTATACAGACGGTGAGACTGGCAGAGGGATTACTACCTACCGGTGATTGTATTTAAGCTCGGCGGATATCCGGAGGATAACGACCGGAATTGAGAGATGTTACGGGCCGATCCGGACTGATGGAGCCCGTGGGCCGATCCGGACTGACGGAGCCCTATATATATATGAGGATTTACGTGCCGATGCTTGGCACAGGTTTCATGATGTTTTCGAGTGTCGATGCTAGACACTCAGGTTCCATGATTTTGATGTGTCGCGAGGGGCACATATTGATTTATATCCTCATACTTCCATGCATATGCTTTATGATATTTACATGCATGATGTTTTATGTCATTGGTTGACACGTGGACGAGATCCACATGCATATAGACATTGATTACATAGTTGGATGATATCCACAGACTCATACACTACATGATATAGTTGACACTGATTACATTGATCATACCTCATATTCATGATATGTTGCTACCTGAGGCACTGGCACGAGCACTTGGTACTACACTTATGTATAGATGTTTACTCTTGCCACCTTATCATACTTCAGACTTATTCATATTGAGGATATATTATTACTGATCGTTTGACCTAGGATTGAGTCATACATACGATTTCTGCTCTGTGATGTTTTCTACTCACGAGTTGGCAACTCACCCCCGTTGTGCCATAGTTTCTTGCAGGTTTTGACGTACAGGTTTCATTGCGGTTTTCTGACACACTGCTTCCTTTCTGGGTGATTTCTTTGGTAGGTGGGTTCACTCGCATCGTGACCACTCTTGTATTTATTTTAATCTGTTGTATCTAGTAATTCCATCAACCAGACTTGTATATTTATTTCAGACTTAGAAAAACCTGTTGTGTATTATTTCGACCTTAGAGTCGCACGTTGTTGTATTATGTGTTAGTGTTTATGCCCTAGAAGGCCATTACTGTATCATACTAGCTTGTATATTACTTAATGGAAGCTTGGGATATTCACATGTATATAACAGTCTTGCTAAACATGGTAGTATGCTACTTGGTTTTTCTATCTTAATATGTGAGTATACGTATTGATAGAGCTCTTAGGATCTTGCTTGTCTACCAGCGTTGTGATGGCAGTCACACTAGTGGGGGCTGGGTAGTCTACAAGCACATCCTTATTCAGGTCCCTGGTCGTTGGATTATCGAGACAGAGCATCGATACTCCGGAGTAGACTAGTGTGTACGCTTCTCATCCCAGTTGGGGAGATGGTCTGTCCCACAGCCGTCAGTACGTAGTACTGGAGATAGTATACAGGTGCTCGTTAGGTTACGGGTACACCGGACAGGACTCACAGGGAACTGTTGGTTGGTTTGATACCAGTCGTCAGTGAACAGTTCCCAGGTGACATGAGTACAGCGTAGTCCGCAGACTTGACACTGCTACTTCGCCTCGAGTGTGTCCCACTGTTCTTAGATTGCTACCCTACCACGGCTCTATGGAGTCGTGCAAACAGGTAGCAGTTGGGTGCAGTCCCGAGCACTTGGAGGCAGTGGCGGTTAGACAGGATTCGTCCCTCCCGGTATTGGGAGTAGATATCGTGCTGTGTCAGAGAGCCATTACGCAAAGTCCCTGGCCAGGGCAAGCGAGATTTGCTGGTAGGTTCCAGCAGTTTCTCAGGGTGTAATGGGCTTCACTCCGACACGACTTATACCGCTATTAGGGGACTGACGCTTGCCGCCCCCCTAGGCCCGATATGCGATAGTCATGGACGAACGGACCGGACTGTATGGAGATTGTCACATCTGACTCAGTAGGAGTTCGGATGGGTTTACTCATCGGCCTTCTTATCGACAACTACCTGGGGACCGTTACGTACAGCTAGTGCCGCTTGCGGTCTGTGGTTAAACCCACTGCCAGCGTAGTAGTCGAGTCTCTAGAGTCCCACACAGAGAGTTTCCTACTCCAGGCGAAACGATATAGAGGTTGCATGGTTTTGCGACAAAGGGTTCGGACGCATACGTGCGTTTACGCGCGTACGACTTTCGGACAGATTTTATCAGTCGGCTTTGGTTTAAGCCAGTTACTGGTATCCGGTTATTGGATTTTTACAGTCTAAAGTTTTTTCCGTATTTTTACGGATCGGAGGGGCGTTCTCGTAATTACTCGAGAAGCTTCTAGAAGATGTGACTAAGGAGGTTTGTTTTGGAAAGAGAGTGAGTCATAGTGGTGATTCATTCACTTCATTAATGCACATTTATTGCTTAATGACTCATGTTAATGAATCATCACAAGATATTTTGTGAAGCATGCTTATTCATTTCCTTTATTGATTTATTGAAAATAAGAATGCTTCATAATATTATGATACACTCTCTCTCTTCTCTCATTATCATATCACACATTCTCTCTCCTCAAGCTCTCATCTTCTAACCCTAATCCTTAATCCTCATGTGTTGAGATCAAAGGATTAGTTAGACTAAACAATCCATAACCTTCACTCTTTATCATTCTATCATCTTTGATTAGCAATCAAAGTTGATTAGTTACCTCAAGTTAGAGGTTTAGCTTGGAGTTTTGCTCTCGGGTGGATCGTCTACTACCTAGAGAAGGTCGAGGAGAACGAAGGAGGACGTAAAGAAGAAGGACCGGTTCATTAGGTATAATCCCTAATCTCTTATGAAAAGAAACTCATAGAATACGGTTTTTTAGAGTTTAGCTTCGATTCAAGCGGTTAGTCGATGTTCGTTGTTTAAACTTGATTGTTTTTGTAAATTCCGCCTCCCCACAAGTACTGGGGTGTACTACATCGACTTACATTATGGTTTTCATGATGATTTTGAGTTTCCTTTTGAGTTTGATCCTCGCCCTTCGGCGTTGTATATTATATTGCTTGCGTGGTTGTGACCGTCAATTGACGAAGAGCTAGCTCCCGCTTGGGGATGCCCTTTTATCATTGTATATATATTATTCATGTTGTACCCCATTCGGGGCCAGTATTTACAAAGGAAACTCTGCCGAAATTTTCAGAAAAAACTTGAGGTTTTAAAAATGCATATTTGGCTTACTTAGTTAAAAACCTTGTTTTTAAAACATATTTTCTTCACTCCTTTAAAACTAGTTTTCCTTCATTTATTATTTAAAATGGTTTTAGATTTCTGGGCTTTTGGCTTACTTGAATTAGATGAGGTCCTATAGACTTCATACGATTCAAGGGCCAGTCACGTGCTATTTCGGGTCGTGACAAATTTGGTATCAGAGCGCTAGGTTAATCTTGGTTCGAGTCTAAGTTTGACTATGCGGAGCCTAGCGCGTTTGTATATATACGGAACTTAGGCTTGGCCTTACGGAACTTAGACTTAGTCGAGGGGGTATTAGACCCGAACTTTCGTCGCATAGGTTGACCTTGGTTGATGGAGTAGGTTACTTCAGTAGAGTGATGTACCGTGTGTATGTTCCGCGGCATACTTACGATACGCTACTCCACTTAAGGAGCCTTAGGATGTACATTTCCTTGCACGGTATTATATTCATTCCTATGATCTATCCTCATCGATATTGGTTGTGATTTTGCTGCCATGATTATACGGGCAGAGAGAGCTATGGCTAGAGTAGTGGTCAGCACGAGCTCGTCACAAATGAGGACTGACCACGGCGTGATTCCAGAGACATACGATTGCATAGAGGCGTCGTTTTATTGTGTTTTCGTGCCATGAGCATTGATGGATCACTTTTACGGGATTTCTCGGACGTGCAGATCAACACCAGAGGATTGAGCCACTGATAGAGGCTAGCCAGAATGTGATGACCATTGATGTATCGCTTATTCATGACGATTGAGGCACTGTTCAGCGTGCAGACGAATGAGCCAGTTGTTGCTGCAAATGACGAGATATCGCCCAGATGTTGGAGCTACTGCAGCATGAGTATATACTTAGAGATATGATGGAAGGTCGCTAGTCACCCGAGGATGAATGACTAGGACATGTGGTTCGTTCACTTACCCGATATGAGGTCATCAGATAGATTGATTCCAGCTAGAGACGACTTCCACATACAAGACGAGAAATACCACAGTTCTTGTTACAATCTTACTATAGATGCATGGTTCATCTGGATTTTTGTTAAAGTCAGATTCTTTGACCGTCTCATTAAAACAGATGTTCCAACTCCGTGATGCCTGGTTTAATCTATAAATGGATTTAAGCAACTTGCACACTTTCTCGCTGCTCCCACTCTGAATGAAATCCTCTGGCTGATCCATATAGACGCACTCTTCTAAATTTCCATTTAGAAAAGCGGTCTTTACGTCCATCTGCCAAATCTCATAATCGTAGAAGGCAGCAATGGGAAGAAAGATCCAAATGGATTTGAGCATAGCTACTACAGAAAATGTTTCATCATAGTCCAAACCAGGTCTTTGACGAAATCCTTTTGCAACAAGTCTAGCCTTATAGGTTTCAACCTATCCATCTACACCAATCTTCTTTCTGAAGATCTATTTGAAGCCTACGGGTTTTACCCATTCTGGAGCAATATTCAAAGTCCATACTTTGTTGGTGTACATGGACTACATCTCGGTCCACATTGCATCCAGCCATTTTACCGAGTCACTGCTCCGAATGGCTTGCTAGAAGCTAGTTGACTCATCATTGTCAATGATGCAATCCTCTCTATCCCCGTCTATGAGAAAACTGCAGTATCTCTTGGGTGGATGAGACATCCTACTACTTCTGTGGAGTGGTGTAGGGATGTCCTGTTCTTTCAAAACCTTCTGGAATTTCTTCCAGTTATATTGCGCTCCCACTAGTTTCTTTTTCCAAAAATTAAATTTCCAAAAAGTGGGTATGACGAGAAACAAAAACCTTTTGTTCCTGCGCGTAATAGAAAAGATACCCACTGGAGTTCTTTGGGTATCCCAGAAACTTACACAGTACTGAGCGTGCCTCGAGCTTGTCTGCATGCTGTTTTTTTATAAAAGCTGGACATCCCCATTCTTCAGATACTAAAGATAGGGTTTCTTCCCACTCCACATCTGATATGGTGTGGTAGGCACAGTCTTGGTACGAACTTTGTTCAAAAGATATGCAGCTGATTCTAGTGCATAACCCCAGAAGGATCGTGGTAACTCAGTGTTACTCATCATGGAACGTACCATATCTAATAGGATTCCATTCCGCCTTTCTGATACACCGTTGTGTTGTGGTGTGTATGGAGGAGTAAGCTCAGAGAGAACTCCATTCTCTTTTAAGTAATCGAGGAACTCGGCACTTAAGTATTCACCACCTCGATCAGATCTAAGTGTCTTGATACTTTTGCCGGTTTGTTTTTCCACTTCATTCTTATATTCTCAGAATTTCTCAAAGGCCTCGGATTTATGTTTCATCAAGAAGAAATTTCCATACCTAGAGAAATCATCCGTAAAAGTAATGAAATAAGAATAACCACTTCGTGCATGTGTAGACATTGGACCACACACGTCGGTGTATGAGTTCTAAATGCTCGCTCGCTCTTACTCCGTGTCCAGTGAACAGAGTCTTTGTCATCTTTCCTATAAGACAAGATTGACAAGTTTCATAAGACTGATATTCGAACGGATCAAAATATCACTCTCTATGTAATTTCGTCAACCATATTTCATTGATGTGACCCAATCTACAATGCCACAAGAAGGTCTTATTTAATTCTGGAAACTTTCTTTTAAGTGTGTTCTGGATGTTGAAAACCTAAGCTTGGTTTAACACGTATATACCGTCCTCTAGTGTACCTGACCCAATCAAACCATGATTAGGTGGATATGGACCACATTGCTTACAAATGTAAAATCATATCCTTCTATAGAAAATAAAGATACAGATATGATATTATAAGCTAGACCAGGTACACACAAACAATTACGTAAAATCAATATCTGCCCACTTGTCAATCATAGGTGATATTCCCCTACGGATACAGCGTCCACGCTCATCCCGTTAGCAACCCTGAGAGTCATATCACCTACCCTGATAACTCTATGGTTTCTCAAAGCCTGTAATGAATTACAGATATGAGATCTTGATCCGGTATCTAGTACCCAGGAAGTAGAGTTAATTGACATACAGTTTTCAATCACAAACACACCCAAAGCCGAAGCCACAACGTGCTTCGGATCCTGATCTGGCTTTCCAAGCCCTGCATTACTTCTGCCAATGCCCTTTCCCGTGATAATAAGAACATCCCTCCTTCCCTACTGTTAGCCCCGAAACTTTTGCCCTGCCCTTTACTTCTACCTTACTGACACCGCCTATCGGCTTGGTGAAGGCCTTCTTCTTCTTTCCTTTGGCTTTCGCCTTGGATCCAGAAGAGGAAGATTCTCCAATAAGTAGAACGGGTGTCTTCCTAGTTTCCTTTAGGGTGTAAGTAGAAGTGAGGGACTGTAGAATCAAGTTAATACATAACTCATTCTCCAATGTGGTCGCAAGTTCCGTGAGCTCTTTAATATAGCTAATCATCATAAGGACGTGATCCCCCTACAGATGACCCAATAGCCAACCTCGCTTGAAGCAATTCCTTCGAGATCTCATATCTTGTGATACGAGATTGCTCTCCATATAAATCTTTGTTATAGAGGAAGATATAAGCTAAGTCCATCTTCTCATGCTGCCTCTGGTATTCACTATCCATTGAGGCCAACACGAGGCACTTGGCATTCGCACTATCTTTTTCCCTTTTCTTATGGATATCAACATCCGTGAAGGTGGAAACTGGACCTAGGACGGCGAAGGCTTTAGTAGTAAGGAGGTGGCCCAGCTTGTCATAGGTAATGGACATCTAGACAAACCTTTGCCAATCAATATAGTTTGGCTCAGTCAATTTATTATCTAGCTGTAACCTAAATCTGGTCATTTGGTCACTGCAATTAGGAGAGAGAGAAGAAAATACTCAGCCAGCATGATACTCTTGCAAGTTTAGATTGGTTATTAGTTTATCTAAACAGGATGTCTCCTACTGTATCTCGAATCCTTCCTCAAACCATAAAAGAAGAATTAGTCAGGATTAATCTCACCCTACAATACTTGTTTAACCTTTCAGCCAGGCTGGTGTTGGTACTTCAAGGGAGGTTTTCCAACGCTTTCATGAAGTTCCTTAATTACATAATCTCTTGAACTTGGAGGTGTAGCCCCGCTAACAACGTTTTAGACACCTACTTGGTTTATAGCATTGATTGTTTGGTGAAAAAATCTCCCGAGGAGTAACGGATACTTACAGTAGGATCGGGATCCAAATATCATTGTGTGATAATCCTGAAGGAATCCTACCAAAATTATCACACTCCAAATGGTATGAAACACTAGCAAGTTTCAGTTTCTTTAGAAACATCCGATGTGGATTTTTTGCCCCAAGCTTTTATGACCTTGACAAAGGCCAACATATCATAAGTCGCAAGTCAAGTTCTACCCGTCATTGTCCAGATTAATTTGAACCCACTCGTACATACTGTTGGGTTACGGCTGCGCCCCGGCCATCAAACCGTGGCCAAATGCGGAACAAAAATTTTCTAAACTGGCGCTACTATTACCCGATACCCGGATCTACCCTAAACCCTAAACAAGCAAGCTATATATAAGAAGTTAGATGGTTATACCGAGTTGATCCGTGTCCTTCGATCTTCAACCATCATCCCCAAGCTCCTAGTGGCTCCTTGATCGAGTTTAGTTGCTGGTCTTCCTCCATCTACGATGATCCGCCTGAGGGAAACGGCGCATGCCTCAGCCTCTTCGAGCAAAGCAACCGATGCTCCAAGGTTGCTAGCAATGGAGAGTAGAGATGTAGGAATGTGTCATTATAATTTTCTCTCATCACATATGCTCAATGAGCAACCATAGAAAATGAAGAAGGAGGTGAGGAAACATGTGGCATGAGCAACTCAAGAAATGTGCTAAGTGTTTTCAAGTGAGAATAAAAGAGTGGAGAAAAGCAAGTGTGGAAAAACAAATTAGCCAAGCCTTCTCATGAAATGGCTGCCCCCTCTCTCTCATGCACACAAAATATCTCCATAATTTTCCATTAAACAATAAAGACTCATGCCTCTCTACATGTACAAGCCATGCTCATGCCACCTCACTCCTCCACCTCATTTGTGAAACAAATGAATTTTCAAAAAAGGAAAATCATACAAATGAGGTGTACACTTCTAGAAGCTATTCCATATAAATACGGAATACAACCCGGTACATGTATCAAAATGCATATACACATATTCATAAAAAAGTACGAATAGCCAAGTGAGAAAATGAATAGTGAACAATAATACTAGAATACATATATATAAATACATATATAAATTATTAAATCAAAACCTGATTTAATAATCCGGCTCAATCCTAAGACGCTAGTATTATCAACCGTCCGATTAAAGTCTGCGCAGCATGTACACATATTTAATCGGACACCTGTATGTACCAACATACGTCATCTACACCATATCGCCTGAACCGTGAAAACCCTCTGTGTGGGACTCTAAATACTCGTTAATACGCTGGCAGTGGGTTTAAAGCGGCACTAGCTGTACGTAACGACTACCTAGGTATTGAGCGAAAGGGAGGCCGACGGGCAAACTCATCCTGAACCCCTACTGAGCCTGACAGCGACAATATCCGTACAGTCCGGTCTGTTCGTCTAAGAGTATCGCATATCGAGTCTACGGGGGTGGTTAAAATCAGACTCTTAACAACGCGACATTTAGTGTCGGCATGAAACCCATCACCACCTGAGAAACTATCGATCCTGGATCGGTAATTCTCGTCCACCGTGGCCACGGATTTCTGGTGATAGTCACCCGTGCACAACGCGATATCAACCCCCAATACCGGGAGAGATGAATCCTCGACGATCCGATCACTACCTCCATGCGGCTCGGGATTGTATCCAACTAAAACCTATTTGTACGACTCCTTTAAGCCGTGGTAGGGTAGTAATCAAAGCACAGTGGGAACTCACACGAAACAAATGACGATCTCAGGTCGACAGACTAACCTGTACACATGTCACCTGGGAACTGCTATCTGACAATAGGTATAATACCAACCAGCAGGTTCTCAGCGAGTCCGTCCAGTGTACTCATAATCCAATGAGCACCTGTATACTATCTTAGGTGAACAAACTAACACCAATGGCTTGTGAGACCTAGCCACCGCCCCTCGTCGGGGTCTCAATCAGTATACACTAGTCTACCCTGGATTATCGATGCCCAGTCTCGATACTCCCATGACTAGGGACATTTAAGGATGTGCTTATAGACCCCCAGCTCCCACGTATATGATCGCCATCATAATGCTGGTAGTCAGGCAAGAATCCTATGGGCTCTATCAACATGTACATGATGATAAAGACAAACCAGATAGCATATTATCATCTCGAGTAAGACTGTTCTGCCGGTATAGGTCCTCCCTCAATCATCATATTCACATGCCTGCGACTACGATAATTGCCTTGAGGGAACTATAGCCAACAATTTCCCACTTGCACTTAAGGCCAATTATTGCGGTGTCGCATACTCACAGCTCGTATGATACCGAACACCCAACTTCTCTACTAAGCAGTTTCGCAAAGCTCGTTTGTGAAACTATTGTGTTTGAGAAATAGCCTCAGTGAATAGATCCGCTCCAGTATTTCTACTTTATCTCTCTATATCTCAACTTCGTGGAGAATAATCATCTCCCGAAATGAGCAATACATTGTCTTAGAATTTGTCTGGATATCTGATGGAACCCAGTTCACAAATGAACTCCAAACCCAGCAAACTTCTTAGACTGTATCGTCCACTGAATTTAATCAGTATCCTGCGCCATGCCTTTCCTCAGTATTCGCTTGGACCACCTGTCCAACATACTGTCCTTCAGAAGAGCTAAAAACTATAACTCTGACAGTCACTCTGTCATCCAGGTCATCTTGGAAGCCAGAAATGATAACTGTCTCCCGAAGGAGGCTGCCATTACCATATCCCTAGAACATCCATATATGTTCATAAACTGCTTCCCAACGTTTCTTCAGGATTGGATTAATATATCTGCTTATTGCAGCTAGTGCAAAAACAACTGTAGGGTTCCTAGGCACACTCAAGAGGTTCCACAAGGCATCAATCATGCCAAATTTAAATTTTCCGGTGCCGAGAAACCCTAAACTAGATCGATTAGTAGAGGTAAGGCGAAAAAGAGAAGCAAGAAAACTACTTTGCTAACAAGTGAATGGAAATACAACCTTTGTAGATCCAGTCCTCCACTTCTTAAGCTCCGTGATGACGTCCCTTCGCTGCGATCACCGGGATCTCGGACTCTTGCGATGGTTTCGTCGGAGAAATGAGCGGGCTAGGTCGTTGACTTCGATGCCGAAGATGATCTACGTCGAGGCAACTCTAACTCAAGCTCCATCTTCACTTGGTCATGAAACTTGTCAAGATAACACACTCTACTACATGGCAAGTGGTAGAGGATGAAGAAATAGGAAGTGGGTTCACTTTGGATTTGGATTTCTCACTTGATTTCATCACTTAGAATTTTCTAGCAAGCTTTTCTTTTCTTCATGAAGAAGATGAAGAAGAAGAATGAAAAAGAATTATCACAAAAAGAAAATTCAAGTGATATCTATCATATTGCAACCATGGGTGAGATAAACTCATGTAGAGAATAAACTAGGGTTTAGGTAAATGGTTAGGGTTAAGGAATAAAACAAAATGGTAAGACTTTTTCAAAGATGCTAGAAAACAACATGAAGCTTCTAGTAAAGAAAAGAAAGAAAGCCACCATTTTGTTTTAACTAAATAAATAAAATAAATAAAGAAATAAATCAAACCCTAACCATTAACCTAATCATAGTTTAAAGCATACACAGACCCAAGTTTGCATGTATCATCAAGCATGATACAAACAAGTGCACAAAAATATATCATATATACAATGTGCACAATCTAGTGAGAAAATAATCTTAAGAGAACCAATACTAGTTAATGTAAAGTAATATATCAAATATATAATTATACATTAAATCATTAAATCAACACTTGATTTAATAATCCGGTCATACTGCATATAACCGACTAATATCAAGTGTATCAATATATCGAATCAACACTTGATTCGGTAACCCGGCTATATCTCATATAACCGTCCAATGATACAAATCGGGAGAATAGAATACAGTATCACATACTGGTATTATTCTCGGTCCCGCACATATCTCATATGCGCTCCTATTTTGTTTCGCTTGAGCCAGGAAACCTCTGTGTAGGACTCTAAAGACTCGTCAATATGTCGGCAGTAGGTGATGATCATATCAAACACCCACAAGCCGCAAGCGGTCTGCTAAACGTAACGGCCACCCGGGTATTGAGCGATCAGAAGATCAACGAGCAAGCCCGCTCACACTCCTGTGAATCCAACTAGTAACACTTACCGTACAGTCTGGTCTGTTCGTCTGATATGTCGTATATCTCGCATAGGGGTGGTAAACGTCAGACCCCAGTAGCTCGATAAGTCGTGTCGATATGAGGTCTATAACAGTTCGAGAAACTACTGGTAACACTTACCAGTAAATCTCAGCAACTCTGGCCAGGGATTTCCGGTTATAGCCAATCGAACACAGCGCAACATCAACTCCCTATACCGGGAGAGGCGAATCCCCTCCTATCGCTCATTGCCTCCATGTGATTCGGGACTGTACCTAAAAACCACCATTTTGAACGCCCTCTTAGACGTGGTAAGGTGGAAATCAAAGCACAGTGGGAATCACACAAGACTCTATGACAATCTCGGGTCTACAGACTAACCTGTACCAGTATCACCAGAGAACTGCCATCTGACGTAAGGTATAATACCATCTGGGAGTTCTCGGCGAGTCCGTCCAGTGTCCCCAGTCTCCACTGAGCACCCGTATATCATCTCTGATGTCAAACACCAATGGATATGGGATCATCCATCGCCCATCTGTATGGGTCGAGAAGGTATACGCTAGTCTACTCTGGTATATCGATGCCCCGTCTCGATACACCCACGACTAGGGACCTTGAAGGATGTACTTATGGACTACCATGTCCCCACTAGTATGATCCGCATCATAGTCCAGGTAGTCAAGTACACATCCTAAGGGCTTTACCAACATATAACAGAGAGACAATCAGTGTACACGTTAAGGTAAAGAGCAACCAGATAGCATACTATCATGTCGAGCAAGAAAGTCCTCCCTATATATGTCCAAGCATCCACTACAATATACATCCTATGTATAGTAATGGCCTCTAGGGCATACATATAACTAACAATATCCCACTTGCACTAGGGCCATCTGATAGCAGTGGTTGTAGTATCTCATACTCAACCATCCCATAAAAGTCTCTCTATGGGAAAAGGCCTTTGTGAGTGGATCCGCCGTATTGTCCTCTGAGTCTACTCTCCTAACCTCGATCCCCTGGAGATCAACCATCTCCATGATCAGGTGACACTGCCTTAGAATATGTCTGGATCACTGATGGGACGGACGTTCCTTGGCATAAGCCACAACTCCATTGTCACACAATGGGAGGAACTAAGTTCATCTCATGAACTAATATACACCCAGACAGCTCTTTGGTAGTATCTTAAGTAGCGATGTATCCAGCCTTTATCGTCTAGTAAGCCACGGTATCTAGCTTGGAACTCTTCCAACATACCGTCCCTCCACTGAGGGTAAAGACAATGCCTGTGACTGACATTCAGTCGTCCTTACAACCCTGGAACCTTTCCAGTGATTCTCCCTAGGATCGATTGATACCATCTCGCTACAACTAGTGAGTATCCTAACATCCAATTAGATCTATCTCATAGATCCATAACTTAGGATTTAGGAGGTATCACTTTGATCCTGTATGGAGAATCCTTGTGATAAGCGGAGATTGACCGAGCGTAGCATAGGAAACGCCTTCCCTATCAAGAGTATGTCATCCACGTACTCTACGAGGATCACCAACATACTCCCTACTATCTTTTTGTATATACAAGGTTCATCTACTATTTTGATGAAGTCAAACTCTTTGACTACCACATCAAAACAGATGTTCCAACTCCGCGATGCCTGCTTTATCACATAAAACATCTTGCTCACGTTTCCGCTGCTCCCACTGTCTACGAAGCCCTCTGGCTGTGTACTTATAGACGCTCTCTTCTAAAACATTATTTAGAAAAGCAGTCATGACACCCAACCGCCAGATAACGTAGTCATGGTATGTAGCCGTGGCAAGTAGGATCTGGATGGACTTAAACATAGCTCCCTAGAAAAGGTTTCATCATATTCCATACCTGGTCAATGATGCAAACCTTTAACAAGTCTAGCTTTGAAAGTCTCAACTTTTCCATGTACACCAAGTAATCTTCTCAAGATATACTTACTCCTGATGGGGATTTAACCCTTCAAATAAAGCAACCAAAGTCCATACTTTGTTGGTGTATAAGGATTCCATCTCAGATCGCTAAGCATCCAGCCATTCTTACAGAGTCCCTACTCTTGATGGCCTGCTCGAAACTAGTTGGGTCATCATCTCATGATGCAATCCTCGCTTCCACTGTCATAGAGAAACCGAAGTAACTCTCAGGTGGGTAAGGAACCTTACTAGATCGGCGGAGAGGCTGAGGTTCGTTGGAATCTACTGAATCCTTTGGTTCTACCAAATCATCAGCTGCAGTTTGTATAGCTGGAACCTTTCCAGTTCTACATAACAGACCTTGCCTCGAGCTTGTCCGGATTTTGCTTTTTAGACATAGGCCGGACAACCCCAAATCTTAACAAACTTAAGATATGGGCTCTTCCCTTTCCATATCACATATGAAGTGGTAGGCAACTGATTTGATTTGAACGCCATTCAATAGGTATGCAGCTTCACAAGTGCATAACTCCCAAAAGGAAATAGGAAACTCAGTAGTACTCATCATAGAGCACACCTTATCATATAGGGTGTGATTGCTCCGCCCCGATACACCAACGTGCTGTGATGTATACGGAGGAGTAATGCTGAGAGAGAATCTCATTCTCCTTTAGAATAGTCCAAGAATTCCATGCACAAGTATTCTCCTCCCTGATCTTATCATAGGACATAATACTTATACCCGTATTTTGGTTCTCTACTTCTAACTTATATTCTGTGAATATCTCAAAAGGTTCGGACTTATGTTTCAACAGGAACATATGGCTGAATCTTGAGAGATTATCAGATAATGTAATGAAGTACAAAGAACCGGTCCTGGCATGTGCAGACAGGGGACCTTACATACATCACTATGTATCAGTCCCAAGAGTTCACTAACTCTTTCTCTGTTTCCAATAAACAGAGCTATGGTCATCTTATCTCTGTGACATGACTGGCAAGTTTCACAAGATGTAAATTCAAACTAATTTAAATATGCATCTTAATGTAACTTCAGCTAGTCGGGTCGCATTGATATGACCTAGTCTACAATGCCTCAAGAAGGATTTGTTCATTTCTGAACTCTTCCTCTTGTGTGTGTTCTGTATACTAAGAACTGTAGTTTGATTTAGAATGTCAATGCTTTTAGATAACATGCCTGAACCGATCAACTCTTGATTTAGGAAATGTTCAAAACATTATCCAACAATACAAAATTATATCCTTCTTTACTAATAAAGAGACTGATATGATTTCGTATATCAGGATCGGTATCTAATGACATTTGTTCAGAATCAATGTATTCAGGTAATACAGGGTGACAGTGACCAACAGACCTGGCTGCAACACTTGCACCGTTTTCTGTCTCATGAAACTTATCACCCGTTCTCAGTTCTCTACCTTTCTGTAGCCCATGTAACATATTACATATGCGGGATCCTGATCCGGTATCTCATACCCAGGACGTAAAGGACACTGAGAAACAGTTCTCTGTAATGAACACACCCGAAGATGATGCATCGGTATGCACTTTCTTCGTTTGGGCGGCACAAGAATTCTGGTAATCCCCAATTTCCTGCTCTGTCTTATAACAATTACAAGTTGGAGCGGGACCAACGTTCCCCAGCTCAGTATAACAAGCGGGTTCAGTCAATGTATCCGTATTATTATCTTGATTAAGGCGTGACATGGTCGCTACCTGGAGAGAGAGAGAGAAGAAAACACTCTGCGTGCGCTCTTGCAAGATCAGATTGGTTATTATTTTATCTAATCAGGATGGCTCCTACTGTTTTTATCAAATCTTCCTTCAAACCTTAAAAGGAAAGACTAGCCGGGATTAATTACACGCTACAAGTTCGCCAATCTTTCAGCCAGGCCAGTGTCGGTACTTTGAGGGAGGTTCCCCGTGCTTTCGCACGGACCTAATTAAATAAACCTCGTTTTCCCAGAGGCGTAACCCCGTTGACACCTTTATAGACACCTACTTTATCGGCTAATTGTAATGTGTAAAACTCTCCCAGGAGTAACAATTACTCGCAGCGGGTATCGGGATCCAACTATCTCATAGAAGGTATGCAATCTCATTGCAAATTTCAACACTTGAAATTCCCGATAATTTTTCCCCTAGCACCCTATGACCTTGACGGAGGTCAATAAACCATAGGCTACTAGTCAAGTTCAACCCGTCATTTCTTGATTGAATCAAACCCACCCGCATGACCCTTGACGAAGGTCAACAAGGTCGTATGACTACCCTAACCCAATTTGCATCATATGCATAAGCAGATAAATACTAGTTAGCTACCGCACACTACGTCTTGACGGAGGTCAACAAACGTAGCACGAATAATAAGTAGGACTTATCTGAAATGACGGAGGGCTACGACAGGTTTTTCTGAAAACCTATTGTGTAATGAACTTGATATCGTTGTAGAATCAAATGATTTTAAAATGGAGTGTTTTTTAGGCTTTTCTAGTTTTGCTAAAGGGGTCACTCCCGGTGAAGGGATCGCCGGCCCTTTCCTCATCGAATAAGGTGCAGGATATATCATATATACCGCTGTGCAAAGCAAGAACTATAGGAGCAATCAAAAGACAAACCGAGGGGTGTAGCATCTGCCAGTTATTGCTAAAGGGGTCACTCCGGGTGAAGGGATCTCGGCCCTTTCCTTATCGAATAAGGTGCAGGATGTTCTACAAGGAACACCGCGATGCAAAGCAAGAACTGTAGCTACCTGTTTTTATTTTGAAATTCGATTCCACAACAACTTTTGGGTTTATTTTCTTTCATTAATCTCATTAATGAATGTCCCATCATTTAAGTCCACCTAAACATCACAGATAAATATAACGTACGCTTATGCCATCCGCATTTGCCTCAATGTCCCGTCTGCACCGTTAGGTTAGGTAACTAATGGCAGAGCGAGGCAGGGCTAGCGCGAGTGTAAAACATAAGCAACGTCTATATAATATATCGTATATACTATATATAGTATCCATCACAACATATCAAATGATCACATCACAGATATCGCAGCAGAAGAATCATATGAAATATTGGATATACTAGGACGTCCGTGTTTTCAATACGAGCCAGTATAAAACACGGATTCCACGGTCGCGATGAATAGCCAAACCCACACCCCTAGACCCCTACAAGAGCGGCAAGCAACCCCACCAATTCTAGAGTTAGGAGACCCGGACTCGACTCCTCGAGTTGGTCTCCCACTGGACTCCAGAACCCGGTTACTTGTGCCCTCCTTCTTGGGTCTATCCTAGTGCAGAAAAGTAAATAATATACAAATGGTGACATCAACCTCAACCCGGAAGTGCCCCAATAAAAGAATATTGCATACAAGTTTTTACATGAATGAAAATGAAAAACACTCATCTCACATTAAAAAAAACCCGGCTATTCAAACACGACGATCCAATATAACATATCCAGCAACACATAACATCACATCTCATCAACGTAAGTAAATATGCGCATCCCAATTGTCGTTGACATATAGCAACGAAACCGGTGATATCACATATTACACTTACGGTCGTAGAAAAGAAAGTGTAAAACTACAACAGTTGGAATCCGCAACCACCATAGACATCGCATGCCTAATAGTTATAAACCCCGCATTTTAGTCTCTTTATCGAAAACACTTTTCAATATGTAGTCGGGCAATTCAACAAGATTCCCGATGTGCGATCGAATGCTCGTCGCAAACTTTAGTAGACGGCCGCACCCCCGGACGCCGTCGACGAAGTGCACTAAGGCAGAACACCGCTGCCGCGAGCACCCGAACGGATGCTTTCGGCGACGGGGTTCTCCTACAGTCACTTGGTCGGGGCTTTGGGGCGTGTCTGTCTATTAAGTTTACCCGGCGAGTATCCGCGTACGCTATGTGATTGCGACGGACTTTTGATCGCATCAAAATTCCGTGGCAACCGATCGAGTGAGACTAAAGTGCTATGTTTATAACATTCATATTAGTTATCTCATAACTACTTGTGAATTCCAAATATTGTATCAAATTCCAGATAAATAGAAAATGTTAAACTTTTCGATCGAACAATCAAACACCCAAGTTTTCCCGAAACAGCTCAACACATGAAATAAGTTTAAAAACATCAACATCATGCCACAGTACCAACGGTCCAGCCGTAGAAGGGTCAAGCCAACGCCTCACATGTGGCACGCCGTACTGCCCCAAACCCTAAGGTTCAAAGGGCAGTTCAAGACGGTCACATAATCGAGTTAAGGTTTGTTGTCTTCTAGAGGGTCCATCGCGTTACTTGCACTACTTAGAACGTTCTTAAACCACGGAAAAATCCAACACTTGGAAATTTTCCGGCAGGGGAAAAATTGGGTATTTATATCCGGTCGAACTATTTAACATGTTCTAAAATAACCGGAAAAACACATAGACAAAGTTAAACAATCCGATCGAATCATCGAGTTCCCAAAACAACTCCAGAAAACTCAACTGTTGAGTACATTTTAAAAATTCCCAGAAAACACAGGAAATTCATATGGGCATTACTGTGCAAAGCACGTGCCAAGAATCGCCTTTATGGCCGCGGAACCGCCGCACATGCTAGGGTGGGGCCGCGGTTCCGTGGCGCATTGGTTGACTTGGGCTCACGTGCTTCACAGTAACTCTTATAATACACTTCTGTATTTTTTGGATATTTTTAATTTGGAAAAATCCACTGTTTTGAAAAATGTACAGAGAAGGGTTATGTTTAGGGTTTCGGGGTTCGATCGGGTTTCTAACTTCGTCTACGCATCGCCTAAGGCTCTAGCTAGGCTCTGATACCACTGTAGGGTTCCTAGGCACACTCAAGAGGTTCCACAAGGCATAAACCATGCCAAATTTAAATTTTCTGGTGCCGAGTAACCCTAAACTAGATCAATTACTAGAGGTAAGGTGAAAAAGAGAAGCAAGCAAACTACTTTGCTAACAAGTGAATGGAAATACAATCTTTGTAGATCCGGTCCTCCACTTCTTAAGCTCCGTGATGACGTCCCTTCGCTGCGATCACCGGGATCTCGGACTCTTGCGATGGTTTCGTCGGAGAAATGAGCGGGCTAGGTCGTTGACTTCGATGCCGAAGATGATCTACGTCGAGGCAACTCTAACTCAAGCTCCATCTTCACTTGGTCATGAAACTTGTCAAGATAACACACTCTACTACATGGCAAGTGGTAGAGGATGAAGAAATAGGAAGTGGGTTCACTTTGGATTTGGATTTCTCACTTGATTTCATCACTTAGAATTTTCTAGCAAGCTTTTCTTTTCTTCATGAAGAAGATGAAGAAGAAGAATGAAAAAGAATTATCACAAAAAGAAAATTCAAGTGATATCTATCATATTGCAACCATGGGTGAGATAAACTCATGTAGAGAATAAACTAGGGTTTAGGTAAATGGTTAGGGTTAAGGAATAAAACAAAATGGTAAGACTTTTTCAAAGATGCTAGAAAACAACATGAAGCTTCTAGTAAAGAAAAGAAAGAAAGCCACCATTTTGTTTTAACTAAATAAATAAAATAAATAAAGAAATAAATCAAACCCTAACCATTAACCTAATCATAGTTTAAAGCAGACACACACCCAAGTTTTCATGTATCATCAAACATGATACAAACAAGTGCACAAAAATATATTATATATACAATGTGCACAATCTAGTGAGAAAATAATCTTAAGAGAACCAATACTAGTTAATGTAAAGTAATATATCAAATATATAATTATATATTAAATCATTAAATCAACACTTGATTTAATGATCCGGTCATACTGCATATAACCGACTAATAGCAAGTGTATCAATGTATCGAATCAACACTTGATTCGGTAACCCGGCTATATCTCATATAACCGTCCAATGATACAAATCGCGAGAATAGAATACAGTATCATATACTGGTATTATTCTCGGTCCCGCACATATCTCATATGCGCTCCTATTTCGTTTCTCTTGAGCCAGGAAACCTCTGTGTAGGACTCTAAAGACTCGTCAATACGCCGGCAGTAGGTGGTGATCATATCAAACACCCACAAGCCGCAAGCGGTCTGCTAAACGTAACGGCCACCCGGGTATTGAGCGATCAGAAGATCAACGAGCAAGCCCGCTCACACTCCTGTGAATCCAACCAGTAACACTTACCGTACAGTCCGGTTTGTTCGTCTGATATGTCGCATATCTCGCCTAGGGGTGGTAAACGTCAGACCCCAGTAACTCGATAAGTCGTGTCGATATGATGTCTATAACAGTTCGAGAAACTACTGGTAACACTTACCAGTAAATCTCAGCAACCCTGGCCAGGGATTTCCGGTTATAGCCAATCGAACACAGCGCAACATCAACTCCCTATACCGGGAGAGACGAATCCCCTCCTATCGCTCATTGCCTCCATGTGATTCGGGACTGTACCCAAAAACCACCGTTTTTCACGCCCTCTTAGACATGGTAAGGTGGAAATCAAAGCACAGTGGGAATCACACAAGTCTCTATGACGATCTCGGGTCTACAGACTAACCTGTACCAGTGTCACCAGAGAACTGCCATCTGACATAAGGTATAATACCATCTGTGAGTTCTCAGCGAGTCCGTCCAGTATACCCAGTCTCCACTGAGCACCCGTATATCATCTCTGATGTCAAACACCAATGGATATGGGATCATCCATCGCCCATCTGTATGGGTCGAGAAGGTATACGCTAGTCTACTCTGGTATATCGATGCCCCGTCTCGATACACCCACGACTAGGGATCTTGAAGGATGTACTTATGGACTACCATGTCCCCACTAGTACGATCCGCATCATAGTCCAGGTAGTCAAGTACACATCCTAAGGGCTTTACCAACATGTAACAGAGAGACAATCAGTGTACACGTTAAGGTAAAGAGCAACCAGATAGCATACTATCATGTCGAGCAAGAAAGTCCTCCCTATATATGTTCAAGCATCCACTACAGTATACATCCTATGTATAGTAATGGCCTCTAGGGCATACATATAACTAACAACAACATCTGGTGTGGTACTTGACATTTCATGATTAACTCAATTGCCTAAGTAAGTGATATGCTAATCATGCAGATCCTTCTCTCCTTTAATCTATAAGACACCTTTAGGGAGGGTGACTCCATCACCTGCAGGTATACCACAATACCAGGAGTCATCCATTCTAAAATACCTTTAGAATAATGTCAAAGTACCCAGATTATGATACTTCCCAAATCTAGATCTAAAACCATAGATCTAGTAACCAGAAACCCTGATATTATATCCATATCCTTTATGGAGAAACAACTTTATAACAACCACAGTATAACCGATCGTAGTATAGGAATATTTCTTCCTATCAAGTGTATGTCATCCTAATACCAGGACATCACTCTCTACTACCTTGTTAGCAGATCCATCTCCTATTCTGATGAAGTCAAAGCCTATGACTGTCACATCAAAAATAGGTTATCTATTTCCGCTATACCTGCTTTAGTCTATAAATAGATATAAGCTACCTGCCCACTATGCTTCCGCTGCACCCACTGACTACAACAACCCTCTGGCAGAGTCATATACACGTACATTTCCAAAACTAGTTTAGAACGACGCTATACTCATCCTCATGCCAGGTCTTATAATCGAGAACAGCAGCAATAGCAAGTCTGGGTAAACAAGAACCTCCCCGTCACCATCTCTGAGAAGACCAAAGTACCTCTCGGGTTCCTGAGGTTACCTACCAAATCTGCGGAGTGGCTAATGGAATGTCGAAACTAATTGAATCCTTAGGTTCTATTAAATCTTTAGTGATCGTTTGTGGTTCTGGAATCTCTTCCAGTTCTACCATACCCCCACTTCTGTTTTTCTGAAAAAATCCATTTTACTAAAACTGTGGCGAGTCAAGAACAATATAAATATTGATCTTCCTGATGGTAGAAAGCTAACCCTCGTCAAAGCCCGGGATAACCCACAAACTGCTATTACTGAAACGTGTCTTGAGTTTATCCGGATTCTGGTTTTAAGAATCAGCCGAACAACTCCCTATACCTTAACATCGTTAAGATATAAATTGATTCTATATATATCCAATATAGAAACAAAAGCACTAATTTAATTGGAACCAGATTCAAAATCATGCAGCTGTCTACAGTGCATATCAATCAAATGGAAAGAGGTCATTCAGCATTACTCAACTAGTGCAACCATATATGAGTAACCCGAAAGATAAGCAAATTCTCAAAACCATTACTATCAACGAAATACCAAACGCAAGTATCTACAAATTCGACTATCTCGAAGAATCCTGATACTTCCAACAAATGGTTCTCTACTTTATTCTTATACCTATAACTTCTCAAAATATAAACCTTGTATTTCAACGAAATACTTGTCTAGAACTAGAGAAGTTATAAATAAATAGAATATAGTACGAGTACCAACCCCATTGTCCTAATGGACACTGGACAACATACAATTCTTTGTATAAGTCCCCTGAGTTCAATAACTCAAACCATGTGCGTCGTAGATTGAAAAACTTTACTATGGTTAAGAAAAATTACACCGCTTTTGAATGCACCTTACCTAATCACCAACTGATATAAGTAAATTTCACAGACATAATATCAAAAAGTTATATCTCACTTTATAAAATAAACGTACAGACATATCGGTTTGAAATTGGTGCATAATAACGAATATTCAAAACCAAATATTTGCCATCCGGCAAAATCCAGATGATTTCCTCAAATATCACCAATTACAACGAATTTCGATATAATGAGGATCTAATCACCCAATTCCCAATATCTTACTTCCACTCACCATCTGTAACACTATACAGATGTGAGAAACGAATCTGGTAAATACATACCTTGGAGTTAGATTCCAATTGGGAAAATAGTTTTCAATTAATATCGCACAATGAAACTGAAACATGAAAATGTTTCAAAAGGGGTTAACTGGTATTACTAGTAACGCCACTTCCACTATCCTGATTCATGACTGTAACAGTATAGTTTCATGCCTCACTGCAATCCCTTTATTATGTCTTTACTTATTACCTTCTGTACACCACCTTTAGGCTAATTGGTTTTCTTCCTTCCCTACCCTTCGGCACCAGCCTAAGGTTTGGAAGAAGACTATCCAATAAGCGTAATCGGTGAACTCTCGTAATCCTAGGAGCTCTCGCAACCTGGGAGAAGTTAAAGGGAAAATACATCTGAATAATCCTATTCTATTTCTCCTGAACCAGAAACCATCCTCGAATCTTAACATGTACACTGATTGTTTCTCTGTTACATGTTGGTAAAGCCTTTATGATGTGTACTTGACTACCTGGATTATGATGCGGATCATACTAGTGGGACAAAGGTAGTCGGTAAGTACATCCTTTAATGTCCCTAGTCGTGGGTGTATCGAGACGAGGCATCGATATACCAGAGTAGACTAGCGTATAGCTTCTCGACCTATGTAGATGGGCGATGGATGATCCCATATCCATTGGTGTTTGACATCAGAGATGGTATACGGGTGCTCAGTGGAGACTGGGTACACTAGACGGACTCGCCGAGAACTCCTAGATGGTATTATACCTCACATCAGATGGCAGTTCTCTGGTGACACTGGTACAGGTTAGTCTGTCGACCCGAGATCGTCATAGAGTCTTGTGTGATTCCCACTGTGCTTTGATTTCCACCTTACCACGTTCAAGAGAACATGCAAAACGGTGGTTTTGGGTATAGTCCCGAGTCACATGAAGGCAATGAGCGATAGGAGAGGATTTCGTCTCTCCCGGTATTGGGGGTTGATGTTACGCTGTGCTCGATTGGCCATAACAGGAAGTCCTTGGCCAGGGCTGTTTCTGATATTTACTAGTAAGTATTATCAGTAGTTTCTCGACCCGTTATGAGCCTCACATCGGCATAACTTATCAAGCTATTGGGGTCTGACGTTTACCATCCCCAGGAGAGATATGTGACATATCAGACGAAGAGACCGGATTGTACGATAGAGTTACTGATTGGATTCGCAGGAGTATGAGCAGGCATGCTGGTTGATCTTCTGATCGCTCAATACCCGGGTGGCCGTTACGTTTAGTAGACCGCTTGCGGCTTGTGGGTGTTTGATATGATCATCACCTACTGCCGGCGTATTGACGAGTCTTTAGAGTCCTACACAGAGATTTCCTGGTTCATGCGAAACAAAGTAGGAGCATATATGATATATGTGGGGGACCGAGATTAATACGCGTATGCGATACCGCATTCTATTCTCGTGATTTGTGACATCGATCGGTTATATGTGATATAGCCGGGTTATCGGATCAAATGTTGATTCAATAAGTTGTTGCATTTGATATTAGTCGGTTATATGTGATATATCCGGATTATTAAATCAAGTGTTGATTTAATAATTTAATGTATAATTGTAAATTTGATATACTAGATTGCATTAACTAATATTAGCTCACTTAATATTTCTTTTCTCACTTGTGTGCATATAGTATATATGTGATATATATTGATGTACATTATTTTGTGTCATGCTTGATGCCACATGTTACATAGGTGTATGAGACTCACACCATACTAATAATAATGTGAGGATTTATATTTATTTAAGTAAATCAAAATTAGTGTTAATTAGTCACATGCTTGGAAGCTTGGAGAAGCTTGTAGCATCTTTGACTAAGTCCACTCCTTTTATTTTATTTGTAGATATTTATTAACCTAACCATTATCGTTAGCTATGGTTTAATCTCTACATGGGTTAGTGTATGACACTAACTCACCCATGGTTGTTATTCTCACCTCATTAGTTCATTCTCATCTCTTCTCATCTTCTTCTTCATCCTTGAGAAAAAGCTTTCTAGCTTTTGGAAAAGTGAGAAAATATTGTGAGAAAAATAAATCTAAAGTGAGCCCATTTCCTACTTCATCATGCTCTACTACTTGCCATTTAGTTTAGGTGTTTGCTTCACTAATTGTAAAATTAGTGAAGAGGTAGCATGAGCTTGAATCTCCTCGATGTAGATCATCTTCGGCCTCGAAGATTTCGAGCAAGCTTGTTCATTTCTCCGAAAGAACCCTTTCTAGAGTTCGGGTGTTCATGACTTGCAGTGAAGGGGCTACTTCACGGAGCATTAGAAGTGAAGAACCAGTCTACAAAGGTTGTATCCCTCATTCACTTAGATGCAAAGTTGTTTACATGTTTTTTTGCCGCATTTTCTAATAACGATTATAAGGTTAGGGTTAGTTAGAACGGAAAAATTTTGAAATTGGTATGGACGATGCCTCCCGAAACCTTGTTGTCGTCCTAGGAAACCCAGCAGTGGTATCAGAGCTATGCTAGAAAATTAGACAATGTTTGTTAGATTACGAAACCGAAACGACTCTGAAACTTGAAACACGAGAACGTAGTTTCTGTCGAATTTAAAAAGTGTTCTAAAAATTTTTTAAACAGCTGCAGAATGTTGTATGAGATGCAACATGATCATACAAGAAATTTCACCCCCCCCCCCTCGCCGGAATTGGGCTGGCCATAAGCAAGGAAAAACCGGCGACCTCGGCCAGACAGTGGGATTTTGGGCTGAAATTTTTTGTGTGTTCCAGGTACTGGGTTTTGGTTTTTTTGGTGCTGTTTGTTTTTTCCAAAAATTGCATATGATGCTCTCTTACTGGATAAGCAATTCGGAGTGTTTCGTATTCATAGTTTTAACATTGTTTCGGGTATTCGAATGAGAGTCTAGGCGAAGTTAAAAAGTTTGAACGAATATCAAAAACCCATTTTTCCAAGTTTAAGGTATTTGGAAAAACATGCAAGTAATTATGTGGACCCTCTAGAAGAATGAAACGCTAACTCGACATAATGACTATGGAACGCTTTCGAACCTTAGGGTTTGCGGCAGTTCCGCGGTGTCATTAATGAGGATTGGGTTTGCCCTTCTACGGTTGGTCCATAGGTACTGTGGCATGTTCTGGGTATTTGTGAACTATGCTCAAGTGTTGAACTGTCGGAAAATTGTGGGACTTTGATGAATCGATCGAAAAGTTTAACGTCGTCCGGATATCATGTGATGGGATACAATACTTCGATTCCACACTAATTTGAATTTTATAAATCTAGCAATTTATTCTTATTTGATCGGTTGCCACGGGATTTTGATGTGATCAAAAGTCCGTCGCAATCATGTAGCGTACGCGGATACTCGCCGGGTAACATTATTAGATAGCCACGCCCCATAACCCCGACCAATTGCTTGTGGGAGAACCCCGTTGCCTAAAGCATCTGTTCGGGTGCTCGCGGCCGCGGTGTTCCGCCTAAGTGCACTTCGTCGATGGTATCGGGGGGTGCGGCCGTCTACTAAAGTTTCCGACAAGCATTCGATCAGCTTATCGCGAATCTTGTTGAATTACCCGATTAGATATTGAAAAGTGTTTTCGATATCGAGAATAAAATACGGGGTTTATAATTGTTAGGCATGTGATGTTTAAGGAATTCATTTGGTTGGGCGTGAAATCCAAAGTATGTGATATATTGGGTTTATGATGTCCAAGGTGCTTGCGGATTCCAATTGTTGTATTTTTTCACTTTCTTTTCTGCGACCGTAAGTGCAATATGTGGTGTATCGCCGGTTTCGTTGCTATATGTCAACGACAATTGAGATACGCATATTTACTTACATTGATGACATGTGATGTTATGTGTTGCTGGGATATGTTATATTGGATCGTCGTGTTTGAATAGCCGAGGGTTTTTATATGAGATGGGAGTTTTTCATTTTCATTCATGTAAAAACTTGTATGTAATATTCTTTTATTGGGGCACTTCCGGGTTGAGGAAGATGTCACCGTTAATGTATATTATTTACTTTTCCGCATTAGGATAGACCCAAGGAGGGGAGCACAAGTAACCGGGTTCTAAAGTCCAGTGGGAGGCCATCTCGAGGAGTCGAGTCCGGGTCTCCTAACTCTAGAATTGGTAGGGTTGCTTGCCGCTCTCGTAGGGGTCTAGGGATGTGGGTTTGGCTATTCATCCCGACCGTGGAATCCGTGTTTTATACAGGCTTAATATAAAACCCGGAAATCCTAGTATATCTAATATTTCATATGTTGATTTCTGCTGCGATATTCTATGATGTGATCACTTGATATGATGAGATAGATAGTGTATATAGTATATGGGATATATTATATAAACGTTGCTTATGTTTTACACCCGCGCTTGCCCTGCCCCGCTCTGCCGTTAGTTACCTAACCGAACGGTGCATGACGGGACATCGAGGCGAATGCGGATGGCATAAGCGTACGTTGTATTTATCTGTGTTGGTTAGATAACTTAAATGATGGGACTTCATTAATGAGATTAATGAAAGAAAATAAACCTAAAGATGATGTAGAAACTTGTTTTAAAAACCGGTAGCTCTAGTTCTTGCTTTGCATAGCGATATTCCTTGTAGAATATCCAGCACCTTATTCGATAAGGAAAGAGCCAAGATCCCTTCACCGGGAGTGACCTCTTTGGCGAAACTAGCAGATGCTACATACTCGGTTTAACTTTTGATTGCTTTTAAAGTTTTTATTTTGCATAGTGGTATTTGTGAAATATCCTGCACCTTATTCGATAAGGAAAGAGCCAAGATCCCTTCACCGGGAGTGACCTCTTTAGCGAAACTAATAAAAGCCTCAAAAATACTCCTTTTTAAAATCACTCGATTCTACAATGATATCATGTTCATTACGCAAAATATTTTCTTAAAAACCTGTCGTATCCCTCCGTCATTTCAGATAAGTACTTTATAGTAATTGTGCTACGTTTGTTGCCCTGCGTCAAGGCGTAGTATGTAGTAGCTATTTATGCTTATCTGCTAAAGCATATGATGCGATTGAGTTAGGGTAGTCCTGCGACTTTGTTGGCCTGCGTCAAGGGTCGTGCCGGTGGGTTTAATTCAATCATGAAATGCACGGGTTGAACTTTCCTAGTGGACTATAGTTTGTTGGCCTGCGTCAAGGCCATAGCCTTCTAGGGGTAAAATTATCGGGAATTTCAAGTGTTGAAATTTGCAATGAGATTGCATGCTTTCTATGAGATAGCTGGATCCCGATACCCACTGCGAGTAAGAGTTACTCTTGGGAGAGTTTTGCACTTTACAATTAGCAGATCAAGTAGGTGTCTAGAAAGATGTCAACGGGGTTACGCTGCTGGGAAAATGTGGTTTATTTTAATTAGGTCCGTGCAAAAGAACGGGGAACCTCCCTCAAAGTACCGGCACTGGCCTGGCTGAAAGATTGGCGAACTTGTAGGATGTAATTAATCCTGGCTAGTCTTTCCTTTTAGTGTTTGAAGGAAGATTTGATAAAAACGGTAGGAGCCATCCTGATTAGATAAAATAATAACCAATCTGATCTTGCAAATGCATACGCTGAGTGCTTTCTTCTCTCTCTCTCTCTCCAGGTAGCGACCATGTCACGCCTTAATCAAGATAATAATACAGATGTATTTACGGAACTCACTTGTTATACTGAGCTGGGGAGCGTTGGTCCCGCTCTACCTTATAATTGTTATAAGACCGAGCAGGAAATAGGGGATTACCAGGATTCCCGTGCCGCCCAAACGAAAAAGGTGCTTGATGATGCATCTTCTTCGGGTATGTTCATTACCGAGAATTGTTTTTCAGTATCCTCTACGTCCTGGGTATGAGATACCGGATCAGGAACCCATATATGTAATCTGTTACATGGGCTACAGAGAGGTAGAGAACTGGGAATGGGATAAGTTTCAAGTGTTGGAAATGGTGCAATTGTTCCAGCCAAGGTGTTGGCGGTTATCACCCTGTATTACCAAATACATTGATTCTGAACGAATGTTATTAGATACCGAACCTGATATGCAACATTATATCAGTCTCTTTATTTAGTAAAGAAGGATATAATTTTGTATTGTTGGATAATATTTTGAACATTTCCTATATCAAGAGTTGATCGGTTCAGGCACGTTATCTAGAAACATAGACGTTATAAATCAAACTACATTTCTCAACGTACAGAACACACACAAGGGGAAGAGTTTAGAAATGAACGAATCCTTCTTGGGGCATTGTAGACTAGGTCATATCAATGCGGCCCGACTAGCTAAGTTACATTAAGATGCATATTTAAATCAGTTCGAATTTACATCATGTGAGACTTGCCAGTCATGTCACAAAGATAAAATGACCATAGCTCAGTTTACTGGAAACAGAGAAAGAGTTAATAAACTCTTGGGACTCATACATGATGATGTAGGTCCCATGTCTGCATATGTCAGGACTGGTTCTTTGTACTTCATTACATTCACTGATAATCTCTCAAGATTCGCACATATGTTCCTATTGAAACACAAGTCTAAAGATTTTGAGAAATTCATAGAATATAAATCAGAAGTAGAGAACCAAAAAGGGTATAAATATTATGTCCTTAGATGTGATCAGGGAGGAGAATACTTGAGCATGGAGATCCTGGACTATTCAAAAGGAGAATGAGATTCTCTCTTAGCATTACTCCTCCGTATACACCACAGCACTACGGTGTATCGGGGCGAAGCAATCGCACCTTATGAGATATGGTGCGCTCTATGATGAGTACTATTGAGTTTCCTATTTTCTTTTGGGAGTTATGCACTTGAGAAGCTGCATACCTATTAAATTGGGTTCCAACCAAATCAGGTGCCTACCAGTCCATATAAGATATGGTATGAGAAGAGCCCATATCTTAAGTAAGTTAAGATTTAGGGTTGACTGGCCTATGTCTAAAAGCAAAATCCGGACAAGCTCGAGGAAAGGTCAGTTCTGTGGAAGTTTGTTGGATATCTAAAGCATTCGCAAGGGAATATCTTCTACCGCACCAAGGAACAAAAGGTGTTTTGTTTCTCGACATGCCACCTTTTTAGAAAAGGAATTTCTTGTGAAGAAATTAGTGGTCATAAGGTGTAACTGGAATATGTTCCAGCTATACAAACTACAGCTGACGATTTGGTAGAACTGGAGGATTCAATAGCTCCCGACGAACCTCCGCCTCTCTGCCGATCTGGTAGGGTTCCTCATCCACCTAAGAGATACTTCGGTTTTCTCTATGACAGTGGGAGCGAGGATTGCATCATGAGATGATGACTCAACTAGTTTCAAGCAGGCTATCAAGAGTGGGGACTCTGTAAGAATGGCTGGATGCTATGCGATCTGAGATGGAATCCATATACACCAACAAAGTATGGACATTGGTTGCTTTATCTGAAGGGTTAAACCCCCATCAGGAGCAAGTATATCTTGAGAAGATTACTTGTTTTAGATGGAAAAGTTGAGACTTTCAAAGCTAGAGATGTTGTAAAAGGTTCTCGTCGTCGACCAGGTGTGGATTATGATGAAACCTTTTCTCCAGTGGCTATGCTTAAGTCCATCCGGATCCTACTTGCCATTGCTACATACCATGACTACGATATATGGCGGTTGGGTGTCATGACTGCTTTTCAAAATAGTGATTTAGAAGAGAGCGTCTATAAGTACACAGCCAGAGGGCTTCGTAGACAGCGGGAGCAACGGAAACGTGTGCAAGTTGCTTTACAGGTTAAAGCAGGCATTGCGGAGTTGGAACATCTGTTTTGATATGGTAGTCAAAACGTTTGACTTCATCAAAATGGTAGATGAACTTTGTATATACAAAAAGGTAGTAGAAAGTAAGGTGGTCTTTCTCGTATTATACGTAGATGACATACTCTTGATAGGGAAGGTGTTTCCTATGCTACACTCGGTCAATCTCCTCTTATCACAAGGATTCTCCAAGTAGGATCAAGGTGATACCACCTAAATCTTGGGTTTTGGATCTATATGATAGATCTAAGTGGATATTAGGATTCTCACTAGGTGTAGTGTGATGGTATCAATAGATCCTGGGGAGAATCACTGGATAGCTTCCAGGGTGGTGATTGGTTGTCTTTTGCGTACGTGCGTTTTAAAATCAAAATTAAGAATATACCGCAATCAATAACGGTGTCGCTTGGTAGCTAGCCGGTTGAGTACGGTTCGGTCCACAGGGAAATCGTGTTCTTTTCTTTAAGTTCTTACGAGTTAAGGCCTGTTTTTGGTAGGTTTTGATTTTAGAAAAAACTAAGATTGAATTCAATTTGAATTAAAGCCTTGCTAGAGTTAGGATTAGGTTAGATTGGATATAAAACTCTACTCACTGCTTCCATTGCCCTAATTAAGAACATAGGTGTTAGGGAAATAGTCAACAAAGGGGATTAGCACGACTAGGAAGAAACTTCGTTTCTTCCTTTTGGTCCTTGTCCGTCCTTTCTTAACTCTTAGCCCTAAGCTCTATGTAAATCAACCACAACCGGTCTAACTAGGGAATCATCGCTATCTCGTAGGATAGGGTGCCGTAGTGAGCGGTGTGTATTTGATTCAAATAGAGTCCTAATTAAAAAGTTATATAGGCAAGAAAGGAATGAGAGATTCCCATCTCTCAAACCTACCCAATCCTAACCCTAACAAGTGAGGAATTACTCACTTATTAAGGAAATTACAATGAGATTCATTTTTATAAAAAAAATTTAAATAAACTAATTAACTTGCAGATAAATAAAGACAGATAAAAAATTGCAGAAAAATAAATTTCAATTACGAAGAATGCAAGATAAAAAAAACTTACTTTTAATGACACCTCTTGAACGATTACAAGAAATAACATTTAATCTAGAAAAATAAGAAGTGGCATGCCCCAAAAGAGGCTCTAGGCTTTCCTATTTATAGACAGGAGAAACCCTAGGTTTTACATCTGATCTATACTTGAAATTACAAGACTACCCTAAGAAAGCCGGGTCAAAGCATCGACACCCACCGACACGTGCACTGCGCGGCCGCGGATCTGCGGCAGAATCCCTTGTTTGGCCGCGGTTCCGCGGCCATATGGTGAGATCTCTGGCTCATTTCTCCAGGGTTGCTTCATGTTGCCTTTTTCTTCTGTTTTATTCACTTGGTTCTTCAGAATCTTTTCTACTTTCTTCCAGATTTCCAACAGTACAAAATTTGTGGACTTTTACCGTTAGCTTCGCGTTGAAGTCTTGAATCTTGTGCTGCTCTCGTACTTTGTGCAATCGAACTGTTCATTGATCTTCATTTGTTCCTTAAACTGGTAGGCGGCATCATCCAGATTCATCTATTTGTTGGTCGTAGTCTCACATTTGTAGCAACTTTTTCTGAATTTCACTGAATTGTTCTGAGAACCTGTAACCTGCAACTATTTAGCAGACATGGATCAAAAGCACGTATTTATTTGTAATATGATTAAGAATGGGGAATATAATAATGCAAAATTCTGATATGAACAAATACCCCCAAACTTATCTTTTGCTCGTCCCGAGCAAAGCCAATTTTATTCTCAAAAAAACCTAACCTCACTTTCCCAGGGAATCGCGATTGCACTGAGCTCGCGCAACAAGCCGTTAAACCTCTAGGTGTCCCTAATAGGAGGAGTGTTATCTCCTGAGGGTTTTCAGCGGATACTACCCACAAAATCCGATCAATTTGGCCTGTTGACTTTCATTCTTCAATTTGGTATTCTAGCAAGAAATTCTATTATCTCCAACTTAGAAACCATCAACCCATATTTTCACACTTATTTATCATTTAACTTAAGATCGTATATGTTCTGTAAATTTATTTAGCTTTTAGCATCTCTTTAATTTTCCTTCTAAGGTTCCATCTTAACTTAGGAATTTTTACCATCTCAACTTAGGAATTTTTACCATCTCTACTGAAAATATAAGCCATATCTTTCATTCCCATCTCTCATCAAAACCCCAATCATATACCCCTACGTGTGTGTATGTATCACCCCTACACTTGGAAATTCAATTCAAGCTATCATACTCTTGTCCATCGTCCAAAGTACTTTTAGTTGGTGAATTTTAGATGAAATTGCTCACACATTCTTCATGCGACTGTTAATACTTCTTGAGGTACTAACGACCGATTACAAAACGTGTTCGCACATTAAGGCGTAATTCCTCGTCTTGTAATACCTAAGGTTTTAGCAGTGACTCCCAAACCAGTTGGTCTAAGGCACTAGGTGATAAAGCGCCCTCGCTATATATTTTTTATTTATGCAGCGTTAAGTAATTACAAAACAAGTGTTCATTTTTTTATATCTCTTTATTCACTCTTGTACTTTTGTTTTATTTTCCTTCATACTAAGGATTTTAGACAAGAGTATTTCAAGGTATCCTCTACTATCCCGAGTTTCAAGGTGCGTATATGTGCGAGTTATAGGGTATATATTTTTAGAATTTAGACTAAAGGTTCGGAATTATTTTTCAGACTTACACTTCAATAAAAATTTCAATACTCTTCTCTTATTTTGACTTAGCCCAAGAACTGAACTCAAAATTTGCCTATTTCTAAATAAACTACAAGGACATATATTTTCTACAGTTAAACTTTAAGAAAGGTTATTTTTAGGATTTTTAATTTACTAAGTTTAGGATCTAGTTTTTCCTTGCTACTTAACCGTCTTGTCAAACTTAAGTCAAATATGGCCAAAATTGAATTTTTCAATTTTTAAAATTTTTCAATTTTTTTATTTGATTTTATTTTTATAATTTTTTTATCATTTTTTTTATAATTTTTTATAAAGATGCAATGCAGAATTAAACATGCAAAGAAAGAAAAGAGAAAAAATATATACAAAACTTAAAATATGCAATACAATGATAATTATTTACAAACCACCTCCTCCCCCAAACTTACCAAAAGCAGTGCCCTCACTGCACATGCCCTCACCGTCCCCTTGAACGTGAACGGGAACGTTCCTCTCTCGCCAGTAGAGTAGACACGCCTGTTGGGGTAAAAATTTACACCCCGGTTGACCAAGTCAAAATCAAAGTCAACCCCAAGCCAAGTGGGCCCAAGCCCAGATCCAGTGGGCCCATGCCCGGGTCGAGCCCGAACAAGAAGCGGCCGGCCTCCCCCCATGCCAAGATAAAAATTTTGTAATAAATAATTTTGTTGTATTTCTTTTATTTTATTTTCTGGATAAATGTAAGAAAAATAGGCATAAAGCCAAATTTTTGTAAAGCCCATGGCTTATGTGCAAAAAGAAATGGCACATGAGCCATGGGATAGGCAAAATGCCATTTTGTGAAGCCCAAGGGGCTATGTGTAAAGTGTATAGCCTATAAAGGCAAGGATAATGAAATATCCCAACAACTTTTTCTCTCTCCGAAAAAGTTTCAGATCTGAGATCTTTCTTTCTTCTTCCAGGTTCCAAGACCTTCTTCTTTCTTTTGAATTAAATCAAGAGTTTTACTCTTCCTTTTCAAAAACAAAATAGTTTTTCACCACGAAACCCACAAAGGGGAACTTGGATCTGTCATCAGATCTCAAAAAGGAGAGATTTTGAGATCTCACATCTCTTGATCTTCAAGATCCAGCTAATAGAGGAGGAAGAAGAAGAACCCCTTACATTAACCCCAAAAACACACTCAGGAGTCCAACTCCTCTCTGATTTCTCTTCCGAGAAATTTTTTTTTAGGCTAAAAGCCTCTTTTTCTCGCCAGCGCTCAAGCGCAGAGCGCCCGCGTGCCGACACGTGGCGCGCTTGCGCTCAAGCGCAAAGCGCCTACGTGCCGACACGTGGCGCGCTTGCGCTCCAGCGCAAGCGCTCGAGCGCAAGTCGCCCACATGCCGACACCTGGCGCGCTTGCGCCCAAGCGCTCAGCGTCCGAGCGCAAAGCGCCCACGTGCCGACACGTGGCGCGCTTGCGCTCAAGCGCCCAGCGTCCGAGCGCAAAGCGACCACGTGGAGCGTTGCGCTCCAGCACTCTGCGCTCGAGCGCAAAGAGCCCACGTGCCGACACGTGGCGCGCTTGCGCTCAAGCGCCTAGGCGCTGGCCCCACGCATCCTTTGGATGTCTTTTTCCCCTTTATTTATATATACATGTATATATATACATATGTATACATATGTACACATACACATACTCCACGACACTGTCCCTGTTAGAAAAAAATTTCTAACGGGGTGCTGCCCCGCACCCCGCAAGGGGGCTGCTAGCCCCCTTGACCCCCAGCCCGCTATCCGGGTAGCGGGACCCCCGTAAAAACTCTGCGTGGCTCCCGATATATCCAAAAACTCCCTTTCAAAACACAACACACATACACTGCACATTGAGTTCGCATGACCAGTTTAACCCGTCAATCGGAGGTTCCCTCGCTCCAAAGGCGAGGGGTAATTAACGGCAGCTTAGTTCGCGGCTGCCGGAGATTCGAACCCCCATAATCATTAAACCCCGGCCTACCCTAGGCAGGGGGAATCTGTAGTACGCCTGACAAGTGCGCGCGTATTCCCATCTCAATGGGGTGACGAAAAACACCCTACAGATTCTGGCACGCCCAGTGGGACCTATGTCTCCTCCCATATTTTGGGTTAAACGTTCATGCGAACTCAATCAATACACATATCGATTGCCTATACTGAAATGATTTTTTTTTCCGTGCAGCAATCAACCTTCGACGACAATGTCTCCCCATACGAATTCAGCTTCCAACGTGACCCCGATTCCGTACGTGGTCAAGATCAACGCTGGTGTGGTTCTCCCCGCAAGCCTCAGTCGACAGTGGGAGGAACTGCCCCGCCAGTTCGGCTCCGTCATCATCTACCCTACCGGAAGCGCTCATCTGGCGGAGATCCAGGCGGAACAGGTGGCCAAGCCGGTCTCAAGGGGTAAGAGGCCGAATGTCGTGATCGCCAAGGCACCACAACCGAAACTTAAGACGATATCTGAACGATTCTCTGGTGCTCCAGCGGGGGGCAAGAACTTCGGTACAAAGGGCAACATCAAATGTTGCGGACGAGATCAGGCAATGACTCCAACAAATGCACAATCGAGCGTATCTCCAAGGCCCTCCATCGCCCGGTCTGCGGCGTCTTCCCAAAGAGTCGAAGTCTGCCAGGTGCTTAGAACAGAGAAGTTAAGGCAGAAGCGGCTCAGGTATCGAGCCAATAAGAGGGCCAAGGCTTCGGCCAAATGGAATCGTATGAATTTCCAAGTGCAGGGTTGCCCCGCGACGACGGCTGAGTCGGACGTAAGAATCAGCAATTCCTTCGAGCCTCTGAGGTGGGTTCAGAAAAACGCTATGACCGCCAGAATCAAGAAGACAGCGGTCCGAACAGTGCCACAAAGAGACGTGTTCCGGCCCCAACAGAAAAAGTATGACACTGTCTCTTCAAGAGTCTATCAAGCACTCTGTGCCGCACGAAAGCAGTGGGGCAAACCCAGAAAAGAAGCGCCAGCACCATTCAAGAACCTGGTTAGGCCAGCCGCCTTCAATCGACTACCAGCTACCGAAGCAAGGGGGTCAAGACAGCGATCCGTGAAATCAGCCGCCAATGATAGAAAGACGGCCGGATATATCATCCATACGGTCTATATGGCGGGCGGGCGCCCCAGCGACAACCTTCGCAGCAAAAGCAAGGACGGGGCCACCACATCCCAAGCCCAATCTAGCCTGAATGTGGTTGCTGCAGCCCAAGAACAGCCGCCCCCGCTGGATGAAGAAAACCCTTTCGATGAAGATGATAGGCAGATAGACCCCTCGGTCTATGTAGAGTCAAGCTCGGACAGCGAGGAAGAGCCGACTTTCCGCCCCAGGACTGCGGAGCAGGAGCTGCTTCAGGAGCTTCGAAAACAGCTCAAGAGCAAAGATAAAGAGATGGCCAAGCTCTATTCGAAGATTGACGACTTAACGAACATGGTGATGCAGCTTACGGCTCAAATTGCTCGAGCGCCTCCTAATCAGGAACAAGCCACTACTAATCAGCCGGGTGATGACAATCTGAGACAGCCAATGCCTGTTCCTTTGGGACCAAGACTGGTCGAGCCGAATGAAAGCCGGCCACATTCCGCTTCTGGGGACGCCTTGGCCCCAGATAGCACTATCCCGCTAACACAGGATCGGATAATGGATTTGGTCACTAGCAAGGTTAAAACATTGGTGGCCGAAGCTGAAGCTTAGAAAGAAATCGGCAGTAGTGGGCGGCCATATCCCGCGCAGTACGATCTGATTGAGTTCCCAAGCGGCTACGTCATTCCTAAGTTCGGAAGATTTGATGGAACGGGGAATGCAAACCAGCACGTCGCCCACTTCAAAGCATCGTGCGGAAATACAGGGGGCAATGACGCGCTCCTTCTTCGTCAGTTTGTCAACAGCCTGACCGGCGTCGCCTTCGACTGGTATGCGAGTATACCGGACGGGTCCGTCATTACCTTTGCCCAAATGGAGTCCCTGTTTCGTCAAAGGTTCATGAGTGTCAATGATAAAATCTCCATTGCCGACCTTGTGAGGACCAAGCCGGGGAAGAATGAAAGCAACACCGACTTTATCGCCCGATGGCGTAATCTCACAGTCAAGTGCGAACCGCCGCTGGAGCAGGACCAGTCCGTCAGCCTTCTCATTGGAAACCTCAGCAATTGGATGGTCCCATTCTTGTGTGCAGCGGGTCTCAAGACATTTCAGGAGCTAACCAAGAAAGTCCAAATGCTGGAACGCTCGAAGCAAGAGTCCCCGCCGGACTCTCAGAGAGACAAAACCTGGAAAAGCAAGCGGGACGACAACCGTAGAAGCGGGAGTTCCAGCAGTACCAATGTCTTCAATGCGTCCGACAATGAAGAAAAGCGAAGGGCGGGCGAATCCAAGACCAACCGGTCTCGAAAGCCATTACTGGGAGGAGATGGGCCTTACCTAGAGGATAAAAAGAACAAGGTTTACTCTTTCAGAAGGGAAAAGGTCCGCAAGATATTTAAAGATGCCTTGAACAATGGCCTACAATTGCCAGAGTCGAAAAGACCCCAAGAAGCAAAAATGACCGACAATCCTCTGTATTGCCCGTACCACCGAGTAGTGAGCCATGCGATCGAGGATTGCTATATCTTCAAAGACTGGGTCGAGAAGCAGTACAAGGCTGGAGAGATCGAGTTTTCCAAAAGCGTATTGGTGAACAATCAAGTTGCAACCGCCAACTTTATACAGACAGAAGTGTTAGTTATATGTATGCTCTAGAGGCCATTACTGTACATTGGATGTATATTGTAGTGGATGCTGGGACATATATAGGGAGGACTTTCTTGCTCGACATGATAGTATGCTATCTGGTTGCTCTTTACCTTAACGTGTACACAGATTGCCTCTCTATTACATGTTGGTAAAGCCCTTAGGATGTGTACTTGACTACCTGGACTATGATGCGGATCATACTAGTGGGGACATGGTAGTCCATAAGTACATCCTTCAAAGTCCCTAGTCGTGGGTATATTGAGACAGGGCATCGATATACCAGAGTAGACTAGCGTGTACCTTCTCGACCCATACAGATGGGCGATGGATGATCGCATATCCATTGGTGTTTGACATCAGAGATGATATACAGGTGCTCAGTAGAGACTGGGTACACTGGACGGACTCGCCGAGAACTCCCAGATGGTATTATACCTCACGTCAAATGGCAGTTCTCTGGTGACACTGGTACAGAGTAGTCTGTAGACCCGAGATCGTCATAGAGTCTTGTGTGGTTCCCACTGTGCTTTGATTTCCATCTTACCACGTCCAAGAGGGCGTGCAAAACGGTGGTTTTTGGGTACAGTCCCGAGCCATATGGAGGCAATGAGCGATAGGAGGGGATTCGTCTCTCCCGGTATAGGGGGTTGATGTTGCGCTGTGTTCGATTGGCTATAACAGGAAATCCCTGGCCAGGGTTGCTGAGATATACTGGTAAGTGTTACCAGTAGTTTCTCGAATTGTTATAGACCTCATATCGATACGACTTATCGAGCTATTGGGGTCTGACGTTTACCACCCCTAGGCAAGATATGCGACATATCAGACGATCAGACCGGACTGTACGGTAGTGTTACTGGTTGGATTCACTGGAGTGTGAGCGGGCTTGCTCGTCGATCTTCTGATCGCTCAATACCCGGGTGGCCGTTACGTTTGGCAGACCGCTTGCGGCTTGTGGGTGCTTGATATGATCATCACCTGCTGCCGGCGTATTGACGAGTCTTTAGAGTCCTACACAGAGGTTTCCTGGCTCAAGCGAAACGAAATAGGAGCGCATATGAGATATGTGCGGGACCGAGAATAATGCGTGTATGTGATACCGTATTTCATTCTCGCGATCAATGTGTCGAATGGTTGTATGCGATATAACCTAGTTATCGATTCAAGCGTTGATTCGATAAGCCGATACATTGTATACTAGTCGGTTGTGTGCGACATGACCGGATCATTGAATCAAGTGTTGATTTAATGATTTAATGCATATTTATATATTTGATATATTACTTTGCATTAACTAGTATCGGTTCACTTTAAATGGATTTTCTCACTCGGATGTGCGCATTGCATATGCGATATGATTTTGTGCACTTGCTTGTATCATGTTTGATGATACATGCATTTTGGTTAAGTGTAAAGAATTAAACCATGGTTAATGAAATGGTTAGGGTTTACTATTTCCTTATTCATTTATTCATTTATTTATTCTTTTGGAAATAGAAAAGCAAATGAGAAAATGGTGGCTTGTTTTGTTTTGTTCATGAAGCTTCATGAAGACTTTGACCAAGTGACCATTTTGTCTCATGCTTATAACCATCCCACTAACCATGATTTATTCTCTACACTTGACCATGGTTTTGTCATGATAAGTATTCTTTTAATTTTCTTTTTGGAATTAACTTATCATAACTTTATCTTCTTCTTCTTCATCATCTTCAAAGAAGAAAGCTTTCTTCATCAATGGTGGATTGATGAAACAAGTGAGAAATCCAATTCTAAAGTCTACCCACTTCCTATTTCTTCATCCTCTACCTCTTGCCAAGTAGTAGAGTGTGTTTCCTTCACAAGTTTTCATGACTTGGTGAAGAGAGAGCTTGATCTAGTGATGCCTCGACGTAGATCATCTTCGGCACGTCGTCGATGACCTAGCCCGCTTCTTCTCCGATGAAGCCGACGCTTGAGCCCAGGTTTTCGATTTGGACAGCGGAGAGGACCTCATTACGGAGCCATGGAGGTGGAGGACCGGATCTACAAAGGTTGTATTTCCGTATCTTATAGTTTAGTTGTAAACTAGCTCATGTTTCGCCTAAACATCTAGCAAACGATCCGTAGTCTAGGGTTTCTCGGCACCATATTTTTGAAATTGGCATGTTTGATGACTTGTGAGACCTCTTGAGAGTGCCTAGGAACCCTACAGTGGTATCAGAGCCTAGCTAGAGCCTTAGGCGATGCGTAGACGGAGTTAGAAGTCCGATCGACCCGAAACCCCGACTTTAAAATGCTCTCTGGACTTTTTTGTAAAATGTGGATTTTTGCAAATTAAAAATATGCAGAAAAATCAGCAGGTAAATCTAAGAATTACGATGCAAAAATTACCTAATGATCTTTCTAAAGTGCGGCGGAAACGCGGCATTAGCGTGCTAATGCGGCTCTTCCGCGGCCCTTTTGTCTTATCTGCCATTGAATTTTGCACAGTAACTCCTATTTTTCAGTGCTGGTTTTCCTGGGAATTTTTAATCTGAAATAAAGAGTTGAGTATTTTGGGTTGTATTGGGAGTTCATACATTCGATCGGATTGTCAAACTTTGTCTATGTGTCGTTCCGGATAATTTTTTTGAATATGTTAAAAAGTTCGACCGGATATAAATACCCAATTTTTCCCCTGTCGGGAAATTTCCAAGTGTTGGATATTTCTGTAGTTTAATCACGTTCTAAGTAGTGCAAGTAACACGATGGTCCCTCTAGAAGACAACAAACCTTAACTCGATTATGTGACCGTCTTGAACTACCCTTTGAACCTTCGGGTTTGGGGAAGTACGGCGTGCCACATGTGAGGCGTTGGCTTGACCCTTCTACGGCTGGACCGTTGGTACTAAGGCACGAACTGAATGTTTTTAGACTTGTTTCATGTGTTGATCTGTATCGGGAAAACTTGGGTGTTCGATTGTTCGATCGGAAAGTTTGACATTTTCTATTTATCCGGAATGGGATACAATAATTGGAATTCACAAGAAGTTATACAGCGACGGAGATCGAATTAATCGCATATTGATTGATCCGGGGTCCTCAGTGAACATCATGAACTTGCGAACTCTGAAGAGTTTGTCAATGGACGTCCGACACCTGTTAAGGGAAAGGATTATCATTCAAGGCTTCAACCAAAATTGCCAGCAAGTTCTGGGGTCTATAGCTTTGCCAATCAAATTTGGGGATCTGCAAACTGAAGCTAAGATATACGTGATCGATGCCGACACATCTTATAAGATTCTCTTGGGGCGGCCGTGGCTCCACGATTACGGCATCATTCCGTCAACTCTCCATCAATGCATGAAGTATACTAAAAATGGCGAAGAAAGACACATTGACGGAGACATCCAGCCGTTCGGTGTGCATGAAGTCCGATATGAAGATTCTCGGTACTTTATGAACCACCAAAATGCTAAGCTACAACTGACTGAGGATAGACCGGCCCCAAGACTCAAAAGCAAATCTGCGCCGGCTTTCACTTTCAAAAGCAAAAATACCCAAGTGCGCCCGCATTTCGGAAGCGACACTGATGAGTCCGACGCTGGAAGCCCGTCCTTCCGCAAAACTCGCCCTCATTTCGGCAGCGATACGGACGAATCTGTTACTGAAGGCCCATCTAGCAGCAAAGTACGCCCTCATCTTGGCAGTGACACTAAAGAGTCAGAAGAAGAGGACCTGCCGTGCAACAGCTGTGCAGATTGGACCCCCATGCAGCAAGCGAAACTATGAGAGACCTTCGAAGTTGCAGAAGGGTCCCTGGCCATCACAAGGGTGCCGGAACGGATGTGCAAAGAGCTCGACGCATTGTCAGTCTCTACCGTGGACCGGCTGAAAAATTTCTACATGCCCGGGAGGAAAAATGGACAGAAGGGCATCCTGTTTTACAGGTCAAACCCCGTTGTGCACCCGGACGATCTTTCTGTCGCGTGCCTTCCCTATGAGAGAGGCATAAGAGCCGTCCTCAATCCTAGATACTATGCGCCCGAGATGCGGGAATACTTTAAGAAGTGCGGATGCCGGTTATATCAAACGGAGTCCGAAGCAAAGTTTTACGAAGGGCTATGGTATCCGCCCTAGGTCGGAGCACTCATCGATGAACGAATTCCAGATAGACGGGGCATAGGCTACATTCAACCTGATTCCAAAGCGTGCTATATGATCCATGTTGGTGAGGCCAGCGAAAGATCAAATGATGACGACGAGATAGCCGAGCCAGAAGAAGCTCCTCAAGAACTCGAAGATGGCGGACAAGCAACCTTTGATGAGCTAACCGAGATTGACTTAGGAATGCCCGATAACCCAAGGCCGACCTACATCAGCTCACTCTTGTCGGAGGAAATGAAAGAGCAGATAATTGCCCTGCTGCGTGAGTTCGTCGACTGCTTCGCGTGGACGTACAAAGAAATGCCTGGCCTTTCCCCTGAGGTAGCCATGCATAAGCTGGCTATATCTCCTGATGCTAAGCCAGTCAAACAAGCTCCTCGAAGAATGAGAAGGGAGTTAGAAGAAAAGGTCATCGAGGAAACCAAGAAACTCATCGATGCCAGCTTCATTAGGGAAGAGAAATATGCAGACTGGATCGCATGCATAGTCCCAGTGAAGAAGAAAAATGGGCAGATCCGAGTTTGTGTCGATTTCAGGGACCTCAACAAGGCATGTCCTAAAGACGACTTCCCGCTACCGGTCATGGAAATGATGGTCGATGACACCTCAAATTACGAACTGTTCACCTTTATGGATGGCTCGTCTGGATATAATCAGATCAAGATGTCGCCTGAGGATGAGAAGCACACGGCATTTCGAACCCCGATCGGAATATATTGCTACAAGGTAATGCCATTCGGACTGAAGAACGCAAGTGCTACATATCAAAGGGCAATGACTAATATCTTTGATGACCTAATCCATAAAGTCGTCGAATGCTATATTGATGATCTGGTCGTCAAGACTAAAGCCAAGGCCGATCATATCCAAGATCTCAGGACCGTTCTCACCAGACTGAGGGAATACAATCTGAAGATGAATCCTCTGAAGTGCGCTTTTGGCGTGTCATCGGGAAAATTCCTGGGCTTCATAGTCCGACATCGAGGGATCGAAGTTGACCCATCAAAGATAAAAGCCATCATGGAGATGCCCCCTCCGAAGAGTCTGACGCAGGTAAGATCTTTTCAAGGAAAGCTTGCTTATATACGGAGGTTTATCTCAAATTTATCGGGGAGATGTAGGCCCTTCTCAAAGCTCATGAAGAAATGAGCTCCTTTTATCTGGGATGCCGAATGTCAAGCAGCGTTCGAAAGCATCAAACAATACTTGTTGCACCCTCCAGTGCTGGCCGCTCCCATTCCAAATAAACCGCTGATTCTCTACACTGCCGCGCTGGATGAGTTACTCGGTGCGCTCCTTGCACAGAATAACGAGGAGGGAAAAGAAAATGCCTTCTACTACCTTAGTCGAACTCTAGTCGGGGTGGAACACAACTATTCCCCAATCGAAAAGCAATGCCTGGCTCTGATATTTGCTGTGAAGAAGCTGAGGCACTATCTGCTTGCTCATCGGGTTATGCTGATCTCCAAGGTCGACCCGCTCAAACACTTGATGACCAGAGCGAGCCTAGCCGGCAGACTGGCAAGATGGGCTGTTATGCTACTCGAGTTTGACATAGTTTATACTCCTCAGAAAGCAGTAAAAGGGCAAGCTCTTGCAGACTTTCTCGCTGCTCATCCCATACCAGAAGGGTCGCCGCTAAATTGTGAGTTACCCGACGAACAAGTGCTGCACCTCGAGGAAGACGAGCCATATTGGGAGCTCTACTTCGATGGGGCCTCATCAATAAGGAGCTCCGGCAGATCAAGCGTCCTGGAGGTAAAAGTGGGGATAGGATTGGTGTTCATCACGCCATCAATGGGAACCCTACGGCGTTCTTTCGCTCTCACCGAGCCTCGGACAAACAATGAAGCTGAGTATGAAGCTCTGATAGCTGGTTTGGAGCTCGCCATAGAAATGGAAATCCGTCGGCTACGAGTTTACGGTGACTCCTAGCTCGTCGTCAACCAAGTAAGTGGCGATTATAAAATATACAAACCCGAGTTAGCTCGGTACAGAGGCCGAGTGGTGGAACTCATGAAACGATTCACTCACATTGAACTAATGAGAGTCCCTAGAGCGTTGAATGGAAAGGCTGACGTACTCGCTCGCTTAGCCAAGGAGCTGGACGATCCTGACATGGAAGAAATTCTGATCACAGTCAGGAGCCGACAAATTATACCCCCAGTCTCTCTACGAGAAGAGGAAAGTGCGGAACAAAAGAGCAGTCCCGCCGAAGAAGCTTCGATCATCCAAGACGAGCCCGATTGGAGAGAACCCTTCATAGAGTACCTCCGATACGACAAGCTGCCCGAAGAAAAATCTGCGAGGATTCAGCTGAAAAAAAGAGCTCTCCGATACGTGTTTGTAAATGACACGTTATACCGCAGGTCATATGACCAACTCTGGCTCAGGTGTCTGTCATTGGCCGAAGCCCAAAAGGTCATGAAAGATGTTCACTCGGGCGTTTGCGGTGCTCACCAATCTGGCCCCAAGATGCGACTTCAAATCAAACGGCTTGGGTATTACTGTCCCACCATGATACGGGATTGCGGAGAACATGCAAAGAAATGTCAGATTTGCCAAATCCATGGTGATTTCATTCACAAGCATCCCAATCCGTTGCATCCTACGGTGGCGTCGTGGCCCTTCGAAGTCTGGGGCACCGACATTGTTGGCCCAATTGATCCTCCATCATCTAAAGGCCACCGGTTCATACTGGCCGCGACAGACTACTTCTCCAGATGGGCTGAAGCTGTCCCGCTAAAAGAAGTCAAGACAAAAGATATTCTGACATTCTTCCAGCATAATATTCTATACCGCTTCGGTACACCAAGAAGAATCATTTCTGACAACGGGCCTTCTTTCAAGAGCTTCAATGTCTCAAGGTTCGCTACTCAGCACAAGATAGACTGGAGATATTCCTCCATCTATAATTCAAGAGCCAATGGGCTAGCCGAAGCCTTCAATAAGACTCTATGCAAGCTCTTGAGGAAAAATGCTTCAGCCAACAAGAGAGACTGGAATCTCAAGCTTCACGAGGCATTGTGGGCATATCGTACCACACACCGTACTCCAACTCAGTCCACTCCATACTCATTGCTCTTCGGAGTAGAGGCGGTCCTCCCCCTCGAAGTCGAAGTTCCAAGCTTAAGAATGGTCGTTCATCATGAGTTGACGGAGGAGGAAAACGTGCTCCTTCGACTTGAAGAACTCGATGCCCTCGAAGAAAAGAGGCTCGCGGTGCAGCAAAGTCTGGAGCTATACCGAGCCCAAATGTCACGGGCCTATGGCAAGATAACCCGTCTCCTCACTTTCAAGAAAGGTGAATTGGTGTTGGTCCTCAAAAGACCGATCATCCCCAATCGACATGCCAAGGGAAAATTCGAGCCAAACTGGGAAGGACCATACATCATCGAGAAAGTGTTTGATGGAGGATCCTACCAACTAATAAGTGCCGAGGGAGAAACGCCCATGCCACCCATCAATGGCCGATATCTCAAGAAATACTACACGTGAATGCTCCAAGTCGCAGGCGAATTGAGCACATCAGCCCTATGGTCTGGATCATACATCCTGCAAAACCGTATACAATCCACGGGCTTAAATGACCCCTATCTCTCCCAAATCCTGCCGGTGAGACTACTTTTAAAGTCCCACCAGCGGCCAAAAAAAAAGAGAAAAAAAAATAAACGGTATGTCCACAAGCAAAACGGGCACGGATGAAAACCCGAAAGGGCTCCGTGAGTAAAAACAGTAGGACTACCGGCGAGTCTGTGAAAACCCGAAATGGCGCAAACTCGTGAAAAGAGATGAAATACACTCGCAAAGTCCTCTCGACCTTGTGAGGAGAAAACCCCTGCTTGAGATCCTTACGACTCACAAAGGAGCAACACACTTAAGAATCCTCATGATTCCTAAGGAGAAAATACACCTGCGGGATCCTCTCGACTCGTAGGGAGAAAATGCTTTTATGAGACCCTCACGGCTCATAAAATTGAAAAGCCTTAGGTGATAGGGACCCAAACCTGTCTCCTAAGCCATCGTTCCCCAACGGGCAACGGCAAATGATGAGTCGCTCCTGGCATTTCGCTTCAGTGTTAGCGGTGTTGATGCCGACCCAAAACCCAAATCCCAAGTCCTCCCAAGGCAAATGATGAGTTGCTCCTGGCATTATTCCAGTGCAGTAATGCTGATGCTAAACAAGATCCAAATTCCAAGTCCCCGAACGGCGAATGATGAGTCGCTCCTGGTACCATATTCCAGTGTAGCGATGCAGACGCCAACCAAAATCCAATTTCTCAAATTCTCCCAGCCCTACGGTTAGTCCCCAAATTGACTACCGTATACAATCCACGGGCTCAAATAATTCTCGTCATACCCATGCCCCACCATAATTACCAGTTACGCGGCTGGTCTCCGCCTTTGGAATTATGCTCTATTGAGAAGACCCACTCATGTGTCCTCACGATACATGAGGAGAACAAACCTTTATGGGATCCTTACGACTCATAAAGGAAAAACACACTTGGGAGTCCTCACGATTCCTAAGGAGAAAATACACCTGCGGGATCCTTATGACTCGTAGGGAGAAAATGCTTTTATGGGACCCTCACGGCCCATAAAATTGAAAAGCCTTAGGCGATAGGGATCTAAACCGGTCTCCTAAGCTATCGCTCCCCAATCCCCAAATGGCGAATGATGAGTCGCTCCTGGTACCATATTCCAGTGCAACGATGCAGACGCCAACCAAATTCCAAATCCCATACCCCAATGGTGAATGATGAGTCGCTCCTAGTACCATATTCCAGTGCAGCGATGCAGACGCCGTCAAAGTCCCGAAATTTTTCCGGCCCTACGGTCTGGATCATACATCCTGCAAAACCGTATATAATCCACGGTCATAAAACAATCCCAATCTCTCCCAAGTCCTACCGGTGAGACCACAATCAAAGTCCCAAAAAAAATTTAAAAAAAATTAAAAAAAGGGTATGTCCACAAGCAAAATGGGCACGGATGAAAACCCGAAAGGGCTCCGTGAGTAAAAACAGCAGGACTGCCGGCGAGTTTGTGAAAACCTGAAAGGGCGCAAACTCGTGAAAAGGAGATGAAATGCACTCTCAAAGTCCTCTCGACTTTGAGAGGAGAAAATTCCCGCGTGAGATCCTTACGACTCACAAAGGAGCAACACACTTAGGAGTCCCCACGACTCCTAAGGAGAAAATACACCTACGAGATCCTTTCGACTCGTAGGGAGAAAATGCTTTTATGGGACCCTTACGACCCATAAAATTGAAAAGTCTTGGGTGATAGAGATCTAAACCTGCCTCCTAAGCCATCAATTCCCAAATCCTCTCGGGGCAAATGATGAGTTGCTCCTGGCATTATTCCAGTGCAGTAATGCAGATGCCAAACAAAAAAACCAATCCCTAAATCCTCTCAAAGATAGATGATGATTCGCTCCTGGTACCATATTCCAGCGTAGCGATGCTGATGTCAACCCAAATCACATCAAGTCAAACAACCAATGACCTCCCTGGCAGAATCAAATTCCACCTCGGAAATAAGTCAACTTCATCCCTGACGCGCAAGAAGCGGGGCAAGTCAAATCCAGAATCGACCGTCCACGTCGCTAAAATGGCAGCACCGACCGTCCACGTCGCTAAAAGGGCAGCAACGACCGTCCAAGTCACAAAAAGGGCAGCACCGACCGTCCACGTCGCTAAAAGGGCAGCAACGACCGTCCAAGTCGCAAAAAGGGCAGCAACGACCGTCCAAGTAGCAAAAAGGGCAGCACCGACCGTCCAAGTCGCAAAAAGGGCAGCACTGACCGTCCAAGTCGTTAAAATGGCAGCACCGACCGTCCACGTCGCAAAAAGGGCAGCATCGACCGTCCAAGTCGCAAAAAGGGCAGCATCGACCGTCCAAGTCGCAAAAAGGGCAGAATCGACCGTCCACGTCGCTAAAATGGCAGCACAGACCGTCCACGTAGCAAAAAGGGCAGCATCGACCGTCCAAGTCGCAAAAAGGGTAGCATCGACCGTCCAAGTCGCAAAAAGGGCAGCATCGACCGTCCAAGTCGTAAAAAGGGCAGCGCAGGATTCCTACAAAGCGGGAACCAGATCACTCCGGGCCAGGGAAACGTCTATCACGGACACTCCGTCTCGGAGACATGTCAAGCAACGACCGTCCATGTCGTAAAAAGGGCAGTGCCAGCTTCCCGAAAAGCGGGAACCAAATCAGGTCGCCTCCAAGTAAAAGAAGATCCATCAATTTCATGCACACGACCCACATATGTGGTGTGCATTTATTGATGGGGGGCAATTTGTTGGGGTAAAAATTTACACCCCGGTTGACCAAGTCAAAATCAAAGTCAACCCCAAGCCAAGTGGGCCCAAGCCCAGATCCAGTGGGACCATGCCCGGGTCGAGCCCGAACATGAAGCGGCCGGCCTCCCCCCATGCCAAGATAAAAATTTTGTAATAAATAATTTTGTTGTATTTATTTTATTTTATTTTTTGGATAAATGTAAGAAAAACAGGCATAAAGCCAAATTTTTGTAAAGCCCATGGCTTATGTGCAAAAAGAAATGGCACATGAGCCATGGGATAGGCAAAATGCCATTTTGTGAAGCCCAAGGGGCTATGTGTAAAGTGTATAGCCTATAAAGGCAAGGATAATGAAATATCCCAACAACTTTTTCTCTCTCCAAAAAAGTTTCAGATCTGAGATCTTTCTTTCTTCTTCAAGGTTCTAAGACCTTCTTCTTTCTTTTGAATTAAATCAAGAGTTTTACTCTTCCTTTTCAAAAACAAAATAGTTTTTCACCACGAAACCCACAAAGGGGAACTTGGATCTGTCATCAGATCTCAAAAAGGGGAGATTTTGAGATCTCACATCTCTTAATCTTCAAGATCCAGCTAATAGAGGAGGAAGAAGAAGAACCCCTTACATTAACCCCAAAAACACACTCAGGAGTCCAACTCCTCTCTGATTTCTCTTCCGAGAAATTTTTTTTAGGCTAAAAGCCTCTTTTTCTCGCCGGCGCTCAAGCGCAGAGCGCCCGCGTGCCGACACGTGGCGCGCTTGCGCTCCAGCGCAAGCGCTCGAGCGCAAGACGCCCCCGTGCCGACACGTGGCGCTCTTGCGCTCAAGCGCAAGCGCTCGAGCGTAAGTCGCCCACATGCCGACACGTGGCGCGCTTGCGCCCAAGCGCTCAGGGTCCGAGCGCAAAGTTCCCATGTGCGACACGTGGCGCGTTGTGCTCCAGCACTCTGCGCTCGAGCGCAAAGCGCCCACGTGGCGCGCTTGCGCTCAAGCGCCCAGCGTCCGAGCGCAAAGCGACCACGTGCCGACACGTGGCGCGTTGCGCTCCAGCACTCTGCGCTCGAGCGCAAAGTGCCCACGTGCCGACACGTGGCGCGCTTGCGCTCATGCGCCTAGGCGCTGGCCACACGCATCCTTTGGATGTCTTTTTCCCCTTTATTTATATATACATGTATATATATACATATGTATACATATGTACACATACACATACTCCACGACACTGTCCCTGTTAGAAAAAAATTTCTAACGGGGCGCTGCCCCGCACCCCGCAAGGGGGCTGCTAGCCCCCTTGACCCCCTGCCCGCTATCCGGGTAGCGGGACCCCCGTAAAAACTCTACGTGGCTCCCGATATATCCAAAAAAACCCTTTCAAAACACAACACACATACACTGCACATTGAGTTCGCATGACCTGTTTAACCCGTCAATCGAAGCTTCCCTCGCTCCAAAGGCGAGGGGTAATTAACGGCAGCTTAGTTCGTGGCTGCCGGAGATTCGGATCCCCACAATCATTAAACCCCGGCCTACCCTAGGCAGGGGGAATCTGTAGTACGCCTGACAAGCGCGCGCATATTCCCATCTCAATGGGGTGACGAAAAACACCCTACAAAACCATGCTCAATCTCTATCACACGGTGATCCAAGTTGGTCACCAACCCTACCAATCTGTCTATCCCCCTAGTGGCTTTCCTCAGTAAACGTGCATGTTCTGCGGGGGTAAGCTCTTCCTCGCTCGCGGTCGAGCTGGAGCTGGGTGTTCTGGCGGGTACATACTCGGCCGGTTCTGTTCGCGACCATACATCATTTAGGCGGGTATAGGACGTAGATACGCCCTCAATAAGAGGCCTAATGGGGATACCTCCATGCATGTAAAACTCAAATTCCTCCACAGGGAGGAAATAGCGACACGGTTGTGTCTCTAACATAGGGCATGGGTAATTGGCAGCCCTTTTGCCAGCACCAATTGAATTAAGCAATACCGTGCACATGTCATATCTAGGATTTCTAGTCATTAAGGTGTGGACGATATGAAGAGATGGTATGAAAAAGGTAGTATTGTGTGAACTACCAAAAATGTTATTTTGTGCTCAACGGCACACAGTGAGTATATTCGCAAAGAGGGTTCTAGCCTGTATGCCCTTCCTAGGTTCCCTCGAACAGTCATTACCCATTAAGGGTAAGTAGTCTTCAAATTGAAGGGGTTGGTCATGAATAGGTAATCTAAGAATTAAGGTAACTTCATGGATGAAGTCCCTATCAATGATTATTTCCCTATTGCCCCCAAAGTAATTTAATAAAACCGTATTGTGATAGGCAACCTTCCTCCATGCACTCGTAAAAACGAATTACTAGATCTGGAAGAGCGTAGGCATTGGGATGATTGAAAATTAAAAAGTTCCACCCTCGCCGTGTGATCTCATCACCAATATAACTCCCAAAGATTGTGTGTGCAAACATTTAGGAAAAATCCCGTTCTAATTGCATGGTTGGTGCCATTCAGAGAATGCACAGATTTATAAAAAAATTTAACAGAGAGGGAGAGATGATGCAAACCTCCTCTGAAAAAAACCAGAGGGAGAAGAGGCAGAGACGCGGCGGATCAGCGGTCAAAGTGGGCTTTTGATGGCGGAATCGCGGCTTCCTGAAGCGATTTGCTTGCTTTGGCTGCGGCGGCGGCTAGGGTTTACAGAGAGGAAAATTTTAGGGTTTGTAAAATGCTGTGAGAGGTCGGGTCTATTTATAGGGGGAGTGTTTTGGTTATTTTCAAAAAGGTCCTCATAAAAAGAGGAATTTATTTGTAAATAAAAATTTTATTTTTTTATTTATTTTTTTATTAAAACTGAAAATTTATAAAAATACCCAAATAAAATTTTATTTTGTTTTTATATAATTACATGTGATACATACCCCAAACTTATTTGAAACAGTGTTTTGGCTAGATAATCGAAATTTAGGGGTTGATGGAGGAAGATCAGTCAATGTAAATTGGCTCCTGCAAAAACAGGAGCTCCTCCGACGGGTCCGCAGTGAGGAACGGTTTAAGTCTATGTCCGTTCACTTTAAATAGTGAACCATCCTCCGGATTTTCTAAATCGACTGCACCGTGCGGATATACGGTGCGTATCAAAAATGGCTCTTTCCATCGAGATTTGAGCTTGCCGGGATGGAAATGTAACCGAGTGTCGTAATGTAAAACCTGTTGACCAGGTTTGAAAGTCTTGCGCATAAGGTGTTTATCGTGGAACACCTTCGTTCGGTTTTTTACGATTATTGCGTTCTCGTAAGCTTCATCCCGAAACTCGTTCAATTCGTTCAACTGCAGCTTTCTATTGCTGCCCGCATCTCCTAGAGATAGATTCAACTCTTTTATTGCCCAAAATTCTCTATGCTCAATTTCAACTGGAAGGTGGCAAGCCTTTCCATAAACAAGCCTATATGAAGACATGCTAAGATCGGTCTTAAAGGCAGTTCGGAATGCCCAAAGAGCATCAATAAGTTTTGACGACCAATCTTTACGGTTTTTGGAAACCGTTTTCTCCAATATCTGTTTAATTTGCCGATTTGAAATCTCGGCTTGCCCACAAGTTTGGGGATGATAGGGCGTTGACAGCTTGTGAGTAATGGAGTATTTCCGCATTAAGGACTCAAAAGTCCTATTACAAAAATGAGATCCATTATCACTGATAATTGGCGGGGATGCCCAAATCGAGAAAAAATGTTTTCTTTGAGAAATCTAACGACCACCTTGTTGTCATTAGTCCGGCTGGGCACAGCCTCGACCCACTTTGAAATATAGTCAACAGCGAGGAGAATATACACGTTCCCAAAAGAATTGGGAAACGGTCCCATAAAATCTATCCCCCAAACATCAAAAATTTCAACAACCAATATTGGTTGGAGCGGCATTTCATTTCTCCTAGATATCCGGCCCAAGTGTTGGCACCGGGAGCATGTCTTGCTGTAATCATGTGCGTCTTTAAAAAGTTGTGGCCAGTAGAAGCCATACTGCAAGATCTTTTCTGCTGCCTTTTTGGAGCCAAAATGCCCGCCACACGCTTGATCGTGGCAGAATGACAGCACGCTCTTAAACTCATTGTCGAGGACACACGGACGAATAATTTGGTCGGGACAGTATTTGAATAGATATGGTTCATCCCAGTAAAAATGTTTTATCTGGGATAGAAATCTGAGTCTGTCCTGGTTCGACCATTCGTTTGGTATAAGTCCGGTGGCCAAATAATTTACAATATCTACGAACCAAGGTTCGCATAACACAGTCAAGAGCTGCTCATCTGGAAAAACGTCTTTAATAGGAATTTGAAACTTAGGTGAAGAAGGAAGGCGTGAAAGATGGTCGGCGACTACATTTTCATATCCTCTCTTGTCTTTGATGACAAGGTCAAACTCTTGTAGTAAGAGGATCCAACGTATCAGCCGAGATTTAGCATCCTTCTTCGCGAAAAGATGGCGAAGAGCTGGGTGGTCATTGTAAACGATGACTGGTGAGCCGATTAAATAGGGCCTGAACTTTTCTAATGCAAACACAATAGCTAAGAATTCCTTCTCAGTTGTTGTGTAATTTAATTGGGCCTCGTTCAAGGTTCGGCTCGCGTAATAAATTACATACAGCATCTTATTTATGTGCTGTCCAAGGACAGCACCAATGGCGAAATCAGATGCATCGCACATAATTTCAAATGGATGCGTCCAGTCAGGAGATGAAAGAATGGGAGTGGAAGTAAGTGAGTTTTTCAATGACTCAAACGTCTTCATACAGTTTGAGTCAAAATCAAATGTGGTGTCCTTGGCCAACAAAAGAGTCAATGGTCTGGCTATCTTGCTAAAATCCTTGATGAACCGTCTATAGAAACCGGCATGGCCAAGGAAGGCTCGAATGTCTCGGACGCATTTAGGAGGAGGAAGATTGGAAATGACTTCAATCTTAGCTTTATCTACCTCAATACCATTTTGCGAGATAATATGTCCTAAGACAATACCTTCTCGTACCATAAAGTAGCATTTCTCCCAATTTAAAGTAAGGTTCTTATCCCTACACCGGGTAAGAACTGCGTCTAAATGTAGCAAACACTCATCAAAGGAGTCGCCGAAAATGGAGAAATCATCCATAAAAATCTCCAAGAATTTTTCCACCATATCTGAAAAAATGCCCATCATACACCGCTGAAAAGTAGCGGGTGCATTGCATAACCCAAAGGGCATGCGACGGTAAGCAAATGTACCGAAAGGACAAGTGAATGTGGTCTTGTCTTTGTCCTTTTCGGCCTGGGAACTTGATTATAGCCGGAATAGCCATCCAAAAAGCAGTAAAATTCATGCCCAGCCAATCGTTCTAGCATTTGGTCAATAAAATGTAATGGAAAGTGGTCTTTCCGTGTCGCGGCGTTGAGTTTTCTATAATCGATGCAAACTCGTCACCCAGTTTAGGTACGAGTAGGTATTAACTCATTCTCCTCATTAGTTATGACCGTTATGCCTGATTTCTTTGGGACAACGCGAATGGGGCTAACCCACTGGCTATCAGAGATAGGGTAAATGATACCACTATCTAGACATTTTACAATCTCCTTTTTAACAGCCTCCTTCATTATAGGGTTTAGTCGTCTCTGTGGATCCATTGCTGGCTTGGTATCATCCATCATATGAATATGATGTTCAACTATTAGGGGACTGATCCCCTTGATGTCCGCCATAGTCCAGCCAAAAACTTGCCGATTGTTTTGTAAGATCATTAAAAGGGCTTTCTCTTGCTCGGGGGCTAGAGAAGCCGAGATGATAACAGGAAGGGTCTCATTCTCACCTAAGTAAGCGTATTTAAGGTGAGACAGCAATAGCTTGAGTTCGAGTGTTGGAGGCGAAACAATTGAAGGTAAAATTGGTGAAACTGTCTCGAACTCGAAGGACTCCAATAGAGGTTCAAAGCGAGTGTAAGCAACCGAGTTGGATGGTTCAGCTGACTCATCCGAAAATTCAAAGGATTCAAACTCGGGTGGTGATTCTTCAAAATCGTTCGTGAAAGTGAAACGCTCGTAATCATTATCGGGCGTGAAAGCAGTGTCAGTTTCGAGGAGGAACGTGCTAGTGGCGTCAAAATTGCTGCGATCGAACAGAAATTTTTCGAGCTCACGGTCCTCCTGAGTGATCTCTTGGATCGAGCAAACATCAAGTATATTAGCATTAGGTTCGGAGGGATGATTCCCCAACTTAAAAATGTTGAGCTCAATTGTCATATTTCAAAAAGATAGGTTCATCGAACCATTTCGACAATTGATCACCGCATTAGAAGTTGCAAGGAATGGTCGACCGAGTATCACCAGAATTTGACTCCGGGGGTTAGCTACAGGCTGTGTGTCCATAACAATGAAATCAACGGGGAAAATGAAGTCCCCTACTTTAATCAACACATCCTCTAACTCACCCGTAGGATGGGTGATGGATCGGTCGGCCATTTGGAGAGTACAATGTGTGGGTTTCAGCTCTCCAACGCCAAATTGTTCATATACTAAATAAGGAAGCAGATTAACACTGGCACCAAGATCTAAAAGTGCGCGGTTTATGTTCTTATCCCCAATAGTTATTGAAATTGTAGGACAGCCAGGGTCCTTTCGTTTTTAAGGTAAATGTTGGGTAAGAGCATCACTTACTGCACTAGCCAAGAAAACTTTCTTAGGTACCTGTGATTTCCTCTTCTTGGTGCATAAGTCCTTCAAGATTTTAGCGTAAGAAGGGACCTGTTGTATTGCATCCAAGAGAGGTATATTTATGCTAACCTGTTTAAATAATTCCACAATCTTCTCCATTTGCGGAGTTTGTTTATTGGATCTCAACCTGTTTGGAAATGGAATGTTTTGAAAATTTGTTGAGTCCAATGTTTATGGAGTAGATTGCGGAATTGGAACGGATCCCAGTATTGGTGTTTTCGTTGAGTGAGATGTGGGTCCGTTCGGATTAGTAGAAGAAGTAGAGCCTTGTGAAGAATGAAGAACAGGCTCTGAAGAAGATGAAGATGATGATGAAAAAGAAGCGGCGGTCGGGTGTCATTATTAGTGCCAACGTTGTTGTGCAATACCTTTCCAGATCTCAATGTAGTCACGGCACTCACATTATGATTTTGTTGTTCATGAGCAACATGTGCATTTTGTGTGTGACCAGGATTTGGCAGTGGTTGAGATGGAAGCTTCCCCTTCTCTCGCTTGCTTAGAGCAGCATTAAGTTGTGCAATTTGGGCTTCAATGGTTTTAATGCTTTGCTCATGTGATGCAGTGTGTTGCACCAAAGACTGAATGGAAGACTGGATGTTGGCTAAGGATTGAGTAGATTGTTTTTAAAACGCATCCAGACTTCGTTCTAGCGAGGAAACCTTATCGTTATTTATCTGAACAAAATTGTTTTGAGGATAAAAGTTGTTTGGTGCAAAATTGTTCATTTGATTTTGGTAAGGTTAGGGTTGGAAAGGTTGCTGATATTGAGTTTTTTGAGGTTCTTGTTGTTGTGGAGGAGGCATTTGGAAATTGTTATTGCCTTGGAATTGTTGTTGATTTTGATTCCAAGCAAAATTGGGGTGGTTCCTCCAACCAGGATTATAAGTTGAAGAGTATGGATCATTTCTTTGTCTCTGCTGAAAGGCAGCATTGACTTGATCCTGTCCTTGAGCAGGTGGGTTGCAAGGACACTCTTCGGTCAAATGGGACGAATCCGAACAACAAGCGCATATAGTGTGAGGGGGTAAAGCGGGGACAGGAGAAGGCGATGAGAATTTGCTCTCAATTGCTTCTAGCTTACGTGTAATTGCGGCCATTTCGGCTTTCATTGCAATTGACATGTCAAGTTGATGAACACATGCCCTAGACGAACCGGATGAAGTAGATGAAGTGGACGAAGCGGTCTGTCTAGTGCTTTCCCACTGAAGCGTTTGTTCAGTAAGATCGTCGAGAAATTGCCAAGCTTCCTCGTCAGATTTTGTAAGGAAGTTACCTTGACAGATGGTTTCCAGCAACTGCTTAGTTGCTGGGTTCAGTCCTTCGTATAAAGTTTGGCAAAGTTGTCATCTTTCGATACCGTGATGAGGGCACTAAACAAGAAGGTCCTTAAATCGTTCGAAACAATTCCAAAAAGGTTCGGAAGGAAGCTGGGAAAATTGATTAATTTCATTTCGAATTCTCGCGGTCTTTTGATGTGGGTAAAACATTTTAAGAAAAGCTTTAACAAACTTTACCCAACTTTTTATGGAATGTGTTGCTGTACTATCTAGCCACTTTTCAGCTACGTCACATAAAGTGAAGGGAATGACTCATAGCCTTATAGCATCATCGGAAAATTGGGTTGTCTTCATCATTGCGCAAATATTCTGGAATTTGTTAATGAAGATATAAGCATCTTCGGATTCCAGCCCGTGAAATTTGGGCAATATATTGATGAAGTGGGGTTTAATTTCGAAGTTATCCCCGTTAAGCGGCGGAAGTGAAAGACAAGTAAGAAGTGCGGTGCGGGTTGGATAGAAAAGATCCTGGAGCGCGATTCGGTGGGGCGCTTCAACAGGAGGGTGTTGTGGGTTATTCGCACCCAGTTGAGGTGGAATCAGTCCTGAAGTAGGTAAGGGGTTGTTAGGATTGAATCCCGACATCTCCTTAGAAGATGATGAATTTGAAGATGAAGGTAAAGAAGTGGAGGGAATTTCGACTTCGGAGTCGAACGCGTCGTTAGTAGGAACTAACGAGACATGGACTAAACGGGCACTAGTGTCCCTAGTCCAACCGGACATACACTAAATGAGGTGTAGTGTAGTTAAAAAGTATAATGTGGGGGTAAGAAAACGTCAATGGAGAAAATGTGGGTGAAAGTTGGGTGCAATGGATTTCTAGCGACAAATGGCAAGTTTTTGTAAAAATTTTGTTTTATGGTTTTTTTTATAAAGAGTTTTTGCAAAAGATTTTGTACGAAACTACGACACACTTTTAAACAGTCACAATATAAGCATGCACAATCAAGCCTAGAGCTAGGGTCTCCTAAGTCAACTAGACTGCTCATAACTGGTCCAAAGGGCAAGTTGTGAGATATCCCTCAAATCGCCTCTTCACCGCCAATTGTGGCCAGGTAAGCACAAGTGAAGAAAGGAGGGATCCGCTCACGAATCACCGTGAGACGGGCATTTTAAAATTACCTTTCTCACTTGTCTAGCCTAGGCACCACAAAGTCAGATTTAGATAAACGACCGATTGCCCACAACCTTCCTCTGTCCTAATGAGCGCGACAGTCCTTAATTGGCTGAGTCTAGATATTTTTTAATTAACTCGAGGGTTAATGCATATGCTTTTTGTGATTTTTGGGGTGCTAGGAAGGGTAATGAAATCCCCACCCAATCTGGATTGGTGTTATAGCCCCTTAATTTCCGTTTTAAATATGCAAAGCAATAATCATACAAAAATCTAAAACACTTGCCAAAAATTTTATTTTTATTTGCGGCGCAAAGAATCCTGCACAAAAATGATTTATTGGAGAGGGAGAAGAAGTTTTGCGCAAAGAACCCTGCAGGAAAATTTTTCAGAGGAGTACAGAGGGTGGAAGATAGGACAAAATACTTACAGAGAAATTTTTAAGTGCTGACGTCAGCAGTTGACCGCGGTTCCGCGGTCAAACCCTTGAATCCGCCGCGGTTCCGTGGTGGGTCAGTTAGATCAAGCCGTCAAAACTTTTCTGTTTTCTATTGTGGTTCTCCTCTGTCTGTTCAGATCCTCTGTTTGCTGATTTGTTCACTGTGTTTGCTCCAGATCTGAATCAGTCCGTCTTCCGTTCCTGTAAAATTCGCACAAAAGCAGATAAAAAAATAACAAGATGATTTTTTTTATATATTTTTGTTTTTCAGTTTTTTATAATTTTTTCAATTTCAATTAACCCGAAATTACAAAAAGAAAATAACTACCGCTATTCCCCGGCAACGGCGCCATTTGATTGGTTGTCTTTTGCGTACGTGCATTTTAAAATCAATATTAAGTATATACCGCAATCAATACCGGTGTTGCTTGGTAGCTAGCCGGTTGAGTACGGGTCGGTCCACAGGGAAAACGTGTTCTTTTCTTTAAGTTCTTACGAGTTAAGGCCTGTTTTTGGTAGGTTTTGATTTTAGAAAAAACTAAGATTGAATTTAATTTGAATTAAAACCTTGCTAGAGTTAGGATTAGGTTAGTTTGGAAATAAAACTCTATTCACTGCTTCTATTGCCTTAATTAAGAACATAGGTGTTAGGGCAATAGTCAACAAAGTGGATTAGCACGACTAGGAAGAAACTTCGTTTCTTCCTTTTGGTCCTTGTCCGTCCTTTCTTAACTCTTAGCCCTAACCTCTATGTAAATCAAGCACAACCGGTCTAACTAGGGAATCACCGCTATCTCGTAGGATAGGGTACCGTAGTGAGCGGAGTGTGTTTGATTCAAATAGAATCCTAATTAAAAAGTTATATGTGCAAGAAAGGAGTGAGAGATTTCCATCTCTCAAACCTACCCAATCCTAACCCTAACAAGTGAGGAATTACTCACTAATTAGGGAAATTACGATGAGATTCATTTTTATAAAAAAAATTTAAATAAACTAATTAACTTGTAGATAAATAAAGACAGATAAAAAATTGCAGAAAAATAAATTTCAATTACGAAGAATGCAAGATAAAAAAAAAGTTACTTTTATTAACACCTCTTCAACGATTACAAGAAATAAAATTTAATCTAGAAAAATAAGAAGAGGCATGTCCCAAAAGAGGCTGTAAGCTTTCCTATTTATAGACAGGAGAAACCCTAGGTTATACATCTGATCCATACTTGATATTACAAGACTACCCTAAGAAAGCTGGGTCAAAGCACCGACACCCACCGATACGTGCACCGACACGTGCACTGCACGGCCGTGGATCCACGGCAGAATCCCTTGTTTGGCCGCGGATCCACGGCCATATGGTGAGATCTCTGGCTCATTTCTCCAGGGTTGCTTCATGTTTCCTTTTTCTTCTGTTTTCTTCACTTGGTTCTTCAGAATCTTTTCTACTTTCTTCCAGATTTCCAACAGTGCAGAATTTGTGGACTTTTACCGTTAGCTTCGTGTTGAAGTCTTGAATCTTGTGCTGCCCTCGTACTTTGTGCAATCGAACTGTTCATTGATCTTCATTTGTTCCTTAACGGCATCATACAGATTCATCTATTTGTTGGTCGTAGTCTCACATTTGTAGCGTCTTTTCCTGAATTTCACTGTATTGTTCTGAGAACCTGTAACCTGCAACTATTTAGCAGACATGGATCAAAAGCACCTATTTATTTATAATATGATTAAGAATGGGGAATATAATAATGCAAAATTCTGATATGAATAGTTGGTAGGGTCAACTGAATGTCAGTCACAGGCATTGTCTTTACCCTCAGTGGAGCGACGGTATCTTGGAAGAGTTCCAAGCTAGATACCGTGGCAAATTAGACGATAAAGGCTGGATACATCGCTATAAAGATGCTACCAAAGAGTCGGTCTGGGCATATATTAGTTCATGAGATGAACTTCGTTCCTACCATTGTGTGAAAAAGGAGTTATGGCTTATGCCTAGGAACCCCATCCTATCAGTGATCCAGACATATTCTTAGGCAGTATCACCTGATCATGGAGATGGTTGATCTCCAGGGAGATCAAGGTTAGGAGAGTAGACTCAGAGGAAAACACGGCGGATCCACTCACAATAGCATTTTCCCAGGAGAGACTTTTATGGGATGGTTGAGTATGAGATACTACAACCACTGCTATATGATGGCCCTAGTGCAAGTGGGAGATTGTTAGTTATATGTATGCCCTAAAGGCCATTACTGTACATGAGATGTATATTGTAGTAGATGCTTAGAAATATATAAGGAAGACTTTCTTGCTCGGCATGATAGTATGCTATCTGGTTACTCTTTATCTTAATATGTACACTGATTGTCTCTCTGTTACATGTTGGTAAAGCCTTTATGATGTGTACTTGACTACCTGGATTATGATGCGGATCATACTAGTGGGACAAAGGTAGTCGGTAAGTACATCCTTTAATGTCCGTAGTCGTGGGTGTATCGAGACGGGGCATCGATATACCAGAGTAGACTAGCGTATAGTTTCTCGACCCATGTAGATGGGCGATGGATGATCCCATATCCATTGGTGGTTGACATCAGAGATGGTATACGGGTGCTCAGTGGAGACTGAGTATACTGGACGGACACGCCGAGAACTCCTAGATGGTATTATACCTCACGTCAGATGGCAGTTCTCTGGTGACACTGGTACAGGTTAGTCTGTCGACCCGAGATCGTCATAGAGTCTTGTGTGATTCCCACTGTGCTTTGATTTCCACCTTACCACATTCAAGAGAACATGCAAAACGGTAGTTTTTGGGTACAGTCCCGAGTCACATGAAAGCAATGAGCGATAAGATGGGATTTCGTCTCTCCCAGTATTGGGGGTTGATGTTGCACTGTGCTCGATTGGCCATAACAAGAAGTTCCTGGCCAGGGTTGTTTCTGAGATTTACTGGTAAGTGTTATCAGTAGTTTCTCAACCCGTTATGAGCCTCACATCGGCATGACTTATCAAGCTATTAGGGTCTGACGTTTACCACCCCAGGCGAGATATGCGACATATCAGACGAAGAGACCGGACTGTACGGTAGTGTTACTGATTGGATTCACAGGAGTATGAGCAGGCATGCTGGTTGATCTTCTGATCGCTCAATACCCAGGTGGCCGTTACGTTTAGCAGACTGCTTGCGGCTTGTGGTTGTTTGATATGATCATCACCTACTGCCGGCGTATTGACGAATCTTTAGAGTCCTACACAGAGGTTTCATGGTTCATGCAAAACGAAGTAGGAGCACATATGAGATATGTGCGGGACCGAGATTAATGCGCGTATGTGATACCGCATTCTATTCTCACGATTTGTGACATCGGTCGGTTATATGTGATATAGCCGGGTTATCGGATCAAGTGTTGATTCAATAAGTTATTGCATTTGATATTAGTCGGTTATATGTGATATAACCGGATTATTAAATCAAGTGTTAATTTAATAATTTGATGTATAATTGTGATATACTAGATTGCATTAACTAATATTAGCTCACTTAAGATTTCTTTTCTCACTTGTGTGCATATAGTATATATGTGATATATATTAATGTACATTATTTTGTATCATGCTTGATGCCACATGCTACATGGGTGTATGAGACTCACACCATACTAATAATAATGTGAGGGTTTATATTTATTTAAGTAAATCAAAATTAGTGTTAATTAGTCACATGCTTGGAAGCTTGTAGTATCTTTGACTAAGTCTACTCCTTTTGTTTTACTTGTAGATATTTATTAACCTAACCATTATTGTTAGCCATGGTTTAATCTCTAGATGGGTTAGTGTATGACACTAACTCACCCATGGTTGTTATTCTCACCTCATTAGTTCATTCTCAACTCTTCGCATCATCTTCTTCATCCTTAAGAAAAAGCTTTCTAGATTTTGGAAAAGTTAGAAAATATTGTGAGAAAAATAAATCTAAAGTGAGTCCATTTTCTACTTCATCATCCTCTACTACATGTCATTTAGTTTAGGGTGTTTGCTTCACTAATTTCACAATTAGTGAAGAGATAGAATGAGCTTGAGTCTCCTCGACGTAGATCATCTTCGGCCTTGAAGACTTCGAGCAAGCTTGTTCATTTCTCCGGGAGAACCTTTTCTAGAGTTCGGGTGTTCATGACTTGCAGCGAAGAGACTACTACACGGAGTATTAGAAGTGAAGGACTAGTCTACAAAGGTTGTATCCCTCATTCACTTAGATGTAAAGTTGTTTACATGTTGTTTCGTCGCATTTTCTAGTAACGATTCTAAGGTTAGGGTTAGCTAGAACGGCAAAATTTTGAAATTGACATGGACGATGCCTCCCGAAACCTTGCTGCCGTCCTAGGGAACCGTACAAGTGGCAGGGGTATACATGGTTTTGTCGTGAGTAATAGCAGTCGCAATTTTCTTTTTCGTTATTCTAGTCGCTTTATATGTCTCTACTTATTACCTTTTGTACACCACACTTAGGTTTAATTGGTTTTCTTCCTTCCTTACCCTTCTGCACCTGCCTATGGTCTGGATGAAGACTATCTAATAAGCTCAATAGGTGTACCCTATCCTAATCCTAGGAGCCCTCACAACATAAGAGAAGGTAAAGGGAAAAGACAACCGAATAATCCTATTCAATCTCTCCAGAACCAGAATCCATCCTCGAATCTGGAACAAGTTCCTTCGAGTTCGTATGTAACTATACGATGGATTTATCCAATGGAAGTGGATGTTCGTAGTGATATGGGGTGTTCTGGAGAAATGCAAAGGTGGTATAGAAGTGGCAATGATGTATGCGACATCGTGACATTCCAAAAGCCAAAGAGTTTTAAGAAGGTTCGGTTAACTTGGTTCATGAGTTTTAGTCAAGGGTCGGTCCATGGTCGCTACCAGAGAGTGAGAGAGAGAGAGAATAGAAACACTCAGCATGCACACTAACCTAGATCAGAATGGTTAATCACTTTATCTAATCAGGATAGCTCCCACTATTTCCTCGAATTCTCCTCCAAACCCAAAAGGAGAATTAGTCGGAATCACCCGAGGAGTAATGCTACTCATCAGTAGGAATCGGGATCCAACTATCATCGCATGATAACTTGACGGAATCCACTCAATTTACCACACTCCAGAAGGTATGTGCAAGCCTGGCAAGTTTCCTGTATGTTTGAAACTCCCGATATTATTTTTACCCCTAGGACCCAAGTGACCTTGACTAAAGATTAAATGTCAAAAGGTCCTAGTCAAGTTCTACCCGTCATTATCTTGATTACATTAGACCCACCCATACGAGCCTTGACTAAAGATCAAAATGATCTCATGACTGTCCTAATCAATCGCATATCCATGCAATGGAAAAGCATAAACAGCTACCGAACACTACGCCTCGACTAAAGATTGAAATGCGTAGCACGAATACTAAGAACCACCAATCCGAAATGACGGAGGGCTACGGCTGGTTTTAGGCGAAAAACCTTTAACATAATGAACTTGATATCATTGAAGGAATCGAGTGGTTTTACAAATTTATAGTGACAAAAACTTTTGCTAAAGAGGTCACTCCCGGTAAAGGGATCTTGGCTCTTTCCACATCAGATGAGGTGCAGGATATTCCAAACTGAATACCATGATGCAAAGTAAAAAGAAACGACTATAGTGAAGTTATTACATTGACGCAAACTTTTACTCAAGGGGTCACTCCCGATGAAGGGATCTCGGCCCTTGCCGCGTCAAATGAGGTGCTGGATATTCATAACCGAATACCATTGTGCAAAGCAAATGAGAACATCTGTAATATCAGTTTTTAAAAAACTTGGTTCCAACAACATCATATAGGTTTGTTTTATCCTTGCATTGATAAGAATCAACGCAGTCCCATCAATTAATCACACCAGAAAAGAACGAAAATATGATGTACGTATATGCCATCCGCATTCGCCACTGGGTCCCGTCATCACCCATTAGGTTACTTAACTAACGACAGAGCGGGGACTGGACTAGCATGGGTGTAAAATATATACAACATCTACTAGTATATATATAAATATATATAACAATCATCCCAAGCATGATATAAAGCAACATCACAGAAGCATCACAGAAGCAACACAGAATAGTGGATAATCTTGGAGCCCCGGATATCCCAGAAAAACCAAAATTAACACAGAAGAGTTACAGGGAATTTTGGGGTGACTCGGCATCAACTCGGCCGTGGATCCGCGGCGGATCGCTTGGATCGGCCGCGGTTCCGCGGCTGTTTGGCAGAGTCAGGAATCCAAATTTCTCCAGTATTCTTATAATTTCCTGCTTGTAATTTTAAGGGTCCCTGAAAAATTTTTGAAAATGATGATTTTTCCGGTTCGTTTCGCGATCGAATTTCTAACGACTTTGCTTACAAGTTAGTTATAGTTTAGCGAGGCTCTGATACCACTGTAAGTCGACGTTAGACACCCCACGAGTTGCGGGGAGGCGGAATAGGTAAAACAATCATTTTGTTTGAAACAAATATCGACTAACTTACGGATCTTTGCCAAACCTTAACTAACAACATCATAGGAGGGATTAGCTACTATGAAAGAAGATTATACCTAATGAACCAAGTCCTTCTTCTTCTCGATGACCACCTCCTCGTCGGCCTCCTCTTTGTAATAGAAGATCCACCCGAGAGCTACTACTCCAAGCTTGACCTCTAACTTGAGGTAACTAGGTTACTCAAAGTGCTAATCAAAGCAACCTAGGGAATATAGAGTGGGATTATGGATTAATAAGTCTTGCTAACCCTTGATCTCAACACATGAGAGGTTAGGGTTAGGGTTTGAAGAGAGAGAGCTTGAGGAGAGAGAAGGTGAGAGTGAAAATCCTTTTTGGAATAATGAAATCATTGTGATATATATGAAGCATAACATATTTATTAAATGAATAACAAATAAAAAATATCTTCATGCTTCATTAACTCACATAGTGATTCATCTCATGAGTCATTTAAATCATTAATGCATCATTAACTCCATGGATGAATCACACCATGACTCATTAATCCAATAAATGCAAATGCCACCTTAGCCTCCAAGTCATCATCCTTCTAGAAGCTTCTCGACAATTTACAAGAACGCCCCTCCTATCCGTGAAAACACGGAAATACTTTAGACTGTATAAATCCAATAATCCGATACTAGAATCTGGCTTAAACCAAAGCCCGCTAGTAAAAACTGTCCGAACATCGTACGTGCATAAATGCACGTGCGTGTCCGAACCCTGTCGTAAAACCATACGACCTCTATATCGTTTCGCCCGAAGCAGGGAAACTCTCTGTGTGGGACTCTAAAGACTCGACTACTACGCTGGCAGTGGGTTTAACCACAGACCGCAAGCGGCACTAACTGTACGTAACGGTCCCCAGGTAGATGTCGATAAGAAGGCCGATGAGGAAACCCATCCGAACTCCTACTGAGCCTGATGTGACAATCTCCGTATAGTCCGGTCTGTTCGTCTAGGACTATCACATATCGGGCCTAGGGGACGGCAAGCGTCAGTCTCCTAAAAGCGGTATAAGTCGTGTCGGAGTGAAGCCCATTACACCTTGAGAAACTACTGGAAAACCTACAAGTAAATCTCGCTTGCCCTGGCCAGGGAGTTTGCGTAATGGCTCTCCAGACACAGCGCGATATCAACTCCCAATACCGAGAGAGACGAATCATATCTAACCGCCACTGCCTCCAAGTGCTTCGGGACTGCACCCAACTGCTACCTGTTTGCACGACTCCTTTGAGCCGTGGTAGGGTAGCAATCTAAGAACAGTGGGAACACACTCGAGGCGAAGCAGCAGTGTCAAGTCTGTGGACTATGCTGTACTCATGTCACCTGGGAACTGTTAACTGACGACGGGTATAATACCAACCAACAGTTCCCTGCGAGTCCTGTCCGGTGTACCCGCAACCCAACGAGCACATGTATACTATTTCCAGTACGACGTACTGATGGCTGTGGGACAGACCATCTCCCCAACTGGAATGAGAAGCGTACACACTAGTCTACTCCGGAGTATCGATGCCCTGTCTCGATAATCCTACGACTAGGGACCTGAAAAAGGATGTGCTTGTAGACTACCCAGCCTCCACTAGTGTGACTGCCATCACAATGCTGGTAGTCAAGCAAGATCCTAAGGGCTCTATCAATACGTACACACATATTAAGATAGATATAAACCAAGTAGCATACTACCATGTTTAGCAAGACTGTTAATATAACTGTGAATATCCCAAGCTTCCATTAAGTAATATACAAGCTAGCATGATACAATAATGGCCCCTAGGGCATATACACTAACAGTCCCCAAACCTGATTGGCAAAACTATGGATCCCAAAACTTACTGGAAATTTTGATTGAAGCTTTGAATGACAATCCTTTCCCTTGACAGGTATCAGACGTCCATTGACAAACTCTTCAGAGTCCGCAAGTTCATGATGTTCACTGAGGATCCTGGATTAATCAATATGCGGTTAATCCAATCTCTGTCGCTGTACCCGGTCACGTAAAGCGGCCGGTTATGTTCAGCTGTTCCCAGTAGCACGTCTTCGTCCTTAAATATGACCGCAGCGGTATGCAGGGTGTACTGGGCTTCTTTCATATTAATTTCCACAAAGAGAGCCTGGTACCGCTCAGGGTTTTGTAGAGCGTGAATAAGAACATCTCTAGGTTCTTTAGATAAGACCAAGACATCATAGATGCTCAGGAAAGACGGAAGCTTCGGAGATGGGCCAAGACATTATAGACTACTGAGGAAGGACTCGAGTTTTCATGAGCAAGCTCTCCGCCATCTTCTTTGTTAGCGACTTGTTTTTCCTTTCCTTTTGGGGCGTTGCCCTGATTTGGCGGTAGAGCCCTGCCGCTTCTGAGCTGGATTTGGTTGGCCTTTATGGCGAGCTCCTCGTCCTCTTCGGGAAAACATAGCTCTTCTTCAAAGTCGCTACCAAGGTGGACGACGTAGCAGGTCACTATAGGGACCTCATCATTAGAGTCTTCTTTTAGCTCCTCCAGAATCTTAGCCGCTTTTACGGGGAAGAACTCCTTCAATTGAACCAGAGTTCTTTTCTTTTGTTCATAGTCTTCGAGAGAATCGTTGAAATTTTGAATGGTCGACCTCCCCGCAGACTCTTTTCGTGTCGAGCCGCACTTTTTTCTTCTTGAGCATTTTGGACTTTGGGCCTGATTGAGCCGAATTTAAAGCTAGAACGACAGGCTCCTTTTGCCCCTCCCATTCTATTCTGAGCTCTTTCTGAAGTAGCTTTAGCATCTTCTGCATCTTATTAGAGATGTGCATACCCCACGGAGGCTGCGGCGAGTCGGATTCATTTCTCAGGGCAGCGGATTCAATCGTTTGCTCCCAGAAGGCTTCAGATTCTGTCTGTATAAAGTTGGTGGTTGCAATTTGATTATTCACCAACACACTCTTAGACAGCTCGATCTCTCTGGTCTTTTATTGCTTTTCGACCCAGTCTTTGAAAATATAGTAATCCTCGATCGCATGGCTCACTACTCGGTGGTACGGGCAATACAGAGGATTGTCGGTCATTTTTACTTCATGGGGTCTTTTCGACTCTGGCAATTGTAGACCGTTGTTCAAGGCATCTTTGAATATCTTGCGGACCTTGTCTCTTCTGAAAGAGCAAACCTTGTTCTTTTTCTCCTCTACGGAAGGCCCTTCTCCTCCCAGCACTGGCTTTCGAGACCGGTTGGTTTTCGATTCGCCTGCCTTTCGCTTGTCTTCATTGTCGGACACATTGAAGGCGTTGGTCTTGTTGGAGCTCCCACTTTTACGGTTGTCGTCTTTTTTGCTCTTCCAAGACTTGTCACCCATAGAGTCCGAGGTAGACTCTTACTTTGAGCGTCCCAACATTTGAACTCTCTTGGTCAGCTCTTGAAATGATTTGAGGCCTGCTGTACATAAGAATGGAACCATCCAATTGCTGAGGTTCCCAATGAGGAAGCTGACGGACTGGTCCTGCTCTAGCGGCGGTTCGCACTTGACAGTGACATTGCGCCATCGGGGAATAAAGTCCGTGTTTCTTTCGTTTTTTCCCGGCTTGGTTCTGACGAGGTCAGCAATGGAGATTTTTTCACTAACACTCATGAATCTTTGCCGAAATAGAGACTCCATTTGGGCGAAAGTAGTGAAGGACCCGTCTAGTATACTTGCGTACCAATCAAAAGTGACACCAGTCAGGGTGTTGACAAACTGACGAAGAAGGAGCGCATCATTGCCCCATGTATTTCCGCATGATGTTTTAAAGTAGGCGACGTACTGATTTGCATTTCCCGTCCCGTCAAATCTTCCGAACTTAGGAATGACATAGCCGCTCGGGAACTCGATCAGATCGTACTGTGCGGGATATGGCCGCCCACTACTGCCAATTTCTTTCTGAGCTTCGACTTCGGCCACCAATGTCTTAACCTTGCTGGTGACCAAATCCATTATCCAATCTTGTATTAGCGGGATAGTGCTATCTGGGGCCAAGGTGTCCTCAGAAGCGGAATGTGGCTGGCTTTCGTGCGGCTCATCCAATCTTGGACCCAAGGGGACATGCATCGGTTGCTTCGGGTTGTCATCACCCGGCTCATGAGTAGAGACATGTGCCTGATTGGAAGGCGCTTGAGCAATTTGAGCCATGGGCTGCATCACAACATTCGTCAGGTCATCGATTTTGGAGTAAAGATTGGCCATCTCTTTATCTTTGCTCCTGAGCTATTTTCGAAGCTCTTGAAGCAGCTCTTACTCTACAGTCTTGGGGCGGAAAGTCGGTTCTTCTTCCCTGTCCGAGCTTGATTCCACATGGACTGAGGGATCTTTCTGCCTATCGGCCTCATCGAGAGAGTTTTCATCATCCAGCAAAGGCGGCTGATCTTGGGAAGCGGCAACCACATTCAAGCCAGATTGGGCTTGCGATGTAGTAGCCCCATCCTTGTTTTTGCTGCACAAGTTATCGCTGGGCCGCGCACCCGCCATATAGACCGTATGGATAACATATCCGGCCATCTTTTCATTATTGACAGCTGATTTCGTGGACCGCTGTCGTAGGCCTTCTGTTTCGGTAACGGAAAATCGATTGAAGATGGCTGGCCTGACCGAACGATGCCTTCTGTTTCTGTCGTAGGCCTTCTCTTTTCTGCATTTTCCACGCTGCTTTCACGCAGCACAGAGCGCCTGATAGACTCTTGAAGAGACAGTGTCATGCTTTCTCTGTTGAGGCTGGGACACGTCTCTTTGTAGCATCGTTCGGACTGTTGTCTCCTTGATTCTGGCGGTCATGACATTTTTCTGAACCTACTTCAGAGGTTCGAAGGAATTGCTGACTTTTACGGCCGACTCAGCCATCGTGGCGGGGTGACCCTGCTCATGGAACCTCATAAGATTCCATTTGGCCGGAGTCTTGGCCCTCTTGTTGGCTCGATACCTGAGCCGTTTCTGTCTCGACCTTTTTGTTCTGAGCATTCGGTAGGCTTCGGCTCTTCGGAAAGCCGCCGTAGACCGAGTGATGGAGAGCTTTGGAGATACGCCTGATTGTGCACTTGTTGGAGTCATCGCCTGAGCTCGTCCGCGACATTTGATGATGCCATTTGTTCCGGCAGACTTGCCCCCAGCTGGAGCACTAGAGAGTCATTCAGACACCGTCTTAAATTTGGGTTGTGGTGCCATAGCAATCACAACGTTCGGCCGGTTACCCCTTGAGACTGACTTGGCCACCTGGTTTGCCTGGATTTCTGCCAGATGAGCGCTCTCGGCAGGGTAGATGATGACGGTGCTTGGTTTGCTTAGCACCCTCACTAGGTTTTAACAAGCATCAAACATGCAACTTTAAAAAATCTAGGGTGCTAACCAAACCTAACCTTGAATCGAACTAGAGAATTTGGGTAAAACTAAAGAAGTATCACATACTAGTTAGTGTCTAACACTAAGAGGGGATAAATACAACCTTTGTAGACCTCTCCTCCTTGAATCCTTGGTTCTACTTGGAGTTTGAACGGGTTCGCTTGAATCCTTCGAAGTCCACGACGATAAACCACGGAGTCCCTTTGCTCAAGCTCCTAGCTTCACTTGATCTAAGTGGAAGTGAAGCAAACAACCTACACTAGTGGGCTAGACTAATATAGATTGGTAAAGTGGGTAATATTCTCACTTAAAAATCTTTCTTTTTCTTTCTCTTCACTCACTTTGAAAGAGGTAAAGAGTTTGGAGGAAAAGGAGATGGAAATGGCTTGCTTTAGCTCAAAAGAAAATAAACTCAAGATAATAATGAGAGGAAAGAGAATCACACTCACTCTTAACTAAGGCTCAGGAAAATATCTAGATATTTTTGAAGTTGAGTTAATAGATAATTAGAAATGAAACCATGGTTAGTATAAGATATTTTTAGAAGTGTGTAGAAAGAAAAATCAACTATGATTTATTTCCCATTTTCTTTAACTCAATAATTAAAAATATCATAATAGTTTCCATGTGAGTCTTGAATAGCCATCTCCAATGTATCATCAACCATGACACATGTATGCATGCATGTGTGCATACATATCAATATAAACATACATACATACATGCATACAAAATAAAGAAAGGGTTTAATAAATGAGCTAATGGTCATTTGATATCAAATCAACACTTGATTTAATAATCTGATCATATCACATACGACCCGACCAATAGAAAACGCTTGACTAAAATACGGTATCACATACATGCATTTAATCAAGCTCCCGCGCATATCCCCATATACACCCCACATCGTTTCGCCTGAGCTAGGAAACCCCTTTATGGGACTCTAAGACTCGTCAATATGCTAACGGTAGGCAGTGATCATATCACATACCCACAAACCGTCAGCGGCACTAGCTGTACGTAACGGCTCCCAGGTATTGAGCGAACAGAAGAACAAGCAAACCTGTCAAAACTCCCGTAGAGCCTACTGGCAACACTTACCGTACAGTCCCTCTTCGTCAGATATGTTGCATATCGAGTCTAGGGATGGTATCGTCGACCCCAATAACTCAATAAGTCATATCGGTGTATGGCCTATAACAGATCGAGAAACTACTGATAACACTTATTAGTAAATCTCATCAGCCCTGGCCAAGGACTTCCTGTTATAGCCAATCAAGCACAGCGCAACATCAACCCCCAATACTGGGAGAGACGAAACCTCTCTTATCGCTCATTGCCTCCATGTGTCTTGGGACTGTACCCAAAAGCCACCTATTTGCACGACTCAGTAGAGCCGTGGTAGGGTGGAAATCAAACTACAGTGGGAGAACACATAAGCCTCTATAACCATCTCGGGTCTACAGACTAATCTGTACCAGTGTCACCTGAGAACTGCTATCCGACGATAAATATAATACTATATAGGAGTTCTCGGCGAGTCCGTTCAGTGTACCCAGTTCCATTGAGCACCTATATACAATCTTTGATGTCCAACACCAATGGATATGAGATCATCCATCGCCCATCATATGGGTCAAGAAACGTATACGCTAGTCTACTCTGGAATATTGATGTCCCGTCTCGATACACCCATGACTAGGAACATTTTAAGGATATGCTTATAAACTACACATGTCCCACCAGTATGATCTTCATCATAATCATAGTAGTCAATAAAATACCCTAAGGGCTTTATCAACATGTATCAAATGAATAATATGCATGGTCGTGAACATGTCAAGATAAAGAGTAACCAGATATCATACTATCATGTCGAGCAAGAATATCCTCTGAATATATATACATGCTGATACATCCACTATCAAATAATGGCCTCTAGGGCATACATATTTCCAACAATCTCCCACTTGCACTAAAGCCAATTATTGGCGTATCTCATACCCAACACCTCAAAAAGCCGCTCATGCTGCGGCTGAGGGAGGGCCTTGGTGATTGGATCCACGGTGTTATTCTTTGTATCTACTCTCTGAATCACGATCTCGCGGCGATCAACTATCTCCCGCATCAAATGATATCGCCTCAGGATGTGTCTGGAACGCGATGGGACCTGGGATCCTTGGCCAACGCCATAACCCCATTATTATCACAATACAATGGTATTGGATCAATAATGTTGTAACTACTCCTAGCTCCGAGATGAACTTCCTAATCCATACGGCTTCCTTGGCAGCATCATTTGCAGCAATATACTCGGCTTCTATCGTGGAGTCTGCAACGGTATCCTGTTTGGAACTCTTCCAATATACCGCCCCTCCATTGAGGGTAAATACAAACCTGAGATGGATTTGTTGTCATCCTTATCACTCTGGAAGCTCGAATCGGTAAAGGCCTCCATTTGGAGATCCCCGTTACCATACACAAAGAACAATTCTTTAGTCCTTCTCAAGTACTTAAGAATGTTCTTCACAGTTGTCCAGTGTTTCTCCCTTGGGTTGGATTGATACATGCTTACTACACCTAGTGCATAAGCTACATCAGGGCAAGTACATAACATCGCATACATTATAGATCCTACGGCTAAAGCGTAGGGTATAATGCTCAAGCGATCTCTCTCTTCATCAGACTTTGGGCAAAAGTCCTTGGAGAGAGTGATTCCGTGACAAGTGGGTAAGGCACTCCGCTTGGAATCTTCCATACTAAACCTTTTTAGGATGGTGTTAATATACCTGGATTGGGACAATCCCAACAACCTTTTAGATCCATCTCTATAGATCTTAATGCCCAATATGTACGAGGCATCACCCAGGTCCTTCATGGAGAACCTTTGTGATAAAAATAGTTTGACCGATTGTAGCATAGGAACATCGTTTCCTATCAGGAGGATGTCATCGACGTACAATACGAGGAATGTGATAGTACTCCCTACAATCTTCTTATAAATACAAGATTCATCTGGATTTTTGACAAAATCAAACTCTTTGATTACATCATCAAAACAGATGTTCCAACTCCGTGATGCCTGCTTTAATCCACAAATAGATTTAAGCAACCTGCATGCTTTCCCGCTGCTCCCACTATCAACAAAGCCCTCTGGCTGATCCATGTAAACGCACTATTTTAAATCACTATTTAGAAATGCATTTTTAACGTCCATCTGCCAGATTTCATAGTCGTAGTGAGAAGCAATAGCAAGTGGGATCCGAATGGATTTAAGCATGGCAACAGGAGAAAAAGTTTCGTCATAGTCCAGTCCTGGTCTTTGAAGAAATCCTTTTGCCACAAGCCATGCCTTATAGGTCTTCACCTGCCCATCTACACCGATCTTTCTCTTAAAGATCCATTTGCACCCTACGGGTTTTACCCCAGAGGGTACATCTTCCAAAGTCCATACTTTGTTGGTGTACATAGACTCCATTTCGGATCTCATGGCATCCAGCCACTTCACAGAGTCACCACTCATGATAGATTGCTGAAAACTAGTAAGGTCATCATCATCCATGATGCAATCTTCTCTATCACCATCAATGAGGAAACCGTAGTATATCTCCGGTGGGCGAGAAGTCCTACTAGATCTACGGAATGGCCGATGTTCAAAAGATTCTGTTGCAACATCAGGTTCAACCAAGTCGTCATTTGTAACTTGTGTTTCTAGAACTTCTTCTAGTTCTGTCGCATTGCCATCAGTATTATTTGAAAAAAAATCATTTTCTAAAAATGTGGTATGTTGAGAAACAAAAACTTTTTGTTCCTCCTTGTGGTAGAAAAGATATCCATACGAATGTTTTGGATATCCCACAAATATACACTGAACCGATCATGTCTCGGGTTTGTCTGGATTCTGTTGTTTGACAAAAGCCGGACAACACCAAATCCTAACTCGTTTAAGAGATGGTCTCTTCCCATACCATATCTCATATGGAGTGGTAGACACGATCTTGGTATGAACCATGTTCAATAGATATGTTGCAGTCTCCAATGCATGCCCCCAAAAGGAGAGAGGTAACTCTGCATCACTCATCATGGATCGCACCATATCTAATAGGGTACGATTCCGACACTCTGACACACCATTGTACTGTGGTGTGTAAGGGGGAGTGAGCTGAGAGAGAATCCCATTCTCTTTTAGGAAGTCCGAAAAATCTGTACTCAGATACTCTCCACCTCGATCTAATCGAAGTTTCTTAATGCTCAAACCTGTTTGTTTTTCTACTTCAAGTTTATACTCTTTAAATTTCTCGAAAGCTTCATACTTATGCTTTAATAAAACACATGTCCGAATCATGAGAAATCATCAGTAAAAGTTATGAAGTAAGAAAAACCGCATCTCGCATATGTAGACATTGGCCCACATACATCACTATGTATGAGGCCTAAGAGTTCTGTAGATCTTTTTCCGTGTCCAGTAAACGGGGTTTTGGTCATTTTACCTTTGATACAAAACTGACAGGTCGCATAAGATTTATATTTAAAAGGATTTAAATATCCATCTTTATGAAGTTTGTTTAGTCTTGTTTCGTTAATATGACCAAGTCTACAATACCAAAGAAAAGCTTCATTTATATCTGAAAATTTTCTTTTATTTGTGTGTTGTATGTTGAAAACCGCGTGTTGATTTAGGACGTATATCCCGTTATTAAGTGTACCATACCCAATCAACTATTGATTCAGGTTAATGTTCATAACATTATTCTGCAATATAAAATGATATCTTTCATTGTCTAACAAAGAAACGGATATTATATTACAAAGCATACTAAGTACTTAATAACATGGGTTCAAAACCAATATACAACCCGAGGGCAACCCCAAGTGATACTCACCTACAGATACTGCATGTACATTGGAACCATTTCCAACTCGGAGAGTGTGATCACCGGTCTTCAAAACTCTTTTATTTCTCAGTACATGCACACAATTACATATATGAGAACCCGAACCGGTATCCAATACCCAGGAAGAAGAGTTTATAGAAAAACAGTTTTCAGTCACAAACACACCTGACGCGGAAGAATCACCATACTTCTTTTTCTTGAGATCAGCGATGTACTCAATACAGTTTCTGTTAGATATGTTTGCCCTAGAGGCCATTATTGTATAGTACTGGTTTGTATAATACATTTTGGAGGCTTGGGATATATATATGGTTTTTTGACAGTCTTGCTCGATATAGTAGTATGCTACTTGGTTTGTTTCTATCTTAATATGTGTATATGTTTCTTTTAACATATCGCTAAAAACATATTGGTAGAGCCCTTAGGATTTTTGCTTGACTACCGGCGTTGTGATGGCGATCACACTAGTGGGGGCTGGGTAGTCTATAAGCACATCCTTATTTTGGTCCCTAGTCGTAGGATTATCGAAACAGGGCATCGATACTCCAGAGTAGACTGGTGCATACGCTTCTCTTCCCAGCAGGGGAGATGGTATGTCCCACAGCCATCAGTACGTCGTACTGGAGATAGTATGCAGGTGCTCGTTAGGTTACGAGTACACTGGACAGGACTCGTCGGGAACTGTTGGTTGGTATTATACCTATCGTCAGTTAACAGTTCCTAGGTGACATGAGTACAGCTTAGTCCGCTGACTTGACACTGTCACTTCGCCTCGAGTGTGTTCCCACTGTTCTTAGATTACTACCCTACCACGGCTCTACTGAGTCGTGCAAACAGGTACTAGTTGGGTGCAGTCCCGAAGCACTTGGAGGCAGTAATGGTTAGACAGGATTCGTCTCTCCCGGTATTGGGGGTTGATATCGCGCTGTGTCTAGGAGAGCCATTACACAAAGTCCCTGGCCAGGGCAAGCGAGAATTGCTGGTAGGTTTTCCAGTAGATTCTCAGGGTGTTTTGGGCTATACTCCGACACGACTTGTACCGCTATTAGGGGACTGACGTTTACCGACCCCCTAGGCCCGCCATGCGATATTCTCAGACGAACAGACCGGACTGTACGGAGATTGTCGCATTCAGGCTCAGTAGGAGTTCGATGGGTTCACCTCATCAGTCTTCTTATCGGCATCTACCTGGGGACCGTTACGTACAGCTAGTACCGCTTGCGGCCTGTGGTTAAACCCACTGCCAGCGTAGTGTCGAGCCTTTAGAGTCCAACACAGAGGGTTACTCGCCTTTGGGCAAAACAGAGTAGAGGTTGCATGGTTTTGCGACGGGGTTCGTTCACATCCGCGCACTTGTGCACGTTTGGTGTCCGGACAGTAGTTACTAGCGGGCTTTGGTTTAAGCCGGATCCTAGTAACTGTTTTGGGATTGGTTTTGTCTCAGTGTATTCGTGTTCCTTGGAGCACGGATGCGGGTGTGTATGCACAGTTGACAGAGGCAGAGGCAGAGGATTCTCATTAGGGTTGTTGACCATTTGGCTTTGGTTGACTTGTTGACCGTTGACTTTTCTTTAAACCCTAATGAGAATATGATATATGATTAATAATATTAATTAAGTATTATTGTGCCATGGTTGAGTTGAAAGTTTGACTTTTGTTGACTTGTTGACTTTGTTGACCGGTTGACCATTTTGGACTTGTTGACCATCATCATTTCATGGCTATCATTTCATGGGTATGACTTTTGCTTGCTTGTTGTTTGCAAAAGCAATTATAGCATGAAATGATAATGGTCATTGAAACTAACCATCACCAAATACTTAATTATTATTATTATTATCATTATTCTCACTTTTGTGAGAAGGGTTGGATTATGAGAGCTCATTCTATCATTCTCTTTCTCTCTCCTAGCAAGAAAGCTCTCCCTCTTCCTCTTCCTCTCTCAAGGTTCAAGTGTTCCATGAGTTGGAAATCATGAACCTTTGAGACAAAACCACCATCACTCTTCTCTACTCATTCTAAGGTATTAGGTTTAGCAAACCAAACACCTTAGTGATCTCTAGGTTGAGATAGGAGCCCAATTTCGAGACCCTCGGGTGGATCCATCTATGGCAAAGAAGAGACAACAAGGAGGATCCGTTCAAGCGACTACGAGGAGCAAGAAAGAGGAAGAACCACAACAAGAAGAGAAGGAGTTCAAGACCAAGGTATAGCCATTCTACATAGTAGTTAGAACTTGTAGAATATTTGTTAGTTTTTGTTTAGCAACGATCCTTCATGAAACGGTCCATGTTACCTAGCTACGGAAAATTTTCGTTTTACATATTCCGCCTCCCCGAAAGGACCGGGGTGGGTAACGTGGACCTAACAGTGGTATCAGAGCCTAACTAAATAACAACTAACGGTTAGCAAGGTTTTAGAACTTCGATCCGGCAAAACTCCCAAAAAGATGTCCGAAACCATTGCTTTCTGCCGTTTTTAAAACCTGCTCTAAAAATTATTTGACACATCTGAAAAATACAAGCAGGGTTTTGTTGGAATAACCAAGAAATTTGAGACCACGACTCGGCAAACTCGCCGCGGAACCGCGGCGGAACTATACGTTCCGCCGCAGATCCGCGGCCGAGTTAACTCGGGCGCGGCTCAAATTTTTTGCAGAATTCCTAGGTTTGTGTTTTGGAATTTTTGAGATATGTTGTTTCTGCCCAGATTATCCAGAGAAAAATATTATTTTTTGGGGGCATTTACAAATTTGTATTTTGATCGGAGTTCTACAAATTTTGGCTAAATGGTTATATCTGTGATGTGATATATGTATTGAACGTCTGCTAATCGCTATACGTCGATTAGTGGGGGTTATACATATCTGTGATCTGTAATGTTATTGGATTGTGTATATGAATTCGTTGGATTGTCGCGGATGAATAGCCGGGGGTTGTGAGATGAGAGTTTTATTTTATCTTTCAATTCATGTAATTTGTAATTGATGTAATATTATTTATATGGCCGCACAACCGGGATGGGGTTGTAGCCGTCATTGTATAATTTATTTTACTGTTTTTGCTCCTAGGATAGACCCAAGGAGGGGTGCATAAACTACCGGGTACCTCGAAGTGCTGAGTGGCCTAATCACGTTGTTGAGGGAGGTTGCTTCACTTCGGGTATTTAGCGGGTAGTTTGCCGCACCCGTAGGGATCTAGGGTGGGGTATTGGCTATTCATCGCGACCGTGTAATCCGCTTTTCGTTACAGGCTCGTACGGAATGCGGATTCCTAGTATATCCAATGTGTTCATCTGTGTTCTGGAATAGCTATCATTGCATCTGACGAATGTGTATATATATCTATATGATATCTATTTAGGCGTTGCTTATGTTTTGCATCCGCTCTAGTCCAGCCCCCGCTCTGTCGTTAGTTAAGTAACCTAACGGGTAATGACGGGGCCCCGTGGAGAATGCGGATGGCATAAGCGTACGTCATATTTTCGTTGTTTTCTGCAATGGTAGGATTAATTGATGGGACGCATTAAATTAATGCAAGAAAACAAACCTAAAAAGAACGTTGTTGGAACAATTTTTCAAAAAGCTGTTATTGCAAGGACGCTCTCTTTTGTTTTGCATAGAGGTATTCGGTTATGAATGCCCAGCACCTCAGTCGACGAGGCAAGGGCCGAGATCCCTTCATCGGGAGTGACCCCTTGGACAAAAAGTTGGCGTCAGGGTAATAACTTCACTATAGTCGATTATTCTTGCTTTGCATCGAGGTATTCAGTTTGGAATATCCTGCACCTCATTCGACGAGGAAAGAGCCGAGATCCCTTCACAGGGAGTGACCTCTTTAGCAAGAGTTTTTCGCCACTATATTTTCAAAAGGGGCTATCATGTTCCTTCAACTACATCAAGTTCATTACGTTAACGGGTTTTTCGCCAAAAACCCAGCCGTAGCCCTCCGTCGTTTCAGATAATTAATACTTATTATTCGTGCTGCGTTTGTTGATTATTCGTCAAGGCACAGTGAACGGTAGCTAAGTAATAATTCTTTGTTGCACTGATAGATGCGATTCGTTCAGACGGTCGCATGATTTTGTTGATTATTCGTCAAGGATCATGCGGGCGGGTCTAATGCAATCCTGGATAACGACGGGTTGAACTTGACTAGGACCTTTTGATTTGTTGATTATTCGTCAAAGTCACTTGGGTCCTAGGGGCAAAAATCCACATCGGGAGTTTCTAAAGAAACTGAAACTTGCAGATTCAGCATACCTTCTGGAGTGTGGTGACTAGAGTGGATTCCATCTAGGTCATCGCACAATGATAGTTGGATCCCGATCCCACTGATGAGTTGGATTACTCTCGGGAGAATATTTCACTTAACAATCAATGTTATAAACCAAGTAGGTGTCTAGAAAGGTGTTAGCGGGGCTACGCCTCCAGGGAAAAGAGGTTATTTAATTAAGGAACTTCGCGAAAGCGTTGGAAAACCTCCCTCGAAGTACCAACACTAGCCTGGCTGAAAGGTTAAGCAAGTATTGTGACGTGCGATTAATCCTGACTAGTTCTTCTTTTAAAGGTTTTAAGAAGGATTTGAGGAAACAGTGGGAGCCATCCTGGTTAGATAAATTAATAAACCAATCTAATCTTGCAAGAGCGCACGCTGAGTGTTTCTTTTCTCTCTCTCCAGGTAGCAACCATTTCATGCCCTAATCAAGATAATAAAATGTATCGATTGACCGATCCGAATTCTTATTCGGGGATGGGGAACGTTGGTTTGGCTCTAACTTACGACAACAGTCATAAGTATGAGCAAGGGAAAGAGGATTGTATGGATTCCAAGGATACCCAGTTGAAGAAGAAGCATGGTGTTGCATCTACTTCAGGTGTTCTTGTAATTGAGAACTGCTTTACGGTCAGCCCTACCTTCTGGGTACTTGATACCGGATCAGGATCTCATATCTGTAATCTATTGCAGGGACTGAGAAAAAATAGGAGAGTTGTACCTGGTGATATGTCGCTCAGAGTAGCGAACGGAGCACAAGTTGATACTGCAGCCGTCGGTGAATATCACCTAGTGTTGCCAAGTGGCAATACTATGATTTTGAACGATTGCTACTATGTACCTTCCATGGTTTGCAACATCATATCAGTTTCTTTACTCGATAAAGATGGATATAACTTTGTTCTTGATAGAAATATCATGAACATCTACCTTCATAAGGTACTGGTTGCAGAAGGTACACTGTGTAATGGTATCTACGTTCTAAATCAGAATACAGTTCTCAATGTACAAAACACACGCAAGAGGAAGAGTTCAGATACGAACGAATCCAACTTGTGGCATTGTAGACTTGGTCATATCGGAGAGAAAAGACTAAGTAAGTTGCATAAAGATGGACTCTTGGATACGTTCGAGTTTTCATCTTATGAAACTTGTCAGTCTTGTCTCAAAGGAAAGATGACCAAATCTCCGTTCACTGGACATGGAGAAAGAGCAGCAAAGCTCTTGGGACTCATACACAGTGATGTATGTGGTTCGATGTCTATACATGCAAGGGGTGGGTTCTCGTACTTCATCACATTCACTGACGATCTCTCTAGGTTCGGATATGTGTATCTAATGAAACACAAATCTGAATCTTTTGAGAAATTCAAGGAATTCAGAAACGAAGTAGAGAACCAGACTGGTAAAAGTATCAAGATCCTCCGGTCTGATAGAGGAGGGGAGTACTTAAGCACAGAATTCCTACATTACTTAAAAGAGAATGGTATTCTCTCTCAGCTTACTCCTCCTTATACACCACAGCACAACGGTGTATCGGAGCGGAGGAATCATACCCTACTGGATATGGTTCACTCCATGATGAGTAATGCCGAGTTGCCTCTTTCATTTTGGGGACATGCGCTTCAGACAGCGGCATAACTCTTGAATCAAGTTCCGTCCAAATCTGTGCCTAAAACTCCATATGAAATATGGAGCAGTAAGAAGCCATGTCTTAAATTTATTAAGATATGGGGTTGTCTGGCCTATGTGAAAACACGGAAACCGGATAAGCTAGAGGCACGGTCAGTTCTGTGTAAATTTATGGGATATCCTAAAGACTCACTAGGATATCTGTTCTACCACACCAAGGATCAGAAGGTGTTTGTATCTCGTCACGCTACCTTTTTAGAAAGGGAGTTTCTTGCAAAAGAAACTAGTGAGAGTTCGGTAGAACTGGAAGAAATTCAGCGACCACAAAATATAACTGAAAATTTGGAGAAACCACTGGATTCAATAACCCCAAATGAACCTCAGCCACTCCGCAGATCTGGTAGGATTTCTCATCCGCCCGAGAGATACTACAGTTTTCTCATAGACGGGGATCGAGAGGATTGCATCTTGGAAGAAGATGACCCTACCAGTTTCAGGCAGGCCATTATCAGTAGGGACTCTGATAAGTGGCTGGATGCAATGCAATCCGAAATGGAGTCCATGTACACCAATAAAGTGTGGACCTTGGATATTGCTCCACCTGGGGTAAAACCCGTTGGATGCAAATGGAGCTACAAAAGGAAACTTGGTGTAGATGGGTAGGTGGAAACCTATAAGGCTAGACTCGTTGCAAAAGGTTTTCGTCAAAGACCTGGTTTGGACTATGACGAAACTTTTTCTCCAGTGGCTATGCTCAAATCCATTCGGATCCTACTTGCCATTGTTGCCTTCTATGACTATGAAATCTGGTAGATGGACGTTAAAACGGATTTTCTAAACGGCTGTTTAGAAGAGTGCGTTTACATGGATCAGCCAGAAGGTTTCGTAGACAGTGGGAGCAGCGGGAAGGTGTGCAAGTTGCTTAAATCCATTTATGGATTGAAGCAGGCATCGCGGAGCTGGAACATCTGTTTTGATGAGGCAATCAAGGAATTTGATTTCATCAAGAACGAAGATGAACCTTGTGTCTATAAGAAGATTGTAGGACGAACTGTCGTGTTCCTAGTCTTGTACGTGGACGACATTCTTTTGATAGGAAATGACATTCCTATGCTACAATCGGTCAAGCTATTCTTGTCACAACGGTTCTCCATGAAAGACCTGGGTGATGCCTCGTACATTCTGGGGATCAAGATCTACAGAGATAGATCCAAGAGACTACTGGGACTTTTGCAGTCCAGGTACATAGAGACCGTACTAAAGAGATTTAGTATGGAGGATTCCAAGCGCGGTAACATACCCGCAGAATTACCCTCTCCAAGAAGATGTCTCCTAAGACTAACGAGGAGAGGGTTCGCATGAGCACTATACCTTACGCTTCGGCGGTAGGATCTATAATGTATGCGATGCTATGTACAAGACCAGATGTAGCTTACGCGCTAAGCGTGGTGAGCCGGTATCAGTCAGACCCAGGTGAGGACCACTGGACGGCAGTGAAGAACATTCTCAAGTACCTGAGAAGGACGAAGGAGATGTTCCTGGGTTACGGTAATGGAGACCTCAAGGTTGAGTCCTTTACCGATTCAAGCTTCCAGAGTGACAAAGATGACAGCAAGTTTGTCTCGGGTTTTGTGTTTACCCTCAACGGAGGGGCGGTATGTTGGAGGAGTTCCAAACAGGATACCGTCATAGACTCGACGATTTAGGCTGAATACATTGCTGCAAGCGATGCCGCAAAAGAGACGGTCTGGATGAAGAAGTTCATTAGTGAACTTCAGGTGGTTCCGTCCATTGTTGACCCAATACCTTTGTATTGCGATAACAATGGGGCTATAGTTTTAGCGAAGGAACCAAAGTCCCGTCAGAAATCCAGACACATCTTAAGGCGGTATCACCTGATCAGGGAGATCATTGATCGCCAGGAGATCGAGGTACGGAGAGTGGACACAAAAGACAACACAGCGGATCCATTCACGAAGGCCCTCCCTCAAACACAGTTCGAGCGACTTTTTGAGCTATTGGGTATGCGGTACGCCGGCAGCTGGCCTTAGTGCAGATGTTGGGTATGAGGTACACCAATTACTGGCCTTTAGTGCAAGTGGGAGATTGTTAGATATGTATGCCCTAGAGGCCATTATTGTATAGTACTGGTTTGTATAATACATTTTGGAGGCTTGGGATATATATATGGTTTTTCGACAGTCTTGCTCGATATAGTAGTATGCTACTTGGTTTGTTTCTATCTTAATATGTGTATATGTTTCTTTTAACATATCGCTAAAAACATATTGGTAGAGCCCTTAGGATTTTTGCTTGACTACCGGCGTTGTGATGGCGATCATACTAGTGGGGGCTGGATAGTCTATAAGCACATCCTTATTTTGGTCCCTAGTCGTAGGATTATCGAGACAGGGCATCGATACTCCAGAGTAGACTGGTGCATACGCTTCTCTTCCCAGCAGGGGAGATGGTCTGTCCCACAGCCATCAGTACGTCGTACTGGAGATAGTATGCAGGTGCTCGTTAGGTTACGAGTACACTGGACAGGACTCGTCGGGAACTGTTGGTTGGTATTATACCTATCGTCAGTTAACAGTTCCCAGGTGACATGAGTACAGCTTAGTCCGCTGACTTGACACTGTCACTTCGCCTCGAGTGTGTTCCCACTATTCTTAGATTACTACCCTACCACGGCTCTACTGAGTCGTGCAAACAGGTACTAGTTGGGTGCAGTCCCGAAGCACTTGGAGGCAGTGACGGTTAGACAGGATTCGTCTCTCCCGGTATTGGGGGTTGATATCGCGCTGTGTCTAGGAGAGCCATTACACAAAGTCCCTGGCCAGGGCAAGCGAGAATTGCTGGTAGGTTTTCCAGTAGATTCTCAGGGTGTTTTGGGCTATACTCCGACACGACTTGTACCGCTATTAGGGGACTGACGTTTACCGCCCCCCTAGGCCCGCCATGCGATATTCTCAGACGAACAGACCGGATTGTACGAAGATTGTCGCATTCAGGCTCAGTAGGAGTTCGATGGGTTCACCTCATCAGTCTTCTTATCGGCATCTACCTGGAGACCGTTACGTACAGCTAGTACCGCTTGCGGCCTGTGGTTAAACCCACTGCCAGCGTAGTGTCGAGCCTTTAGAGTCCAACACAGAGGGTTACTCGCCTTTGGGTAAAACAGAGTAGAGGTTGCATGGTTTTGCGACGGGGTTCGTTCACATCCGCGCACTTGTGCACGTTTGGTGTCCGGACAGTAGTTACTAGCGGGCTTTGGTTTAAGCCGGATCCTAGTAACTGTTTTAGGATTGGTTTTGTCTCAGTGTATTCGTGTTCCTTGGAGCACAGATGCGGGTGTGTATGCACAGTTGACAGAGGCAGAGGCAGAGGATTCTCATTAGGGTTGTTGACCATTTGGCTTTGGTTGACTTGTTAACCGTTGACTTTTCTTTAAACCCTAATGAGAATATGATATATGATTAATAATATTAATTAAGTATTATTGTGCCATGGTTGAGTTGAAAGTTTGACTTTTGTTGACTTGTTGACTTTGTTGACCGGTTGACCATTTTGGACTTGTTGACCATCATCATTTCATGGCTATCATTTCATGGGTATGACTTTTGCTTGCTTGTTGTTTGCAAAAGCAATTATAGCATGAAATGATAATGGTCATTGAAACTAACCATCACCATATACTTAATTATTATTATTATTATCATTATTCTCACTTTTGTGAGAAGGGTTGGATTATGAGAGCTCATTCTATCATTCTCTTTCTCTCTCCTAGCAAGAAAGCTCTCCCTCTTCCTCTTCCTCTCTCAAGGTTCAAGTGTTCCATGAGTTGGAAATCATGTACCTTTGAGACAAAACCACCATCACTCTTCTCTACTCATTCTAAGGTATTAGGTTTAGCAAACCAAACACCTTAGTGATCTCTAGGTTGAGATAGGAGCCCAATTTCGAGACCTTCGGGTGGATCCATTTATGGCAAAGAGGAGACGACAAGGAGGATCCGTTCAAGCGACTATGAGGAACAAGAAAGAGGAAGAACCACAACAAGAAGAGAAGGAGTTCAAGACCAAGGTATAGCCATTCTACATAGTAGTTAGAACTTGTAGAATATTTGTTAGTTTTTGTTTAGTAACGATCCTTCATGAAACGGTCCATGTTACCTAGCTAGGGAAAATTTTCGTTTTACCTATTCCGCCTCCCCGAAAGGACCGGGGTGGGTAACGTAGACCTAACAGTTTCGCTTCCAGTGTCCTGACTTTTTGCAATAGAAATATTCTCCTTTTCCTGACTCCTCAGCCTTGGATTTGTCTCTCCCTTTTGCCTTTTTTATTCCACCTCTCGGTTTGGTGGGTTTCTTCTTATTCCTTCCCTTAGCCTTGGCTTTTGGGACGGAAGAGGAAGATTGCCCAACAATCAGAGAGGGGGTCTTTTCCTTGAGCGTGCCCTCCGCACTTCTCAACATATTGAGAAGTTCAGGTAGCAACTTCTCCATGGTGTGCATGTTGAAGTTCACTATGATTGGAGCAAAGGCATGGGGAAGAGACTGTAGAACAATATCAACATATTGTTCGTTCTCCATTGTCCATCCGAGGCCTTCAAGCTCTTCAATAAGAGCTATAATCTTCAAAACATGATCACCTACTGGTGTGCCAAGAGCCATCCTCATCTAAAACAGGTTTCTAGAGGTCTTATAGCGCAGGGCACGAGATTGCTCCCCATACAACTCCTTTGTATAGAGAAAGATGGATTGAACACCCATCTTCTCATGCTTATTTTGATGTGCATTATCCATCGAGGCAAGCATGATGCATTTGGCAATGGCACGGTCAATATCCCATGTTTTGCGGATCTCCCTATCCTCTACAAAAGATTCAGGGCCTGGGATGGGTGGGGCTGGAGCAATGAGGACATATGATACCTTATCATATGTATGGGCAATGTTTATGTTCCTCAGCCAGACTTTATAATTAGGTCCTGTCAGTTTATTTTTCTCTAACAGAAGGTTAAGTCCAGTCATGTGTATCTGCCATTAGGAGAGAGAAAAGAATACACTCAGCGAAAGCTCTTGCAAAGATTAGATTGGTTATTATCTTATCTAATCGATATCTCCCACTGATTTTATCAAATTTTCCTTCAAACCTAAAAAAGAAAATTAGCCAGGATTAATTACATTCTACAAGTTCGCTAACCGGTCAGCCAGGCCAGTGTCGGTACTTTGAGGGAGGTTCCCCGGGCTTTCGCACGGACCTAATTAAATAAACCTCATTTTCCCAGAGGTATAACCCCGTTGACACCTTTCTAAACACCTAATGGGTTAGGTAATTGTAAAGTGCAAAACTCTCCTGGGAGTAACTCTTACTCACAGTGAGATCGAGATCCAACTATCACATAGAAGGTATGCAATCTCATTGCAAATTTCAACTCTTGAAACTCCCGATATGATTTTTACCCCTAATAGCTTATGACCTTGGCTATGGTAAACATATCATAAGCACTAGTCAAGTTCTACCCGTCATTTCGTGATTAATTAGACCCATTCACATGACCCTTGACTATGATCAACATAATCACATGAATGTCCTAATTAATCGCATCAATGTGTAGAAAGACATCACTTAGCTACCGTACACTATGTCTTGACTATGATCAACATACGTAGTACGAATACTAAGTACTCTACTTCCTAAAATGACGGAGGGTTGCGGATAGTTTTTAAGAAAACCTTTAACACTTTGAACTTGATCTCGCTGTAGAATCAAATAGTTTTATAAGGAGTGGTTTAAGCTCCGCATTTTTGAAACTTGCTTTTTCATAAAAAGGCCGAGTGAGTTTCAAATAAATTTTCCGATAAAACCACTCACCGCGCCTTTCTCCCTTGTAGATCTGGTCTCTTGGTACTTTTTACCGTACCAAAGCAAGTTTTTGATTGCCAAAGTTTTTGATCAACCACTTGTTGATCCGTCTTCCTTTTCGGATAGGTATTCCCGCTCGATTCTACAATATCTTTTAGGTTTCTTTTTCTTCACATTAATCTCATTAATGTAGTCCTATCATTTAAGTTCTTAAGCCATCACAGAAAAGAAACGAAAATAGATCATATGCTTATACCTTCCGCATTCGCCACGGGATCCCATCATGCACTTTTAGGTTACTTAACTAACGACAGAGAGGAGGCAGGACTAGCGCGGATGCAAAACATAAGCAACGTTTATTATATATCTTATATATAATATACCATTCGTCTCAGCATATAAAATGATCACATCACAGAATAACAACAGCATAAGCACATATATGAAAATATAGGATATACTAGGAGGTCCGTATTTTGTATTTAGCCAACGATAGAAAATACGGATTCCATGGTCGTGATGAATAGCCAAGCCCACACCCCTAGACCCCTACGAGAGCGGCAAGTGACCCCGCCAATTCTAGGGTTAGGAGACCCGATCTCGACTCCTCGAGATGGCCTCCCACTGGACCCTAGAACACGGTCACTTATGCTTCCCACCTTGGGTCTATCCTGATGCAGAAAAGTAAATAATATATATCAATGTTGACATCATCCTCAACCCAGAAGTGCCCCAATAAAAGAATATTACATACAATGAATTTTACATGAATGAAAAGAAAAACTCTCATCTCACGTAATACCCCCGACTATCCATGCACGACGATACTATACATCATATCACAGCAACACATAACATCACATGTCATCAACGTAAGTTAATATGCGTGTCCCAATTGTCATTGACGTATAGCAACGAAACCAGCGATACACCACATATTACACTTACAGTCGCAGAAAAGAAAACGAAAAGTACAATAATTAGAATCCTCAACATCCTTAGACATCATAAACTCGGAATATCATATATCCCGAATTTCATGCCTAACATATAAACCTTGCATTTTAGTCTCATATTGAAAACACCTTATCAATAACCTAGTCGGGTAATTCAACAAGATTCCTGACTACTTGATCGAATACTCATCGAAAATATTAGTAGATGTCGATCTACAACACCCCACGACTTGCGGGGAGGCAGAATAATGAAAAACGATCTTGTTTAAAGCGTAAACATCGACTAACCGAGAATCTTTGCATAAACAATAACTAACAACAAACATAGAAGTTAACAACTACTATGAAAAGTGATTATACCTGTAGAACCGAGTCCTTCGTCTGGTCGTTCTCCACGTCCTCTCCGGCCTTCTCTAAGTAGTAGAAGATCCACCCGAGAGCTTTACTACAAGCTTCACCTCAAACTAGAGGTAACAAGGTTTCTTAAATCGCTAATCTAAGCAACCTAGGTGATATAGAGAATGGTTAAGGATTAAGTAGTCTAATCTAATCCTTGTACTCAACACATGAGAGGGGAGGATTAGGGTTTGATGAGGGAGAGCTTGAGGAGAGAGAAAGTGAGCAAGAGAATAGAATGAGATAATGATCTCTCATAATATATATGAAGCATAAACAAAATCAAGATAAATCAAATAAATGATTTAACAACCATGCTCCATAAATATCTAATGGGTGATTCATCTCCATGAGTCATTAAGCATTTATGATGCATTAATGACATAGATGAATCACTCAAATGAGTCACTAATCTCATTTAATGCATATGCCACCTTAACCCCCAAGTCACCATCTTCTAGAAGCTTCTCGCGCAATTACGAGAACGCCCCTCCTATCCGTGAAAACACGGAAAAACTTTAGACTGTATAAATCCAATAACCGGATACTAGAAACTGGCTTAAACCAAAGCCGACTAGTAAAAACTGTCCGGATGTCGTACGTGCGTAAACACACGTATGCGTCCGAACCCTTGTCGTAAAACTATACGACCTCTATATCATTTCGCCTGGAGTAGGGAAACTCTCTGTGTGGGACTCTAGAGACTCGACTACTACGCTGGCAGTGGGTTTAACCACAGACCGCAAGCGGCACTAGCTGTACGTAACGGTCCCCAGGTAGATGTCGATAAGAAGGCCGATGAGGAAACCCATCCGAACTCCTACTGAGTCTGATGTGACAATCTCCGTACAGTCCGGTTTGTTTGTCTAAGATTATCGCATATCGGGCCTAGGGGCGGCAAGCGTCAGTCCCTAATAGCGGTATAAGACGTGTCGGAGTGAAGCTCATTACACCCTGAGAAACTACTGGAACCTACCAACAAATCTCGCTTGCCCTGGCCAGGGACTTTGCGTAATGGCTCTCTGACACAGCGCGATATCAACCCCCAATACCGGGAGAGACGAATCCTGTCTAACTGCCACTGCCTCCAAGTGCTCGGGACTTCACCCAACTGCTACCTGTTTGCACGACTCCTTTGAGCCGTAGTAGGGTAGCAATCTAAGAACAGTGGGACACACTCGAGGCGAAGTAGCAGTGTCAAGTCTGCGGACTATGCTGTACTCATGTCACCTGGGAATTGTTCACTGACGACTGGTATAAAACCAACCAACAGTTCCCTGTGAGTCCTGTCCGGTGTACCCGTAACCTAACGAGCACCTGCATACTATCTCCAGTACGACGTACTGACGGCTGTGGGACAGACCATCTCCCCAACTGGGATGAGAAGCGTACACACTAGTCTACTCCGGAGTATCGATGCCATGTCTCGATAATCCTACGACTAGGGACCTGAATAAGGATGTGCTTGTAGACTACCCAGCCCCCACTAGTGTGACTGCCATCACAACGCTGGTAGTCAAGCAAGATCCTAAGAGCTCTATCAATACGTATACTCACATATTAAGATAGAAAAACCAAGTAGCATACTACCATGTTTAGCAAGACTGTTATATACATGTGAATATCCCAAGCTTCCATTAAGTAATATACAAACTAGTATGATACAATAATGGCCCCTAGGGTATATACACTAACAATCTCCCACTTGCACTAGGGCCATGTACTGGCATATCGAAGACCGATGATCTCGAGTAGCCTCTCGAACTGAATCTGAGGTAGGGCCTTTGTGAATGGATCAGCAATGTTCTCTTCAGTAGCAACTCTCCGAACCTCGATCTCCCGACGATCAATGATCTCCCTGATCAGGTGATACCGCCTTAAGATGTGTCTGGACTTCTGATGGGACCTTGGTTCCTTCGCTAAAGCTATAGCTCCGTTGTTGTCGCAATACAGAGGTATTGGATCAACAATGGTAAGAACCACCTGAAGTTTTGTTAGGAACTTCTTCATCTGGACTGCTTCTTTTACGGCATCGCAAGCAGCTATATACTCCGCTTCCATCGTCGAGTCAGCAACGGTGTCCTGCTTGGAGCTCTTCCAGCACACCGCCCCTCCATTGAGGGTAAAGACATAACCTGACATGGACTTGGAATCGTCCTTATCACTCTGGAAGCCGGAATCAGCATAGGCCTCCATCCTGAGGTCTTTTCCGCCGTAAACCAAGAACATCTCCTTAGTCCTCCTCAGGTACTTGAGAATGTTCTTTACTGCTATCCAGTGCTTCTCCCCTGGGTCTGACTGATACCGGCTTACCACGCTCAGTGCGTAAGCTACATCTGGTCTGGTGCACAACATCGCATACATTATAGAGCCTACCGCAGAAGCGTAGGGTATAATAGACATGCGTTACCTTTCCAAATCGGTCTTGGGAGACATCTCTTTAGATAGGGTGATTCCGTGACAAGCCGGTAGATTACCGCGCTTAGAATCTTCCATACTGAATCTTTTCAGTACAGTGTCGATATACCTGGACTGCGAAAGTCCCAACATCCTTTTGGATCTATCACGATAGATCCGGATCCCCAGAATGTAAGAGGCATCACCCAGGTCTTTCATGGAGAACCTGTGTGACAAGAATCCTTTGACATATTGTAGCATAGGAAGGTCATTTCCTATCAATAGAATGTCATCCACGTACAAGACGAGGAATACGAAAGTTCTTGCTACAACTTTACTATATATGCACGGTTCATCTGGATTTTTGATAAAGTCATATTCTTTGACTGTTTCATCAAAACAGATGTTCCAACTCCGCGATGCCCACTTCAGTCCATAAATGGACTTAAGCAACTTGCATACTTTCCCGCTGCTCCCACTCTGATTGAAACCCTCTGGCTGATCCATATAGACGCACACTTCTAAATTACCATTCAGAAAAGCCGTCTTTACGTCCATCTGCCAGATTTCATAATCATGGAAGGCAGCAATAGCAAGAAGGACCCGAATGGATTTGAGCATAGCCACTGGAGAAAAAGTTTCGTCATAGTACAAACCAGGTCTTTGACGAAAACCCTTTGCAACAAGTCTAGCCTTATAGGTTTCCACCTGTCCATCTACACCAATCTTTTTCTTGAAGATCCATTTGCATCCTATGGGTTTTACCCCATCTGGAGCAAAGTCCAAAGTCCATACTTTGTTGGTGTACATGGACTCCATTTCGGTCCGCATTGCATCTAGCCATCGTATCGAGTCGCCGCTCTGGATGCCTGCTGGAAGCCAGTACGTTCATCATCATCTATGATGCAATCCTCTCTATCCCCATCTATGAGAAAACCGTAGTATCTCTCAGGCGGATGAGACGGCCTACTACTCCTGCGGAGGGGTGCGGGAATGTCCTGTTCTTCTTGAACTACCGGTTCTACCAAACTTTCAGTATTAGTTTGTGGTTCTGGAATTTCTTCCAGTTCTATTTCGCTCCCACTTGATTCCTTTTCTAAAAACTGAAGTTCTAGAAAATGGGCATTACGAGAAACAAATACCTTTTGTTCCTCTGCGTAATAGAATAGATATCCCCTGGAGTTCTTTGGATATCCCACAAACTTACACTTTACTGATCATGCCTCGAGTTTGTCCACATGCTGCTTTTTAACAAAAGCTGGACATCCCCAAATCTTTATATACTGTAGATGGGGTTTCTTCCCACTCCACATCTGATATGGAGTGGTAGGCACAGTCTTGGTAGGTACCATGTTCAAAAGAAATGCCGCTGAATCTAGCGCATAACCCCAAAAAGATCGCGGTAACTTAGCATTACTCATCATGGATCATACCATATCCAATAGGGTTCGATTCCGTCTCTCCGATACACCGTTATGCTGTGGAGTGTATGGAGGAGTAAGCTTAGAGAGAATTCCTTTCTCTTTTAGGTAACCTAGGAACTCGGCACTCAAGTATTCACCACCTCGATCAGATCTTAGTGTCTTGATACTTTTGCCGGTTTGGTTTTCTACTTCATTCTTATACTCTTGGAATTTCTCAAAAGCCTCGGATTTATGTTTCATCAGATAAATGAATCCGTACCTTGAGTAATCATCCGTGAAAGTAATGAAATATGAAAAACCACCTCTTGCATGTGTAGACATTGGACCACATACATCGTTGTGTATGAGTCCTAAGAGCTCGCTCGCTCTTACTCCATGTCCAGTAAATGGAGTCTTTGTCATCTTTCCTTTGAGACAAGATTGACAAGTGGCATAAGTTTGATATTCGAACGAGTCCAAATATCCTTCTCTATGTAACTTAGTCAACCTTCTCTCATTGATGTGACCCAGTCTACAATACCATAAGAAAGCTTTATTTAAATCTGGAGACTTTCTTTTTAGTGTGTTCTAGACATTGAAAATTTGGAGTTGGTTTAACACATATATATCGTTATCCAGTGTACCGGACCCAATCAAACCATGATTAAGGTGGATGTTAACAACACCACTTCCAAACGTGAAATCATAACCTTTATTTGATAACAAGGAAACAGATATGATATTACACGTTAAGCTGGGTACACAAAAACAGTTATGTAAAACCAAAATGTGTCCACTCGTCAATCCTCGGTGATAATCCCCTACGGACACAGCTCCCACGCTAGCTCCGTTAGCAACCATCAGGGTCATATCACCTTCCTTCAGCACTCTACGGTTTCTCAGTGCCTGCAATGAATTGCAAATATGAGATCCTGATCCGGTATCCAATACCCAGGAAGTAGAGTTGATTGACAGACAATTCTCAATTACAAACACACCTGAAGTCGAAGCCACAGCTTGCTTCGGTTCCTGGTTCTTGGCGTTCCACGCCTTGCAATCCTTTTTCCAGTGCCCTTTCCTGTGACAATGGAAGCACTTATCCTGGGCCACTAACGGTACCGTAAACTTTTTCTTTCCCTTCCCTGCCACCTTACTAACACCTCCTCTAGGTCTGTTGGGGGCCTTATTCTTCCTTCCTTTGGTTTTAGCCTTGGACCCGGAAGAAGAAGTACCGCGAACAAACATAGCGGGTGTTTCCCTTGCCTTCTGCATGGTGCCCTCTGCACTCCTCAACATGTTAAGGAGTTTTGAAAGTTCAACTTCTTTTCTTTGAATGTTGAAGTTCAGAATAAACTGGGCATAGGTGGGAGGGAGGGACTAGAGAATAAGGTCTGTATATAGCTCATTATCCAAAGTCGTCCCAAGGTCTGCGAGCTCTTCTATATAGCCAATCATCTTTAGGACATGTTCTCCTACCGATGATCCGACGGCCAACCTCGCTTGAAACAGCTTCTTTGAGGTCTCGTATCTTGCTATACGAGATTGCTCCCCATACAGATCTTTTGTATGGAGAAATATGGATTCAAGATCCATATCCCCGTGCCTCCTCTGATGTTCATTGTTCATCGAGGCAAGCACGATGCACTTGGCTTTCGCGCAATCTAAATCCCAGGTTTTGCGGATTTCCTTATCCGCATTACTGGATTTGGGACCTGGGACTTCAGGTGCCGTAGTGGTGAGGACATACCCCAATTTGTCATAAGTCAAGGCCATTTTGACATTCCGCAGCCAATCTTTATAGTTTGGCCCTGTCAGTATATTTTTCTCTAAAAGTAACTTAAGTCCAGTCATTTTCAGGGTCGCTGCAATTAGGAGAGAGAGAAGAAAACTCTTTAGCATGATGCTCTTGCAAGTTTAGAATGGTTTTTAATTTATCTAAACTGGATGGCTCCCACTGTTTCTCGAATCCTTCCTCAAACCATAAAAGAAGAATTAGCCAGGACTATTCTCACTATACAATACTTGCTTAACCGTTCAGCCAGGCTGGTGTCGGTACTTCGAGGGAGGTTTTCCAACGCTTTCGCGAAGTTCCTTAATTAAATAACCTCTTTTCTCTGGGGGCGTAACCCCGCTGACACCTTTCTTGACACCTACTTGGTTTATAGCATTGATCGTTAAGTGATGAATATCCTGATGAGTAGCATATACTCACAGTAGGATCGGGATCCAAATATCATCGTATGATAATGTTGAAGGAATCCTACCAACATTCATCAAACTCCAAATGGTATGCAACTCTTTGCAAATTTCAGTTTCTTTAGAAATTCCCGATATATATTTTTGCCCCATGCTCTTATGACCTTGGCGTTAGGTCAAAATGTCATAAGTCACATGTCAAGTTCTACCCATCATTATCTTGTTAATTTGAACCCATCCATATATATCCTTGACGTTCGGCCAAAATGATAATACGACTGCCCCAAACTAACTCATCTATCTATGCGACAAATGAATACCCAGCAGCTACCAAACACTATGCCTTGGCGTTAGGTCAAAATACATAGCTTGAATACTACTGAATACCCAAATGAAATGACGGAGGGCTACGAATGGTTTTGGTGAAACCGTGAACGTAGTGAACATGATATGACCGAAGGAACCTGATAGCTTTTAAAAGGAGTGGTTAAAGCTCTGCAATTAAAAAATATCATCTGTTTTAAAATAACCGATTGGTTTCTTTTAAATTGTTCCAACGATTCAACTTTTTGGTTTATTTTCTTTGCATTATAAATAATGCGTCCCATCATTAACCTATCATTGCAGAAAATAACGAAAATACAACGTCCTCTTATGCCATCCGCATTCGCCACGGGGTCCCGTCATCACCCGTTAGGTTACTTAACTAACGGCAGAGCGGGGGCTGGGCTAGCGCGGGTGTAAAACATAAGTGACGTCTAAATAGCTATCATATATAGATATTTGTACATTCGTCAGACGCAATAATAGGCATTCCAGATCTCATATGAACTTTATTGGATTTGCAAGCAATCCGTGTTTGTTTAGAGCCTACAACAAAAGACGAATTACACAATTGTGATGAATAGCCATTACCCCACCCTAGACCCCTACGGGTACGGCAAACTACCCGCCTAATACCCGAAGTGAAGCGGTCTCCCTCAACAAAGTGAGTAGGCCACTAAACACTTCAAAGTACCCGGTAGTTTGTGCACCCCATCTTGGGTCTATCCTAGGAGCACAAACAGTAAAATGAAATAATACAACGGTGGCTACAACCGCAACCTGGATGTGCCCCGCAAAATAATATTACAACATATTGCAGTTACATCGAATGAATGAATATAACAACCCATCTCAAACCCCGGCTAATCATCACAACAGTCCAATACAGTTCACAACCACAAACAGTAAAAACCATTACAGAAATGTGCAACCCCCTGCCAACCGACATACTAGAAGTTAGGGGAGGTTTACGAACACATTATACAATCACAGATATAATCATATTAGCAAACATCGTAAAATTTCGATCGAGCAAAACACTTTAGATTCTACTGCAAAACTTCTCTGTGCACCTGAGATCTTAGCAGAAAATAAAGTATCCAGAAATATCACTGTTAACACAAAGGGGGTACTGGAAAAATTTGGGCCGACTCGGCCCTAACTCGGCCGCGGATCCGCTGCGGATCGCATGGATCCGCTGCGGTTCCGCGGTGAGTTAGCCGAGTTGGGAGTCCAAATTTCTTCAGTAGCCCTATAATTTCATGATTGTTATTCTGCAGGTCCCTGAAAAATTTTTAGGGCTTGTTTTAAATTCGACAGAAACTGTGTTAAAACGATGATCTTTCCGGTTCTTTTTGCGTTCGAAATACTTACGACTTTGCTAATGAGTTAATTATTATTTAGCGAGGCTCTGATACCACTGTAAGTCGATGTACAACACCCCACGACTTGCGGGGAGGCGGAATAATGAAGAACGATCTTGTTTAAAGCGTAAACATCGACTAACCGAGAATCTTTGCATAAACAATAACTAACAACAAACATAGGAGTTAACAACTACTATGAAAAGTGATTATACCTGTAGAACCGAGTCCTTCGTCTGGTCGTTCTCCACGTCCTCTCCGGCCTTCTCTAAGTAGTAGAAGATCCACCCGAGAGCTTTACTACAAGCTTCACCTCAAACTAGAGGTAACTAGGTTTCTTAAATCGTTAATCTAAGCAACCAAGGTGATATAGAGAATGGTTAAGGATTAAGTAGTCTAATCTAATCCTTGTGCTCAACACATGAGAGGGGAGGATTAGGGTTTGAAGAGGGAGAGCTTGAGGAGAGAGAAAGTGAGCAAGAGAATAGAATGAGATAATGATCTCTCATAATATATATGAAGCATAAACAAAATCAAGATAAATCAAATAAATGATTTAACAACCATGCTCCATAAATATCTAATGGGTGATTCATCTCCATGAGTCATTAATCATTTATGATGCATTAATGACATGGATGAATCACTCAAATGAGTCACTAATCTCATTTAATACATATGCCACCTTAACCCCCAAGTCACCATCTTCTAGAAGCTTCTCGCGCAATTACGAGAACGCCCCTCCTATCCGTGAAAACACGGAAAAACTTTAGACTCTATAAATCCAATAACCGGATACTAGAAACTGGCTTAAACCAAAGCCGACTAGTAAAAACTGTCCGGATGTCGTACGTGCGTAAACACACGTATGCGTCCGAACCCTTGTCGTAAAACCATACGACCTCTATATCGTTTCGCCTGGAGTAGGGAAACTCTCTGTATGGGACTCTAGAGACTCGACTACTACGCTGGCAGTGGGTTTAACCACAGACCGCAAGCGGCACTAGCTGTACGTAACGGTCCCCAGGTAGATGTCGATAAGAAGGCCGATGAGGAAACCCATCCGAACTCCTACTGAGTCTGATGTGACAATCTCCGTACAGTCCGGTCTGTTCGTCTAAGACTATCGCATATCGGGCCTAGGGGGCGGCAAGCGTCAGTCCCCTAATAGCGGTATAAGTCGTGTCGGAGTAAAGCCCATTACACCTTGAGAAACTACTGGAACCTACCAGCAAATCTCGCTTGCCCTGGCCAGGGACTTTGCGTAATGGCTCTCTGACACAGCACGATATCAACCCCCAATACCGGGAGAGACGAATCCTGTCTAACTGCCACTGCCTCCAAGTGCTCGGGACTACACCCAACTGCTACCTGTTTGCACGACTCCTTTGAGCCGTGGTAGGGTAGCAATCTAAGAACAGTGGGACACACTCGAGGCGAAGTAACAGTGTCAAGTCTGCGGACTATGCTGTACTCATGTCACCTGGGAACTGTTCACTGACGACTGGTATAAAACCAACCAACAGTTCCCTGTGAGTCCTGTCCGGTGTACCCGTAACCTAACGAGCACCTGCATACTATCTCCAGTACGACGTACTGACGGCTGTGGGACAGACCATCTCCCCAACTGGGATGAGAAGCGTACACACTAGTCTACTCCGGAGTATCGATGCCCTGTCTCGATAATCCTACGACTAGGGACCTGAATAAGGATGTGCTCGTAGACTACCCAGCCCCCACTAGTGTGACTGCCATCACAACGCTGGTAGTCAAGCAAGATCCTAAGAGCTCTATCAATACGTATACTCACATATTAAGATAGAAAAACCAAGTAGCATACTACCATATTTAGCAAGACTGTTATATACATGTGAATATCCCAAGTTTCCATACACTAACAGGCCGTACCCCTGATGCCGTCGACAAAGTGTACTTAGGCGGAACACCATGGCCGTGAGCACCTGAGGGAATGCTTTTGGAAACGGGGTTCTCCTACAGTCACTTGTCGGGGCTATAGAGTATGGCTATCTAGTGGTGTTACCCGGCGAATATTCGCGTACTATACGAGATTGCGACGGAGTTTTGATCCGAATCAAAACTCCATGGCAAACTATCAAAAGAGACTAAATTGCTAGATTTACAGAACACTAACTAGTTTTCACAAAACTAATTATCGTGGATTCTAAATATTGTATCATATTCCAATATCAAACCCGAAACGATGTTAAAATACGACTACGAAACACTCCGAATTTCCACTACAGAAAGATAACATCACATGCAATCTAGGCAAAAACAAACAATACATGAAACACCAAACCCCAGAGACTGAACACCAAAAAAAATTTGAGACCAAATGCCCTAACAAAAACTGACAATATCGGTCAAAATGAGATTTTCGCCGGCCAAATTAGGGTGTTTGGACCTCTATTTTTTCTGGTGTTCTAGTTACACAATAAAGAGCACTCTGCAACTATTTAAAAAAATTTAGAGGCTCAGAAAAATTCGACAGAAACTAGGGTTTTGTTTCGACCGTTTCGGAGTTGTTTCGGTTTCGTAGTTCAACTAATATCGTCTAATTCTCTAGCTTGGCTCTGAAACCACTGCTGGGTTTGCTTAACACCCTCACTAGGTTTTAACAAGTATCAAACATGCAACTTTAAAAAATCTAGGGTGCTAACCAAACCAAACCTTGAATCGAACTAGAGGATTAGGGTAAAACTAAACAAGTATCGCATACTAGTTAGTGTCTAACACTAAGAGGGGAGAAATACAACCTTTGTAAACCTCTCCTCCTTGACTCATTGGTTCTACTTGGAGTTTGAACGGGTTCGCTTGAAGCTTTCGAAGTCCACGACGATCCACCACGGAGTCCCTTTGCTCAAGCTCCTAGCTTCACTTGACCTAAGTGGAAGTGAAGCAAACAACCTACACCAGTGGGCTAGACTAATATAGATTGGTAAAGTGGATAATTTTCTCACTTAAAAACCTTTCTTTTTCTTTCTCTTCACTCACTTTGAAAGAGGTAGAGAGCTTGGAGGAAAAGGGGATGGAAATGGCTTGCTTGAGCTCAAAAGAAAATAAACTCAAGATAATAATGAGAGAAGAGAGAGTCACACTCGCTCTTAACTAAGGCTTAGGAAAAATATCTAGATATTTTTGAAGTTGAGTTAATAGATAATTAGAAATAAAACCATGGTTAGTATAAGATATTTTTAGAAGTGTGTAGAAAGAAAAATCAACCATGATTTATTTCCCATTTTCTTTAACTCAATAATTAAAAATATCATAATAGTTTCCATGTGAGTCTTGCATAGCCATCTCCAATGTATCATCAACCATGACACATCTATGCATGCATATGTGCATACATATCAATATAAACATACATACATACATGCAAGCATACAAAATTGTTGAAGTCGAAAACTGGACCCCGGTTGACCAAGTCAAAGTCAAAGTCAACCCCAAGCCAAGTGGGCCCATACCCAGGTCGAGTCCGAACATGAAGCGGTCGGCCCTTCCGCCATACCAAAATAAAAATCATGTAACAAATATTTTTGATGTAATTTTTGTGCATGAATGTATGCAAAATGGGCATAAAGCCAATTTTTTGTAAGCCCATGGCTTATGTGCAAAAAGAAATGGCACATGAGCCATGGGATGGGCAAAATGCCATTTTGTAAAGCCCAAGGGGCTATATGTAAATATGTAAGCCTATATAAGGCAACATGATAAAAATATCTAATATACAATTTTTATTCCCCCAAAAAAAACTAGGGTTCTTTGTGCCTCCTGCTCCTTTTCCAAGGTTCTAAACCTTCTCATTTTTTTGAATTAAATCAAGAGTTTTACTCTTTCTTTTCCAAAACTAAATAGTTTTTCACCACAAAACCCACAAAGGGGAACTCAGATCTGCCATCAGATCTCAGAAATGAGAGATTTTTAAAATCTCATACATCTTGATCTTCAAGATCCGGCCAACAAAGGAAGAAGAAGGAGACCCATCTCCAGAAACCCAACTGTGGGGAAGAACTAGGGCTCAAAGTGAGAAGCCCTTCATCAGCTTCAAAACATCCTAGGAGTTTAACTCCTCATATATATATATATATATATATATATATATATATATATATATATATATATGTATATATAAGCACAGAGAATAATAAGTGCTCCTTTCTAGGAGTACAACTCCCATTGCAGGGACCAAGTCCCTTTTGCCGCTCGAGCGCCCACGTGCTGACACGTGGCGCGCTAGCGCTCGGAGCGCTAGCGCCCAAAACGGTAGCGCCCGAGCGCCCACGTGCTGACACGTGGTGCGCTAGCGCTATTGTGCTCAGAGCGCTAGCGCCCAAAGCGCTAGCGCCCGAGCGCCCACGTGCTGACACGTAGCGCGCTAGCGCTTTTGTGCCCAGAGCGCTAGCGCCCGAGTGCCCACGTGCTGACACGTGGCGCTCTTGCGTTCAGAGCGGGCGCTAGCGCCCGAGCGCCCACGTGCTGACACGTGGTGTGCTAGCGCTCAAAGCGCTGGCGCTGGCCCCACGCATCCTTTGGATGCCTTTTTCCCTTTATATATATATATATATATATATATATATATATATATATATATATATATATATATGTATGTATGTATATATGTATGTATGTATATATGTATGTATGTACATACATACGTATGTATGTATGTGTATATATATATATGTATGTGTGTATATATATATATGTGTGTGTGTATATATATATATATATATATATATATATGTATATATATATATATATATATATGTATGTGTATATATATGTATATGTATAGATATATGTATATATATACATACATATATATATACATATATATACATACATATATATGTATATATATATGTATGTATATATATACATATATCTATCTATACATATACATATATATACACATACATATATATATATACACATACATATATATATATACATACATACTCTACAACACTATCCCCCCTAAAAAAAATTTGGGCCGGGGCGCTGCCCAGCACCCCGTAAGGGGGCTGCTAGCCCCCTTGACCCCCAGCCCGCTATCCGGGTAGCGGGACCCCCGTAAAAACTCTGCGGGGCCCCCGATATATCCAAGCCCCCTCCAAAACAAAACACATGTACACTGCACATTGAGTTCGCATGACCAGTTTAACCCGTCAATCGGAGGTTCCCTCGCTCCAAAGGCGAGGGGTAATTAACGGCAGCTTAGTCCGCGGCTGCCGGAGATTCGGATCCCCACAATTATTAAACCCCCGCCTACCTTAGGCAGGGGGAATCTGTAGTACGCCTGACAAGCACGCACGTATTCCCATCTCAATGGGGTGACGAAAAACACCCTGCAGATTCTGGCACGTCCGGTGGGACCAATCTCTCATCCCATATTTCGGGTTAAGCTTTCATGCGAACTCAAATGATATGCATATCAATTGCCTATACTAAAATCATGTTTTTTTTTTGTGCAGGTTAACAATTTCCAATTGCCATATTCGAATGCAAGTCGGTATTTGAGCGAATTTTCTTGTCCCCAGCTGGGGGCAAGGCCATCAACACCGGCAAAGTAATAAGGCATCTCATGCAAGCTCCAGTGGTGCCCTTGACAACTGCTCAATCGGGTATCTTCTCTAAGCTCCCCGTCAGATGACCACCACGTCGTTAAACTAGGAACAATTGACCACTAAGTCGTTAAACTGGAAGCAGCAGACCGCTAAGTCTTTAAACTGGGAACAGTCGACCTCTAAGTCGTTAAACTGGGATTGTAAATATATATATATATATATATATATATATATGTGTGTGTGTGTGTGAATAAACAAAAAATGTGTAAATAAAAGAAAAATAAAGAAAAGCCGAAATGATGGGTCAACTCATAATAAAAATCAGCGAGTAAAATAAAGATGAAAATAAAGCCGAAAGGATGGGGCAACCGCGAATAAAAGCCGAAATGATAGGGCAATCGCGATCTTCGCGATATGAAAAGCTGAAATGATAGAGCAATCGCAGTAAAAAACAAAAAAAAAACAATGGCGAATGATGAGTCGCTCCTGGTACCATATTCCAGTGCAGCGATGCAGACGCCAACCGAAATTCAAATTCCCAAAATTCTCCTGGCCCTACGGTTAGTCCCCAAATTGACTACCGTATACAATCCACGGGCTCAAATAATTCTCATCACACTCATGCCCCCACTGCAATCACCAGTCCAGCGGTCGGTCCCCGCCCTTGGAATTATGGTCCATTGGAAAGACACACTCATGTGTCCTCACGATGCATGAGGAGAACAAACCTTCGTGGGATCCTTACGACTCACAAAGGAGAAACACACTTGGGAGTCCTCACGACTCCTAAGAAGAAATACACCTATGGGATCCTTAAGACCCGTAGGAAGAAAATGCTTTTATGGGACCCTCACGGCCCATAAAATTGAAAAGCCTTCGGTGATAGGGATCCAAACCTATCTCCTAAGCCATCGCTCCCCAATCCCCAAGTGGCGAATGATGAGTCGCTCCTGGTACCATATTCCAGTGCAGCGATGCAGACGCCAACCAAATTCCAAATTCCAATCCCTAAATGGCGAATGATGAGTCGCTCCTGGTACCATATTCCAGTGCAGCGATGCAGACGCCAGCCAAATTCCAATCCCTAAACAGCGAATGATGAGTCGCTCCTGGTACCATATTCCAGTGCAGCAATGCAAACGCCAGCCAAATTCCAAATCCCATGCCCCAATGGCGAATGATGAGTCGCTCCTGGTACCATATTCCAGTGTAGCGATGCAGACGCCAACCAAATTCCAAATCCCATACCACAACGGCGAATGATGAGTCGCTCCTGGTACCATATTCCAGTGTAGCGATGCAGACGCCAGCAAAGTCCCAAAATTTTTCCGGCCCTACGGTCTGGATCATACATCCTGCAAAACCGTATACAATCCACGGGCATAAAACAATCCCAATCTCTTCCGAGTCCTACCGGTGAGACCACATTCAAAGTCCAAAAAAAAATAATAAGAATAAAAAAAAATTGTATGTCCACAAGCAAAAGGGGCACGGATGAAAACCCGAAAGGGCTCCGTGAGTAAAAACAGCAGGACTGCTAGCGAGTTTGTGAAAACCCGAAAGGGCGCAAACTCGCAAAAAAGAAATGAAATGCACTCGCAGAGTCCTCTCGACTTTGTGAGGAGAAAATTCCCGTGTGAGATCCTTACGACTCACAAAGGAGCAACACACTTAGGAGTCCCCACGACTCCTAAGGATAAAAAAACACCTACGAGATCCTTTCGATTCGTAGGGAGAAAATGCTTTGTGAGACCCTTACGGCTCACAAAATTGAAAAGTCTTAAGTGATAGGGACCTAAAACCTGTCTCCTAAGCCATCGCTTCCTGATAAGGAAGCGCAAATGATGATTCGCTCCTGGTACCATATTTCAGTGTAGCGATACTGATGCCAAGCAAAAACCAATTCCCAAATCCTCTCGGGGCAAATGATGAGTTGCTCCTGACATTATTCCAGTGCAGCAATGCATATGCCGACAAAAAAAAACCAATTTCCAAATCCTCCCGGGGCAAATGATGAGTTGCTCCTGGCATTATTCCAGTGCAGCAATGCAGATGCCAAACCAAAACCAATCTCCAAATCCTCTCATAGACAGATGATGATTCGCTCCTGGTACCATATTCCAGTGTAGCGATGCTGATGTCAACCCAAATCACAATCAACAAGTCAACTTCAACTCCGACATCGCAGAAAGCGGAGCAAATCAGAATCCAATCTCGACACCGCAAGAAGCGGAGCAAGTCAAGTCTACCCCTAAGACTGCAAGAAGCAGAGCAAGTCAAATCAAGCATCGACCGTCCATGTCGCAAAAAGGGCAGTGCAGGCTTCCCACAAATCGGGAACCAAATCGCTCCAGATCAGAGCGTCGACCGTCCATGTCGCAAAAATGGCAGTGCAGGCTTCCCACAAATCGGGAACCAAATCGCTCCGGATCAGAGCGTCGACCGTCCATGTCACAAAAATGGCAGTGCAGGCTTCCTACAAAGCAGGAACCAGATCACTCCGGGCCAGAGAAAAGTCTACCACGAACACTCCGTCTCGGAGACGCGTCAAGCATCGACCGTCCATGTCGCAAAAAGGGCAGTGCAGGCTTCCCACAAATCGGGAACCAAATCGCTCCGGATCAGAGCGTCGACCGTCCATGTCGCAAAAATGGCAGTGCAGGCTTCCTACAAAGCAAGAACCAGATCACTCCGGGTCAGAGAAAAGTCTACCACGGACACTCTGTCTCGGAGACGCGTCAAGCGTCGACCGTCCATGTCACAAAAAGGGCAGTGCAGGCTTACCACAAATCGGGAACCAAATTGCTCCGGATCAGAGCATCGACCGTCCATGTCGCAAAAATGGCAGTGCAGGCTTCCTACAAAGCAGGGAACCAAATCGCTCCGGATCAGAGCGTCGACCGTCCATGTCGCAAAAAGGGCAGTGCAGGCTTCCCACAAATTGGGAACCAAATCGCTCCGGATCAGAGCGTCGACCGTCCATGTCGAAAAAAATGGCAGTGCAGGCTTCCTACAAAGCAGGAACCAGATCACTCCGGGCCAGAGAAAAGTCTACCACGGACACTCCGTCTCGGAGACGTGTCAAGCGTCAACCGTCTATGTCGCAAAAAGGGCAGTGCAGGCTTCCCACAAATCGGGAACCAAATCACTCCGGATTAGAGCGTCAACCGTCCATGTCGCAAAAATGGTAGTGCAGGCTTCTTACAAAGCAGGAACTAGATCACTCCAGGCCAGAGAAAAGTCTACCACGGACACTCCGTCTCGGAGACGTGTCAAGCGTCGACCGTCCATGTCACAAAAATGGCAGTGCAGGCTTCCCACAAATCGGGAACCAAATCGCTCCGGATCAGAGCGTCAACCATCCATGTTGCAAAAATGGCAATGCAGGCTTCCTACAAAGCAGGAACCAGATCACTCCGGGCCAGAGAAAAGTCTAACACGGACACTCCGTCTCTGAGACGCGTCAAGCGTCGACCGTCCATGTCGCAAAAAGGGCAGTGCAAGCTTCCCACAAATCGGGAACCAAATCGCTCAGGATCAGAGCGTCGACCGTCCATGTCGTAAAAAGGGCAGTGCATCCCAAAAAGTGGGAACCAAAGCAAGTCGCCTCCACGCAAAAGAAGATCCATCAATTTCATGCACACGACTCACATATGTGGTGTGCATTTATTGATGGGGGCACTTTGTTGAAGTCGAAAATTGCACCCCGGTTGACCAAGTCAAAGTCAACCCCAAGCCAAGTGGGCCCATGCCCAGGTCGAGTCCGAACATGAAGCGGCCGGCCCTTCCGCCATACCAAAATAAAAATCATGTAACAATTAATTTTGATGTAATTTTTGTGCATGAATGTATGCAAAATGGGCATAAAACCAATTTTTTGTAAGCCCATGGCTTATGTGCAAAAAGAAATGGCACATGAGCCATGGGATGGGCAAAATGCCATTTTGTAAAGCCCAAGGGGCTATATGTAAATATGTAAGCCTATATAAGGCAACATGATGAAAATATCTAATATACAAATTTCATTCCCCGAAAAAAACTAGGGTTCTTTGTGTCTCCTGCTCCTTCTCCAAGGTTCTAAACCTTCTCATTTTTCTTGAATTAAATCAAGAGTTTTACTCTTTCTTTTCCAAAACTAAATAGTTTTTTACCACAAAACCCACAAAGGGGAACTCAGATCTGCCATCAGATCTCAGAAAGGAGAGATTTTTAAAATCTCATACTTCTTGATCTTCAAGATCCGGCCAACAAAGGAAGAAGAAGGAGACCCATCTCCAGAAACCCCACTGTGGGGAAGAACTAGGGCTCAAGGGGAGAAGCCCTTCATCAGGTTCAAAACATCCTAGGAGTTTAACTCCTTATATATATATATATATATATATATATATATATATATATATAAGCACAGAGAATAATAAGTGCTCCTTTCTGGGAGTACAACTCCCATTGCAGGGACCAAGTCCCTTTTGCCGCTCGAGCGCCCACGTGCTGACACGTGGCGCGCTAGCGCTCTTGCGCTCGGAGCGCTAGCGCCCGAGCGTCCACGTGATGACACGTGGTACGCTAGCGCTCTTGCGCTCAGAGCGCTAGCGCCGGAGCGCCCACGTGATGACACGTGGTGCGCTAGCGCTCTTGCGCTCAGAGCGCTAGCGCCCGAGCGCCCACGTGCTGACACGTGGTGCGCTAGTGCTCAAAGCGCTAGCGCTCTTGTGCCCAGAGCGCTAGCGCCCGAGCGCCCACGTGCTGACACGTGGCGCGATAGCGCTCAAAGCGCTTGCGCCCGAGCGCCCACGTGCTGACACGTGGTGCGCTAGCGCTGGCCCCACGCATCCTTTGGATGCCTTTTCCCCTTTATATATATATACACACACACATACATACATATGTATATATATGTATGTATACATATACATACACACATACTCTACAACACTATCCCCCCTTAAAAATTTTGGGCCGGGGCGCTGCCCCGCACCCCGCAAAGGGGCTGCTAGCCCCCTTGACCCCCAGCCCGCTATCCGGGTAGCAGGACCCCCATAAAAACTCTGCAGGACCCCCGATATATCCAAGCCCCCCTCCAAAACAAAACACACGTACACTGCACATTGAGTTCGCATGACCAATTTAACTCGTCAATCGGAGGTTCCCTCGCTCCAAAGGCGAGGGGTAATTAACGGCAGCTTAGTCCGCGGCTGCCGGAGATTCGGATCCCCATAATCATTAAACCCCCGCCTACCCTAGGCAGGGGGAATCTGTAGTACGCCTGACAAGCGCGCACGTATTCCCATCTCAATGGGGTGACGAAAAACACCCTGCAAAAATAAAGAAAGGGTTTAATAAATGAGCTAATAGTCATTTGATATCAAATCAACACTTTATTTAATGATCCGGTCATATCACATACGACCCGACCAATAGAAAATACTTGACTAAAATACGGTATCGCATACACGCATTTAATCAAGCTCCCGCGCATATCCCCATTTGCTGAAGGGTTCCGGCAGCGCCCCGGCAGTCGAAACGCAGCCAAAATGCGGAACAAAAATTTCTAAACCGGCGCTACCGCTACCCAATTTACGGATCGACCTTAAACCCTAAACTAGCAAACTAACTAAGAGTTAGAATCGTTATACCGAGTTGATCCTTGTCCTTCGGTCTTCATTCCAAGCTCCCGGTGATCCTTTGATGATGTTTGGTTGCCGGTCTTCCTCCATCTCCGATGATCCACCCGAAGGAAACGGCGCAAGCTCCAACCTCGACGAACGAGGTAACCGACGCTCCAAAGTCGCTGGCAATGGAGAGTCAATGTCACGACTCGCAGGGTACGGACGTGACTGGCACTTGAGTTTACGAAGCGTCTCAAGGCGTCCGTAAAATAAGTAAGCCAAAGCCCAGAACCAAAACCAAATAAGCAGAAGAGTGAAGAAAAGCCAATCAATTGAAAGCGAGTTTATCAAATAAGTCATATAAAACCTTTTTTTAAAAAACAATATCAATTTTTCCGAAAATTTCGGCAGAGTCTCCTTTGTAAATACTGGCCCCTAAAATGGGTACAACAAGAATATATATGAATCCAACAAATAAGGCATCCCCAAGCGGGAGCTAGCTCTTCGCCACAAGGCGGTCACAAATCCCACGCAATATAAAGCAACAACATGCGAAATAATCATAATGAAGCATAAGAAAAACAGCATGTCGACTCAAGTGAGCTCGACCCCAAGATACAGCATAAAAGTCCACAAACCTCACAGTCTCATCTTTAGGTCAATATACAATAATACTGGTAGATACAGTAGATGGAGTACTCTAGATACAAAGAATATACAAGGTGGTGCAAAAATAATAATATAACCCACCTAAGAGCAAAACCTCGGGTCCAGGCAAAAGAAGCAAGTGCGCCCGCAGCTACTGTACTGACGGAGCGGACCTGAAAAGGGCTGTGGCACAACGGGGGTGAGTTGCCAACTCGTGAGTAATAAATAACATCTACACAGGCTATCGAAAGCATACACACAAGTATCCTAGCATCTAAAATACAGGTAAGGCAGGACATAATAGCAGGTAGGTATGCAATATGAATATGCTAGCAGGTATGAATGCAATGCGAATCAACTCGTGATCTGAATGTGTAAGTATAAGAAATCATGTTTTTTCCCCTTTAAGAATCTCTTTTGAAATACCAGCACAATACCAATAGAATCAACCAGAACCTGTGTCCAGCAACGACACCTCAAACTATCACAAATCTCATATATCCATGTCATAGTATCTCTGGCCTCAGCCATCCGGCTGACCCAGCTCAATATCAAAATCTCATCATCTCGCGGCCACGGTCGGTATCCTCTGGATATCCGCCGTGCCAAACAGTCACCGGTAGGTAATCCGTCCCCTGCCAGGCTCAACGTCAACACCACATTCATCTTGCCCCGGGGTACCATATCGGGCCCACCATGTACCCGTGACGGTTCCTCCACTCCTCGACACGGATCTCCAAAACCACAGCAAACTCATGGTGGACGACACTTACATCACTAGAAAACCGCAATTTACATATTTTAAAAATATAATAAGTTTAGAAATTTTGCGGCTTTCCCCCGAAATCCAAAAATCTCATAAAATCTCAAGAAATCCTCATAAGTGCATATATCAATGGTGATGAATGCAAATGGTATCAATAATCAAGTTGCGATGTGTGATTAATAGACTAGGCATGAACAAATAATATGATGAGGTACATGCACATGAATAGCAATCCTACGATTTCATTTTAAGGCAATAGCACATGTTTAAGTGTCAATTATAGTAAAAGGTTTCAATTTAAAGGTTATCTAGTGTGGTGGCATGGCAATTACCAGGGTGTGTGTGTAAGCATGAATAGTGCTCGTGCTGCATATAAAAACCCTGGCAATGGTGCAGGTGTCCTATAAAATGGGTTCGCATATGTATGTCAATATAGGGCATGAATGCAGCAAATAATCATATAAGTATTACACCCCTAATTACTAACATCACTAAGAATCTTTTAAGTTACTAAAACTATCGGGCGACTTGCGCCATCCAACGATAGTCCCCCGTAGATGTTACATCTACTCACAGAAATCCTCAGCTAGCTACGTCCGATCACCGCTTCCCCTTTTCGTGCCGCATCCGAAGCCTCCGCGACCGAACCTGGAATTTACATCAATACAAGACATAAGGTTACAAATCAAGAACGACGCAATTCCCTAACGAAAATACTAACGTTCACAAGCTAGGTACAACGTGCACAAGGTGCGCGGAACACACGCGAAAATCGCAAAAACTGCAAAAATCGCCGATTTGGTCGCCCGGCAAAACTAAAACCCGAACACCCAAAAATCCGCACTCACACATCCTAAATGACATAGGATATGCCAAAAATATCATCAAGATATCGCAATTAATTCATCACAACATTTTAATAAAAACTAGTAAGCACTAATTTGCAATTTGGCACAAACATCGAAAATTAGCGACAAAGTTAACACAATCCAACACAACAATCCAAACTAACCCACTAGCTAGCCATTACACTAATTTTAAACCATTAACTATGCATCAAACCATAATTCCAACACAAACCCTTCTCTTGATTTTTGGCAATTAGCAACAACAATGAAAAATTTCACACAAGTTAACTTAGATTAGCATAACATCAAGCCACTTAAACAAAGTAACCATATAGATTGGTTAAGTAAATAACTAGATTAATTAAAAGATTTAATTAACTAAATGATGGTTTCTAAAAACCCTAGTTTAACTCTAACCATAAACCTTTAAAAACTAGATTAGAAACTAACACTAAATTAACACTAGATTTTAGCCCAATTAGCAAGTTAATCACTTAGATTAAGCTAATCAAAATAACTAGGTAACAAAATAGCTTAATTAATCTCTTAATGGTGTTCTAAACCCTAAATTAATTTCAAACCACAAACTTTAAAAAAACGAGTATGCAAATAGCACTAAAATTAACACTAAAACAATTTTCAAAGTTCAATTAGCACACTTTAAACTACAATTTAACCAAAGATTGAAATTATACCTCACAATCTATGGATCTAGCATGATCATTTGCCTCTAAAATTGCCTCTTTTCCACAAAATTCAAACCAATTTGGGCTTGAAAAGAGATAGAATAAGGTTTTGTGTTGAATTTGTGAAGAAAATTAGGGATTTCGGTGGATTTTTTTGATGAAATTGAAGCAAAAGGAGATGGGGGAAAATGGGGACCTGCACACTCTTGAGGCTCGGCCAGGGAAAAGGGTGGGGGGAAAGTGAGGAATTGGAGTTGGAAAAACCAAGGTCAAAGCTCTCACATGTCACTCAAAATCCATACCTAAATTACTATATTTTAATCCTATTCAAACAATTCATTCACACTTGTTAAAGTCAAAGTGAGGCAAGCAATTTTCTGGACCTGATCATGGTGGGGCCGGCCTAGGGCTGAGGGAAGAGAGAGAGGGATTTTACAAAAGAAATTTTATGCAAAAAGACCCCCTACAAGTCAAAAATTGCAAGTTTAAGCTTAAATTCAATAAATTTCGTTTCCTATAATAAAAATTAGTTAAAAATCAAAATAAAATACTAAAAATTTATGTTACAACTAGATTTTAATTAACATAATTTTAAAGATTAAAATTAGCCCAGAAAAATTTGTATTTATCGCTAATTTAATGTATTTTCTTACCGGCTTAAAATAATATTAAAAAATTGAAAAATTAGGGAAAATTTTTAAACGACCAGAATTTCATAAGTAACTCATTAGCTACTAAAAACAAGCAATTACCTATCCATTTTAGGTATAATTAGTCCTAAACTGCAAAATAACAAAAAGGACGGTTTTCGGAAAAATACCGAATTTTCACCGATTTTCAGGAAAACACCAAAACGACTTTTCAAGGCGTTACAGTCAAGGTGTAGTAGTGTGTCACTATGTTTTTCTCTCTACCCTTGAGCTCAAGAAGAAACTCAAGAAAGATGAAGAAGGAGGTGAACTTTTGGCATGAGCAAAGAATTGGCTAAGTATTATTTTGTGTGAATGAGAGAGTGGGCTAGCATGTAATGTGTAATCATACCAATAAGAAATGAATCCCTTCTCCCACTAAAGTGGTCGGCCCCTCCTCTCACCTCCACACGAAAAAAGTCATTTTCTTTTTCCAATTAATCAAATAAAATAATCCAAACCATACTTTGCTCCATGCTTTGACCATGCATAACACTATGCAAATGCCACCTCACACCCTCCACCTCATTATTAAACAAAATGAATTTCCATAAATGGAAAATCAAATAATGAGGTGGCAAAGCTTCTAGAAGCTATTCCGTATAAAATACAGAATACTTCCCGGTACATGTATCGAAATACATATACGCGTATTCGTACCAAAATACGAATAGCCGAGAGAGAAAACGAATAGTGAACAATAATACTAGAATACGTATATACAAATACATATATTAATTATTAAATCAAAACCCGATTTAATAATCGGGCTTAATCCTAAGCCGCTAGTATTATCAACCGTCTGATTAAAGTCTGCGCAACACTTGCACATATTTAATCGGACACCTGAATGTATCAACATACCTCATGTACACCATATCGCCTGAACCATGAAAACCCTCTGTGTGGGACTCTAAAGACTTGTCAATACACTGGCAGTGGGTTTAACCACAAACACGTCAGCGGCACTAGCTGTACGTAACGGCTACCCAGGTATTGAGCGAAAGGGAGGCCGACGAGCAAACTCATCCTGAACCCCTACTGAGCCTGACAGTGACAATATCCATACAGTCCGGTCTGTTCGTCTAAGAGTATCGCATATCGAGTCTAGGGGGTGGATAAAGTCAGACCCCCAACAACGCGATATTTAGTGTCGGTATGAAACCCATCACCACCTGAGAAACTATCGATCCTGGATCGGTAGTTCTCGTCCACCGTGGCCACGGATTTATGGTGATGGCCATCCGTGCACAACGCGACATCAACCCCCAATACCGGGAGAGACGAATCCCCGACGATCCGATCACTGCCTCCATGTGGCTCGGGACTGTACCCAACTAAAACATGTTTGCACGACTCCTTTGAGCCGTGGTAGGGTAGTAATCAAAGCACAGTGGGAACTCACATGAGACAAATGACGATCTCAGGTCGACAGACTAACCTGTACACATGTCACCTGGGAACTGTTATCTGACAATAGGTATAATACCAACTAGCAGGTTCCCGGCGAGTCTGTCCAGTGTACTCATAACCCAATGAGCACATGTATACTATCTTAGGTGAACAAACTAACACAAATGGCTTGTGAGACCTGGCCACCGCCCCTCGTCTGGGTCTCGATCAGTATACACTAGTCTACACTGGAGTATCGATGCCCGGTCTCGATACTCCTACGACTAGGGACATTTAAGGATGTGCTTATAGACCCCCAGCTCCCACGTATGTGATCGCCATCACAATGCTGGCAGTCAAGCAAGAATCCTATGGGCTCTATCAACATGTATATGATCATAAAGACAAACCAGATAGCATACTATCATCTTGAATAAGACTGTTTCATCGATATAGGTCCTGCCACAATCATAATCACAAGTCCGCGACTATGATAATTGCTTTGAGGGTACTATAGCCAACTATCTCCCACTTGCACTTAAGGCCAATTATTGCGATATCGCATACTCACAGCCCGTGTGATACCGAACACCCAACTTCTCTACTAATCAGTTTCGCAAAGCCTGTTTGTGAAAATGATTGCGTTCAAGAAATAGCCTCAGTGAGTGGATCCGCTCCAATGTTTCTTTCTGTATCTCTCTTAATCTCAAATTCGCGGAGAAAACTATCTCCCGAAATGAGCAATACTTGTCTTAGAATTTGTCTGGATATCTGATGGGACCCAGTTCACAAATGAACTCCAAATCCAGCAAACTACTTAGACTGTATCGTCCACTGAATTTAATCAGTATCCTGCGTCTTGCCTTTCCCCATTATCCGCTTGGACCACCTGTCCAACATACTGTCCCTCAAAAGAGGGAAAAACTATAACTCTGACAGTCGCTCTGTCATCCAGGTCACCTGGGAAGCTTGAAATGATAACCGTCTCCTGAAAGAGGCTGCCGTTACCATATCCCTAGAACATCCATTTATGTTCATAAACTGCTTCCCAATATTTCTCCAGAATTGGATTATTATATGTTTATTGCAGCTAGTGCAAAAAACAACATCTGGTGTGGTACTTGACATTTCATGATTAACTCAATTGCCTAAGCAAGTGATATGTTAATCATGTAGATCCCTCTCCCCTTTAGTCTGTAAGACACCTTTAGAGAGGTTGACTCCATCACCTGCAGGTTCACCACCATACCAGGAGTCGTCCATTTAATGTCAAAATACCCAGATTAGGATACTTCCTAAATCTAGATCCAAAACCATAGATCTAGTAACCAGAAAACCTAATATTACATCAATATCCTGTGTGGAGAAACAAATTTGTGACAACCATAGTACAACCGATCGTAGTATAGGAATATCTCTTCCTATCAAGTGCATGTCATCCCAATACCTGGACATCACTCTCTACTACCTTCTTAGCAGATCCATCTCCTATTCTGATGAAGTCAAAGCCTGTGACTGTCACATCAAAATTAGATAATCTATTTCCGCTATACCTGCTTTAGTCTATAAATAGACATAAGCTACTTGCCTTTTATGCTTCAGCTGCTCCCACTGACTACAACAACCCTCTGGCAGAGTCATATACACGTGCACTTCTAAAGCTAGTTTAGAATGACGCTATACTCATCCTCCTGCCGGGTTTTATAGTCTAGAACAGCAGCAATGGCAAGTCTGGGTAAACAAGAACCTCCCTGTCACCGTCTCTGAGAAGACCGAAATACCTCTCGGGTGCTTGAGGTTACCCACCAAATCTGCGAAGTGGCTAATGAAACGTCGAAACTAATTGAATCGTTAGGTTCTATTAAATCATCAGTGATCGTTTGTGGTTCTGGAATCACTTCCAGTTCTACCATACTCCCACTTTTGTTTTTCTGGAAAAAAAATCCATTTTACTAAAACTGTGGCGAGTCAAGAACAATATAAATACTGATCTTCCTGATGGTAGAAAGTTAACCCTCGTCAAAGCCCGGGATAACCCACAAACAGCCATTACTGAAACGTGCCTCGAGTTTATCCGGATTCTGGTTTTAAGCATCAGCCGGACAACTCCCTATACCTTAACATCGTTAAGATATAAATTGATTCTATATATATCTGATATAGAAACAAAAGCACTAATTTAATTGGAACCAGATTCAAAATCATGCAGCTGTCTCTAGTGCATATCAACCAGATGGAAAAAGGACAATCAGCATTACTCATTTAGGAGTGCATCCATATATGAGTAACCTGAAAAAGAAGCAAGTTCTCAAAACCATTACTATTAACTGAACACCAAACACAAGTATCTACATCTTCGACTTCCTCGAAGAATCCTGATACTTACAACAAATGGTTCTCTACTTTATTCTTATACCTATAACTTCTGAATATCTGGACCTTGCATTTGAACGAAATACATGTCCAGAACTGGAGAAGTCATAAGTAAACAGAATATAGTACGAGTACCAACCCTTTTGTCCTAATGGACACTGGACAACATACAATACTTTGTATAAGTCCCATGAGTTCAATAACTCAAACCCTGTGCGTCGCAGGTTAAAAAAACTGTACTATGGTTAAGAAGAGTTACACCGCTGTTGAATGCACCTTACCTAATCACCAACTGATATAGGTAAATGTCATAGACACAATATCAAAAATTTATATCTCACTTTATAAAATAAATGTACAGATATATCAGTTTGAAATTGATGCATAACAACGGATATTCAAAACCAAAAATTTGCCATCCGGCAAAATCCAGATGATTTTCTCAAATATCACCAATTACAACGAATTCCGATATAATGAGGATCTAATCACCCAATTCCCAATATCTTACTCCCACTCACCATCCGTAATAATATGCAGATGTGAGAAACTGATCTGGTAAATACATACCCTGAAGTTAGATTCCAATTGGGAAAACAGTTTTCAATTAGCATCGCACAGTGAAACTGAAACATGAAAATGTTTCAAAAGGGGTTAACTGGTATTCCTAGTAACGCCTCTTCCACTATCCTGATTTACGACAGTAACCATATACCTGCCTGCCCTCTCTGCAATCCCTTTATTATGTATTTACTTATTACCTTCTGTACACCTCCTTTACGCTAATTGGTTTTCTTCATTCCCTACCCTTCGGCACCAGCCTAAGGTTTGGAAGAAGACTATCCAATAAGCGTAATAGGTGTACTCTCCTAATCCTAGGAGCCCTCTCAACCCGAGAGAAGGTAAAGAGAAAAGACATCTGAATAATCATATTCTATTTCTCCTGAACCGGAATCCATCCTCGAAAAAGTTCCTTCGAGTTCGTATGTAACTATACGATGGATTTATCCAATGGAAGTGGATATCCGTAGTGATACAGAGTGTTCTAGAGAAATGCAAAGTGGTTGTAGGAGTGGCAGGGGTATACACGGTCTTTGTCGTGAAAGATGGTGGTCGCAATTTGCTTTGCCATTATTCTAATCCCTTTATATGTCTTTACTTATTACCTTCTGTATACCACAGTTAAGCTTGTTGGTTTTCTTTCTTCCCTACCGTTCAGCACCTGCCTATGGTCTGGAGGAAGACTATCCAATAAGCTCAATAGGTGTACCCTCTCCTAATCCTAGGAGCCCTCACAACCTGAGAGAAGGTAAAGAGAAAAGACAACCGAATAATCATATTCAATCTCTCCAGAACTAGAATCCATCCTCGAAAAAGTTCCTTCGAGTTCGTATGTAACTATACGATGGATTTATCCAATGGAAGTGGATGTTCATACTGATACGAGGTGTTCTGTAGAAAAGCAAAGGCGATATAGAAGTGGCAATGATGTATGCGACACCGTGACATTCCAAAAGCCAAAGTGTTTTAAGAAGGTTCGGTCAACTTGGTTTCATGAGTTTTAGTCAAAGGTCGGGTCATAGTCGCAGCCAGAGAGAGAGAGAAGAAACACTCAGCGTGCACTCTAATCTAGATCAGAATGGTCAATCACTTTATCTAATCTTGGATGGCTCCCACTGTTTCCTCGAATTCTCCTCCAAACCCAAAAGGAGAATTAGTCGGAATCACCCGAGGAGTAATCCTACTCATCAGTGGGAATCGGGATCCAACTATCATCGCATGATAACTTGATGGAAGCCACTCAAGTCACCACACTCCAGAAGGTATGCGCAAGCCTGGCAAGTTTCCTGTATGTTTGAAACTCCCGATATAATTTTTACCCCAAGCAGCTTATGACCTTGACGGATGCCAACAAATCATAAGTTGCAAGTCAAGTTCTACCTGTCATTGTCCTGATTAATTTAGACCCACCCGTACTCGCCCTTGACGGATGCCAACAAGGCTGCACGACTGTCCTAGATTAATGCATATCCATGCTACAGAGAAGTAACACACAGCTACCGCACACTATGCCTTGACGGAAGCCAACAAACATAGCACGAATACTAGGCGCTACTTTTCTGAAATGACGGAGGGCTACGGCTGGTTTTTGGCGAAAAACCTTTAACGTAATGAACTTGATATCGTTGAAGGAATCCAAGTGGTTTTATAAATATATAGTGGCGAAAACTTTTGCTAAAGAGGTCACTCCCGGTGAAGGGATCTCGGCTCTTTCCCCGTCGAATGGGGTGCAGGATATCCCAAACTGAATACCACGATGCAAAGCAAAAATAATCGACTATAGTAAAGTTATTATGTTGACACAAACTTTTACTCAAGGGGTCACTCCCGATGAAGGGATCTCGGCCTTTGCCTCGTCGAATGAGGTGCAGGATATTCCAAATGAATACCACGATGCAAAGCAAAAGAGAACGTCTGTAATGTCAGTTTTTTAAAAACTTGGTTCCAACAACATCATAAATATGTTTGTTTTATTCTTTCATTGATAAGAATCAATGCAGTCCCATCAATTAATCACACCAGAAAAGAACGAAAATAAAATGTACGTATATGCCATCCGCATTCGCCACTGAGTCCCGTCATCACCCGTTAGGTTACTTAACTAACGACAGAGCGGGGACTGGGCTAGTGCGGGTGTAAAACATATACAACATCTACTAGTATATATAAATATATATAACAATCGTTCCAGGCATGATATAAAGAAACATCACAGAAACAACACAGAATGGTGGATAATCTGGAGCCCCGAGTTTCACTTGAGCCGTAAGTGAGACCCGATGTTCCCTGTCGTGTGGATAGCCTGTGCAATGAAAACCTAGACCCCTACGAGCGCGGCAAGTTACCCGCCAAAACCAGAAGCGAGGAAGCCCCCTTCAACAACGTGAATGGACCACCCGGCACTTCACGGAATCCGGTAACTCGAGCACTCCTCCTGGGTCAACCTATACCCCCTACGAGTGCGGCGAATAGCCCGCCAATTATAGAGTAAGGTCCCCTCCGTCCCAACGCCATGAGATGCGGACCCGTTTCCCTCTAGAATCTGGCTATTCGTGCACCCCACCGCGGGGTAATCCTAGTACAGAAAAGAAAACAATATACAAGGGTGACATCGATCTCAGCCCGGTCGTGCCCCAAAAGAATAATATACAAACTGGCAGTGACGGCAGTCCACATGTCGGACACTCGCCCCGCAATATCAAATGTACAAATGAAAATAAACTGTACTAACATTGCACCATATCCATCCACCACGACGATCCAACCAACATCACAGCACAACACAGAATATCAACATGAATGTCACGTTCGCAAACCCGTCTAAAAGAACATATAGCAGTTAGACGGGTTTACCGATCAAATGACATTCACGGTCGCAGATTATAATGTATGTACTGTCAAACGCATGCTTAAAATATCGATCGACTAAGTTCCAAATTGGCCCCAATAGCAAAACAATACTTCACTGAAACCTGGGCCAAAACAGAATATCAAAAAAATCATAATTTCACATCGGGGGGCTACAGTAAAAATTTGGAAGCCCGTCGCCACTAAATGGCCACGGATCCGCCGCCAATGGGTAGGTAAGTGCGGCGGTTCCACGGCGCTTTATAGGCTTCCGGGGCTCAAATTTTTTCTGTACCCTTAAAATTGCCTGCACGGATTTTTAAGTTACTGCAAATAATTTTTTGAACACTTTTGAAAAACGACAGCAAACAGAAAAATGAAAACGTGATTTTGGAAATTTCCGTCGATCGATCTTTCAAGCACGTTTAAACAAGCTAGTAAGGGATTTAAAGGGTGGCTATGATACCATGAAGGGTTCCGGCGGCGCCCCGGCCGTCGAAACGCGGCCAAAATGCGGAACAAAAATTTCTAAACCGGTGCTACCGCTACCCGATTTACGGATCGACCTTAAACCCTAAACTAGCAAACTAACTAAGAGTTAGAATCATTATACCGAGTTGATCCGTGTCCTTCGGTCTTCATTCCAAGCTCCTAGTGATCCTTTGATGATGTTTGGTTGCCGGTCTTCCTCCATCTCCGATGATCTACCCGAGGGAAACGGCACAAGCTCCAACCTCGACGAACGAGGTAACCGACGCTCCAAAGTCGCTGGCGATGGAGAGTCGAGGTGTAGTAGTGTGTCACTATGTTTTTCTCTCTACCCTTGAGCTCAAGAAGAAACCCAAGAAAGATGAATAAGGAGGTGAACTTTTGGCATGAGCAAAGAATTGGCTAAGTATTATTTTGTGTGAATGAGAGAGTGGGCTAGCATGTAATGTGTAATCATACCAATGAGAAATGAATCCCCTCTCCCACTAAAGTGGCTGGTCCCCCCTCTCACCTCCACACAAAAAAAGTCATTTTATTTTTCCAATTAATCAAATAAAATAATCCAAACCATACTTTGCTCCATGCTTTGACCATGCATAACACTATGCAAATGCCACCTCACACCCTCCACCTCATTATTAAACAAAATGAATTTCCATAAATGGAAAATCAAATAATGAGGTGGCAAAGCTTCTAGAAGCTATTCCGTATAAAATACGGAATACTTCCCGGTATATGTATCGAATTACATATACGCGTATTCGTACCAAAATACGAATAGCCGAGAGAGAAAACGAATAGTGAACAATAATACTAGAATACGTATATAAAAATACATATATGAATTATTAAATCAAAACCCGATTTAATAATCCGGCTTAATCCTAAGGCGCTAGTATTATCAACCGTCCGATTAAAGTCTGCGCAGCACTTGCACATATTTAATCGGACACCTGTATGTATCAACATACCTCATGTACACCATATCGCCTGAACCGTGAAAACCCTCTGTGTGGGACTCTAAAGACTCGTCAATACGCTGGCAGTGGGTTTAACCACAAGCACGTCAGCGGCACTAGCTGTACGTAACGGCTACCTAGGTATTGAGCGAAAGGGAGGCCGACGAGCAAACTCATCCTGAACCCCTACCGAGCCTGACAGTGACAATATCCATACAGTCCGGTCTGTTCTTCTAAGAGTATCGCATAACGAGTCTAGGGTGGTGGATAAAGTCAGACCCCCAACAACGCGATATTTAGTGTCGGTATGAAACCCATCACCACCTAAGAAACTATCAATCCTGGATCGGTAGTTCCTGTCCACCGTGGCCACGGATTTATGGTGATGGCCATCCGTACACAACGCGACATCAACCCCCAATACCGGGAGATACGAATCCCCGACGATCCGATCACTGCCTCCATGTGGCTCGGGACTGTACCCAACTAAAACCTGTTTGCACGACTCCTTTAAGCCATGGTAGGGTAGTAACCAAAGCACATTGGGAACTCACACGAGACAAATGACGATCTCAGGTCGACAAACTAACATGTACACATGTCACCTGGGAACTGCTATCTGATAATAGGTATAATACCAACTAGCAGGTTCCTGGCGAGTCCGTCCAGTGTACTCATAACCCAATGAGCACATGTATACTATCTTAGGTGAACAAACTAACACCAATGGCTTGTGAGACCTGGCCACCGCCCCTCGTCGGGGTCTCGATCAGTATACACTAGTCCACACTGGAGTATCGATGCCCGGTCTCGATACTCCTACGACTAGGGACATTTAAGGATGTATCACGCACCGCTTCCCAGTGTACGGCGAAGAGGACGCGACGAGGTCCGCTACGTATATACTTAGAAGTACATACGCTAAGCGTATCTAAGCAATATAAAAGTAAATCACAAGAGACAAGAGATATAGAAATAACAGCAACTTTATTAATAACATCCTTTTGTACAATGCATGAAAAGTAAATACAACTGGAATGAAAAGCGATGCCTAAACAATGGCATAACAGGAAATGAAAGTACTGAATAGAACAGGGTACAATGTCTAGAGCTCGGGGTCTTCGTGAAACTGATCCAAGTATTCACCGGTCGGCTCGATCTCTGCTGTGTCCAAAGCACCTGACGACATTCAAAGAAGAAAGAAATAGAATGTCGTCAGCGAACAGGTCGCTCGGTAAGTCCCAAAGATAAGGGAGAAATAGACAAAGAGTAGGAGAGAGAGAGTAGGTTTTAATGTTGTATTGTATTGTTGTAATATTGTATTAACGCTGTTGTTTGTAGCTTGGTACAGAAGAATGCCAGTGTATATGAGAGGGGTCTCTATATGCTAGAGACCAGGGCAAACAGAATATAGAGTACAAGACTCCGTTATACAACCCGGAACAACGGCAATTGGATTCATGTTAGGTGTCTTATACCGCCTCGTGCCACCTTTAACACCTTCCGTACCAATCTATCCCTTAAACCCCGTAGTGTTTTGATTGTATTGTTGTATTGTATTGTGTAAGTTGGATGACTGACCAAAACCATGATATCAGTAAACAGATTGTAATTGCATAATCAGGTAAATGGAATAACGGAATAATGGATGTATATCCATGGTTTGATTCAGTCAAGATGTATAGATTGTTAACTGGATTCTGGGATTCATGTGTTCATATTGAGTTGGAATATTAAAGAATATAGATTGACTTGAATCATATTCAAGTCAGAAATAATCAGACTCAAACCCGAGTCAGACTAAAAGAAATGTAAGTCGGAGTTCTATATTTGTTAGGGTCCTTATTGTAATTTATAAAACTTGAGGGTTTTATGTAAAAATACTTTTTTTTATAGTTTTCAAGATACACCTCAAGTATTTATTATTCGTCTTTATAGTTATAATGAGTGTGATTTATTTTGTGATATTTCTAGTGAGAATAGCCTAATTTCATATATAAAGGTATTAATTTGTGATATTGATTTATTTGAAATTCATGGTATTTTAATGTAACTTTTAATCTTGTAATTTTTAGGAAAAGGTGGAAACTTTATCTTATAATAAAATAGGTGTTTAAATGATAAATATACATATGTTTATACAAGAATAATTTTTAATAAATATTTTATTTTCCAAAAATCTCATTTTTCTTAAATGTCGTATTTTAAACATTTCGAGACCGAATGCTCCTTGTGGAGGTCTGAATCTCGCACTACTAAGCTCGAGGGTGCACGATAAACCGTACTATCCCTAACGAGTTCCCCAAAGGTGGGTTGTAGTGGCGCTTTGCAAAGATTTAATAAATACTAATCATTTAGAAAACGGTTTTATAAAGATAAGGTATTTATTTGTAAAAGGGTGTAAATTTCCGTATTTTAGATTCTAGGGTTTCCTAAGCCAACTAGCCTATTTCTAAATGGTCTAAACGACAAGTCATTAGAAGCCTCAAATCGCCTCTTCACCGCCAATTGCGGCCAGGTAAGTGCCAGGTGAGTGGGAGGCTCTCCACTACAAGTAGTGGCCCTAATTAAGTAACCACTCACCTTAGACACACTTGCCTAGACACCACAAAGTCAGATTTAGATAAACGATCGATATCCATAACTTATCGTATTTCCTATTAAAAGATATTGCATTAAAATTGTAAACAACTTAGAACTTTTAGAAAATGTTTATAAAGAAAATGGTATTTTAATGTAAAATCTTGTTTTATCGTATTCTAAGTTTTCAAGATAGCGTGTTATGATTTCATATGAGTGTGTGCGGAGGTAGGTCATTACCTCGTGATCTATGTTAATGTATAGTAAAGTTTAGGGGTTAAATGTGAAAACTAAACATGGTGGTATTTAAGTGAAAGAATACGATATATTGCAAAAGCTATCATTTCATGTGTGAAAACTTGTTCAAATTAATTTTTAAGTGATTAGTAATCAACATGAATATGTTTAAGTATTATGGAATTAGTGATAAGTGAGATTTGATAGAAAACCGAATCGGAAATCGGGTTGTTCCGATTTCCGCCGGGTTTGTAAAGTCGTATTATTATGAAGGAAAAGAAAGGTAGAAAAGGGGATGTTCATATCAGAAAATTGCATTCTAATACCGCTCATTCATTATCTAATTGTTGTATTTATCGGTATTATTGACCAGTGTCTGCTCAGCATTACAGATTACAGGTATCCATGACAAAATACTGGAAATGCATCCAACAGCACGGATATATCACTCGAGGGAAGACACTGCGACCAGAAACGCTAACCGACCGACACTTCAGGAGTTCCTTTACGCAATAAGTTGTGTACACATTTTTTTTCTAAATGGTCCAACACAACAAGTGTGTATACAAGACTTTTAAGCACATGTGGATATGATTTTATATGCAATCAAGGATATGATTCTATATGCAATCAAGGATATGATTTTATATGCAATCAAGGATATGATTCTATATGCAATCATCAAGGATATGATTCTATATGCAATCAAGGATATGATTCTATATGCAATCAAGGATATGATTCTATATGCAATCATCAAGGATATGATTTTATATGCTATCAAGGATATGATTTTATATGCATATGATATTATATGCATTCAAGACTAAAAAGCATGTGTTCAAATCAAAGGCAATCAAACAAATCAGCATGAGCCATAATGGGACAGATATGAATATTTCTTTCTGAGCCTATAAATAGAGACCAGAGGCAAGAGGAAAGAGTAGCTTTTTCTTTAGTTCTATCTTAGAATTCTTGTAATTTTTCTTTTCATTCTTGAGCTCTTGCCCCTTTGTCTTGACCTTGCAACTTCTCATTTAGAACTTGCAAGCTTAAGGCTTAGGTTCTTGACTTCAAGATCTCTTGTAACAAGTTTGTTCTTCAATAAAAGTTCGTATTTTTATTACATGTCTTGTTCCACTTTACATGATTTCAATTGTGAAATTCATGCTTTGCTTTGATCTTGCAACCTCTTAAGTGAGCTTGCAACCTTAAAGCTTGGTATTTGGATCTCACACGTTGCCGGGGATTGAACACTGGGAGATAAAACGCTTGAACTCATCGGTTCTCTTTTCCTCTTTATTTCATTGCATGTTTTTATGTATCTTCTTTTTTCTTTCTTGTTAATTTGTAAATATGTGTGAGTAATCTTTTCACTTGTTAAGGGTGTAATATGTTAGATCGTATTCGAAGATTTTCTTTGTCCAAACTTTAAAACCTAAAACTTGCCTATTAAAACTTCGTGCAAATCACCCGCAACTCCGCTCACTAGGCATCCTATCCTACCCCGATAGTGATGATTCCTAATCATGACCGGATTGCCCGTGGTTTGCCGAAGGCTAAAGTCAAGAGATAACAACGGAAGGACAAGGGACAAGGAAAACGGATTTAGCGAAATACCGCAAATACCGTATTTCAAGTTCCCTAATCCGCGTTGTTACCTATTGCTTTAGTATCAATACCAAGTCGGGGCTATAAGGAATTGGCAAACATCACCTTCATATAATCTAACTTATTACTACCCTTAACAAGTCCTTTTTATTCATATCTTTGTTACGACAATTAGTTAACCAACAAATCAAAACACGGTATTAACTCGTTAAAACAAGATATAAAAAACTTACCATCTCCCTACGGACGACCCGTATTCATCGCGGATCGCTACAAGCGACACCGTTTTGATTGCGGTAATTTCAGAATTCTTTTTAAACATGACACAGTTAGATCTGGACAATCAGGGGACTTATGGGTTTGGACAACGTTAGAGAGTAAGAGAGAGGTAGAGGGTTTTCCGGTGCGTCGAATCGTCGTTGAGAGGTCCTAGCACGATCGTCGGAATTTCGCCGTCGATTTCGTCAGCGCTTCGCCTTTCGCTCGTTTTCTCACGTACCAAGTTCTCTTGAAATTTTTAGAGAGTGGACTTAGGAATGTAGGGTGAGAGGGTAGAGGGTATGGGGGTTTATATAGGGTTAGGCTAGGGTTAGGGTTTTAATAAAAAAAATACAAAAAACATTAAACCTAGGATTAAAAGGGATTTATTGGGCAAATGATAACCGATCCAAGCAATTAAAGTGTGCAGGGGGTGGACCAAGTCAAGAGGAGACTTTTCTCTGTTGGTGATTCGGCCGTCCGGCCAAGTCCGGCCGGCGGCGCCGGACCGAGTCGGCCGAGTCGCCGGCCGGCGGCGCCGAGTCAGGGTTCCAGTGGCCGGGGATTTTCCAGGGGTACAATTTGGTATATTTACTTTTTCATGTCCGGTACATATTTTGTGAGTTATGGCCTTTTGACTGTTGACTTCCAAAAGAAATTAAAGCAAAATAAATACAAAAATAATGTGGGGCATGGGATTTGAACTCTGGTGGCTTGGTTCAGCAGTGCAAGGTATTACCAATGAGCCACAAGCTCCTTGTTGTAATTATTGTGGAAAAATAACTACTTAAAGTGGTAACAGCAGCATTAAATACCCCAAGTACACTTTAATTTTAAAACAATTTTATGTACACTAAAAATAGAATTATTTGAAAACAAAATAATTACTTATATATATATTGTGCTCAGGTTAAAGTACTCCTTTATGGATTTTTAAAAAATTAAAAAAAATTCTATAGAAAAGTGTATAGGAAAATTAGGATTGTTACATTCTACCCTCCTTAAAAAATTTCGTCCTCGAAATTTGAAAAAGGAAAGTATAACAGTTTCAAAACAATTTGGTGATCGTGAGTGTGAAAGAATAGGGTTAGGACAGATTCAAATACATGAAATGATAACATTCAAGGAATAGAAATTTGTAAGATTCAAGAAACATGAATTGTAAAGAATGTTTTAGTTGCTGGTTCTTGTGTTATATTGCTTAGATTGTTCACGCAGACCAGAACTGCATGATAGGGATTCATACAGCTCTGACCTGCATGGGCCACCAACAAAACCTGTCACGCCCCGCTTCCCAGTGTACGGCGAAGAGGACGCGACGAAGTCCGCTACGTATATACTTAGAAGTACATACGCTAAGCGTATCTAAGCAATATAAAAGTAAATCACAAGAGACAAGAGATATAGAAATAACAGCAACTTTATTAATAACATCCTTTTGTACAATGCATGAAAAGTAAATACAACTGGAATGAAAAGCGATGCCTAAACAATGGCATAACAGGAAATGAAAGTACTGAATAGAACAGGGTACAATGTCTAGAGCTCGGGGTCTTCGTGAAACTGATCCAAGTCTTCACCGGTGGGCTCGATCTCTGCTGTGTCCAAAGCACCTGACGACATTCAAAGAAAAAAGAAATAGAATGTCGTCAGCGAACAGGTCGCTCGGTAAGTCCCAAAGATAAGGGAGAAATACACAAAGAGTAGGAGAGAGAGAGTAGCTTTTAATGTTGTATTGTATTATTGTAATGTTGTTAACGCTGTTGTTTGTAGCTTGGTACAGAAGAATGCCAGTGTATACGAGAGGGGTCTCTATATGCTAGAGACCGGGGCAAACGGAATATAGAGTACAAGGCTCCGTTATACAACCCGGAACAACGGCAATTGGATTCATGTTAGGTGTCTTAATCTTACCGCCTCGTGCCACCTTTAACACCTTCCGTACCAATCTACCCCTTAAACCCCGTAGTGTTTTGATTGTATTGTTGTATTGTATTGTGTAAGTTGGATGACTGACCAAAACCATGATATCAGTGAACAGATTGTAATTGCATAATCAGGTAAATGGAATAACGGAATAATGGATGTATATTCATGGTTTGATTCAGTCAAGATGTATAGATTGTTAACTGGATTCTGGGATTCATGTATTCATATTGAGTTGGAATATTAAAGAATATAGATTAACTTGAATCATATTCAAGTCAGAAATAATCAGACTCAAAGCCGAGTCAGACCAAAAGAAATGTAAGTCGGAGTTTTATATTTGTTAGGGTCCTTATTGTAATTTATAAAACTTGAGGGGTTTTATGTAAAAATACTTTTTAATAGTTTTCAAGATACACCTCAAGTATTTATTATTCGTCTTTATAGTTATAATGAGTGTGATTTATTTTGTGATATTTCTAGTGAGAATAGCCAAATTTCATATATAAAGATATTAATTTGTGATATTGATTTATTTGAAATTCATGGTATTTTAATGTAACTTTTAATCTTGTAGTTTTTAGGAAAAGGTGGAAACTTTATCTTATAATAAAATAGGTGTTTAAATGATAAATATACATATGTTTATACAAGAATAATTTTTAATAAATATTTTATTTTCCAAAAATCTCATTTTTCTTAAATGTCGTATTTTAAACAATTCGAGACCGAATGCTCCTTGCGGAGGTCTGAATCTCGCACTACTAAGCTCGAGGGTGCAGGATAAACCGTATTATCCCTAACGAGTTCCCCAAAGGTGGGTTGTAGTGGCGCTTTGCAAAGATTTAATAAACACTAATCATTTAGAAAACGGTTTTATAAAGATAAGGTATTTATTTGTAAAAGGGTGTAAATTTCCGTATTTTAGATTCTAGGGTTTCCTAAGCCAACTAGCCTATTTCTAAATGGTCTAAATGACAAGTCATTAGAAGCCTCAAATCGCCTCTTCACCGCCAATTGCGGTCAGGTAAGTGCCAGGTGAGTGGGAGGCTCTCCACTACAAGTAGTGGCCCTAATTAAGTAACCACTCATCTTAGACACACTTGCCTAGACACCACAAAGTCAGGTTTAGATAAACGATCGATATCCATAACTTATCGTATTTCCTATTAAAAGATATTGCATTAAAATTGTATACAACTTAGAACTTTTAGAAAAGGTTTATAAAGAAAATGGTATTTTAATGTAAAATCTTGTTTTATCGTATTCTAAGTTTTCAAGGTAGCGTGTTATGATTTCATATGAGTGTGTGCAGAGGTAGGTCATTACCTCGTGATCTATGTTAATGTATAGTAAAGTTTAGGGGTTAAATGTGAAAACTAAACATGGTGGTATTTAAGTGAAAGAATACGATATATTGCAAAAGCTATCATTTCATGTGTGAAAACTTGTTCAAATTAACTTTTAAGTGATTAGTAATCAACATGAATATGTTTAAGTATTATGGAATTAGTGATAAGTGAGATTTGATAGAAAACCGAATCGGAAATCGGGTTGTTCCGATTTCTGCCGGGTTTGTAAAGTCGTATTATTATGATGGAAAAGAAAGGTAGAAAAGGGGACTTATGGGTTTGGACAACGTTAGAGAGTAAGAGAGAGGTAGAGGGTTTGCCGGTGCGTCGAATCGTCGTTGAGAGGTCCTAGCACGATCGTCGGAATTTCGCCGTCGATTTCGTCAGCGCTTCGCCTTTCGCTCGTTTTCTCACGTACCAAGTTCTCTTGAAATTTTTAGAGAGTGGACTTAGGAATGTAGGGTGAGAGGGTAGAGGGTATGGGGGTTTATATAGGGTTAGGCTAGGGTTAGGGTTTTAATAAAAAAAATACAAAAATCATTAAACCTAGGATTAAAAGGGATTTATTGGGCAAATGATAACCGATCCAAGCAATTAAAGTGTGCAGGGGGTGGACCAAGTCAAGAGGAGACTTTTCTCTGTTGGTGATTCGGCCGTCCGGCCAAGTCCGGCCGGCGGCGCCGGACCGAGTCGGCCGAGTCGCCGGCCGGCGGCGCCGAGTCAGGGTTCCAGTGGCCGGGGATTTTCCAGGGGTACAATTTGGTATATTTACTTTTTCATGTCCGGTACATATTTTGTGAGTTATGGCCTTTTGACTGTTGACTTCCAAAAGAAATTAAAGCAAAATAAATACAAAAATAATGTGGGGCATGGGATTTGAACTCTGGTGGCTTGGTTCAGCAGTGCAAGGTATTACCAATGAGCCACAAGCTCCTTGTTGTAATTATTGTGGAAAAATGACTACTTAAAGTGGTAACAGCAGCATTAAATACCCCAAGTACACTTTAATTTTAAAACAATTTTATGTACACTAAAAATAGAATTATTTAAAAACAAAATAATTACTTATATATATATTGTGCTCAGGTTAAAGTACTCCTTTATGGATTTTTAAAAAATTAAAAAAAATTCTATAGAAAAGTGTATAGGAAAATTAGGGTTGTTACATTCTACCCTCCTTAAAAAATTTCGTCCTCGAAATTTGAAAAAGGAAAGTATAACAGTTTCAAAACAATTTGGTGATCGTGAGTGTGAAAGAATAGGGTTAGGACAGATTCAAATACATGAAATGATAAGATTCAAGGAATAGAAATTTGTAAGATTCAAGAAACATGAATTGTAAAGAATGTTTTAGTTGCTGGTTCTTGTGTTATATTGCTTAGATTGTTCACGCAGACCAGAACTGCATGATAGGGATTCATACAGCTCTGACCTGCATGGGCCACCAACAAAACCTGTCACGCCCCGCTTCCCAGTGTACGGCGAAGAGGACGCGACGAAGTCCGCTACGTATATACTTAGAAGTACATACGCTAAGCGTATCTAAGCAATATAAAAGTAAATCACAAGAGACAAGAGATATAGAAATAACAGCAACTTTATTAATAACATCCTTTTGTACAATGCATGAAAAGTAAATACAACTGGAATGAAAAGCGATGCCTAAACAATGGCATAACAGGAAATGAAAGTACTGAATAGAACAGGGTACAATGTCTAGAGCTCGGGGTCTTCGTGAAACTGATCCATCTCTGCTGTGTCCAAAGCACCTGACGACATTCAAAGAAAAAAGAAATAGAATGTCGTCAGCGAACAGGTCGCTCGGTAAGTCCCAAAGATAAGGGAGAAATAGACAAAGAGTAGGAGAGAGAGAGTAGCTTTTAATGTTGTATTGTATTGTTGTAATGTTGTATTAACGCTGTTGTTTGTAGCTTGGTACAGAAGAATGCCAGTGTATACGAGAGGGGTCTCTATATGCTAGAGACCGGGGCAAACGGAATATAGAGTACAAGGCTCCGTTATACAACCCGGAACAACGGCAATTGGATTCATGTTAGGTGTCTTAATCTTACCGCCTCGTGCCACCTTTAACACCTTCCGTACCAATCTACCCCTTAAACCCCGTAGTATTTTGATTGTATTGTTGTATTGTATTGTGTAAGTTGGATGACTGACCAAAACCATGATATCAGTAAACAGATTGTAATTGCATAATCAGGTAAATGGAATAACGGAATAATAGATGTATATTCATGGTTTGATTCAGTCAAGATGTATAGATTGTTAACTGGATTCTGGGATTCATGTATTCATATTGAGTTGGAATATTAAAGAATATAGATTAACTTGAATCATATTCAAGTCAGAAATAATCAGACTCAAAGCCGAGTCAGACCAAAAGAAATGTAAGTCGGAGTTTTATATTTGTTAGGGTCCTTATTGTAATTTATAAAACTTGAGGGGTTTTATGTAAAAATACTTTTTAATAGTTTTCAAGATACACCTCAAGTATTTATTATTCGTCTTTATAGTTATAATGAGTGTGATTTATTTTGTGATATTTCTAGTGAGAATAGCCAAATTTCATATATAAAGATATTAATTTGTGATATTGATTTATTTGAAATTCATGGTATTTTAATGTAACTTTTAATCTTGTAGTTTTTAGGAAAAGGTGGAAACTTTATCTTATAATAAAATAGGTGTTTAAATGATAAATATACATATGTTTATACAAGAATAATTTTTAATAAATATTTTATTTTCCAAAAATCTCATTTTTCTTAAATGTCGTATTTTAAACAATTCGAGACCGAATGCTCCTTGCGGAGGTCTGAATCTCGCACTACTAAGCTCGAGGGTGCAGGATAAACCGTATTATCCCTAACGAGTTCCCCAAAGGTGGGTTGTAGTGGCGCTTTGCAAAGATTTAATAAACACTAATCATTTAGAAAACGGTTTTATAAAGATAAGGTATTTATTTGTAAAAGGGTGTAAATTTCCGTATTTTAGATTCTAGGGTTTCCTAAGCCAACTAGCCTATTTCTAAATGGTCTAAATGACAAGTCATTAGAAGCCTCAAATCGCCTCTTCACCGCCAATTGCGGTCAGGTAAGTGCCAGGTGAGTGGGAGGCTCTCCACTACAAGTAGTGGCCCTAATTAAGTAACCACTCGCCTTAGACACACTTGCCTAGACACCACAAAGTCAGGTTTAGATAAACGATCGATATCCATAACTTATCGTATTTCCTATTAAAAGATATTGCATTAAAATTGTATACAACTTAGAACTTTTAGAAAAGGTTTATAAAGAAAATGGTATTTTAATGTAAAATCTTGTTTTATCGTATTCTAAGTTTTCAAGGTAGCGTGTTATGATTTCATATGAGTGTGTGCAGAGGTAGGTCATTACCTCGTGATCTATGTTAATGTATAGTAAAGTTTAGGGGTTAAATGTGAAAACTAAACATGGTGGTATTTAAGTGAAAGAATACGATATATTGCAAAAGCTATCATTTCATGTGTGAAAACTTGTTCAAATTAACTTTTAAGTGATTAGTAATCAACATGAATATGTTTAAGTATTATGGAATTAGTGATAAGTGAGATTTGATAGAAAACCGAATCGGAAATCGGGTTGTTCCGATTTCCGCCGGATTTGTAAAGTCGTATTATTATGAAGGAAAAGAAAGGTAGAAAAGGGGACTTATGGGTTTGGACAACGTTAGAGAGTAAGAGAGAGGTAGAGGGTTTGCCGGTGCGTCGAATCGTCGTTGAGAGATCCTAGCACGATCGTCGGAATTTCGCCGTCGATTTCGTCAGCGCTTCGCCTTTCGCTCGTTTTCTCACGTACCAAGTTCTCTTGAAATTTTTAGATAGTGGACTTAGGAATGTAGGGTGAGAGGGTAGAGGGTATGGGGGTTTATATAGGGTTAGGCTAGGGTTAGGGTTTTAATAAAAAAAATACAAAAATCATTAAACCTAGGATTAAAAGGGATTTATTGGGCAAATGATAACCGATCCAAGCAATTAAAGTGTGCAGGGGGTGGACCAAGTCAAGAGGAGACTTTTCTCTGTTGGTGATTCGGCCGTCCGGCCAAGTCCGGCCGGCGGCGCCGGACCGAGTCGGCCGAGTCGCCGGCCGGCGGCGCCGAGTCGGGCCTAGTCAGGGTTCCACTGGCCGGGGATTTTCCAGGGGTACAATTTGGTATATTTACTTTTTCATGTCCGGTACATATTTTGTGAGTTATGGCCTTTTGACTGTTGACTTTCAAAAGAAATTAAAGCAAAATAAATACAAAAATAATGTGGGGCATGGGATTTGAACTCTGGTGGCTTGGTTCAGCAGTGCAAGGTATTATCAATGAGCCACAAGCTCCTTGTTGTAATTATTGTGGAAAAATAACTACTTAAAGTGGTAACAGCAGCATTAAATACCCCAAGTACACTTTAATTTTAAAACAATTTTATGTACACTAAAAATAGAATTATTTAAAAACAAAATAATTACTTATATATATATTGTGCTCAGGTTAAAGTACTCCTTTATGGATTTTAAAAAAATTAAAAAAAAAATTGTATAGAAAAGTGTATAGGAAAATTAGGGTTGTTACATTCTACCCTCCTTAAAAAATTTCGTCCTCGAAATTTGAAAAAGGAAAGTGTAACAGTTTCAAAACAATTTGGTGATCGTGAGTGTGAAAGAATAGGGTTAGGACAGATTCAAATACATGAAATGATAAGATTCAAGGAATAGAAATTTGTAAGATTCAAGAAACATGAATTGTAAAGAATGTTTTAGTTGCTGGTTCTTGTGTTATATTGCTTAGGTTGTTCACGCAGACCAGAACTGCATGATAGGGATTCATACAGCTCTGACCTGCATGGGCCACCAACAAAACCTGTCACGCCCTGCTTCCCAGTGTACGGCGAAGAGGACGCGACGAAGTCCGCTACTTATATACTTAGGAGTACATACGCTAAGCGTATCTAAGCAATATAAAAGTAAATCACAAGAGACAAGAGATATAGAAATAACAGCAACTTTATTAATAACATCCTTTTGTACAATGCATGAAAAGTAAATACAACTGGAATGAAAAGCGATGCCTAAACAATGGCATAACAGGAAATGAAAGTACTGAATAGAACAGGGTACAATGTCTAGAGCTCGGGGTCTTCGTGAAACTGATCCAAGTTTTCACCGGTGGGCTCGATCTCTGCTGTGTCCAAAGCATCTGACGACATTCAAAGAAGAAAGAAATAGAATGTCGTCAGCGAACAGGTCGCTCGGTAAGTCCCAAAGATAAGGGAGAAATAGACAAAGAGTAGGAGAGAGAGAGTAGCTTTTAATGTTGTATTGTATTATTGTAATGTTGTTAACGCTGTTGTTTGTAGCTTGGTACAGAAGAATGCCAGTGTATACGAGAGGGGTCTCTATATGCTAGAGACCAGGTCAAACGGAATATAGAGTACAAGGCTCCGTTATACAACCCGGAACAACGGCAATTGGATTCATGTTAGGTGTCTTAATCTTACCGCCTCGTGCCACCTTTAACACCTTCCTTACCAATCTACCCCTTAAACCCCGTAGTGTTTTGATTGTATTGTGTAAGTTGGATGACTGACCAAAACCATGATATCAGTAAACAGATTGTAACTGCATAATCAGGTAAATGGAATAACGGAATAATGGATGTATATCCATGGTTTGATTCAGTCAAGATGTATAGATTGTTAACTGGATTCTGGGATTCATGTGTTCATATTGAGTTGGAATATTAAAGAATATAGATTGACTTGAATCATATTCAAGTCAGAAATAATCAGACTCAAACCCGAGTCAGACCAAAAGAAATGTAAGTCAAAGTTCTATATTTGTTAGGGTCCTTATTGTAATTTATAAAACTTGAGGGGGTTTTATGTAAAAATACTTTTGTATAGTTTTCAAGATACACCTCAAGTATTTATTATTCGTCTTTATAGTTATAAGAAGTGTGATTTATTTTGTGATATTTCTAGTGAGAATAGCCTAATTTCATAAATAAAGGTATTAATTTGTGATATTGATTTATTTGAAATTCATGGTATTTTAATGTAACTTTTAATCTTGTAATTTTTAGGAAAAGGTGGAAACTTTATCTTATAATAAATTAGGTGTTTAAATGATAAATATACATATGTTTATACAAGAATAATTTTTAATAAATATTTTATTTTCCAAAAATCTCATTTTTCTTAAATGTCGTATTTTAAACATTTCGAGACCGAATGCTCCTTACGGAGGTCTGAATCTCGCACTACTAAGCTCGAGGGTGCACGATAAACCGTACTATCCCTAACGAGTTCCCCAAAGATGGGTTGTAGTGGCGCTTTGCAAAGATTTAATAAACACTAATCATTTAGAAAACGGTTTTATAAAGATAAGGTATTTATTTGTAAAAGTGTGTAAATTTCCGTATTTTAGATTCTAGGGTTTCCTAAGCCAACTAGCCTATTTCTAAATGGTTTAAATGACAGGTCATTAGAAGCCTCAAATCGCCTCTTCACCGCCAATTGCGGTCAGGTAAGTGCCAGGTGAGTGGGAGGCTCTCCACTACAAGTAATGGCCCTAATTAAGTAATCACTCGTCTTAGACACAATTGCCTAGACACCACAAAGTCAGGTTTAGATAAACGATCGATGTCCATAACTTATCGTATTTCCTATTAAAAGATATTGCATTAAAATTGTATACAACTTAAAACTTTTAGAAAAGGTTTATAAAGAAAATGGTATTTTAATGTAAAATCTTGTTTTATCGTATTCTAAGTTTTCAAGGTAGCGTGTTATGATTTCATATGAGTGTTTGTGGAGGTAGGTCATTACCTCGTGATCTACGTTAATGTATAGTAAAGTTTAGGGGTTAAATGTGAAAACTAAACATGGTGGTATTTAAGTGAAAGAATACGATATATTGCAAAAACTATCATTTCATGTGTGAAAACTTGTTCAAATTAATTTTTAAGTGATTAGTAGTCAACATGAATATGTTTAAGTATTATGGAATTAGTGATAAATAAGATTTGATAGAAAACCGAATCGGAAATCGGGTTGTTCCGATTTCCGCCGGGTTTGTAAAGTCGTATTATTATGAAGGAAAAGAAAGGTAGAAAAGGGGACTTACGGGTTTGGACAACGTTAGAGAGTAAGAGAGAGGTAGAGGGTTTGCCGGTGCGTCGAATCGTCGTTGAGAGGTCCTAGCACGATCGTCGGAATTTCGCCGTCGATTTCGTCAGCGCTTCGCCTTTCGCTCGTTTTCTCACGTTCCAAGTTCTCTTGAAATTTTTAGAGAGTGGACTTAGGAATGTAGGGTGAGAGGGTAGAGGGTATGGGGGTTTATATAGGGTTAGGCTAGGGTTAGGGTTTTAATAAAAAAAAAATACAAAAATCATTAAAAATCATTAAACCTAGGATTAAAAGGGATTTATTGGGCAAATGATAACCGATCCAAGCAATTAAAGTGTGCAGGGGGTGGACCAAGTCAAGAGGAGACTTTTCTCTGTTGGTGACTCGGCCGTCCGGCCAAGTCCGGCCGGCGGCGCCGGACCGAGTCGGCCGAGTCGCCGGCCGGCGGCGCCGAGTCGGGCCGAGTCAGGGTTCCAGTGGCCGGGGATTTTCCAGGGGTACAATTTGGTATATTTACTTTTTCATGTCCAGTACATATTTTGTGAGTTATGGCCTTTTGATTGTTGACTTCCAAAAGAAATTAAAGCAAAATAAATACAAAAATAATGTGGGGAATGGGATTTAAACTCTGGTGGCTTGGTTCAGCAGTGCAAGGTATTACCAATGAGCCACAAGCTCCTTCTTGTAATTATTGTGGGAAAATAACTACTTAAAGTGGTAACAGCAGCATTAAATACCCCAAGTACACTTTAATTTTAAAACAATTTTATGTACACTAAAAATGGAATTATTTAAAAACAAAATAATTACTTATATATATATTGTGCTCAGGTTAAAGTACTCCTTTATGGATTTTAAAAAATTTAAAAATTTTGTATAGAAAAGTATATAGGAAAATTAGGGTTGTTACAGGATGTGCTTATAGACCCCCAGCTCCCACGTATGTGATCGCCATCACAATGCTGGCAGTCAAGCAAAAATCCTATGGGCTCTATCAACATGTATATGATGATAAAGACAAACTATATAGCATACTATCATCTTGAGTAAGACTGTTTCATCGGTATAGGTCCTGCCACAATCATAATCACAAGTCCGCGACTATGATAATTGCCTTGAGGGCACTATAGCCAACATATGCACCCCACATCGTTTCGCCTGAGCTAAGAAACCCCTTTGTGAGACTCTAAGACTCGTCAATACGCTAACAGTAGGCAGTGATCATATCGCATACCCACAAACCGTCAGCGGCACTAGCTGTACGTAACGGCTCCAAGGTATTGAGCGAACAGAAGAACAACAAGCGAACCTGTCAAAACTCCCGTAGAGCCAACTGGCAACACTTAACATACAGTCCGGTCTCTTCGTCAGATATGCTGCATATCGAGTCTAGGGATGATATCGTCGACCTCAATAACTCAATAAGTCATGCCGGTGTATGGCCTATAACAGATCGAGAAACTACTGATAACACTTATCAGTAAATCTCATCAGCCATGCCATGGCCTTCCTGTTATAGCCAATCAAGCACAGCGCAACATCAACCCCCAATACCGGGAGAGACGAAACCCCTCCTATTGCTCATTACCTCCATGTGTCTCGGGACTATACCCAAAAGCCACATGTCTGCACGACTCAGTAGAGCCGTGGTAGGGTGGAAATCAAAGTACAGTGGGAGAACACACAAGACTCTATGATGATCTTGGGTCTACAGACTAACATGTACCAGTGTCATCTGAGAACTGCTATCCGATGATAGATATAATACTGTTAGTGTATATGCCCTAGGGGCCATTATTGTATCATACTTGTATGTATATTACTTAATGGAAGCTTGGGATATTCACAGTTGTATATACAGTCTTGCTAAAATTGGTAGTATGCTACTTGGTTTGTGTCTACTTTAATATGTGCATATGTTTCTTGTAACGTATCACTTATACATATTAGTAGAGCCCATAGGATCTTTGCTTGATTACCAGCGTTGTGATGGCAGTCACACTAGTGGGGGCTGGGTAGTCTATAAGCAATATCCTATACGTGTCCCTAGTCGTAGGATTATCGAGACAGGGCATCGATATTCCGGAGTAGACTAAGTGTGTACGCTTCTCATCCCAGTTGGGGAGATGGTCTGTCCCACAGCCGTCAGTACGTCGTACTGGAGATAGTATACAGGTGCTCGTTAGGTTACGGGTACACCGGACAGGACTCGCAGGGGAACTGATTAGTTGGTATTATACCCGTCGTCAGTTAACAGTTCCCAGGTGACATGAGTACAGCATAGTCCGTAGACTTGACACTGCTACTTCGCCTCGAGTGTGTCCCACTGTTCTTAGATTGCTACCCTACCACGGCTCAAAAGAGTCGTGCAAACAGGTAGCAGTTGGGTGCAGTCCCGAGCACTTGGAGGTAGTAGCGGTTAGACAGGATTCGTCTCTCCCGGTATTGGGAGTTGATATCGCGCTGTGTCAGAGAGCCATTACGCAAAGTCCCTGGCCAGGGTAAGCGAGATTTACTGGGAGGTTCCAGTAGTTTTCTCAGGGTGTAATGGGCTACGCTCCGACACGACTTATACCGCTATTAGGGGACTGACGCTTGCCGCCCCCTAGGCTCGTTATGCGATAGTCTTAGACGAACAGACCGGACTGTACGGAGATTGTCACATCAGGCTCAGTAGGAGTTCGGATGGTTTTCCTCATCGGCCTTCTTATCGACATCTACCTGGGGACCGTTACATACAGCTAATGCCGCTTGCGGTCTATGGTTAAACCCACTGCCAGCGTAGTGTCGAGTCTTTAGAGTCCCACACAGAGAGTTTCCCTGCTCCAGGCGAAACGATATAGAGATCGTATGGTTTTACGACAAGGGTTCGGACGCATACGAGTTTAAACGCACGTACGGCGTTCGGACAGTTTTTACTAGCCGGCTTTGGTTTAAGCTAGATTCTAGTATCAGGTTATTGGATTTATACTGTCTAAAGTTTTTTCCGTGTTTTCACGGATTGGAGGGGCGTTCTCGTAATTTTCCGGGAAGCTTCTAGAAGCATGGTGACTTGGGGGTTAAGGTGGCATAAGCATTTATTGCTTAATGACTCATTTGTATGATTCATCCATGGAGTTAATGCTTCATTTATGAAGCTAATGACTCATGAGATGAATCACACAAGGTGAATGCATCAACCATGATGATTAATCATATATATTATTTATTTGATAAATTGTTATGGTTGATATATTCTAATGAGTTCATTTTTCAATATCATTCTCATCACCACCTTCTCTCTCCTCAAGCTCTCTCATTCTTGAAACCCTAACCCTAACCTCTCATGTGTTGAGATCAAGGGTTAGCTAGACTATTACATCCATAACCTCACTCTATATCCCCTAGGTAGCTTAGATTAGCACTTTGAGCAACCTAGTTATCTCAAGTTAGAGATAAAGCTTGTAGTAGGAGCTCTCGGGTGGATCATCTTTGATTCGAGGAGGCCGTTGAGGTGCCGATGTTCCAAGGAGCCTACGAGGAGCGATGAAGACCCGAAGGACAAGTAACGTGAGGTATAACTTCGAATCCGAGTAGTTAAACCTTTCATAGTTTGCTAGCAACGGTTTAGAAACGATTCATACGCTCAAGTCCGTGTTACGAAGCTTTGATAATCGTTTTTCATATATTCCGCCTCCCCACAAGTTCGTGGGGTGCGTGACATGGACTTACAAATACCATATAGGAGTTCTCGGCAAGTCCGTTCAGTGTACCCAGTCTCCACTGAGCACCCGTATACAATCTTTGATGTCCAACACCAATGGATATGGGATCATCCATCGCCCATCATATTGGTCAAGAAACGTATACGCTAGTCTACTCTGGAATATCGATGCCCCGTCTTGAGACACCCACGACTAGGAACATTTTAAGGATATGCTTATAAACTACACATGTCCCACCAGTATGATCTTCATCATAATCACAGTAGTCAGGCAAATACCCTAAGGGCTTTATCAACATGTAACAAATGAATAATATGCATGATCAAGTGAACATGCCAAGATAAAGAATAACCGGATAGCATACTATCATGTCGAACAAGAATGTCCTCTGAATATATATATATATATATATATATATATATATATATATATATATATATATATATATATTAGAGACACACACACACATGCCGATACATCCACTATCGAATAATGGCCTCTAGGGAATACATATATCAAACAGACGGAACCAAATTGGCGGGGCGGTTCCTCCCACTGCCGACTGAGGCTTGCGGGGAGAATCACGTGATCATTGATCTTGACTACGTACGGGATCGCGGTCGCGTCGGAAGCTGAATTCATCTTAGAAGATATCGTCATTGAAAATTGATTGCTGCACGGAAAAGCATTATTTCAGTACAAACATCGGTATATATGTTAAATGAGTTCGCATGAACGCTTGACCCGAGATATGGGAGGAGAGAAAAGTCCCACCGGGCGTGCCAAAATATGTGGGGTGTTTTTTGTCACCCCATTGAGATGGGAAATACACGTTGCTTGTCGAGCGTATACAGATTCCCCTGTCTTGGGTAGACTGGGGTTTAATGATTGTGGGGATCCGAATCACCGACAGTTGCGAACTAAACTGCCGTTAATTACCCCTCGTCTTTGAAGCGAAGGAACCTCCGATTGACGGGTCAAACTAGTCATGCGAACTTAATGTGCAGTGTGCGTATGTGTGTGTCTTGAGGGGTTTTGGATATATCGGGGGCCTTGTAGAGTTTACAGGGGTCCCGCTACCTGAATAGCGAGCTGGGGGGTCAAGGGGGCTAGCAGCCCCCTTGCGGGGTGCGGGGCAGCACCCCGTAAGAATTTTTTTCTAGCGGAGAACGTGTTTTGAGTGTGGAGTGTATGAAAAAAAGAAAGAAAAAAGAAGAAGAAAAAAACGGTGAGTAATGTCCTAAGGACGTGTGGGCGCTGGGCGCTGGGCGCCGGCGCCTCATGCGCCGGGCACGTGGCCGCTGGGCACCTGCAGAAAGAAGGGGCTTAACCCCGAGATGAGGAGTTGAACTCCTGAAAAGAATTTTTATTTATGGAGTTAAACTGAGTGGAGTTAAACTCCTAAAAGACTTTTATTTGTGGAGTTAAATTTCAAAAGATTTTGAATGAAGTTAAACTCCTAAAAAAGGGTTTTATTTGTAGAGTTAAATTCCAAAAGATCTTGACAAATGAAGTTGAACTCTCAGAAATCTTTGGAGATGATCAAAGGGGATCACTTTCTTCTCCCCTTTACCCTGGATCTTCCTTTGAGCCTTTAATTTTCCCGAAGTGGGGTTTTTGAAAATGAGTCTCCTTTTTTCTCCTCTCTGTTGGCTAGATTTTGGAGAAAAGGGGTTGAGACTTAAAAATCTCCTTTCTTGGGGATTTGATGGAAAATCCGAGCTCCTCTTTATGGGTTTTATGGTGAAAACTGTTTCTTTTTGGAAAAAAAAGAGTTAAACTCTTGATTTAATTTTAAAAAAAAGGAAGAAGGTTTAGAACCTTGAAGAAGGAGAAGAAGACACACAACCCTAATTTTTGAGAGAGTGAAAATGTTGTTGATTTTTCATTATATTTGCTTTTATAGGCTACACAATTTACATATAGCCCTTTGGGATTTGCCAAATGGCATTTGTGCCGTCTCATGCCTTATGTGCTTATTTTTTTTACACATAAGCCATGGGGTTTACAAAATTTTGGCTTTCTGCCCATTTTTCATACATTTATTTTTAAGAAATTGCATTGAACTAATTTATTGCTTTATTCTTGGTATGGAGCCGGCCTCTTCCATGAGCTTGGGCTCACTTCGCTTAAGCTTGGACCCGCTTGGCTGGGGGTTGACTGACTTTGATTTGGTCAATCAAGGTGTGATTTGTGACACCAACAAAAGGTTTCTTAGTAAATTTGGTTTTGGATTTTTATTGCACATATGATGCTAATATGTATATGTCATAAAAAAAAGGGATATTTGAAAATTTATATTTAAATTTGTGAAGATGTGCATAGATACATAGCAATCTTTTCAATAATTTGAATTAAAAATTAAAATTTTTTGTAACCAAAATTATAAAAAAGAAAAAAGAAAAATAGAAAATCACAACAACGAATCCGCAGGTGCATTACATCACGCTACAAGGCGTCCCAATTTTTCTGTTCCTTCTTTGTTGCTTTAATTGGAAACCTTCCGCATAAATCAACCAAAGTTGATCACAGGCGTCATTGCTGACGTGTACGGTCCAGATTCGTTAGCATCTCAATTCAAATTAGCAAAGAATTAAAAATAAATATTCCCCCAGCCTCCACCTACTCATCCCATCGATCAAAAGGAGTCGTTCCCAATTTCTCCCCCTTCTCTCTCAGATCCAGCGGCGATCTCTGCAAATTCCCGCCCAAAATCACGAATCGAAACCCTAATTAATCGATTCAGATTTCGTAGACCTTCAATCTGGTATCGATTTCATACAAAACGGCTCTAATTTCATTACGTAACGCGAACGAAACCCTAACCCTAATGGCGAAGCATCGGAAAGACGACGGCTCGAACTCCGATTCGTCATCGGGGTCGCTGAAGGAGATCACCGCCGACGATTTCAAGCAGCAGGACGCTAGGGTTTCGTCCAGATCTAGGGTTTGGATGAGCGATATGATGACGTATCCTGTTCATCGAAACTACAATCAGGATCTTTACTCGTTCGCTTGGGCTCAGGCGGTTCAGAACAAGCCGCTGGGGATCAATGTGAAGCCATTGAAGGCGGAGGTTGACGACGACGAAGATGGGATTGAGATGTACGTTGAGGAGAGTGAGGGTGATTCTGAGAAAGAGGAGGGTGAGTTGGAGGAAGGGGAGATTGAATTGGGATCGGAGCCCACGAATCTCGAATCGAATGTAGACTCGAATGAGGAGAAGGTCGAAATGGTCGAAAATGATTTGGAATCTGAAGATAAAGTCGATGAGATTGGTGAATTTGATAAGAGATTTGGAGTGATTTTAGAGGACCTAGAGACCATTACAGTAGAAGAGGCTGAATCGTAAGTTTGACATGATTAGGGAAAACAGAGAACTAACTAAAATTAAGCTAAAGAAAACATTTTGGTGGCACTTGAACTTTTCTTTTTTGTAGGAAAAAAATAAAAACTTTCAAACTTATGGTAAAAAAGACTAAATTTTGGCGTTGTTATGTTGTGTAGATCGTTTGAAGAAGTGTGTTCGCGATTGCAAAAGTGCTTTGCGAGCTTGAAAATAATGTTTTTGGAAGGGCACGGGCCGATCCTTGATGTGCTTGTTGAGCAGGCATTTGTGGGGATTCAAACAGTTTACTCTGTAAGATTGAACTGAAGCCATTTAATTAATTTGATTTAATGTTTGTATATTTGAATTAATGTTTAAATTGGATACTTGATGTTTCAGGCCTTTAGCGCAGGGAACTTGATGAGAATGGAACATAACAAGGATTATCTGCTAAGGTTTTGCTCTTCTCAAATTTATTTAATGAACTAGTTTAATTAGTTGTAGGCTTCTTGAAAAATCGACTAATTTGATTTTGAATAAACCTATAATACCAAATTTTGTTTTTAGGTTGTTGATTCACATTAAGAACAATTATTCTCAATGTCTGACACTGGAGCAAGTGAAAGAGGTCAGCTTTTGTTTCTGATTATTATTTATACAGTCGTTTGGTGCTTTGCGAAGAAAAAAGAAACTTAGGGTGAGCCTTTTTGTGTAACAGATAGATGTGATTGTGCATGCACTGGCCTCTCAAGCTGTTAGTATAGGAAAAACAACAAGCATTGTGAACGGTCCGGTTTATCAAGCTGAAAGGCCTGGAATTTCTTCAGATAGACTGAGAATCGATCCAAGAAGCAGCTATTATATCGGTAGCAACATTGCAAAGGCTAGTCCATTGCTCAACCTCCATGAAGATTACGATGAAGACAGCCTCCCTTCACCCACCCGTGACAATGCACCACCAATGCCCGTGCTGAAACCAATTGGGTTTGAGTCTGCTCAGCCTATAGCTCCGAAGAACTCAAATACTCAGAATGGTACATTTCATCCATATGTAACTGATGCATTTAAGGCCGTTTCTACATACCAACAGAAATATGGAAAAAATTCTATACTTACGAGCACTCGGCTTCCAAGTCCTACTCCTTCTGAGGATGGCAATGATGGCGATGATGATAGTCATGGCGAAGTATCCAGTGCTTCAATCAGTGGTAATGCTAGAACTGTTGGACCTATGAGCACCGTTGTCAATGCTAATAATGCATTTCCTCATATGCCTCCTGTTAAGACTATCACACCGGTTGGTTTAGACCCCAACCCTGTGGTAAAGGCTTCCACAAAGAGTAGAGATCCGAGGCTTAGGTTTATGAACTCTGAAGTGGTGAATTCTAGAAAACACAAGGCTGTTGATGGTCCCGTGGTATACGAGTATAACTTGAAAAGGCAAAGGAGTGGTCCAAATGGAGGTGGTGGCTGGATCGAGGATACTGGGATGGTTGCATCTCAAGCAAACAACAACAGGGTACAACCAAACAAGAATATAGCAGTTGGAAGTAGGAATATGGTAGTTGGAGAAGTTGGTTCTGACAGGAGATTGAATGCTAACAATAACTGTAATGGATCGAATGGTGGTTCAGTTCCACCGATGACGAATAGTACCACACCTGTTACTTCGTTGCCTACTCTGTTGAAGGACCTTGCGGTGAACCCTACAATGCTTATGCACCTAGTTAAAATGGAGCAACAGAGAACAGAAGCAGAAGCTCAGAATAAATCTGCTAATCAAGCAGTCAATGGATTATCTGGTGCCCTGTCTTCAGCATTGGAAGTTGGGCAGCGACCAGCAGCAAAACTCCAGATTCTCTCTCAAACGACTTCCACGGTGAGCCTTTTCTTTAATATAGATTGTTTATAAAATTGATTGTTTGGTTAGCTTCCCTTTTCTTTGCATATAAAAGTATTTTGATAAACCATGTATTCATGTTAGCATGTTAATGATTTTAAGGGCTTCCTTTGTAAGCTTTCCTTTCCATCTTCTACCACTTTCTGTTGTAAAATATCTTATAATGCTTTCAAATATCTAATTAAAAAATCTTTTAAAGTCTTGCCAAATATGCTATAAGTCGCCTGCGATCTATAAAATATTTGTCGACTCGCTCTTATATATACAATTCTGATTAATTAAAACTTTCATAACAGAATGCTCAGAACGATGCGGGGAAGATTCGCATGAAACCTCGTGACCCTCGGCGTATACTTCATAGCAATTTGGTTCAGAAAAGTGAGAGCTCGGGATCTGAACCAATTAAAACTAGTGGTATCAAGGATCATTTAACCGTTCGTGAGCAAGGAGAACAAGAACAGACAGCCACTTTACCTTTTCAAATTGCCCCATTGCCTGATATCTCGCGGCAATTTACAAAGAACCTTCAGAATCTTGCTAATCTTGTGTCCACTTCGCATCAAAACTCAACACAACCAATTCCAAGTAAAACAAGTAATGGCGCATCACAACCAATTTCAAGTAAAACAAGTAATGGTGCATCACAACCAATTCCAATTGAACAGAAAACTGTACCGGTGTTTTCTAGTCAAGGTGGAACCAAGGATGGTGCAACACAGTCGGCGAATCCATGGGGAGATGTGGACGATTTATTAGATGGGTATGATGACCAAGAAAAAGCTGCTATTCAAAAAGAGAGGATGAGAAGGATAGCAGAACAAAAGAAAATGTTTGCTGCGCGTAAGCTTTGTCTTGTCCTTGATTTGGATCACACACTTCTCAATTCGGCCAAGGTATATATCCAGATTCTTCATAGAATTCCATTTTCTTTCCCCACCTCTAGAAAAGTAATAGTTGTTACAAGAAAAATACATCTTGCTTTAGTTTGTAGAAGTAGATCAAGTTCATGAAGAGATTCTGAGGAAGAAGGAAGAACAAGACAAACATAAACCAGAGAGGCACCTTTTCCGCTTTCCTCATATGGGAATGTGGACCAAGTTGAGGCCGGGAGTATGGAACTTTCTAGAGAAGGTAAACAAATCTAAAACTCAATCAAATGAGATAGTGTGCATGCCCCCCCCCCCTTCAATATAGCATTCTTAAATAGTTAAATATTGATTCAGGCAAGTGAGCTGTACGAACTGCATCTTTACACAATGGGAAACAAGTTGTATGCAACAGAGATGGCAAAGATTCTTGATCCGAAGGGGACTTTATTTTCTGGGCGAGTGATCTCGAGGGGTGATGACGATGAATCTTTAGACAGTGATGAGAGGGTGCCTAAGAGCAAGGATTTGGATGGAGTGTTGGGTATGGAATCAGCAGTGGTGATCATAGATGATTCTGTGAGGGTGTGGCCGCATAACAAACCCAACTTGATACTTGTAGAGAGGTATTACAACCATCCCTGTCACTTCCATACTTAGCGTTCATCCGCAGTATCTGTGCAAATAAATTATCCTTCTAAACAAAAGAATCCGCTTAACAAACATAAAGTATCGTGCCATTAATCTATCCTTGTGTACAATCAACAAACATCAGTTTGGAAGTTGTAGTTAGTTCTTTTTACACTTGAGCTGTAACGTTTCCTTGTTATTTTATCTGACAGAATCAAATTCGTTGAACTTAGGTACACATTTTTCCCTAGCAGTAGACGACAGTTTGGGCTTCTTGGGCCCTCACTTCTTGAGATCGATCACGATGAGAGACCAGAAGATGGGACCCTTGCTTCATCATTGGCGGTAGGACTCTTTTCTCTCTCACACATATTTTAAGGCTAAATTTCACTAAACTACCCTTAACTACGAGCGATTTTCTACCTTAGGATAGATAACTTAAGTAATTTACTAAGTTTCGATTGAATTTTGATTTAAGGGTTTTTTCTTTTTATTTTTTATGAACTCCCTTAAAACCATGTATAAGGGAGTTCATTGCATTAAAAAGCTTTAAGGGTAGTTTAGTGTAATATAGACCTGAATACAAAATCTGTCATCTAAATCGATGTTTGTGCTTAAATTTAGGTCATAGAGAGAATTCACCAAAACTTTTTCTCTCACCATTCCTTGAACAAAATCGATGTTAGAAACATACTTGCTGCCGAGCAAGGGAAAATTCTTTCTGGATGCAAAGTAGTGTTCAGTCGAGTGTTTCCTGTTGGGGAAGCCAATCCCCAACACCACCCTTTATGGCAGACAGCCGAGCAGTTTGGAGCCAAGTGCACCAACCAAATAGATGAGCATGTCACTCATGTCGTTGCAAATTCTCTTGGAACCGATAAGGTATAAATCTCATACCTCAATACATACAAATATACCCAAAGAAGCAGGCTTCTTACATATTAATCTCGAACACCATAGAAATAAGAAACTTGCTTGTGCTTAAACAGACAATACAACATTATAAAGCATCTTACATTGGTTATTCTTACTAAAGGGAAGGTGTTTAAAAAAGAAGGCCAAACAGACACATACCTTGCAATAATGCATTGATGACCGTACAAAATTTGGAAACCAAAAATCGGCACTATAGCCAAATTAACAACATCAACTTGGGAGGATCCTTTGGAACGCATATTATCCGTGAATTGACCATTCGAATTCGGTCAACAAATTGTGTAGAAAATTATTCACTCTTAGAAACAATCCACTAAAGAATGAAGTTTCGCCTAAAAACTCTGCTCTACAATGCGGGCCTCTCCATGTTTGTTGTTCAATGTGACTCTTCAAGTTGACAAAATCAAACTATGCACAATTTTTCTGCAAATTTATATCACATATTCATTATATTCAAGGCAATTAACTGCAAACATATGAAATGAAGTTTTCGAATTCCCCGTCTTGCACCGGAAAAAAAGGCTTGAATCTCAATTAATCAGCACTTGGACAGTTTTTCCAAAGTAGTAACAATGATAATAATAATAATAATAAATATATTAATATATTTTGTCAAAATAAATAAATATATTAATAAATAAATTAATAATATTAACTCTCGTTCCAGCTCAGCTCCAAGTTCTGGTTAGAAAACCATGTGAAAAACCATATTGCAGCTTTTTTATTTTCTTTTTACTTTTATTTTGGTTGAAGAAAAGCATATTGCACCTTTAACCAAAAAGAAAAAGGAAAATCTAGATGAATGTTTATTTAATAAAACATTGTGCACTATCTACAAACCCATCTCTGCAAAAGCTTTTGCAAGACCATGTAATTTACATATAGAGTTCTCCCTCACGTTGTCTCTCAGGTTAATTGGGCTCTCTCTACGGGAAGATTCGTCGTTCATCCTGGATGGTAAGAATTTTTTTCGGCGGAAACACTATAAAAAAAATCTCGAAAAATTTCTCAGGTTGAAGGGCAGCTTGGCTGATGGGAGTACTTCCATTGATACTTCTTACCCTGGAATTAACTATTCTTTAAGCTAAGTCATATGTTCATGTTTACAGGGTCGAAGCCTCAGCTCTGTTGTACCGACGCGCAAATGAGCAAGACTTTGCAGTTAAATGATAAATCTCTAACAACAACGCACCTCCCCCAAATACGGATATACCGACTACTTGACAACTAACCGTAATTTAAACCAAATTACGCGCAGAATGTTTTGGGGAGGCTGACCCTCCATAAACGCTCACCTAGATCAAAAGGAATGCAACTGAATAATTTCAAATAGGCGAGTGATGAAGGTACAAGAGAGGAGTGAGCATAACAAAAATTCCCAACAGTCCAAAATATTTTAACAACGGCTGTAGAAAATGATGTAAAAAAGTAAGCATGGATGATAAAAGGAAAAAGCAGGGCAAAGAAAAAGTAGAGGGGAAATCCTCCCATTTTCTATCTGCTGCTATTTGGTTGGGTCAAGGTGGTTCTGACACGTGTCAGGGTATATAAGTCTGGGATGCAGGAACATACTATTTTGAATATTCTTTTGATGAATGTGACCCGCCATTTTTGTGTGGAGGCAGGCTTGGGTTGAAATGGTAATCTGAAGATGAGCAATGAAATTGATTCTTTCCTTTAAACTGTGCCGAGCAAGTGTTTGGAACATGGGAGGAGGAAATCTAACTAGATTCTAAGGGGGACTGATAATGAATAAACAAGCACCTAAAAGATGAATAGTTCATGAATCTTATCTGAACTGAAAAAGATGTACTTATATTGCCTAGTTCTTGGGGATCATTGTACTTTTTGATAGCTTATTCTTACTTTAATCAAGTTGAAAATGAAGAGGAATATCTTTAAAATTCATCCTTATTTAGTCCAAGTCTGTTTCAATCCTGATACGTGCGTAGAAATATTTTAAAATTTCAAGTTTATAGAATAAGATAAAACTTCAAATTTAGATTCAAATATTCAAATTTAAAGAACAAGTGCAAAGTTTAATGCTCTCCCCATTACATGGCAGAAGTCTTTTTGCTCACTTTTGATGAAGGGTAGAACTTCTCTAAAATTTAAACCATCATAATGTTAATCCTTTAATTTAACCTTATTTAAAATGTCTTTGTAATTAACTATGTAGATATAGAAGGTTATTTTGAAATTTGTATATATAATTTTGGTGATCCATATTTAAAGTGCATTGTTCTTTCAAAGACTCCTGTGGGAATCAAATAGACAACTTCTCATTTTAGAGAGAAGTATATAGCACGAGCCATGCATAATTGGTATATTTATGTTACTTGTGATATTTAAAGTTGATTGAGTTTTGAAGTATGGAGTAAAACATTTATCTTGAAATTTTGGTATATTTATGTTACTTGTGATATTTAAAGTTGATTGATTTTTGAAGTACGGAGTAAAACATTTATCTTGAAATTCTAAAGCCGTCTCCTGCTTTAAACCCCTCCTCTCCCACCAAAAAAAAAAGAGAAGTATAAGAAGAAAAAGAAGAAAATATCTTTACAAAAAAAAGAGAAGAAAAGAAGGAAAATTATGGAAGAATGAAAAGGAAAAATAAACCCCACTCCAAAAAAGGTAAAATAAACCAGCAGAAAAATAGAATTTACTTATCTTATCTTAAACGACCCTCGTAACTTATCCCTGATCATCAAAAACATAATAAACTCTTAGGTTTAGTTATTTACATATTTGATAATTAGCTTTTTTGTTAGTTTTTCCCTCAAGAGTAACTTAGAACTTTTTTTTGGGTTTTTTTGGTGTGGGCAAGAAGAAGGGGGAAGAGAAAGATTGATTATCCAGCTTTGCATGTGTCCGCATATATATATATATATATATAGAGAGAGAGAGAGAGAGAGAGAGTAATTATCATGTAAATAACCTTAAAATAAGTTTTAAGGCTATCCCCCACTCCCATCCTAACCTCCCGTCTCCATCCCAAAAGTTTCATCTTTTGGGAAGAAACATCTAAAGGGTTTATACACATTAAAAAAAAAACTAACCAAAAGAATTCTAATTGTTAAAAAACTATAATGGTTAACAGTGTCATGTTATTATTAACGGTGTTAAGTCATTCCCATATTATATTAAAATTTTCAAAACTATCATTTTCATTTTCTTCATTAACCCTAACCCTAATTCTTCCATCTCCACCTGCCACCACTCGTCCTCCTCCTTAATCTCCCCTCCCACCCACCACTGCCTCCTCTCTCCGCTCTCCCCAACATGCCCTGTCCTGAATCCCTCCCCCAAGCTTTTACCTTGACCCCTTCCTTCCTCTTGCCTCCAGCCTCGCTGTCACCCACGACTCTCTTTTACTCGCAGCCGGTGCCGCCTCCATTCCCCACTGGCATATGATTATTAATAAATTGTTGTTATAATTAATAAGAATACTATTTAATTAATTATAATTAAGGTTTTTATTTTATATGGGCATCAAATCTTTTGATATTTAAAAAAAACAAATCGAATACTTGGTATTTCTAAAAACAACACCAACTAGTTTAAACTTATCTATATAACCACTTCCATTATGTTGTAGTTAATATGATGGGTTATTAGGCTGAGTTAATGTAACCACAGTTAGGACGGAAATAATCCTTTTTTCTCATCTTACTCAAAATCCTCAAACATTTTATTTAATATGTTCACTTTCTCAAATTTTCAAACTTCTTTCCAATCCCCAAACTTCACCTCTCACCACATTTTCCTCCTGTTGCTTCTTACGTCTTTATGATATTCAATGGTGTTGTTGATGAGGCAATTGGTGCGTATTTCATGAAACATCTCATGGAGGTTTAAGAGGTCTCAGGGTTAGTGAGGTCTTGTGTATGCATTTCATGAAAGATTTCATGGAGATTTGATATGTCTTGAGGTCAGGGACGAAATTTTTTCTTAGGGGTGGTATGGATGACGGGTCCTCTAAGATGAAGGTCATGTGGGAGATGAAAATGAGGTAAGATGAGGATGAGGAGACGAGAGCTCAGGTGAGAAGAAAGGAAAAGGAGGGAGAGTGAGAGGGAGGGAGAGAGGAGCATGATGCATCAAGGGAGGAAAAGAAAAAAGAGGATCCTTTTAGAGGAATTATTATATCTTTTAAGCTCCTAACAACTATAATTGACAGTAACTTAATCCGGTTTTGATGGACGATTAATAAATATGGTTAATTTAGATAAGTTTAAAGTAACTGTTGTTTTCTGAAATACAGAATATTTGGTATGTTTTTTGAAAATAACAAAGAATTTGGTGGAGAAAATAAGAAAAAAAACCTTATAATTATCAAAGGACAAAATTGTAAGTAACCAAAGCTATTGTTGCATTATCACATATGTTATCCTTTGTCATGCTTTGAAGAACAGAAAAAGAACGTTGATTTTATTGCTAAGTTTTTAACATTTCAAAGAAATCCAAGTGTCACCGGTAAGAGAAAAGGCCACGTGTAGAAATGCTATTTGTGAAATAACTTCTCAAAAAAAAAGTCTACTTAAATCATTCATAGACTTTACAGGAGATATGGAATCATTCCTAGACTTTACAGCATATATGGAAGTACCGGAAGTAAATGTAACATTTCCGAATGTTTAAAAGTTATTTTAGAATTTAAATAATGATATTATGAGTTTTATTAAAATGTTATCAATAGTTAAATTGGATTATCATAATTTTGTATATATGTATATTTCCATACATATTTTTTAGTGATAAAACCAATATGTTATTTTTTCAATTAATAATTATTTTGGGCATGTCATGTATCTTATAATATTAATGTTTTTCCTTTTTCTTTTCTTATTTTTAAGAGAGGGAGGGAGGCATGGGAGAAGGCATCACCATGACTTGTCTCTCCTTTTCTTTCTTCTTCTTACTCTCATTCTCTCACTCTCTCAAACTCTCACTCTCATTCTCACAATTTCCCTTTCTCACTCAGTCCCAAAAAACCATGGCTTCCTCGCACTCTTTCAAATCCAACCCAACTCCAAACTCAACACTAAACTCAAGCTTGATCAAGTAGAATCCTTCGTAAATTCTTTAAGTGGTAACCTCATTTAAACTTAGATCTTTTCTTTCATTTCCATTATACAAAAGGTAAAGATCCATCTTTTCGCAAAGTTTTAGCATTTGCTATGAAAACAATGTATTCTATTTAAAAGTCGTGTTTTTATGGGGTTAAACTCTTTCAAAATGGGGGTTTTAAAGTGATCTACAGATGTAGTAGATCTAGTGTAGTTTTCTTGGTGATTACAACTTATTGTGGATAGTAGATGGTAGTTTAAGTTGTTTGCGGTTCTGTTTAGTGCATGAGAAAGTCTAGTTGGTATAGCACCTGTGGAGAAGAAGATGCGGGAAAACCGACTAAGATGGTTTAGTCATGTGCGACGCAGACCTATGGAAGCACCGGTTTGACGAATAGATACTCTCGATATGGGTAATGGCAAAACGGCAAAAGGGAGACCGAAGAAAACATGGATTGAGGTGATACGAAACGATATGGTTGCCAAAGGCCTCAATGAAAGTATATTGTTCGATAGGAGTGAGTAGAGACGGAGGATTCATGTGCTGGACCCGGCGTGATTCTCATGTTGGTTCATGTAGCCTACCCCATATGCTTGGGATAAAAGGCTCAGTTGTTGTTGTTGTTGTAACAGTATTTTCTTGTTGGCAGCGGAAAAGCTATGTCATAAATCAAAAGTTTTCTATAATTTATTAATAATAAATAAAAACTTATATTGGGTTGCCAGTGTGACAACTTCTACTATCTGGATCCGATCTAGACAGTTGATCTTCCCTCCTGATATAAAATCAAGACAAAGTCTCCACGTCTTATAACCTAGCGATAAATATTTGGTAGCAATATGTTAAGAACAGGAGAGAAGAGATGAGAAAAGGAATTAATTCTTCTTCATCATCTCTTTATTTATATTACTGACTTTTAGTTAAGCAAATCATATTTACATATATTATCTCAACTGATTTGAGATATGAAAATCTCAATAATAATATATTATTTGGTTAGCAAAAGTTAATTAGGTGAAACCCAATAAATAACCCGCAAACTAATAAAATATCAATTAAATTCATATTTTAATTAATATATAAATTGCTACATTGTCAATCCGTCTTTAGGTTAGGCTGAAATATGACCTAATCAATTATGTGGTCTGACTCATCTCATGGTCAATTCAATAATCAAGAAAGTATAGTTAATACAGATTAAATTAACTTATTTATGTAAATGCGGTTATCCTTCCACTTTCAAACACTCGATATCAACTTTTGGCATAACTAGTTAGTGTCTAACCCAAAGTCAATATATAACCCGTATAAGATATTAGAAATAATTGGAGTCTTGTAAATCTAATTAAAATGTAAAATTAATGCTATATTTGGATATTAAAACCAAAATAAAATGTTTGGCATACATTGTTATTATCATGACTATATTTGGAAATTAAAACCAACACTTTGATTTTTTATGTGCATACACCAAGTCTATAGTTTTGCAGCTATGCATGCTATAAAATACTATTATTAAAAATCCGTAAGAATATTTTAAGTGAGATTATTAAAAAGATGTAAAATTATTATGAAATGGCCGGATAACTATGGTATCAATGGTAATTTCTTCAATTCAGCGAAAATAAAAATGATAATTTAATCCAGTGATTCATTAATGGATTCTTATGTTAGTATATCAATAATGTTATAATGCATAAAATAGCTTCACTGTGATGTGATTAATGCCAATAAGTTAATATATGTCGACAGGGGCGGATCCAGGATTTTTACTCAGAGGCCATAAAAATAAGTAATTATGCAATGACTTAAAAGAAAAAACTGAAAGGAATTTTAAAACTCAAAAATATAGTTCATAAAAATTTAGTATTTTATAACAAAGCATTTAGATACAAATGATATTGTTTATAATAACATTTTTCTTGATTTCATGTCTTGAAAATGCTTCGTGACAGCGAATCAAAAATTTCTTTCTCGATATATGTCACCAAGCAGTTGCAAAATCAATGCAATTATGCAACACAATCAATAACAACTTTCCAATTCATAAATTAAAGTCTAAATTAGCAAATCATAATTTTTTTTTTTACTTGAGTCAATTTCGATGTCAAGGCCTCAAGGGGCAGGCCGCAGGCGGTGGCAGGGTATTGACTACAGACGATTTAGGCGAGGAGCCGAGAAGGACCCGAGGGCGAGGGACGGAGGCGGAGGGGCAAGGTCGTGAGCGTGAAGGGGGACGAGACGAGGGGCGGCACGAGTTGTGAGGGCTAGGGGAGCCGCAAGTTGCTGCAAGCGAGAGAGAGGGGCGAGGGGCGAGGCCAGGCAGCGAGAGGTGAGAGCGATGGGGAGGCGATGCCGCCAGGATCGACGCCGACGTCGCACGGCGATACAGAGACGAGACGTGCGCGCAAGAGGGGAGGCGGCAATTTTAATCGCGTTTGGAGAGAGAGAGGGGGGGAGTTTAGCTGTTTAGGGTTTGGAATTGAATATATATGTAAACTTTATAGATTAGCTCTTCACTTTTAATAAATTGCATTAAGGCCATTTTTTTGGAAAAAAAATTGCATAGTCCTACTAAAATTTTTTTTGCAAAATCCCAGCGGGTGCACGCACCCCATGTGCCCCCACCAGGGTCCGCCCTGTATATTCATTATATTAATAACTAATTAACTTATTTATCGCTTAGTTTTTATATGTTAGAATTAGGGACAAATTTTTTTGGGAAAAATACCATCAACTAGCAATTATCTCATCAAGAAACTTAAAAATTATATTTTCACATTGTTTTTTCATTTTTTAGTTACTTAAATATTGCATTTAAATTATTATTTATGTAATAAATGTATTTAAATTATTATTTTATAATTAATATTATAATTAGAAAATTGCTCCCCCTCAAGATGAGGTCTTGTATCTGCCCCTGGATTAAAAGAGCCTACAAATGGAAGAAGTTATTAAAATTTCAGCATTTTAATAATGAACCTGCTCGTTACGCATGGGCCTTAAAATTATTAAAATTATATGAGAAAGAAAAACCCTATATTAATTTATAATGTGCTTCAAAAATATGTTCTACAATTAGTAAACAAAGAAGAGTATTTAGGGGGTTGGAGTAGCCAAATGGCGGAGGTGTTGAAGTGTGGGAGAGGAGACCCGCGTTCGAACCGGGATGAATGGTTAATTTATTCCATCTATTATCTCAAAACAAAAACATAGAAGAGTATTTCAGGAACAAAATGAGAACCAAAGAGTACAACATATGTGAACATAAAAACATGATGCACAATCTAGAGGTTTTGAACTAGGTTAAATAATTAGTACCTATAAAGAGCGGCTCATTCTTCATGCATATAAACAGAGGAATGCACACCGATTAAGAAAACCATTATTACTTTTTTAATATCAGCAATTAATCTACTGACACATCACCACTAAAAAAATCATTCCATTTCTGTCCTCAACTATTAAGAAAAGTAGTATCACTTTTTTAATATCAGCAATTAATTTTCTAGGCTATTTTTTGTATTATATCATTTGTTGATATTTTTATCATTAATGATTTTCTCGTTATTCCAAAAACGTCAAGTAAGATGGAACACTTTTTTCTCTCTAAAATAAAGTAGAAAAGGACGGAAGGAGTATATTGGTAGATCATGCACTGTGATGTGTCACTTGCATGGAGATATGATTTAATTAAGTGATTTCTTAAATGATGTGCTTAGCATACAATTAGCATATGATAGCTAGAGTGTTACAAGTTATTATGCATAACACTGACATATAAGATATGGTGATGTGTCTCAATCACTGAGAATGGAGATTCTCCATGATGGATCTCTGAATCTCCTTCAGATGTTATTCCAAAAACGTCAAGTAAGATGGAACACTTTTTTCTCTCTAAAATAAAGTAGAAAAGGACGGAAGGAGTATATTGGTAGATCATGCACTGTGATGTGTCACTTGCATGGAGATATGATTTAATTAAGTGATTTCTTAAATGATGTGCTTAGCATACAATTAGCATATGATAGCTAGAGTGTTACAAGTTATTATGCATAACACTGACATATAAGATATGGTGATGTGTCTCAATCACTGAGAATGGAGATTCTCCATGATGGATCTCTGAATCTCCTTCAGATGTTATCTTCCGTAAATCTGCTGTGAGCGCTGATGGACGACTGAGATTGAGTTGGAGGGTTGACTCCTGGAGCGTGTGGATCTCAATGGGTTTTGAGTGGTTGTGGGCGGAAAACCTGCAAAGAAGTCCCGGGGTGGTTGTGCCACCGAGGACCCTCCGACGATCATGTTAGACGGGGTATTTTGGCAGAGTAACGGCCTAGTGGAGTAAAAAATGGCTTACCTCAATCGTCTGAGAGAGGGGTTTATATAGCGGCAGCAATGGGCAAGCGGGCGCGAGATTCACGCCGGCCGTTATGCCCCCGGCGTCACGTCCGCGTGATAGGCGGGATCCCGCATTAATGACGAGACAGGCTCGTTACTGGAGGATCATGATAGCGTGGAACGCGGGATCGTGGGCGGCGGATATCTCGCGCATGGCGAGATTCGCGGAGCCGTGGCGTAGACGCTTGTGATCAGCGATGTGGGTCAGTCTAGGTGAGACCAAGGAAGATGAGCTCGGCGGGAGGCTCGGGCACGAGCGGGAGGCCGAGGCATCTCGGTTCTATGATAGCTCGGAGGCGAGCCGAGGATGGTTTGGAAGGCCACCGAAGGTCGGGAGACTCCTCGGGCCGGAGGCCCGAGGTGTGATCCCAACTGAAGTTCTCGATCATTTCTTGTAGGCTCTGGGACACGTCATCTGCCACGTGGCAGCATCCGGTGTAAGTCCATGTCACGCACCCCACGAACTTGCGGGGAGGCGGAATATATGAAAAACGATTATCAAAGCTTCGTAACACGGACTTGAGCGCATGAATCGTTTCTAAACCGTTACTAGCAAACTACGAAAGGTTTAACTACTCGGATTCGAAGTTATACCTCACGTTACTTGTTCTTCGGGTCTTCATCGCGGTCCTCCACTCCTCGTAGGCTCCTTGGAACATCGGCACCTCAACGGCCTCCTCGAATCAAAGATGATCCACCCGAGAGCTCCTACGCCAAGCTATATCTCTAACTTGAGATAACTAGGTTGCTCAAAGTGCTAATCTAAGCTACCTAGGGGATATAGAGTGAGCTTATGGATGTATTAGTCTAGCTAACCCTTGATCTCAACACATGAGAGGTTAGGGTTAGGGTTTCAAGAATGAGAGAGCTTGAGGAGAGAGAAGGTGAGAATAATAATGAATTGAAAAATGAACTCATTAGAATATATATCAACCATAACAATTTATCAAATAAATAATATATATGATTAATCATCATGGTTGATGCATTCACCTTGTGTGATTCATCTCATGAGTCCTTAGCTTCATAAATGAAGCATTAACTCTATGAATGAATCATACAAATGAGTCATTAAGCAATAAATGCTTATGCCACCTTAACCCCCAAGTCATCATGCTTCTAGAAGCTTCCCGGAAAATTACGAGAACGCCCCTCCAATCCGTGAAAACACGGAAAAACTTTAGACTGTATAAATCCAATAACCTGATACTATAAACTGGCTTAAACCAAAGCCGACTAGTAAAAACTGTCCGAACGTCGTACGTGCGTAAACACACGTATGCGTCCGAAATCTTGTCGTAAAATCATACGACCTCTATATCGTTTCGCCTGGAGCAGGGAAACTCTCTGTGTGGGACTCTAAAGACTCGACACTACGCTGGCAGTGGGTTTAACCACAGACCGCAAGCGGCACTAGCTGTACGTAACGGTCCCCAAGTAGATGTCGATAAGAAAGCCGATGAGAAAACCCATCCGAACTCCTACTGAGACCGATGTGACAATCTCCGTACAGTCCGGTCTGTTCGTCTAAGACTATCGCATATCGAGCCTAGGGGCGGCAAGCGTCAGTCCCCTAATAGCGGTATAAGTCGTGTCGGAGCGTAGCGCATTACACCCTGAGAAACTACTGGAACCTACCAGTAAATCTCGCTTGCCCTGGCCAGGGACTTTGCGTAATGGATCTCTGACACAGCGCGATATCATCTCCTAATACCGGGAGAGACGAATCATGTCTAACCACCACTACCTCCAAGTGCTCGGGACTGCACCCAACTGCTACATGTTTGCATGACTCCTTTGAGCCGTGGTAGGGTAGCAATCTAAGAACAGTGGGACACACTCGAGGCGAAGTAGCAGTGTCAAGTCTGCGGACTATGTTGTACTCATGTCACCTGGGAACTGTTAACTGACAACGGGTATAATACCAACCAATCAGTTCCCCTGCGAGTCCTGTCCGGTGTACCCGTAACCTAATGAGCACATGTATACTATCTCTAGTACGACGTACTGATGGCTGTGGGACAGACCATCTCCCTAACTGGGATGAGAAGCGTACACACTTAGTCTACTCCGGAATATCGATGCCCTATCTCGATAATCCAACGACCAGGGACCTGTATAGGATATTGCTTACAGACTACCCAGCCCCCACTAGTGTGACTGCCATCACAACGCTGGTAATCAAGCAAAGATCCTATGGGCTCTACTAATATGTATAAGTGATACGTTACAAGAAACATATGCACATATTAAAGTAGACACAAACCAAGTAGCATACTACCATTTTTAGCAAGACTGTATATACAACTGTGAATATCCCAAGCTTCCATTAAGTAATATACATACAAGTATGATACAATAATGGCCCCTAGGGCATATGCACTAACAATCTCTCACTTGCACTAGGGCCATGAGCTGGCATATCGTAGACCTATCATCTCGAATAGTCTCTCGAACTCCGTCTGAGGAAGGGTCTTTGTGAATGGATCAGCAGTGCTATTCTCCGTCTCTACTCTCTTCACCTCGATCTCCCGGCGATCTTCGATCTCCCGGCGATCTACGATCTCCCTGATCAGGTGATACCGCCTTAAGATGTGTCTGGACTTCTGATGGGACCTGAGTTCCTTCGCTAAAGTTATAGCGCTGTTGTTGTCACAATACAGAGGTATTGGATCAACACTGGTAGGAACCACCTGAAGTTCTGTGAGGAACTTCTTCATCCAGACTGCTTCTTTTGCGGCATCGCAAGCAGCTATGTACTCCGCTTCCATTGTTGAGTCAGCAACGGTCTCCTGCTTGGAACTCTTCCAACAGACCGTCCCTCCATTGAGGGTAAAGACATAACCCGACATGGATTTGGAGTCATCCTTGTCACTCTGGAAGCCGAAGTCGGCAAAGGCCTCCATCTGGAGGTCTTTTCCGCCATATAAGAACATCTCCTTAGTCCTCCTTAGGTATCTGAGAATGTTCTTTATTGCTATCCAGTGCTTCTCCTCTGGGTTTGTCTGATACCGGCTTACAATGCTTAATGCGTATGCTACATCTGGTCTGGTACATAACATCGCATACATTATAGAGCCTACCGCAGAAGCGTAGGGTACAATCGACATGCGATCCCTTTCCAAATCAGTCTTGGGAGACATCTCTTTGGAGAGGGTGATTCCGTGACAAGCCGGTAGATTACCGCGCTTAGAATCATCCATACTGAATCTCTTCACTATGGTGTCTATGTACCTGGACTGCGAAAGTCCCAACATCTTCTTTGATCTATCACGATAGATCCGGATCCCCAGAATGTAGGTGGCATCACCCAGGTCTTTCATGGAGAATTTATGTGACAAGAATCTTTTGACTGACTGTAACATAGGAATATCATTTCCTATTAGGAGAATGTCATCCACGTACAAGACGAGGAATACTACAGCTCTCCCTACAATCTTACTGTATATGCAAGGTTCATCTGGATTTTTGATGAAGTCAAATTCTTTGACAGCATCATCAAAACAGATGTTCCAACTCCGTGGTGCTTGCTTTAGTCCATAAATGGACTTAAGCAACTTGCATACTTTACCGCTGCTCCCACTCTGAATGAATCCCTCTGGCTGATCCATATAGACGCTTTCTTCCAAATTACCATTTAGAAAAGCCGTCTTTACATCCATCTGCCAGATCTCATAATCGTGGAAGGCAGCAATAGCAAGAAGGACCCTAATGGATTTGAGTATAGCCACTGGAGAAAAGGTTTCGTCATAGTCCAAACCAGGTCTTTGACGGAAACCCTTTGCAACAAGTCTAGCCTTATAGGTTTCAACCTGTCTATCTACACCAATCTTCTTTTTGAAGATCCATTTGCATCCTATGGGTTTTACCCCATCTGGAGAAACGTCCATAGTCCATACTTTGTTAGTGTACATGGACTCCATTTCGGTTCGCATTGCATCCAGCCATTTTACTGAGTCACCGCTCTGAATGGCTTGCTGGAAGCTAGTAGGCTCATCATAGTCAATAATGCAATCCTCTCTATTCCCGTCTATGAGAAAACCGTAGTATCTCTCGGGCGGATGAGATTGCCTACTACTCCTGCGGAGTGGCGTCGGGATGTCCGGTTCTTCTGAAACCTCTGGTTCTACCAACCTTTTAGTAATAGCTTGTGGTTCTGGAATTTCTTCCAGTTCTATTGCGCTCCCACTTATCTGATTTTCTAAAAACTCAGTTTCCAAGAAGCGAGCATTATGAGAAACAAAAATCTTTTGTTCCTCTGCGTAATAGAAATAATATCCTTTGGAGTTCTTTGGATATCCCACAAACTTACACTGTACTGATCGTGCCTCTAGCTTGTTCGCATGCTGCTTCTTTACAAAAGCTGGACATCCCCATATCTTAATATGTTTAAGATAGGGTTTCTTTCCACACCACATCTGATATAATGAAGTAGGCACAGTCTTAGTTGGAACTCGGTTTAAAAAGTATGCAGCTGATTCTAGTGCATATCCCCAGAATGATCGTGGTAACTCAGCTTTACTTATCATGGAACGAACCATATCCAATAGGGTTCGATTCCTTCTTTCTGATACACCGTTGTGTTGTGGTGTGTATGGAGGAGTAATGTCACGACCCAAGAATGGCCCGTGACGGCCCTAATACTACGCAACGCCTAAAGACGCAACGTAGTAAAAGAAAGCCAAAACCCAGAAATCTAAACCATAAAAATACGGAAAAGATAATACAAGTTTAGAAACAATTGAAATCGCAACCCAAATTCTTTAAAAGTCTCACTTTCTTTCTTTAAAATTTTAGCAACACCCCATTTTTTATAAAGACTAGTCAATATGAATACAACAGAAGAATAAGGACAGTAGAGAAAAAGCTGTATATATAAAGACACCAAATCCACCATAATACACACTACGTCCTCACCAAGTCTCTATGTCAATAATACAACAGTAGATGGAGAGTACAATACAACGAAGGTACAAAATATAATACAGATAACCGTCTAACCCACCTATGCAAAATGGTACTGTGAGCTGATGCGGTATCTGTAGCAAAAGATGGTAGCTGGATAGCTGGATAGGGGAATAGCCTGCCTCGACTACTCTGGGGAATAACCTGAAACACCTGTGGCACAACGGGGGTGAGTTGCCAACTCGTGAATAGTATAAAACATATGCAGGTAATCGCAGGAATGTACGTACAGCATGAATCTAAGATATGCGATTACAATAATAATATATCATGCAATGCTGAAATAGGGAGAGTACACTAGCAGGTACAATCAATATGTGAAGCAATGATGGCATGATAGTAGTATGCAATGTCTATGCAATAGAGATATGAGAAAGCAAATATGCAACTATTATAAGGGTACACTACGAGTACTACCAATATATGAATCTGTGCATAAGGTAGGTAAGGGTGAGGTATAGGGTGGAATATGTCATTCCCCACGGAAACCTGACGTCGTGGTAGGATCACAATCCATCAAGATACTCCAATCCCAAGTCCTCAAATCAGCCCCCACATAGGGCACTCACATCATATAAGTCTCACATCTCCTCAATGTACAGTATCGAGTAATCTCCCATATCCCGAATGTACAATCACCAATCACATAGGTATATCCAATGTCCAATCCCAATGAATCACCTAGTATCCCAAGTCCAATCTCAAGTAAGAATCTAACATCCTAAAGGTATATATATGTACAGAAATAAATATGATGGGGGCAATACACATATATTAGCGTCCCATTCCACTAATATTGGTGTAAGGGTATATATAACAACGGCTAAGTCCCCTGTTATATATACAAAAAGGGGGTTAAAGAAATATCATGAAACCATGTGCCAAGCATCGGCACAGAAATCCTCGTATATGGGGCATCCGTCAGTCCGGATCAGCCCACGGGGTCCGTCTGCAGTGTCGGCCCTCGGCCTCGACAGTACAGGTCATCCCGCATCCATCTCTCTACTCTGGCCAGTAGCCTCCAGACAACTGCCAGGTCCAAACAATCACCGGTAGGTACTCGCCCGCCTCCAGGCTCAATCGGCAAACCCATCGATCTTCTTGCCGAGGGGAACCATACCGGGCCCCACCATGTACTCTCATACGGCAACCACACATCGTATGGAGCATAGAATCAGCACCGATAAAACTCATGGGGGACGCTCGAAATATCATATCAAGGAAACCGGGTTGTTACATGTATGCATAATTTCATGAACTCCCGCGGTTCCCAAATCCCGAAAACATCATATAAAATCCAGATAAACAATGCATAAACACAGGAATAATGTATGCGATATATCTGAATGCGAGCAGGTAAACACAAGTATATAGCTGAACCAGATGTATGCGAAATCATGATAAGGTACAGCTAAGTAACATCAGTAATGTGAATATGCGACAACCACTGAATATGTATCTAACATACAGGTGTAGCAAAGTATAGGTATCTACCTATAGGAACTGATGTCGTATACCCCCCTGGGTATAAGTAACGTATGTAGGAAATCCCTCCCGGTATAAGTAAAATATGTAGGAGGTATACCTGTAGCTGTATCGCAAGTGAAAATATACCTATCACTAAAGGTATGATACACTATAGGTATACCGATAAACTAGATGTCAAGTGTGGTAAGCAATGGTAGCTATAAGGGGTAGTGTGTGACATGGCAATTATTGACGGTGTGTGTGTAGCATGCAATCCGTGCTCGTGCAACAGGAACCGTCAATAATGTGTGCAGTGTCCTACGGCTGCTGGTCACAGTATAGCTATATCTAGGAAATGCAGTAAATGCGCAATTCTACAATGACGTAGAATGTGCGACAGGAAATTGAATCCTAGCCCAGACGCATAACGCCATGCGGGCGATTCCCCTGTAGATGTTATATCTACTCACCTAAACTCCACGCTGGGTGAATCCTATCACCTGCTCCCCCTGTAGCTGTGTCCGTAGCTCCTGCCTGCAAACCTGTAAATATAACATGAAAATCACATATAAGCCAAGATATCTCGCGAAACGCGATATCGAATCGAAACGAGAAACTCGCGTCGCGAACTAAACGCGCGTGCGCACGATACGCTGAATCGTGTGTGTACGCGTCTAAAACCCATCGCGACACGCGGCGATACGCTGGATCACAGAACCCACTCACGTATCGCGCGTATCGCGCAAACACAACTAAACTCAAAGGCGACATATTGTCCCAGATTCTGTCCAGGCTACAATATTACAAAACTACAAATACCAAGGACCTACACAACATAGCAGACACCACCCCTGAAAACCCTAGCTCCTATCTCCCTGTTCTGGCCGCAAATTGCGGCCAGAAAGGCGGTTTTGGCGGCCAAAGTTGAGAGGGGTGGGGTCGGGCTCTGGTAGTGGGGTCAGGGTGTTACTAGTAGGCTGTGGTCCACTCAAGTTTATTCTGAAGTCCCCCGGGTAACAGCAGATCACAGATATCCATTATATCGCTTAAAAACGACAATTGCACAAAACACAAACTATATGGTATTTTAGTGAAATCTGGGGATTTCTCAGTCGAAGTGGCCTAACTAACACTAAACCAACCTAAGCTAGCTAACCAAATCAACAATTATCCACAATTCCACTTAAACACCACAATTAGCACTAAACTAAGCTATTTAGCACTAATCGACACACGACTTGAGCAAACAAGAAATGGGATTCAGAATTTACCCTGTAGCACCCTAAGAAACAGGAGAAGAAGTGTGTGGAGGAGGTGAGAGCTTGCCACAACTGCTGAATGCCCCTGCTGCTGCTGCCCTTGCTAGCTGCTGCTGCTGCTTCTGCTATTGCTGCTATTATTGTTGCTGCTGTTGTTGTATTGTTGTTGTTGTAGTTGTCGTTGATGCTGGTGATGATGTTTGCCACCTCCTCTTCTTGCCACTGCTGCTGCCTCAGCTTGCTGATGCTGATGCTTCCCTCTCTTTCTCTCAGCAGTGTGTGTGTGTGTGCAGGTGAAGCTGCTGCTTCTGATGCTGATGAAAATGATGTTGATGATGTTGGTGTTGCTGCTGCTGCCGATCCTGTTGCTGCTGCTGCTGCTGAGGGATGTGTGTGTGTGTTGTGAGAGAGTGAGAGTGTGTGAAGAGGAAATGAGAGGAGAATGAGAGCACACACAAGAAACCCCTTCTCACTCTCTCTCACTTCATTAATGAGGGCATGGGCAAGGCCATGATGCCCCATGCTCTCTCTCTCTCTCAAAGTCAACCATGCACCCAAAACACCAAATCAAAATTAAAACCCATTTAAAACTATCATGACACTTAAACAAAACTAAAAGCTAGATTAGAGAAAATGGTTAGTTAACCATGTTGCTAATCATGGTATAACCCCAAAAACAACCCTAGTTTACATGCACAAGTGTGTGTGTGCCTAACAAAAATATAATAAAATACACATTAAATAAGATAAAATATTTAAAACTTAATTTGGTAAACTTTTTATTAAAAACCACATTTTAAAATATAATTAGCTACAAAACACATTCTAAGGTGTTACAAGTAAGCTGAGAAAGAATTCCATTCTCTTTTAAGTAACCTAGGAACTCGGCACTTAAGTATTCACCACCTCGATCAGATCTCAGTGTCTTGATACTTTTGCCTGTTTGTTTTTCCACTTCATTCTTGTATTCTTGGAATTTCTCAAAGGCCTCGGATTTATGTTTCATTAAGAAGACATATCCATACCTAGAGAAATCATCCGTAAAAGTAATGAAGTAGGAATAACCACCTTGCGCATGTGTAGACATTGGACCGCACACATCACTGTGTATGAGTCCCAAGAGCTCGCTCGCTCTTACTCCGTGTCCAGTAAACGGAGTCTTTGTCATCTTTCCCATGAGACAAGATTCACAAGTAGCATAAGATTGATATTCGAACGGATTCAAATATCCTTCTCTATGTAACTTAGTTAATCGTGTTTCATTGATGTGACATAGTCTACAATGCCATAAGAAAGCCTGATTCATTTCTGGAGACTTTCTTTTCAGTGTGTTCTGGATATTGAAAACCTGAGCTTGACTTAATACGTATATACCGTTATCTAATATACCTGACCCAATCTGAACTTGATTTAGGTGGGTGTTAACTACATCGCTTATGAATGTAAAATCATATCCCTCTCTCGAAAGTGAGGATACTGATATGATATTACAAGTCATACTAGGTATATACAAACAGTTACGTAGAATCAATATATGCCCACTTGTCAAACCCAGGCGATATTCTCCCACGGATTCAGCGTTCACTGTCATTCCGTTTGCAACTCTGAGAGACCAATCACCTACCTTTATAACTCTACGGTTTCTCAAAGCATGTATTGAATTACAGATATGAGATCCTGCTCTGGTATCTAGTACCCAGGAAGTAGGGTTAATTGACAAACAGTTCTCAATAACAAATACACTTGAGGATGAAGCCACAACATGCTTCAAATCCTGGCTACTGGCTTTGCTAGCCCTGCAATCATTCTGCCAATGTTCATTCCTGTAACAATAGGAACGTCCCTCTTTTACTATATCCAGTCCCGAAACTTTTGCCCTTCTCTTTCCTTCTAATTCCCTGGTTTCCTTCAGGGTAGGAGGCAGAGACTGTAGAATCAAGTCAGTATCTGACTCGTTTCCCAACGCGGTCTCCAGGTCCTGGAGCTCATCAACACAGCTAGTCATTGTAAGGACGTTGTCCCCCTACAGATGACCCGTCAGCCAACCTCGCTTGAATTAATTCGTTCGAGATCTCATATCTTGCGATATGAGATTGCTCTCCATATAAATCTTTGTTATGGAGAAAGATGGAAACTAAGTCCATCTTCTCGTGCTGCTTCTGGTATACTCCATCAACTGAAGTTAACACGAGGCACTTAGCTTTCGCTTTATCTTTTTCCCTTGTCTGACGGATATCCATATCCGCGACAGTGGAAACTGGACCTGGGACGGCGGGATCTTGAGTAGTAATAGGGTGGTCCAGCTTGTCATGGGCAATGGACATCTGGACAGGCATTTGCCAGTCATATAAGTCAGATTCAGTCAATTTGTTATCTAGATATAACCTAGTCGTGGTCACAAGGTCGCTGCAATTAAGAGAGAGAGAAGAAAACATTTTAGCATGATGCTCTTGCATGTTTAGAGTGGTTTTTAATTTATCTAAACAGGATGGCTCCCACTGTTTCTCGAATCCCTCCTCAAACCATAAAAGAAGAATTAGCCAGGATTATTCTCACCGTACAATTTTTGCTTAACCGTTCAGCCAGGTCAGTGTCGATACTTCGAGGGAGGTTTTCCAACGCTTTCGCGAAGTTCCTTAATTAAATAACCTCTTTTCTCTGGGGGCGTAGCCCCGCTGACACCTTTCTAGGCACCTACTTGGTTTATAGCATTAATCGTTAAGTGACGAATCTCCTGATAAGTAGCTTGTACTCACAGTAGGATCGGGATCCAAAATATCGTCGTATGATAATGTTGAAGGAATCCTACCAACATTCATCAAACTCCAAAATGGTATGCTCTTTCTGCAAATTTCAGTTTCTTTAGAAATTCCTGATGTGGATTTTTGCCCCATGCTCTTATGACCTTGACTTTGGCCAAACAAATCATAAGTCACATGTCAAGTTCTACCCGTCATTATCCAGGTTAATTTGAACCCATCCGCACATACCCTTGACTTTGGCCAAACAAGGCAGTACGACTGTCCCAAACCAACGCATCTATCTATGCTATATATGAATATCCAACAGCTACCAAACACTGTGCCTTGACTTTGGCCAAACAAACACAGCTTGAATACTATTGACTATCCATATGAAATGACGGAGGGCTACGACTGGTTTAGGCAAAACCGTGAACGTAGTGAACTTGATATAATCGAAGGAACCTGATACTTTTTAAAAGGAGTGGTTAAAGCTCCGCAATTAAAAATTCTGATCTTTTAAAATAACCGAGTGGTTTCTTTTAAATTTGTTCCAACGATTAAACTATGGTTTATTTTCTTTGCATTATAATAATGCGTCCCATCTTTATCCTATCATTGCAGAAAACAACGAAAATACCACGTCCTCTTATGCCATCCGCATTTGCCACGGGGTCCCGTCATCACCCGTTAGGTTACTTAACTAACGACAGAGCGGGGGCTGGGCTAGCGCGGGTGTAAAACATAAGTGACGTCTAATAGCTATCATATATAGATATTGTACATTAGTTAGACGCAATAATAAGCATTCCAGATCACTGATGAATTTTATTGGATATACTAGCAATCCGCATTTGCTTTGAGCCTGCAATAAAAGACGGATTACACAGTTGTGATGAATAGCCATTACCCCACCCTAGACCCCTACGGGTACGGCAAACTACACGCCAAGTACCCGAAGTGAAGCGGTCTCCCTCAACAAAGTGAGTAGGCCACTAAACACTTCAAAGTACCCGGTAGTTTGTGCACCCACCTTGGGTCTGTCCTAGGAGCAAAAACAGTAAAAAAGAAATAATACAACGGTGGCTACAACCGTAACCTGGATGTGCCCCGCAAAAGAATATTACATCATATTACATTTACATCGAATGAATGAATATTAAACCCATCTCAAACGCCGGCTAATCATCACAACACTCCAATCAAGTCCATATACAGAAACAGTAAACATTACATAAATGTGCAACCCCTTGTCAACCAACATACTAGCAGTTAGGGGAGGTTTACGAACACATTAAACATTACAGATAAAAACCCAATTAGCAATTAATTTAGAACATCGATCGACTACCTTTATCTGTGTCTATCCCAAAAGCAAACCTGCACTGAAGTAACCTGGGTAGAAACAGAACATACTGGAAAACAATACACCCAAAAATATGAATAACAGAGCAAATCCTAGTCAACTCGGCGTTGACTCGGCGGCGGATCCGCGGCAAAAAGTACCTTCTTGCCGCGGATCCGCGGCCGTCTTGCCGAGTTACTGGCTCGTATTTTCCCAGTATTCTTAAAATACTCTGTTGTGAATTTTAAGGCATATCAAATAATTTTTGTGACATGTTTAAAATTAACAGAAACTGTTAAGGGGTTAGGGTTTTTTTTTCGTGTTTTCCGTCGATCGAACTTCTAATTAGTTGCTAACAAGCTAGTAATGGTTTAGTTGTCTCTGATACCACTATAAGTCCATGTCACGCACCCCACGAACTTGCGGGGAGGCGGAATATATGAAAAACGATTATCAAAGCTTCGTAACACGGACTTGAGCGCATGAATCGTTTCTAAACCGTTACTAGCAAACTACGAAAGGTTTAACTACTCGGATTCGAAGTTATACCTCACGTTACTTGTCCTTCGGGTCTTCATCGCGGTCCCCCACTCCTCGTAGGCTCCTTGGAACATCGGCACCTCAACGGCCTCCTCGAATCAAAGATGATCCACCCGAGAGCTCCTACGCCAAGCTATATCTCTAACTTGAGATAACTATGTTGCTCAAAGTGTTAATCTAAGCTACCTAGGGGATATAGAGTGAGGTTATGGATGTATTAGTCTAGCTAACCCTTGATCTCGACACATGAGAGGTTAGGGTTAGGGTTTCAAGAATGAGAGAGCTTGAGGAGAGAGAAGGTGAGAATAATAATGAATTGAAAATTGAACTCATTAGAATATATATCAACCATAACAATTTATCAAATAAATAATATATATGATTAATCATCATGGTTGATGCATTCACCTTGTGTGATTCATCTCATGAGTCATTAGCTTCATAAATGAAGCATTAACTCTATGGATGAATCATACAAATGAGTCATTAAGCAATAAATGCTTATGCCATCTTAACCCCCAAGTCACCATACTTCTAGAAGCTTCCCGGAAAATTACGAGAACGCCCCTCCAATCCGTGAAAACACGGAAAAACTTTAGACTGTATAAATCCAATAACCTGATACTAGAAACTGGTTTAAACCAAAGCCGACTAGTAAAAACTGTCCGAACGTCGTACGTGCGTAAACACACGTATGTGTCCGAACCCTTGTCGTAAAACCATACGACCTCTATATTGTTTCGCCTGGAGCAGGGAAACTCTCTGTGTGGGACTCTAAAGACTCGACACTACGCTGGCAGTGGGTTTAACCACAGACCGCAAGCGGTCCCCATGTAGATGTCGATAAGAAAGCCGATGAGAAAACCCATCCGAACTCCTACTGAGCCCGATGTGACAATCTCCGTACAGTCCGGTCTGTTCGTCTAAGACTATCGCATATCGAGCCTAGGGGCGGCAAGCGTCAGTCCCCTAATAGCGGTATAAGTCGTGTCGGAGCGTAGCCCATTACACCCTGAGAAACTACTGGAACCTACCAGTAAATCTCGCTTGCCCTGGCCAGGGACTTTGCGTAATGGCTCTCTGACAAAGCGCGATATCATCTCCCAATACCGGGAGAGACGAATCCTGTCTAACCGCCACTGCCTCCAAGTGCTCGGGACTGCACCCAACTGCTACCTGTTTGCATGACTCCTTTGAGCCGTGGTAGGGTAGCAATCTAAGAACAGTGGGACACACTCGAGGCGAGGTAGCAGTGTCAAGTCTGCGGACTATGCTGTACTCATATCACCTGGGAACTGTTAACTGACAACGGGTATAATACCAACCAATCAGTTCCCCTGCGAGTCCTGTCCGGTGTACCCGTAACCTAATGAGCACCTGTATACTATCTCTAGTACGACGTACTGATGGCTGTGGGACAGACCATCTCCCCAACTGGGATGAGAAGCGTAAACACTTAGTCTACTCCGGAATATCGATCCCCTATGTCGATAATCCAACGACCAGGGACCTGTATAGGATGTTGCTTACAGACTGCCCAGCCCCCACTAGTGTGACTGCCATCACAACGCTGGTAATCAAGCAAAGATCCTATGGGCTCTACTAATATGTATAAGTGATACGTTACAAGAAACATATGCACATATTAAAGTAGACACAAACCAAGTAGCATACTACCATTTTTAGCAAGACTGTATATACAACTGTGAATATCCCAAGCTTCCATTAAGTAATATACATACAAGTATGATACAATAATGGCCCCTAGGGCATATGCACTAACATTCGGAGAGTCACCGATATCGAGCCCCTTCACTCCATGCGCATGTCATAAACATATATAATGAAATATGTAGTATAGGACCATGTTTTAATTCTTCAGGATACGTCATCTATGGAGATGAAGGATACAAATTGTTATATAGTCCCTTTGATTTGATGATATCGTAGTTTTCGATTTGTTGACAAGTAAACTTTAATATGATGGTTAGTTTTGCCGATTAGACAAGAACAAAAAACCTAAAAATATTGGACTGCTTAAATACATTTAGGAAAACTATAAATGTCTAGATAGTATCCGAAATTCTCATATTAATGAGAATAAGTTTACTATTTAATTTCATGAAAGCGTCAAAGTATTTGGAAATTGTTTTTTCAAAATTATATTATCATATTTGTTTTCGAAATGAATTTATTATGCTCATGGGAAATTGAAGATTTAGGTTTGAGTGATTTTATTCTGCTCGGTTAAAAGACTTAAAAAAATTAACTTGATGTTGGAAGCGATCACATGTAAATTAATGTTGATTATTATCTCATATTAGGAAAAACTTTTATGAACAATTAACATGATAGAAGTTTGATTGTTAAATTAGAACTGTGAATTGATTAATTGTGAATTAATTGAGATTGATAGTTGGTTCTCGATATGAGACCCAATTAGTCTTACCATAAAGCCTTTGTCGGGACCCGGTTCTTGCTCACGGAGCAAAGTGCCACACGGAACAAAGTGCCACGCCAAGTGTCCTGTTAAGTGGGCGGGGGCCACCTCTTGAATCCGTGGGGGGCCACCTCTTGAGTCCGTAGGAACCACTGTAGAACAATGGGGACTCTTCGGAATACATTCCAAAAGAGAGCAGATCTGTACTATAAATGGAATGATACCACTCTTCAATACAGAGGCGCCTTTTAAGTGAACTGGCACTACAGGAGCTTGAAAACTCCGTAGTTAAGCGTGCTCGGGCTAGAGAAGTCCTGGGATGGGTGACCTCCTGGGAAGTGGCCCCTGGTCGGGTCCGGTTCGCTCCGAAGGACAAAACTGTGCTGCTTCGGCCAGAGCGGACAATACTCTCTGTATTGGAGGTGGGGCGTGACAAAATGGTATCAGAGCTGGTCCCTCAATAGTAGGTCTGTGGTTCGAGGACGAACCATTGTTCAAAGGTAGGGAGAATGTCGGGGCCCGGTTCTTGCTCACGGAGCAAAATGCCACACGGAACAAAGTGCCATGCCAAGTGTCGTGTTAAGTGGGCGGGGGCCACCTCTTGAATCCGTGGGGGCCACCTTTTGAGTCCGTGGGACCCACTGTAGAACAATGGGGACTCTTCGGAATACATTCTGAAAGAGGGCAGATCTGTACTATAAATGGAATTATACCACTCTTCAATACAGAGGCGCTTTTTAAGTGAACTGGCACTACAGGAGCTTGAAAACTCCGTAGTTAAGCGTGCTCGGGCCAGGGAAGTCCTGGGATGGATGACCTCCTGGGAAGTGGCCCCTGGTCGGGTCCGGTTCGCTCCGAAGGACAAAACCGTGCGGCTTCGGCTAGAGCGGACAATACTCTCTGTATTGGAGGTGGGGCGTGACGGCCTTAAAATTGAAGAGCAAACAAAAAAAGTGACCAATGAGTAGTAGCTCAGTTTATATGGGCACTTCTCCTCTTGGGGAGAGTACGGGGTTTGAATCTCAGGAACTCCAAAAAGGGAAGTGATCACAAATTAACGTTTTCGGAGCAAATTCATAGAGTCCTTGGGTGTGGTGTGGGTGTGGGTGTAGGTGTGCGGTTGTGGGGTTAGGGTAGGATGGGATATGTGTGTTGTAGATTAGGACTTACGGGCCATTGTAAAAAATAAAAAAAAATAAGAGAAGAAATAATATAACACAATATATTATGTTATAATGTCAAGAAGTTTAGTCCCACGTTGGTAAAATATATGTTAGATAACGCTTACACAGCCTTATAAAAGAATGGTTATGGTAGACCATAAAAGAGTGTCGGGACCCGGGTCTTTTTCACAGAGCAAAGTGCCACACAGAACAAAGTGCCACGTCAATTGTCATGCCAAGGGGGCGGGGCCGTCTCTTGAATCCGTAGGGGCCATCCCTAGAGTCTGTGGGACCCACTGTAGAACAATGGGGAATTTTCGGAACAAATTCTGAAAGAGAACCGAACTGCATTATAAATGTAATGATACCACTCTCAGTTACAGAGGCACCTTTTAAGTGAACCGGAACTACATGAGCTTGAGAACTTCGTAGTTAAGCGTGTTCGGGACAGAGAAGGGGGCGGGGGCCGTCTCTTGAATCCGTGGGGGCCATTAGAGTCTGTGGGACCTACTGTAGAACAATGGGGAATTTTCGGAACAAATTCCGAAAGAGGACCGAACTGCATTATAAATGTAATGATACCACTCTCAATTACAGAGGCACCTTTTAAGTGAACCGGAACTACATGAGCTTGAGAACTCCGTAGTTAAGCATGCTCGGGATAGAGAAGTCTTGGGATGGGTGACTTCCTGGGAAGTGGCCCGTGGTCGGGTCCGGTTTGCTCTAAAGAGAAAAACCGTGCGGTTTCGGCCAGAGCGGACAATACCATTTGCACCGGGGCTTGGAGCGTTACATTTATGGTGGCCCATGCAGGTCCCTCAGTAGTAGGTCTGTGGTTCGAGGACTAACCATTGTTCAAAGGTGGGGAGAATGTCAGGACCCGGTTCTTGTTCCAGAGCAAAGTGCCACACAGAACAAAGTGCCACGCCAAGCGAGGGCCACCTCTAGAGTCTGTGGGACCCACTGTAGAACAATGGGGAATTTTCGAAACACGTTCCGAAAGAGGACCGAACTGCATTATAAATGTAATGATACCACCCTCAATTACAGAGGCGCCTTTTAAGTGAACCGGAACTACATGAGCTTGAGAACTCCGTAGTAAGCGTGCTCGGGCCAAGGAAGTCTTGGGATGGGTGACCTCCTGGGAAGTGGCCCCTGGTCGGGTCCGGTTCGCTCTAAAGGTTCTTATCGGTTTAGGGTTTTCACTTGCCACGCAAGATGGTGGGCTTAATTGGAGGCTTTTGCAATTGTGGTGGCTTCGATAGAATTTTATTTTGCCCTGACAAAGATCTTGATCTTCAAATGTACATCTTTTATCATTCATAGATATGAATTTTTGGCAACCGTATGCAAAGCTCCCTTTGTTATATGCATATGATCTCCTTAGTAATCTCTCTGTCCAAACAAGCCCAAAACAAATTCCTCCAACATAAATTCGAATGCTTCAAGGAGGTTACTAAAATTAAAAAGCGTAAATTGTCGAAAAGCCCCTGTCCCATTTCGAACTTGTATAAAACTTCGTTAGCCTTTTACTCTTGTTAAAAAAACTCCTGGGCCTAATTAAAACTCCCTTTATACTGATTGGCTATAATATAACTAAAAAAGTTGCCTGTAATATCTAAATAATTTCATAAAGATGTTGAACAGCCGGGCCTTCCCAGCAATTTGAAAATATTAGGGACTTTTCGACAAATCGCAAGAGGGCCGGGGCCTTTTTGATAATTTACCCAATTAAAAAACTTCAATTTATTCCCCATGGCCCAATAAATCACTTTAAACCCAATAATAATTTCTGAGCCCATCAAGGCCCAAAAAAAACTAGGGAAACTCCTCTCAAGTCTCCATCTCATATGCCTGCTTATTTCTTTCTTTATTTGGTTTTTTCCCTTATTTTATTGAGAGAGAGAGAGAGAGGAGAGAGAGAGAGAGAGGAGGTAAGCACCTAATAGAGTCAGTAAAGCAAGAAGTTTTCCCTTTTGCCTCTTGTCCCTTCTCCCTCCTCCTCCTTCTCAATATGATCACCGCTGAAACAATTCTTGTTACAAGTTCTTAGCAGAAACAGGTATCTATTGCTACCTTTTTTGGTGCCTTTTTTCTTTTCTTTTTAAACACATTATTACAAGGGTTTATTCATTGAAACTATACTTTTGTTGCTTTAGGTCAATTGGGTTTTTGGAGCATGAGTGCATAGTTCCTAATCAAGGTCTGTAGTAATAGCCTCTTCATCTTCCACTTAAAAAATCATGAATAAGCCCTTGTAACAAAGAGATCGTTTCCCCCCCTAATGGAACCATTCATTTCAACAAAAAGCTTAGAGAGTTACAGTAATGGGTTGTATGGGTTAGATCCTTCTGCTCCTCCCCCTCCTCCACCAAAGAGGACAAGGGAAAGTGAAGGGACTTCTAATGGAGGTAGAAATCATTTACCCTTTTTCGATTTCGACAAGTTTAGATCCTCTGTGATCCTTAGAAAAGACGAGATTTGGGCGGTGAGGGATGATTATGGGATGCCTCGTCGGTATGTTGTAGTCGAGAGAGATGGAAATATTAGGTCGGCAGCGGTTAGATATCTTAAGTACAATAGAAAAGTTGCATACCAGAGATATAAAAGTTGTGGGGTTCTTCATTCTTGTGGGATTTTTGTGTCTGATTCCGATCCCGAGCCTCTCGATCCACCGTCGTTCTCTCACAAGGTTGTGGGTTGGGGAAACAAGAAGACGGCATCCAAGTATACGATATATCCAAGAAAAGGGGAGGTTTGGGCTATTACAAAACACACTGTATCCATGTTTGGATTCGCTAGTCCAAGTTTGCTCAAGTATCAGATGGTGGAGGCTCTTGAGGATTATAACCCTGATCAAGGCGCGAAAGTTGTGTCATTGGTTAGGGTCAAAGGAGGATATCATAGCCTCTTTCAAAGGTCGTCGAAGGAATTTTTCTACATCGGATCGCAAGGCTCTTCATTGGATTGGTTCTCTCATCAGGTCCCTTACTTTCGGTTCTGCGGAGAAAGCTCGGATTCTGTCAGCGATTTCTTGGGTCTAGATCCTTCCTCTTTGCCGCTCTGTATTGATGATTTTGATAGCGGGGTTGCTGACGGGATCAATGATAATTATCTTTTTTTGGCTCTTCTTGATAAAAAGGTTAGATACCGGAAAGGTGATGGTTTCATTTGGGCTGCATACGACAACCTATCCCGATTCCCCTTAAAATATGTCGTGGGCCGTCCTAAGAATGTTTGCTCTAGGATTAAGCTAGCAATGCATGAACTAGCTCCTTGTCCCATTTATCAGAACGAGAAGAGATGGCATGATGCGGGCTTGCCTGTGGCTTGCGGAAATTTTGTGATACAACCTATGGAGACAGAGAAACAGTTTGTTATCTCACACCGGGTTCGTTTTCGGAGTAAAGATTATACTTTAGACAGCGGCTACTGTACTATCCAGCCCATTGAAGGAGATGTTTGGGGAATCTACAAAGATATGAATTTTGTAAGGGGCCATGCTCCTCCCAAAGGATCACTAGAGTATCAGATTGTGATGATTGTTGCGAGAACAGATGAAGGCACAACGGTTGCATGCTTGGTTAGAGTCGAAGGATTCAGAGGCCTCTTTAGAAAGAAGAGCGGACAAGCGAGTCAAGTTCAGTTTCTTGTTCCTGCCAATGAGTGCTACAGGTTCTCACACAAGATACCGTCTTACAGATTCGATGGACGAAAGAAAGAATTTTTGAAGGGAGCTTTTGTACTTGATCCTTTTCTAGTGCCAAAGAAAGATGGAGAATTGTTTTCTTGCGATGACCCTTATCTTTTAGAAAGATCGAAGGCAAGTCCACTGTGGTCAGCCATGTTACATATCGTTGATAAACAAAGGAATGGTATTGGCTTAGATGGCCGAGAGAGTATTTGTAACATAAATTGGACAAAACCCCCCGAAGCATTTTCCATTGAGGAAATATATGATGAGAAACCAAACCTGGGAATTGGCGAAGAGCAAGAAATTGTTGTCCCTAGACAACTAAACATCAAGCTTCATGATTTTGAAGATCTCAGATCAAAAGAGGATTTTGAGTTGGGTCAGATATGGGCTCTTCATAACGAAGATGATGGGCTGCCTCGTTCTTATGCGTGCATAAACAAATTTACTGCTTCACGAGAGATGGTAGAGGTGACGCTATTAGATCCCCATCCTATGGCCGAAGAGGAGATTCATTGGGTTGAAAAAAAGTTTCCTATGGCTTGTGGGACCTTTAAAACATCTCAATACACCTGTATTAAAGAGAGATCACTCTTTTCACACAGAGTTTTATGTGATGAAGTGAAGCCAAAAGAGATAACACCATTTTGGCACAAAGTCTTATTTGATGAAGGGAAACATTTAAATCTCATTTATGAAGTGTTCCCTCGAAAAGGCGAGGTCTGGGCAATTTACAAGCACTGGCATCTTCATTTGTCTTATTCTGATATGAACAACTGCCAATACAAGCTGGTGGAGGTTGTGTCGGATTTTACTGAGGAAGCGGGCGTAACTGTTGCTGCCTTAGTTAGAGTAGAGGGCCATGAAAATGTTTTCAGGAGGCAGTTACATGAAGATTTTGGGTTGTTCAAGACATTTAGAAGAAAAGAGTTACTGAGGTTTTCACATTGCATTCCATCTCTTCAAATGCTCGGTCAAAAAGACAGTAGCTCTTGTGAAGGACCAATTAAACTCAAGTTCAGTCATTTTGGAATATAAGTTATCGCAGACAAAGGTATGTGCGTCCTGTAATTTCCATGGAGCTTTTGTGGATCCTTTCAGAATGTCGTGTGCTTTTATTCCTTGCTCCACCGTTTCTAAACACACCACTGTAAGCATGACTGAAATTACTTTGAGTACTTGATATATTTACATTTGTAAATTTCGTGTGTCAATGGGTAGTCTTTTTTATCATATGTTCTGCTTGCATTGAGTGCGTTGAATGAGCATTTCATATGTTAACAAATGCGAGGATAATTAGGCGATGTAATCTTTTCCTTATAATAACTGTGAAATCATAATAATCTTTTCCTCAATCCTCACAATGTCACAGCTTCCGTTTAGTTTCAGCTATTTATACGTATCAAAGCACCCTGGTACGAATTCAGCCAGGCAAGCATTATTGGGCCTAATGTTGTGGCATGTGAACCCCTTGATACCTTTAAATATTCAATAATTGATGTGTTCAAGTGTTTAGGTGATCAAGTTCCTTCAAGGAAATTTATCCATAATCAATTTGATGCATTGTAGTTTTCATTTGGATGATCAAATTTTAGCACATTCAATCGATGGTGAACAGCATCTGATCTTTTTCTTTCATTAAAGAGTCTTTTACAAGGGCTGGATATGTTTATGGGCTAAATCAGATATATTAATTGTTCTAGATCGCCATACTCCAAGAAAAATCGAAAAAGTATAGAATATGACAATAAGCATTACACATCTCATAAGAAAAATAATACTTATGCATAGAAATCAAAACTGTCACATCACTAATACATTATTAAGCTCGCATTATACATCGCTTCATAAAAATTCACACAAGCAGATTTGCATCTCTTGCCTTATTATATAATGAAAGTAAGAAAGCCATGCAACCGTTGGTACCGCAACTGTGCACAGCTAGGATCCTCTCTAGCAGACCAATCACGAAGTTGGTGATACCCTTCAATCTCTCACCAAAATTGAATGTCATTAAGATGCCAATTTTGATGGCCAAATTAGAAATATCGACCCATCAGGTAAAATAGTATGCTTGAGAGGATCGAGATCCATGCACAACCCTGGCCCTCTCTTTTAAGAAATTCTCTTGATCGCTCCACATAACTTCCTCCCCTTCTTCTAATTCAGAATACCCAATGCTTGCCGACCCTCTCTTCCTTTTCCCCCTTAATCTCATTCCAAATGCTGTGTCGCTCCTCTCTACGCATCAATTTCATCATATGGGCTTGCCTTGTCGAGTGTGTGTATAAAGACCATCAAACATAATTGTGCCCACCTCCTACTTTCTTGCAGATATAACTTCAAAATAGAAGGGAAAAAGGTTTAGATATATACGGGTCAAAATTTGCAACCCGGTTGACCAAGTCAAAGTCAAAGTCAACCCCAAGTAAGCGGGCCCAAGCCCAGATCAAGTGGGCCCATGCCCAAGTTGAGCCCCGCGGCCGGCCTCCCCCATGCCAAAATAAAAATCATGTAATTAATAATTTTTGATGTAAATTTTATGGACAAATGTAAGAAAAATGGGCATAAAGCCAAATTTTTGTAAAGCCCATGTCTTATGTGCAAAAGAAATGAGCATAAGAGACGTGGGATGTGCAAAATGCTATTTTGTAAAGCCCAAGGGGCTATATGTAAATTTGTAAGCCTATATAAGGCAACATGATGACGAAATAAAAAAAAAACTTTTCATTCCCCTCAAAATCTAGGGTTTTTTGTGCCTCCTTCTCCTTCCTCAAGCTTCTAAACCTTCTTCCCTTTTTCAATTAAATCAAGTGTTTTACTTTTCCTTTTCCAAAATTAAATAGTTTTTCACCACAAAACCCATAAAGGGGAGCTCGGATCTTCCATCAGATCTTAAAAAGAGGAGATTTTTAAATCTCACCCCCTTTCTTCAAGATCCGGCCAACCGAGAGAAAGAAGGAGATCCATCTCCAAAAATCCCATCTTGGGAAGATCCAGGACTCAAGGGAGAAGCCCCTTTCATCAGCTCCAAAAATATTTTAAGAGTTTAACTCCTCAAATATATATATATACACACACACACACACAAAATAATAAATTTTTCTTTTTGGGAGTACAACTCCCAGTGCAGGGCTAAGCCTACTTGTCCTCTCTGTCAGGAGTCCAACTCCATAAGTCAAATCGGGAGCACAACTCTCAGTGTAGGGACCAAGTCCCTTTTCCTGCTGACGCCCAGCGCCTAAGCGCTCGCGTGCCAGGCACGTGAGGCCCCAGCGCCCGCATGCCAGGCACGTGAGCGTGTTGGCGCTCACGTGTCCTTTGGACGCCATTTCCCCCCTCATTTTATATACACTTCACACTAAAAACACTTCCTCTGTTAGAAAGAATTTCTAATGGGGCGCTGTCCCGCACCCCGCAAGGAGGCTGCTATCTCCCTTGACCCCAAGCCCGCTATCCGGGTAGCGGGACCCCCGTAAAAACTCTGCGGGGTCCCCGATATATCCAAAACCCCTTCAAAACACAGCACTGCACATTGAGTTCGCATGACCTGTTTGACCCGTCAATCGGACGTTCACTCGCTCTAAAGCCGAGGGGTAATTAACGGCAGCTTAGTCTGCGGCTGTCGGAGATTCGGATCCCCACAATCAATAAACCCCAGCCTAGCCTAGGCAGGGGGAATCTGTAATGCGTCCGACAAGTGCGGGCGTATTCCCATCTCAATGGGGTGACGAAAAATACCCTACAGATTATGGCACGCCCGGTAGGACCGATCTCTCCTCTCATATTTTGGGTTAAACGTTCATGCGAACTCAATCAATATACATATCGATTGACTGTACTGAAATCATGCTTCTATTTGCTGGCCAACGACTTTCGACTGCAATTTTCGAACGCAACAAAATGTCTTTAAGGGCAAGCTCAGCTTTCAACACCTCACATCTCCTACATGATGAAGATGGACGCCAGGACGGTCCTTCCGGCCAGTCTCGGGCGACAGTGGGAAGAGCCGCCGCTACCATTCGGCTCTATTCTGTTCATGCCAGCTAACACCATCTCTGCTCCTCAAGCCCCGGTGATGAATAAACCGGCCTCGAAAAGCAAGAGGCCAAATGTGGCGGTCTCGAAGGCGCCCCAACCCAAACGCAAGTCGGTGTTTGAATGACTTTTCTTAGCCCCAGCTGGGGGCAAGGCCATCAACACCAATAGAGCAACAAGGCGTCTCGGTCAAGATCCAGCGGTGCCCCTGACAACTGATCAATTGGGTATTTTGTCTAAGCTCCCCGTTAATCGGCTCACGATAGCTTCCTGGATGACGGATGCCCTTCAAGCCCTCAAGATTGAGAAGTTAAGACAGAAAAGGCTCATATACAGAGCCAACAAAAGGGCTAGGGCTTTGGCCATGTTAAAATTTGTGAATTTCCAAAGCCCATACCGCTCTTCAAAATCAGCCGTCAAAGATAAAGAGATGGCTTGATATGTGGTCCACACTGTCTACATGGTGGGCACGCGCAGCACGAGCAAGGATGGGGCCACTACATCTCAAATCCAATCTGGTGTGAATGTGGCTGTCTCTTCCCAAGACCAGCATCCTCCGGAAGGTAATGAAAATCCTCCCAGTGAAGCTGATAAGCAGAGAGATCTCTCGGTTCATGAGGAGTCGGGCTCGGAAAGCGAAGAGGAGCCAATCTTCCGTCCCAAGAACGCAGAGCAGCAACTTCTCCAAGAGCTCCGAAAACAGCTTAGAAGCAAAGATAAGGAGATGGCCAAGCTCTACTCTAAGATTGACGACTTGACAAACATCGTCTTATGGCTCACGGCCCAAGTTGCCTCTCATCCGCCCAATTAAGCGCAGGGCTCTGCTCATGATCCGAGAAACTGTGTCCCGAGGTAGCCAAGGCCCGTTCCCTCAAATCCAAAGGTGAGAGGACCGCATGAAATTCAGTCGCATCCTATCTCGAAAAATGTCTTGGCTATCGATGACAGTAGCCCGCTAACTCAAGATCAAATCATGGATTTGGTTGCCAACAAAGTCAGAACATTGGTAGCCGAAGCCGAAACGCAAAAAGATATCAGCAGTAGTGGGAGACCATATCCCGCTTAGTATGATCTGGTAGGGTTTCCTAACGGCTATATCATCCTTAAATTTGGAAGATTCGATGGGACGGGAAATGCGAATCAGCACATCGCCCAATTTAAAGCCTCATGCGGGAATACTGGGAGCAATGATGCTCTTCTCCTCCTCCAGTTCATTAATAGCTTAACCGATGTCGCCTTCGACTGGTACGCTAGCATACCGGATGGCTCCGTTACTACTTTCGTCCAAATGGAATCTCTATTCCGACAAAGGTTCATGAGGGTCAGCGATAAGATCACAATCGCCGACCTTGTAAGGACCAAGCCAAAGAACAACGAAAGCAACACGGATTTTATAACCCGATGGCGCAATCTCTCCATCAAATGTGAACCGCCGATAGAGCAGGACCAATTTGTTAGCCTCCTCGTCGGAAATCTCAACAATTGGATGGCCCCGTTTCTATACACCGCGGGTCTCAAAACATTCTAAGAGCTGACCAGGAAAGTTCAGATGTTAGAGCGCTCAAAGCAGCAGTCCTCCTTGTTGATGGGGGCACTTTGTCGGAATCAAAATTTGCACCCCGGTTGACCAAGTCAAAGTCAAAGTCAACCCCAAGTAATCGGACCCAAGCTCAGATCACGTGGGCCCATGCCCAAGTCGAGCCCCGCGGCCGGCCTCCCCGATGCCAAAATAAAAATCATGTAATAAATAATTTTTGATGTAAATTTTATGGAAAAATGTAAGAAAAATGGGCATAAACCCAATTTTTTGTAAAGCCCATGGCTTATGTGCAAAAGAAATGAGCACAAGAGACATGAGATGGACAAAATGCCATTTTGTAAAGCCCAAGGGTCTATATGTAAATTTGTAAGCCTATATAAGGCAACATGATGATAAAATAAAAAAGAACTTTTCATTCCCTTCAAAATCTAGGATTCTTTGTGGCTCCTTCTCCTTCCTCAAGGTTCTAAACCTTCTTACCCTTTTCAATTAAATCAAGTGTTTTACTATTCCTTTTCCAAAATTAAATAGTTTTTCACCACGAAACCCACAAAAGGGAGCTCAGATCTTCCATCAGTTCTCAAAAAGAGGAGATTTTTAAATCTCACCCCCCTTTCTCCAAGATCCGGCCAACCGAGAGAAAGAAGGAGATCCATCTCCAAAAATCCCATCTTGGGAAGATCCAGGGCTCAAAAGAGAAGCCCCTTTCATCAGCTCCAAAAATATCTTAGGAGTTTAACTCCTCAAATATATATATATATATATATATATATATACATACAAAAAAAATTAATAAATCTTTCTTTTTTGGAGTACAACTCCTAGTGCAGGGGCTAAGCCTACTTGTCCTCTCTGTCAGGAGTCCAACTCCATAAGTCAAATCGGGAGCACAGCTCCCAGTGTAGGGACCAAGTCCCTTTTCCTGCTGACGCTCAACCCCCGCGTGCCAAGCACGTGGGGCGCTGCACGTGGGGCGCTGGCGCCCAGCACCGAACGCCTAAGCGTCCGTGTGCCAGGCACGTGAGGCGCTGGCGCTCACGTGTCTTTTGGACGCCTTTCCCTCCTCATTTTATATACACTCCACGTTAAAAACACCTCTCCCGTTAGAAAAAATTTCTAACGGGCTCTGCCCCGCACCCCGCAAGGGGGCTGCTACCCCCTTGACCCCCAGCCCGCTATCCGGGTAGCGGGATCCCCGTAAAAACTTTGCGGGCCCCCGATATATCCAAAACACAGCATTGCACATTGAGTTCGCATGACCTGTTTGACCCGTTAATCGGAGGTTTCCTGGCTCCAAAGACGAGGGGTAATTAACGGCAGTTTAGTCTGCGGCTGCCGGGGATTCGGATCCCCATAATCAATAAACCCCAGCCTACCCTAGGCAGGGGGAATCTGTAATGCGCCCGACAAGCGCGCGTGTATTCCCATCTCAATGGGGTGACGATAAACACCCTACATATATGAAGCTAATTATGTGTTAAGAAATATTGTATGGAAATCTTGCACTATATATATTTTTAATAAATGAAATTGAGCATACTAAAATAGATGACAAAACTTGAAAAAGGGGGCAAAAAAGAGGTGAAAATGGTTGAATATTGAGAACATGTTACATACCTTTCTTGCATAGGCACATATGGATCTACCATTGGACTAGTCAGCCCAATGGTAGATCCCTTATAATATAGGGATCAGATCCTGGTCCTTAGATCTAAAGTTGCTTGAAAATACCTACCTTTCTTTGTTTTTATTGGACCTGGGATATCTCTGGAGCCATAGCTCATAGACTACTAGTAGTATGTCATCCTGAAATTAACCTCTAGTTTCTGCACTAGTTGCCTCGCTTTGTTTCATCTGCCTTGACCATCTAGCTTGGTTCTCTCTTTTTATACGCAAAGATGTATCGAAGTGCATCCATTCTAATAATTTAGATTCATGATTATTTTATAGGCTCAATGAACATGCATTGTACCAACAAATCTATTTAATGTCAACATATTGATGCTTTCCTATTGAAATTTTATATAGTAAAATTCCAATTAGAATGCATTCTTGGAAGTGGTTCAAGCATCATGATGAGTATGCGATGATCCTATAAAGAAAGCTTTTATTGGGTCATATATAAAGAGATTTTGGCGATCTTATGTGAATCTATAAATTTTATTTTGGCATTGGATTAATTTATCTACAAGAAACTGATCCATATTTAATTCCATTGAATAAGGTATATGATTTACACCCTCTATTTGTAGACGTGACATTCATAGTGATATACATTTAATAGTCTAAAGATGAATAATATCAAATAATTTAAAAATATTGCTTTTTTCTAATATACCCCTATGTATTCTTTAGCATTTTCATATACCCCCTGCAAAAACTTGAATTTATATAATCTTTTGAATTAATGTATGTTAGATCATGTTACCTTGTTAGTTAAATCAATTATCTCATGTTAACCTCATTTGCGCTAAGTCTTGAAATTACTTGATTATCCTATATATTGAATGACAAAATGATTATCCTATATATTGAATGACAAAAATGGGCATATGGCTGGCTACAGGAAACTTGTATGCGATAAGGATCCAAAAGGGATGGAAGGGGGACACCCGCATGAGGGCCCTACCCTCCTGTTTTCAACTTTTTGGGCACTGACCGTAGCCAGTTACCTGCGTCCAGCCATACACCCATATTTCTCTTTCTGAATAAAGGAATACCTGAGCTGCACTGTGTTTTTTTCACCAACATCGTTTCACCAACAACTTTTTATCAACATAGATAGACCATTTCATATATTAATAAATGTTCTTTTCCTTCTAATTATTTTCAGAATATGTTAATGTTTTTTCCTCAATCCTCACAACTTCAGAGTTTCCGAATGTATTCGTCAAAGTATCATGGTTCAAATTCAGCCGGGCCACAATTAAATCAGATCAGATTAAGTACCACTGTAGATCATCCTATCTTTCAGCCCACAAAATTGGCACTAGCCTGCATGGGCGTCGTAGATTTTAAGAATATTAGACTCCCCACAACTTCTTAGTTTTGGTTCAATACAAAAGGTTAAGCTATTAAGCAAGTGAGTGGATGGTTGTCCTTATAATGTAGCATCCCACAGTGCCACACCACCCTTACGTGTAAGACAATACATCTTATTCTGCACGTGCAAGGCGACGCAGATAGTAGGAGAAAAAAATTCTCGTAATGTTTGTGTTAGGATTGGCACTTCTATGTATGTCGCCAAAGTAGCACACAGATTGGATATGGAGCTGTGACACTGAGTTGAATTCGTGGCTTTCCAAAAGTACATGATATGGTTCGTTAGGATCTAATCCTTTGTTGTTTAAATATAAATACATAATAACAAGAAAGCAAGTAGAAAATTTGTTAGTGGCAATGCATAGATTGTAGGTGTATTAGCCATTGATACATGTTCTATACATCTAGAATACTATATAAATTTTAAGACATGCCGAAAAGAGTATGAATGAATCTGATATGGATATGACTCCAATATGAATCCGGTACAAATACACATCATCAAACAATGCATCTGTGCAACATAGCTTATCGCAATGACTTTATCGAAAAGCTTAAGCTAGTCACTGATGGGCCAACAACCATTTTATATTATTATATCCGACGCTAACAACATCTTCACCATCGTAGTCTTCCTGTCTAACAACACGCAAGAAAATTGGGATGAAGATGAAAGCTTGTTACTGTTGTTGTTATTGGGTGAGTGAAATTCGCACTAGCTGTTGCTACAATAGCAAAGCCAAGTGATTAAATCCCCCATTTTTCATTTTTCAATTTCCAACCTGTAACCGTCAATTCCTGTATGGCAATCACTCTGTTAAAGTTTCTACTGTGTTATTACTGTATTGAAACTAAGATGAAATATAATTAAACACTAGCAGTTATTGTATGTTCATTTCCATTTTTCTTCCCCCATTCTGTAGCTTCCACTAATTTTATCTTTGTTCTGGTATTCACTGTTGGCAGATATGAGCAGTTTTTATTGTTGCACTGAATGGTGGTAAAAATGCTGGAATGACATGCTATCCAAATTCTCCTTTTGTTTTGTTACCTTCATATAGACCATCTTCTAACTGAAACATTAACTTTTTCAATGCGAAAGTTACATTTTCTTGCAACGACAGAACTGTTTTTTCACCGGTATCCTACTATCTGCAGATAGTCTTAATCGACAGGTAGATAACATCGCTGTGTTAGTGAATCAGATGGTCTACATTTAATGCACTAAACACATATTTGTACACGGTCTCTTTAGCGCATAAAACTCTTACAGCTCTCGTCGTCCTCTGATATGTTCCCTTATTGCGGCATCTCAACCAAAAGGTTGGAGTCAATGTTTTATGTCAGCGACCATGTCTATTGTGCTGAATGCCTTGATGCTGAGACATGAAGGTAAATATAGTCCGTACTGTTTACTCCTCGCTGTCGGCAGTGTTTGTCAAGTTTGACCTGCATATTTCCCTATAAGCTATCTGATTTGTACTATTCTGTATGAATTGTTGTACTATTGTGGTTCCTCATTTATTTTATCTTTTTATTAGTTCTATTCGTTGGCTACAAGTTCTAATGCATTATGTGTGGATCCTTGTTCAATATTTGCTTCGTTACATGACGCAAACATGACTTATTTACTGCCAAGCTATATCTTTTTTTATTATATTGACGAATATCAGCATTACATTTTACATTATTATGATAAATGGTTAGTGATGTGGCCTAATCTGGAAATCCATCTGAGATGATAACTGGCACACTGCACACCTAATCAGGAGTGTTAAATTTATTGAAGTGGAATTTTCAGAAATGTAAATTACTAGTATTTTATTTTTGCTTTTATCGGATAAGCGATGCGCTGAGGATATTATGTAATGGTTGAAGGTAATTTTGTATTTTGGGGTTTGCACATGTGTGAGATCCACATGTCATATCCATACCTCCATCTCACCTTCAACACTCTTCTTTCTGCTCATCTTTTACCATGAATTTAAAATTTGCCTAAACTAGGACCTAATTTTAAATGATGACAACTTCTTTCATGAAAGCTTCCACTAGATCTCCAGTTCTCCTGCGTGTGCAAGCTCTCCAAAGCTTATTATCTATCTTGTATGTTGCCAATGTTTTATGAATGGAATTTATCGTCTGCTCTCGTTCTAGATGTTCTTCTATTGTGGTTGTTGAGTCTGGGCTAGTGCTGCATTGTTCCTACAGTAGAAGCAGACTTTTGGGTATTTCACCGTCCGTATTTCTTCACACCGAGCAGCAAGGTTTGAATAGAAATGTCTCTCTTTAATCCATTACGGTGTGTTCTATTTACTCTGTTTGCAGTTTGAAACTTAGTACCACCCTTTAAAGCTTATGGTAAAGCAAAACTACGAAGATGAGGAAATCTGATCCCAAGGTAATTATGTCAGGTTTGTTATTCTTCTTTTTTTTTTAATGATTTTTAGCATCAACAATCTCCAGTTTCTGAAGGCTTCGTATTTTTACGTGTAGGTATTAGTTGTATGTATGCCCTAGAGACCATTATTGTACATGATTGTATATTATAATGGATGCTTGGACATATATAGAGAGGACTTTCTTTCTCGACATGATAGTATACTATCTGGTTACCCTTTATCTTAACATGTAGACCGGTATTGTGATACTCTCTTTTTCTCACATGTTGGTAAAACCCTTAGAATGTGTACTTGACTACGAGGATTATGATACAGATCATACTTGTGGGGCCAGGGTAGTCCACAAGTTCATCCTTTAATCGTTCCTAGTCGTGGGAGTATCGAGACATGACATCGATATTCCAGAGTAGACTAGTGTGTACGTTTCTTGACTCAGTATGGGGCGATGAATGATCCCACATCCATTGGTGTTTGACATCAAAGATTGTACACATGTGCTCATTGGAGAATGGGTACACCGAACAAGACTCGCCGAAAACTTCTAAATGGTATTATACCTATCGTCAGATAGCAGTTCTCTGGTGACACTGGTATATGTTAGTCTGTAGATCCGAGATCGTCATAGAGTTGTGTGATTCCCACCGTGCTTTGATTTTCTCCCTACCACGCTTAAGAGAGCGTACAAACAGGTGGATTTTGGGTACAGTCCTGAGTCACATGGAGGCAATGAGCAATAGGAGGGGTTTCGTCTCTCCCGGTATTAGGAGTTGATGTTGCGCTATACTCGATTGGTTATAACAGGAAGTCCCTGACCATGCCTGATGATGAGATTTACTGGTAAGTGTTATCAGTAGTTTCTTGACCCGTTATGAGCCTCACATTGGCATGATTTTTCAAGTTATTGAGATCTGACCTTTACCACCCCCAGACTCGATATGCGACATATCAGACGAAGAGATCGGACTGTACAGTAGTGTTACTTTGGATTCACGGAAGTATGGACAAGCTTGCTTGTTGATCTTCTGATCGCTCAATAACTGAGTAGCCGTTACGTCCAGCTAGTACCGTTGACGGCTTGTGGGTAACTTGTAAGTCTACGGTAGCGCCCCAGCCGTCTTTCAGACGCCAAAAATGCGGAACAAAAACTTTTATAACTGGTGCTATCGCATACTATAACCCGGATCTGCCATTAACGCTAAACTAACAATCTACAAAGAGAGAAGAAAGGTTATACCGAACGATCCGAGTCCTTCGTTCTTTAACCATCATCCCACGCTCCGTTGCGGCTGCTCTGATCTCGTCGATCTCCGATCTCCTCGTCCAGATGGCACCACGTCATCGGATCTTTAAACGGGCTCCCGCCTCTGACTCGAGGCAACTCGGTCGTCAAGTTTGCTAAAAGAGACGACCAAGAATGATGTAGAGAATGAGTAGAAGACTTTGTCTCGCTTCGTCCAAAGCCATGGACGAACGGTTAATGAAGTTGCCATTGGAATCGGATGATGGAATGAAATGAGCTATGAAATTCCATACACCGAAACTATCATAATCTTTTAACCATGTCAAGTGAGAGTGAGGGGAGGGGCCGGCCATATAAGAGGAAGGGGGTGATGGTAGGAGCAAGGGGGTGACCACAAGCAAAAGCTTCTCACAAAAATATCAAGAAGAAATATCTAGTGTGAACACAAAGTATGAACACAATAAATGCACCTAGTATGAACACATTAATGAAACAATGAGTCACCTTAACAAGTCACCTTCCAAGAAGCTTCCTCTCATGACTCACCTCATGACTCATCCAAAAGAAGAAAAGATAAATCCGCATTTAACCGAATGTTAAATACGGCTGATAGAAAACTGGAAACTGGCAACTTCCAAAAGTGATCCCGAAACGAATTTCAGGATAACCTCGTAACTGTATAAATATACCCGCATTTGTATTACGACCGAATACAAATGCAACCGAGACAAAGATATTATATCTACTCTGTATAATACATGGATCCGGCTTAAATCAAAGCCCACCAGTATTATCTGCCCGAAATATGACACGTGCGTAAACGCACGTGCATTTTCCGAACCCTGCCATAAAACCATACGGCCTCTACAACGTTTCGCCCGAACTTGGGAAACTATCTGTGGGGGACTCTAATGACTCGTCCGTACCCTGGCAGTGGGTTTAACCACAAGCCGTCAGCGGCACTAGCTGTGCGTAACGGCTGCCCATGGACTGACCTCAAGGGAGGCCGATGAGCGAACTCATCCGGAAACCCTACTGAGCATAACAGTGACAATGTATATACAGTCCGGTCCGTTCGTCTATGAGTATCGTATATCCGGCCTAGGGGGCTAGTAACGTCAGACCCCCAATAGCTGTATAAGTCGTGTCGGAGACGAGCCCTGAACACCCTGAGATACTACTGGAGTACCTACCAGTAAATCTCACCTGCCTTGGCCAAGGACTTGGTGTAATGGCTTTCCTAGACACAGCGCGACCTCTACCCCCAATACCGGGAGAGACGAATCCCCTGCCGATCCGCTCACGTGCCTCCATGTGCTCGGGACTGTACCCAAAAACTACCTGTTTGCACGACTCCTTTGAGCCGTGGTAGGGTAGAAATCAAAGCACAGTGGGAACTCACACGAGACAAATGACGACCTCAGGTCGATGAACTAACCTGTACACATGTCACCAGGGAACTGCTATCTGACGATATGTATAATACCAACTAGCAGGTTCCCGGCGAGTCCTGTCCGGTGTACTCATAACCCAATGAGCACCTGTATACATCTTAGGTGATCCAACTGACACCAGTGGCTTGTGAGACCGGCCATCGCCCCTCGTCGGGGTCTCGACTGTATACACTAGTCTACTCCGGAGTATCGATGCCCTGTCTCGAAACTCCCACGACTAGGGACCACTATTAAGGATATGCTTATAGACCATCCAACTCTCACTTATATGACCGCCCTCATACTGTTGGTAGTCAAGCAAGATCCTAAGGGCTCTATCAAAGTGTAATCGTGATCAGTCACCTGAACCAATACACGACTGATAAAGGCAAACCAGATAGCATACTATCATCTCGAGTAAGACTGTCCTACTGGTATAGGTCCTCCACAATCATTGCAATCACGTACCTGCAATCTAATAATTGACTTTGAGGGCACTATATCCAACAATCTCCCACTTGTACTTAAGGCTAATTATTGCGATGTTGCGTACTCACAGCCCGTGTGAAACCAACACCCAACTCCCCTACTAATCAGTTTCACAAAGCCCGTTTGTAAAACTATTGTGTTTGAGAAATAGCCTCAGTGAGTGGATCCGCCTTGATGTTTCTTTCTATGTCTCTCTTAATCTCAAGTTCGCGGAGAAAGCCATCTCCCGAATTGAGTAATACCTGTCTTAGAATATGTCTGGATATCTGATGGGACCTAGTTCATAAATGAACTCCAAATCCAAACTTCTTAGACTGTATCGATAACTGAACCTAATCAGTATCCTGCACCATGCCTCCCACAGTATCCTCTTGGACCATCTGTCCATAATACTGTCCCTCTTCGTCAGAGGGAAAACTATAACTCTGACAATCACTCTGTCATCAATGTCACATTTGAAGCCTGGAATGATAATCGTCTCCCGAAGGAGGCTGCCGTCATCAATTCTGTAGAACATCTACTTATGTTCTAAAACTGCTTCCTTATGTTTCTCCAGAATTGGATTAATACAAACTTATTGCATCTAGTGCAAAAACATCTGGTGTGGTACTTGACATTTCACGATTGACTCAATTGCCTAAGCAAGTGATATGCCAATCATGCACATCCCTCTCCCCTTTAGTCTGTAAGACATCTTTAGAGAGGGTGACTCCATCATCTGCAGGTACACCACCATGCCAGGAGTCATCTATTTTAAAAACGATTAGAATACTGTCAAAGTACCCACATTGGGAAACTACCTAAATCCAGATCAGAAACCATAGATCTAGAAACCAGAATGTCAAATATTATATCCATATCCTGTCTGGAGAAACAACTGTGTGACGACCACAGTACAACCGATCGTAGTATAGGAATTTTACTTCCTACTATGTGTAGGTCATCCAAAAACCAAGACATCACACCCTACTACCTTCTTAACAGATCCATCCCTTATTCTGATGAAGTCAAACCCATGACTGTCACATCAAAATTAGATGATCAATCTCCGCTATAACTGCTCTAGTCTATAAATAGACATAAGCTACTTGCCCACTATACTTCCGCTGCTCCCACTGACCACAACAACCCTCCTACCGGGTCTCATAGCCTGGAACAACAGTAGTGTCAAGTCTGGGTAGATAAGAACCTCCCTGTCACCGTCCTTGAGGCTACCGAAGTACCTCTCGGGTGTCTGAGGTTACCCACCAAATCTGCGGAGTGGCTAATGGAATGTCAAACCTGATTGAATCTGTAGGTCCTATTAAATTTTCCGTAATCGTTTGCGGTTCTGGAATCACTTCCAGTTCTACCATACTCCCACTACCATTTTCTGAAAAATATCCATTTTTACTAAAACTGTGGCGAGTCAAGAACAATATCACTATTGATCTTCCAAATGGTAGAAAATCAACCCTCATCATAGCCTGGGCCAACCCACAAACAGCCATTACAGAAACGTGCCCTGAGTTATCCAGAGTCTGGTTTTAAGCATAAGCCGGACAACTCCCCGTACCTTAACATCGTTAAGATATGAACCATTCTATATCCAATATAGAAACTTTGACACTTATTTAATTGGAACCGGATTCTAAACATGCAGCTGTCTCCAGTGCATATCAACTTTAATGGAGAGAGGCTAATCAGCATTACTCAACTTAGGAATCAATCCAATTATGAGTAACCCGAAAGAGAAACAAGTTTCACAAAACTTTTATTATCATCTGAATACCAATCACAAGTATCTACATCTTCGATCTCTTTGAAGAATCCCGATACTTGCGACATCTGGTTCTCTACTTTATTCTTATACCCACAACTTCTCAAAACCTAGACCTTGTATTTCTACGAAACACTTGTCTAAAAACTAGAGAAGTCATAAGTAAACAGAACATAGTACGAGGACCTACCCCTTTGTCCTGATGGACACTGGACAACATACATTACTCTGTATAAGTCCGCTGAGTTGAATAACGCAAAACCTGTGCGTTGTAGGTTGAAAACTGTACCCAGGCGATTTCCTCAAATATCACCAATTACAACGAATTCCGATATAATGAGGATGATCATCTAATTCCCAATAACTTCCTCCCACTCATCATCTGTAAAACCATACAGATATGAGAATGAAACCTGGTGAATACACACCCTGGAGTAAGTATCTAATCGGGAAAACAGTTTTCCATTAACAATGCACTGAAACATGAAAATGTTTCGTAGGGGTATCCTGGTATTCATAGTAATGCCTCTTCCATAATCCAATTCATGACTTTAACCGTATATTTCTTTGCCATCTCTCCAAATCTCTTTATTTGTCTTTAGTCGTTACCTTTTGTACACCATCGTTAGGCTAAATGGTTTTCTTTCTTCCCTACCATTCGGCACCAGCCTATGGTTTGGAAGAAGACTATCCAGTAAGCATAATAGGTGTACCCTCCTAAACCAAGGAGTACTCATATCTTGAGAGAAGGTGATGATAAAAGACAACTGAATAATACCTTATTCTTTTAAAGGTGAAATAGGAGTGGCGTTTGAAGTACGCGGTTTGGTCGTGAATGATAACAGTCGCAACTTACTTTGCCCTCTTTCTAATTCCTTTATTTTGTCTTTACATATTACCTTCTGTACACCCTACTTAGGCTAATTGGTTTTCTTCATTCCCTACCTTTCGGCACCTGCCTATGGTTTGGAAGAAGACTATCCAATAAGCGTAATAGGTGTACTCTCCTAAACCAAGGAGCCCTCGCAACCTGAGAGAAGATGATAATAAAAGACAACTGAATAAACCAATTCTATTTCTCCTGAACCTTGATCCATCCTCGAAGGAGTCCCTTCGAGTTCGTATATAACCATACGATGGATCTATCCAATGGAAGTGGATGTCCGTAGTAATACGGGTGTTCTGAGAAATGCAAAGGGTAAAAGGAGTGGCAATTACTTATGCAACTTAGACAATCCAAAAGCCAGTATTTTAAGAAGGTTCGGTCAACTTGGTCCCTGAGTCATAGTCTTGGGTCGGTCAAAGGTCGCTGCCAAAGAGAGAGAGAGAAAAGAAACACTCTGCGTGTACTCTAACCTAGATCAGAATGGTTATCACTTTATCTAATCCGGAAACCTCCCACTGTACTGTCAAATTCTCCCCCAAACCTTAAAGAAGAATCAATCGGGATCACCCGAAGAGTAAACCAACTCATCAGTGGGAATCGGGATCCAACTCTCATCGCATGATAACGTGACGGAATCCACTCACATTATCACACTCCAGAAGGTATGCGCATGCCTGGCAAGTTTCAGTTTCTTTAGAAACTCCCGATGTGATTTTTACCCCATGTTCTTATGACCTTGACGAAAGCCAACAAATCATAAGTCACATGTCAAGTTCTGCCCGTCATTATCTTGTTAATTCGAACCCACCCGTACATACCCTTGACGAAAGCCAACAAGGTAATACGACTGTCCCAAACCAACTCATCTATCTATGCAACAAATGAATACCCAGCAACTACCAAACACTATGCCTTGACGAAAGCCAACAAACATAGCTTGAATATTACTGACCATCCATAAGAAATGACGGAGGGCTATGGCTGGTTTTTGGCGAAAAACCTTTAACGTAATGAACTTGATCTCGTTGAAGGAACCTGATAGCTTTTTATAAAAATATAGTGGCGAAAACCTTTGCTAAAGAGGTCACTCCCGGTGAAGGGATCTCGGCTTTTTCCTCGTGGAATGAGGTGCAGGATATTCCACTGAATACCGCGATGCAAAGCAACATGCAATCGACTATAGTGAAGTTATTACCCTGACGCAAACTTCTGCCCAAGAGGTCAGTCCCGGTGAAGGGATATCGGCCCTTGCCCCGTTGAATGAGGTGCAGGATATTCCAACCGAATACCACTGTGCAAAACAAAAGGAAACGTCTTTGTAATAACACTTTTTAAATTGTTCCAACAACATCCAAATAGGTTTGTTTTACTTTGCATTGATCAGAATCAACGCAGTCCCATCAATTAATCACACCAGAAAAGAACGAAAATAAAATGTACGTATATGCCATCTGCATTCGTCACTGGGTCCTGTCATCACCCGTTAGGTTACTTAACTAACGACAGAGCGGGGACTGAACTAGCGTGGGTGTAAAACATATATAACATCTAATAGTATATATACCAATATACATTAATCGCTCCAGGCGTGATAATATGCAACATTACAGAAAAGTAATAAGCATCACAGAACAATACAGATAATCTGGGATCCCCGGGTTTCACAGAGCCGCTTCTGAAACCCGACGTTCCCCTGTCGTGTGGATAGCCTGTGCAATGTAACCTAGACCCCTACGGGTGCGGCAAGTTACCCGCCAAAACCTGAAGCGAGGCAGCCCCCTACAGCAAAGTGAATGGACCACCCTGCACTTCACGGAATCCGGTAACATGAGCACCCCTCCTTGGGTCAACCTGTACCCCCTACGAGTGCGGCGAATAGTCTGCCAATTCTAGAGTGGAGCCCCTCTGCCTCTCAAAGCCATGAGATGCGGACCCGTTGCCCCCCAGAACCCGGCTATCCGTGCACTCCGTCGCGGGGCAAAACCTAGTACAGAAATGAAAAATATGTACAACGGGTACATCGACCTCAACCTCAACCTGGTCGTGTCCCAAAAGAATATTATACAACAGGCAGTGACGGCAGTCCACATGTTGGACGCTCGCCCCGCAATATCAAATGTACAAATAAACTCAAACTGCACTACCATTGCACACTGCTATCCACCACGACAAATCCGCAACATCACAGCACAACACAGAACATCAACGCGAATGTCACGTTCGCAAACCCGTCGAAAAGAACTATAGCAATCAGACGCGGTTTACCGATCAAATGACATTCACGGTCGGAGATATAATGTAAGCACTGTAAACTAACATGTTTAAATTTCGATCGACTAAATATCACGAAGTGGGCCCCACGCAAATCTGCTGCACAGTAACAAAATCTGGGCCCAAGTGAAATTTGCCAAAAACCACAATTTATCAAATAAAGTACACTGAAGAAATTTGGAGCAGTGTTCCAATATACTGGCCGCGGATGCGCGGTCAAACCCTAGGTTTGACCGCGGATCCGCTGCGGTATGATGAGATCACGCGACCGTATTTCTACCGTGTGCTTAGAAAACCCTGCTCAATTTTCTGGGATCATCAAAATAATTTTTAAACCAGATTTAAAATCTACAGAAACATTGAACAGAAAATTTATAGTTTTTGATATTCGGTTCGATCGATATTTTAAACGCGTTAGCACAAGTTAGTAAAGCTTAATGGCGTGGCTTTGATACCATGTAAGTCTACGGTAGCGCCCCGGCCGTCTTTCAGACGCCAAAAATGCGGAACAAAAACTTTTATAACTGGCGCTATCGCATACTATAACCCGGATCTGCCATTAACGCTAAACTAACAATCTACAAAGAGAGAAGAAAGGTTATACCGAACGATCCGAGTCCTTCGTTCTTTTAACCATCATCCCACGCTCCGTTGCGGCTGCTCTGATCTCGTCGATCTCCGATCTCCTCGTCAAGGTGGCACCACGTTATCGGATCTTTAAACGGGCTCCCGCCTCTGACTCGAGGCAACTCGGTCGTCAAGTTTGCTAAAAGAGACGACCAAGAATGATGTAGAGAATGAGTAGAAAACTTTGTCTCGCTTCGTCCAAAGCCATGGACAAACGGTTAATGAAGTTGCCATTGGAATCGGGTGATGGAATGAAATGAGCTATGAAATTCCATACACCGAAACTATCATAATCTTTTAACCATGTCAAGTGTGAGTGAGAGTGAGGGGAGGGGCCGGCCATATAAGAGGAAGGGGGTGATGGTAGGAGCAAGGGGGGTGACCACAAGCAAAAGCTTCTCACAAAAATATCAAGAAGAAATATCTAGTGTGAACACAAAGTATGAACACAATAAATGCACCTAGCATGAACACATTAATGAAACAATGAGTCACCTTAACAAGTCACCTTCCAAGAAGCTTCCTCTCATGACTCACCTCATGACTCACCCAAAAGAAGAAAAGATAAATCCGCATTTAACCGAATGTTAAATACGGCTGATAGAAAATTGGAAACTGGCAACTTCCAAAAGTGATCCCGAAACGAATTTCAGGATAACCCCGTAACTGTATAAATATACCCGCATTTGTATTACGACCGAATACAAATGCAACCGAGACAAAGATATTATATCTACTCTGTATAATACATGGATCCGGCTTAAACCAAAGCCCACCAGTATTATCTGTCCTAAATATGACACGTGCGTAAACGCACGTGCATTTTCCGAACCCTGCCATAAACCATACGGCCTCTACAACGTTTCGCCCGAACTTGGGAAACTATCTGTGGGGGACTCTAATGACTCGTCAGTACTCTGGCAGTGGGTTTAACCACAAGCCGTCAGCGGCACTAGCTGTGCGTAACGGCTGCCCATAGACTGACCTCAAGGGAGGCCGATGAGCGAACTCATCCGGAAACCCTACTGAGCCTAACAGTGACAATGTATATACAGTCCGGTCCGTTCGTCTATGAGTATCGCATATCCGGCCTAGGGGGCTAGTAACGTCAGACCCCCAATAGCTGTATAAGTCGTGTTGGAGACGAGCCCTGAACACCCTGAGATACTACTGGAGTACCTACCAGTAAATCTCATCTGCCTTGGCCAAGGACTTGGTGTAATGGCTTTCCTAGACACAGCGCGACCTTCACCCCCAATACCGGGAGAGACGAATCCCCTGCCGATCCGCTCACGTGCCTCCATGTGCTCGGGACTGTACCCAAAAACTACCTGTTTGCACGACTCCTTTGAGCCATGGTAGGGTAGAAATCAAAGCACAGTGGGAACTCACACGAGATAAATGACGACCTCAGGTCGATGAACTAACCTGTACACATGTCACCAGGGAACTGCTATCTGACGATATGTATAATACCAACTAGCAGGTTCCCGGCGAGTCCTGTCCGGTGTACTCATAACCCAATGAGCACCTGTATACATCTTAGGTGATCCAACTGACACCAGTGGCTTGTGAGACCGGCCACCGCCCCTCGTCGGGGTCTCGACTGTATACACTAGTCTACTTCGGAGTATCGATGCCCTGTCTCGAAACTCCCACGACTAGGAACCACTATTAAGGATATGCTTATAGACCACCCAACTCTCACTTATATGATCGCCCTCATACTGTTGGTAGTCAAGCAAGATCCTAAGGGCTCTATCAAAGTGTAATCGTGATCAGTCACCTGAACCAATACACGACTGATAAAGGCAAACCAGATAGCATACTATCATCTCGAGTAAGACTGTCCTACTGGTATAGGTCCTCCTCAATCATTGCAATCACGTATCTGCGATCCAATAATTGACTTTGAGGGCACTATATCCAACATAACTGATATGATCATTACCTACTGCTGGTGTATTGACGAGTCTTTAGAGTCCTACACAGAGGTTTCCTGACTCAAGCAAAACGAAGTAGGGCACATATGTGATATGTGCGGGACTGAAATTGATACGTGTATGTGATACAGTATTATAATCTCGCGATATAGATTATATGTGATATAACGTGATTATTGAATCAAGTGTTGATTCAATAATTTGTTGTATGTATATTTGATATACATATAAATGAGATTAGTCGGTTGTATGCGATATTGCCGGATTATTAAATCAAGTGTTGATTTAATAATTTAATATATAATTATATATTTGATATATTAATATATATTAACTAATATTAGCTCACTTAAGAATTTCTTTTCTCCAAATACATAATGATATATATGTGATATATATTAATGTATTTATTTTTGTGTCATGCTAGATGATACATTGGACTTGGGTGTATGAGACTCATACCAAACTAAAGATAATTTAGGTGATTAATTATTAAGGGAAAAATCAAAATTAGGTGGAAATTAGCATGGCTTAAGATGCTCGTGGAAGCATGTAGAAGCCTTGACTTAAGTCCACCAATTTTGTTTTACTCTAGATATTTATTAACCCAACCATTATCTTTAGCCATGGTTAAGTCTCTACAAATATCATTTGTGATGTTTTCTCACCCATGGTTGAGATGGTTCACCACTTCATCATCTTCTTCTTTGCTTTCTAGGTTTTGAGAGAGGTGAAAAAGAAAAAGAGAAAAATAATTCTAAAGTGAGTAAAATTCCTACTTCATCAATCTATACCAAACTAGTCATTTAGTATAGGTTGTTTGCTTCATTAATTCATCAATTAGTGAAGAGGTAGCTTGAGTTAGAGATTCTTCGACGTAGGTCGTTTTCGGCCTCGAAGATCCTTAAGCAAGCTCGTTCTTTTTGCCTAGAGCCTAAGGAGAGTCCGGGACACCACTACTTGGAGCTAAGGGACTACTATACGGAGCTTTAGAAGTGAAGGACCGGTCTACAAAGGTTGTATTCCTATTTCACTTAGTGTAAAGTTGTTTATTTTCTTTAAAAATCCTAATTCTCTAGTTAGATCCTTGGTTCGTGTTGCTTAGCACTTTAGATTTTTTGAAATTGCATACTTGATACTTGCCGAAACCTAGCGAGGGTGCTAAGCGAACCCAGCAGTAGGAGGCATTGTACACGTTGTTATGATGCCTTCATAATTAAATTTTGGTGATTCAATGAAGTAATATTTGCATACCGCTGTCCTATTCGTTTGTCTTAGGCATGCAATCATCCTAATGTGCATGCAACTTTGTATTTTCCAAAATGAATGTGCTGGTTGGCTTTTATATTTGATAATATCTCTCAAAACATTGGCGGTCTTTTGAAGCAGTGGCTTTACCCATTAAAGGCAGACAAATGGACTGCCGACACTACCAATACAGCTGATTTTCTACTCAGGTTGTTACCTCCATTTATGGAACTCAGAAAAGCCGAGATGACTTGCTTTTTATTCATAATCTCAGGCTCACAATGTATAAAGGTTGTTTCATGTATCCAGTAGAACCTTCTGTTTTATTATGTCTTCGAACATGTTCCAACTATTTTCTTGCTACACCAACCAACCAGGGTAGCTATGCAATGTGTTCAAAATGCTCTCAAAATAAGAATAATAATGAAGAAAAAGTAGCCGTCGACGATTTGAAGCTCGACAATCATATAAATGGAAGTGACAACCACGTTAATACAGCATAGACAGATGCAGATACCCTACTTTAGTAGCTGTTCTCAAGCTTGATGATGACTGGGATCTTTTTGTGCAGCATGTCCGCATCAAGAATAAACTTTATTGTATTGGACAGCTCCTACGTCTTCCATTTGGCAAAGCATTTGTTAGGCCCCATTCATAATAAGTTGGACAGTAACAGGAACTCAGGCAGCGGAGTAACAAAAGCAGCTGAAAATGCTTTGCCGCAGCTTTGTGCCGGGAGAACCCATGTGCACAGAAGGCTTTTGAGATTGAGATGGACAGGTTAGTATTTTCTATAAACTGATACTAAGTGATTCCAATGAAGACTTTTGTGAAGTAGAAACTTTGCCAATCACACTCCCCATATTTAAATTTTTCCAGTGACCTTAAGGCTGAAGATCAGGACATGAAGATGCATGAACAGACAGGTATAATCCATGGAGCTTTATTTTCAGATAAGCAAACTTGGATGGAGCATGACCTTATAATTAATTTTTTCTAGAACTAAATGCTTTCTTAGTTCATAATGGACAGACATTCTAGGGCTTAATCATAACATGCACTCTTCAATGTCAAATGCTATCGTTAGTACATAATGGACAGACATTCCAGGGTTAATCATATTGTGCACTCTTCGATGTCAAATGCACAAGTTCTTCTATTGAGCGATGTTGGATGCGAATTAAAACCATGTATAAATTTTGCTTTATGGTGTCTAAAACTGATTCCAGGAACTTCTGATTATTATATTTGACCAGTGATAAGCATTGTGTTTGTGAGTTACGGTTAAGTATATATTGCGTTTCTTTGGTTTCAATCCTCGCTATAAACCTCTTATTGTAGGACAATGGGGCTTCATCATGAATATGCACATTGAGTTAATCAATCAGTAATGCAAAAAGATAGGGTTAACCTCTTAATTTTGTATCTTAATCACATGTCAAGTCCTCATAATTACTCCTTTTCTGGTGTAGAGCTAAATTTAAACTCTGACTGGCACATTCCCTGCACTTTGGGTGTTGTAAATGGGGTGCACGATACATACTGAACAAACTTCACCTTGGTGCGCATCCATGAGCCTAAACAACTAAGTGTTCTCACCTATCCAGAACCGTCACTCATAAATCATTAAGAATTCTGATGTTGTATTGTCACGACTTACAATGGTACGAGTAGGGTTGCATTCGGATCGGATATAGAATGGATGTGAACATTACTGTATCCATATTTGTTTTCTAGTCACACATGCTGATACTTATACAATTATAGTCCGATAGTAAAAATTCATATCTAAACCATTGTTTTTCTGAGATATGTGGAAAATTGCATCTAACATAAATGTATATGGATACGAAGAGGATCCGGAGCTTGGTTCGAGAATTCGGTTTGGGTCTCTTTGAATCTGTTTACTTGCAGTAGGTTTGGATTAGTTCCATTGGTTTCCGATTTTGGATTTAGTGATATAATAATGTATATATGAGTGGGTAAACTAGGTCTGCAGCATCCCGGCAAACGCCTGTCTACAGTAGAGCATATGTGGTAGTTCTTTTTATTGGATGTGCTACCTTTTCCCCAACAAATGATAGATCTTTCTATAATACTCTACATTTGCATTCAAGTCTGACCTATTTTGCATTAAACCCCTTTTCTCTGCCTTGTAATCTGCAAAAAGACAAGTCTTAGTGTTGTAAATGTAGCTGCCGTATGTCGGATGTCGGCCGATATGTCGGAAATAGAGAGGAAACACCACCATTTATCAATATAATGCCGGGTTGTTTTGGAAAAATGTCTGCCGACATGTCAGACATTGATATCAGTCAACAACCGCAAATTTTTTCTATTATATTTTATTTCAGATATTTAAATACCAATTCAAACCTGATCCTTGTACCAAATCTAATAATTAAGAAAACCCTAAGTAGTAGATCCAATATTTCTCGAAAAATTTCATTGGTAAATCTTCAACAAAACCCTATATCTGAGTGTCTCTCATCTTGTTTTCTACAAATTCTTTACAAAACCAAAGATTCGAATGTCTTCAATAAATCTTTCGATTCTCATGGGTCCACCTTCTCTTTGACAAAGCAAACGGTTAGTAGATTATCATGTGGATTTTGTAATTTCTTGTAAAATCAAGTAAATTTATGATTTCCATTAAATTTTTCCTAATTTGTTCACCTATGCTTGCTAATTAGGTGATCTAGAATAGCTTTGAAGTATCTTTATATAGAGTTACATAATACTATTTATAATATTTAGTGAATGCCAATCTTGTTAAGGTCTATATTATAACACACAAATTTATAGCCCGAAATTTAGAAAATGTACTGATGATCCTGCCATCCAACATGAGACTTCCAACATTGAGAACATTGCCAGGTCCTGTCTTTGTTTGCTGAGACATTTTGTCTCTCCTTCTTTGCTCTCTTTCTCTATTTCTTCATTTCTTTTCCATGGTTCTACTCTCAAAGCTAAAAAGTCGTGCCTTTTCGATATTTGCGCTCAAATCACGAGTCTGATAAAATTTGCAGAAGAAAGCATAATTTGAAGCCACTATAAGTCTGATAAAGTTTGCAGAAGAAAGCTTAATTTGAAGCCACTATAAGCACAAAGAGCTACTGATCAACTAAGATTTTTTTATAGATTATTTAGTTTATATTGGTTGACATAGAATTTCTAGAGAGAGAATGAAACATTGTGCAACTTTTTCCTAAAGAAAATATAGATGCGGTGTTTATATTTAGTGAAATGATCCATGGCATATCTTATTTTATGATCTTCTAGGTTCTCAAATATATGACCTGTATAAGCTATTAAAAATTATGTATTTTTCATATTACACTAAACCATTTATATTGTGGATGGATTTGGGTTTGAGGCTATCTATAGCATCACCTTAGCTCTAAGCATTTGCACTTATAGCTTACATCTAAAGCAATTATCTTGATGAATTCTTTTGTTTTTTCTTTCATACCTCTTAGTCCACTAGTTCTTAAGTTCCTGACTAACTCCTCTACATTCCTTTTCTCAATATTTCAGTATTTTCCCTAGAACAATAATTAATCCTGGGGTTGATTCGAGTGACAAATTAAAAACTATGCATTATATTTAGGCTTAATTCCAAAAGTCTACCAAGTTTTTTGGCCTAATTACGACAAACGACCAAATTCTTGTTAAATACACAAGAAACTACCACATTACTTTCAAAAACTAACATGGAACTACCATAAAACTTTCAAAAACTACGCAAAACTACCATAAATAAGATGTCGCGTCATCAATAATTGCAAGAAATTATCACGACTTTCAAAGCATGATAGTTTCTTATAATTTTGAGAGACTGAGGCAAAGAAATTGATAGTTTTTGGAATTGATCCTTGTATTTATGTATGTATTTGATTAATATATGGGCTTGGTGATAATTTAATGTGTGCTTAATATATAAGATAAGAAAAAAATACTTAGGTGTTTTAAAAGAAAAATAAATGAGTCTCTCCCTCCCCCCGCTCTCTCTATATATAAGGAAACGGGTTATTAGCTATTAGCTGATATAAGAACCGTCAGCTTACCTATTAGATAGGCTAATCCTACTGTCAAATCTACAATCCATTCCGACCACCTTGTTTTATACATGGAGTGATTTATGTGCGAGAAATTTTGATCGATTTGACACCTATGTCTTTAATCAAGTATTATCGATATATGACATATTTATTGTGTCTAAAAGACATCCATTTTTTAAATGCTTGATCCATCATCTGTAATGCATCATATTAATCAAAATTTCACGCATGGATCACTCCTTCTGTAGAACAAGATGGCTGGAGCGGATTGTCGATTTGACGGTCAGATTGGATCGTCTCTAAGCACTAGCTGAGGGTTTAATATTAGCTACTAACCGATAACCCATTTCCTTTCTCTTTACACGTGCGCACGCACTATAATTATTTGTAGAGAAAAAATAAGAACCAATTTATTAAATTCGATCAATAAATGAATGAGAATAATTGTATTTATATGCAAAATATTATTAGTAAATAGAAAGAAATTGATGGAAGACAACATATAATGGAATATAATCATTTGGTAAATGGAAACAATTTATTTGCATGTTAATTACTTCTAAAATAAGAGATTAAAGAAAAGAAAGGAATTATTAGAATGTTATGATTGATAGCTTTAATTGTATTGCATGTTGACTCTTAACACTGAATGGAAAGAATATATTAATAGAAAAGTAAATAATTAATGGCATACAGACCAAAATATGATAATTGAATTGGAATTAAAATATATGGTTGAAAATATTAAAAATCTCAATAATTATGGATTGAGAATTGATGGTAACCGATTTTTTCCTTTTTTCTTCCTTGTAGCACTTTCATTTTCTCAATCTGGTTCTCAACAATAAACTTGTTAGTTAAAACTTGAGTTGATTGTATTTGTTAAATTTCAGACAACTCTCGACCTTTATAGACTGTTTTTTCCGAAACAAAACCGTTGAAAGTAAAAAAAAGAACAAAATGATTAGAATTTAAAGATAGCCCCACATTGAAAACAACAAAAGAAACACATAAGTATAAAATATAAAATAAGTCACACCTCAATAAGGCTTGAGTCTTATTGTTAGCATCTACTTATCATTAAAAACCCATGTGTAAAAGCCCATCACTCCAACTTTTCTCTAACTTTAAACTTTACTTTAAAAAACTTTCATATGGTATCATCGTATCAGAGCCAATGGCTTGATCCAAACTCGACTCGACAATACTACCAAGTGTTGTACTTTCCACGTGACAATCATACCAAAGAAAAAGCGATTGTTGCACGTGAGTGGAAGTGTTGAAAGTAAAAAACCAAATGATGGGATTTTAAAATTAGTCTCACATTGGAAACAACCCAAAAAACACATGGGTATAAAATATAAAATGGGTCACACCTCAACATGGCTTTAGTCTTATTGTTGGAACCTACTTATCATTAAAAGCCTATATGTAAAAGATCATCACTCCGATTCTTCTTTAACTTTGAACTTTACTTTAAAAAAACTTTTACAATAACAATATGAGATATTTTAGCTTGTTTGGATCAGTAACATTCGATACCGATTCGAATTAGTTGAAACCTAAGACTTCAGCCGACTTATCATATCATGAATAAGAGAGATATAGATACAGATCATACATAGATGAAAAATAAAAAAGGTGAAACCTATGAAACATGGACACAGTCATAAGACAAGACAATTTTAAATGAAGGACATGTGGACATAGCTCTCTAACCGCCGTTCACATCGCCATTTAATATTTCTTATATTTTAGGTAAATATAATTTTGTATATGTATATATTTAAGTTTCTTATTATATTTATTATATAACAAATAAATACTTCTAATATAATGAAAATATAGTAATTTTACAATTAAATAGAAAAACTATTTTTGAATTAAGAAATCTTTTTTTACATAAAATTTCCATCATCAATTAACAAATTATTATAAAATGTCAAATTATACGTCAATAGCTGAGACTTTTAATGGGACAAATTAGGCATCCAATTAAGGCCATTAATTCTCTCTTATTTATAACGGAAATATTAATTTTGTAAGAAACATCTGTCTCGTATCATTAAGTCGTTCTTATCTATTTTGTTGTTGAGACTTTAAAAGCACAACAATCTTTTTTCTACAAGAAACATTTTTCTTCTCTTCTTTTCATTTTCAAACACTCTTCCTCTCCATTTTTTACTATTGTCTTTTTTTTATTATTTCTTTCTCTTTCGAACTACGGCGACACCACCGTCCCATAACAACGGCATCTACAACGAAAAAGGTATGAAATCTATGATTTTCCCATGTTTCGTGAGATTGTTGCTATGCCCAACACCCGTCTATGTTCGCTACTATGTCGAGCACCTGGGCTTTGTTAGTGTCTGATACATGTCAAATATGGGTACACCGACACAGATCTGTTTATTGGTGTTTCATGGGGAAAGTAAATGTGAATATGGAGCTAAAATTTGCATGTAATTTATATATACCAAATACAAATTTAAATTGTAATTAAACATAAGTACTCTAACTATTTGATACAGACAAATATGAATTCAAGCAAAATATGAATTCAAATAAATAAATATATTAAAAATGTATATTATATATACTATTATCTTATTATGTATAGTTTAGAATAAAAACTATATAGTAATATGTTAAAATTTGTTATATAAATATTCGTTTGTGCATTCAAATATCCGTATCCGAATAATTTGAACTAAACTTCCATGACCGTAAAAATATTTAAATATATATCCGTATCTATTTCCATATCCAAAAATATCGGATTGTATCCGGATAACAGCAAGACATGTATCAAATGCATCCCTACCTACGAAACCATTTATAACAGTCTAAACCACTATTAGCCTGTAATGTTGACCCTTAAATCTTACATCTTAGATCAAATGCATATTAAGCACTCACCACTCCGTTGTAGTCTTCGTCTTTTGTGTGTGTGTGTGTGTACGCGTGCGGCCCCTCTGGGGGTGGGGAGTCCCCGGACTTTACTTTAAATGTAACCTTTTCTCTTAATTCCGGACACTCTTTCCTGAATGTGGGAAACAACCCAATATTTATGGTGGTTTTATTCATATCCATTTTATGGTAATGGAATGGTTGTGCTTAAACATGCTCATACACCTACCGAAATCTTAGTTGACTTATATCGTGAGATATTGTCCTTGATCCTAGTGACTTTAACTGTTGATATATTGTATTGATCTATTGGATTTGAACCTTCATTTAATATAATTTCTAGGGGCATAAACAAACACAATCCAAATTTGAATGCAGATTTTATTTTCCTCGGGAAAAAATTGGATAAATGATATATGTTCATTTGAAGTATAGATACATCCCTATATATGCTGTATGGAAGTATGGATAAATGATATATGTTCATTTGAATTATCATTTGAAGTAAATGATAAATGAGATCTATCTCCTATTTTTGTCTCTCTTATTTTATTCATGATTGATTTTTCCATGTCTAGACGCAATCCCTTGATCATAATGGGTAATTGCTACTTCCCTATATGAATAAGTTTACAGTTTCAATCACAGGATGGAACAATCCACATCGGACTATGGGACTAACATATAACCATAAGACTGACGTATTAGTGCAGACACCCAAAATATACTATCAAAAACTCGAATTGCTTGCTATCATACCGTCATTTAGTTTACTTTTTGGGATCACTGCTATGATTTTCAGTTTGCAGAACCCAGGTTTAGAATAGAGTTGGATTGGATTGGAAAGCTTTAGATGATTAATTTGTTTTGTTGAGTTTCCAAATAACATGAGATTATGATTTATATAGCAAATCATAGCATGATGGGTAATAGAGAAGAGTTGTTCTTTAAAATTTGCAATAAATTTAATAAGACTGTGATACTTTTTTTTTTTTTTATCTTAACAATTCATATGTTAATGATGAGTAGTTGGACATGAAACTTTTTCTAGAGAACCTAACAGATTTGTGGTGACATCGTCATGGTTTGATGATATACTGTCACTGCTGTGTTGATGGCATGTAAAAAGTCATATTAAAGCCTCGAACTGATTTGCATAACATTTGTTGCGGAATGTTTGCCATCTTACAACCTTTCTGTTGCTTTCTATCAGTGGTATGCTTGCTGTTGCGCTTACATGCTTTCTATCAGTGGTATGCTTGCCATCGATGTTTTTATAGCCTCTTAATGATGAATGCCGTTGTAATGATCTAATCTTGGATCATGACTAAATATTTTCTTTGCTTGCAGATCCTCAAGAGTGTTTTCCTGAGAAGAGTTTCGGTGCCACGGCATTTTGAATTCGAACAGTCATTGCAACAGCTTTAGGTGTCGTAGCGGCTCATGCCAAGCTTTCTGCAGATCAGGAAGTGCGGGATATGGAGCTTCTGATGGCATCTGTTATTGAAACGCAGGTTCCCCTCTATCTCTTTGAGCGCAATGATTTTGTGATTGTAACGATCTAGAAATCGTTTTGTGTTTGTTTCTGTTTTTGGGTGAAATTCATCGGTATTTTCAGTTTTATATCGATTTCGATCAAACGGCCATATCGACTTACCAGCACCTAGTTTTGAGAAAATAAAGCTTGTGCGCACACTTTGAGAGTATATGGGACGTTTTGGTGCAATTTGAATTTTTCCCATTTTTAATGTTATTTTAATCCGGTTTGCACATTTCTGGAAATCTTTGCTTTTCAACTTTTCTTGAAAATTTTCCTAAGTAACTAAACCACATAGCATATGAGTGAGTGTGTGGACATGGTTTAATGGAGAAAAAGAAAAGAAAAGAATAGAAAAGAAGAGAAAAGAAGATGCATGAATGTGTTGACTTGAGTGTGCATGCATTTATTGCTTTGAATTTTGCATAATTGCATGGAAACTTCTCTTTTTCTCTCTCCCTCTTCACTTGGCCGAGCCCTCTCTTCCCTCTACTGCCCATATTCATTTCTCTATCTCTTTTACTCATAATTCCTTCACAATTCATCATAAATCCATCTCTTTTCATCAAAAATTCCATTTTCTTCATGGTTTTTGCCTTTGCTTGCTTGGAGTGCCCTTGACCTTGGATCCTTGTGTTCTTTTGGATAGGTAAAATTCATTTACTGTTATTTATGTGGTTTTAGTGTAGTTTAGCTAGATAATTTCTGTTTAGATTGTTTAAATTAGGTTTTGATGCGAAATATCGTATTTTGGTGTCGGGTTGTGGTTTCTAGAACCTGCTTTGATCCGGGATATTTACTGGGAAATTCAACATAGTGAGAGTGTTGTACTAGGGGACCTGGAGCACCACCTGAGAGATGGCACCCATGGCACCGGCCTGGGCCGGCGACGGCTTGAAGAGGGGCCGGCGACGCCGGGCCTAGTGAGGAGTTAGGGTGTGGGGTTTTGCCTGTAGGTGTCTGCTAGGGTTTGGGTTCCTCTGGTCTTGTTGAAATTGTTTAGTTTTCACAGTAGGAAAATCTGGGATCAATTGTGCAGTTTCTAGTGTTTCGTGTTCGTGCGATACATGTTACGACACGCGTCGTGCCGTTTTCGTAGTTTCGCTCTTAAGTCGTTTTCGTCGTGACGCTACTCTCGTTAGCCACGATACGAACACTTAAGAGGTGGTTGTGTGTTGTTGTGTCGGTTAGATGTAGCTAGTTCGTATTTCGTAGCTATTATTGATATTTATATATTTGCTTGTTGTTTATATGTTGCAGGTTCGCAGACGAGGACTACGGACACTGCCACAGGGGGATTCAGGTGGTAGATTTCTTCTAGCTTGGAGTGTGGGTGAGTAGATTTAACATCTACAGGAGAATCGCCCGCATGGCGTTATGCGTCTGGGCTAGAAACCTTTACCTTTGTCGCATATTCTATATCATGTTTAGAATTGCGCATATACCTTACTGCTTAGTGATAGTTGTGATTGGAGTAGTATCCTTAGGACACTGCACTATTATTGACGGCTCAGATTGCGAGAGCACTGATTGCATGCCACACACACCGTCAATAATTGCCATGTCATTCACGACCATATTTTAGAAATGCTATTGTATGGTTAGGGACATTGTGACTTTGATACATATTTCTTACTGTTATACTTAGACTTGACATGCTAGTTCCTGTTTACCTATAGGATGTTGTACCATTAGTGCTAGGTACATATACACCTAGGGACATAGATACAGGTGTACTTGCATTCCATACTTTATTCATACCTGATAGGTATATCACATCAGCATACAGGTAGGTGTACTTGTATTTCATACTTATACCTGATAGGTATATCACATCATCATGTAGGTAGATACCTATATTTCTGCTATACTGTTCATGTATTCATTTATTATCTGGTGAATGCTATGCTTTACATTTATACGCTTTCATTACAGTTTCATATCGCGTATATTTATTCATGGATTATCGTATTGTTATATGGATTTTTCATGATGTTTTCTGGATTTGGAAACCGTGGTAGTTCATGAAATTATGCATACATTGAAACACCCGGTTTCCTTGAGATGATATTATAGCATCCACCATGAGATTTATCGGTGCGGATATATATCCTATGCGAGGAGGCGTCGTGAGCCGCATGAGGATACATGGTGGGGCCCGGAGGTACCCCGAAGCAAGAATGTTGTCGGAGTGAGTCGACGTCGCATTGAGGCGATGAGGCCTAGGGGAGCCATACTTTCCGGTGACATTACCAGAGACTCGGCGGATATCAGGGGGATACCGTTGGGAGTCATGTGCGTATCGATACGTCGAGAGGCGAGGGGCAGAGCGAGGCACTCGAGCTCTCGTGATAGCGTATGATACGTACTTATCAGTTTTTCAGTGTCGATGCTTGACACATGGGTTTCATGATATTTTTCTAAATACTCTTGTATATATAACAGGGGATTGAGCCGCTGTTATATATGCCTTTACACCAATATTAGTGGAATGGGACGCTAATATATGTGTATTGCCCTCATCATATTTATATATGTCATTATATTTAGGATGTTAGAACTGTGCTGGAGATTTGACTTGAGACTCATGAGATTCATTGGGATTGGATGATGATATCGTACACACTAGATTTGTGGGATCCACTAGCTGTTGTACATGAGATATATGTGAGATATACCTGATATTGTACAGACGAGATATGTGGGATCCACTAGCTGTTGTACATGAGACATATGTGAGATATACCAGATATTGTACATACGAGAGATGTGAGATTCACTTGTGTTGTACATTTGATATATGGGAGATATACTGTTATTGTGCATACGAGAGATGTGAGATTCACTTGATGTTGTACATTTGATATATGGGAGATATACTGTCTTTGTACATATTAGATATGTGAGATCTACTTGACTTGTACATTCGATACTTATGTGAGATATACTTGATATTTTGTAGCTGAGGAGATGTGACACTTAGATGATATGAGAGCCATTTGGTGACTGATTGAGGGATTGGGAATTGATTTGTCTTGCTGGATTTTGATCCTACCACGATGTCAGGATTCCGTGGAAATGACATATTTCACTCCATACCTCATCTTGACATATTTGTGCACTGTTTCATGTGTTAGGAGTACCTGTGAGAGTACCTTCATGAGAGTCGCACATTTACTTTCTCATATCCCCAGAGCATGATTATTGCATACTGTTATCACATTATTATTGCTTGATATATTGGTGGTACTGGTGAGTGTACTTTCCATTACTTCGTACTCATGATTATTATCACTGAAATGTCATATATTAGATTCATGCTGTACGTTCATTCTCGCGATTACCTGCATATGTTTTTTACTATTCACGAGTTGGCAACTCACCCCCGTTGTGCCACAGGTTTTGCTGGAGTTTCCCCAAAGTAGTCAAGGCAAGCTATTCAGCTTTTCAGCTACACACTCATCTATCATCTTTTGGTTGCGGATACCACTTCGCCTGTTAGTGTGCAGTTCTGCCAGGTGGGTTTTGTGGTTATCTGAGAGTGTATTGTATATTCGTTGTATATTGTACTCTCCATCTATTACCAGCAGTTGTTGTGACTTAGAGACTTGGTGAGGACGATTTGTATATATTGTGGATTTGTGGATTTTATACAGTTCCTTTCTTTTGTCTCTTATTTCTTCGCTACGGCATCGTATATCTGTTGTGGTGTTGTTTTCCGCCGTTGGGCGTGGATTTTGCTTCCGTTTGGGATGCTTTACTTTATATTCATGTTGTACCCTTTTTGGGGCCTGGTTTTATAAAGGAGGTGCTGCCAAAATTTTACAGAAAATGTGGACTATTTTAAAGAATTTGGGTTGTGATTTCAAATATTTCCAAAACTTTATATTACCTTTTCCGTATTTTTATGGTTTAGATTTCTGGGTTTTGGCTTTCTTTTACTGCGTTACGTCTGGAGGCGTTGCGTAGTATTAGGGCCATCACGTACCATTTTTGGGTCGTGACAGTGATGAACACAATCCAGATTCCTTGTACTTGGTTTTGTTCAAACTATCAACTTATAACCGATATTTATAGCTTTGGCAGCTCCTTAATGCCTTAGGGTTCCTCGTATTCAGAATCTGACTGGATTTTCCATCCGTAACAAGGTGGGTGCATATGTCTTGTTGGCACGTCCACATGCAAAAAGCTGTAGGATAAAGATAGATAGGCTGCTGTTCTTGCAGAGGCTCTCTCCACCCGTATTGTTGATGCCTTCTTCTGAATCAGCATCTTCTCCTTCCGGAGTCAAAGCAAGCTCACGAGAGCGCACTACAGCTTATCAGTGCACGGGGTGCAATCTAGTGAGCTTGCTTTGGCTCTAGTAATAGAAGGTGCCGGTTCCGAAGATGGCATTATCGATACGGTTGGAGAGGCCAGTGAGAACAACAGCCTATCTGTATCTGTGATAACTACTGGAGATGCCGTGGCCTGCAGCCTTTTGCACTTGGAGGTGCCAAAGACACGGAAGCGCCTTCCTTTTTACGGATGGATAAGCTATTTGGACTCTGGTCGATGAGGAGGAACCATATGGTGTTAGTAGTGTAGGAATAGCCAAAGATGATATGTAGTTTATTTGAAAATATATTGTTAAAAGGAAAGATTGAACCTCCATTTAAATTAAACAAATTTGCTACATGGTAATCCAATGTTAGTTCAGGTGTATCTCACTTGAGTGATGCTTTACAAGGCTTGATGAGTTCAGTAAATTTGATATTATTCTTCATTTTGTTCTCTCAATTAAGTCTGCATTTGAAGGGCATTTTCACTGTTGGATTTTATTTATTTATTTTTGTGAGATAAAAATGTTGGAAGTTTTCACTGTATAATTTTGACATTTGTTTCAGCTTGTCTAGCAATCAGTAGAGATGTGATACCCTTAAGGGCTGTGTTGATTTCACATTTCTATTTTGGTGTTTTATTGAAGTGTGGAAAGTTTTTGTTTTTCTGTTGTGGCAAATATAGATTATACTTTCACCAAAATCCTATATATTTGAATATCACATTAATTAACTTATATTAAACATCTTCACAAAATAGATTTTTCGCACTCTTTGCATAAGCATTGCATTTCACAAGAAATCTAGGTTTACTTTTCTTACCCAAAAAGGCGATTTCGCAAATCAAGGGAGACTTTCCATGAAACAGTCCAAAATCAGTCTCCAAATTCAAATAGCTTTTGAAAAACTCCTTAGATTCAAAAATTCCTTTGTTTTAATACTTTCTTCCAAAGAAAAAAGTTGGTTTATACTTTTTTTCTACTTAATACTATCCTTTTAGATTAACTACTTTATTTATCACCATATTTATCTTGAAAGTGCTAATTTATCTTGTAAAATACTATATTCATATCATATAGACTGCATTTATGCTCAAATTATTGTGTCGAAAGTACTACATATTCAACATAAACTGCTACAATTAGTAGAATGGTGTGTTTTACAAAATACCATCGACTTTTCTTGATTTGTGTGATTAAGCCAATGAACTTTAAAAATCTCATTAACTCTTCTTGAAGAGTATTTTCGTCAAGAAATAGAAACATTTTTTTGTCAAAAAAATGCCATTTTATTTCGGTGGTGTTCACTTTAGGTACAAGACATTTTGAGGTTAATATTCTAATACTTGTATGAATTGAGGAAACTATCAATTTCATAAAACATAGTTATTTCAAGGGAGTTTTATGGCATTTCTAAATTCATTTCTTAAAATCAGTGAAAAGTGTTTAATGAAATTTACCGTTAGTAGTTTCACTACTAGAGCTAATTATCCTTCTTTGAAAGTCAAAACATACAATTCAAATCCAAATCCAAATCCATTTTCTCTCGTCATCTTCTCCCATCTCATTTTTTCAAACTTCATCAATCTCAAAACCCAGCAAATGCTTTTTGAAATGTGTGCAGCCTCCCCCTTTCCTCTGTCCCTCTAAAAAATTATTCGGTATGTCGGGTATAATATACTCGGACATGGATGAGAGGGAGGAGGGAATTTCGGACAACGTAACATGTAGGGCCAACACTTCTATTTCTTCTCTCTCGTCCGGATGTATACGACCGGCACATGAAATAATCCCCCCTTGCCATCCCCCACCCACCACCAAAAAAAAAACTTAGCTTATCACTGAAAAAGCCCTAAAACTTGGTAATTACTTAGCATCCAAAAACTTCTAAGTTGCTTTCAAAACCTCCAACTAGCGTTTTTCTTCACTCGGAGGAAGTCGAGCTATAATTATTAAAATGCTTAACACACTCAGTTTACACCCTTTTTCATCTAAAATTTTCAATCAGAGTCCAATTCAAAATTAGGATTTAGTAATTACTCTTCAAATCCTCTAATTGGCTGTGGAATATGGTTCTTTTTTCTCAATCGTCTCCTGCCATGAAGCAGTGGAATGCGATTGAGAGCTTAATTGCAAGCTTTGTGTAAGTGGATGACCGAAAACGAAGGAGTAGAAGTTTTTCGGTTGCTTTAGGTAGAAAGGTCCAGATCAAGAGAGAGAAAAAGGGAGAAATGATAATTTTATCGAATAGGACGGTGAGGTTATAAGTGGGATAGATGGTGGTGTTATAAATTAATTAACGACCGTGTTTCTTTTGGACAGAAAATTTGGAGGGGGTGTAAAATAAACCAACTTAATGTTTTCTGAGGGATAATAAGTAAGAGTGATATATTTCCTACCGGTGCGGTGGAATGCATGTAGACTACATGGATCCCATTGGATACAAGGTGGAGTATAGAATACAAGTATCTAGGTAATGGATAATATGGCACGTCTTGTATCCAATGGGAATCCATGTAGCCTACATGGATTTCACCGCATCGATCGGAAAAGTATTACTCAGCAAGTAATTACTAAGTTTTGGTTTTTTTTTCCAGTAATTAGCTAAGTTTTTAAAAGTAAAATACCATTCTGAAATTGATGGAGTTTCGAGGAAGATGCCATAAGTCGTATTTGTAGAAAGGAGCAGTGGGGAAGAGAATGAGAGGAATAAGTTTTATGAATGGATTAGAGAGGGGGGAGAAGGGTAGTAGAAAAGATTTCAAAATCATCACAAACCTCTTATCTATTTCAATTTCTCGACTATTATATGATGAAGTATCGGTATTTTCAAAATACATGTATATCAAATACAAGTATTGGATAAGGTAAGAGCCTTCACACTAGAAACTTGAGCATTGGAGAGTTTTTGGCAACTTCTTTAGACCAAGGGACTAAAGCCTTTGGTTATGGGACATAGGGACTAAAAATATTTTTCTAATTAGGTAATGGAACCACTTCAATGATTAAGCGGTTGGCAAAACACTATCCAAAAGTTTGTAACCTCGGATAAACGTCTAGTGGACAACGATGGCCCACGCTTAATGGTATTACCTGTGTATGTTAAATGATCATTTTCCCATTATTAACTATTTTATTAACAAATTTAGATAATTATTAATTATTAACTAAATAATTAACGGCCATGGGGAATCTACGATGGTGGGAAAGGGCAGTGTTGGTTAGGTTAAGGTTAGGATGATGAAGATGGAGAGATTAGGGGAGAGCGTGTCTACGGGTCTACGGGCCGTGGCGGTGAAAGGGCAAAATGGTGGCTAGGGTTCGGATTTAGAGGATGGTTATTATTATGACGAAGATAACACTGAAGATGATGAAGACGCTAGGTAAAGGCAAGACAGTAACAATGACATACGAGACAACGACGATGGCAGGACGGCGACAGTGAGACTGATATGGTAAAGGCGACGAAAGATGGCAATGGTTTAGGGTGAGAATTTGGATGATAATAATGAAAAGCTAAGCGAGGGTTAGGCGATAGTGAGGCGGAGACAATAGGGACGGTTAGAAGAGGGCAATGCCAACTAAAGTTAGAGTTAGGATTTGGATGATGTGATGATGATAATGATGATGCAGAGGCTAGGCGAGGGCAAGATGATAGCGGCGGTGAGGTGGCGATAGCGGTTGCGGAGGGTGGTAGCGGCTAGGGTTAGGGTTAAAATGTGGAGGATGAAGAAGAGAGTATTTTGAGGATATTTGCAATTTCTGGAATGATGCCACATCTTAACGAATGTTGCTGATGTGATAATGATGTGACATCGTTATTGCTGATGTGCCGCCCGTTGGCTAGGGTAATTTTTTAGCTATTACGTAAAAATAAACCTTTGATAATTTACTAGGGTGAAGGGTATACAACATCAAAAAATAACAACAACAGCCTTAATTCCAAATTTATCGGGTCAAATAATTTACAAGGATGTAGAGGGATTAATTTTTTAAAGGCACTTTGCCTCGTTTTTTAGCTATTGTCAACATCTTCCACTCCAAGTCCTCAATAGTCTTTAATTCTCAAAACCTGTGAGTAACAAAAAGTTAATTACATGTAATTAATAAAGAAATTGGAAGAAAAAATGGTTAAACTTCAATTGCATATCAGTAATAATTAACAGAGTCAATATTTTTGGGTAAATTGTCAAAAAGCTCCGTGCCCACTTCAAACTTTGTAACAACCCCTGGGCTTTTTTCTCTTGTTTTAGAACCCCCGAGCCCAATCAAATCCCCTTAGTACCAGTTGCCTGTAATATCCAAGCAGCTGAGGAATACAAGGCCTAAACGAAATAAAGCCAAGAGTTTTTTCACAAAGATTTTGAACGGTAGGCCTTTTCTCAACAATTTCGGAAATTACAGGGGCGTTTAGAGGTCTCCCGAGCGGGCCGGGGGACATTTTGACAATTTACCCTTAATATAATCGTCCAAGCAGGAGGGGACAAAAATAAAGAGGCTTTCCCAAAAGCTTTTGCCAAATACCATAGCTTGGCCCAATGATGAAGCCCAGCCCATAAGTGTAACCTCTGTGTACCAGCTTTCTATTAAACCCTCCAAATTTTTTCCTTCTTTCCTATTAGAAAAAAAGGCAAATTATCAAAAAACCCAAGGTACTTTTCCCGTCTATAAAACACCCTCCCCAAAGAATGTTGTTAAAACAAACCACCCCGCGTCAATGCTCTTGGTGTCAAAAAGTTCTCCAAATACTTTTTGATCAATGGGTTTTTGTATATACCCATTTTGCCCTTTTGACCCATATGAGCAGTTGATACAGCTGTGATTTGTGCTCGTGTCAAATTTACAGCCGAAACTGAGATATCTAAATAGTTGCATAAGATATCTAATATTTGCTTGAGGCATCTATTCGGTTGCAAGAGATATCAATGTATTTGTTTGAGGTATCTATTCACTTGGATGAGATATCCAGCCGATTTTCATCAAATTGGTGGTATTAATGATCTACCATAATTTCTCTTTCTTTCCAAAAATTGGTAGTTCCTTCCAACAAATTAATTTCCCTTCAAATTGTCTAAATGTCAATTGATATCCTTTATGTTTCTTAATTTGCTCTAAACTATTTGCATTTATTAAGTCCTATTAGCTATCATTTACTCTTTTTCGTTACTTCTCAAAAACCTTGTACACATATTTATTTTGACTGTATGACTCTTATGTTCTGTGAAAATAATCGATAACAATATGGATTTGAAAAAAGATGTGATAACTTGTGGAAGATATGACAAAGAAGATCACAACAAACATGTATGACTTCAATCAAGTGATTCTGAAAATGAAGGTTATGATTTCACCTTTTGTATATGATGTATTAATGTTGATGGTTATTTTTGTAACAACTTTTGGAGTGAAACATTATCTAAATAGGAAAATTATGTAATCAGGGTATATGCAGTTTTAATTACATTTTTGTAACTACAGATTTTATTTTGGATATATATATATATATATATATATATATATATATATATAACCAATTGTCTGAGATATTTAACAAGTTTCCTGAGATATCTAACCAGTTACCTGAGATATCTGACAAGTTCCCTAAGATATAACTAGTTACCTGATATCTAGATATCTAACCAGTTACATGAGATATCTAATCGAGATACCTAATGTCATGCCTTGCTTCCCAAATACGGAATATGAGGGATGACAAGGCCAGCCATGCTCCTACGGTCAAGAAAATATCATGTTGTAGTCACATTTCAGCTTCTAGCATTACGTGGTAATCAGTAATCAATGCACAACTAATGAGAAATGCAGTCACTAATTCTATCAAAACAGATGTAAAACTAACCAGATAGGAAATGATAGCGCCGACGTCGCTAATCTAGATGTCCGCAGTATTTTCGAGATAAGACGGATCCTGATCCGAGCTAAGTCAACTTCTCACTCTGAGCATGCATACTCAGATCGTCAGAGCGACACAATACCAATATATATAAATATGTAATATATGCAATGATGATAATGTGAAGCAGTAACATAGAGTAATGACACGAGCATAAAATAACCGGTACATGTAACGATAAAGCAGGTGTATCAGATCAGTAATCAATGCAATGTCCATGTCACTAAAGCAATCAGTTTCTAAGTCTCAATGTCCAACTCACTAAACTTATCGTCAGTCCAAGTGTGAGCGTCAACCACCGCAGAAGTATCCCCAAATCAAGGGTAAGCCCCAGGGGCAAGAGAACACGGGCTCGAATCACTATCAGTAAGAACCAGAAACACTATCAGTACAAATCCCGAAATCACTACATATGCCGGCAGTGGGACTCCTGAGATTTCGTTGATCGAACTCACACTCAAACTACACCACACCCCGCGGTCTACATCAAACACCGACCATGAATCTAAATACTAGTCAGTCCATGACAAGTCTACGCGAGAACTGGAGGCAGGGTCTCCATCAAGCATGTCTCGGCTGGTATCCAAGATAAATGGACAGTGCTCGATGTCTTGCCTATGACACTAATATAAGTGCTTCCATACCAATCCCATACCAGTTATAGTTATACTTAGAAATGTCCCATATGTATGTCCTATATGTAAGTCTATGTCGCACACCCCGCTAGTTCGTGGGGAGGCAGAATTCATTAAAAACGATTTTTTCTCACATCAAAAGATCATGTTTGGCTTTGCAACATAGACTTTATCCACTTTAGGATCTTGATTAAACTTTAACTAGCTAAACTAAACTATATGAAGTCTTTAACTACTCGGATAGAGGGTTATACCTTCGTGTCTAGTCCTTCGGGTCTTCTCTAGGTTCCTTGCTCCTTGGATCGAGCTTCAACTTTGAACTCCTTTCTTTGGCTCCTACGATGTTCCGAACGAACTCGGTTGCCGGTCTCCTTGGCGTCGAAGAAAGATCCACCCGAGGGCCTATAGTCAAGCTTCAAGCTCAAGTGGGCTAAGTTAGTGATCTAATTTGCTAGAAGATATTACTAAGTAGCGTAGAGAGAGATCAATGGATTGATTTGTCTCAAAACTCAATGAATCACAACACATGTGAAGGGATGAGCTTGAGTGAGGAGGAGATGAAAAACTAGGAGAGAGAATCAGCAAGTGAGAATGAATAAAAGATAATGGATAATGGTTGAGATAATGGCTTAAGTCTCACAACAATAATTCAAGCATGGATTATTAAACTCACAAAATAATGGCCCATACTTGAATAGTAACCACAAATGAATAAACAAATACTTAAGCCATGCTTCCAACCATACCTCAAGTGTCTCTCCATTTCCACCTCATTAATCCTTTTTCCAAAAAGAATAAATCCAATAATGAGGTGTCTCCTTCTAGAAGCTCATTCTTGTGAAATTACAAGAATGCCCTCACCGTATATACATACCCATATTCGTATTCCGGAAAAATATGAATACAATGAGACAAGTATAATCCAATAATATAATACTAGAATCCGGCTCAAACCAAAGCCCACTAGTATTATCCGTACGAACATCATCCGTATAGCCAGTACATGTATGTGATCGAAACCCTGCCGTAAGACCATACAGCCTCTACATCGTCTCGCCTGATCCAGGGAAACCCTCTGTGTGGGACTCTAAAGACTCGACAGTACGCTGGCAGTGGGTTTAACCACAAGTCCGTCAGCGACACTAGCTGTACGTAACAGCAACCCAGGTACATGTCGAAAAGGAGGCCGACGAGCGAACTCATCTGAAACCCCAACTGAGCCTATCCGTGACAATCTCCGTGCAGTCCGGTCTATTTGTCTGAGAGTATCGCATGTAAGGTCTAGGAGGGTGGAAAATGTCAGACCCCTAATAACTAGACAAGTCGTGTCGGTGTGGCTCAAGACTATCCGAGAATCTACTGGTCCGACTACCAGTAATTCTCAATCTGCCCTAGCCAGGGACTTATGGTAATGACCAACCGATCACAGCGCGACATCGACTCCCTATACCGGGAGAGACGAATCCCCAACAGTTGCTCACCGCCTCCATGTGGCTCAGGACTGTACCCAACTAAAACCTGTTTGCATGACTCTTTTGAGCCGTGGTAGGGTAGTAATCAAAGCACAGTGGGAACTCACACGAGACAAATGACAAGCTCAGGTCGACAGACTATCTGCACTCATGTCACCAGAGAACTGCTATCTGACGCTAGGTATAATACCATCTAGTCAGTTCTCGGCGAGTCCTGTCCGGTGTACTCACACCCAGTGAGCACCTGTATACAATCTTATGTGCATATCACCAATGGCTGCGGGACCAATCCATCGCCCCTCGTCAGGGTCTAGATATGTATACACTAGTCTACTCTAGAGTAACGATGCCCAGTCTCGACACTCCTATGACTAGGGATACTTTTAAGGATGTGCCTATAGACTACCAGCTCTCACTAGTATGATCGCCATCACAACGCAGGTAGTCAGGCAAAGATCCTACAGGCTTTATCAACATGTATACAAGATATGAAATACAAAGTAAAACACATCACATGTTAAGATAAAGACAAATCAAATAGCATACTATCATATCAAGCAAGATTTTCCTGTACATATATATCCCCAGCACCCTGTACAATGAAGGCCTCTAGGGCATACATATCCAACAATCTCCCACTTGCACTAAGGCCTGTAATTGGCGCAAGGAGTACCCACTATCTGCACTAGACCCGGTAGCCGGCGTACCGCATGCCCAACATTTCGAACAGTCTCTCGAACTGGACTTGAGGGATGGCCATGATGAATGGATCTGCCGTGTTGTCTTTTGTGTCCACTCTCCATACCTCGATCTCCTGGCGATCCATGATCTCCCTGATCAGGTGACACCGCCTCAAAATATGTCTAGATTTCTGATAGGACCGTGGTTCCTTTGCCAAAGCCATGGCTCCATTGTTATCACAATACAAAGGTATTGGATTAGCAATGGATGGAACTACCTAAAGTTCAGAAATGAACTTCCTGATCCAGACAGCTTCTTTTGCGGCATCGCTCGCAGCGATATACTCAGCCTCCATCGTCGATTCTGCTACGGTGTCCTGTTTGGAACTCTTCCAACAGACCGTCCCTCCGTTGAGGGTAAACACATAATCCAAGACAGATTTAGAGTCATCCTTGTCACTCTGGAAGCCAGAATCGGTAAAAGCCTCGATCTGGAGGTCCCCATAAACGTATACCAGGATAATCTCTTTAGTCATTCTCAGGTACTTAAGAATGTTCTTAATATAGGGTTAGCTTAGCACCTTAGCAAGGTTTTGGCAAGCATCAAACATGCTTCTTTAAAATTTTTGGGGTGCTAAACAAACCCTAACCAAGATCTTAACTAGAGAATTAGGGTTAACTATGCATGTAAACAACTTTACATCTAAGAGAGAGAGATTGCAACCTTTGTAGTCCGTTCCTTCGCTTCATAAGCTCCGAGTAGTAGTCCCTTTTTCGCGATCCATGATCTCCTGGACTCAAGAGAGGCTCCACAAGTCGAATGATCCATTCTTGCTTGAAATCTTCCTTTTCGAAAATGATCTACCTTGAAAAATCTCAAGATCAAGCTTTCACTTCTCTAATCAAGTATTAGTGAAGTGAACACCCTAATCTAAGTGGCTAGAATAGATGAGGATGATGAAGTTGGAATTTTACTCTCTTTTATTTTCATTTTCTCACTTTAAATCATCACAAGTTAAAAAGCTAGAAAGATTTTTCAAGGAGGAAGAAGAAGAAGAAAGCTTTTGTGATGAATAATGAATTGTTGTTGTGGTTACAATTGCAACCCTTGGTTAAGAATGAAAGGCTTAACCATTGTAGAGAATAAACCATAGGTAAAGGGTTTGGGTTGGGTTAACAAATATCTACACAAAATATCAAGCTAAATGACAAAAGAAAGCTTCATGAAACTTCATGAAAAAGCTAACCCAAATCCAAACCCTAACTTGGTTTAAACTTAACAACCATGTTGCATTTGTAACACTAACATGTTACAATATTATATATCACATATATAATATATTTTTGTAACAAAAGAAAATAATACAATTAACATATATCGCATATATATCAATGTATTATCCGGTGAGAAAATGAATCAATAAAGCGAGCTTATATCAGTTAACGTAATGCAATATATCACATATATAATTATACATTAAATTATCGAATCAACTCTTGATCCGACAATCCGGCTATATTGCATATAACCGACTAATATAACATGTACTCATTCATCGAATCAACACTTGATCCGATGACCCGGCTATATCACATATACCCGGCCGATATTTCATATCGCGAGAATATAATACGGTATCTCATATCGTATCATTCTCGGTCCCGCACATATCACATATGTGCTCCTATTCCGTTTTGCCTGAGCCAGGAAACCTCTGTGTAGGACTCTAAAGAATTGTCAATACGCCGGCAGCAGGTGATGATCATATCAAACACCCACAAGCTGCAAGCGGTCAGCTAAACGTAACAGCCACCCGTGTATTGAGCAACCAGAATATTAACAAGAAAGCCTGTACATTTTCCTGCAAATCCAATCAGTAACACTCCCGTACAGCCCGATCTCTTCGTCTGATATGTTGCATATCTAGTCTAGGGGTGGTAAACGTCAGACCCCAGTAACCGATAAGTCGTGTCGATGTAAGGCTCATAACGGGTCGAGAAACTACTGATAACACTTACCAGCAAATCTCCATATCAGCCCTGGTCAGGGACTTCCAGTTATAGCCAATCGAACACAGCACGACATCAACTCCCTATACCTGGAGAGACGAAACCCCTCCTATCGCTCATTGCCTCCAAGTGATTCGGGACTGTACCCAAAAGCCACCGTTTTGCACGCCCTCTTGGACGTGGTAAAGTGGAAATCAAAGCACAGTGGGAATCACACAAGACTCTATGACGATCTTGGGTCTACAGACTAACCTGTACCAGTGTCACCGGAGAACTGCTATCTGACGATAGGTATAATACTATCTAGGAGTTCTCGGCGAGTCCGTTCAGTGTACACAGTCTCCACTGAGCATCCGTACACCATCTTTGATGTCCAACACCAATGGATATGGGATCATCCATCGCCCATCATATGGGTCAAGATGCGTATACGCTAGCCTACTCTAGAGTATCGATGCCCTGTCTCGATACACCCTCGACTAGGAACAGTTATAGGATGTACTCGTAGACTACCCTGGCCCCACTAGTATGATCTGTATCATAGTCCTAGTAGTCGAGTACATATCCTAAGGGCTTTATCAACACGTGATCACAAAACAATATTTGTTAACATGTTAAGATAAAGTGAAACCAAATAGCATACTATCATATCGAGCAAGAAAGTCCTCTTTATATATATCCAAGCATCCATTATAATATACATCATATGTACAACAATGGCCTCTAGGGCATACATATAACTAACAATCTCCCACTTGCACTAAGGCCAGGTGTTGTAGTATCTCATACCCAACATCCCGAAGAGTCTCTCAAATTATATCTGAGGAATGACCTTTGTGAGTGGATCCGCAGTGTTGTCCTTCATATCAACTCTCCTGACCTCGATCTCCCGGCGATCAACTATATCCCGGATCTGGTGATACCGCCTCAGAATATGTCTGGACTTCTGATGGGACATGGGTTCCTTGGCCAAAGCCACGGCTCCATTGTTATCACAATACAAAGGTATTGGATACTCAATGGACGGAGCCACACCAAGTTCAGTGATGAACTTCTTTATCCAGACGGCCTCTTTGGCAGCATCATTGGCAGCGATGTATTCAGCCTCCATCGTCGAGTCTGCCACGGTTTCCTGTTTGGAACTCTTCCAACACACCGCCCCTCCATTGAGGGTAAAGACAAATCCAGAGTGCGACTTAGAGTCGTCCTTATCACTCTGGAAGCTCGAATCGGTAAAGGACTCCACCTGGAGTTCTTCGTTACCATACACCAAGAACATCTCTTTTGTCCTTCTCAAGTACTTGAGAATGTTCTTCACAGCTGTCCAGTGATTCTCTCCAGGATCTGCTTGATACCTACTCACTGCACTTAGTGAGTATGCTACATCGGGTCTGGTATATAGCATCGCGTACATGATAGAGCCTACTGCCGAAGCATAGGGTATCCCTTGCATACGAGCTCTTTCCAAATCAGTCTTGGGAGACATCTCTTTGGAGAGAGTGGGTCCAGAGATCGTGGGTAAGTTCCCACGCTTGGATTCTTCGATACTAAACCTCTTTAGTATGGTGTCAATGTACCTGGATTGAGACAATCCCAGTATCCGTCTAGATCTATCTCTATAGATCTTAATTCCCAAAATGCATGATGCATCACCTAGATCTTTCATTGAGAATCTATGTGATAAGAAGAGCTTGACCGAGTGCAGCATAGGAATATCATTTCCTATCAAGAGTATGTCATCCACGTACAATACGAGGAAGACAACCTTACTCTCTGCAACTTTCTTGTATATACAAGGTTCATCTATGTTTTTGATGAAGTCAAACTCTTTGACTACAACATCAAAACAGATGTTCCAACTCCGCGATGCCTGCTTTAACCCGTAGATGGATTTAAGCAGCTTGCACACCTTTCCGCTGCTCCCACTATCTACGAAGCCCTCTGCCTGAGTCATGTACACGCACTCCTCTAAATCACCATTTAGAAAGGCGGTCTTAACATCCATTTGCCAGATTTCGTAGTCATGGTATGCAGCAATGGAAAGGAAGATCCGGATGGACTTAAGCATAGCCACTGGAGAAAAGGTTTCGTCATAATCCACACCTGGTCGTTGACGAAAACCCTTTGCAACAAGTCTAGCTTTGAAAGTCTCAACTTTTCCATCTACACCAAGTTTCTTCTTAAAGATCCATTTGCTCCCAATGGGTTTTACCCCTTCAGGAGCAACTTCCAAAGTCCATACTTTGTTGGTGTACATGGATTCCATCTCAGATCGCATTGCATCCAGCCATTTCACAGAGTCACCACTCGTGATGGCCTGTTCGAAACTAGTCGGGTCATCATCTTCCATGATGCAATGCTCGCTCCCACCATCGATGAGAAAACCGTAGTATCTCTCAGGTGGATGAGGAACCCTACTAGATCGGCGGAGAGGTGGGGGTTCGTCGGGAACTACTGAATCCTCTGGTTCCACTAAATCTTCAGTTGCAGTTTGTGTCGCTGGAACTTCTTCCAGTTCTACCTTATTGCCACTATCTTGTTTCATAAGAAAACCCTTTTCTAAGAAGGTGGCATGTCGAGAAACAAACACTTTTTGTTCCTCGGAGTGATAGAAGATATACCCTTGTGAATGCTTGGGATATCCAATAAATTTGCACAGAACTGACCTTGCCTCGAGCTTGTCCGTATTTTGTGTTTTCACATATGCCGGACAACCCCATATCTTAATGTAATTATGATGTGGTCTCTTTTCTTTCCATATCTCATATGGAGTGGTTGTCACAGATTTAGTGGGAACCCTATTCAATAGGTCTATGGTTGTCTCAAGCGCATATCCCCAGAAGGAAACAAGCAACTCAGCAGTGCTCATCATAGAGCACACCATATCCAATAGGGTGCGATTCCTCCTCTCCGATACACCGTTATGCTGTGGTGTATAAGGAGGAGTAAGCTGAGAGAGAATCCCATTCTCTTTTAAATAGTCCAGAAACTCATTGCTCAAGTATTCTCTTCCTCGATCAGATCGAAGGATTTTAATACTTTTACCCGTTTGGTTCTCAACTTCGTGTTTATATTCTCTGAATTTCTCAAAAGCTTCAGACTTGTGTTTCAACAGGAACACATGTCCGTATCTTGAGAGATCGTCAGTGAACGTAATGAAGTACGAGGAACCATTCCTGGCATGTGTAGATATGGGACCGCATACATCACTATGTATCAGTCTCAAGAGTTCTGTAACTCTTTCTCCGTGTCCACTAAACGGAGCTTTGGTCATTTTTCCTTTGAGACATGAATGGCAAGTTTCATAAGATGATAATTCGAACGTATTTAAATAACCATCTTTATGTAACTTAGCAAGTCGTGTCACATTGATATGACCAAGTCTACAATGCCACAAGAAGGATTCGTTCATTTCTGAACTTTTCCTCTTGTGTGTGTTCTGTATATTAAGAACCGTGTTTTGATTTAGAACGTATATGCCATTATTTAACGAGCCTGATCCAATCAACTTTTGATTTAGGAAGATGTTCATAACATTATCCTGTACTACAAAATTATATCCTTCTTTACTTAATAAAGAAATTGATATAATGTTGCATATCATGCTCGGTATGTAATAGCATTCGTTCAGAATCAATGTATTATCACTTGGTAATACAAAGTGATATTCGCCAACTGCTTTGGCTGCAACATTTGCACATTCCTTACTCCTACGGAATGATCACCCATTCCCAGTTCTCTACCTTTCTTTAGCCAATGTAACATATTACATATGTGAGATCCTGATCCGGTATCTAATACTCAGGATGTAGAGTGAACTGAGAAACAGTTCTCGATAACTAACACACCCGAAGAAGATGCATCAGAATGCTCATTCTTCGTTTGGGCGGCGTGAGTATCCGGATATCTATCTATTCCCTATTCAGTCTTATAACATTTATAAGAAAGAACGGGACCAACGTTCCCCTGCTCAGTATAATAAGCGAGTTCGGTTAATACATCCATATTATTATCTTGATTAAGGCCTGACATGGTCGCTACCTAGAGAGAGAGAGAAGAAAAACACTTTAGCGTGCGCTCTTGCAAGATTAGATTGGTTATTATCTTATCTAATTAGGATGGCCCCCACTGTTTTAATCAAATCTTCCTTCAAACCCTAAAAGGTAAGATTAGCCGGGATTAATTACACATTATAATTTCGTCAATCTTTCAGCCAGATCAGTGTTGGTACTTTGAGGGAGGTTCCCCATGCTTTCGCACGGACCTAATTAAAATAAACCTCATTTTCCCTGAGGGATAACCCCGTTAACACCTTTCTAGACACCTACTTGATCGGCTAATTGTCATGTGTAAAACTCTCGCAGGAGTAACTCTTACTCGCAGTGGGTATCGGGATCTAACTATCTCATAAAAGGTATGTAATCTCATTGCAAATTTCAACACTTGAAATTCCCGATAATATCTTTTACCCCTAGCGTGCTATGACCTTGACGTATGCCAAACAACCCATAGTCCGCTTGTCAAGTTCAACCCGTGTATTTCCTGATTGAATTAAATCCACCCGTACGACCCTTAACGCATGCCAAACAACGCCGTACGAATACCTTAATCCAATCACATCTTATGTTGCAGATAAGTACTAATCAGTTCCGCTATGAGATAAGTACTAATCAGATGTGAGAAAAAATCGTTTTTGATGAATTCTGCCTCCCTGCGTACTCACAGGGTGTGCGACATAGATTTATACCATAGGCGTCGACAATGCAATAACTAATCGGTTCCGCTGATTGTGTACAAGTACATGTCACTTCCATTATTCAATCACGCTTTTACACTAACGTACTTGCCGCAATCCAATCAATAACATTTATCACTTGGTAATGTAACGCCGTCATTAGGATATCGATGCAAATGAACACTATTTATAAGGGTATAACAGTCATGCAACATGATGAAGATATAGTAAATGCACTACTGAATACATATGAGCAACCGGTCTCGGTTGGATAGAAAATCACATAAAATCACACGTGCATAATTTGGCGAAACAATATAAAAAGCGCAAACAGTGTATTATATTATATATACGGTAAAATTGGTTTCGAGTCAATCGGGTATCAGGTTGCGAGTTATGGTCATTCCATTTTAAATGTTTACTGCTGGAAATCCAATTCCTGAACTGGAAGTCCGTTTTGTAACACGTTTTACTCCCTGTTGGAAGCATAATTAGGCAACAATACTGTTCAACTAATTGTAGGGCTATGAGTTAAATTTATAACGCAGGAGACGGATCAACAGTAGTCATCTTGTCTTAGGAGTTATGATCAGATTACAAATGAAGGGTGCAAGCTGAAATGACAGAAATCTGCCGTATATGTCATCCGTTTAAAATATGATTTAAATAACAAATGATACTGGAATGCAACGAGATTGGCATCGTTAGAAAGCTAATTAAATTATCTCCACTTCTATGTATGGTTATGCACACTTGCGCGCTTAAACAGTGAAAAGTATGCGTTCTAAAAACGGGTAAAGGCAGAGATTCTTGCTCTGGACTGCAGTTCAGAGCCATGAATCGCCTCAGTTTTCGTCGTTATAATTTATTAAAATTCAGAGATCAACTATGGGATACTGTAGGTTTATCTGTTGGTTTCGATACAAGCCCTATAACATTATGTTACAAGTTGCATTCAGTTTAATATGGATTTTAGAATGTGGCATGTGCTGTGAATTCCAGATTTAACGTCGCCTTTTTGGGGCACCGTTTCTTGTGCGAAACTATATTATCTTAAAACCAAATTTCCACACGACGTTAGTTAAAAGTAAAAGGAAAAATTGATCATAAATTCCGCTACTTTAAAATAGGTTTTGGTTCGCGCCGCACGCCGATCACTTAGCAAGTAATATTTCATAACTATCCACAATCGGTTTTATCTAACCGATTAAAATGAGATATAATTCTAATAAATTCTATGCGATATTTATACATGTTATGAGATCTGATCATAACCAAGTAATATTTCATAACTATCCATTTATCTCCATACAAAAGAGTTGTATGAGGAACAATCTCGTGTCTTACGATACGAAACATCACGAAAGTTGTTTCAGACGCGGATGGCTCCTGGCACACCAGTAGGTGACCATGTTCTGAAGATGATAGCTCTTATAGAAGATCTTAAGGACCTCGGATGGTCAATGGACAACGAACAATATACTGATATCATTCTGCAGTCTCCCGCCCACCTTTGCTCAGTTTGTAGTTAACTTCAACATGCACAACATGGAGAAGTCACTACCTGAACTCCTCAATATGTTGAGGAGTGCAGAGAGCACGCTGAAATCAGTGAAGACTCCTGCTTTGATTGTTGGGCCACCTTCCTCCTCTCACCCGAAGGCCAAGGCCAAGGGAAAGATGAAGAAGAAGCCCGCCAAACCTAAAGGTGGAGTTAAAAAGGCTAAGGGGAATGACAAGTCCATGGCTGGGGAATCGGGGAAAGGGGAATGTCATCACTGCCACAAATCGGGACACTGGAAGCGCAACTGCAATGAGTACTTGGATCTCAAAAAGAAGAAGCATGGTGATGCTTCCGCTTTAGGTGTGTTTGTGACAGAAAACTGTTTTTCTATAAACTCTGCTTCCTGGGTATTAGATACCGGTTCAGGTTCTCACATATGCAATTCCAATGCAGGGGCTGAGAAATAGCAAAGTTTTGAAGACAGGTGACCATACTCTCTGGGTAAGAAATGGTTCCAATGTACATGCGGTTTCAGTGGGAGAGTATCACCTGGGGTTGCCGTCAGGGTGTATATTGGTTTTGAACCCATATTATTATATACCTAGTATGCTTTGTAATATAATATCCATTTCTTTGTTAGACAATGAAGGATATAATTTTGTATTACAGAATAATGTTATGAACGTTAACCTTAATCAAATGTTGGTTGGGTATGGTATACTTAATAACAGGATATACATTCTAAATCAACACACGGTTTTCAGCATACAACACACTAATAAAAGAAAACTTTCAGATATAAATGAAGCTTTTCTTTAGCACTGTAGACTTGGTCATATTAACGAAACAAGACTAAACAAGCTACACAAAGATGGATATTTAAAACCCTTTGAATATAAATCTTATGCGACTTGTCAGTCTTGTATCAATGGTAAAATGACCAAATCTCTGTTTACAGGACACGGAGAAAGAGCTACTCAGCTCTTAGCCCTCATACATAGTGATGTATGGGCCAATGTCTACACAGGCTAGAGGCGGTTTTTCTTATTTCATAACTTTTACTGATGATTTCTCAAGATTCGATCATGTGTTTTTGATAAAGCATAAGTCTGAAGCTTTCGAGAAATTCACTGAGTACAAACTTGAAGTAGAAAAACAAACCGGATTGAGTATCAAGATGCTTCGATCAGATCGAGGTGGGGAGTATCTCAGTACAGAGTTTGCAGACTTTCTAAAAGAGAATGGGATTCTCTCTCAGCTCACTCCTCCTTACACACCACAGCACAACGGTGTGTCAAAACGTCGGAATCGGGCCCTATTAGATATGGTTCGTTCCATGATGAGTGATGCTGAGTTACCTGTCTCATTTTGGGGGCATGCATTGGAGACTGCAGCATTTCTATTGAACAGGGTTCCAACCAAAACTGTGTCTACCACATCATATGAGATATGGTATGGAAAGAGACCATCTCTTAAGCGATTTAAGATTTGGGGTAGTTCGGCCTATGTCAAAAAACAGAATCTGGACAAACTTGAGACACGGTCAGTCATGTGTAAGTTTGTGGGATATCCAAGGAATTCTTATGGATATCTTTTCTACCACAAGGAGGAACAAAAGGTGTTTGTTTCTCGGAATGCCACATTTTTAGAAAATGAGTTTTTTACAAATACTGATGGCAATGTGGTAGATCTAGAAAAGGTTCTAGAAACACAAGTTACAAATGATGACTTGGTTGAACCGGTTGTTGCAACAGAAACAAATGAACCTCAACCACTCCGTAGATCTGGTAGGACTTCTCGTCCACCGGAGAGCTACTACAGTTTCCTCATTGATGGTGATAGAGAAGATTGCATCATGGAGGATGATGATCCTAGCAGTTTTCAGCAAGCTATCACGAGTGGAGACTCTGTGAAGTGGCTGGATGCCATGAGATCTGAAATGGAGTCTATGTACACCAACAAAGTATGGACTTTGGGCGTTGTACCCTCTGGGGTAAAACCCGTAGGGTGCAAATGGTTCTTTAAAAGAAAGATTGGTGTAGATGGGCAGGTGGAGATCTATAAGGCAAGACTTGTGGCGAAAGGATTTCGTCAAAGACCAGGTCTGGACTATGACGAAACTTTTTCTCCCGTAGCTATGCATAAATCCATTCGGATCCTACTTGCTATTGCTGCTCACTATGACTATGAAATCTGGCAGATGGACGTTAAAACTGCTTTTCTAAATGGTGATTTAGAAGAGTGCGTTTATATGGATCAACCAGAGGGCTTCATTGACAGTGGGAGCAGCGGGAAAGCATGCAGATTGCTTAAATCCATTTATGGATTAAAGCAGGCATTACGGAGTTGGAACATCTGTTTTGATGATGTTATCAAAGAGTTTGATTTCATCAAAAATCCAGATGAACCTTGTGTTTATAAGAAGGCTGTAGGGAGAGCTGTCACATTCCTCGTATTGTACGTAGATGACATTCTTCTGATAGGAAATGATATTCCTATGCTACAGTCGGAAAATCATTCTTATCACAAAGGTTCTCCATGAAGGACCTGGGTGATGCCACATACATATTGGGCATTCGGATCTATAGGGATAGATCCAAAAGGTTATTGGAATTGTCCCAAACCAGGTACATCAACACCATCCTAAAGAGGTTTAGTATGGAAGACTCCAAGCGGGGTGCCTTACCCTCTTGCCATGGAGTCACTCTCTCCAAGGACTTTTGCCCAAAGACTGACGAAGAGAGAGCTCGCATGAGCATTATACCCTATGCTTCAGCCGTAGGATCTATAATGTATGCGATGTTATGTACACACCCTGATGTAGCTTATGCACTAGGTGTAGTAAGCAGGTATCAGTCCAACCCAGGGGAGAATCACTGGATAGCTGTAAAGAACATTCTTATGTACTTGCGAAGGATTAAAGAATTGTTCTTGGTGTATGGTAACGGAGATCTCCAAATGGAGGCATTTACCGATTCGAGCTTCCAGAGTGATAAGGACGACAGCAAATCTATCTCTGGGTTTGTATTTACCCTCAATGGAGGGGCGGTGAGTTGGAAGAGTTCCAAACAGGATACTGTTGTAGACTCCACGATGGAAGCTGAGTACATTGCTGCAAATGATGCCGCAAAGGAAGCTGTCTAGATGAGGAAGTTCGTCTCAGAGCTAGGAGTAGTTCCAACCATTATTGATCCAATACCATTGTATTGTGATAATAATGGGGCTATGGCGTTAGCCAAGGAGCCCAGGTCCCATCAGCGGTCCAGACACATCCTGAGGCGATATCATTTGATCCGGGAGATACTTGATCGCCGCGAGATCGAGATTTAGAGAGTAGATACAAAGAATAACACTGCGGATCCATTCACCAAGGCCCTCCCTCAGCCGCAGCATGAGCGACTTTTTGAGACGTTGGGTATGAGATACGCCAATAGCTGGCCTTAGTGCAAGTGGGAGATTGTTGGGTATATGTATGCCCTAGAGGCCATTATTAGATAGTGGATGTATTTATACATGTATATATATATAGGACTTTCTTGCTCAACATGATAGTATGTTATCTGGTTACTTTTTATCTGACATGTTCACTTGATCATGCTTTTATTCATTTGTACATGTTGATAAAGCCCTGAGGATATTTGCTTGACTACTGTGATTATGATGCAGATCATACTAGTGGGACATGTGTAGTTTATAAGCATATCCTGAAATGTCCCTAGTCGTGGGTGTATCGAGACGGGGAATCGATATTCTAGAGTAGACTAGCGTATTGAAAGGTCCATGTTACCCACCCCGGTACTTTCGGGGAGGCGGAATAGGTAAAAATCAAAATTTTCTCACAAAGAAATATAGACCAACCATGAAGGATCTTTGCTAAACAAAAACTAACAAACTAACTTAGAGGTTTTTAACTACTAGGTTAGATGATTATACCTTGGTCTTGAACTCCTTCTCTTCTTGTGTTGCTTCCTCTTCCTGCGAGCTCCTTGGAGTGGTGTAGATGGCTCCTCCTCACCGTCTTCTCTTTGCCAAAGAAAGATCCACCCGAAGGCCTATACCTTGAGCTCCTACCTCAACAATAAAGTAACTAGAGTGCTTGGCTTGCTACACTAAGAACCCTAGAGTGAGTAGAGAAGTATTTTGGTGGTTTAGTCTCAAGAGCTTTTGATTTTCAACACATGAAAGATTAAAGCTTTTAGAGAGGAAGAGGGAGAGCAAACCATGAGAGAGAAAGCTCATGAAAGAATGAGAGAACAAAACTCTCATATGATAAAAAAATATGATAATAATAATAATAATTAAGAAAATTGTGATGGTGAGTTGATTTGACCATTATCATTTCACATTTAATGCTAAGCATGCTTCAAGAAGCATCTTATGCAAAAGAAAAATATCTAGGTCAAAGTAAGTCAACAAGTCAAATGGTCAAACCAATTCTAACCATGATACAATTATACTTAATTAATATTATTAATCATATATATTATTCTCATTAGGGTTTGGATCAAGTCAATGGTCAAAAACCCTAATGAGGTGCCTCCCTCTCCGCCTCTGTCAACTGTACGTACGTACCCGCATTCGTATTCCGAAGAAACACGAATACCATGAGACAAGACCAATCCCAAAACAAATACTAGGATATGGCTTAAACCAAAGCCCACTAGTAATGTCTGCCCGAACACCGAATATGCATAAGTACGCATATGTGAACGAACCCTGTCGTAAAAGCCATACGACCTCTACTCAGTTTTGCCCAAAGGCGAACAACCCTCTGTGTGGGACTCTAAAGACTCGACACTACACTGGCAGTGGGTTTAATCACCGGCCGCAAGCGGTACTAGCTGTACATAACGGTCCCCAGGTAGATGTCGATAAGAAGACCGATGAGTTGAACCCATCCGAACTCCTACTGAGCCTGAACGTGAAAATCTCCGTACAGTCCGGTCTGTTCGTCTAAGAGTATCGCATGTCGGGCCTAGGGGGCGGTAAACGTCAGACCCCTAATATCGGTACAAGTCGTGTCGGAGTATAGCCCAGAACACCCTGAGAAACTACTGGAAAACCTACCAGTAAATCTCGCTTGCCCTGGCCAAGGACTTTGTGTAATGCCTCTCCTAGACACAGCGCGATATCAACCCCCAATACCGGGAGAGTCGAATCCTGTCTAACCGTCACTGCCTCCAAGTGCTTCGGGACTGCACCCAACTACTACCTGCTTGCACGACTCAAGAGAATCATGGTAGGGTAGTAATCTAAGAACACTGGGAACATACTCGAGGCGAAGTGACAGTGTCAAGTCAACGGACTAAGCTGTACTCATGTCACCTGGGAACTGTTAACCGACGATAGGTATAATACCAACCAACAGTTCCCGACGAGTCTTGTTCAGTGTACTCGTAATCTAATGAGCACCTACATACTATCTCCAGTACGACGTACTGATGGCTGTGGGATAGACCATCTCCCCTGCTGGGACGAGAAGCGTATGCACCAGTCTACTCTGGAGTATTGATACCCTGTCTCGATAATCCAACGACCAGGGACCTGTATAAGGATGAGCTTATAGACTACCCAGCCCCCACTAGTGTGATCGCTATCACAACGCCGGTAGTCAAGCAAAGATCCTAAGGGTTCCATCAATATGTATTAGCGATATGTTAAAAGAAACATATACATATATTAAGATAGAAACAAACCAAGTAGCATACTACTATATTGAGCAAGACTGTCGTAAACCCGTATATATATATATATATATATATCCCAAGCTTCCAAAATGTATTATACAAACTAGTAATATACAATAATGGCCTCTAGGGCATACATATCCAACAATTTCCCACTTGCACTAAAGGCCAGTAATTGGTGTACCGCATACCCAACGTCTGCTCTATGGCCAGCTGCTAGCGTACCGCATACCCAATAGCTCAAAAAGTCGCTCGAACTGTGTTTGATGGAGGGCCTTTATGAATGGATCCACCGTGTTGTCTTTTGTGTCCACTCTCCGTACCTCGATCTCCTGGCGATCAATGATCTCTCTGATCAGGTGATACCGCCTTAAGATGTGTCTGGACTTCTGATGGGACCTTGGTTCCTTCGCTAAAGCTATAGCCCCATTGTTATCGCAATACAAAGGTATTGGGTCAACAATGGACGTAACCACCTAAAGTTCACTAATGAACTTCTTCATCGAGACCGCCACTTTTGCGGCATCGCTTGCAGCAATGTATTCAGCTTCCATCGTCGAGTCTGCGATGGTATCCTATTTGGAACTCCTCCAACACACCGCCCCTCCATTGAGGGTAAACACAAAACCCGAGACAGACTTGCTGTCATCCTTGTCACTCTGGAAGCTTGAATCGGTAAAGGACTCGACCCTGAGGTCTCCATTACTATAAACCAGGAACATCTCCTTAGTCCTTCTCAGGTACTTGAGAATGTTCTTCACTGCCGTCCAGTGGTTCTCACCTGGGTCTGACTGATACCGGCTCACCACGCTTAGCGCGTAAGCTACATCTGGTCTTGTACATAGCATCGCATACATTATAGATCCTACCGCCGAAGCGTAGAGTATAGTGCTCATGCGAACTCTCTCCTCGTCAGTCTTGGGAGACATCTTCTTGGAGAGGGTGATTCCGTGCAATGCGGGTATATTACTACGCTTGGAATCTTCCATACTAAATCTCTTTAGTACGGTCTCTATGTACCTGGACTGCGAAAGTCCCAGTAATCTCTTGGATCTATCTCTGTAGATCTTGATCCCCAGGATGTACGGGGCATCACCCAGGTCCTTCATGGAGAACCGTTGTGACAAGAATAGCTTGACTGATTGTAGCATAGGAATGTCATTTCCTATCAAAAGAATGTCGTTCACGTACAAGACTAGGAATACGACAGTTCGTCCTACAATCTTCTTATAAATACAAGGCTTATCCTCGTTCTTGATGAAATCAAATTCCTTGATTGCTTCATCAAAACAGATGTTCCAGCTCCGCGATGCCTGCTTTAATCCATAAATGGATTTAAGCAACTTGCACACCTTCCCGCTGCTCCCACTGTCTACAAAACCTTCTGGCTGATCCATATAAACGCACTCTTCCAAATTGCCGTTTAGAAAAGCCGTTTTTACGTCCATCTGCCAGATTTCATAGTCATAGAAGGCAGCAATGGCAAGTAGGATTCGGATGGATTTGAGCATAGCCACAGGAGAAAAAGTTTCTTCATAGTCCACACCAGGTTTTTGACGAAAACCTTTTGCAACGAGTCTAGCCTTATAGGTTTCCACCTGCCCATCTACACCATGTTTTCTTTTGTAGATCCATTTGCATCCAACGGGTTTTACCCCAGGTGGAGCAATATCCAAGGTCCACACTTTATTAGTGTACATGGACTCCATTTCGGATCGCATAGCTTCCAGCCATTTATCAGAGTCCCTACTGATAATGGCCTGGCTGAAACTGGTAGGGTCATCTTCTTCCAAGATGCAATCCTCTCGATCCCCGTCTATAAGAAAACCGTAGTATCTCTCGGGCGGATGAGAAATCCTACCAGATCTGCGGAGTGGCTGAGGTTCGTCTGGGACTATTGAATTTTCTGGTTCTACTAAATGCTCAGTTTGAGTTTGTGGATCTGATATTTCATCCAGTCCTACCGTGCTCCTACTTATTTCTTTTGTAAGAAATTGCCACTCTAAAAGGGTGGCGTGACGAGCAACGAAAACCTTCTGTTCCTCAGTGTGGTAGAACAGATATCCCAGAGAATTTCTAGGATATCCCACAAACTTGCACAAAACTGATCGCGCCTTAAGCTTGTCCAGATTTTGTACCTTTATATAGGCCGGACAACCCCATATCTTAATACGTTCAAGATATGGTCTTTTACCACTCCATATTTCATATGGAGTCTTAGGCACAGATTTAGACGGAACTTGATTCAGCAAGTACTCTGTTGTTTCTAGCGCAAGCCCCCAGAATGAAAGAGGTAACTCAGCATTACTCATCATGGAGCGAACCATGTCCAATAGGGTACGGTTCCTCCGCTCTGATACGCCGTTGTGCTGTGGTGTGTATGGAGGAGTAAGCTGAGAGAGAATTCCATTCTCTTTTAAGTAATCTAGGAATTCCGTGCTTAAGTACTCCCCTCCTCTATCAGACCGGAGGATCTTGATACTTTTGCCAGTCTGGTTCTCTACTTCGTTTCTGAATTCTTTGAATTTCTCAAAAGTTTCAGATTTGTGTTTCATGAGATACACATATCCGAACCTAGAGAGATCGTCGGTGAATGTGATGAAGTACGAGAACCCTCCCCTTGCATGTATAGACATTGGACCACACACATCACTGTGTATGAGTCCCAAGAGCTCTGCTGCCCTTTCTCCATGTCCGGTGAACGGAGATTTGGTCATTTTTCCTTTGAGACAAGACTAACAAGTTTCATAAGATGAAAATTCGAACGTATTCAAGAGTCTATCTTTATGCAACTTACTTAGTCTTTTCTCTCCGATATGACCAAGTCTACAATGCCACAAGTAGGATTCGTTCGTATCTGAACTCTTCCTCTTGCGTGTATTTTGTACATTGAGAACTGTATTCTGATTTAGAACATAGATACCATTACACAGCGTATCTTCTGCAACCAGTACCTTATCAAGGTAAATGTTCATGATATTTCTATCAAGAACAAAGTTATATCCATCTTTATCAAGTAAAAAAACTGATATGATGTTGCAAACCATGGAAGGTACATAGTAGCAATTGTTCAAAATCATAGTATTGCCATTTGGCAACACTAGGTGATATTCACCGACGGCTGCAGCATTAACTTGTGCTCTGTTCCCTACCTCGAGGGACATATCACCAGGTGCAACTTTCCTACTTTTTCTCAATCCCTGCAATAAATTACAGATATGAGATCCTGATCCGGTATCTAGTACCCAGGAGGTAGGACTGACCGAAAAGCAGTTCTCAATTATAAGAACACCTGAAGTAGATGCAATAGTATGCTTCTTCTTCAACTGGGTCTCCTTGGAATCCATACAATCCTCTTTCCCTTGCTCATACTTATGACTGTTGTCGTAAGTTAGAGCTGAACCGACGTTCCCCAGCCCCGAATAAGAATTCGGATCGGTCAAGCGATACATATTATTATCTTGATTAGGGCGTGAAATGGTTGCTACCTGGAGAGAGAGAAAAGAAACACTCAGCGTGCGCTCTTACAAGATTAGATTGGTTATTAATTTATCTAACCAGGATGGCTCCCACTGTTTTCTCAAATTCTTCTTCAAACCCAAAAAGAAGAACTAGTCAGGATTTAATCACACGTCACAATACTTGCTTAACCTTTCAGCCAGGCTAGTGTTGGTACTTCGAGGGAGGTTTTCCAACGCTTTCGTGAAGTTCCTTAATTACATAACCTTTTTTCCCTGGAGGCGTAGCCCCCTAACACCGTTCTAGACACCTACTTGGTTTATAGCATTGACTGTTAAGTGAAATAATCTCCCGAGAGTAATCCAACTTATCAGTGGGATCGGGATCCAACTATCATTGTGTAATGATCTAGATGGAATCCACTCTAGTCACTACACTCCAGAAGGTATGCTAAATCTGCAAGTTTCCTGTATGTTTGAAACTCTCGATGTGGTTTTTGCCCCTAACGGTTTATGACATTGACAATGCCAACATATCATAAACTGCTAGTCAAGTTCGGCCCGTCATTATCTTGATTAACTTAGACCCACCCGCATATCCCTTGACAATGCCAACATAGCTATGCGACTGTCCTAAATAATCTGAAAATAAAGCTGCAAACAAGCAATACTCAGCTACCGATCACTACGCCTTGACAATGCTAAAATACGTAGCTCGAATACTAAGTAGTACTTGTAGGAAATGACGGAGGGCTACGGCTGGGTTTTTTTGGTGAAAAACCCGTTAACGTAATGAACTTGATATCGTCGAAGGAACCTGATTGCCTTTTAAAATATATAGTGGCGAAAAATTTTGCTAAAGAGGTCACTCCCTATGAAGGGATCTCGGCTCTTTCCTCGTCGAATGAGGTGCATGATATTCCAAACTGAATACCACGATGCAAAACAAAATTAATCGACTATAGTGAAGTTATTACCCTGACGCAAACCTCTGTCCAAGGGGTCACTCCCGATGAAGGGATCTCGGCCCTTGCCTCGTCGAATGAGGTGCTAGATATTCATAACCGAATACTTCTGTGCAAAACAAAAGAGAACGTCCTTACAATAACAGCTTTTTGAAAATTGTTCCAACAACATCTTTTAGGTTTGTTTTTCTTTGCATTAATATAATGTGTCCCATCAATTAATCCTACCATTACAGAAAACAACGAAAATATAACGTACGCTTATTCCATCCGTATTCGCCACGGGGCCCCGTCATCACCCGTTAGGTTACTTAACTAACGACAGAGCGGGGGCTGGACTAGCGCGGATGCAAAACATAAGCAACGTCTACTAGATATCATATATAGATATATACATTCGTCAGCCGCAATGATAGCCATTCCAGATCTCAGATGAACACATTGGATATGCTAGGAATCCGCGTTTCGTTCGAGCCTGCAACGAAAGACGGATTACACGGTCGCGATGAATAGCCAAACCCCACCCTAGACCCCTACGGGTGCGGCAAACTACCCACCAAATACCCGAAGTGAAGCAACCTCCCTCAACAACGTGAGTAGGCCACTCGGCACTTCAAAGTACCCGGTAGTTTGTGCACCCCACCTATGGTCTATCCTAGGAGAAGACAGTAAAAGAAATAATATACAATGGTGGCTACAACCTCAACCCGGATGTGCGACCATAAAATAATATTACATCAATTTACAACAAATGAAAGATAAATAAACACTCATCTCACATCCCCGGCTATTCATCCACGACGATCTAACAAGTTCATATACACAATCCAACATCACAGATCACAGATATGTACAACCCCCACTAATCGACGTATAGCGATTAGTAGACGTTCAGTACATATATCACATTACAGATATAATCCAATTAGCTAAAGTTTATAGAACTTCGATCAAAAACTGTATTTGAATCTACCCCAAGTAAAATCCAGTACTCTGACAAATCTGGGCAGAAACAAAACTTCCCAGAATACACAAAACCAACACAGAGAACCCCAGAATAATTTTGGTGCGCGGCCGAGTTGACTCGACCGCGGATCGGTTGGATCGGCCGCGGATCCGCGGTCTTATGAGCGATTCAGGCGCCCAAAATTCTACAGTTTTCTCTAAAAAGCCTGCTTGTATTTTTCATGTCACTGAAAATATTTTTAGGCCTGTTTTAAAAATCGACAGAAATACAAGTTTTGGTGTGTTTTCGGGATTTTTTCCGTGATCGAAGTTCTAACGACTTTGCTAACATGTTAGTTGTTGTTTAGCTAGGCTCTGATACCACTGAAAGGTCTATGTTACCAACCCCGGTACTTTCGGGGAGGCGGAATAGGTAAAAATCAAAATTTTCTCACAAGGAAATATAGAACAACCATGAAGGATCTTTGCTAAACAAAAACTAACAAACTAACTTAGAGGTTTTTAACTACTAAGTTAGATAATTATGCCTTGGTCTTGAACTCCTTCTCTTCTTGTGTTGCTTCCTCTTCTTGTGAGCTCCTTGGAGTGGTGTAGATGGCTCCTCCTCACCGTCTTCTCTTTGCCAAAGAAAGATCCACCCGAAAGCCTCTACCTTGAGCTCCTACCTCAACAATGAAGTAACTAGAGTTCTTGGCTTGCTACAATAAGAACCCTATAGCGAGTAGAGAAGTATTTTGGTGGTTTAGTCTCAAGAGCTTTTGATTTTCAACACATGAAAGATTAAAGCTTTTAGAGAGGAAGAGGGAGAGCAAACCATGAGAGAGAAAGCTCATAAGAGAATGAGAGAACAAAACTCTCATATGATAAAAAATATGATGATAATAATAATATTTAAGAAAATTGTGATGGTGAGTTGATTTGACCATTATCATTTCACATTTAATGCTAAGCATACTTCAAGAAGCATCTTATGCAAAAGAAAAATATCTAGGTCAAATTAAGTCAACAAGTCAAATGGTCAAACCAATTCTAACCATGATACAATTATACTTAATTAATATTATTAATCATATATCTTATTCTCATTAGGGTTTGGATCAAGTCAATGGTCAAAAACCCTAATGAGGTGTCTCCCTCTCCGCCTCTGTCAACTGTACGTACGTACCCGCATTCGTATTCCGAAGAAATACGAATACCATGAGACAAGACCAATCCCAAAACAAATACTAGGATCTGGCTTAAACCAAAGCCCACTAGTAATGTCTGTCGGAACACCGAATACGCACAAGTACGCATATGTGAACGGACCCTGTCGTAAAAACCATACGACCTCTACTCAGTTTTTCCCAAAGGAGAACAACCCTCTGTGTGGGACTCTAAAGACTCGACACTACGCTGGCAGTGGGTTTAACCACAGGCCGCAAGCGGTACTAGCTGTACATAACGGTCCCCAGGTAGATGTCGATAAGAAGACCGATGAGGTGAACCCATCCGAACTCCTACTGAGCCTGAATGTGACATTCTCCATACAGTCCGGTCTGTTCGTCTAAAAATATCGCATGTCAGACCTAGGGGGCGGTAAACGTCAGACCCCTAATAGCGGTACAAGTCATGTCGGAGTATAGCCCAGAACACCCTGAGAAACTACTGGAAAACCTACCAGTAAATCTCGTTTGCCCTGGCCAGGGGCTTTGTGTAGTGACTCTCCTAGACACAGCGTGATATCAACCCCCAATACCGGGAGAGATGAATCTCGTTTAACCGTCACTGCCTCCAAGTGCTTCGGGATTGCACCCAACTACTACCTGCTTGCATGACTCAATAGAGCCGTGGTAGGATAGTAATCTAAGAACAGTGGGAACACACTCGAGACGAAATGACATTGTCAAGGCAACGGACTAAGCTGTACTCATGTCACCCGGGAACTGTTAACTGACGATAGGTATAATACCAACCAATAGTTCCCGACGAGTCCTGTCTACTGTACTCGTAACCTAACGAGCACATACTATCTCCAGTACGACGTACTGATGGCTGTGGGACAGACCATCTCCCCTGCTGGGACGAGAAGCGTATGCACCAATCTACTCTGGAGTATCGATGCCCTGTCTCGATAATCCTACGACCAGGGACCTGTATAAGGATGTGCTTATAGACTACCCAGCCCCCACTAGTGTGATCGCCATCACAACGCCGGTAGTCAAGCAAAGATCCTAAAGACTCCATCATTATGTATTAGCGATATGTTAAAAGAAACATATACACATATTAAGATAGAAACAAACCAAGTAGCATACTACTATATTGAGCAAGACTGTCGTAAACCCGTGTGTGTGTGTGTGTGTGTGTGTGTGTGTGTGTGTGTATCCCAAGCTTCCAAAATGTATTATACAAACTAGTACTACACAATAATGGCCTCTAGGGCATACATATCCAACACGTATATGATACTAGACCCATATGATGGGCGATGGATGTTCCCATATCCATTGATGTTTGACATCAAGATCGTATGCGGGTGCTCAGTGGAGACTGGGTACACTGGACGGACTCGCCGAGAACTCCTATATGGTATTATATCTATCGTCGGATAGCAGTTCTCAGGTGACACTGGTACAGGTTAGTCTGTAGACCCGAGATCGTTATAGAGTCTCACGTGTTCTCCCACTGTGCTTTGATTTCCACCTTACCACGGCTCTGCTGAGTCGTGCAAATAGGTGGTTTTTGGGTACAATCCCGAGACATGTGGAGGCAATGAGTCATAGGAGGGGTTTCGTCTCTTCCGGTATTGGGGGTTGATGTTGCGCTATGCTCGATTGGCTATATCAGTAAGTCCCTGGCCAGGGCTGTTGAGATTTACTAATAAGAGTTATCAGTAGTTTCTCGGTTTGATTATAGGCCATACATAGGCATGACTTATTGAGTTATTGGGGTCGACGATGCCATCCCTAGACTTGATATGCAGCATATCTGACGAAGAGACCGGACTGTACGGTAGTGTTACCAGTTGGCTCGATGGGAGTTTTGACAGGTTCGTTTGTTTTCTTATGATCGCTCAATACCCGGGTGGCCGTTACGTTTAGCTGATCTCTTGCGGCTAGGGGGTGCTTGATATGATCATCACCCACTGCCGATGTATTGATGAGTCTTAGAGTCCCACAGAGGAGTTTCCTAGCCCAGGCGAAACGATGTGGTGTGCATATGTGATATGCGCGGGGACCCGATTAAATGCGCGTATGTGATACCGTATATTAATCGAGCGATTTACTATTGGTCGGGTCGTATGTGATATGGCCGGTTTGTTAAATCAAGTGTTGATTTAACATTGACTTTATTGCTCACTTTGTTTAAACCCTTTTCTTTATTGTATGCATGCATGTATGCATATGTTTATGTTGATGCACATGTTGATGTGCATGCACACATACATGCATACACTTGTGTGTATCATGGTTGTTGATACACTAGTGGTGGCAATGCAAGACTCGCATGGAAATATTTATCTAAATATTTATTTTTGAGTTAATGTAAATAGAATTAATTCATGGTTGATATTTATCATTCATTCTCTACACTTAACCTTGCATTAACTATGAGTTGATTTTCTACGGCTCTCTTTTCTCCAAAGTAAATATCTAGATATTTATTAACCCATGGTTTAGGATGAGAGTGGAAATTATATATAATTTCTATTCTCATTTTTATTGAGAGAATTATCATAACTTGAGCTCTTGAGTTGCCATCTTCTTCTTCCTCCTCTCTCTTGTTCTCTTGACTTTGTTAGTGAGTGAGATAGTGATAAATATAGGGTTTTGAAGTGAGAAAACAAACCACATCATCATTCTACACTAGTCTAGCCAATTAGTTTAGAGTGTTAGCTTCATCTTCATCTTTTGATCAAGTGGAGCTTGGAGCTTGGACAAAGAGGCCTCCGGGTGGATCATCGTGGACTCGGAAGATCACTAACAAGCCCGTTCAAACTCTCAAGTAGCCAAGGAGTCAAGCAAAGAGAACTACAAAGGTTGTATTCTCTTTACTTAGTGTTTTATTACTTGTAGTATGTGATACTACTTCATACGTTACATTAAATTTCTAGTTTGATCCTAGGTTAGTTTGCTTAGAACCCTAAAAAATTAAATTATAGCATGTTTGATGCATTACAAACCCTTGTAAGGTGCTAGGTAAACGCAACAGTGGTCTCAGAGCCAAGCTGGAGCATTAGAGTAACCTAAACGACGTTAAAACACTTCGAACGAACATCGATTGCCCGAAAAAACCATTCTCTGGAAATTTTTCAAAATGTTGGAATTTTTCACATTAAAAATATTCAGAAAATCATGCAGGTAATTCTATGGACCTTCTAGAAGAACGATACCCTAACTCGATTAAATGACCGTGGAACCGCGGCAGAAATATGGTTTTGGCGGCGGTTCCACGGCACCGTTTGTGAGGCTCGGGTCGGCCCTTCTACGGTTGGTCCATTGTTACCGTGGCATGCTTCTGGGTAATTTTAATACTGCTCAGGTGTTGAGCTTCTCCGTGGATTTTTGGGTGATTGATCGATCGATCAAATGGTTTAACATCGCCTAGTTTATTTGCATATATTGACATGAGATGTTATATGTTGTTGTGTAATGATGTATAGGATCGTCGTGATGAATGGGCGGAGTTTTATGTGAGATGAGAGTTTTCTTTTCATTCATGTAAAATTCATTTGTATATAATATTCTTTTATTGGGGCACATCCGGGTTGAGGATGATGTTTCCTTCGATGTATACTATTTACTTTTCCGCATTAGGATAGACCCAAGGTGGGGAGCACAAGTGACCGGGTTCTAGAGTCCAGTGGGAGGCCATCTCGAGTAGTCGAGACCGGGTCTCCTAACTCTAGAATTGGTAAGGTCGCTTACCACTCTCGTAGGGGTCTAGGGTGTGGGATTGGCTATTCATCACGACCGTGGAACCCGTATTTTCTATCGTTGGCTAAATATAAAATACGGAATTCCTAGTATATCCTATATTTTCATATATGTGCTTCTGCTGTTTATATTCTGTGATGTGATCGCTTGATATATCTGAGATGAATGCAATATTATATATGAGATATATAGTAGGCGTTGATTATGTTTTGCACCCGCGCTAGTCCCGTCCCGGTATGCCGTTAGTTAAGTAACCTAACGGTGCATAACAGAACATTGTGGCGAATGCGGATGGTATAAGCGTACGTTGTATTTTCGTTTCTTTTCTGTGTTTGGCTTAAGGACTTAAATGATGAGACTACATTAATGAGATTAATGTAAAGAAAATAAACCTAAAAGATGTTGTAGAATCGAATTTGAAAACCGCTCGGCTTTTTACGAAAAAGCCACATTTCAAAATTGCGGAGCTTAAGCCACTCCTTTTGAAAACCGTTTGATTCTACAACAATATCAAAGTCAAAGCGTTAAAGGTTTTCTTAAAAGCTATCCGCTGCCCTCCGTCATTTTAGGAAGTAGAGTACTTAGTATTAGTGTTACGTATGTTGATTACAGTCAATGCGCAGTGTACGGTAGCTAAGTGATGTCTTCCTACATAACATATGATGCGATTAATTAAGACATTCACATGATTATGTTGATTATAGTCAAGGGTCATGTGGATGGGTTTGATTAATAGAGAAATGACGGGTAGAACTCGACTAGTGCTTATGATATGTTGATTATAGTCAAGGTCATGAGTGCTGGGGGTAAAAACCATATCGGAAGTTTCAAGAGTTGAAATTTGCAATGAGATTGCATACCTTCCATATGATGGTTGGATCCCGATCCCACTGTGAGCAAGAGTTGTTCCCAGGAGAGTTTTGCACTTTACAATTAGCTAACCCATTAGGTTTCTAGAAAGGTGTTAACGATGCTACGCCTCTGGGAAAATGAGGTTTACTTTAATTAGGTCCGTGCGAAAGCACGGGGAACCTCCCTCAAGTACCGACACTAGTCTGGATGAACGGTTAGCGAAGTTGTAGAATGTAATTAATCCTGCCTAGTTTTCCTTTTAAGGTTTGAAGGGAAATTTGATAAAAGCAGTGGGAGACATCGATTAGATTAGATAATAACCAATCGGATCTTTGCAAGAGCTTTCGCTGAGTGTATTCTTTTCTCTCTTTTAATGGCAGATACCAATGACAGGACTCAAGCTTCTACTAGATAAAAATAAACTGAATGGGACCAATTATAAAGACTGGCTAAGGAACATTAACATTGCCTTGACTTATGATAAGGTATCATATGTCCTCACGGCTCCAGCCCCATCCGTCCCAGGTCCTAAATCTTCGGTTACGGATAGGGAAGTCTGCAAGACATGGGACGCTGACTGTGCCACGGCCAAATGCCTCGCACTTGCATCGATGGATAACACACATCAAAAGCAGCACGAGCAGATGGATGTCCAATCCATTTTTCTCCATACAAAAGAGTTGTATGGGGAGCAATCTTGCGTCTTACGATACGAACCGTCACAAAAGCTGTTTCAGAAGCGGATGGCTCCTGGAACACCAGTAGGTGACCATGTTCTGAAGATGATAGCTCTTATAGAAGAGCTTGAGGACCTCGAATGGACAATGGACAACGAACAATATACTGATATCATTCTGCAGTCTCTCCCCCCCGCCATTGCTCAGTTTGTAGTTAACTTCAACATGCACAACATGGAGAAGTCACTACGTGAACTCCTCAATATGTTGAGGAGTGCAGAGAGCACGCTGAAATCAGTGAAGACTCCCGCTTTGATTGCTGGGCCATCTTCCTCCTCTCACCCGAAGGCCAAGGCCAAGGGAAAGATGAAGAAGAAACCCGCCAAACCTAGAGGTGGGTTAAAAAGGCTAAGGGGAAAGACAAGTCCACGGCTGGGGAATCGGGGAAAGGGGAATGTTATCACTGCCACAAATCGGGACACTGGAAGCGCAACTGCACTGAGTACTTGGATCTCAAAAAGAAGAAGCATGCTGATGCTTCCTCTTCAGGTGTGTTTGTGACAGAAAACTGTTTTTCTATAAACTCTGCTTCCCAGGTATTAGATACCGGTTCAGGTTCTCACATATGCAATTCCATGCAGGGGCTGAGAAATAGTAAAGTTTTGAAGACAGGTGACCATATTCTCCGGGTTGGAAATGGTTCCAATGTACATGCGGTTTCAGTGGGAGAGTATCACCTGGGGTTACCGTCAGGGTGTATATTGGTTTTGAACCTATGTTATTATATACCTAGTATGCTTTGTAATATAATATCTGTTTCTTTGTTAGACAATGAAGGATATAATTTTGTATTGCAGAATAATGTTATGAACGTTAACCTTAATCAAATATTGGTTGGGTATGGTACACTTAATAACGGGATAAACGTCCTAAATCAACACACGGTTTTCAGCATACAACACACTAATAAAAGAAAACTTTCAGATATAAATGAAGCTTTTCTTTGGCACTGTAGACTTGATCATATTAACGAAACAAGACTAAACAAGCTACACAAAGATGGATATTTAAAACCCTTTGAATATAAATCTTATGCGACTTGCCAGTCTTGTATCAAGGGTAAAATGACCAAATCTTCGTTTACAGGACACGGAAAAAGAGCTACTCAGCTCTTAGCCCTCATACATAGTGATGTATGCGGGCCAATGTCTACATAGGCTAGAGGCGGTTTTTCTTACTTCATAATTTTTACTGATGATTTCTCAAGATTCGGTCATGTGTTTTTGTTAAAGCATAAGTCTGAAGCTTTCGAGAAATTCACTGAGTACAAACTTGAAGTAGAAAAGCAAACCGGATTGAGTATCAAGATGCTTTGATCAGATCGAGGCGGGGAGTATATCAGTACAGAGTTTGCAGACTTTATAAAAGAGAATGGGATTCTCTCTCAGCTCGCTCCTCCTTACACACCACAGCACAACGGTGTGTCGGAACGTCGGAATCGGGCCCTATTAGATATGGTTTGTTCCATGTTGAGTGATGCTGAGTTACCTGTCTCATTTTGGGGGCATGCATTGGAGACTGCAGCGTTTCTATTGAACAGGGCTCCAACCAAAACTGTGTCTACCACACCATATGAGATATGGTATGGAAAGAGACCATCTCTTAAGCGATTTAAGATTTGGGGTAGTCTGGACTATGTCAAAAAGCAGAATCCGGACAAACTCGAGACACGGTCATTCATGTGTAAGTTTGTGGGATATCCAAAGAATTCTTATGGATATCTTTTCTACCACAATGAGGAACAAAAGGTGTTTGTTTCTCGGAATGCCACATTTTTAGAAAATGAGTTTTTTTACAAATACTGATGGCAATGCGGTAGATCTAGAAGAGGTTCTAGAAGAGTGCATTTATATGGATCAGCCAGAGGGCTTCATTGACAGTAGGAGCAGCGAGAAAGTATGCAGATTGCTTAAATCCATTTATGGATTAAAGCAGGCATCACGGAGTTGGAATATCTGTTTTGATGATGTTATCAAAGAGTTTGATTTCATCAAAAATCCAGATGAACCTTGTGTTTATAAGAAGGCTGTAGGGAGAGCTGTCACATTCCTCGTATTGTACGTAGATGTAACAACCTAGTTCATTTATACCAATTTAGTTTCCGTATTTATTTGTCTGTGACATTTTATTGATTTATCATGTTTGGGTGCGAATGGTATTTTACATTTTACTTTGCATTCGACCCGACCCGCTTGCTTGAACTGGTTGATTCATATTTATAGACTACACTGGCTTGTTAAATAGACACGTGCATCTCATGGATACTGCATATTGACTTTTCATCTGACATCGCACATTTTATCATATAACATTTTAGGTCATATAAAATAAATTAAAATTGCATTTCATAGCCTGCATGATACCCCTAACCATGTGGTAGCGTCCATGCATCTTGTTCTCGTCCCGTTCAGTGAAACGGACGTATTTGGATAGCTACGCGCACGTACGTGCATCCGTTCTTGGGGGTATGCATTTTCATTACTTAATCATTCATTTCAAAATTTGGAAGTTGCATATAATTTTCGTATTTTAAATCTAAATTTTTAGACCCGACCCGGACGCATTTTGAAATATTTTATATCCCGCTAAAAAATTCAATTATTTAATTTTTAATTTTATTCTGATATTTTTTAACAACTCAGAAGATTTCCAAAACCAATATAAATCTTTTTAAATTTTTAATATAATCCAAATCCTATTAAACTCCTAAGCAACCCAGCTCTCTCCTTCTCTTTCCCTGGCCCCACACGTCTCTCCCCCCCCCCCCGCGCTACCTCTTTCTCTCTCTTTTCCCCATAAAAATCCAAGTTTATATCTCCTAACTGTTCACTTCCTCTCTCTCTCTCATCTCGCGACTCTCTCTCTCTCTCTCAGAATCTCTCTCTCTCCTCTCGTATAATTCTTTCTCTCTCCTTCTCTATATATTATTCTTCTCCTTCTCTTTTTAAAAAAAACCCACGACCGCGAAAACCCTAGCCGCCGCCTCCACCTCACCGTCGCCCTAAGCCCCGACGACGCTTTCCCAATCTCGCCGCCTCCTCATGTTGGAGATAGTGCCCTCAGAGTCAATTATTGGATCACAGGCACGTGATTGCAATGATTGAGGGAGGAACTGTCCCAGTAGGACAGTCTTACTCGAGATGATAGTATGCTATCTGGTTTATCTTTATCATCGTGTACTGCTTTAGGTGACCTGACATGTCGCTATTACACGTTGATAGAGCCCCTAGGATTCTTGCTTGACCACCAGCAGTATGAGGGCGATCATATAAGTGGGAGCTGGGGTCTATAAGCACATCCTTAAAAGGTCCCTAGTCGTGGGAGTTTCGAGACAGGGCATCGATACTCCAGAGTAGACTAGTGTGTACATTCGAGACCCCGACGAGGGGCGGTGGCCGGTCTCACAAGCCACTGGTGTCAGTTGGTTCACCTAAGATGTATACAGGTGCTCATTGGGTTATGAGTACACCAGACAGGACTCGCCGGGAACATGCTAGTTGGTCTTATACCTGACGTCAGATAGCAGTTCCCTGGTGACATGTGTACAGGTTAGTTCATCGACCTGGGGATCGTCATTTGTCTCGTGTGAGTTCCCACTGTACTTTGATTACTATCCTACCACGCTCAAAGGAGACGTGCAAACAGGTTTTAGTTGGGTACAGTCCCGAGCCACATGGAGACAGTGAGCGGATCTTCAGGGGTTCGTCTCTCCCGGTATTGGGGGTGAGGTCGCGCTGTGTCTAGGAGAGCCATTACACGAAGCCCTCGGCCGAGGCAGGAGATTTACTGGTAGGTATTCCAGTAGTATCTCAGGGTGTTCTGGGCTACACTCCGACACGACTTGTACCGCTTTTTGGGGTCTGACTTTACCAACCCCTAGGCCCGCTATGCGATGCTCATAGACGAACGGACCGGACTGTACGGATATTGTCACTGACAGGCTCAGTAGGGTGTCAGGATGAGTTCGCTCATCGACGTCCCTTTTGGTCAATAACTGGCGGCCCGTCACGTATGGCTAATACCTCTGACGTGCTAGTGGTTAAATCCACAGCCATAGTATTGACGAGTTTTTAGAGTCCACCACACATTCAGTTACTCAAGTTTCGGGCGAAACGCTGTAGAGGCTGTATGGAGATATGGCACGGTTCGATCAGATACGTGCGGTATTGCACAGATCAGGATCGGACGGTTAGTACTAGAGGCCGTATGGATATATGGCAGGGTTCGATCAGATACGTGCGGTATTGTACGGATCAGGATCGAACGGATATTACTAGCCGGCTTTGGTTTAAGCCGGATCCTAGTATAGTACAGTGTAGATTTTGTCTCATTGCATTTGTATTTCGGTCGGAATACAAATGCGGGTGTGTATACACAGCATCGGGGTTTTCCTGTAATTTATTACGGGACCAGTTTTCCGGAGTTGCCAGTTTGCTTTCCGTTTCGGCCATTTTCATTTGTATCTTTCAATGGCCGAAAATTGGTGGAGGAGGGCTTATTTGCATTTGTGCAAATAAGCATTTGTGGAGGGTGGTCTTTGCATTTTGTTGCATCATGATGGTGCACCATCCATTGACTTGACTTTTTGCTTCATGATAGTTTTCATGATTGCTTGACTTTGGATATGATGATGGTTGTTGTTGGAGTTGTTAGTGTTTATGCCCTAGAAGGCCATTACTGTATCATACTAGCTTGTATATTACTTAATAGAAGCTTGGGATATTCACATGTATATAACAGTCTTGCTAAACATGGTAGTATGATACTTGGTTTTTCTATCTTAATATGTGAGTGTACGTATTGATAGAGCTCTTAGGATCTTGCTTGTCTACCAGCGTTGTGATGGCAGTCACACTAGTGGGGGCTGGGTAGTCTACAAGCACATCCTTATTCAGGTCCCTGGTCGTTGGATTATCGAGACAGAGCATCGATACTCCGGAGTAGACTGGTGTGTACGCTTCTCATCCCAGTTGGGGAGATGGTCTGTCCCACAGCCGTCAGTACGTCGTACTGGAGATAGTATGCAGGTGCTCGTTAGGTTACGGGTACACCGGACAGGACTCACAGGGAACTGTTGGTTGGTTTGATACCAGTCGTCAGTGAACAGTTCCCAGGTGACATGAGTACAGCGTAGTCCGCAGACTTGACACTGCTACTTCGCCTCGAGTGTGTCCCACTGTTCTTAGATTGCTACCCTACCACGGCTCAAAGGAGTCGTGCAAACAGGTAGCAGTTGGGTGCAGTCCCGAGCACTTGGAGGCAGTGGCGGTTAGACAGGATTCGTCCCTCCCGGTATTGGGAGTAGATATCGTGCTGTGTCAGAGAGCCATTACGCAAAGTCCCTGGCCAGGGCAAGCGAGATTTGCTGGTAGGTTCCAGTAGTTTCTCAGGGTGTAATGGGCTTCCCTCCGACACGACTTATACCGCTATTAGGGGACTGACGCTTGCCGCCCCCCTAGGCCCGATATGCGATAGTCTTGGACGAACGGACCGGACTGTATGGAGATTGTCACATCAGACTCAGTAGGAGTTCGGATGGGTTTTCTCATCGGCCTTCTTATCGACAACTACCTGGGGACCGTTACGTACAGCTAGTGCCGCTTGCGGTCTGTGGTTAAACCCACTGCCAGCGTAGTAGTCAAGTCTCTAGAGTCCCACACAGAGAGTTTCCTACTCCAGGCGAAACGATATAGAGGTTGCATGGTTTTGCGACAAAGGATTCGGACGCATACGTGCGTTTACGCGCGTACGACTTTCGGACAGTTTTTACCAGTCGGCTTTGGTTTAAGCCAGTTACTGGTATCCGGTTATTGGATTTATACAGTCTAAAGTTTTTCCGTATTTTTACGGATCGGAGGGGCGTTCTCGTAATTACTCGAGAAGCTTCTAGAAGATGGTGACTAAGGAGGGTTATGTGTCATATTCATTAAATGAGTTATATGAGTCATGGTGGTGATTCATTAAGCATGTGCATTATCATTTATTGCTTAATGACTCATGCTAATGAATCACCACTAGATATTTTATGAAGCATGATTATTCATCACTCTTTATTCTTTTCTTCTTATTAGAAAATGCTTCATATATGATATGATACTCATAACTTATTTATCATAATATCATTCACATTCTCTCTCCTCAAGCTCTCTCTCTTCAAAAGACTAATCCTCACCCTCATGTGTTGAGATCTAGGATTAGTTAGACTAATCAATCCATAACCACCACTCTATTTCATCTATCTTCTTTGATTAGCAATCCAAGAAGGTTAGTTGCCTCAAGTTTAGAGGTTTAGCTTGGAGTTTTGCTCTCGGGTGGATCGTCTACTACCTAGAGAAGGTCGAGGAGAACAAAGGAGGACACAAAGACGAAGGACCGGTTTCGATAGGTATAATCCCTAAGCATAGTAGTTTAGAATAACTATATGTTTGGTTAGTTATCGTTTAGCTTCGATTTAAGCGGTTAGTCGATGTTCGTTCTTTAAACTTGATCGTTTTTGAAAATTCCGCCTCCACATAAGTACTGGGGTGTACTACATCGACTTACAGTGGTATCAGAGCCTCGCTAAACAATAAATAACTTGATTGCAAATTTGTACGAATTTCGAACGGAAAAACGAAGCCGGAAAACCCTAATTCTGTTCAGTTTCTGTCGAACTTAAAATGAAGTCCAAAAATTTTTCAGGTGTGCTCAGAAAGCTAGAAAGGAGTCCAGGAGAACACCCAAGAAATTCGAGCCCATGAATCGGCAACTCGGCCGCGGAAGCGCGGCGGATCGGTGGGATCCGCCGCCCTTCCGCGGCGCTTTGGCCGAGTCATGGACTCATCTTTCTTGTGTGGGTCCCCTGTGATATTTGGGGTTTTCTGGAATATTTAATATTTGCTCAGGTTACTGTTTAACAGAGCAGATTTTGGAGCAATATTGATGTTGTTTAATCGATCGAAATTGTACAGTATTTGCATATTGGATTATATCTGTGATTGTTTAATGTGTTCGTAAACCTCCCCCAACTGCTAGTATGTCGGTTGGCAGGGGGTTGCACATTTCTGAAATGGTTATATCTGTTTGTGCATATAAACTGTATTGGACTGTTGTGGTGTATAGCCGGGGTTAGCAATGGGTTATTGTTTAATTCATTTGTTGTAAATGTAATTTGTTGTAATATTATTTTTGCGGGGCACTTCCAGGTTGCGGTCGTAGCCACCGTTGTATTATTTCATTTTACTGTTTTTGCTCCTAGGACTGACCCAAGGTGGGGTACACAAACTGCCGGGTGGGTAGTTTGCCGTACCCGTAGGGGTCGAGGGTGGGGTAACGGCTATTCATCACAACTGTGTAATCTGTCTTTTCTTGCAGGCTCAAAAGAAATACAGATTGCTTGCAAATCCAATATTGTTTATCTGTGTTCTGGAATGAATATCATTGCGTTAGACGAATGTAAAATATCTATATTTACTGTAGCTATTTAGACGTCACTTATGTTTTACACCCGCGCTAGCCCAGCCCCCGCTCTGTCGTTAGTTAAGTAACCTAACGGGTGATGACGGGACCCCGTGGCGAATGCGGATGGCATAAGAGGACGTTGTATTTTCGTTGTTTTCTGCAATGATAGGTTAATGATGGGACGCATTATCTATAATGCAAAGTAAAACAAACCAAAGTTTAAATCGTTGGAACAATTTAAAAGAAACCACTCGGTTATTTTTAAAACAGATATTTTTAAATGCGGAGCCTTAACCACTCCTTTTTTAAAAGCTATCAGGTTCCTTCGGTTATATCAAGTTCACTACGTTCACGGTTTCGCCAAAACCAGTCGTAGCCCTCCGTCATTTCTTATGGATGGTCAGTAGTATTCAAGCTATGCTTGTTGGCATACGTCAAGGCATAGTGTTTGGTAGCTGCTGAGGTATTCATTTGTTGCATAGATAGATGTGTTGGTTTGGGACAGTCGCATTACCTTGTTGGCATACGTCAAGGGTATATACGGGTGGGTTCAAATTAACAAGATAATGATGGGCAGAACTTGACATGTGACTTATGATTTGTTGGCATACGTCAAGGTCATAAGAGCATGGGGCAAAAACTTATATCGGGAATTTCTAAAGAAACTGAAATTTGCAAAGAGATGCATACCATTTGGAGTTTGATGAATGTTGGTAGGATTCCTTCAACATTATCATATGATGATATTTGGATCCCGATCCTACTGTGAGTATTTGATACTTATCAGGATATTCGTCACTTAACGATCAATGCTATAAACCTAGTAGGTGTCCAGAAAAGTGTCAGCGGGGTTACGCCCCCAGAGAAAAGAGGTTATTTAATTAAGGAACTTCGCGAAAGCGTTGGAAAACCTCCCTCGAAGTATCGACACCAGCCTGGCTGAACGGTTAAGCAAGTATTGTACGGTGAGAATAGTCTTGGCTAATTCTTCTTTTATGGTTTGAGGAAGGATTCGAGAAACAGTGGGAGCCATCCAGTTTAGATAAACTAAAAACCACTCTAAACTTGCAAGAGCATCATGCTAAAGAGTTTTCTTCTCTCTCTCCTAATTGCAGCGACCCTGAAAATGACTGGACTTAAGTTACTTTTAGAGAAAAATATACTGACGGGGCCAAACTATAAAGATTGGCTGCGGAATGTCAAGATGGCTTTGACCTATGACAAACTGGGGTACGTCCTCACCGCTACGGCACCTGCTGTCCCTGGTCCCAAATCCAGTAATGCGGATAAGGAAATCCGCAAAACCTGGGATTTAGATTGCGCGAGAGCCAAGTGCATCGTGCTTGCCTCGATGAACAATGAACATCAGAGGAGGCACGAGGATATGTCCCTTGATGGCATATTTCTCCATACAAAGGAACTTTATGGAGAGCAATCTCGTATAGCAAGATACGAGACCTCTAAGAAATTGTTTCGAGCGAGGTTGGCTGTCGGGTCATCGGTAGGTGAACATGTCCTACAGATGATTGGCTATATAAAAGAGCTCGCAGACCTTGGGACGACTTTGGATAATGAGCTCTATACAGACCTTGTTCTCCAGTCCCTTCCTCCCACCTACGCCCAGTTTATCCTCAACTTCAATCTTCAAGGAAAAGAAGTTGAACTTGCGGAACTCCTGAACATGTTAAGGAGTGCGGAGGGCACCTTGCAGAAGGCAAGGGAAACACCCGCTATGTTTGTTGGCGGTTCATCTTCTTCCGGGTCCAAGGCTAGGGCCAAAGGAAGGAAGAAGAAGGCCGCACCCAGACCTAGAGGAGGTGTTAGTAAGGTGGGAGGGAAGGGAAAGAAAAAGAAAGCAGTACCGATAGTTGGCCAGGATGAGTGCTTCCATTGTCACAGGAAAGGGCACTGGAAGAAGGATTGCAAGGCGTGGAACGCCAAAAACCAGGAACCGAAGCAAGCTGTGGCTTCGACTTCAGGTGTGTTTATAATTGAGAATTGTCTGTCGATCAACTCTACTTCCTGGGTATTGGATACCGGATCAGGATCTCATATTTGCAATTCATTGCAGGCACTGAGAAACCGTAGAGTGCTGAAGGAAGGTGATATGATCCTCAGGGTTGCTAACGGAGCTAGCGTGGGAGCTGCGTCTGTCGGGGATTATCACCTAGGATTGACGAGTGGACACATTTTGATTTTACATAACTGTTATTTTGTACCCAGCTTAACGTGTAATATCATATCAGTTTCCTTGTTATCAAATAAAGGTTATGATTTCACGTTTGTAAGAGATGTTGTCAACATCCACCTTAATCATGGTTTGATTGGGTCCGGTACTCTAAATAACGGCATATATGTTTTAAACCAACTCCAAATTTTCAATGTCCAGAACACACTAAAAAGAAAGTCTCCAGATTTGAATAAAGCTTTCTTATGGCATTGTAGACTGGGTCACATCAATGAGAGAAGGTTGACTAAGTTGCATAGAGAAGGATATTTGGACTCGTTCGAATATCAATCTTATGACACTTGTCAATCTTGTCTCAAAGGAAAGATGACAAAGACTCCATTTACTGGACAAGGAGTAAGAGCAAGCGAGCTCTTAGGACTCATACACAGTGATGTATGTGGTCCAATGTCTACACATGCGAGAGGTGGTTTTTCCTATTTCATTACTTTCACGGATGATTACTCAAGATACGGATTCATTTATCTGATGAAACATAAATCCGAGGCTTTTGAGAAATTCCAAGAGTATAAGAATGAAGTAGAAAACCAAACCGGCAAAAGTATAAAGACACTTAGATCTGATCGAGGTGGAGAATACTTAAGTGCCGAGTTCCTAGGTTACCTAAAAGAGAAAGGAATTCTCTCTCAGCTTACTCCTCCATACACTCCACAGCACAACGGTGTATCGGAGAGACGGAATCGAACCCTATTGGATATGGTACGATCCATGATGAGTAATGCTGAGTTACCGCGCTCTTTCTGGGGGTATGCGCTAGAATCAGCGATACATCTTTTGAACAGAGTTCCAACCAAAACTGTGCCTACCACACCATATCAGATGTGGAGTGGGAAGAAACCCTATCTTCAGTACCTGAAGACGTGGGGATGTCCAGCTTTTGTAAAAAAGCAGCATCCGGACAAGCTCGAGGCACGCTCAGTAGAGTGTAAGTTTGTGGGATATCCAAAGAACTCTCATGGATATTGCTTCTATTACGCAGAGGAACAAAAGGTTTTTGTTTCTCGTCATGCCCGCTTCTTAGAAACTGAATTTTTGGAAAATCAGAAGAGTGGGAGCGAAATAGAACTGGAAGAAATTCCAGAACCACAAACTGCTACTGAAAGTTTGGTAGAACCAGAGATTCAAGAAGAACAGAACATTCCCGCACCCCTCCGCAGGAGTAGTAGGCCGTCTCATCCGCCTGAGAGATACTACGGTTTTCTCATAGACGGGGATAGAGAGGATTGCATCATAGATGATGATGAACCTACTGACTTCCAGCAGGCCATCCAGAGCGGCGACTCGGTACGATGGCTAGATGCAATGCGGACCGAAATGGAGTCCATGTACACCAACAAAGTATGGACTTTGGACTTTGCTCCAGATGGGGTAAAACCCATAGGATGCAAATGGATCTTCAAGAAAAAGATTGGTGTAGATGGACAGGTGGAAACCTATAAGGCTAGACTTGTTGCAAAGGGTTTTCGTCAAAGACCTGGTTTGGACTATGACGAAACCTTTTCTCCAGTGGCTATGCTCAAATCCATTCGGGTCCTTCTTGCTATTGCTGCCTTCCATGATTATGAAATCTGGCAGATGGACGTAAAGACGGCTTTTCTGAATGGAAATTTAGAAGAGAGCGTCTATATGGATCAGCCAGAGGGTTTCAATCAGAGTGGGAGCAGCGGGAAAGTATGCAAGCTGCTTAAGTCCATTTACGGACTAAAGCAGGCATCGCGGAGTTGGAACATCTGTTTTGATGAGACAGTCAAAGAATATGACTTTATCAAAAATCCAGATGAACCGTGCATATATAGTAAAGTTGTGGCCAGAAGTGTCGTATTCCTCGTCTTGTACGTGGATGACATTCTATTGATAGGAAATGACATTCCTATGCTACAATCTGTCAAAGGATTCTTGTCACACAGGTTCTCCATGAAAGACCTGGGTGATGCCTCTTACATTCTGGGGATCCGGATCTATCGTGATAGATCCAAGAGGATGTTGGGACTTTCGCAGTCCAGGTATATCGACACTATACTGAAAAGATTCAGTATGGAAGATTCTAAGCGCGGTAATCTACCGGCTTGTCACGGAATCACCCTCTCCAAAGAGATGTCTCCCAAGACTGATTTGGAAAGGGAACGCATGTCTATTATACCCTACGCTTCTGCGGTAGGCTCTATAATGTATGCGATGTTGTGTACCAGACCAGATGTAGCTTACGCACTGAGCGTGGTAAGCCGGTATCAGTCAGACCCAGGGGAGAAGCACTGGATAGCAGTAAAGAACATTCTCAAGTACCTGAGGAGGACTAAGGAGATGTTCTTGGTTTACGGCGGAAAAGACCTCAGGTTGGAGGCCTTTGCCGATTCCGGCTTCCAGAGTGATAAGGACGATTCCAAGTCCATGTCGGGTTATGTCTTTACCCTCAATGGAGGGGCGGTGTGCTGGAAGAGCTCCAAGCAGGACACCGTTGCTGACTCGACGATGGAAGCGGAGTATATAGCTGCTTGCGATGCCGCAAAAGAAGCAGTCTGGATGAAGAAGTTCCTAACAGAACTTCAGGTTGTTCCTACCATTGTTGATCCAATACCTCTGTATTGCGACAACAACGGAGCTATAGCTTTAGCGAAGGAACCAAGGTCCCATCAGAAGTCCAGACACATCTTGAGGCGGTATCACCTGATCAGGGAGATCATTGATCGTCAGGAGATCGAGGTTCGGAGAGTTGCTTCAGAAGAGAACATTGCTGATCCATTCACGAAGGCCCTTCCTCAGATTCAGTTCGAGAGGCTGCTCGAGATCATTGGTCTACGATATGCCAGTACATGGCCCTAGTGCAAGCGGGAGATTGTTAGTGTTTATGCCCTAGAAGGCCATTACTGTATCATACTAGCTTGTATATTACTTAATGGAAGCTTGGGATATTCACATGTATATAACAGTCTTGCTAAACATGGTAGTATGCTACTTGGTTTTTCTATCTTAATATGTGAGTGTACGTATTGATAGAGCTCTTAGGATCTTGCTTGTCTACCAGCGTTGTGATGGCAGTCACACTAGTGGGGGCTGGGTAGTCTACAAGCACATCCTTATTCAGGTCCCTGGTCGTTGGATTATCGAGACAGAGCATCGATACTCCGGAGTAGACTGGTGTGTACGCTTCTCATCCCAGTTGGGGAGATGGTCTGTCCCACAGCCGTCAGTACGTCGTACTGGAGATAGTATGCAGGTGCTCGTTAGGTTACGGGTACACCGGACAGGACTCACAGGGAACTGTTGGTTGGTTTGATACCAGTCGTCAGTGAACAGTTCCCAGGTGACATGAGTACAGCGTAGTCCGCAGACTTGACACTGCTACTTCGCCTCGAGTGTGTCCCACTGTTCTTAGATTGCTACCCTACCACGGCTCAAAGGAGTCGTGCAAACAGGTAGCAGTTGGGTGCAGTCCCGAGCACTTGGAGGCAGTGGCGGTTAGACAGGATTCGTCCCTCCCGGTATTGGGAGTAGATATCGTGCTGTGTCAGAGAGCCATTACGCAAAGTCCCTGGCCAGGGCAAGCGAGATTTGCTGGTAGGTTCCAGTAGTTTCTCAGGGTGTAATGGGCTTCCCTCCGACACGACTTATACCGCTATTAGGGGACTGACGCTTGCCGCCCCCCTAGGCCCGATATGCGATAGTCTTGGACGAACGGACCGGACTGTATGGAGATTGTCACATCAGACTCAGTAGGAGTTCGGATGGGTTTTCTCATCGGCCTTCTTATCGACAACTACCTGGGGACCGTTACGTACAGCTAGTGCCGCTTGCGGTCTGTGGTTAAACCCACTGCCAGCGTAGTAGTCAAGTCTCTAGAGTCCCACACAGAGAGTTTCCTACTCCAGGCGAAACGATATAGAGGTTGCATGGTTTTGCGACAAAGGATTCGGACGCATACGTGCGTTTACGCGCGTACGACTTTCGGACAGTTTTTACCAGTCGGCTTTGGTTTAAGCCAGTTACTGGTATCCGGTTATTGGATTTATACAGTCTAAAGTTTTTCCGTATTTTTACGGATCGGAGGGGCGTTATCGTAATTACTCGAGAAGCTTCTAGAAGATGGTGACTAAGGAGGGTTATGTGTCATATTCATTAAATGAGTTATATGAGTCATGGTGGTGATTCATTAAGCATGTGCATTATCATTTATTGCTTAATGACTCATGCTAATGAATCACCACTAGATATTTTATGAAGCATGATTATTCATCACTCTTTATTTTTTTCTTCTTATTAGAAAATGCTTCATATATGATATGATACTCATAACTTATTTATCATAATATCATTCACATTCTCTCTCCTCAAGCTCTCTCTCTTCAAAAGACTAATCCTCACCCTCATGTGTTGAGATCTAGGATTAGTTAGACTAATCAATCCATAACCACCACTCTATTTCATCTATCTTCTTTGATTAGCAATCCAAGAAGGTTAGTTGCCTCAAGTTTAGAGGTTTAGCTTGGAGTTTTGCTCTCGGGTGGATCGTCTACTACCTAGAGAAGGTCGAGGAGAACAAAGGAGGACACAAAGACGAAGGACCGGTTTCGATAGGTATAATCCCTAAGCATAGTAGTTTAGAATAACTATATGTTTGGTTAGTTATCGTTTAGCTTCGATTTAAGCGGTTAGTCGATGTTCGTTCATTAAACTTGATCGTTTTTGAAAATTCCGCCTCCCCATAAGTACTGGGGTGTACTACATCGACTTACAGGAGTGTTGGGTTTTGTGATGATCATTTTGTTTTTCTCATCATCACTTGCTTTCCACCCACCTCCTTGTCTTTGCTCTCTCTCTCCATTCACAAAAGGAATGGCCGGCCACTAGTGAGGGTGGGGGGTTTTTCTTTTGGTTGTGAGAAAAATGTTGATCTCATTCTTTGCATGCTATATTTTTCCTCACCTCTCTCCAAGCTCATTTTCCTCCACCACAAAGGCAACATCCTCTACCCCAAATGAGACTTGAGCACTACACATTCTACAGCAAACCTTGGGCACGTCGGCTCGCCAACTTCGTGCCCGAGTTGCCTCGGTATAGAGGTGGGAGCCCGTAAAAGAAGCAGGCGACGTGGTGCCCTTCCGGCGAGGAGGTGGAGACCGGACATTCCGCGGGAGATCGGGACGACGGCGAGAAGACCGGAGGACACGGATCGCTCGGTATCTCTCTCTTCCCATCTTGTAGTTAGCTAGGACTAGTTAATGGTACGATCCGGGTGTTAGTGCGCGGTGGTGCCGGTCAAGAAAAATTAAAGTTAACTATCGCTTCCGCATTTGGCCTCGGGATGGAGGCCGGGGCGCCGCCGTGCACTTACAGTGGTATCAGAGCCTCGCCATTAACATAGTCTAGCTTTGTCTAATGTGTTTTACACTTCCGATCGAACAAATGTTCCGAAAACCCAATAACACATGCATCAGTTTTCTGTTGATTTTTTTCTGGCTCGAAATTTTTTTCAGGTTGTTGAATAGTGATGTACTGGAAGTTCTAAGCATTCTGTAGAAATTCGATACAGTAACTCGACAATGGCAGCGCGAAACCGCGGCCAAACCCCCCCTTAGGCCGCGGTTCCGCCGCACATTGATGTCCTTGCCGTATCAAATTTCTGCAGTTGCTTTCTGGGTTGAAAATAGGGTTTTTGGAATATCAAATTTGGGCCCAGAATTTCTTGATGTGCTACAGTAGTACTTGGGGCGCACTTGTTAAAATTTGATCGATCGGATATTTTAAACACATTAGTTCACAGTATTTACATTATATCTGCGACCGTGAATGTCACTTGATCGGTAAATCCAGTCTAACTGCTATAGCCCGGTTAGACGGATTTGCGAATGTAACTTTCACGTTGATGTTCTGTGTTATGTTGTGATGTTGCGGATCGGTCGTGGGGGATAGCCTGGATGCAATGCTAGTACTTTTTTGTTGTATTACGTACATTTGATATTGCGGGGCGAGCGTCCGACATGTGGACTGCCGTCACTGCCTGATTGTATTATTATTTTGGGGCACGACCAGGTTGCGGTCGATGTACCCGGTGTATGTATATTTTACTTTCTGTACTAGGATTACCCCGCGGAGGGGTGCACGGATAGCCGGGTTCTAGAGGGCAACGGGCCCGCATCTCATGGCATTGAGACGGAGGGGGCTTCACTCTAGGATTGGCGGGCTATTCGCCGCATTCGTAGGGGGTACATGTTGACCCAGGAGGGGTGCCCAAGTTACCGGATTCCGTGAAGTGCTGGGTGGTCCATTCACGTTGCTGAAGGGGGCTGCCTCGCTTCAGGTTTTGGCGGGTAACTTGCCGCGCCCGTAGGGGTCTAGGATTTCATTGCACAGGCTATCCACACGACCAGGGGAACGTCGGGTTTCAGTAGTGGCTCTGTGAAACCCCGGGATCCCAGATATCTGTATTGTTCTGTGATGCTGCTCATTTCTGTGATGTTGCATTTTTTTCATGCCTTGAGCGAAATATAATATATTGATATATATATTAGTAGATGTTGTATATGTTTTGCATCCGCGCTAGTCCGGTCCCCGCTCTGTCGTTAGTTAGCTAACCTAACGGGTAATGACGGGACCCAGTGACAAATGCGGATGGCATATACGTACGTCATATTATTTTCGTTCTTTGTGGTGTGATCAATTGATGGGACTGCGTTGATTCGGATCAATGCAAGTTAAAAACAAACCTAATCTGATGTTGTTGGAACACTTTTCAAAAAAAGTTGTTATTGCAAGGACGTTCTCTTTTGTTTTGCATCGTGGTATTCAATTGGAATATCCTGCTCCTCAGTCGACGAGGTAAGGGCCGAGATCCCTTCACCGGGAGTGACCCCTTGGACAAAAAGTTTGCGTCAGGGCGTTAACTTCACTATAGCCGATTACTTTTGCTTTGCACCGTGGTATTCAGTTGGAATATCCTGCACCTCATTCTACGGGGAAAGAGCCGAGATCCCTTCACCGGGAGTGACCTCTTTAGCAAAGGTTTTCTTCACTATATTTTTATAAAGCTATCCGTTCCTTCAACGATATCAAGTTCATTACGTTAAAGGTTTTCGCCAGAAACCATTCGTAGCCCTCCATCATTTCGGTTAAATATTCGGCAGTATTCAAGCTATGTATTTTGACCTCACGCCAAGGCATAGTGATTGGTAGCTGCCGGGTATTTATCTGTTGCATAGATAGATGCGTTGGTTTGGGACAGTCGTACTACTATTTTGGCCTACGTCAAGGGTATGTACGGGTGGGTTCAAATTAACCTGGATAATGATGGGCTGAACTTGACATGTGACTTATGATATTTTGACCTCACGCCAAGGTCATAAGAGCATGGGGCAGAAATCACATCGGGAGTTTCTAAAGAGACTGAAACTTGCCAGATATGCGCATACCTTCTGGAGTGTGATAGCATGAGCGGATTCCGTCATGTTTTCATGCAATGATAGTTGGATCCCGATTCCCACTAATGAGTTAGTTTACTCCTCGGGTGACCCCGACTAATTCTTCTTTCAGGTTTGGAGGAGAATTTGACGGTACAGTGGGAGGTTTCCAGATTAGATAAATTGGTAACCATTCTGATCTAGGTTAGAGTGCACGCTGAGTGTTTCTTTTCTCTCTCTTTTTGGCAGCGACCATTGACCCGACCCTAAGACTATGACTCAGTGACCAAGTTGACCGAACCTTCTTAAACACTGGCTTTTGGATTGTCAGAGTTGCGAACCTCATTGCCACTCCTACTTTTACCCTTTTCTCCAGGACACCCCGTATTACTACGAACGTCCACTTCCATTGGACAAGACCATCGTATGGTTATATACGAACTCGAAAGAATTTATTCGAGGATGGTTTCGGGTTCTTGAGAAAACGGATAGGATTATTCAGTTGTTTTTTCCTTTTACATTCTCTCATGCTGCGAGTCCTCCTTGGTTTAGGAGTAGTACACCTATTACGCAAATTGGATAGTCTTCTTCCAAACCTTAGGCTGGTGCCGAACGGTTGGGAAGGAAGAAAACCATTTGGCCTAAAGGGGTGTATAGAAGGTAATGACTAAAGACATATAAAGGGATTTGGAGAGGTGGCAAAGAATTACACGGTTACAGTTGTGAATCTGAATAATGGAAAAGGCATTACTAGGAATACCAGGATACCCCATCGAAACATTTCAATGTTTCAGTTTCACTGTGTACTGTTAAAGGAAAACTGATTTCCCAGTTAGACACTTGCTCCACGGTATGTATTTACCAGGTATGATTCTCACATCTGTATGGTTCTACAGATGATGAGTGGGAGTAAGTTATTGGGAATTAGGTGATCATCCTCATTATATCGGGATTCGTTGTAATCGGTGATATTTGAGGAAGTCACCTAGACATAATTGCCGGTCGGCAAATATTTGGTTTTGAATATCCGTTGTTATGCACCAATTTCAAATCGATATATCTGTACGTCTATTTTTATAGAGTGAGATATACCTTTTTGAAATTATGTCTGTCACATTTACCTATATCAGTGGATGGTTAGGTAAGGAGCATTAAACAATGGTGTAATTCTTCTTAACCATAAGTACAGTTTTCAACCTACGACACACAGGGAATGAGTTATTAGACTCAAGGGACTTATACAGAGTATTGTATGTTGTCCAGGGTCCATCAGGACAGAGAGGTTGGTCCTCGTACTATATTCGGTTTACTTATGACTTCTCTAGTTTTTAGACAGGTGTTTCGCGGAAACACAGGGTCCGAAGTTTTGAGAAGTTATAGGTATATGAATAAAGTAGAGAACCAGATGTTGCAAGTATCGGGATTCTTCAAAGTGATCGAAGATATAGATACTTATTTATGGTATTCAGTTGATAGTAATGATTAAGAGAACTTGCTTCTCTTTCAGGCTACTCATAATTGGAAGCATTCCTAAGTTGAGTAACGCTGATTGGCCTCTTTCCATTTAGTTAACATGCACTGGAGACAGCTGCATGATTTGAATCTGGTTCAATTAAATCAGTGTCTCTGGTTCTATATTGGATATAGAACAGTTCATATCTTAACGATGTTAAGGTACGGGGATGTTTCCCCAATCAGAGCAAGGCTCTGTTTGAATTTCAAAAATTCAAATTTTGAAGCAACGCTTCAAATCCCGTGCGTTGCGCGCAACGTGCCACGTGTCAGAAATTGATACGACAGCGCAACGCCCAACGCGGTGCGTCCAATCAGAGCAGGGCTCTTTTAAAAACAAAAAGTAAAAGAAGCAACGTTCAGTTGCACAAGCGCTGTGCTGCACGACACGTGTCTGCGTTGCTACGCAAGCACGACTGCGCAAGCAAAGTGCGCAAGCGCTGCGCTGCGCGACACGTGTCTGCGCAGTTGCGCAAGCACAGCTGCGCAAGCGCTGCGCTGCGCGACACGTGTCTGCGCAGTTGGAGTTGTGCAAAACAGAATAAATCTTTTCTGTTCTTGTTAAAACAAGAAGATTTTCTTCTGTAAAGCAGGGGCCTTTGGATCAAAGATCCAACGGTGGGGAAAATTCCTCAAATCACTCAGAAAAAGATCTCTGTAACAAATTTAACTAATTTGTGAGCACTATAAAAAGGACCCCAGACCTCATTTCAAAAAGAAAAACGGAGAAGATCTTGCTAAAAAAAAGAGAGAAAGAGGACTCTGAAGAACTCCTCAAGAATAAAAAAAAGGTAAAAAACCTTTGAAAGAAGAGAAATTTCTCTTATGAACAAGATCATGGATGAATAAATAAATAAAAAATAAAAAAAATAAAAAAAATAGTGCCTTGCACTTGTTATGAACCTTTGGTTCTCTGAAACAAGGAAAAACTTGTTTAGATCAAGAGATCAAAAGTGCTTTGCATTTCTATTTTGAATCTAAAAAGATTTTTAATGCTTTGCACAAATGCAATGCATTTTCCTAAAGGGCCAGGCCCAAATCAAAAAGACCTAGTAGGCCTAATTAAATTGCAGTGCAATAAAAGGGGCAGAGCCCAAACAAAATAGATGCTCTGCATCATTTATAAAAGGGCAGAGCCCGAACAAAACAAAGGTAGTGCAGTGCATTATTTAAAAGGGGCAAAGCCCTAACTCAGGTCTAATAGGCCAAAGACAAATAAAAATGTTAAACATCCAACTGGACTTAGCCCGGTCATGGCCATAAGTCCTCAAATTAAATTGACTGAGCACGGCCGCTCCCTAAATCAATTTATATCCGGTTCGAGGGTACATCTCCGAGCTCCTCTGACACTTATCGTTGTAATCCTTCAACGACGTCAGAGAGGTGACGGGTCCCGACGACCACATACATCAATACGGACTGCGGGGTCCTTAAACTCGTGGACCGAAACGTCCTTAAACTAATATTGGACCGGAACGTCCTTAAACTAATATCGGACCGAGACGTCCCTAAACTAATAACGGACCACCACGTCTCTAAACTGGAACATGGACCACCACGTCCCTAAACTGGAGCATGGACCACTACGTCCCTAAACTGGAACAATAGAGCCTCCAAACGCTCTTTTGCCGGATCTAAACGATCCCGTTTAAGTCGATCTTAGCCCCAAAACACGGCTAACGTATCCTTAAACATTTAAGTGGACTACAAAATTTCAAATCAACTCTGGTTCGAGGGTACATCTCCGAGCTCCTCTGACACCTGTCGTTGTAATCCTTCAACGACGTCAGTGAGGTGACGAGTCCTGACGGCCGTATATAAAATGAATCACGACGTTAAGTTGATCTTAGTCTAAAACAGGACTAACGTATCCTTAACGAACATTTAAGTTGATCTTAGCCGCAACGCGACTAATGCATCCTTAAACTAAAAACACCAAACCCAAATCTAAGTAAATACGGATTTGGACTAATCCACGTCCTACGGGCGACGAAATAAATAGTCTCCGTATACAATCCACGGGCAACCTCAAACAAAACAAACACCCACGACACGAAGTGAAATTCTGGAGAAGGAGAAAGTTGTTACCGCGACGCGGTAGCGTAATTAACTGCAGGGGCTTGCGCCTGCAGGGAAGAGCGTCCCCACAATCAAAAACCCCTCACCCTGAGGGGGAATCTGACGAAGTTTGCTACATCGGCCGCATCCGTCTAAACCTCCGATACACGGTGCCATAAATCAACTTGGCATCTTCGGAGAGTTAGACGGATAAAACCAAATAGCATCTGCCCCGAATCTCAGGCAAGACGCAAAGTCTTGGCCGCCATTCGGAGGGGAACGGATTCTGGCACGCCCGGTGGGACCTCTTCCTCTTTCCACTCCACGCTTCGTGTGTCGTCTTCGCGAACCAATCGCGGTTTGTTAAATGGTTGCCTTTGGATTTTCAAGTTACTAAGATTTGGTCTGTTGCCTGGCAGAGAACTCAAGATTCAATGGCCTTCAACTGCACCAACTGCTCGAAGTGCCACTGCAATGGATGCTCCACCTCCCCCGGAGGTGTAGCATATGGGCCCCAAGCGGCTTCCTTCCTCACTCTGCCATTAGACCAGGTGACCCAAGCCACCACTGGCCTATTCTTCGGGACCATGATCCCACCTACAAGCTTCTCTATGCCGATACCTGCACCGGAGGTGAACAAGAAGTCGGTCTTCGACCGACTCACTGCTACGACGGCCCCTGTCAACGAGTCGCCCGCTACCAAATCGACAGCCTCTGTTTTCACCAGGCTAAATCAGAACTCTAAATTGGCTGTCCCAAAGAGGGCAACGGCCGCTGTTCCGGAAGTCGTTAAGGCGGCTTCTCCCGCCAAAGAGTCAGTCTTTTCAAGACTGATGATTCCTGGTCCTGCCCCTCCACGAAGATCTGTCTTTGATAAATTGGATATTACCCCGCAAGGAACAACCTCAGTCTTTAAGAGGTTAACACCGGCGGCGCCTCATTCAGACAGGGGGCAAAAAGAAGTTATCTCTATCTCTGAGCCAATCCCAACGGCTCGTCGTGCTCGACGTCGCCATTGGCAACGAGTGAGGAAGGCAGGGGGCAACTCCCCCTCAGGGATAACTCCACCGGCTCCAGCGGTGGAAGTCAACGCTGCTGTTCCAACTGGGAACAGCTTTGAACTGCTGATGAGGGTGCGGAAGAACTCTCCAATCGCTACATTGAAGAGATCTCCACCTGCGGAGAGAGTTCCAGAAACGAAGCGAGAACAGCCCCCTCAACGGCTGTCTTCAAAAATTTATAAAGTTTGGCGGAGGGTTCAAGACTCTGTGATTGACCCAGGTCACTCTCGTCACCAGAAAAAGGCGAAAGTGGAAAAAGACAAGGACTGTCCCATTAAACAGCAGAGGACAACCGCTGCTAGGGTGCCCCCTTCAATAGTTCCTTCAACCTCAACGGCCCACAAAAGAAGGAGGCCGGAGAAAACCCCCGCGTCAGCGGCAAAAGTTAAATATGGTGAACGTAAACGCCCCAAGTCAGGGGGCATAACAGTTCATACGGTTTACATGGCATCGGGAAAAGAAGACAGCCGTGCATCCACGGGTCATAGACCGCTTACACGGTCAGTGACCAAGGCTCAGGAGCAGCAACAGAAGCTCCAGGAGATGATGAACGCTATGGCCGCACTTACAGGGCCGAAAGAAACCCCGGAAACATCCTCGGAGGAACGTCAAGAACAAGAAACCGATGCCGAATTCCTTCGGCGCGTACTAGAGAAGAAAGATAAAGAAGCTGCGGAGCAGGCAGCCAACATAAAGAAAATGGCCCTCCTGTTCCAGAATATGGTGGGTATGATGATTCAACAAGATCCACCTGCTGAAGATCCCCCGATCATTCTTGAAGACGATAAGGGAGAGACGCCGAATCCTCCACCAGCTCTGTCCACGGCCAAAGAGGATACAATCTTAAAAACTGAGTTGGATGAATACATCGCCCAGCAAATACGGGTGCATCATGCGACCGAAGCGGCCGGTCAGGTCGTAAAAACGGGGCGGCCATATCCAAGTTGGTACGATCAAATCAAGTACCCGCCAGGTTACACAATTCCCAAGTTCCATGTCTACAAGGGGACGGGAAATCCTCATCAGCATGTTGCCCAGTTCAGGGCACTCTGCGGCAATACCGGCGGTGATGACAAGCTTTTACTGCACCGGTTTGTTGGAAGTTTATCGGATACGGCGTTTGAGTGGTACTCTGAACTCCCGAATGACTCTATCAAAACCTTCGCGGAGATGGAGCTACTATTTACTCAGCGTTTTGCAAGTGCCAGTGAGCGTACCCCGATGACGGCCCTGATTAATGCCAGGGTAAAACCCGGCGAGACGTGGGTTCAGTACGCTATACGATGGCGGAATTTATGGTCAAAGTGTGAGCAGCGCATTGAAGAAGCTCCCGCAGCTGGTATGTTTGTGGGAACTCTCGATCCACAAGCAACCATCTCGCAGTTTATGATGTTTTTCAAGCCGACTACCTTCCAGGCCTTGATCGACAAACTAGCACAGATGGATCAGATGGGCCATAAACCTCCTCTTCCAAGGCCGGACTCCCGAAATGACAAAGGGAAGGGAAAAGCGATCGTCGTCGCTAATGCTCAACAACAACCGAGCGACCCGAAGCCAGTTGCTCGTCAAAATAATATGCGCCCGTACGTACCCCTTGAGGATAGAATGGGACGTCCTTATTCCTTTCCCCGCGATAAAACGAGGAGGTTATTCGAGCCGGCGTTGCGCAACAGACTCATAAATCTGCCGGATCCAAAATGTCCGTTGCAACCAAGTGACGTCAACGAGCCCAACTACTGTCCTTATCATCGAGTACTAGGCCATCCGATCGAAGATTGCTACGTTTTCAAGAATTGGCTTGAAAATCAGAACCGGCAGAGCAAGTTCGCGTTATCTGACAAATGGAAAGTGAATCCCCCGCAGCCCCATACCTCTAAAGGTTCGAATACGCCGGGGGCAACATGCTCCGTCATTGAAGAAGCTCCTTGGGAGGTTGTACTATCAGCCAAGACAAAGAGGATGCTAAACGATCTTCAGACATGTCCAGCGATCAAGTGGAAGAACCCGCTGGAACCACGGGTCATTGAAGGGATGTTGAAGCCACGTCCAACTCCGAAGACCGATGGTGGTGGCTCAAACACTCGCAACCAGTCGTCAAAATCTTCGAAGAAGAAGAAAAAGAAATCTAAGAAACCCGCGAAGCTTGGCGACAAGCGCACGGACTTACAAAAGCAAATTGACGCGCTGGATGAATACAACCAAAAGGCGCGGACTTCCATTACGCTCCAAGAGTTCCTCAATCACGTCTTTCAAGAAGAAGATGAGGGAGAAAGTTCATCGGATGAATCCGAGGAATATGTAGAAAGCTGTCATATGATCTCCCATTCGATCACGAACGATGAGGAGACTTCTGGCACTAAAACGCTGGGGGCAGATACTGAATCAAAAATTCCGGAGCTATCAGTCGAAATGATTGACGTGTTCCTTAACAAAGCTCGACTGAAAAGTAAAGTTGATCGAGAACACGAGATGGTTATATTTGAAAGGGCCAAGCGCCAGCAACTTGATGAAAAAGAGCTGAGATAATCCCGCTGGAGCGAAATGCCTCCGTCGTTGACAAAAGCCAATTCAAGATGAGGAAAAGGTTTGCTAAGGCCATATCAATGGGCATGAAGCTACCATCCTCTGAAAGAAAAATTACTGGTGAAATAGAAATGCACCCCTCTTATTGCTTATATCATCAGAAGGTTTCGCACCCCACTCAAGAATGCAAAGCTTTCGATAAATGGTGGCAAGGATATGTTGCTCGTCGACAACGCTTTAAGCGGGAAAAACGTAAAACTCGTCGAGAGCAAAGAAATACAACCGAAGAGCTTGAAAAAACTGCCGGCGATTGTCACGTGGTTAACACTGGCGGGTCACAAGTGCCTACATTCGGGAGCGATTCGGATGAGGAGCCGGAACTCGCCCCTTTCTTTAAAGAGTCAACTTCGGGAAAAGAAGAAGAGCCAAAGGTTTGTGAAAATATCCAGCTACGCAATCGGACGCTACCTGAAAAGAATCTCGGACCCTTAAACAAGAAAGATAAAGGGAAATAAAAGGTCTCTGAGGATATTACTCTAGATGACCAAGTTGCGGAAGAGCTAACCGCTAAGAATCCGCCGAAGAGAAATAAGGTGGATTACAATGTCTTGGCGCATCTGAGGAAGCTGCCCTCACAACTCAGCATTCTTGATGCCCTGTTACTATCAAAAGAGGCGAGGGATTCTTTGATTAAGGCGCTACAAGATCCGGACCAGTTCCAAGCCTTCCTGGCCGAAGAAAAGATGAAGAATGAGTTGGAAGAGGTGCACACGGCCGACGTTGCTTTTGGCGATGAAGACCTGCTCCTCGGAACGTGCGAACACAATCGTCCCCTTTATGTCTCAGGATACTGCCATGACATAAAGATAAGTAAAATCTTGGTCGATAACGGATCGTCTGTTAATTTACTCAATGTGCGGGTGCTAAAGGAAGTTTGCATGAGTGTCCAACACCTCGCCCGAGACAAGATCACCATCTCCGGGTTCGACTCCCAGTCGTCAAAAACTCTTGGATCTGTGATATTGACGTTACGCTTCGGGTTGCTCGTCACAGATATTAAATTCCATGTCATAGATGCCAAGACATGCTACAATGCTCTGCTCGGTCGGCCATGGTTACACGAGTACAATATCATCCCTTCTACACAGCATCAGTGTATGAAATATTGCAAGGATGGTCTCGAGTCCACTGTGGCAGGAGAATTGAATCCGTTTTCTGTGAATGAAGTTCGTAAGTATGAAGATGCCAAATATTTCTTGCCGAGTTTCGAAGATACGGAAAGGTGTCACAAGCCTGAGAACAAAACTAATGCCACCATCCCTGTCTTCGGCAGCGATACAGAGGAAGAAAAGGATATAACTTATTCGGGTCCGCCCCAATACACCGAGCCGGGACCATTCGTTCCTTCATTGATCTTTGGTAGTGATTCGGAGGATGAAGTTCATGCTGTATTCCCTCCTCGGCTTTCAATACGAGCTTCTGCTGATGAAGAGCGAAGTCTGCAGATAGCCATGGTGCCGCTTAGACACCATAAAGAACTGGATGCACTTAATATCTACAGTGTAGAAGAGTTGCGGACATTCTATATCCCTTCCAGAAGAAAGAGAGAGAGAAAGCAATTCTGCTTTACCGCTCTGAAGAAAATAAAGTGGAGAAAGAAATATGGTATGGAGCAGATCCAACGCTGGACAGGCTTCAACCCATTCGTCTACCTAGATATTATACAGAAGGCTTGAAACGACTATTAAAGCGCCAAGGGATACCCTTCGAACAGACTGTTAGGAAGGCCAAATTCTATGACAGGGTTTGGAACGTCCCCGGAACTCAACACAAGCTACCTAATGGGAGGATGGAGACGATCGGGCTCGGATACATCCGGACAAAGAAACGAGAGCTATTAAACAGCTGCTATGTCGTGTATGACTTCGATGAAGAAGCGGATGCTCAATGGGAGGACGCTAATCCTGAGCCAATAAAAGTGCCAGATACAAAGGAGCCCAGTCCGTCGTTCGAAGAACAAATGGACAAGCTTATAAGGGAAGCGGGTCAAAAAGTCCGGGACGACCATAACCGTGAAATGGTCATCTACGAGAAAGCCAGAACGCAACGCCTTCTCCAACAAGCCGTGAAAGATGAAAAGGCTGCTCCCTGTCAACCTGTTATAAAGAAGGCTCGGCGCAAAAGCAGAAATAAGTCGAAAGGCCAAAAAGGCGCTCAACAACAAAGCAGGGCTAAGAAGCCACGCAAACGGGAGTCGAGAGTTATTGATCTATCCCTTATGAAGAAAATGGGGCGAGCATACTCGTTTCCTCGGGACAAGACGAAGAAGATACTTGACCTTGCTCTTAAACATCAGATGCTTACACTGCCGGAGACTAAGCACCCCGAACGAGCAGGCGAAGTCTCACACCTGGACTATTGCTCTTACCATCGAGTAATAGGGCACCCTCTCGAGGATTGCTTTACCTTCAAGAATTGGGTCGAAGATCAGTATCAGCTTGGCAAGTTCGCTCTGTCCGACAACTGGAGGGTAACGCCGCCACAAAAGCATGAGCCCAAGGCCACAAAAGAGGAACCAGTTCCACATTGGGATTGGAAGCGAATTCGCACCTGTCATACAATTACAATATTAAAAGAAGAGCCCGAAGACATAGATGAGCTCCCTTGGTGCTTCGAAAACAGCAGCGGCGAGATAATCTCATAATTTCCACCAGCGCCAAAAGAACTGGAAGATGGAATCCATACCACTGCAGATAACCTCAAGAAGATTGAGTTGGGGACGGTAAACGATCCACGACCGACATTCATCAGCGAGTTACTATCTGAAGAAAGGGTAGCTGCGTTAAAGGATGTGCTTCTGCAGCATAGAGATTGCTTTGCGTGGAACTATTCCGAAATGCCGGGACTAGATCCAGAAATCGCTGTGCATAAATTGGCAATATCCCCAAGCATCAAGCCAGTCAAACAGGCGCCGAGAAGAATGCGACTCGAGCTTGAAATGAGTATCAATGCTGAAGTCAAAAAGCTGATCGACTCTGGCTTCATCCAGGAAGTTCAATACCCTGAATGGATCGCCAACATCGTCCCGGTGATGAAGAAAAATGGGGCAGTGCGCATATGCGTGGACTTCCGGGATCTCAATAAAGCCTGCCCGAAAGACGATTTCCTAGTGCCAGTCACCGAACTGATGATAGACAACACGTCCACTCATGAGGTTTTCTCCTTTATGGACGGCTCGTCAGGGTATAACAGATAAAGATGCATCCAGAAGACCAGAAGCATACAGCCTTCAGGACCCCTTTAGGAATATTCTGTTACAAGGTGATGCCCTTCGGTTTAAAGAACGCCGGTGCCACCTACCAAAGGGCCATGACGAAGATCTTCGACGACCTTATACACGAAATCGTCGAATGCTATATCGATGATCTCGTGGTTAAAAGCAAATCATACGAGGAACATCTCGAGCATCTGAAGACCGTATTTCAACGCCTTCGACAATACAACTTGAAAATGAACCTGCTCAAGTGTGCATTTGGAGTTTCCTCAGGCAAATTCCTGGGATTCATTGTTCGACACCGAGGTATTGAAATAGATCCGTCAAAGATTAAAGCGATCATGGAAATGCCTCCACCGAGAACTCTCAAACAACTGCGGTCTCTCCAAGGGAAGCTCGCGTACATACGGCGATTTATAGCCAACCTTTCAGGAAAATGCCGTCCTTACAGTCACCTGATGAAGAAGGGAACCCCATTCTCCTGGGATCAAAAATGCCAAAGCGCGCTAGACGAGATCAAGCAATACCTGCAGAACCTGCCGGTGTTGGCTGCCCCGGTTAAGGGAAAGCCTCTCATTCTTTATACAACCGCCCTCGAAGGTTCTTTAGGCGCATTATGGGCACAAGAGAACGATCAAGGGAAAGAAAGAGCACTCTACTACTTAAGTCGAGTTCTACTGGGGGCAGAAAGCAACTACTCCCCCATTGAAAAACATTGCCTGGCGTTGATCTTTGCGATAACAAAGCTTAGGCACTATGCGTTGGTGCATGAGGTCCGTCTCATTTCAAAGGTGGACCCCCTTAAATTCTTGATGTCAAAGGCCATATTGACGGGACGACTCGCTAAATGGGCCCTACTCTTGATGGAGTTTTCGATAACGTATCAACCTCTCAAGGCAGTGAAAGGCCAGGCCATCGCCGACTTCCTCGCTGAGCATCCGATACCGGCCGACTCTCCTTTAAACTGCGATCTTCCAGACGAACATACGTTTGATGCGATCGACGGTGATAATACCCGATGAGAGCTTTATTTCGACGGGGCATCTTCCGTGAAGAAGCGCAAACAAAGTACCCCTATAATCAAATCAGGGGTAGGACTCATCTTTATAACTCCACAAGGAGGGATAATGCGCTACGCGTTCTCCCTAACAGAGCCGAGGACAAATAACGAAGCCGAATATGAAGCTCTGATAGCAGGCCTTGAGATCGCCATCGACATGGAAATTGAAAACCTCCTCGTATATGGGGATTCTCAACTTGTCGTTAGTCAAGTAAACGGCGACTACCAAACGTGCAAGCCAGAGTTGGTGAAATACGGAGAAAAAGTGCAACAACTGTTGACCCAAATTCCCTCCTACACTTTGGAAAGCATACCGCGTGCGGAAAACAGCAAAGCAGATGCGTTGGCTAAACTTGCTAAAGAACTGGCTGACGAAAACCTCGATGACGTTAGAATCGTGGTGCAAAGCCGTCGGGTGCTTGCCCCAGTAGAAATATCTCCGGAATCATCCGAAGAAAAAGGAGCGAACGAGCAGACGACCCTGCAAGTAAAAGATTGGGAAAATACCGAGGACTGGAGAGAAGTCTTCATAGATTACTTCAAGTTCCACCGAATGCCTGAAGAAGCGTCCATAAGACATCAGCTCGTGAAACGAGCTCTGTCTTTCGTCTTCGTCAACGATACTCTATACAAAAGGTCATTTGATTCTCTGTGGCTGAGATGCTTAGGACCTGACGAAGCGAAAAGGGTCGTCCAAGAAGTTCACGACGGACTCTGCGGTTCCCACCAAGCGGGCCCAAAGATGAAGCTAAAAATAAAACGGATGGGCTACTTTTGGCCCACGATGATTTAAGACTGCTTCGAATACGCGAAGCAGTGTTACTCGTGTCAGATCCATGGGGACTTCATCCACCAGCACCCAAATCCACTACATCCAACGGTGGCTAGCTGGCCATTCGAAATGTGGGGGACTGACATAGTTGGCCCTATCGAACCAGCATCGTCTAGGGGACATCGTTTCATCCTGGCGACGACTGACTACTTCTCTAAATGGGCAGAAGCAGTACCGTTAAGAGAGGTGAAGATGGAAAATATCCTCCACTTCTTCAAGACGCATGTCATATATCGATTTGGAACTCCGCGACGGATCATCTCCGATAACGGGCCAGCTTATAGAAGCCACAAGATCAGTCGCTTCGCGCAACAGCATAATATAGACTGGAGATATTCCTCGGTTTATAACCCGTGAGCCAATGGACTAGCTGAAGCCTTCAACAAGACATTGACAAAAATCATAAAGAAAACGGTGTCCCGTAATAAGAAAGATTGGCACGAAAGACTGCAAGAAGCTCTTTGGGCATATCGAACTACATTCAAGACGGCCACGAACACAATGCCGTACGCGTTGGTGTTCGGTACGGAAGCAGTACTCCCCCTCGAGATAGAGTTACCCTCTCTACGAGTGGCAGTTCACCACGAGCTAATGGACGAAGAAAATGCTCACCTTCGGCTTGAGGAGCTTGACGCCCTTAATGAAACCCGGCTCATAGCACAGCAAAATCTGGAAGCTTATAAAGCAAAGATGACGCGCTCATATGAAAGATTGACCCGACCAAGGACATTCCGCCAAGGCGAACTTGTGCTAGTGGTCAAAAGGCCTATGATCCCCAATCGCGCCAAGCGGGGAAAATTCGAGCCAAACTACGAAGGCCCGTACATCATAGATAAGGTCTACCAGGGTGGGGCCTATCTACTCATGGACATGCACGGTGAAAGGCCTTTCAGGCCGATAAACGGTCGCTTCCTAAAGAGATACTACGCTTAATGAGTCACAGCCAAGGTCAATGACAGATGACGACGACTATGTCCGCTCGCTATCTTCCTAAGCTCAAGCTCTATAAGCAGTAGCCAGCCTTCTTAATAGCGGACCGAAATGTCCTTAAACTAATAGTAGACCGAAACGTCTTTAAACTACTACCGCAGCATCTTTAGGCTGATGAGATATAAAAAAAACATATAAAAATAAAAAGAATAAAAAAAAAACGGTATGTCCATGAGCAAAATGGGCACGGATGAAAACCCGAAAGGGCTCCGTGAGTAAAAACAGCAGGACTACCGGCGAGTGTTTGTGAAAACCCGAAAGGGCGCAACCTCGTTAAAGGACACTTACAAGGTCCCCTTAACCTTGTAAGGAGAAACCACCCGCGTGAGATCCTTACGACTCACAAGTGAGCAACACACTTAGGGATCCCCACGATTCCTAAGGAGAAAATACACTTGCGAGATCCTCACGACTCGTAAGGAGAACCCTCTTATGGGACCCTCACGGCTCATAAGATTCGAAAGTCTTAAGTTACAGAGACCTAAACCTGTGCTTAAGCAACCGCCACAACCTTCGATATTGCCCTACAAGTGGCTCAATACTGACCCTTGTATACAATCCACGGGCGCGAATAAACATTTCCCTAACCAAGTCTCATCCGTGACTGGGGATATGTTCTCATGGTAAACAACCCTTGTAAATCCTCTCGATTTATGAGGAGAAAACCTTCCTGTAGAATCCTTACGACTTACAGAGGAAACGAACACTTAGGAATCCTCACGAGTCCTATGGAGAAAATACACCTACGAGATCCTCACGACTTATAGGGAGAAATAACTTCGTGAAACCCTTACGGCTCATGAAGTCAAAAGCCTTAGACGACAGGAGCCTAACCCTGGTCGCTAAGCCACCTTTGTTCGACATCGACAGAAGCAGATGATGATTCGCTCCTGGTAATATCCTAGTTGTAGCGGTGCTGATGCCGAAATTGGTTTACAGCGAAAAGCCAATAGGCCGCACATGCATACGAAATAGCCGAAATGATAGGGCAACTTGCAATAAAAAGCAGCAAGTAAAAATGTATGCATGCAAAATAGCCGAAATGATTGGGCAACTCGCAATAAAAAGCAGCGAGTAAGAATAAAATAAATAGCCGAAATGATTGGGCACCGCGAAAAATAGCCGAAATGATTGGGCAGTCGCGACCTTCGCGATATAAAAAGCTGAAATGATAGAGCATCGCGGAAATAAAATAAAATAAAAAGAAGAGATGATAAAACTTTGGCCCTACAGTTAAGATCACATTGATCCCTGTATACAATCCAAGGGCGTAAACAAAGAGGGAACCATACTTTCCCAGCAGGCTCCGCCAGAAGACGAAGCTAAATCTCGACGGTTCAGTCCAACTCCGAAGAAACCAGTATCTTCATCAAACTTCTCGACTCACGGATACAAACACTCCTTGACGAGAGCCTCCTGATCCGCGTCGACTCGCAGAGCCACCAGTGCCTCCGTGGGAATCCTCGACTCGTTTCAAACCCCAAGGAAACAAATAATCCTTGGCGCTTGGGAAATAAATAATCCCTAGCAAACTCCTCGACTCACGGATACAAACACTCCTTGACGAGAGCCTCCTGATCCGCGTCGACTCGCAGAGCCACCAGTGCCTCCGTGGGAATCCTCGACTCGTTTCAAACCCCAAGGAAACAAATAATCCTTGGCGCTTGGGAAACAAATAATCCCTAGCAAACTCCTCGACTCACGGATACAAACACTCCTTGATGAGAGCCTCCTGATCCGCGTCGACTCGCAGAGCCACCAGTGCCTCCGTGGGAATCCTCGACTCGTTTCAAACCCCAAGGAAACAAATAATCCTTGGCGCTTGGGAAACAAATAATCCCTAGCAAACTCCTCGACTCACGGATACAAACACTCCTTGACGAGAGCCTCCTGATCCACGTCGACTCGCAGAGCCACCAGTGCCTCCGTGGGAATCCTCGACTCGTTTCAAACCCTAAGGAAACAAATAATCCTTGGCGCTTGGGAAACAAATAATCCCTGGGAAACAACTCGACTCACGGATACAAACACTCCTTGACGAGAGCCTCCTGATCCGCGTCGACTCGCAGAGCCACCAGTGCCTCCGTGGGAATCCTCGACTCGTTTCAACAAGGAAACAAATAATCCTTGGCGCTTGGGAAACAAATAATCCCTAGCAAACTCCTCGACTCACGGATACAAACACTCCTTGACGAGAGCCTCCTGATTCGCGTCGGCTCGCAGAGAAACCATTGTCTCCGCGGGAAACTTCCGATTTGTCTCAACTTGCAAATGAAGCCTCAGGCAGCAGGGACTAAAAAACTTGCTTCCTGAACAATGGGACCCTGCAAGTCAATCCAAAATGGTCTCTTGCATACTATTCACGGGTCTCAATCTCCAAAGTCGAATTTCGACGGGGAGGGAAACAACCGCTTGTGGGTCCTCTCGACTCGTAAGAGGGAAAAATTCTCTTATAGGATCCTTGCGACTTATAAGAGAAAACCACACTTAGGAATCCTCACGATTCCTAAGGAGAAAAACCCACCTACGAGATCCTCTCGATCCGTAGGGAGAAAAGTCTCTATGAGACCCTCACGGCTCATGGAGTTGAAAAGTCTTGGGCAGCAGATCTGAACCTGCGGCCTAAGCCATCGCTGATTCTTAAGAAAGTAAAGATGCGTGCTCTATTATCCGTCAACCATGGTTACTAAAGTGGCATGCTGATAACAAAAGAAAGAAAAGGGCGGAGAAATGACACAAGACGTTACAAAAAAATGTGTATCTTTTATTCATAGACTTGATTGAGTACAGGATACATTGTGCTAAAGAATAAAAAAAATATAAAAAAAAATATACATACGCATTTTTTATTATTATTTACAAGTACAAACAACACAAGGAGAGTTACTAAGAAGGAAGCGTCTTCAGTAGCTTTATCAGTTGTTCGCACACTTCCTTCCATTCCTTTTCCTGATCGGCTACCACCGCCAGTTCGTCCTCTACTCGAGCCCGCTGCTGTATAAAGGATGCAAGTTATTCCTCAATGACCTGCTGGGCTGCTTCACGGCCTCGGGCATCACGCTCGGCGGCATCAAGCTTCCGCTTCAGTGCTAGCCCATTAGAAATACGCTCCAGAAGGCCTTCAAAGACGACTTTCACCTCAGCAGCATTCGTCCTAACTTCAGCGCGCAGGCGAGCAGTTGCGCTTGAAGATTCCTGACGTTCCTTCAACCGTAAAGCTGCTTCTTGCTCCAAATGGCGGAAATAAGAAGTGCTTTGCTCGAGCCAAGCTGTACGTTGGGTGCCTATGGCCAAAATTTCAGGAGAAAGACGCGTCGACTCCAGCTGATATAGGCAGGCCTCGATCTCCCTGCAGTGGTTAACCCAAGATTCGACGACGCCCTCATTGTGAAAGTTTATGAGCGCCGCCAACATTGGGTTAACTTCCACAGTGAAATCTGCGGCAGAAGGGAGAGCGTCCACATTAAGCTCTTCAATATACCCGCTCAGCATGCCCAAACTCATCACGGCACCCTTTGAAGATGGACGTTTCAAGAAAGGGCCTGCCGGTGAGAGGACACGAGACTCAAGAGGGACCGGAACCGGAACGATAGCTGCAAAACAAAACATTGTTAAACGATGGTTCAAGAGATGTTAAAGAATCATCAAAAAGGAAATTTACTGTACCAGCTGCAACAGATGGTAAAGCTGGAAGGGCCGGTGGCGTGACAGGTCTTGCGCCCCCTCCTTCAATTCGTGGCACTACAATAAGAAAGAGGAAGGGTCAGAAATCATCCCATTGCTAAAAAAGGGGGGAAATAAAGACATCAAAGTGGAAGTATACTCACCGGCACCACTAGAGGGAGAAGCGAGTTCGGATGGGAAGGAGAAGTGTGGAAGCAACACTTGATATAGATGATCAAAGAGCACTCCTGAAAAGACACAGTGGTATGGCGTTAGTACATAAGTTATGCGGTTAAAAGATAAACTAATGAATCGCAAATCCATACCTTCCAACATCCGTGATGGCACAAGGGAAGGCTGGGAGGTGACCACCGCCAAGGTAGTAATTGACGGTGCTCCTTCGAGCAATGGAGCATCGGCGTTGGCCGCGCCTGCGTTAAAAACAAAGACAGAATTGTTAGAAAAGATCGCAAGATATGTAAAAAAGAGGGAGTGATGGTAACTCGAAGTTTACCCGACGAGCTGCCAGCCGAAACTGAGGCAATTCCCTCCTCCATCGACATGAGGCCACCACCCGTAACCTCATCACCCGACTCGATAAGGACCGTCGTCGTGCTCGCGCGACCAGGAGACGGCAGAAGATCGTAGACGGGGAGGGCAATGATGGGAGCGTTGCTTGACTCTTGGAAGGAAGCGGCTGACTCTTCCCCAAGAGTCGTGCCCATCTCACCCGCTACTTCCTCGGGCTCCGCTGTCTCCATCGGCTCATCTGCCGTCATCACGAGGTCGCTAGCCTCAAGTGCCTCGTCCGCCATCATCCCGGACTCAGTTGTAATGATCGTTTCATCTGCCGCCACTTCAGGCTCGGCATCAACGACCTTCTCGGCGATAGGCCCCTCAACCTCCGCACCAGGCTCCATGGCCTCAACGATGTTGCCCACTGTCGGCTCGAGTTCGGCAGGCACCGCCTCCTCTGTTCCCCTGGGTTCAACGGTCTCCGCCTCACCCTCGGTCAGACTTGGCCCTGCAAAATAATAGATATAAGAACCGTCGGCATTATAACTCTCACAATAAAAATTCTGAAAGAAATTTTACCTGAAGTGGACTTATCATTTGCGCTTCGAACGGCGCGCGCCACTTGTCTGCGAGCAGTGGATAGGGTGACAGGGGCCTCTCCGGAAGGAGTATCTGCCCGAGGGACGGTGCTTAGGCCCGCTCCCATAGCCAAAGCAGTCCGGCGCGCCTTCGCCTCGCGCCTCAACCGCTTTCTCCCCTCCTGGGCCGTTGAGATGGACCTCACCAGAGCCTCTCTCATTGAGGCGTCTTCGTCCGTGAGTAGGGATGCCTCCAAGTTTTTCAGGGCATACCTCGTCGTTTTGTCAAGTCGAGGCTCTTGCAGCAGCCCCGATGAGACCGGGACTTCAGTAACAGGCTTGGGGAGGATCCCCGCATCAACTGATATAGCTCCTACAAAGAAACAAAGGACGAAGGTTAGGTCGTCCATCAGAAGAGATAACAATTTTTTTTTCTTATAAAAAAAAGGGGGTGGGACGCACCAACGCCTGCCAGAGCACGTTTCTCCTCCTCCTCTTGGAAAGTTTTCAAAGAGGCGGCAATAGCTTCTTCAGTAGAGACACCTGTTGAAAATGGAAAAAGTGTTAGTCAAGAATAATGATAAAAAAAATGCGATGAACTGATGAGGAAAGCGGCTAATGATCACCTGACTCCGTGAGTTTGCTTAACATCGCTTCGAGCCTTGCTGATCGCTCAGAAGCTGCAATAGCGGCCGCCAAATTGGTGTCTGCAGGGTCTACCAAGAAGCCCTTATTGCTGCCATATTCACTTATTCCTTTGGTAAGAGGGGCTTCAGACTCTAAATTGAGGATCGCGTCGAGAGAAAGGATCGACTTCTTCTTCTTTTGCCCGCCAGCTTTAGATGCACCTAGAGTTGATTTGCGCTTGGCAGTCACCTTAGGGCGGCGGGTCCCGATATCCGCTCCTGCGCTGGACTCTGGCGATATTACATCAACCGTCTTTGTGGGAACACGGGGCGCCTGTGGTGCATTCACCGTAGCAGACAGCGGCAATCCACGCGGGGGGCTCAACACGCGTGGTCGGTCGACTCCGGCATCTTTCAATGGAGGAATGACCGGGATCCTTGGTTGCAAGGGGGCCTTGCGATCACCGCCAAGAGGCGCACCCCTACGGTCAACCAGTATACGCTTCTCCGTTAAGATAATTGGGCCCATCGCATGCGCATACCAAGCCGCGTACGTGTTAAGCGTCTTAGGGACACAGCTGGGTTCACTAATGAAGAAATAGGAACCTGTGTTAAGCCGTGTGAAATGATGCATTGCGTTCTTCATCCCTTCTCGGCTGACCACAGGCTTTTCCAAGAAAGCTTCCATCGGGATCCCTTGGTTATAGCTCGATTGCTGAGCAAACCGGTGCGGGTTGTACCTTATGAAAAGTGCGGTCTCATTCTGCCTAAACACTAGATAGCCCGGCCGAATGGAGTAGAGGTGGAGGATTTCCCGAGCCTTCAATACGGAAGCCCCGTCCTTGAAGTCATCGCGCAGTGGCACTACTGATTTAGCAGTCTCTGAGCCTATGGTTATAACCTTATCCACAAAGTAAATCTTCGCTCCGACCAGATGTGGACGAAGGAGCAGCCCCCTAGACTCCCATGGGGATGCAAACACAATTGAAGCGCCGACCAACCGCATGACTCTCGGGAGTCTGCATTTCTCGAAGAACGGGGGAATCTTATGGACACCGAACACCCCTTGCACATGCATTTCCATCTAGGAGGTGAAATAATGCGTCGGGAAGTTAGCGGGCTGTATCCCCGGCTCACTAGCGTCCGCCGCTACGCTAAGTCCTTTATAAAGGTAGGCCAGCCCGGCGACTCCTACCGATAACTGTAAACCAGCCACCATCCGATGCGCTGGGTAAAAGACGAAGGGCCGCATGTGACGCGGGTGCATGGGGAGCGCAAAGCTGCATAGCCACAAACCCAAGAACCCAATAAAAAAGGTCTCCTCATCCATGCCCGGGACGGCAATTTCTGAGAAAGGGACGACGGCAGCGCCGGGGAGATAAAAATCCCTTTGATCATTCTCCGATACAGGTCGGCGGTCTAAGCCGAAGCCGAAAGGGTCATCGAGCTGAGCAAACTTCTCACTCCGCTCTGATAGGAGCTCCGGGCGAATGAAGCGGGCAATAAAATCTGCGAAACTGACGCCCCGGTCGCCCAATTCTAGATGGAGTCCTTCGTAGATCTCCAACATCTTCACCAGGCCCGGATACTGATGCTGGACGGCATTTTCCGGAGTTAGGTCAAACACCAGCGGCTTGGTGACAAAGACGTATTCGTCAGGAGGTAGCAACTCCTCGTAATGCTCCCCTCTCATCGGTAAACCCGAGATCTCGGCAAACTCCTCCAAGGAAATTGAGACCTCCCTATCCTCCATCAGGAAAGTGTGGGTAGGGATATTCCATTGTTCAATGAAGGCTTTGATCCACCACGTTGGAGGAGAGGGATACTCAAAGAGCGAGACGTAGATGGCTGAATACAACCCAATCTTCATTAGATGAGTCCTTTTCGCCGATAAGATGTATCGGGCCCACTGCAAGTATCCGGCGGGCGGTCGCGGCACCAATCCAATATTATAGGCCTGTCCCCAAGGGCGTGCTTCACCCTGACAGATTCGCCTTCCTAAAATATCTATTGCTGGCGGTGGCTGCACGGGAATAGCACCAATTGCGGGTTGGAGGAGGTCATCCGAATTCCAATTTTTAACCTCCACGGCATACTTCACCGGGGGTTCATCCGCATAGGGGATTGGAGCTATGGGTTCAGATGGCGTGGCAAAACTGAAACTGCGGCGACCCGGATGATATGGCTGTACCACCTCCCCCACAGGTGGAGTTTTTTGCACTCGGGGTCATGATCCTTAATAAGAGCGAGCGCCACCCGGTCCACTAGCGAATGAGGGAACCCTCCTTCCGAGCGAACAAAGGGGAAAAACGAGTCGTCAGACATGTTTCCTGTGGAAAGACAAAAATAACTGTTTAGTGTTCTAACGCTTGGCATTTTAAATCTTACTCCACACTGTGATGCAGTGGGTAGGGGACCAAAGGGGGACCCACAAAATCTGGATGACGGTGCATCATTTAATAAGACAATCCCATCATTAGATGAGACTGTCAATTCATGGAAAAATATCCACAAAGAATATCCTCATTGATGGGAAATCCCTAGAGACAAGGAGAAAATCTCCTCTTTTAGAGCAAAGCTCTGTCACAGAGTGACATTTGTCAAACTCTGGTCTCAAGGGAACAAGATTCCTCAAAAGAGCATAGCTCTTTGGTAATAATGGAAAGATCCATCAAATTTTTTTAACACATTTAAAAGAATTAAAATGTTGGAAACTTATGAAAAAATTCTTCATTTCTAAAAAGATCTACATTTGATCCAAGAGCAAAGCTCTGTTCATAGGTTAAAACCCATGGACCAGATCTCTGTAAATCTGTGAGTTCTTGAGAGCAAGGCTCTGTTGAAGAAGCCCCAAAGGGGTTTTCTTTAGATCAAAGATCTATAAGAGCAAGGCTCTGTGAATTAAAATTTAATTTAAATTAATTTAATTTTCTTACCTAGAGTGATGCTAAGTTTTGAACTTTAAAATTCTTGGGAAGAAGCAAGAGCAAGGCTCTGAGAGTTCTTAAACAAGAGCAAGACTCTGAGTCAAAATTCTTAAAAGATTGTAAGAATTTTCTAAAGACCAAGGGTCTTATTTATAGTGCCTGCGCCCCTTCAACTTACCCCGTTTGATCCAACGGCCAGGATCTTGCCACCGCTGCACTCACGTGCGCGCCACGTGAGCGCAACGGTGGGGGGGCATTTGTTTCCCCAATCAGAGTAAGGCTCTGTTTGAATTTCAAAAATTCAAATTTTGAAGCAACGCTTCAAATCCCGTGCGCTGCGCGCAACGCGCCACGTGTCAGAAGTTGATACGACAGCGCAACGCCCAACGCGGTGCGTCCAATCAGAGCAGGGCTCTTTTAAAAACAAAAAGTAAAAGAAGCAACGTTCAGTTGCGCAAGCGCTGCGCTGCGCGATACGTGTCTGCGCAGCTGCGCAAGCTGCGCAAGCGCTGCGCTGCGCGACACGTGTCTGCGCAGCTGTGCAAGCACGACTGCGCAAGCGCTGCGCTGCGTGATACGTGTCTGCGCAGTTGCGCAGGTGCGCAAGCACAGTTGCGCAAGCGCTGCGCTGCGCGACACGTGTCTGCGCAGTTGCGCAAGCACAGCTGCGCAAGCGCTGCGCGACACGTGTCTGCGCAGTTGGAGTTGCGCAAAACAGAATAAATCTTTTCTGTTCTTGTTAAAACAAGAAGATTTTCTTCTGTAAAGCAGGGCCTTTGGATCAAAGATCCAACGGTGGGGAAAATTCCCCAAATCACTCAGAAAAAGATCTATGTAACAAATTTAACTAATTTGTGAGCACTATAAAAAGGACCCCAGACCTCATTTCAAAAAGAAAAACGGAGAAGATCTTGCTAAAAAAAAAAGAGAGAAAGAGGACTCTGAAGAACTCCTCAAGAATAAAAAAAAGGTAAAAAACCTTTGAAAGAAGAGAAATTTCTCTTATGAACAAGATCATGGATGAATAAATAAAAAAATATAAAAAAAATAGTGCCTTGCACCTGTTATGAACCTTTGGTTCTCTGAAATAAGGAAAAACTTGTTTAGATCAAGGGATCAAAAGTGCTTTGCATTTCTATTTTGAATCTAAAAAGATTTTTAGTGCTTTGCACAAATGCAATGCATTTTCCTAAAGGACCAGGCCCAAATCAAAAAGACCTAGTAGGCCTAATTAAATTGCAGTGCAATAAAAGGGGCAGAGCCCAAACAAAATAGATGCTCTGCATCATTTATAAAAGGGCAGAGCCCGAACAAAACAAAGGTAATGCAGTGCATTATTTAAAAAGGGGCAAAGCCCTAACTCAGGTCTAATAGGCCAAAGACAAATAAAAAAGTTAAACATCCAACTGGACTTATCCCAGTCATGGCCATAAGTCCTCAAATTAAATTGACTGAGCACGGCTGCTCCCTAAATCAATTTATATCCGGTTCGAGGGTACATCTCCGAGCTCCTCTGACACTTATCGTTGTAATCCTTCAACGACGTCAGAGAGGTGATGGGTCCCGACGACCACATACGTCAATACGGACTGCGGGGTCCTTAAACTCGTGGACCGAAACGTCCTTAAACTAATATTTGACCGGAACGTCCTTAAACTAATGTTGGACCGAAACGTCCTTAAACTAATATCGGACCGAGACGTTCCTAAACTAATAACGGACCACCACGTCTCTAAACTGGAACATGGACCACCATGTCCCTAAACTGGAACATGGACCACTACGTCCCTAAACTGGAACAATAGAGCCTCCAAATGCTCTTTTGCCGGATCTAAACGATCCCGTTTAAGTCGATCTTAGCCCCAAAACACGGCTAACGTATCCTTAAACATTTAAGTGGACTACAAAATTTCAAATCAACTCTGGTTCGAGGGTACATCTCCGAGCTCCTCTGACACCTGTCGTTGTAATCCTTCAACGACGTCAGAGAGGTGACGAGTCCTGACGGCCGTATATTAAATGAATCACGACGTTAAGTTGATCTTAGTCTAAAACAGGACTAACGTATCCTTAACGAACGTTTAAGTTGATCTTAGCCGCAACGCGACTAATGCATCCTTAAACTAAAAACACCAAACCCAAATCTAAGTAAATACGGATTTTGACTAATCCACGTCCTACGGGCGACGAAATAAATAGTCTCCGTATACAATCCACGGGCAACCTCAAACAAAACAAACACCCACGACACGAAGTGAAATTCTGGAGAAGGAGAAAGTTGTTACCGCGACGCGGTAGCGTAATTAACAGCAGGGGCTTGCGCCTGCAGGGAAGAGCGTCCCCACAATCAAAAACCCCTCACCCTGAGGGGGAATCTGACGAAGTTTGCTACATCGGACGCATCCGTCTAAACCTCCGATAGACGGTGCCATAAATCAACTTGGCATCTTCGGAGAGTTAGACGGATAAAACCAAATAGCATCTTCCCCGAATCTCAGGCAAGACGCAAAGTCTTGGCCGCCATTCGGAGGGGAACAGGGGAGTTGTCCGGTTTATGATTAAAACCAGACACTGGACAACTCAAGGCACGTTTCTGTAATGGTTGTTTGTGGGTTGACCCAGGCTATGACGAGGATTGACTTTCTACCATCTGGAAGATCAATAGTGATATTGTTCTAGACTCGCCACAGTTTTAATAAAAATGGATTTTTTCAGAAAACAGTAGTGGGAGTATGGTAGAACTGGAAGTGATTCCAGAACCACAAACGATTACTGAGGATTTGATAGGAACCTAAAGATTCAATCTGGTTTGACATTCCATTGGCCACTCCACAGATAAGGTGGGTAACCTCAGGCACCCGAGAGGTACTCCGGTAGCCTCAACGACAGTGACAGGGAGGTTCTTGTTTACCCACACTTGCCATTGCTGTTGTTCCAGGCTGCGAGACCCGGCCGGAGGATGAGTATAGCGTCCTTCTAAACTGACTTTGGAAGTGTACGTCTATATGACTCTGCCAGAGGGTTGTCGTAGTCAGTGGGAGCAGCGGAAGCATTGGTGTACAGGTAGCTTATGTCTATTTATAAACTAAAGCAAATATAGCGGAGAGAGATCATCCATTTCTGATGTGACAGTCATTGGTTTGACTTCATCAGAATAGGGGATGGATCTGTTGAGAAGGTAGTAGGGTGTGATGTCCTGGTATTTGGATGACATACACAGAGTAGGAAGTGATATTCCTATACTACGATCGGTTATACTTTGGTCGTCACACAGTGGTTTCTCCACATGGGACTTGGACATTATATCAGACATACTGGTTACTTGATCTATGGTTTTAGATCTAGATTTGGGTGGTTTCCCAATTAAGGGTACTTAGACAGCATTCTAAGAGTATTTAGAATGGACGACTCCTGGCATGGTAGTGTATCTGCAGGTAATGGAGTCACCCTCTCTAAAGGTGTCTTATAGACTAAAGGGGAGAGAGATGTGCATGATTGGCAGATCACTTGCTCAGGCAATTGAGTCAATCATGAGATGTCAAGTACCACACCAGATATTGTTCTTGCACTACATGCAATAAGTTGACATTGATCCTATCCTAGAGAAACAGTCGGAAGCAGTTTTAGAACATAAGTGGATGTTCTAGGGATATGATAACGACAGCCTCATTCGGGAGACAGTTATCATTCCAGGCTTCCAAGGTGACCTGGACGACAAAGAGGTTGTCAGAGTTATAGTTTTTCCTTCTGACGAGGGGCAATATTTTGGACAGGTGGTCCAAGGCAATACTGAGGGAGGCATGGCGCAGGATACTGATTAAGTTTAGTTGACGATACAGTCTAAGAAGTTTGGATTTTGAGTTCATTTATGAGCTAGGTCCCATCAGACATCCAGACACATTCTAAGACAGGTATTGCTCATTTCGGGAGATGGTTTTCTCCGTGAACTTGAGATATAGAGAGACATAGAAAGAAACATCAAAGCGGATCCACTCACTGAGGCTATTTCTCGAACGCAATAGTTTCGCAAACGAGTTTTGTGAGACTGACTAGTAGAGGAGTTGGGTGTTTGGTATCACACGGGCTGTGAGTATGCGACATCGCAATAATTAGCCTTGAGTGCAAGTGGGAGATTGTTGGAGATAGTGCCCTCAGAGTCAATTATTGGATCACAGGCACGTGATTGCAATGATTGAGGGTGGAACTGTCCCAGTAGGACAGTCTTACTCGAGATGATAGTATGCTATCTGGTTTATCTTTATCATTGTGTACTGCTTTAGATGACCTGACATGTCGTTATTACACGTTGATAGAGCCCCTAGGATTCTTGCTTGACCACCAGCAGTATGAGGGCGATCATATAAGTGGGAGCTGGGGTCTATAAGCACATCCTTAAAAGGTCCCTAGTCGTGGGAGTTTCGAGACAGGGCATCGATACTCCAGAGTAGACTAGTGTGTACATTCGAGACCCCGACGAGGGGCGGTAGCCGGTCTCACAAGCCACTGGTGTCAGTTGGTTCACCTAAGATGTATACAGGTGCTCATTGGGTTATGAGTACACCAGACAGGACTCGCCGGGAACATGCTAGTTGGTCTTATACCTGACGTCAGATAGCAGTTCCCTGGTGACATGTGTACAGGTTAGTTCATCGACCTGGGGATCGTCATTTGTCTCGTGTGAGTTCCCACTGTACTTTGATTACTATCCTACCACGCTCAAAGGAGACATGCAAACAGGTTTTAGTTGGGTACAGTCCCGAGCCACATGGAGGCAGTGAGCGGATCTTCAGGGGTTCGTCTCTCCCGGTATTGGGGGTGAGGTCGCGCTGTGTCTAGGAGAGCCATTACACGAAGCCCTCGGCCGAGGCAGGAGATTTACTGGTAGGTATTCCAGTAGTATCTCAGGGTGTTCTGGGCTACACTCCGACACGACTTGTACCGCTTTTGGGGGTCTGACTTTACCAACTCCCTAGGCCCGCTATGCGATGCTCATAGACGAACGGACCGGACTATACGGATATTGTCACTGACAGGCTCAGTAGGGTGTCAGGATGAGTTCGCTCATCGACGTCCCTTTTGGTCAATAACTGGTGGCCCGTCACGTATGGCTAATACCTCTGACGTGCTAGTGGTTAAATCCACAGCCATAGTATTGACGAGTTTTTAGAGTCCACCACACATTCAGTTACTCAAGTTTCGGGCGAAACGCTGTAGAGGCCGTATGGAGATATGGCATGGTTCGATCAGATACGTGCGGTATTGCACGGATCAGGATCGGACGGTTAGTACTAGAGGCCGTATGGATATATGGCAGGGTTCGATCAGATACGTGCGGTATTGTACGGATCAGGATCGAACGGATATTACTAGCCGGTTTTGGTTTAAGCCGGATCCTAGTATAGTACAGTGTAGATTTTGTCTCATTGCATTTGTATTTCGGTCGGAATACAAATGCGGGTGTGTATACACAGCATCGGGGTTTTCCTATAATTTATTACGGGACCAGTTTTCTGGAGTTGCCAGTTTGCTTTCCGTTTCGGCCATTTTCATTTGTATCTTTCAATGGCCGAAGATTGGTGGAGGAGGGCTTATTTGCATTTGTGCAAATAAGCATTTGTGGAGGGTGGTCTTTGCATTTTGTTGCATCATGATGGTGCACCATCCATTGACTTGACTTTTTGCTTCATGATAGTTTTCATAATTGCTTGACTTTGGATATGATGATGGTTGTTGTTGGAGTGTTGGGTTTTGTGATGATCATTTTGTTTTTCTCATCATCACTTGCTTTCCACCCACCTCCTTGTCTTTGCTCTCTCTCTCCATTCACAAAAGGAATGGCCGGCCACCAGTGAGGGTGGGGGTTTTTTCTTTTGGTTGTGAGAAAAATGTTGATCTCATTCTTTGCATGCTACATTTTTCCTCACCTCTCTCCAAGCTCATTTTCCTCCACCACAAAGGCAACATCCTCTACCCCAAATGAGACTTGAGCACTACACATTCTACAGCAAACCTTGGGCACGTCGGCTCGCCAACTTCATGCCCGAGTTGCCTCGGTATAGAGGTGGGAGCCCGTAAAAGAAGCAGACGACGTGGTGCCCTTCCGGCGAGGAGGTGGAGACCGGACATTCCGCGGGAGATCGGGACGACAGCGAGAAGACCGGAGGACACGGATCGCTCGGTATCTCTCTCTTCCCATCTTGTAGTTAGTTAGGACTAGTTAATGGTACGATCCGGGTGTTAGTGCGCGGTGGTGCTGGTCAAGAAAAATTAAAGTTAACTATCGCTTCCGCATTTGGCCTCGGGATGGAGGCCGGGGCGCCGCCGTGCACTTACACCTCATCCGCTTCAACACCTTCTCCTCCTCTCTCCTACCCGAGCCCTGCACATCTTCAGACCCTAACCCGAGCACCCCCTGCACGCCTTGCACCGCCGGAACTTATCGCCGCCGGTGATCTCGTCCTCGATCCCGACTCCATTACACCCCTGTAAATCCGTACACTCCTTCTTCTACCCTCTTCTTTCCTTTCTTCCTTCCTTCTTCTTTATTTCCTTCAGCATAGTCTTCTTGAATGCCTCTGTCTTCTGCAGGTCACATAGCCGGAGCTCTGTCAACACCTCACGACTCCTCTCTGAATCGCAGTGAGCTTACCTTCTACTCAACCCCTTCTTCCCTTCCTTTTCTTCATTCTTTCTTTTCTTTCTTTTCTTTCTTTCTATCAATGTTCACTGCCTTTTAGATCGCCGGATCCCGGTCGTGCCATCGACGATCCCGACGACCCAGCGAGCGTACCTGACCCGTGTGATCACCTTGTGCGTTGTTTGGATCTGTTCCGTGTACCGTACACGCGTCGCGACTTTTTCCGCCGACGTGAGACGTTCCGTACACCCGTTTCTTGATCCGTCGAGGCAAGCAAAACTTGCTACATGCTATTTATATTATTTTATACTTATTTAAGTGCATATTAAACCTGTAGATTAAATATAATGCCACATGTTCCATTTTAATATTTCGATGTTCCGTTTACATAATTTTAGATCTAGAACTTGAAACATATCATGTTACATATTAGATTACAATACATTTTACCCACGTCCATATTTATATCACATAATGCTTGGTTGCATAGCCCATAGTACCCTTTCATTTGTTTATAACCTTTCGGGAACCGTTTGCATCCACCTAGCCTAATATATATACAATTGCATCCCTAGATCCTTTAATACATAATAATATGATTTTTTTAACATTCCATATTTGATAAAGTGTATTTAATTAGTGGTGGAACTATAACCTTAACCCAAATCGATAAGTGTGCATCCATATGTTTTAATCTGTACCTATTTGCATACCACATTACAATGTTCCATTTTATTGTCCCATTAGTACCCCATACTTGTTTTGGTATACCCATGCTTATTATAGTTTGAATATGAGCACCCACGTGACATTTGTGCACCCCTGACATGACTTGATATACTATTACTTGACATGTCGTGATACCGTGCACTTCTTGACACGACATGATACCTATATATTACCTGACTTGACTTGAGGTACCATGGCTTTACCTGTTTCCTGATCTTGTTACTAATGCCAACAAACTTGACCTGTTGTCCATACGGACATTTCCTGTTGTCTATCCAGACAAACCTATACCTGCTTGATCCTGCGTTGGCATTAGCTCCAGATTTATTAATCCCTGACTTGAATATATAACTTGGGGGTATAGGGAAATCAATGATGAAACCTGATTTGTAACTCGACAGTTCGATACCTTTACTGATCAGTCTTACGGGCTAGGCCAGCCCCGGGGTGATGCTGCTGACATCACTCGTCTTTACCTACTACCCTTTACTGCCTTGTGGCACGTCTCGGAATCAGCCCAAGAGTCATAGACCGTGATCCCGGGCACGCACGGGATACTATTGAGTTACATCGATGATTCATCAAATTGATTTCAAAGACTTGAGAGTAGTTAACACAGTAGACCAGTTTAGATTACTTACTGCACACCACCCTTCTCTGTCCTTATTTATGTTGTTGTTTTACCTGTTTTACCGTTCATGATCATACATGCATGTCTTGCTACCCCTGTTTATATTATTGCTTGATGTTATGACGCACCGACGTCTGGGTTTTGCATGGCCCAGATTCTTTACCTTCGCTACAGGCCGAGCAAGAGTATTTCAGTCAGCAGGCTGAGCAGTGAGGACTTGTTAGTAGTTAGTTCATTTTACTTTCGGTATTTTCATTCCTGATGTGATCCCGCATTATGGGACGTACATTCCAGTTTATTCTTGTATTGGATCTTTTGCTTCCGCATTATTTTATTCTTGACTCGTTTTATTCTGGCTTATGAACATGTGTTAGATAGTTTATTATTGTTCTTGATATCTCTACAGCCGTAATGTGACTGTGGAAGGATATTTCCTATCCACAAGTAGCATGGTTGGCTATGTCACGTGCCTATCTTAGCGTACTCTGGGAAGCGGGGCGTGACAGTAGATGACATTCTTATGATAGGAAATGATATTCCTATGCTATAGTCGGTCAAATCATTCTTATCATAAAGGTTCTCCATAAAGGACCTGGGTGATGCCACGTACATGTTAGGCATTCGGATCTATAGGGATAGATCCAAAAGGTTATTGGGATTGTCCCAAATCAGGTACATCAACACCATCCTAAAGAGGTTTAGTATGGAAGACTCCAAGCGGGGTGCCTTACCCGCTTGCCATGGAGTCACTCTCTCCAAGGACTTTTGCCCAAAGACTGATGAAGAGAGAGCTCGCATGAGCATTATACCCTATGCTTCAGCCGTATGATCTATAATGTATGCGATGTTATGTACACGCCCTGATATAGCTTATGCACTAGGTGTAGTAAGCAGGTATCAGTCCAATCCAGGGGAGAATCACTGGATAGCTGTGAAGAATATTTTTAAGTACTTGCGAAGGACTAAAGAATTGTTCTTGGTGTATGGTAACGGAGATCTCCAAATGGAGGCATTTACCGATTCGAGCTTCCAGAGTGATAAGGACGACATCAAATCGCTCTCTGGGTTTGTATTTACCCTCAATGGAGGGGCGGTGACTTGGAAGAGTTCCAACCGTTGCAGACTCCACGATGGAAGCTGAGTACATTGCTGCAAATGATGCCGCAAAGGAAGCTGTCTAGATGAGGAAGTTCGTCTCGGAGCTAGGAGTAGTTCCAACCATTATTGATCCAATACCATTGTATTGTGATAATAATGGGGCTATGGCGTTAGCCAAGGAGCCCAGGTCCCATCAGCAGTCCAGACACATCCTGAGGCGATATCATTTGATCCGGTAGATACTTGATCGCCGCGAGATCGAGATTTAGAGAGTAGATACAAAGAATTGTTGGAGATAGTGCCCTCAAAGTCAATTATTGGATCGCAGGTACGTGATTGCAATGATTGAGGCAGGACATATACCGATATGACAGTCTTGCTCGTGATGATAGTATGCTATCTGGTTTGTCTTTATCATTATATAAATGCTTTAGTTCACTATTGCATGATGATAGAGCCCATAGGATTCTTGCTTGACTACCAGCAGTATGATGGCGATCATATACGTGGGAGCTGGGGTCTGTAAGCACATCCTTAAAGTGTTCCTAGTCGTGGGAGTTTCGAGACAGGGCATCGATACTCCAGAGTAGACTAGTGTATATAGTCGAGACCCCGACGAGGGGCGGTGGCCGGTCTCACAAGCCACTGGTGTCAGTTGGATCACCTAAGATGTATACATGTGCTCATTGGGTTATGAGTACACCGGACATGACTCGCCGGGAACCTGCTAATTGGTATTATACATATTGTCAGATAGCAGTTCCCTGGTGACATGTGTACATGTTAGTTCATCGACCTGAGGTCGTCATTTGTCTCATGTGAGTTCCTACTGTGCTTTGATTTCTACCCTACCACGGCTCAAAGGAGTCGTGCAAACAGGTCTTTTTTGGGTACAGTCCCGAGCCACATGGAGGCAAGTGAGCGGATCGGCAAGGGATTCATCTCTCCCGGTATTGGGAGTGAGATTGCGCTGTGTCTAGGAGAGCCATTACACAAAGCCCTCGGCCGAGGCATGAGATTTACTGGTAGGTACTCCAGTAGTATCTCAGGGTGTTCTGGGCCACTCTCTGACACGACTTATACCGCTAATGGGGGTCTGACGTTACCAGCCCCCTAGGCAGATATGCGATACTCATAGACGAACGGACCGGACTGTATGTATATTGTCACTGTTAGGCTCAGTAGGGTTTATGGATAAGTTCGCTCGTCAGCTTCCCTTCCAATCAATACATAGGCAAACCGTTACGTACAGCTTGTACCTCTGACGTGCTAGAGGTTATACCCAATGCCGGTGTGTTGATGAGTCATTAGAGTCCCCCACAGACACTTTCCCAAGTTCGGGCGAAACGTTGTAGAGGCTGTATGGTTTTATGGCAAGGTTCGGAAAATGCACGTGCGTTTTCGCACGTGTCATTTTTCGGGCAGATAATACTGGTCGGCTTTGGTTTAATCCGGATCCGAGTATTATACTGTGTAGATATAATATCTTTGTCTCAGATGCATTTGTATTCGGTCGTAATACAAATGCGGGTATGTTTATACCATTACGGGGTTATCCTGAAATTCGTTTCAGGATCACTTTTGGAAGTTGCCAGTTTCCAGTTTTCTATCAGCCGTATTTAACATTCGGTTAAATACGGATTTATCTTTTCTTGAGATGAGTGTGGAAGCTTCTAGATGGTGACTAGGATGATGAGGTGGCTTGTGACTCATTTGTTCATTAATGGTGCATTAATGAAAGGGTGACTAAGGTTAATGATTCATCATTTGCATTGATTATGTTCATACTTTGTGTCTTATGACTCATTCTCTTCTTTAATCTTAAGGTCACCCTCCTAGCTCCTACCCTCACCTCCCCAACCTCTACTTATATGGCCGGCCCCCTTGAGGAAAGGTGATGGTTGTTCATTTGAAAAGATATAAGTTTTGGTGCATAGAAATTAGATGCGATCGGTTTCTCTTTCACCCGATCCAAAAGGCAACTTCATTAACCGTTCGTCCATAGCTTTGGACGTAACGAGACAAAGTGTTCTACTCATTCTCTACAACATCTTGGTCGTCTCTTTTAGCAAACTTGACGATCGAGTTGCCTCGGTTCAGAGGCGGAAGCCCGTTTAAAGATCCGTCGACGTGGTGCCACCTGGACGAGAAGACTGGAGATTCAGGAGATTGGAGCATCCGCAACAAAGCGTGGGATGATGGTTGAAGACCAAAGGACTCGGATCGTTCGGTATAACTCTTCTACCCACTTTGTTATTTGTTAGTTTAGCTTTAATGACAAATCCGGGTTATAGTACGCGATAGCGCCAGTTGTAAAAAGTTTTTGTTCCGCATTTGGCATCTGTTAGACGGCCGGGACGCTACCGTGGACTTACAGTGGTATCAGAGCCTAACCATTAAGCTATACTAACTTGTGCTAACGCGTTTAAAAGATCGATCGAACGGAATTTCCGAAATCACAATTTTCAAGTGCTTAAGTTTCTGTCGATTTTTAAAAGGGCCTAAAAGTAATTTTACATATCACAGAAAAACAAGCAGGGTTTTCTAAGAAAACTGGTAAAATTTGAACACGTGATCGCGGAACCGCGGCAGTACTGTGGGAACAGTGCGTCAAAATTCTTCAGTAGGCTTTGCTGTGGAAATTATGGTTTTTGGTTTAGTTCTTTTGGGCCCAGATTTTGTTACTGTACAGCAGATGTATGGGGGGCCACTTCGGGAAATTTAGTCGATCGAAATTTTAAACTTGTTAGTATACAGTATTTATATTATATCTCCGACCGGGAATGTCATTTGATCGGTAAACCGCGTCTAATTGCTATAGTTCTTTTAGACGGGTTTGCGAACGTGACATTCGTGTTGATGTTCTGTATTGTGCTGTGATGTTGCGGATATGTCGTGGTGGATAGCAAGGTGCAATGATAGTGCAGTTTGGATTTATTTGTACATTTCATATTGCGGGGCGAGCGTCCGACTTGTGGACTGTCGTCACTGCCTGTTGTATAATATTCTTTTGGGGCACGACCGGGTTGAGGTCGATGTATGTCACGACCCGAAAGAGCACGTGACTGGCCCTTGAACCCTATGAAGCCTATAGGACTCCATCTGATCCAAGTAAGCCAAAAGCCCAGAAATCTAAAACCATTTAAAAGTAAATAAGGAAAACTGGTTTTTAGAAGTAAAGAAATCGTGTTTCAAAAATTCAAGTTTTTAAATAACTAAGCCGAATATGTATTTTAAAAATGTGTAACTTTTCCTGAAAAATTTCGGCAGAGTTTCCTTTGTAAAAACTGGCCCCGAACGGGGTACAACAAGAATAATATATATAACATGATAAAATGCATCCCCAAGCGGGAGCTAGCTCTTCGTCAATCGACGGTCATAACCACGCGAGCAATAATAATATACAACGCCAAAGGGCGAGGATCAAACTCAAAAGAAACTCAAAATAGCCAGAAAACCGTAATACTACAAGCGCGACTCTAAGGTCGAAATAATACGAGTTTTGGTTGATGGAAATTCTAGATACAATAAATGATACATGAACAATGGCGGTTCTGATACAAAAGAACCCACCTATCCAAGCAAGTCACCCATAAGGAAGCAGTGTGCCAGAAATGCCGCTATGGAATCTGTACGGCAAAAACCTGCAAGGACTGGGGCACAACGGGGGTGAGTTGCCAACTCGTGAATAGAAAATATCTACAAGCAGAGATCGAATGCATGACCCATCCTAGGTCAATACGATCAGATATAAATAAACCTCAATATGAATAAAGCTGAAGCATGCTAAACTGGCAATGTAATCTCTACATGAGTGTAATGCCAAGTGCTCGTGCTAGTGCCCCAGGTAATAGCATGTCATGAATATGAGGTATGATCAATGTAATCAAATCTGCACACACGTGGATCCCGTCCACTCGTCACCCAATGACAATAACCATCATGCAAGTAAATATCATGAAACCTGTGCATGGAAATATGAGGATATAACCCACCCGTGTCCCTCGCGACACGTCAAAATCATGGAACCGGAGTGCCCAGCATCGGCACTCGAAAACATCATGAAAACTGTGCCCAGCATCGGCACATAAATCCTCATATATCGGGCTCCGTCAGTCCGGATCGGCCCGCGGGCTCTGTCTGCGGTATCGGCCCTCGGCCCCGGCAGGACGTCCAAATCTATCCATCGACTCTGGTCAGTATCCTCCGGATAACCGCCAGGTCCAACCAATCACCGGTAGGTACTCGCCCGCCTCCAGGCTCAATCGGCAAAGCTCATCGATCATCTTACCGAGGGGAACCATACCGGGTCCACCATGTACCCGCAATCGGCTCATCCACTCCTCGATTCGGGTTTCACATGTCGCTCTCAGCACCGAGAAAACACATGGTGGACGCACTGAAATATCATGTCAAGGGTAACCGGGTTTTTAAAGCAATGACATATTCTCTTTTGAAACACTCTCGGTTCCCAAATCCAGAAATATCATAGAAACAACATATCTTAATGCGTATAATCAAAAGCATGAAGTATGCGACATGTAAAGGAAGGTATGCATATCATCATGTCATGCAAGGATCATATACTGAATGCAATAGTACTACAGTGTAGTGACATGGCAATTATCGATGATGAGTGTGTGAGCCGGCAACAAGTGTACGTGGAACATATGCATCATCGATAATGGTGCTGGTGTCCTAGCAGCATGACTGAAATATAACCACAGTACAAGCGATGCAATGCAAATAGCATGAATATGCGGAATCGAATAATCAACGCAAAAGTAAAGAATCTACACCAATCTGTACAAGTCATGCAGGGGTGCCATTTGAAATAAGACGAATCAGGGCTTTTGGAAAAACAAGGGCTACGGTGTTTTAAGAAAAGATACATCATTTGAAAATATCCGTATGACCTTTCTGCCTATCTTTAAAATATCCCCGATTCGTTAGTTTGAAATAGGTATGACTCGGTCCAGTCTAATGTCTACTAAGTAATCTAGACAGGAGGGGTAAGAAACCACCTAATCTGAGTCAATATATATAGATATGATAGTCGGTGATCCCGCCTCAATAACATATCGTAAGATATCCTCGAGTCATGAGTGCGGATCTATCATCAATATCGGCTCGTACGGTAGATCGTCGTACGGCATCCCAATAGCTGGGTAGGGGTCAATATCACAGTACCTCATCACATATCAGGTATCACTATCATCAGATCGCATAATCTGGGGTACTACTCTAAGTCTAGTACAAATCGATACCATCTATAAAAATATGAATGCGGGTAAAGCACATGTCCAAAGGCCCGCTAAAACTATCATATCGCACCTCGAAGACAAGCTATGTCACATCGCCGATCTCACGGCCTCACATCAAGTATCATCTCAAACCACGTATCATCCTCAAATCCCGTATATAAACACATAGTCTCATACCCATGTGTAGATATACGCACCATCATATGCACTCTAATAAATGAAAGAATGAATGCAAGTATGTGTGTAAATGTATGTGTGAGTGCAACCACTACTCTAGGGTTCGCACTATACTAAACCAATATATTCTTATCATCAAAATATCATTATTACCATCAATAACCCTAAACAACACATAATAAATATTCGTGTGTATACGTATTCTTATACATCACCACGGACTGCGGGGGTGCTATACGCCATCCACCCGACTTCTCCCCGTAGATATAAATCTACTCACCTTGCTTCTCGTGTGCCAAAGCCGATGTCGCTATCTTCACCTCCTTTGCCTCAACATCACGCGGGGTACCTACAAGTATATCACAATGCTAAAGCACATGAAAATCATATCGGAAACCAAAATAGCACACGCTACCCGCATAGGTAAAAACCTATCGACTCGCATGTAAACACAATCAAAATCCACTTGTCGTTGACGTCCAAACGCCACCCGACAGGAATGAATCACCAAATACCAAAATCCATGCTAAAACAAGTCCCAAATTATACACCAACATAGGAAAATCAACCCAGATTTCACCCTAGATGGAATCAGTCAAAACTAGACATACTCAGGGTCAAAACTAGAGGAAATGGGGGCATGCACAGAAAACGAGGCAATTCCTTAAAATACCTTATTTTAGAATTTTCCATAATTTTTCCCCATTTATCTGTATTTAATTATACCAGAATATTAAAATATTCATTAAAATAATATTAAATTATAAAATTTCCCAAAAATCATATTTTATTATTTTGAAGACGTTACAATCTACCCCCCTTAAAGAAATTCGGTCCCCGAATTTAAATTTAAATCCCCAAATGCTAAAATATTTCAATACAAATTCTAAGTCATCGGGGCTCCGAAATCATCTATACATAAAACATCATAGCGCAATGCATGCGCATGAGTACTGAGTAGATAACTCAAAAGCAACACTCCATCAAGCATCCCGCGATCATCGGAGTCATGGTAAAGACACAAATGTCAAATCCAATACAAAACCAATATGATATGGATCAGACTATACATGTAGACATCCAATCTATACATGTAAATAGCTGATGCAAATGTATGCCAAATCTTTTTAAGTCGCTGTGCGATGCGCGTAACACTGCACAGTGGCGGACGTTTCTCATAAGAAAATAACTATATATGTGTATATATATCCTTTGTTTAATAGGTACGTTCCGCCGTTTTGAAAACAGTTTAGAAGGGTTTCCTTGTTTTTAAAACGTTTCGTGTCATATCGGACACGTAGGTATATACTGAGACTATAGCTCGCTTTTCGGAAATCCCTTCGATAACTATCGATGCATGCAAAATATATCCAGGTACTGCCCACTGACTAGTCCTGCTCAGTATGAAAGCAAATATCCAACATCATAAAAATGTACTGCTCCAAAAGGAATAAATCCCAAAAATCACATAACACCACCCTGTGCGTCTGGTGCGCACGGAAATCAAAATCCATATATGCGCTAAACATGTGCACAAAACAACATCTAGGTGCAACGGGTGTGCACGAAGCATCTGTCATAGGCAACATGTGTGCCTGACGGCCAAAACAGGTGCATCTGACATGCACGAAGAAGCTCGATTTAGTGCATCTGGTGTGCCCCAAAATCGTATCTCAAAACATGCGCCTAACATGCGCGAAAATCCAAATCGGTGCATCATCATGCACGAATGAAAATCTAGACCCTGCGCACTCAATATGCACGGAATCACAAAATCCAATAGCAACGTCGAATATGCGTAAGTCCAGTCAAAAGCACGGAGTGCAAGAATCCACATCAATATCACAATCAAAATCGACATACCGAAAGGCATCAAATCGAAATCAGGTGCAATCGTAATGCACAAAATATAAATCCGGTGCAACAAAGGCACGAAATATAAATCTGATGCGATAAACGCAAGAAACATAAAACCGGTGCATCCCATGCACAAATACCAAGCAATAACTCAAATACGTAAGCAGCAACACCAAGTGTACCCAGATATAAGAAAATCATAAACCTGTGCAGCTGCGTGCACAAAACACATCGATGTACTACGAGCACATATAAGCTATACCGAGTGCAAAATCAAAACACTAAAAATACATGAAACTCTGCTGGAAGCGTAAATCAAATCACCGGCATAAAATAGGCATGAAATCGCAATCAACAGCTCAAGAGTAATAACTATGTACAAGGTATAAATACCCAGTAGGTGCAACCATGGTGCACAAAATCAAATATCATGAAACTCAGTCATCAAGACTAAATCATGAAAACAGGACGCCAAAATACCGAAATCCAAAGTGACGGATACGTGATAGTCAAATCACAAAATCACAAATCATAATTACCGTCGTCGGTATATCCTCCTTCAGGGTCGAGAAGGTACCGGAACATCCGATGCTAGCGGCGCAAGATATCTACTTGCCTCTAGCTCGCGGCTGGCGTCCTCTGCCTCTGGTTCCTGATCTTTCCTGTAGATTACCAATCTCGCAATCTACCGGCTCATCGGCCCGGTCAGGAGTGCTGACAGGAACGATTCCGTTCTTGCACTTCCCTGGTCATCTCTCGGTCAATCCTCACGACCGCTCGTAAAGCAGCACATCTCTGGCGCCGACCTCGGGTCCTCTGAATGCATATCACATCCGATCCTGGGTGCAACTCTTATTGCAGCAGTGTACTGGAAGGAATCCTACTCAAGGTCTCTTCTGATCTTGCCTAAGCCAAACTGTAAGGAGGCTGGTACTCTGGCGTAATCTTTTCTCGCTCTCTGGACCTCTGCGTCCTTAGTACAACATCTCCTCGGAAGCTGGTCGCATCTCTGCGCCTCTGTATGCATGTCCGGCCTTTAATCTTAACGGGGTGTAGTAACAGCTCGTCTGCCTCTCGCACGAACTTCTTGTCCCGCTTGTCTGTATCATCGACCATTCGACGTCGCGTCTTTATCTGCACACTGCAATGTCCTCGGCTACGGTCCACCCGAAGTCTCTAACACGGACTCGAAATCACGAACTCAGTATCTTCATCACTCAGTAGAAGATATCTAGCCGAACACGTCCTCAGCGTGCATATCGCATCTCTGATGTCAGCGGAGTGGAACGTCATCTCGTCGAAATCTCGTGCGAACTCTTTACTCCACCTTGCTCCACTATCGACTGATTCGGACTCATCTCATCATGGCTACACAGACTGAGCTCCGACGGCTATGCTCGTATCTGGAGTCTCCCAAGCAGTGTCCCATCACATGATATCCGAATGATGTCGAATCATCCGATCGACTCGTCAGAACCTCACAATCCCCCAAGAGCTCAACATCTCGGGTACAGTTTAATAGTATCGAGTACATGCCACAGCGTCGGTGGTCCAGCCGTAGAAGGGCAAACCCAAGCCTCACTAATGGCGCCGAGGAACTGCCGCAAACCCTAAGGTTCAAAGGCTTTCACACGGTCATTAAGTCGAGTTAGGGTTTCATTCTTCTAGAGGGTCCATAGAATCACCTGCATGTCTTTCCGTATACTTTAAACTTGGAAAATGGGTTCCTGACCTTCGATCGTCTCAATCGACTCTCAACGAGTCTGCGTGAAGTAGCCTCTAGCTGGAATCAATCTATCTGATGACCTCGCATCGGGGTAAGCGAACGAACCACATGTCCTAGTCATTAATCCTCGGTGACTAGCGACTCACTATCACATCTTTAAGAATATGCTCATGCTGCAGTAGCTCCAATCATCTGGGCGATATCTCATCACTCGCAGCAGCAACTGGCTCATTCGTCGGTACGCTAAGCAGCGCCTCAACCATCATGAATAAGCGATACATCAACGATCATCACATCCTGGCTGGCCTCTATCAGTGGCCCAATCCTCTGGTACCGTCCGGTACATCCTAGAAATCTCACAGCAGCGATCTGTCAAACGCCCATAGTGCGGAAACACAAAATACGAAGCCTCAATGCAACCGTATGTCTCTGGAATCACGCCCCGGTCAGTCCTCGTCCGCGACGAGCTCATGCTGACAACTCGAGCCGTAGCTCACTCTGCCCGTGCAATCGCGGCAGCAAAACCATAACCAGTATCGATGAAGATAGATCATAGGAAGGAATATGACACAATGCAAGGAAATGTACAACCTAAGGTTTCTTAAGCGGAGTGGCGTGTCGTAAGTATGCCGCGGAACATACCCACGGTACGTCACTCTACTTTAGTCACCTATTCCATCAACCAAGGGTCATCCTACACGACGAAAGTTCGGGTCTAATACCCCCTCGACCAAGTCTAAGTTCCGTAAGGTCAAGCCTAAGTTCCTTATATAGATAACGCCCTAGGCTCCACATAGTCAAACTTAGACTCGAACCAAAGTCAACCTGGCACTGATGCCAACTTTGTCACGATCCGAAAGAGCACGTGACTGGCCCTTGAACCCTATGAAGCCTATAGGACTCCATCTGATCCAAGTAAGCCAAAAGCCCAGAAATCTAAAACCATTTAAAAGTAAATAAGGAAAACTGGTTTTTAGAAGTAAAGAAATCGTGTTTCAAAAATCCAAGTTTTTAAATAACTAAGCCGAATATGTATTTTAAAAATGTGTAACTTTTCCTGAAAAATTTCGGCAGAGTTTCCTTTGTAAAAATTGGCCCCGAACGGGGTACAACAAGAATAATATATATAACATGATAAAATGCATCCCCAAGCGGGAGCTAGCTCTTCGTCAATCGACGGTCACAACCACGCGAGCAATAATAATATACAACGCCAAAGGGCGAGAATCAAACTCAAAAGAAACTCAAAACAGCCAGAAAACCGTAATACTACAAGCGCGACTCTAAGGTCGAAATAATACGAGTTTTGGTTGATGGAAATTCTAGATACAATAAATGATACATGAACAATGGCGGTTCTGATACAAAAGAACCCACCTATCCAAGCAAGTCACCCATAAGGAAGCAGTGTGCCAGAAATGCCGCTATGGAATCTGTACGGCAAAAACCTGCAAGGACTGGGGCACAACGGGGGTGAGTTGCCAACTCGTGAATAGAAAATATCTACAAGCAGAGATCGAATGCATGACCCATCCTAGGTCAATACGATCAGATATAAATAAACCTCAATATGAATAAAGCTGAAGCATGCTAAACTGGCAATGTAATCTCTACATGAGTGTAATGCCAAGTGCTCGTGCTCGTGCCCCAGGTAATAGCATGTCATGAATATGAGGTATGATCAATGTAATCAAATCTGCACACACGTGGATCCCGTCCACTCGTCACCCAATGACAATAACCATCATGCAAGTAAATATCATGAAACCTGCATGGAAATATGAGGATATAACCCACCCGTGTCCCTCGCGACACGTCAAAATCATGGAACCGGAGTGCCCAGCATCGGCACTCGAAAACATCATGAAAACTGTGCCCAGCATCGGCACATAAATCCTCATATATCGGGCTCCGTCAGTCCGGATCGGCCCGCGGGCTCTGTCTGCGGTATCGGCCCTCGGCCCCGGCAGGACGTCCAAATCTATCCATCGACTCTGGTCAGTATCCTCCGGATAACCGCTAGGTCCAACCAATCACCGGTAGGTACTCGCCCGCCTCCAGGCTCAATCGGCAAAGCTCATCGATCATCTTGCCGAGGGGAACCATACCGGGTCCACCATGTACCCGCAATCGGCTCATCCACTCCTCGATTCGGGTTTCACATGTCGCTCTCAGCACCGAGAAAACACATGGTGGACGCACTGAAATATCATGTCAAGGGTAACCGGGTTTTTAAAGCAATGACATATTCTCTTTTGAAACACTCTCGGTTCCCAAATCCAGAAATATCATAGAAACAACATATCTCAATGCGTATAATCAAAAGCATGAAGTATGCGACATGTAAAGGAAGGTATGCATATCATCATGTCATGCAAGGATCATATACTGAATGCAATAGTACTACAGTGTAGTGACATGGCAATTATCGATGATGAGTGTGTGAGCCGGCAACAAGTGTACGTGGAACATATGCATCATCGATAATGGTGCTGGTGTCCTAGCAGCATGACTGAAATATAACCACAGTACAAGCGATGCAATGCAAATAGCATGAATATGCGGAATCGAATAATCAACGCAAAAGTAAAGAATCTACACCAATCTGTACAAGTCATGCAGGGGTGCCATTTGAAATAAGACGAATCAGGGCTTTTGGAAAAACAAGGGCTACGGTGTTTTAAGAAAAGATACATCATTTGAAAATATCCGTATGACCTTTCTGCCTATCTTTAAAATATCCCCGATTCGTTAGTTTGAAATAGGTATGACTCGGTCCAGTCTAATGTCTACTAAGTAATCTAGACAGGAGGGGTAAGAAACCACCTAATCTGAGTCAATATATATAGATATGATAGTCGGTGATCCCGCCTCAATAACATATCGTAAGATATCCTCGAGTCATGAGTGCGGATCTATCATCAATATCGGCTCGTACGGTAGATCGTCGTACGGCATCCCAATAGCTGGGTAGGGGTCAATATCACAGTACCTCATCACATATCAGGTATCACTATCATCAGATCGCATAATCTGGGGTACTACTCTAAGTCTAGTACAAATCGATACCATCTATAAAAATATGAATGCGGGTAAAGCACATGTCCAAAGGCCCGCTAAAACTATCATATCGCACCTCGAAGACAAGCTATGTCACATCGCTGATCTCACGGCCTCACATCAAGTATCATCTCAAACCACGTATCATCCTCAAATCCCGTATATAAACACATAGTCCCATACCCATGTGTAGATATACGCACCATCATATGCACTCTAATAAATGAAAGAATGAATGCAAGTATGTGTGTAAATGTATGTGTGAGTGCAACCACTACTCTAGGGTTTGCACTATACTAAACCAATATATTCTTATCATCAAAATATCATTATTACCATCAATAACCCTAAACAACACATAATAAATATTCGTGTGTATACGTATTCGTATACATCACCACGGACTGCGGGGGTGCTATACGCCATCCACCCGACTTCTCCCCGTAGATATAAATCTACTCACCTTGCTTCTCGTGTGCCAAAGCCGATGTCGCTATCTTCACCTCCTTTGCCTCAACATCACGCGGGGTACCTACAAGTATATCACAATGCTAAAGCACATGAAAATCATATCGGAAACCAAAATAGCACACGCTACCCGCATAGGTAAAAACCTATCGACTCGCATGTAAACACAATCAAAATCCACTTGTCGTTGACGTCCAAACGCCACCCGACAGGAATGAATCACCAAATACCAAAATCCATGCTAAAACAAGTCCCAAATTATACACCAACATAGGAAAATCAACCCAGATTTCACCCTAGATGGAATCAGTCAAAACTAGACATACTCAGGGTCAAAACTAGAGGAAATGGGGGCATGCACAGAAAACGAGGCAATTCCTTAAAATACCTTATTTTAGAATTTTCCATAATTTTTCCCCATTTATCTGTATTTAATTATACCAGAATATTAAAATATTCATTAAAATAATATTAAATTATAAAATTTCCCAAAAATCATATTTTATTATTTTGAAGACGTTACAATGTACCCGTTGTACATATTTTTATTTCTGTACTAGGTTTATCCCGCGAAGGAGTGCACGGATAGCCGGGTTCTGGAGGGCAACGGGTCCGTATCTCATGGCTTTGAGAGGCAAAGGGACCTCACTCTAGAATTGGCAGACCATTCGCCGCACTCATAGGGGGTACAGGTTGACCCAAGGAGGGGTGCTCAATTTACCGGATTCCGTGAAGTGCCGGGTGTTCCATTCACTATGTTGTGGGGAATACCTCGCTTCAAGTTTTTGGCGGGTAACTTGCCGCACCCGTAGGAGTCTAGGTTTCATTGCACAGGCTATCCACGCGACCAGGGGAACGTCGGGTTTCAGTAGCGGCTCTGTGAAACCCGGGGATCCCAGATTATCTTATTGTTCTGTGATGCTTATTACTTTTATGTAATGTTGCATATTATCACGCCTGGAGCGTTTATTGTATATTAGTCTATATACTATTAGATGTTGTATATGTTTTACTCCCGCGCTAGTCCAGCCCCTGTTCTGTCGTTAGTTAAGTAACCTAACGGGTGATGACGGGACCCAGTGGCAAATGCGGATGGCATATACGTACATTTTATTTTCGTTCTTTTCTGGTGTTATTAATTGATAGGACTGCGTTGATTCTTATCAATGCAAGTAAAACAAACCTATATTTGATGTTGTTGGAACAAATTTTAAAAGGTGTTATTACAAAGATGTTTACTTTTGTTTTGCATAGTGATATTCAGTTAGGATATCTTGCACCTCATTCGACGAGGCAAGGGTCGAGATCCCTTCACCGGGAGTGACCCTTTGGGCATAAGTTTACGTCAGGGTAATAACTTCAATATAGTCGATTACAAGTTGCTTTGCATCGCGGTATTCAGTTGGAATATCCTGCACCTCATTCCATGAGGAAAGAGCCGAGATCCCTTCACCGGGAGTGACCTCTTTTAGCAAAAGTTTTTCGCCACTATATTTTTATAAAAAGCTATCAGGTTCCTTCAACGAGATCAAGTTCATTACGTTAAAGGTTTTTCGCCAAAAACTAGCCGTAGCCCTCCGTCATTTCTTATGAATGGTCAGTAGTATTCAAGCTATGTATATTTGGCCCTTAGTCAAAACATAGTGATTGGTAGCTGCTGGGGTGTTCACATGTTGCATAGATAGATGCGTTGGTTTAGGACAGTCGTATTACTATACTTGGCCCTTTGTCAAGAGTATGTACGGGTGGGTTCAAATTGACTTGGATAATGATGGATAGAACTTGACATGTGACTTATGAGATATTTGGCCCTTAGTCAAGGTCATAAGAGCATGGGGCAAAAATATATATCGGGAGTTTCAAACGTATAGGAAACTTGCCAGGCATGCGCATACCTTCTGGAGTGTGATAACTTGAGTGGCTTCCATCAAGTTATCATGCGATGATAGTTGGATCCCGATTCTCACTGATGAGTTGGTTTACTCTTCGGGTGATCCCGACTAATTCTTCTTTCAGGTTTGGAGGAGAATTTGAGATTACAGTGGGAGGTTTCATGATTAGATAAAGTGATAACCATTCTGATCTAGGTTAGAGTGCACGCAGAGTGTTTCTTTTCTCTCTCTCTTTGGCAGCGACCTTTGACCGACCCTAGACTATGACTCAGTGACCAAGTTGATCGAACCTTCTTAAAATACTGGCTTTTGGATTGTCTAAGTTGCATAAGTCATTGCTGCTCCTTCTTTTACCCTTTGTATTTCTCAGAACACCCCGTATTACTACGGACATCCACTTCCATTGGATAGATCCATCGTATGGTTATATACGAACTCGAAGGGACTTCTTCGAGGATGGATCCAGGTTCAGGAGAAATAGAATTGGTTTATTCAGTTGTCTTTTATTATCACATTCTCTCAGGTTGCGAGGGCTTCTTAGTTTAGGAGAGTACACCTATTACGCTTATTGGATAGTCTTATTCCAAACCATAGGCTGGTGCCGAAAGGTAGGGAATGAAGAAAACCAATTAGCCTAAGTAGGGTGTACAAAAGGTAATATGTAAAGACAAAATGAAGGGATTAGAAAGAGGGCAAAGTAAATTGCGACTGTTATCATTCACGACCAAACCATACTTCATCGCCACTCCTATTTCACCTTTGCTTTTTTCCCCAGTTCGGGAGAAATAGAATAAGGTTTTATTCAGTAGTCTTTTATCATCACCTTCTCTCAAGTTGCGAGTACTCCTAGGATTAGGAGAGTACACCTATTATGCTTACTGGATAGTCTTCTACCAAATTATAGGCTGGTGTCGAACGGTAGGGAAGGAAGAAAACCATTTAGCCTAACGATGGTGTACAGAAGGTAACGACTAAAGACAAATAAAGGGATTTGGAGAGATGACAGAGATATATACGGTTAAAGTCATGAATAGGATTATGGAAGAGGCATTACTAAGAATACCAGGACACCCCTACGAAACATTTTCATGTTTCAGTTACACAGTGCATTGTTAAAAGAAAACTGATTTCCCGATTAGATACTTACTCAAGGGTATGTATTTACCAGGTTTTATTCTCATGGGTTTACAGATGATGAGTGGGAGGAAGTTATTAGGAATTAGGTGATCATCCTCATTATATCGGAATTCGTTGTAATTGGTGATATTTGAGGAAATCATCTGGATACAGTTTTCAACCTACGATGCACAGGTTTTGAGTTATTTAACTCAGTGGAATTATACAGAGTATTGTATGTTGTCCAGTGTCCATCAGGACAAAGGGATAGGTCCTCGTACTATGTTCTGTTTACTTGTGACTTCTTTAGTTTTTAGACAAGTGTTTCGTAGAAATACAATGTCTAAGTTTTGAGAAGTTATGGGTATAAGAAAAAAGTAGAGAACCAGGTGTCACAAGTATCGGGATTCTTCAAAAAGATCGAAGATGTAGATTCTTGTGATTGGTATTCAGATAATAGTAATAGTTTTTGAGAAACTTATTTCTCTTTCAGGTTACTCATAATTGGATGGATTCCTAAGTTGAGTAATGCTGATTAGCCTCTCTCCATTAAGTTGATATGCACTAGAGACAACTGCATGGTTTGAATCTGGTTCCAGTTAAATTAGTGCCTCTATTTCTATATTGTATATAGACTGGTTCGTATCTTAACGATGTTAAGATTCGGGGAGTTGTCCAGCTTATTCTTAAAACCAGACACTGGATAACTCAAGGCACGTTTCTGTAATGGCTGTTTGTGGGTTGACCCTGGCTTTGACGAGGGTTGACATTTCTACCATCTGGAAGATCAATAGTGATATTGTTCTTGACTCGCCACAGTTTTAGTAAAATGGATTTTTTCAGAAAACAGTAGTGGGAGTATGGTAGAACTGGAAGTGATTCCAGAACCGTAAACGATTACGGAAAATTTAATAGGACCTATATATTCGATCAGGTTTGACATTCCAATAGCCACTCCGTAGATATGGTGGGTAACCTCAGACACCCGAGAGGTACTCTGGTAGCCTCAAGGACGGTGACAGGGAGGTTCTTGTTTATCCAAACTTGACACTACTGTTGTTCCAGACTATAAAACCCGGCAAGAGGATAAGTATAACGTCGTTCTAAACTAGCTTTGGAAGTATACGTAGATATTATTCTGCCAGGGGGTTGTCATAGTCAGTGGGAGCAGCGGAAGCATAGTGGGCAAGTAGCTTATGCCTATTTATAGGCTTGAGCAGATATAACGGAGATAAGATCATCTGATTTTGATGTAACAGTCATGGGTTTGACTTCATCAGAATAGGGGATAGATCTGTTAAGAAAGTAGTAGGGTGTGATGTCCTGGTATTTGGATGACATACACAGAGTAGGAAGTAAAATTCCTATACTACGATCGGTTGTACTGTGGTTGTTACACAGTTGTTTCTTCACAAAGGACGTGGATATAATATCAGACATTCTAGTTACTAGATCTATGGTTTTTAGATCTAGATTTGGGTAGTTTCCCAATTTGGGTACTTTGACAGTATTCTAATGGTATTTAGAATAGAAGACTCCTGGCATGGTGGTGTACCTGCAGGTGATGAAGTCACCCTCTCTAAAGGTGTCTTAGAGACTAAAGGAGAGAGGGATGTGCATGATTGGCAAATCACTTGCTTAGGTAATTGAGTCAATCATGAGAAGTCAAGTACCACACCAGATGTAGTTTTTGCACTTGATGCGATAAGTTTATATTAATCCAATCCTGAAGAAACAAAAGGAAGCAGTTTTAGAACATAAGGTGCATGTTCTACGGATTTGATGACGGCAGCCTCTTCCGGGAGACGGTTATCATTCCAGGCTTCAAAGGTGACATGGATGACAGAGTGATTGTCAGAATTATAGTTTTCCCTCTGACGAGGGACAGTATTATGGACAAGTGGTCCAAGAGGATATTGTGGGAGGCATGGTGCTGGATACTGATTAGGTTCAGTGATCGATACAGTCTAAGAAGTTTGGATTTGGAGTTCATTTATGAACTAGGTCCCATCAGATATTCAAACATATTCTAAGACAGGTATTACTCGATTCGGGAGATGGCTTTCTCCGCGAACTTGAGATTAAGAGAGACACAGAAAGAAACATCAGAGCGGATCCACTCACTGAGGCTATTTCTCGAACACAAGAGTTTTACAAACTAGCTTTGTGAAACTGATTAGTAGAGGAGTTGGATGTTCGGTATCACACGGGCTGTGAGTATGCGACATCGCAATAATTAGCCTTAAGTGCAAGTGGGAGATCGTTGGAGATAGTGCCCTCAAAGTCAATTATTGGATCGCAGGTACGTGATTGCAATGATTGAGGCATGACCTATACTGATATGACAGTCTTACTCGTGATGATAATATGCTATCTGGTTTGTCTTTATAATTATATACACGCTTTAGTTCACTATTGCATGATGATAGAACCCATAGGATTCTTGCTTGACTACCAGCAGTATGATGGCGATCATATACGTGGGAGCTGGGGTCTGTAAGCACATCCTTAAAGTGTCCCTAGTCGTGGGAGTTTCGAGACAGGGTATCGATACTCCATAGTAGACTAGTGTATATAGTCGAGACCCCGACGAGGGGCGGTGGCCGGTCTCACAAGCCACCGGTGTCAGTTGGATCACCTAAGATGTATACAGGTGCTCATTGGGTTATGAGTACACCGGACACGACTCGCCGGGAACCTGCTAATTGGTATTATACATATCGTCAGATAGCAGTTCCCTGGTGACATGTGTACAGGTTAGTTCATCGACCTGAGGTCGTCATTTGTCTCATGTGAGTTCCCACTGTGCTTTGATTTCTACCCTACCACGGCTCAAAGGAGTCATGCAAACAGGTCTTTTTTGGGTACAGTCCCGAGCCACATGGAGGCAAGTGAGCGGATCGGCAGGGGATTCGTCTCTCCCGGTATTGGGGGTGAGATCACGCTGTGTCTAGGAGAGCCATTACACAAAGCCCTCGGCCGAGGCAGGAGATTTACTGGTAGGTACTCCAGTAGTATCTCAGGGTGTTCTGGGCCACTCTCTGACACGACTTTTACCGCTAATAGGGGTCTGACGTTACCAGCCCCCTAGGCAGATATGCGATACTCATAGACGAACGGACCGGACTGTATGTATATTGTCACTGTTAGGCTCAGTAGGGTTTATGGATAAGTTCGCTCGTCAGCTTCCCTTCCAATCAATACATAGGCAAACCGTTACGTACAGCTTGTACCTCTGACGTGCTAGAGGTTATACCCAATGCCGGTGTGTTGATGAGTCATTAGAGTCCCCCACAGACACTTTCCCAAGTTCGGGCGAAACGTTGTAGAGGCTGTATGGTTTTATGGCAAGGTTCGGAAAATGCACGTGCGTTTTCGCACGTGTCATTTTTCGGGCAGATAATATTGGTCGGCTTTGGTTTAAGCCGGATCCGAGTTTTATACTGTGTAGATAGAATATCTTTGTCTCAGATGCATTTGTATTCGGTCGTAATACAAATGCGGGTATGTTTATACCATTACGGGGTTATCCTGAAATTCGTTTCAGGATCACTTTTGGAAGTTGCCAGTTTCCAGTTTTCTATCAGCCGTATTTAACATTCGGTTAAATACGGATTTATCTTTTCTTGAGATGAGTGTGGAAGCTTCTAAATGGTGACTAGGATGATGAGGTGGCTTGTGACTCATTTGTTCATTAATGGTGCATTAATGAAAGGGTGACTAAGGTTAATGATTCATCCTTTGCATTGATTATGTTCATACTATGTGTCTTGTGACTCATTCTCTTCTTTAATCTTAAGGTCACCCTCCTAGCTCCTACCCTCACCTCCCCCACCTCTACTTATATGGCCGGCCCCCTTGAGGAAAGGTGATGGTTGTTCATTTGAAAAGATATAAGTTTTGGTACATAGAAATTAGATGTGATCGGTTTCTCTTTTCACTCGATCCAAAAGGCAACTTCATTAACCGTTCGTCCATAACTTTGGACGTAGCGAGACAAAGTGTTCTACTCATTCTCTACAACATCTTGGTCGTCTCTTTTAGCAAACTTGACGATCTAGTTGCCTCGGTTCAGAGGTGGGAGCCCGTTTAAAGATCCGTCGACGTGGTGCCACCTGGGCGAGAAGACTGGAGATTCAGGAGATTGGAGCAGCCGCAACAAAGCGTGGGATGATGGTTGAAGACCGAAGGACTCGGATCGTTCGGTATAACTCTTCTACCCACTTTGTTATTTGTTAGTTTAGCTTTAATGGCAGATCCGGGTTATAGTACGCGATAGCGCCAGTTGTAAAAAGTTTTTGTTCTGCATTTGGCGTCTGTTAGACGGCCGGGGTGCAACCGTGGACTTACAAGAATAACACTGCGGATCCATTCACCAAGGCCCTCCCTCAGCCGCAGCATGAGCTACTTTTTGAGATGTTGGGTATGAGATACGCCAATAGCTGGCCTTAGTACAAGTAGGAGATTGTTGGGTATATGTATGCCCTAGAGGCCATTATTAGATAGTGGAAGTTTTTATACATGTATATATATACAGAGGACTTTCTTGCTCGACATGATAGTATGCTATCTGGTTACTCTTTATCTGACATGTTCACTTGATCATGCTTTTATTAATTTGTACATGTTGATAAAGCCCTGAGGATATTTGCTTGACTATTGTGATTATGATGCAGATCATACTAGTGGGACATGTGTAGTTTATAAGCATATCCTGAAATGTCCCTAGTCGTGGGTGTATCGAGACGGAGCATCGATATTATAGAGTAGACTAACGTATATGATACTAGACCCATATGATGGGCGATGGATGTTCCCATATCCATTGATGTTTGACATCAAGATCGTATGCGGGTGCTCAGTGGAGACTGGGTACACTGGACGGACTCGCCGAGAACTCCTATATGGTATTATATCTATCGTCGGATAGCAGTTCTCAGGTGACACTGGTACAGGTTAGTCTGTAGACCCGAGATCGTCATAGAGTCTCACGTGTTCTCCCACTGTGCTTTGATTTCCACCTTACCACGGCTCTGCTGAGTCGTGCAAACAAGTGGCTTTTGGGTACAATCCCGAGACATGTGGAGGCAATGAGCGATAGGAGGGGTTTCATCTCTCCCGGTATTAGGGGTTGATGTTGCGCTGTGCTCGATTGGCTATATCAGTAAGTCCCTGGCCAGGGCTGTCGAGATTTACCGATAAAAGTTATCAGTAATTTCTTAGTTTGATTATAAACCATACATTGGCATGACTTATTAAGTTATTGGGGTTGACGATGCTATCCCTAGACTTGATATGCAGGATATCTGACGAAAAGACCGGACTGCACGGTAGTGTTACTAGTTGGCTCGACGGGAGTTTTGACAGGTTCGTTTGTTTTCTTATGATCGCTCAATACCCGGGTGGCCGTTACGTTTAGCTGACCTCTTGCGGCTAGGGGGTGCTTGATATGATCATCACCCACTGCCGGCGTATTGACGAGTCTTAGAGTCCCACAGAGGAGTTTCCTAGTCCAGGCGAAACGATGTGGTGTGCATATGTGATATGCGCGGGGACCCAATTAAATGCGCGTATGTGATACCGTATATTAATCGGGCGCTTTACTATTGGTCGGGTCGTATGTGATATGGTCGGTTTGTTAAATCAAGTGTTGATTTAACATTGACTTTATTCCTCACTTTGTTTAAACCTTTTTCTTTATTGTATGCATGCATGTATGCATATGTTTATGTTGATGCACATGTTGATGTGCATGCACACATACATGCATACACTTGTGTGTATCATGGTTGTTGATACACTAGTGGTGGCAATGCAAGACCCGCATGGAAATATTTATCTAAATATTTATTTTTGAGTTAATTTAAATAGAATTAATTCATGGTTGATATTTATCCTTCATTCTCTACACTTAACCTTGCATTAACCATGAGTTAATTTTGTATGGCTCTCTTTTTTCCAAAGTAAATATCTAGATATTTATTAACCCATGGTTTAGGATGAGAGTGGAAATTATATATAATTTCTATTCTCATTTTTATTGAGAGAATTATCATAACTTGAGCTCTTGAGGTGCCATCTTCTTCCTCCTCCTCTCTCTTGCTCTCTTGACTTTGTTAGTGAGTGAGATAGTGATAAATATAGGGTTTTGAAGTGAGAAAACAAACCACATCATCATTCTACACTAGTCTTGCCAATTAGTTTAGAGTGTTAGCTTTATCTTCATCTTTTGATCAAGTGGATCTTGGAGTTTGGACAAAGAGGACTCCGGGTACACCATCGTGGACTCGGAAGATCACTAGCAAGCCCGTTAAAACTCTCAAGCAGCCAAGGAGTCAAGTAAAGAGAACTACAAAGGTTGTATTCTCTTTACTTAGTGTTTTATTACTTGTAGTATGTGATACTACTTCATATGTTACTTTAAATTTCTAGTTTGATCCTAGGTTAGTTTGCTTAGCACCCTAAAAAATTAAATTGTAGTATGTTTGATGCATTACAAACACTTGTGAGATGCTAGGTAAACCCAACAGGTGCGAGGAAAGAGGAGACATGGAAAGAGAGGGAAAAGAAAAGGGGAGGAGGAGAAGAAGAATGGAGTGGGCGTTGGGGGAGTTCGGGGCGGGTCGGGTTCGGATCCGAGCTGGGGTTTGGGTAGTTTAGGGTTTGGGTTAGATTAGGAAAAATAATAATTAGAAATAAATAAAAATATATAAAAAGTGATAAGTAATAGGAAATAATATGAAAAAATATAATAAATATATACACGAAAAATATACATGGAACTGGAGATTTACACCTAACCAATTACATGAGATATCCAATCAGTTTTCTAAGATATTCAACCAGTTTTCTGAGATATCTAACCAATGTCCTGATATTTCTAAGCAATTATCTGAGGTATCTAACCTGATAGATGCAATATATATGCTTCCTAAGATATCTAACCAGTTTCCTGAGATATCTAACCAGTTAGATGCAATATATAGGCAGCATGCATGCAATTACTTAACATACCTGTATACTTCATACAACGCATGCCATTTTAACAAAAAATACAAACAAAACAAGAACGCTTTACATCCCGAATAAAAAAATTACAAAAAAATGTTTCACTTTTTATTCCCATGCAAAAAGTAAAAAATATGCATCAATTGTTTGATTATATTATTAATTTTTCATAAAATTTATATTGAAAAGCTCCATTGTGCCACTTGAAATAAATAAAAAACAAGATAAGAAAAGTAATCAATATCAATATAGCAAGAATCACATAACAAAATAAATAAAAAAGAAATTAAAATTTATTGAAAATATTACCTTTTCTTTTTGGAGTTAAAGACAAAGAGAGAAGAAGAGAAGAGAACAATGAGGACTGTAATGAGGTTGGGGATCGGGTTGAGGAGAGAGATGGGGACGGAGGAGATCAAGTTGATGAGGAAGAGGGAGGAGAAGGAAATAAGAACGACGGTGAGATTGGGGTTAGGGTTTTAGGAGATGCGGAGGAATGAGGAGGAAGGAGCAGGGAAGGATAGAGGATGGGGCGCAGGAGTTATCGAGATCATCGGTGAAGAAGTGAGACGACGACAGCAACATTGTAGAGGTTGGCGGAGAACAAGCGGGACGGCGGCGGTGTTTCCCCCAATCAGAGCAAGGCTCTACTTAAATTTTGAAAATTCAAAATTCGAAGCAACGCTTCGGTTCCCGTGCGCAGCGCGCAATTTGCCACATGGCGGAAGTTGATTCGGCGGCGTAACGCCCAAGACAATGCGTCCAATCAGACCAAGGCTCTTCAGAAAACATAATTAAGACTTAACTGCGCAAACGCATGGCAGCGCGACACGTGTCTGCGCAGTTGCGCAATCGCAACTGCGCAAGCGTATGGATGCGCGACACGTGTCTGCGCAGTTACGCAATCGCAACTGCGCAAGCGCACGGATGCGCGACACGTGTCACGTGCTGGTGAGTTGCGCAGCAACAGAATGAAAATTTAAGTAAATCTTTTCTGTTCTTCTGTAAAACAGGGACCCTTGGATCAGAGATCCAATGGTGGGAAAATTCCCAAAATTATTCAGGAAAGATCTTGGTAACAAATTCAACAAATTTGTGAGCACTATAAATAAGAGCCCAGACCTCATTCAAATGAGGATGATCAAGAGAAGAATTAACTTCTAAAAAAAAAAAAGAGAAGAGAAAGAACTCTTGAAGATTATTCAAGAACAAAAAAGAGAGGTAAAAACTTCTTTTGAAGAAGAAAAAAATCTCTGAAGAACAGAAGATAAAAAAAATGAATAATAAATAGTGCCTTGCACTTGATATGAACCCCTGGTTCTGTAAAATCAAAGAATAATAAATAGTGCCTTGCACTTGATATGAACCCTTGGTTCTGTAAAATCAGGGAAAACAAGAAGAACCTGTTTTCCTTTGATCCAAATTTAGATCAAAAGTGCATTCTCAAATCAAGAAAATTCTTGAATTTCTGCACAAGTGCAACTCATCATTTAAAAGGGCCTGGTCCGAATCAAGAAAATTATTGAGTTTCTGCAACTCATTATTTAAAAGGGCCTAGCCCAATTGCAGAATAATAAAAGGGCAAAGCCCTGTTTGGAAAACTCTTGAGTTTCTGTAACTCATTATTTAAAAGGGCCTGGCCCAAATCTGATTGCAAAATATAAAAAAAAGGGGCAGAGCCCTGTTCGGATTGATTCTCTCAGTCAGGCAGAGCTTAAGATAAATAAAAAAATTGGACTTAACCCAATCCTGGCTGTAAGTCCTTAAATGGCTCTTATAAACCAATTCACGACCGGTTCGAGGGTACATCTCCGAACTCCTTTGACATTTGTCGCTGTAATTCCTCAACGACGTCAAAGAGGTGACGGGTCCCAACGACCATTAAACTAATAATGGACCGAAACGTCCCTAAACTAATATCGGACCGAAACGTCCCTAAACTAATAACGGACCGAAACGTCCCTAAACTAATGATGGACCGAAACGTCCCTAAACTAATATCGGACCGAAACGTCCCTAAACTAATATGGACCACTACGTCCTTAAACTGGCGACGGACCGAAACGTCCCTAAACTAATAATGGACCACCATGTCCCTAAAACTGGCGATGGACCACCACGTTCCTAAACTGGCACAATAGAGCCCAAATGCTCTTTTGTCGGATCTAAACGGTCCCGTTAAGTTGATCTTAGTCTCAAACTAGACTAACGTATCCTTAACAAACGTTTGAGTCGATCTTAGCCTCAAAAATGGCTAATGTATCCTCCAAACAGACTTTAGTCCCAAATTGGACTATGAATCTCCCAAACTGGAACAATAGAGCCCAAACACTCTTTTGTCGGATCTAAACGATCCCGTTAAGTTGATTTTAGTCTCAAACTGGACTAACGTATCCTTAACGAACGTTTAAGTTGATCTTAGCCGCAACGCGACTAACGTATCCTTAAACTAAAAACACCAAACCCAAATCTAAGCAAATACGGATTTGGACTAATCCACGTCCTACGGGCGACGGCATTACTCAGTCTCCGTATACAATCCACGGGCAACCACAAACAAAACAAACACACACGACACGAAGTGAAATTCTGGAGAAGGAGAAAGTTGTTACCGCGACGCGGTAGCGTAATTAACTGCAGGGGCTTGCGCCTGCAGGGAAGAGCGTCCCCACAATCAAAAACCCCTCACCCTGAGGGGGAATCTGACTAAGTCTGCTACATCGGCCGCATCCGTCTAAACCTCTGATACACGGTGCCATAAACCAACTTGGCATCTTCGGAGAGGTGGACGGATAAAACCAAATAGCATCTGCCCCGAACCTCAGGCAACGGACGCGAAGTCCGGGCCGCCGTCCGGAGGGGAACAGGCGGCAAAGTTGTCGAGATCGTTGGTGAAAAAGCTAAACGACAGTGGTGAAGTTGTCGGATTGTCAGCGAAGAAGTGGGATGAAGGGTGGGATGAAATGGGACCTTTTAGATTTGTTAAGAGAGAGAATATGGGTTATACAAAGAGGGTGATTTTGTAATTTTATCTCTAAAAGCCAAAGTCAAAGCCTTTCTTATACATACGGGGTTTTTTGAAAAGATATTGAGGTATTTAGGGGGTTTTTGACAAGAGTTTTGAGATTTGGGGGATTTTGATAACAGGATAAATGCCTTGGGGTGTTTTGACAATTTACAAAAAAAAGCCTAAAAACGAAAGGAAAAATGTTCTAACTGCCTGGTTTAGAAAAACAATAGGTTTAGGTCTCTATAATATATTTACCATTCTTTAAACCACCACTGCCGTATTAGGTAAACTACTACATTTGTCTTTCATAATACCACAGTTATGTTTCAAAGTACCACATTTATATTATGAATTACTACATTTGTGTTAAAATACTACTTTTGATATGAAAACCACTACATTTACCTTTTAAAATACTATAGTTATATTTTAAAATTCTATATTTATATTATAAAATACTGTATTGACATGAAACTGCTACATTTTTTAAGTAAAATTACTATATCTATTACATTTGACATTTTTCAATATAAATGCAGCACTTTAGAAGATAAATGCAGCATTTTAAAAGATATATGCAGCATTTTAAAGGGTAAATATAGTAGTTTATTTGAGAGTTCAGTGTTGGCATAAAGAAAAGTAAATATACTGTGGGCATCTAATCCTATTGGATTTTGGGTGAACGACCAATAGCTTTTCTATGCTAGGGAGTTTGAGCTATTTTTCCCAAAAAAGAAACTAAAACAGAAACTAAAAAATTCATATCAACAGAAATCCCCTCACTCTCTCCCCCACCCCAAGCTCCTCTAATGGCGGCGGCTTCTTCCTTCACTACCATCGTAATCTCTCTCTCTCTCACTAAAACTGCTCCATTTACTTTCTCTCACTTCACAATTGTGTATCTATGTCGCAGGCCAGCGTTCGCCCTACGCTGTACGCTCCGGCGTCGACTCGCAGCTGTGGATTTCGAAAATGCCCTCAGTGGGCGAGGGAAATCTCGTCCGCGTCCTCCATCTCGCTCTCGTCCTCTTCCTCCTTCTTCACCCCCTCGCCCGCCCCTTATCGGATCCAGACCCGATCCGCCAGCTCCATCCGATCCGCATTGCAGGTCTCTAACTCATCCAAATTAGGGTTTTTTGGTCTTACAATTTGTTACAAAATTTCTAGTCGCGATCTGGAATTAGGGTTTTATGCATTTCTAGGGTTTTGTAGTTAGTTTGGGCTCCTCATTTTCATTTCTATTTTGGAATTAGGGTTTTAGAATACTCATGTAAATATTTAATTGATTTACTTGGATGTAATGCTGTTGTTAAACGTAAGAATGATTGAAGTATAAGTGCAATTCCTTATATTTATCCATATAGTGCTTAATTTTTACTGATGGAAACTTGGGCCATACTTGGGTATGGATTTGCGAAAACCAGAGACTCTAGTTTGCAGGATCCTACCTCCATTTGAAAAGCTTAACTTTGATTGGTGTTTGTTCCCCTCCGAATGGCGGCGACGATGTGAGGACGTCTTGCCTGAGATTCGGGGCAGATGCTATATGGTTTTATCCGTCCACCTCTCCGAAGATGCCAAGTTGATTTATGTCACCGTGTATCGGAGGTTTAGACGGATGCGGCCGATGTAGCAGACTTCGTCAGATTCCCCCTCAGGGTGAGGGTTTTTGATTGTGGGGACGCTCTTCCCTGCAGGCGCAAGCCCCTGCAGTTAATTACGCTACCGACTTTCTCGTTCTCCAGAATTTCACTTCGTGTCGTGTGTGTTTGTTTTGTTTGTAGTTGCCCGTGGATTGTATACGGAGACTGAGTAATGCCGTCGCCCGTAGGACGTGGATTAGTCCAAATCCGTATTTACTTAAATTTGAGTTTGGTGTTTTGGTTTAAGGATGCATTAGCCGCGTTGCGGCTAAGATCAACTTAAACGTTCGTTAAGGATACGTTAGTCCTGTTTGAGACTAAGACCAACTTAACGTGATGGTTCATTTTAATATCTGGCCATCGGGACTCGTCACCTCTCTAACGTCGTTGAAGGATTACAACGACAGATGTCAGAGGAGTTCAGAGATGTACCCTTGAACCAAGGTTGATTTGGAGTTTTATAGTCCGTTTGAATGTTTAAGGATACGTTAGCCATGTTTGGGGGCTAAGATCAACTTAAACGAGATCGTTTATATCCGGCAAAAGAGCATTTGGAGGCTCTATTGTTCCAGTTTAGGGACGTAGTGGTCCATGTTCCAGTTTAGGGACATGATGGTCCGTATTCCAGTTTAGGGACGTGATGGTCCGTATTCCAGTTTAGGGACGTGATGGTCCGTATTCTAGTTTAGGGACGTGGTGGTCCAAATTCCAGTTTGAAGACATGATGGTCTATATTCCAGTTTAGGGACGTGGTGGTCTATATTCCAGTTTAGGGACGTTTCGGTCCGACATTAGTTTAGGGACTTTTCGGGCCGATATTAGTTTAAGGACGTCTCGGTCCGATATTAGTTTAAGGACGTCTCGGTCCACGAGTTTAAGGACCCCGCAGTCCATATTGATGTATGGTCGTGGGGACTCGTCACCTCTTTGACATCGTTGAAGGATTACAACGACAGTTGTCAGAGGAGTTCGGAGATGTACCCTCGAACCGGATATAAATTGATTTAAGAGAGAGATCTTGCTCAGTCAATTTAATTTAAGGACTTACGGCCAAAATTGGGCTAAGTTCAGTTGAAAATGTTCAACATTTTATTCGCTTTTGCATTGCATTTCTTTTTATTTGGGCTTTGCCCAGAAAGGATGCAGAGCATCAATTTGTTTTGAGCTTTCCCCTTTATAAATGATTCAGAGCGTCAATTTTATTTGGGCTCTACCTTTTTATTATAATGCAGAGCATTTGTTTTGGTCCATTGGACCTCTCAATTGGGCTCTGCCCCTTTAAATAATGCATAGCATTATTTTTGGTCTGTTTAGACTTTTTAATTGGGCTCTGCCTTTTTTTTAAAATAATGCGCAGCACTTTTATTTGGTCCCTTGGACCTTTGATTGGGCTCTGCCCTTTAATAATGCATTGCATTAGATACCCTGACAGTGTCCCACATGGCTTGTCAGGTGCTTTGAGCAATTAATGAGCGTAAGCGCTCGTGGAGGTGACACGTGTCACGTTCTGGTGAGTGCAAGCGCAACAGCGCAGTGCGCTGCGTTAGTGCTCTGTGCTGCTGACACGTGGCGCTTCCTGGCGGCTTGCGCAATAGCGCAGTTTTGGCAAGTGCTGGACACTGTTCTTATTCTTTTGGTCAATTTCAGATCAGAGAAAACAAGTTTTTTCTTGTTTTCTAAAGAACCAGTGGTTCATATAAGGTGCAAGGCACTGTTATCTTGAGAATCTTTTAGATTCAGAACCAATGGTTCATAAAAAGAAGTGCAAGGTACTGTTTATTATTTATTTTTTTCTTTTCTTTTTATTAAAGATCCTAGATCTTGTTCTCAGATCAATGATCTGTTCGTAAGAGAATTTTCTCTTTTTCTAAAGGTTTTTACCTTTTTCTTTGTTCTTAAGGATTTCTCTCCAATTCTTCAGAGTCTTCTCTGTTTAATTTTTCACAAAAAAAATGTTCCTTTCCTTGAATTGAGGTCTGGGGTCCTTTTTATAGTGCCCATGAATTAGTTAAATTTGTTAAAGAGATCTTTCTCTGAGTGATTTGGGGAATTTTCCCCACCGTTGGATTTTTGATCAAAAGGCCTCTGTTTTACAGAAGAAAATCTTCTTGTTTTAACAAGAACAGAAAAAATTTCTTTAAAATTTCAATTCTGTTTTGCGCAAACGCCCCAGCCCCTGACGCGTGTCGCGCAGCGCAGCGCTTGCGCAGCTGTGCTTGCGCACCTGCGCAGACACGCATCGCGTCGCGCAGCATTTGCGCAGCTGTGCTTGCGCAACTGCGCAGACACGCGTCGCGCAGCGCTGCGCTTGCGCAGCTGTGCTTGCGCAACTGCGCAGACACGTGTCGCGCAGCGCAGCGTTTGCGTTGCTTCCTTTAATTTTTGTTTTAAATAGAGCTTTGCTCTGATTGGTGCGCTGCCTCGGACGCTGCGCTGATGTATCAACTTTTGACACGTGACGCGTTGCGCGCAGCGCAAAGAATTTGAAGCGTTGCTTCATTTACTAAAGTTTAAATTTTCAAAGTAGAGCTTTGCTCTGACTGGGGGTTGCTTCATCTTCCGTCTTGGAATTTAAACGGAGCTTTGCTCTGATTGGGGTAAACAAATGCCCCCTCATCGTTGCGCTTACGTGGCCCCTAAACGTGAGCGCAGCAGTGGCAGAATTCCAACCGTCGCGGAAACTCTTGGAAGTTGAAAGGGCATTTGATGCCTATAAATAGGACCTTTGGTCTTCAACAGATGCTCATCATCTTTTAAGAATTTTACTTTCAGAATTCAGAGCCCTGCTCTTTCTTTTCAAGAACTTCAAGAGTTAAAACTCTTAAAACTTTTAGGTGAAAATTTTAATTTGAATTAAGTTAAATTAATTTTCATTGACAGAGCCTTGCTCTCAATAGATCCCTGATCTAAAGGAAACCCATTTAGGGTTTCACTTAGTAAAGCTTTGCTCTATAGGTCTAAAGGGATCTAAAGAGAACTAAATGAGACCCTATTAGGGTTCCATTAATAAAGCTCTGCTCTCTGAAAGATTTTCCTTGGATTTTCTTAATTCATTAATGGAGCGTTGCTCTATCCAAATCATATAGAAGAACTCTTAAGAGTGTTTCATTGATCTTGGAGTTTGAAGATGGCATTTTATTTCTCATTGTATTATATTGTTTTGCTTAATCAGTTTTTCTGATAATTCTGTTGATCCTCTTTCACAGGAACAATGGACGCCCATATGTATGCTCTTAACGAGATCATCTCTTACGGGGACATCCGCCGACTTGGCCGCTCTCAAAATCGAGAGTTCACGAACGAGGAGTGCGCTGAAATAATGAGTCGCTTCGACGCGTACAATGGTCCACTGCTCCCCCGACGTTTCGCCCTCCTTAAGCTTATCGTGGGAGCCATCTGGGAAGCGCTTCCCCTCTTCTGTTCCGGCGTGCCACTTAGGTCGTTGGATGCTGCTGAGGATAAGGTGCACTCGGTGTACCTGTTGAACTTTATCTCAAAGAGACGGCGAGACAGTCTTAGGAACGCCGTTGTTGACATTGCGTCTGCTGTAACGAGACGAATGCTAAGGTGGAGTTGGGATTTTGCCGTTATTCCGCTTTGTTTCGACCGTGAGGTCTTTTGTTGACGTTGCATCTGCCTCCAGCTGGACTGCGGAGGAACGCTGTTGTTGACATTGCGTCTACTGTATCGAGACGAATGCTGAGGTGAAGCTGGGATTTTGCCATCGCTTCGCTTGATGGTGTAACATCTGTGTCCTGTTGGAATGAGGAGGCACACCGTTGTTGGTCTCCAGGCTGCAGATGTGGCCATTTAAATTTGGAACTAGAGACTTTGCCATGGTTCCGTTTCGTCGCGATTCTGAGGTCGGTTGTTGACGTTATGTCTGCATCTAGTTGGAGTGAGGAGAAACGCCGTTGGTGATCTCTAAGTTGTCGATGTTGACGTCGAGACCCTGAAGCTCGGGATCTTCGTTTGCTTCATTTGTTGACATCGTGTCTGTAATATTGCGACAAATGTCGAGATTGTCTCTAGGTTGTCTATGAACCGTCGAGATTTGGCTTCGCTTTCTGATAGAGCCTGTTGGGAAGGTATGGTTCCCTCTTTATCTGTGCCCCTGGATTGTATACAGGGATCGATGTGATTTCACCTGTAGGGTACAAAGTTTCATTCTTTCACTTTTTTTATTCTTTCCGCGATACTCTATCATTTCAGCTTTTTATATCGCGAAGGTCGCGATTGCCCAATCATTTCGGCTATTTTTTCGCGGTGCTCAATCATTTCGGCTGTTTATTTTATATTTACTTGCTGCTTTTTATTGCGAGTTGTCCAATCATTTCGGCTATTTCGTATGCATGTGCGGCCTACTGGCTTTTCACTGTAAACTTGAAATTAGACACCGATTTCGGCATCAGCACCGCTACAACTGGGATATGGCCAGGAGCGAATCATCATTTGCCTCTGTCGATGTCGAACAAAGGTGGCTTAGTGACCAGGGTTAAGGTCCTGTCGACTAAGGCTTTTGACTTTATAAGCCGTAAGGGTCTCACAAAGTTATTTCTCCCTACAAGTCGTGAGGATCTTGTAGGTGTATTTTCTCCTTAGGAATCGTGAGGATTCCTAAGTGTATGTTCCTCTGTAAGTCGTAAGGATCTTACAAGAGGGTTTTCTCCTTGTAAGTCGAGAGAACTTATAAGGGTTGTTCATCATGCGCACATATCCCCAATCACGGATGAGATTTGGTCAGGGAAATGTTTATTCGCGCCCGTGGATTGTATACAAGTGTCAATATTGAGCCACTTGTAGGGCAATGTCGAAAGTTGTGAGGGTTGCTTAAGCACATGTTTAGATCTTTGTAACTTAAGACTTTCAAATCTTATGAGCTGTGAGGGTCCCATAAGAGAGTTCTCCTTACGAGTCGTGAGGATCTCGCAAGTGTATTTTCTCCTTAGGAATCGTGGGGATCCCTAAGTGTGTTGCTCCCTTGTGAGTCGTAAGGATCTCACGCGGGTGATTTCTCCTTACAAGGTCGAGAGGACCCTATAAGTGTCTTTTAACGAGGTTGCGCCCTTTTGGGTTTTCACAAACACTCGCCGGTAGTCCTGCTGTTTTTACTCACGGAGCCCTTTCAGGTTTTCATCCGTGCCCATTTTGCTTATGGACATACCGTTTTTTTTTATTCTTTTTATTTTCTTCATCTCTTTTTTTTTAACGAGGTCGCGCCCTTTCGGGTTTTCACGAACACTCACGGAGCCCTTTCGGGTTTTCATCCGTGCCCATTTTGCTTATGGACATACCGTTTTTCTTTAATTCTTTTTATTCTTATTTTTTTTAACGAGGTTGCGCCCTTTCAGGTTTTCACAAACACTCGCCGGTAGCCCTGCTGTTTTTACTCATGGAGCCCTTTCGGGTTTTCATCCGTGCCCATTTTGCTTATGGACATACCGTTTATTTTTTTTTATTTTTTTTATATTTTCGTCAGCCTGAGGATGCTGCGGTAGTAGTTTAAAGACATTTCGGTCATTTGCAAGTTTTAGGACATTGCGGTCCATCATTAGTTTAAGGACATCTCGGTCCGTTAGTTTAAGGACGTTTCGGTCCGCCGTCGCCGTATTTGAGGCGAACATCTAATTTATTGACTTTTCGGTCTGTGGGTCCTTCCCCATGAATGAGCATGATGCCCCCGGCGTATCCATCTTTCTCGGAGCGTGCGGTTGTGGTGGGTTCACCTTCCAATTTTCGGACAACGCGAACTTGCCCTGTTGGTATTGGTCTTCAACCCAGTTCTTGAAGACGTAGCAATTCTCGATCAGATGACCTACTGTTTGATGGTAAGGGCAATAATTAGGATTATTAACATCGCCTGGCCGTAACGGACGTTTTGGACTCGGCAGATTAATGAGTCTGTCGCACAGTGCCAGCTCGAACAGTCCCCTTGTTTTATCTTGCGGGAACGAGTAAGGACGTTTCAATTTTTCCTGGAGGGGTTGCCGCTTGTTACTTTGACGAGCAATCGGTCTAGGGTCACTTAATTGTTGTTGAGCGCTGGCGATGAAGGCCGTTTTTTCTTTTCCTTTATCCTTTTTGTTCGCTCCGTTGTTTGCGGGGCCGGGATTTTTTCCGAGTAGCGTGCGATTGCATGGCTGAACGTTCTTGCAGCTCCTCAATTCCTTCATTTTTGAAATAGATTCCTCGAGGGAAGGGTTGGGGGTAGCTTCTTCTTCAGAGTCGCTTCCAAAGGTGATAATTTGTGATACCTTAGAGTCGGCTATATGACAATCGTCGGCGGCTCTTTTGCGCTCATCTATCACATTTTTTTAACGTCTACAAGCTTCACATTTTGTCTTGTCGAAGTGTTGCTTTTGAGCGACATACCCTTGCCACCAACAGTTAAAGGATTCGCAGTCTTCGGTAGGATGTATGATCTTCTGATGATATAAACAGAAGTTAGAATGCATCTCTACCTCAGCGAGAGTATTTTCTTCAAAGGGCGGTAGCTTCATTCCCACTGATAGAGATTTGGCGAACCTTTTCCTTGTCTTGAATTTATTTTTATTCGTAGTGGATGACTTTTGATTTGACGAGAATGCCTTGGCTCTTTCCAGTATGGCCATTTCACGCTCTTGATTGGCTCTTGCTTTCAGACGAATTTCATTTAGGAAGGCATCGATCAACTCGTCTGACGGCCGCGGAATTTCTGTTTCAGGGTCCGCCCTCGTTTTCTCGGCGCAAGGAGCCTCTTTATTATCTGCCAATGAGTGAGAGATCACATGACAAGTTGCCCCCGGCGTGTTTGTCTTCTTTGGAGTATGCGGCTATGGTGGGTTTACCTTCTAGTTTTCAGACAGCGCAAACTTGCCTTGTATGTAGTGATCCTCGATCCATCCCTTAAAGACAAAACAATTCTCGATCGGGTGACTTACCGTTTGGTGATAAGGGCAGTAATCGGGATTATTAAGATCGCCTGGTTGCAACGGACGTTTTGAATTCGGCAGATTGATGAGTCTGTTGCGTACTGCCAGCTCGAACAGTCTTCTCGTTTTATTCTGAGGAAACGAGTAAGGACGTCCTAGCCTCTCTTCGAGGGATGGGCGTGGACGCACGTTGTTTTGGCGAACGACCGGCTTTGAGTTGTTCGACTGTTGCTGAGCATTGGCGACGACGATCGCTTTCCCTTTTCCTTTCTTATTTCGGGAATCTGGTTTTGGAGGAAACGGTCCATGGCCCATCTGGTCCATTTGGGCTAATTTGTCGATCAAGGCCTGGAAGGTGGTCGGTCTGAAGAACATCATGAATTGTGAGATGGTCGCTTGCGGATCGAGGGTGCCCACAAACATGCTTACCGCAGGTGCCTCTTCTATGCGTTGTTCGCATTTCGACCATAGGTTTCGCCATCGTGTTGGGTATTGGACCCACGTTTCGTCTGGCCTTATTCTGGCATTTATTAGTGCTGTTATCGGGGTGCGTTCACTGGCGTTTGCAAAACGCTGAGTAAACAGCAGCTCCATCTCTGCAAATGTTTTGACAGAGTCGTTAGGTAGCTCCGAATGCCATTCAAAGGCTGTTTCTGCTAAGCTGCCGACGAATTGACGTAGCAACAATGTCATCTCCGCATAAGGCCCTGAATTGAGCGACATGCTGATGCGGATTCCCTGTCCCTTTATATACGTGGAATTTAGAGATCGTATATCCCGGCGGGTAACTGATTTGGTCGTACCAGCTCGGATACGGTCGTCCGGTTCTCGCAATTTGCCCAGCCGCTTCATTCGCCTGATGAACCCGGATCTGCTGAGCTATATAATCGTCTAGCGCGGCCTTGGAGATGGTTTCATCTTTGGCTGCTGGAAGAGCCGGCGGAGGATTAGATGTCTCCCCTCCATCATCTTCAACAACAATTGGAGGGTCTTCAGCTGGAGGGTCCGGCTGTGACATCATCCCTACCATATCTTGGAAAAGGAGGGCCATTTTCTTTATGCTGGCTGCTTGTTCCGCAGCCTCTTTATCCTTCTTTTCCAATATCCGGCGAAGAAACTCAGCGTCAGTTTCTTGTTCTTGACGCTCATCCGAGGACGTTTCAGAGCTTTCTTTTGGCCCAGTGAGTGCGGCCATTGCAGTCATCATTTCCTGAAGCTTTTGTTGTTGCTCCTGGGCTTTCGTCACGGATCGGGTGAGCGGTCGGTGGCCCGTAGAAGTGCGGCTTTCCTCTTTTCCAGAAGCCATATAAACAGTGTGCACCACCATGCCCCTAGATTTGGGGCGTTTGTGTTCAGCGCTTTTATGCTTCGCCATGTTCATAGGGGCTTTTTGCAGCCTCCTTTTCTTCTGAGGGATTGGAGTTGAGGGGGCCGTCGCAGTAGTAGACACCCGAGTAGCCATTGCTTTTTGTGGCTTGACGGAGTGATCCTTCTCCTGCCGAACCTTCATCTTTTTCTGTTGGCGGAGATAGTTTTCTTCAATCATCGACTCTTGAACCTGTCGACAGACTTTGTAAATTTTAGAGGACAGCCGTTGAGGGGGCTGCTCTAACTGCTTCTCTGGAATATTCTTCGCAGCTGAAGGAGTTCGTTTCAACATTGCAGTAGAAGAGTTTCTGCACACCGTGTTCAGCAATTCAAAGCTGTTCCCGGTTGGAACAGCAGCCTCAATTCCCGCCGTTGGAGCTGATGAAGTAAATCCAGAGGGGGAGTTGCCCCCAGCCTTCCTTACTCGGCGCCAGTGGCGACGTCGGGCATGTCGCGCTGATGGAGTTGTTTCAGTCACAGGGGTGACCTCCTCATGCCCCCTGTGTTGGTCAGAATCTGCTGGTACCAGTCTTTTAAAAACCGACGTCCGTTGAACGGGGACGGCCAACCTGTCAGAAGCGGACTTCCGAGCAGGGGAAGCAACCTTGGTGATTTCGCCTGAAACTGGAATAGGGAAAGCTATCCGCTTCGGGATAACGCCTTCTGGTATTGCATGCCTCTTCATGGGCCTGTTGGAGCTCTGACCTAGTCCGTTAAAAACTGAAGCAGTGGAGTTGGGCGACCCGTTGAGGGGGGTCGCGGCAGTGGTAAGCCGACCAAAGACCGACTTCTTTGGGGATTCTTGCAACGTCATTGTGGCATTGAAGCTCAACGGTGGAAGCATGGTCCCGAAGAATAATCCAGTGGTGGCCTGAGTTACCTGCTCCACTGGCATTTTGAAAAGGGAGGCCGCTCGAGGCCCATAAGTCACTCCAGCAATGACGGAGCGAGAGTTGCAGCTGCAGGCGGTGCAGTTCGAAACCATCGATCTTCTGTTTTCTACATGGAGAAAGACACCAAATCTAAGTACTTTGAATCCATAAGCAACCACAGCAAACCGCGATTTGCTCGCGAACACGACACACGAAGTGTGGAGTGGAAAGAGGAAAAGGTCTCACCGGGCGTGCCAGAATCTGTTCCCCTCCGAATGGCGGCGACGACGTGAGGACGTCTTGCCTGAGATTCGGGGCAGATGCTATATGGTTTTATCCGTCCACCTCTTCGAAGATGCCAAGTTGATTTATGGCACCGTGTATCGGAGGTTTAGATGGATGCGGCCGATGTAGCAGACTTCGTCAGATTCCCCCTCAGGGTGAGGGGTTTTTGATTGTGGAGACGCTCTTCCCTGCAGGCGCAAGCCCCTGCAGTTAATTACGCTACCGACTTTCTCCTTCTCCAGAATTTCACTTCGTGTCGTGTGTGTTTGTTTTGTTTGTGGTTGCCCGTGGATTGTATACGGAGACTGAGTAATGCCGTCGCCCGTAGGACGTGGATTAGTCCAAATCCGTATTTACTTAGATTTGGGTTTGGTGTTTTGGTTTAAGGATGCATTAGCCGCGTTGCGGCTAAGATCAACTTAAACGATCGTTAAGGATACGTTAGTCCTGTTTGAGACTAAGATCAACTTAACGTGATGGTCTATTTTAATATCTGGCCATCGGGACTCGTCACCTCCTTAACGTCGTTGAAGGATTACAACGGCAGATGTCAGAGGAGTTCAGAGATGTACCCTTGAACCAAGGTTGATTTGGAGTTTTATAGTCCGTTTGAATATTTAAGGATACGTTAGCCGTGTTTGGGGGCTAAGATCAACTTAAACGGGATCGTTTAGATCCGGCAAAAGAGCATTTGGAGGCTCTATTGTTCCAGTTTAGGGACGTAGTGGTCCATGTTCCAGTTTAGAGACATGATGGTCCGTATTCCAGTTTAGGGACGTGATGGTCCGTATTCCAGTTTAGGGACGTGTTGGTCCATATTCCAGTTTGAAGACGTGGTGGTCTATATTCCAGTTTAGGGACGTGGTGGTCTATATTCCAGTTTAGGGACGTGGTGGTCCGACATTAGTTTAAGGACGTGGTGGTCTATATTCCAGTTTGAAGACGTGGTGGTCTATATTCCAGTTTAGGGACGTGGTGGTATATATTCCAGTTTAAGGACGTGGTGTTCCGACATTAGTTTAGGGACGTCTCGGTCCGATATTAGTTTAGAGACGTCTCGGTCCGATATTAGTTTAAGGACGTCTCGGTCCGATATTAGTTTAAGGGCGTCTCGGTCCACGAGTTGAAGGACCCCGCAGTCCATATTGATGTGTGGTCGTGGGGACCCGTCACCTCTCTGACGTCGTTGAAGGATTACAACGACAGTTGTCAGAGGAGTTCGGAGATGTACTCTCGAACCGGATATAAATTGATTTAAGAGAGAGATCTTGCTCAGTCAATTTAATTTAAGGACTTACGGCCAAAATTGGGCTAAGTCCAGTTGAAAATATTCAACATTTTATTCGTTTTTGCATTGCATTTCTTTTTATTTGGGCTTTGCCCAGAAAGGATGCAGAGCATCAATTTGTTTTGGGCTCTCCCCTTTATAAATGATGCAGAGCGTCAATTTTATTTGGGCTCTACCATTTTATTATAATGCAGAGCATTTGTTTTGGTCCATTGGACCTCTCAATTGGGCTCTGCCCCTTTAAATAATGCATAGCATTATTTTTGGTCTGTTTAGACTTTTTAATTGGGCTCTGTCTTTTTTTAAAAGTAATGTGCAGCACTTTTATTTGGTCCCTTGGACCTTTGATTGGGCTCCGCCCTTTAATAATGCATTGCATTAGATACCCTGACAGTGTCCCACATGGCTTGTCAGGTGCTTTGCGCAATTAATGAGCGCAAGCGCTCGTGGAGGTGACACGTGTCACGTTCTGGTGAGCGCAAGCGCAACAGCGCAGTGCGCTGCGTTAGTGCTCTGCGCTGCTGTACTGCTGACACGTGGCGCTTCCTGGCGGCTTGCGCAATAACGCAGTTTTGGCAAGTGCTGGGCACTGTTCTTATTCTTTTGGATCAATTTCAGATCGGAGAAAACAAGTTTTTTCTTGTTTTCTAAAGAACCAGTGGTTCATATAAGGTGCAAGGCACTGTTATCTTGAGAATCTTTTAGATTCAGAACCAATGGTTCATAAAAAGAAGTGCAAGGCACTGTTTATTATTTATTTTTTTCTTTTCTTTTCTTTTCATTAAAGATCCTAGATCTTGTTCTCAGATCAATGATCTGTTCGTAAGAGAATTTTCTCTTTTTCTAAAGGTTTTTACCTTTTTCTTTGTTCTTGAGGATTTCTCTCCAATTCTTCAGAGTCTTCTCTGTTTAATTTTTCACAAAAAAAATGTTCCTTTCCTTGAATTGAGGTCTGGGGTCCTTTTTATAGTGCCCATAAATTAGTTAAATTTGTTAAAGAGATCTTTCTCCGAGTGATTTGGGGAATTTTCCCCACCGTTGGATTTTTGATCAAAAGGCCTCTGTTTTACAGAAGAAAATCTTCTTGTTTTAACAAGAACAGAAAAGATTTCTTTAAAATTTCAATTCTGTTTGCGCAAACGCCTCGACGCGTGTCGCGCAGCGCAGCGCTTGCGCAGCTGTGCTTGCGCACCTGCGCAGACACGTGTCGCGCAGCGCAGCGCTTGCGCAGCTGTGCTTGCGCAACTGCGCAGACACGTGTCGCGCAGCGCTTGCGCAGCTGAAGCGTTGCTTCCTTTAATTTTTGTTTTAAATAGAGCTTTGCTCTGATTGGTGCGCTGTCTCGGGCGCTGCGCTGATGTATCAATTTTTGACACGTGACGCGTTGCGCGTAGCACAAAGAATTTGAAGCGTTACTTCATTTACTAAAGTTTAAATTTTCAAAGTAGAGCTTTGCTCTGACTGGGAGAAGATGAAGCGTTGCTTCATCTTCCGCCTTGGAATTTGAACGGAGCTTTGCTCTGATTGGGATAAACAGTGTTCGGCGTTCAAGTTTAGAAAACCCTATTTTGTTGTTGTGTTGGAGTTTATAAACTCCTGTTAACTCAACTTTGGGGTTTAAGTATAGGAGTTTTCGAAACTCAAAAAATCCATGTCAAACATGGCATAGTTAAAACTTATGATTTGGAGTTAAGTTAGGATAACCTTATGACAATCTAGTTATCTAAATTTAACTCCATTCCTAAACAGGGTCTTGAAGTTTAAGTCGCTTCACTTCGCTTATGTGGGACAGAACTTTGAATTACATCTTTAGCTGGTCGAGTTTCAGTCGAGTTGTTAGCTCAGTCATAGGTAGTTAGAAGGAGCAAACTGATTAGTTTTCCTCTATATATAGTAATTCCGTTATTATAGTCTTGACGTTTAATACGAGAATGACATTGAAATCTTATGTTATCAATGTTAAGTTAATGGGGTTGAGTATATTACTTACAGTCATTTTGATTTATTTATACCTTTTGGGGTTCATAACTATAACATAAATTAATTGTCTTTCATAGTGGCCCTAGCAGGAGATGATGGTAGGGTCGGATTAAAATTTACCCCTTTTCTGGTTCCTTTGTCCTTATTATCTATATTTTGGTCCGTTTTGAACAAAATAGCCTAACCTATGCCATGTTTAATGTTTAACTGCTTTTATATAACTTCTTGCAGTAATTATACTTGTTGGTTCATGTTCTTGATGTGTTAATTAGTGAATAGAGCTGGATGTTATACATAATTAATTATATTATTTTTATGCTTGCTGAAATGCCAAAGGTTGAAATCTTGTTCTAGTGATCATTTTTTGTCTGATTATGGCTTTTGTGCGATCCAATGAGATTCCAGGAACCTGCAGTGCAATCTAAAGTCACCCAAAAAGTCTATTTCGATATAAGCATTGGTAATCCAGTGGGTAGTCCTGTTGGTAGAATTGTGATATAGGGCTCTTCAGTGATGATGTGCCCCAGACGGCAGAAAACTTTCGGGCTCTTTGTACAGGTTGAGATCTAAAATCCACTTGAAGAAAAAAAAAATTAATTTATGCGTGTTCTTTCTCTTGGATCATTAGATAGTTATTAAAAAGAACTAAATGCATTTCTCTCGCTCATATTTTGTTGTAATTAGGAGAGAAAGGGTTTGGGTTCAAGGGATCTGCTTTCCATCGTGTCATCAAAGATTTTATGATCCAAGGGGGAGACTTTGACAAGGGCAATGTAAGTACTCAAATTTTATATCTTTTTGACAAGGGCAATGTAAGTACTCAAATTTTGCATCTTCTTTATCTGTTTGCGGAACATGTTCCTGGTTAGTGAGACTTCCATGTCCTGTTTTCTTTCTGCTTATACTACATGTTTCTTTGTGCATTCTAAACATTGAAAGTTTTATTTCCATCATTAGAGGAATGAACTTCCTGTTGTGATGCAGCAAGACATTTTAAGGGATATCTTAACAAGTGCCAAATCTGTCCTTTACATTTAATTTTTTAAATTGAGAATAACCATGTTGAATTGACCAAAACTGGTAATAGCATAGCAAATGAATTAATGATGTCAGATGTCCTACACAAGTTCAAACTGTTATGAAAATAATATGTTTTTGCCTCACAATATATATCAGAACATAGGGTTAGAGGAATTACATCCAGTATGAAAACATCAAAGTTCTAAGTATCTCAGTTCTATGGGAAACACGAAGTACAACTTTTTTTTATAGGACTATCCTATGCTAACAAAATCTAAATAAGATGAGGAATGAGTAAATAAAGGTGAAGACTTTCTCGAAGTGAGGACAAGGTGATGGAGAAGTTACTGTGATAGTGCCGAAGTGAATGCCATATAGTTGAGAGGGTCCTGAAAGGGAGAGGTAATTGGACATGTTGAAGGGTTTGAAATGATGGGGGCTATACCTCATTTTATATTGATGGCAGTTTTAAGAAATCATTTGATGAGGCATATAACAATAACATCACTTGGTAAGAATGATTTCAAAGAATTTAGAAAGCCAACTCCATGTATTTGGATAAGCCTATTTGGTTTTTATGATGTTAGTCATGTGTTCAATTTAGTGTCCTGCCCTCATTACCTGCCTGCCCTTTAGAAGACTCTTCATTTTTATCAGGGGAACGATTTCTAAACAATGAAACTGAATAATATGATTATATCATCAGCCAGCTGTGCCTAAATCTTCTTATAACCCTTTTCGTTTCTATATGAATAAAATGTTTAATAGTTAGCATGCAGTTAGCCTATGATTTTCAATTTTTCTTTTTAGTTTTTATAGAGATTGATAAGGTGTATGTGGTGTGCATGTGTGCGGATGTGGAGGTAGGCCAGCATTATATGTCACAACTTGGAAGTTGCTAACATGAGAACTAAACTAAAAAAAATTGCTCATACTTTTATGTTTTGATGGGAGCCAATATTCTCACATAATACCTATGGAAATTATGTTGATATACGAATTCTTTTGCTTTTGCTTAGCTTCTCATTTCCCATTGGGGACTTGAATTTCTTCTAAGCAAATGGTTTTACCAAAAGAAATTTTCTTGACATAATAAGCTGACTTTGTGAGCCCGTCTCATATAATTGTATTAACCAAACATATAGTGTTCAATTACAAGCTAAATGAAAGGAAAAAGAATAAAATGGGGATATACAACATAATCTCCAGCAACAAAAGAGAAACAAAAAAACATAAAAAGGATGTTTGCATCCACATCCACAAAGTGTTACCAACAAGGGGTCGAAGAAGAGAAGGCGAGGCGAATATGAGAGTCATTAAGCTCTAGCTCAGCTGAGCTAAATAAGGTTTTCTAAGCATCAGAGTTGACATCCTGAAATGCTTCAACCACATTGGTTCCTTTCTTTCTTTTAACTTCAACATGATTTCCAGCCAAGCATTTGACCCTCAGAGAAACTTCAATCACCTACAGCTTCATTTCTTCTGAGAGAACTAGTCACCAAGGGCTAGCCCTGTATTAAATCAAAAAGGAGAAAACCAGTAAAATTAGCTATATAATCAACAGACAAATGCAATAAGAAAGTGGAGAGGATGAGAGGGACAAAATTCAGAACATAACTAGGAAAGGAAAGAAGAATGAGTGAAGTGAACGAGAACTTAGTCTTAGGATTTGAAAAAAAAAATTGAGCTGCTTCAGTCGTAGCATCCATAAGAAAAATCCAATGAACATCCCAAAACTCACAGAAGATGCAGAATATTCTGGACATCAAAATAGCTCATAGAACCAATTTTCGCCTAGTGTGATATAGAAGTAGACCTAATAGTAGATTAACAGAGGATGGACAACTGGTGAAAATATGACTAGTTTGCAATAATTAGCTCATTTAGAAAGATCGACATGCACATCAACCATGGAATAAATGGGACCAAACCTCAGACAGCTAATGTTTTTTTTTTTGAAAAAGATACAAGGGTTAATAATTCCGGTAAACTCTAACAACTAGAATGGAATTTCAACCATAAGAGTAAGTAGTATAAGAGTATGACCAACACACTTTCTATAACTATATGAATATATTTCAACGTGAATACATACTAAACCATTCAAGAGATTGTATTTTTGTGCTTATTTATTATAATGACAAATAAAAATTCAGCAAACAATATCATTAGTACATATAGATGGGAGACCACCCATAATTATTTGGATTTCTTAGAGAATTATAAACTAGTGTCATTGAATTCAACATATAAGTTTTTAGAAGGTGGAGGCAAGGAATTAAGTAGAAAAACAAACCAGGATTGGAAGTATGCAATACATTGAAGTTCAAGTTAATAAAGTAAACATTGCTATCAATGCAAGAAACAAAATAAGACATACTGATGATTCTGAGATTAGGTCTACCATAAAGCTAAAGTCACATACAAGCACAAGTTTATAATCAATCACTCCATATCCTTGATAAATACAAACAATAAAAACACAGGATAAGAAGAGGAACAACTACATAGTGATATAGAAGAACTAGAGAATCAAATGTTTTTGGGATGAACCATGAAATCAGTGATACAAGTCTAATGTCAGTGTCACCAGCCACCTTTTAAAATCCTTGAAGGGTTATGAAGAGAGGAAATGCTTAAACGGCGGAGGAAAAGAAGTGGAGAGAGGAGGGGGATGGCTATTCTAATTCAAAAGAGGATTTAAAATCCCGTTTAAAAGAATGTCAGAGTTAGCTTAGTAAAGGCTTTTTAAACAGATGATAAGATTATCTATCATCTAGATTTTGCATCTCTCCTTGTTAGTAGCAAAGATGTATATACATACCAATGCCATGAAAACTAAGATTATGCATTGGCGGCGTTCAAAATTCGAACTAGTCATTTCATGTTATAACTGTGGAAAAGTGAACTCCTTTGCAACCAGCAATTTAAGCAATAGATCTAACTTATTTCAAATAAATATTATTATGTCAGCCTGATAGGCTGATACTTTAGAGGCATATTTAACCATGATGATGCATGAAGAAAATTTGTTAGTCTCAACAGCACGTGCATTCGGAGCAAACCTTTCTCTGAACTACTGACTATTTATTGCAGGGGACCGGAGGTAAAAGCATATATGGGCGCATGTTTAAGGATGAGAACTTCGAATGTAAGTTAAACTATATTATACTAACCTGTGATTGACCTTTATATCAGTTACTACATGTATAGTGTTCCTCACCCCATTTTTTCTTCTTGCAGTGACTCATGTGGGGCCTGGAGTTGTCAGCATGGCAAATGCAGGGCCTAATACCAATGGAAGCCAGTTCTTTATTTGCACAGTCAAGGTATCATACCAAAATGATTATTGCTTTTTGTTTTTGTTCCTGTGGGAGTTGATATCGGAACAATACACCATGTGTTGCCTGTCTTGCGAATATGTTAATAGGTGTGTTCTCCGCTTTAATTGAACCCACACCTGTTCAAATCCGACCTGAAACTACAGGTTGAAGGAAATCTGTATACCCTTAAATTCGAGCTGTCAAATTTTGTCCTCTTCTTGAAAAATGGACTTGTGTGCCATAGTATATACATGTGTTTGAGAAGTCCATCACCAAGCCCGCGGCCTACCTGGCACCAGGCTCTAGTAAACACTATATGTGGGTTTTTAATATCAAAATTCCGTCTGAAATTATAGGTCTGGGTGCAGGAAGTCTCAAAAACTGGCCCAACCTGATTGTAAAAAAATTATGCGAGGGGTATGAAAATGAAAAGGAGAGCCAGCAAGTATTCTATGTTTCAGAACCTTCGTGAAGCTACAGATGCCTAGATTATTTGTCGAAGAATTCGTCTAATTCATAAAGTTAGGATGCCTATACAACAATTATCATAGAGACGTCATTAGTTCGTGGGGGTTGTCTACACAAAATGATTTTCAAAAAATATTTTAACTGTTGGATATATTTTAGATTTGTGCAAACTATTGCTTCATGATGCATTTAAATGCATTTAAAACTCGAAGAAAGCAAAAGTCTGATGGTCCATCTTGATGAATCTTAAAGCAATCCAGTGGCGCTCAGAAATTGTGTTGTCCTACTCAATTGTTTATAATGTACTTGTATCAGAACATAAATTGTTTTGTGATGGTACAGTAACATCTCAACATTCAAAATGTATTATACATAATGATTGATCTTTGTCAAAATGTAATCTTCTTGGAATATTTTTGCAGACACCATGGTTGGACCAAAGGCATGTGGTGTTTGGGCAGGTGCTGGAAGGAATGGATGTAGTGAAGCTGATCGAATCGCAAGAGACGGACAGAGGCGACCGCCCTAAGAAGAAGGTCGTCATCAGCGACAGCGGCGAGCTTCCACTCATCTAGACAAGCTTCCCAAAGTTCACTGCACGCCTTTTAGCTGATCCATTTACATATTGCACCCATGTTTTTTTGCTATTATGAACAATGTCGAGAGTTTTTCTGAGTACACTTTGAGGCCGATGATTTTGTTCCTTTTTCGGTTTGAACCAAGTCGTCATCAATTCACCGATTAATATGATGTTTCTGGAGTCAATTTGTTGTTGTGCTTCCTTTTGATGAAGCTACTTTTCAGTTTAAAACTAGAATCAAGCAGTCCCTAGTCCAATATTATGGAGCTGCACAGGAAATTGCCATGCAAGTTTCTTTTTTCTTTATTATTGTTTTCTTTTTAGTGTTTGTATTACTAATATATGAGCAGTAATTTTCTGTCTGAGAGTTGTTATTTTCTGTTTTCAATCATGCTTTGCTCTCGGTATAAGAACCACAATCTATATGGCACCAAATTTCATTCAAAATACGAACCGAATACTTGTGTTGAGCGTTGTAGGTGATTACTGTAAATTGCCTATCAAATAATTTGAACTGTAAATTAAACTTGTTTCTCTTAGGTTTTCTCCTTATTTTCAGTATGAATTGATGGATTTCATTTTCATTTTATTATAGATTGCATTTCTGTTCAAGCAGAGCGATCAAAGCTAGATAACAAATTGGACTATTCATTCCGTAAGATTTTCTTTTTCAAAATTAGAGGTTTGACGATTTGGTTTATGAAGGAGGTGCATCCAAAAACGGAAGAAAACAAGGAAAAAGGCTAGATATATCCAAACACAAGCACGAGGCAACAATGCATTAAGATAAAAAGATGCCCCAAGTTGACAGCTGGGATAACACTCATCAATACATAATGTTTTTTGCTCGCTCGCTACCCTCGACGCTGAAAACGTTATTGACTGCAAGCTTATATTGGGTTATTGAGTGTGGACTCATATAGGTAAATTAGTAAGAGGGATGGAAATAATAGTGGAAAATCAAACGTCTTAATTAGTTTCTATATAATATATTTAGGAACCTTCTAAGCTGAAAGTCCATTACAGTTTGGGCCTGGAGTCCCGTTTCCTCCTAAACTATAGGGCAAGCAAACATATTACAAGAATGGATCACCGGTAGAAAACAATATAATGCGTTGTTTAAGTAGGAGAATTTCATAATCAGTACCTTTATTTGTGGAGATGATGATGAAACTCAACCACGCATAGCTTTATTTAAGAACATTAGGGCCGGGGTTGAAGTAACTACACAACACTAATTCAATTCAGAACAATTTTTGCATCCTAGCTATGATCTATTTTTCAGCCATGCGCAAGAACATCATTGCAGCTGGCTGCTGACTCTTTGCCATTATTGTATCCCAACCCTAGGAAAAAACCCGTAACATAATCGGTTCTCTCCTCTTCGAACCCTTGAAGTTCCAATCTGGCCAATGACCTGAGCAACTCGGCATTCTTGCTGCTGTTCCCGTTTGTCGAAACCATCATCTCGTTGATGATTCCGACGTACATCCCGAACCTCCTCAGCCTCTCCACTTCCGCCTTGCTACCTCCTCCCATGATGGCCCCGCACGCGGCCACCTACCCCCTTCTGGTCCCACACCCACTCCCTCTCCCCCACCCCTCCGCCTCCATCAGCTGCCCCTCCACCATCCCGTCCGCCCCCAGCTCCCTCGTCATCTCAAGAACCACCCACACAACCCTCCCAGGGTCCCCGCACTCGGACCACGCCACCATCTCGTACCCGAGGCGGACGAGCCCGTCCCGGGTCATGAGATCGACGCTGGACGGCTGGGGGTAGTGGCGGCGGAGGAGGAGGAGCTGGGTGTGGTTGTGTGTGGCCGCGTGGATGAGCTGGATGGCGCATGCGGCCGGCATGGCGTGGTCGGTGGGCCCGCAGACGAGGCGGCAGGCGGTGAGGCAAAGGGTGGGGGCGACGGATAGGGGAGCGGCGGCGATCAAGTGGTGCATGGGGTCGGCGACATCCGGAGGCGGGGTCTTGGGGAGGGATTTGAGGATGTGGGTGTTGATCTCTGAGCTTAGTGAGGACCATTTAGGAGGTGGCGATGACGGTCGTCATCGTCGGTGTACTTCACTACTATAATAATGGTGCCCCTAAGCCACATAAAAATCCCCTAGAGGGGCAAAGGCTGCAGGAGGAGGTCTTCGTCTTGAACGTGTCACTACCGATAATAATTGCGCCTACGTCTTGCTCCGTAAGGACACATCCCTGCGGATTATTCCGTTGGCTAAAATTTATTTAATTTATTGATTTATAAAATAAAATACTTGTTTCTACGGATTACTCCGTGGGAACACGTATCCCTACAGATTACTCCGCGGGGACAAAATATTTATTTAAATTATTGGCTTAAAAAGTAAAATACTTGTGCCTACGGAATAGCTACATGGTGGAGCATTGTGATTTTGAGTTTAGGAGAGGAGAGGGGGAGCTTGGAGATTGGAGATGTGGAAGAGAAAGATGGTGCCATGATGATGATCAAAGGTGATGGGAAGCTAGGCTTGTTCACAACATTATATAGATATGTGCCATGTACAACATTCATATGCATGAACCATTTTCATGTACAATGCATATTCATTTAGACGTAATTTACAATAAAACTTTTAATGCATGTTCATTTAGGAGGATTTTAAGTTCAATCCATGTACGTTTTACACCGTTACAAAGAGGGGCTATCCCTATGATTAAAATCATAGGGGCAATTCACTGTCCCTACCGTTCTCACCGTAGAGACTTAATAACACTCCGTAGGTTTAAAAAGCGTAGGAGCAAATTTTTGCCCCAACGGATGAAAAGTTTATTCTATGGTTATAACGGTAGGGGAATCTGCTCTTACGGTTTTATACGTATGGACGGTTATTTTTTTTAAATCCAAGTTATAAAAGTAGTAATTTCTTACCTTTACGGTTGAGACCATAGGGCCGAATTAAAATTATCTGTAGAGGCATGCTTTCATTTTAATAAAATAATTTTTAAAAAAATTGGTAATTTATTCCCCTACGAGTTAAAACCGTAGGAGCAAAACTTTAGCCCTACGGATTACACCGTAGGGCTATACTTTCATTTTAATAAAATATTTTTTTAAAAATATTGATAATTTACGTCCTTACGGTTTACACCGTAAGGGCATGTATTTAGCCCTATGGAATTTACCGTAGGGGCAAAATATCAGTTTTTCTTGATATTTTATCCCTACAGTTGCAGCTCCAAGTTAATCCATTGCCCCTACGGTTGCCACCGTAGGGGAAACTTTTCATTTATTTTTAAAACAAAGGTTTTCCTCGTTTTTTCTCCGCCCTATACACAATATTATATATATACCGTATATTATATCATATAACCAAATACAAAAATATTTATAAACAACATTCCACGCATAATATATAACGAAATAAACAAAAACAATACTAAATCAATTTAATATACAACAACCGATGTACAGTATATATAATACATATCAAAAAAGGTACATACATTCTCCAAAAAAGTACATACATTCTTCAGAAATCCAAAAAATATAAATAAATCAATGCTAGCTCTATCCAGATGCTCCATCTCCAAGTATCTGCAAAATTTGCCACATCTGCTCCTCGCTGTAGCCCTGTGCCGACAAAATCTTGAATACTGAAGCTTCAAGAGTAGGAGTGGCATGCCGAGCCGAAGCCGAAGCCGAAAGAGTCCTCTGCCGAATATATAAAGTTTTTAAGTTTGTGTAATAAAAGAATAAGGAACGGTGTACTAGATTCAGTTCATATGTTTTGTTATGAAATTCTAAGTCTATAAATTAAAGATATAGATGTAAGTATTGATATATAGAATTCGTGTCAGATTTGTATCAATATCAGATTGAAATGATGTGTTATTGATTTATAGGATATAGGATTCGTGTTGGATTTGTATCAATATCAGATTCTTGTGAATCCACGAATCCTACTCGTATCCGTATTTTAATCCATACTATGTAGATTAGAACTATAAAGTATAGGTATAAGTATTGATCTATAAGTATAAACGAGTAAGGAACGGTGTAATAGATTTAGTCTATATGTATAGTTATGAAATTCTAAGTCTAGAAATCAAGTCTTGCGAATTGAAATGACGTGTAATTGATCTATAGGCTCGTCGCTCAGGTTTGTTTTTGTGCTTGTTGTTGTTGTCGTCGTAATTGTTGTCGTGTTGTTATTGTTGTTGTGTGTATGTGTGTCTCTGTGCGTGCGTGCTTGCTTGCTTGTGTGTGTATGTGTATGTATGTGTGTCTCTCTGTCTGTGTGTGTTGTGTGTGCGCACACGTTTGTGTGTGTTTGTAACATACGTACCATTATTTCCTGAAACGTCTCGAATTTGGAGTTCAGCGCGACTAACCACTGCTTTAGACGTCGCTCGCGGGGGTAGGAGTAATAACCGCCGTAGAGGAGGATAACTTCAGATGGGCCTTTCTAGGACTAAGTCTCCGACCTCTCTTCCAACCACCGTGGTGCCCTCCATATACGATGTTTAGGACAGGGATCAGCACGGCCGAATCAGTCTCCACGGTGAAATTAATCTCTGATGACCCCGCCTGCTACACCACCCGCTCTTACACCATGTAAAGTATTGAAACATAAATAAACCATTTAAATTTAAACTATTCAGAAAAAAATTTCATTCAAATTAGAAGAAATTTTAACACTTACGCAGTACTCCTAGATAGCAGTGTCGGGATATCGAAGCTCGCCCATAGCCAGATCTGTCGATGTGGCATGGACGGATAGGTAACCCGTCAACATGCTCGGTGTACCACCCTCTGCCATGGTTCGAGCTCTCTGCAATTCACCAAAAATTTGTTAGTGTATATGCCCTAGAGGCCATTATTGTATCATACTGGTTTGTATATTACTTAATGGAAGCTTGGGATATTCACAGTTGTATTGACAGTCTTGCTCAAAATGGTAGTATGCTACTTGGTTTATTTCTACTTCAATATGTGCATGTGTTTCTTTTAGCATATCGCTTATACATATTAGTAGAGCCCTTAGGATCTTTGCTTGATTACCAGCGTTGTGATGGCAGTCACACTAGTGGGGGCTGGGTAATCTACAAGCACATCCTTATACAGGTCCCTAGTCGTAGGATTATCAAGACGGGGCATCGATACTCCAGAGTAGACTAGTGTATATGCTTATCATCCCAGCAGGAAAGATGGTCTGTCCCATAGCCATTAGTACGTCGTACTGGAGATAGTATGCAGGTGCTCGTTAGGTTACGAGTACACTGGACATGACTCGTCGGGAACTGTTGGTTGGTATTATACCTATCGTCGGGTAGCAGTTCCCAGGTGACATGAGTACAGCTTAGTCCGTCGACTCGACACTGCAACTTCGCCTCGAGTGTGTTCCCACTGTACTTTGATTACTACCCTACCACGGCTCAAAGGGGTCGTGCAAACAGGTAGTAGTTGGGTGCAGTCCCGAAGCACTTAGAGGCAGTGGTGGTTAGATATGATTCGTCTCTCCCGGTATTGGGGGTTGATATCATGCTGTGTTCGGAGAGCCATTACACAGTCCCTGGACAGGGCAAGCGAGATTTACTGGTAGGTATTCCAGTAGTTTCTCAGGGTGTTTTGGGTTACACCATGGCACTACTTATTGCACTATTAGGGTTCTGACGATTACTGCCCCTAGGCCCGATATGCGATACTCTTAGACAATCAGACCGGACTGTACAGAGATTGTCACATTCAGGCTCAGTAGGAGTTCGGATGAGTTTTCCTCATCGGCCTTCTTATCGACATCTACCTGGGGACCGTTACGTGTAGCTAGTACCGCTTGCGGCCTGTGGTTAAACCCACTGCCAGCGTATTATCGAGTTTTTAGAGTCCCACATAGAGAGTTTCCCTGCATCGGGAAAAAGGTGTAGAGGCCGTATGGTTTTACGGCAGGGCTTCGATCACTTACGTGCACTTGTGCACGTATGATATTCGGGCGGATAATACTAGTGGGTTTTGGTTTAAGCCGGATCCTAGTATTATATTGATGGATCCGTTTCATCTCTTTGTATTCGTGTTTTTCGGAACACGAATGCGGGTATGTATATACGGATGAGAGGGGCATAGATGTAGACACCTCATTAGGGTTTTGACCATTTACTTGATTAAAACAATTATGAGGTGGAGGAAAGTATTTGTTATATTTGTAAATGATAATTGTGGCATGGCTACTTGTTTTGACTACTTGACTTGGTTTGACCATTTGACTTGGTTTGACCACTTGACTTGGTTTGACTAGATATTTCTTGTGAGATATTTTGTGGCACTAGATATTTTGGGTGAGATATTTTCTTTCCATGCTTGTAGTCAAGTCAAGGGAGTCATCTCATTTTATCATTATCATTAACAAAAATCATTTCTCTTTTCTCAAGCTAGATTTCTTCTTCTTCCTCCCATCAAAACCTTAAAAGCTCTCATGTGTTGAGAATCCTAGGGTTTAAAGAGACAAATAAATCTATCTTCATACTCTACATCACCTAGGCCATCAAGTTTAGCAAGCTTATTGCCCTAGTTACCTCGGGTTTGAGGTGGAGCTCGGACTATAGACTCTCGGGTGGATCGTCTTTGACTCGAGGAGGCCGTCGAAGAAGCTACGATCCGGATCGATCCTTGGAGCCTACGACAACGAGGAGGAAAGCGGAGAAGACCCGAAGGGCTTGTATCATGAGGTATAACATTCTTTCCGAGTAGTTAAAGCTCATGTAGTTTGCTAGCTAGGGTTTATGGACGATCCTTGGTTTTAGTCGGTGTTGCGAAACCTGTAAAAATCTTTTTTTTGCAAATTCCGCCTCCCTGCGAACACGCGGGGTGAGAGACATTGACTTACAGTGGTATCAGAGCCTCTCAAAAACCTAGATAGCTTGTAGAGATGTTAGAATTCCGCCTGTTTTTGTTGCGCAAAAACTGCCGAAAAAAACAGTTTTCAAAAGTGAAGTTTTGAGTTATTTGCACACCCCGCGGGCTCACGGTTTGAACCGAGAAGATGCGGAGTGGAGCGTGCACACCCCGGGGACCCCCAGGGGGGACCGAATGGCTGAGCCCACTTCCCAAGACCACCACAACGTGGTCTTTGCGGTGGGGACCCGAAACTGCCCCACCATAGGCAGTTTCGGGTCTGCCTCACCCCTTGGCCATCTCGTGGTGGCCTCGGGGGTGGGGTACCCCCTCTAGGCCTCCAACTTGAAGTTAATTTCGTGCTCTAACTCTACACGAAGATTCGGGCAGGTTTCGAGTTCGTTTCGACTCCCGGATTGGCTCAAAACTATCAGTTTTGGAACTTTAGCTCACTAGATTTTCATGTCTTGGAAAATTGGTTAAGTTTGCTAATTGCGTGAGGAATTCTAATGTCGTAGTTACTTTACAAGCTTTGTGATGTATATATGTGTTTGGAAACGTCGACTAATTGCTATACGTCGATTAGTCGGGGTTGCACATATCTGTGATGTTGTTGTGATGGTTTGTGTATATGAACTTGTTGGATCGTCGTGGATGAATAGTCGGGGATGTGAGATGAGGGTTTTCATTCGATGTAAAATTTGTAAAGTGATGTAATATTATTTTTGCGGGGCACATCCGGGTTGAGGTGTAACCACCGTTGTATTATTTTTTTTTACTGTTTTTGCTCCTAGGATAGACCCAAGGTGGGGTGCACAAACTACCGGGTATTTTGAAGTGCCGAGTGGCCTACTCACTTTGTTGAGGGAGGTTGCTTCACTTCGGATATTTGGCGGGTAGTTTGCCGCACCTGTATGGGTCTAGGGTGGGGTTTGGCTATTCATCACGACTGTGGAATCTGTCTTTCGTTACAGGCTCAAACGAAACACGGAATTCCTAGTATATCCAATGCGTTCATCTGTGATTTGGAATGCCTATCACTGCGTCTGACGATTTGATATTATTATATATTTATTATATAATAGACGTTGCTTATGTTCGCATCCGCGCTAGTCCAGCCCCCGCTCTGTCGTTAGTTAAGTAACCTAACGGGTGATGACGGAGCCCCGTGGCGAATGCGGATGGAATAAGCGTACGTTGTATTTTCGTTGTTTTCTGCAATGGTAGGTTAATTGATGGGACCGTATTAAATTAATGCAAAGAAAACAAACCAAAATTGAATCGTTGGAACAAATTTTAAAAGCACTCGATTATTTTAAAACAACAGACTTTTAAATGCGGAGCTTAAACCACTCCTTTTAAAAGCTATCAGGTTCCTTCGATTATATCAAGTTCACTACGTTCACGGTTTCGCCAAAATCATTCGTAGCCCTCCGTCATTTCATATGAATATTCAATAGTATTCAAGCTACGTTTGTTGGCCTTAGTCAAGGCATAATGATTGGTAGCTGCTGAGTATTCATATGTTGCATAGATAGATGCGTTGGTTTGGAACAGTCGTACTACTTTGTTGGCCTTAGTCAAGAGTATATACGGGTGGGTTCAAATTAACCTGGACAATGACGGGTAGAACTTGACATGTGACTTATGATTTGTTGGCCTTAGTCAAGGTCATAAGAGTATAGGGCAAAAATCCATATCGGGAGTTTCTAAGGAAATTGAAGCTTGCTAGTGCTGCATACTATTTGGAGTGTGATAATATTGGTAGGATTCTTTCAGCATTATCACACAATGATATTTGGATCCCGATCCTACTGTGAGTATATGCTACTCCTCGGGAGATTTTTCACTTAACAATCAATACTATAAACCAAGTAGGTGTCTAGAACAGTGTTGGCAGGGCTATGCCTCCAGGAAAAAGAGGTTATTTAATTAAGGAACTTTGCGAAAGCGTCGTAAAACCTCCCTCGAAGTACCGACACTGGCCTGGCTGAACGGTTAAGCAAGAATTGTACGGTGAGATTAATCCTGACTAATTCTTCTTTTATAGTTTGAGGAAGGATTTGAGGAACAGTGGGAGCCATCCTGTTTAGATAAATTAAAAACCAATCTAAACTTGCAAGAGCATCATGCTAAGTGTTTTCTTCTCTCTCTCTTAATTACAGCGACCCAGTGACCAAGACTAGGTTACATATAGATAATAAAATGGCCGAATTTGACTATAATGACTGGCAAAGGTCTGTACAGATGTCTATTACCTATGACAAGCTGGGACACCTCTTTACTACTCAAGCCCCCGCCGTCCTAGGTCTAGTTTCCACTGTCACGGATATTGATATCCATAAGACATCGGAAAAAGACTGTGTGAATGCCAAGTGCCTCGTGTTGGCCTCAGTGGATGGTGGATACCAGAGGCAGCACGAGAAGATGGACTTAGCTTCCATCTTCCTCCATAACAAAGATTTATATGGAGAGCAATCTCGTATCGCAAGATATAAGACCTCGAAGGAATTGCTTCAAGCGAGGTTGGCTGTCGGGTCATCTGTAGTGGACAGCGTCCTTACGATGACTAGCTATATTAATGAGCTCATGGACCTGGAGACCACGTTGGGAAACGGGTCATATGCTGACTTGTTTCTACAGTCCCTACCAACTACTTTTTCCCAGGAGAAGAAAGTTATACTTCCAGTTGAGGGCACCCTGAAGGAAACCGGGGTGACACCCACTCAGCTTATTGGGGAATCTTCCTCTTCTGCATCCAAGGTGAAAGCAAAGGGTGAGAAGAAGAAGACCTCCACAAAGCCGATATGCGGTGTCAATAAGGTAGAAGGACATAGAAGGGCAAAAGTTTCTGGGCTAACAGTAGGGAAGGAGGGATGTTCCTATTGTTACGGGAAATGGCATTGGCAGAGAGATTACAGGGCTTTGAAAGCCAGAATCCAGGATCCGAAGCATGTTGTAGCTTCGACTTCGGGTGTATTTGTAATAGAAAACTGTATGTCAATTAACTCTACTTCCTGGGTACTAGATACCGGATCGGGATCTCATATCTGCAATTCATTACAGGCTTTGAGAAACCGTAGAGTTATCAGGTTAGGTGATATGACTCTCAGGGTTGCTAACGGAATGAGCGTGGATGATGAATTCGTAAGGGAATATCACCTTGGATTGACAAGTGGGCAGATATTGATTCTACGAAACTGTTTGTATGTACCTAGTATAGCTTGTAACATCATATCTGTATCCTTACTTTCTAAGGAAGGATATGATTTTACATTTGTAAGCGATATGGTCCACATCCACCTAAATCAAGTTTTGATTGGGTCAGGTACATTAGATAACGATATATACGTATTAAATCAAGCTCAGGTTTTCAGTGTCCAGAACACACTTAAAAGAAAGTCTCCGGAATTAAATCAGGCTTTCTTATGGTATTGTAGACTGGGTCACATCAATGAAACACGGTTGACGAAGCTACATAGAGAGGGATATTTGGATCCGTTTGAATATCAGTCTTATGCAACTTGTCAATCTTGTCTCATGGGAAATACAAAGGACACGGAGTAAGAGCGAGCGAGCTCTTGGGACTCAGACGCAGCGATGTGTGTGGTCCAATGTTTACACATTCACGAAGTGGTTATTCTTATTTCATTACTTTTACGGATGATTTCTCTAGGTATGGACATGTCTTCTTGATGAAGAATAAATCCGAGGCCTTTGAGAGATTCCAGGAATATAAGAATGAAGTGGAAAAACAAACAGGCAAAAGTATCAAGACACTGAGATCTGATCGAGATGGTGAATACTTAAGTGCCGAGTTCCTGGACTACTTAAAAGAGAATGGAATTCTCTCTCAGCTTACTCCTCCATACATGCCACAACACAATGATGTATCGGAAAGGCAGAACAGAACCTTATTGGATATGGTTCGTTCAATAATGAGTAAGGCTGAGTTGCCGCGATCCTTTTGGGGATATGCACTAGAATCAGCTGCATATCTCTTAAACCAGGTTCCTACTAATTCAGTGTCTACCACTCCATATCAGATGTGGAGTGGGAAGAAACCCTGTCTTAAACACTTTAAGACATGGGGATGTCCAGCTTTTGTCAAAAAGCAGCATGCGGACAAGCTTGAGGCACGCTCGATACAGTGTAAGTTTGTGGGATATCCAAAGAACTCTAAGGGGTATCTTTTCTATTATGCAGAGGAGCAAAAGGTCTTTGTTTCACGTCATGCTTGCTTCTTGGAAACTGAATTTTTAGAAAATCAGATAAGTGGGAGCGCGATAGAACTGGAAGAAATTCCAGAACCACAAGCTATTACTGAAAGCATGGTAGAACTAGAGATTTCAGAAGAACCGGACATCCCCGCGCCACTCCGCAGAAGTAGTAGGTAGTCTCATCCGCCCGAGAGATACTACGGTTTTCTCATAGACGGGGATTGAGAGGATTGCATCATTGACAATGATGAGCCTACTAGCTTCCAGCAAGCCATTCAAAGCGGAGACTCGGCAAAATGGTTGGATGCAATGCGGACCGAGATGGAGTCCATGTACACCAACAAATTATGGACTTTGGACATTGCTCCAGAAGGGGTAAAACTCGTAGGCTGCAAATGGATCTTCATAAAGAAGATTGGTGTAGATGGACATGTTGAAACCTATAAGGCTAGACTTGTTGCAAAATGTTTTCGTCAAAGACCTGGTTTGGACTATAATGAAACCTTTTCTCCAGTGGCTATACTCAAATCCATTCGGATCCTTCTTACCATTGCTGCCTTCTACGACTATGAGATCTGGCAGATGGACGTAAAGACGTCTTTTCTAAATGGAAATTTGGAAGAGCGCGTCTATATGGATCAGCTAGAGGGTTTCATTCAGAGTGGGAGCAGCGGAAAAGTGTGCAAGTTGCTTAAGTCCATTTATGGACTAAAGCAGGCATCACGGAGTTGGAACATCTGTTTTGATGATACAGTCAAAGAATTCGACTTTATCAAAAATCCAGATGAACCATGCATATATAGTAAGATTGTAGGGAGATTTGTGGTATTCCTCGTCTTGTACGTGGACGACATTCTCTTGATAGGAAATGACATTCCTATACTACAATCAGTCAAAGGATTCTTGTCACAGAGGTTCTCCATGAAAGACCTGGGTGATGCCAACTACATTCTGGGGATCCAGATCTATCGTGCTAGATCTAAGAGGATGTTGGGACTTTCGCAGTCAAGGTACATCGACACCATACTGAAAAGATTCAGTATGGAAGATTCAAAGTGCGGTAATCTACTGGCTTGTCACGGAATCACTCTCTCCAAAGAAATGTCCCCAAAGACTGATTTGGAAAGGGCTCGCATGTCAACTATACCCTACGCATCTGCGGTAGGCTCTATAATGTATGCGATATTATGTACCAGACCAGATGTAGTATATGCATTGAGCGTTGTAAGCCGGTATCAGTCAAGCCTATGGGAGAAGCACTGGATAGCAGTAAAGAACATTCTCAAGTGCCTGAGAAGGACTAAGGAGATGTTCTTGGTGTATGACAGAAAAGACCTCCAGATCGAGGCCTTTGCTGACTCCAGCTTCCAGAGTGACAAGGATAACTCTAAGTCCATGTCGGGTTATGTCTTTACCCTCAATGAAGGGACAGTCTGTTGGAAGAGCTCCAAGCAGGACACCGTTGCTGACTCGACGATGGAAGCGGAGTACATAGCTGCTTGCGATGCCGCAAAAGAAGCTGTCGGGATGAAGAAGTTCCTTATGGAACTTCAGGTGGTTCCGACCATTGTTAATCCAATACCTTTGTATTGTGACAACAACGACGCTATAGCTTTAGCGAAGGAACCCATGTCCCATCAGAAGTCCAGACACATTTTGAGGCGGTACCACCTGATCAGGGAGATCGTAGATCGCCGGGAGATCGAGGTGAGGAGAGTAGATACGGAGAATAACACTGCAGATCCACTCACGAAGGCCATCCCTCATACACAGTTCGAGAGGCTAATCGAGATGACAGGTCTGCGATACGCCAATACATGGCCCTAGTGCAAGTGGGGGATTGTTAGTGTATATGCCCTAGAGGTCATTATTTTATCATACTGGTTTGTATATTACTTAATGGAAGCTTGGGATATTCACAGTTTTATTGACAGTCTTACTCAAAATGGTAGTATGCTACTTGGTTTATTTCTACTTCAATATGTGCATGTGTTTCTTTTAGCATATCGCTTATACATATTAGTAGAACCCTTAGGATCTTTGCTTGATTACCGGCGTTGTGATAGCAGTCACACTAGTGGGGGTTGGGTAATCTACAAGCATATCTTTATACAGGTCCCTAGTCGTAGCATTATCGAGAAGGGGCATCAATACTCCGGAGTAGACTAGTGTATACGCTTCTCATCCCAGCAGGGGAGATGGCCTGTCCCACAGCTATTAGTACGTCATACTGGAGATAGTATGCATGTGCTCGTTAGGTTACGGGTACACTGGACAGGACTCGTCGGGAACTGTTGGTTGGTATTATACCTATCGTCGGGTAGCAGTTCCCAGGTGACATGAGTACAGCTTAGTCCGTCGACTCGACACTGCAACTTCGCCTCGAGTGTGTTCCCACTGTACTTTGATTACTACCCTACCATGGCTCAAAGGGGTCGTGCAAACAGGTAGTAGTTGGGTGCAGTCCCGAAGCACTTAGAGGCAGTGGTGGTTAGATATGATTCGTCTCTCCCGGTATTGGGGGTTGATATCATGCTGTGTTCGGAGAGCCATTACACAAAGTCCCTGGCCAGGGCAAGCGAGATTTACTGGTAGGTATTTCAGTAGTTTCTCAGGGTGTTATGGGTTTTAGTTAAGTTTTTTTGGATGAAGTCTTCATTTTGGCTAGTAAGTTTGGATCTTATTCCAAACCATTTTAATATATAAATCTAATCTAAATGTTACTTTGCTAATCTTGCTTTTAATTGTCATAATTAGGTGTCTTTGTAGATTAATTGCATGATTAGCGTGTTTAAGTGAGGGTTAAATTTAGTTAATATTTGTATGGATTAATTAGAATATTTAAGTGTAATTAGTGGCTACTAGACTTACTAATTCACCTAGTGTTGCACTAAAATACCATAAGGTTGCTAACTAGGTTTTTAAAAGAAAAGGTTTTAGTTAAGTTTTAGGTTGTGATAATTTACAACATTTTTCCCAATTAGTTCGTGTGATGTCTTGTGTGATTCGAACGATTAGATTTTATGTTTGGTGTTTGCTACACATAGCAACCCCTAGTTGTAGTTTGTGGCGATGTTACGCGCGTTTTGTGCACCAAGTGCATGCGCGTTTAACTAGTGCGCGTTGGTTGTTTCGTATCGTTTTGTGTTCGCGTCTATTTAAATATTTAGCCTCATATGTATTATTTGTACGATTATAGGATCGGTTGCGGAGACGTCGGACGCGACAAGGAAAGGAAAGGCAGTGATCGGATTCGACTAGCTGAGGCGTTTCGGTGGGTAAATGTACACATCTACGGGGAAATCAATTGGATGGCGTAAAGCGCCCAATAGTTAGGACTTAGTTATAATTCTTGTGTTCATATGCGTATGTCATTTTCATGTAGTTTTTGCATCATCATGCACATTGATATTATAACCTAGGACACTTGCACTATTACCAATGGTTTATGCCTCACGTGCACTATTTTATGTGAACACACACGCCATTGGTAATTGCTATGCCACGTAACACTTTAGAACTTGCTTAATAATCGGTATCTGTACGTTTGCATCATGTATGATATGTAGTTTTCTAGTCATATGCTTCATTGCATCATCATTTATACATAGTCTTCTAGTCATATATCGTATTGCATCATATTGATATCATAGACATTCATAGTTACCCACATATTCATATATTGTGATTTTCTTGGAGATTTCCGTATTCATGAGATTTCTGGATTTGGGGAAAATCGCAAAGGAATTTCATAAACTTATAAATATTTCAAATATAAAGTGCGGTTTTCTCGTGATATGATGTGTGTGGCGTCCACCATGAGATTTCTCGGTTCTTGAGCCACGTAAGTACATATACCCGATTCGAGGAGAGAGATGCTGTCTGCGGGTATACGGTGGACCCGGTAAGGTAACCCGAGGCAAGAGGGTCGTATAGTGAGACGTTGAGCCTGGCAGGAGAGTACTACCTACTGGTGATTTTTGACCCGGCGGTCATCCGGAGGATACCGACCGGAGTCGTGTGATTTGACAGATTTGAGGGCCGATCTGAGAGACGGCTACCGAGTTTTGACTTATATATATGGTGTCGATATTTTACCCGGTTTTCTATCGATTTGATCTGATGATACCCCAGTTTTATTATACAAAAGTTTTACTAAGATCAGATCACAGATTTTTCTCATACCAGATATATATCCAGATTTCGTGCTTGATCATTCATTCATGTCGTATTCATATTAATGCATAGCATCATTGTTGTATATATAGGTTGTGACGCATTTGCGTGAATGCTTGTGATAGCCTTATTAGACGTTACTTACTACTCATGAGTTGGCAACTCAACCCCGTTGTGCTACAGTGTCTTGCAGGACCGACCCTTCACATAGTAGCGGCGGGCATACTTCTTCTTCTGTTACCTTTTGCTTCGATTCGAGGACTTTGCGCATAGGTTGGTTTTTGGGAGGATATTCTTTTGTTTCCACCATATATATTTATTTTGTATCTAGTACACTCCATCGACCATGTGTATATGTGATCTAGAGACTGGACAGTGAGAATAGTATATTTTGTTCTCTGGCGTCGAGCTCATGTGAGCCGACTTGGTGCCTTCTTATTTCTTGTTCTTATATGCTTATTTCACACTATTATGATGTATCTTGTATCTGGTTGTGTTCCGCCATTCGGCGAAGAGCTAGCTCCCGCTTGGGGATGCCTTATTTCGTTGTTTATACATATTCTTGTTTTGTACCTGTTTGGGGTCAGTTTTTACAAAGGAAACTCTGCCGAAATTTTCGGGAAAACTTGATGCTTTTAAAATGTTTAAAGTAACTTTATTTTATTAAAACCACCTTTTTAAAACAAGTATTTCTTCACTCTATTTATTTAAACGGTTTAGATTTCTGGGCTTTGGCTTACTTAGATTACGCTACGCCTCTAGACGTTGCGTGATTTAAGTGCCAGTCATGTTCTGCACATCTGGGTCGTGACATTACCGCTATCTCCATGGCTCGAGTGATATTCCTCTAGCCACCTCTTTTCGCCGACTTCATGTTCTCCTTGTTTTGAGAAGCTTATTTCTGCCCAACACAATTAGATTTAGTTAGGATAGAGAAATTTAGGTTGAGTCATCAATAAAACGATTAACCATGAATTATGGCTCTTTTAGATTTCAGATGATTATGAACGAAATTAAACCATACGATCTGAGGTCTAGGATTCGATCCCATGTTACCATTATGCTGACCTTGTTGGGTAACATTTACTCACCTTAGTTTTGATATTGGACAAAACAACATTTAACTATTTTACACACTTACGATGCCTGTGGTTGGGTTTTATGTTTTCAGTGTGAGAGACATAACAGGTAAAGCTATATCAAAGAAAAAGAACAAGTATAGAGATATCAAAAAGCAAAAGGATATGAATATGGATTCACAGAGCATACAGATGAAGATATCAAAAGAATGAGCTTTGGTGATATCATAGAGAAAAAAAGACATGGCTGCAATGGAATATCAAAACGAAGTGTTAAAGAATCAAAGGAACATGGATATAGAATTGAAGACTCGAGCGACTCAGATAGCGTGCCATAATTGAGTAAAAAATGTATTTTCTTTTGTATTGAGTCGTATGTATCTCCTATGAGTCACACAGTTTTAAAAGTTTTCTAAATTCTCTATATAACCGATATATCAGTTCTTGAGCCGGCGCATATTCTGATGAGCCATTGTTAGGGATATATGCCCTAGAGGCCATTATTGTTTCATACTGGTTTGTATATTACTTAATGGAAGCTTGGGATATACACGGATATAGTAACAGTCTTGCTCGAAATGGTAGTATGCTACCTGATTTGTTTCTACCTCAATATGTGCATGTGTTTCTTTTAGTATATCGCTTATACATATTGGTAGAGCTCTTAGGATCTTTGCTTGATTATCAGCGTTGTGATTGCAGTCACACTAGTGGGGGCTGGGTAGTCTATAAGCACATCCTATACAGGTCCCTAGTCGTAGGATTATCGAGACGGGACATCGATACTCGAGAGTAGACTAGTGTATACGCTTCTCATCCCAGCAGGGGAGATGGTCTGTCCCACAGCCATTAGTACGTCGTACTGGAGATAATATGCAGGTGCTTATTAGGTTATGAGTACACTAGACAACACTCATCGGGAACTGTTGGTAGGTGTTATACCTATCGTTGGGTAGCAGTTCCCAGGTGACATGAGTACAGCTTAGTTAATCGACTTGAACTGCTACTTCGTCTTGAGTGTGTTCCCACTATTCTTTGATTACTACCCTACCATGGCTCAAAGGAGTCGTGTAAACAGGTAGTAGTTGGGTGTAGTCCCGAAGCACTTAAAGGCAGTGGCGGTTAGATAGGATTCGTCTCTCCCGGTATTGGGGGTTGATATCATGCTATGTTCGGAAAGCCATTACACAAAGTCCTTGGCCAAGGCAAGTGATATTTACTGGTAGGCACTCCAATAGTTTCTCAGGGTGTTTTGGGCTACACTCCGACACGACTTATTGCGCTATTAGGGTTCTGACGATTACCGTCCCTAGGCCCGATATACGATACTCTTAGACGAACATACCAGACTGTACGGAGATTGTCACATACAGGCTCAGTAGGAGTTCGGATGAGTTAGCTCATTAGCCTTCTTATCGATACATACCTGGGTAGCCATTACGTGCAGCTAGTACCTCTTGCGGCTTGTGGTTAAACCCACTGCAAGCGGAGCATCGAGTCTTTAGGGTCCTACACAGAGGGTTTCCCTGCACTTGGCAAAGGTGTAGAGGTCGTATGGTTTTACGACAGGGCTACGATCACTTACGTGTACTTGTGCACATATGATGATCGGGCGGATAATACTAGTGGGTTTTGGTTTAAACCGGATCCTAGTATTATATTGATGGATTATTTTTGTCTTTTTGTATTCGTATTCTTCGGAATGCGGATGTGGGTATGTATATACGGATGATGGGCATTCTCGTAATTTTGCGGGAAAGCTTTTAGAAGAGACACCTCATTAGGGTTTCTTTTTCCATTTGGATTAAAGAATAATGAGGCGTAGAAAATGAGTGGAGATATTTTTTGGAAGAGGCATGGCTCATCACTTGACAAATTAGATATTTGTGAACAATGGGTGATTGTTGTGAGATATTTATCTCATCAATAATTCACTTGGTTCATTATTCATCACAAATGAATAGTCAAGCTTATCCAAGCTCTTCTCCTCTCTCATTTTCTCAAGCCATCTTCTTCCTCAACAAAACCCTAGACCTCTCATGTGTTGAGAATCCTAGGGTTCCAAGTGACAAACCACTCCATCTTCTCACTCTACATCACCTAGGACTTCAGGTTTAGTGAACTAGAGGCCATAGTTATCTCGGATTTGAGGTAGGAGCTCGGATTATAGACTCTCGGGTGGATCGTCTTTGACTCGAGGAGGCCGTCGAGGTTGCCCGATCCGTTTCAATCCTTGGAGCTGACAACGATGTGGAGGACAACGAAAAAGATCCGAAGGACTTGGTATCATGAGGTATAACACTTCTTTCCGAGTAGTTAACCTTTTACCAGTTAGCTAGTTAGGGTTTAGTATCGATCTTGGAGTTCAAGTCGGTGTTGAGAGCTTTGAAAAATCGTTTTTTGCATATTCCGCCTCCCCGCGAACTTGCGGGGTGCGCGATATCGACTTACAGTGGTATCAGAGCCTAACTAAACCTTTACTAGTTTATTAGCAAGTTATTAGAATTTCGATTGTCGTAAAACTTGAAAACAAAACACCCCGATCCTAAGTTTCTGTCGAATTTTAGAACTGTGCAATTTTTTTCAGAGGAATGAAAATTCACTGCAGGGAATTATAAGAACTCAGAAGAAAAACGAGACACTAACTCATCACAAACACCGCGAAACCGCGGCGAATCAGTCGATTCGCCGCCGTTCCGCGGCCGAGTTGCGGTCGAATTGGCTCATTTTTCCTCTGTGCTTCTTATTCTGGTATTTTGTTTTCTTATATATTTGGTTTCTACCCATGATGATCTGAGTGCTGGTTTGCATTTGTGGTAGACACGGAAAATAGTTTTCGATCGAAATTCTAAGTTATTTGCTAATCAGGTTTTATCTGTGTTGTGATATATGTGCTGAACGTCTGTTAATCGCTATACGTCTATTTGTGGGGGTTGCACATATCTGTGATCTGTGATATTGGTTTGTGTATATGAATTTATTGGATCGTCGTGGATGAATAGCCCGGGGATATGAGATGGGGTTTTTTTCATTCTTTCATTCGATATAAATTTTTAAAGTGATGTAATATTATTTTGCGGGGCACATCCAGGTTGAGGTTGTAGCCACCGTTGTATTATTTTCTTTTACTGTTTTCTGCTCCTAGGATAGACCCAAGGTGGGGTGCATAAACTACCTGGTATTTTGAAGTGCTGAGTGGCCTACTCATGTTACTGAGGGAGGTTGCTTCGCTTCGGGTATTTGGCGGGTATTTTGCCGCACCCGTAGGGGTCTGGGTGGGGTTTGGCTATTCATCACGACAGTGGAATCCGTCTTTCGTTACAGGCTTAAACGAAACGCGGAATTCCTAGTATATCTAATATGTTCATCTGTGATCTGGAATGCCTATTATTGCGTGAGATGAATGGTTATTATATATATGCTATATAATAGACGTTGCTTATGTTTTGCATCCGCGCTAGTTCATCCCCCAGCTCTGGCGTTAGTTAAGTAACCTAACGGTGTAAGACGGGGCCCAGTGGCGAATGCGGATGACATAAGCATACGTCATATTTTCGTTTCTTTCTGTGATGATAGGTGTAAACGGTGGGACCGCATTGTTAGTTATATGTATGCCCTAGAGGCCATTATTATACATGTGATGCATATTATAGTGGATGCTTGGACATATATAGGGAGGAATTTCTTGCTCGACATGATAGCATGCTATCTGGTTGCTCTTTATCTTAACATGTACACTTATGGTCTCTCTATTACATGTTGATAAAGCCCTTAGGATGAGTACTTGACTACCTGGATTATGATGCATATCATATTAGTGGGGTAGAGGAAGTCGGTAAGTATATCCTTTAAATGTTCCTAGTCGTAGGAGTATCGAGACGGGACATCGATGTTCCAGAGTAGACTAGCGTATACGCTTCTCGATCTATATGATGGGCGATGGATGATCCCATATCCATTGGTGTTTGACATCAGAGATGGTATAGGGTGCTCAATAGAGACTGGGTACACTGAACGGAATCGCCGAGAACTCCTAGATGGTATTATACCTATCATCAGATAGCAGTTCTCTGGGTGACACTGGTATAAGTTAGTCTGTCGACCCGAGATCGTCATAGAGTCTTGTGTGATTCCTACTATGCTTTGATTTCCATATTACCACGTTCAAGAGATCCTGCAAAACGGTGGTTTTTGGGTATAGTCCCGAGTCACATGGAGGCAATGAGCGATAGGAGGGGATTTTGTCTCTCCCGGTATTGGGGGTTGATGTTGCACTATGCTCGATTGGCCAGAACAGAAAATCCCTGGCCAAGGTTGTTGTGATCTACTGGTAAGTGTTATCAGTAGTTTCTCGAACCGTTATGAACCTCACATCGGCATGACTTATCAGGCTATTGGGGTTTGACGTTTTACCACCCCAGACTGCGATATGCGACATATCAGACGAAAAGACCGGACTGTACGGTAGTGTTACTGATTGGATTCGCAGGAGTATGAGCAGACTTGCTTGTTGATCTTCTGATCATTCAATACCCGGGTGGCCGTTACGATTAGCAGACCGCTTGCGGCTTGTGGGTGACTGATATGATCACCACCTACTGCCGGCATATTGACGAGTCTTTAGAGTCCTACACAGAGATTTCCTGGTTCAAGCAAAACGAAGTAGGAGCATATATGTGATGTGTGCGGTACTGAGATTAATACGAGTATGTGATACCGTATTCTATTCTCGCGATATGTGATATCGGTCGGTTATATGTGATATAGCCGGGTTATCGGATCAAGTGTTGATTCGATAAGTTGATATTAATAATATTAGTCGGTTGTATCTGATATAGCCGGATTATTAAATCAAGTGTTGAACTAATAATTTAATGAATAATTATATATTTGATATATTGATTTACATTAACTAATATTATCTCACTTAAGATTTCTTTTTCTCACTTGTGTACACTTAGTATATATGTGATATATATTATTGTACATTATTTTGTGTCATGCTTGATGCCACATGCTTCATGGGTGTGTGAGACTTACACCATGCTTATGATAATCTAGGGTTTTTATTTATTTAAGAAATTCATAATTGGTTGGAATTTTGTCATGGCTAGAAGCTTGGAGAAGCTTGTTGAGCCCATTGACTTAGTCCACTAGTTTTGTTTTGCTTAAGATATTTATTAACCTAACCGTTATCCTTAGTTATAGTTTAGTCTCTACATGAGTTAGTGTATGACATAAACTCACCCATGGTTGCTATTCTCACCTCATGTGTTTCATTCTCATCTCCACTTCATCTTCTTCTTCATCAAGAGAAAGCTTTCTAGCTTTTCTCAAGGTGATGAAATATTGTGAGAAAAATAAATCTAAAGTGAGCAAAATTCCTACTTCATCATCCTCTATTATACTAGCCATTTAGTTTATGGTGTTTTCTTCACTAATTCCATATTAGTGAAGAGGTAGCTTGAGTTAGTATCTCCTCGACGTAGATTATCTTCGACCTCGAAGACTTCAAGCAAGCTTGTTCCGTTCATCTTATGGAGCCTTTCTAGAGTCCGAGAGTTCACTACTTGGTGCGAAGGGACTAATAAACGGAGCTATTGAAGTGAAGGACCGGTCTACAAAGGTTGTATTCCTTATTCACTTAGATGTAAAGTTGTTTACATTGTTGTTTCGTCTAAATCTGTAGTTAAGATTCTAGGTTAGGGTTCTTTAGTACGGAAATTTTTTGAAATTGGCATGGACGATACCTCCCAAAACCATGTTGCCACCCTAGGGAAACCTGCAGTGGTATCAAAGCCAAGCTAGAGAATTAGACGATATTTATAGAATTACGAAACCAAAACAACTCCGAAACACACGAAATAAAAATCTAGTTTCTGTCGAAATTTTTAAAGTGTCAATTTTTTTTTAAGCAACTGCAGAATGTTTTTATGAGATGTAACATGAACACCACAGAAAATTGAACCCCTCTTGCCAGAAAATGGCAGGCCACACCTCAGTAAAAACCGGCCTGCTTGGTTTTTTAGGAGAGTTTCTGGGTTGAATTTTTTAGGGTGTTCCAGTCTCTGAGTTTTGGTATTTCAGGTGCTGCTTGTTTTTGCTAAAATTGCATGTGATGTTATCTTTGTGCAAAAGCAATTCGTAGTGTTTCGTAATCGTAATCGTAATTCTAACATCATTTCGGGTTATTTAGACGACGTTAAAAAGTTCGAACGAATATCAATAACCCAATTTTTCCCTCGCTGGAAATTTTCCAAGAGTTGGATTTTTTCTAAGTTAAAAATCTTCAAAAAATCATGCAGGTGATTTTGTGGACCCTCTATAAGAACGAAACCCTAACTCGATTCTGTGACCGTCGGAACCGCCACCAAACCCTAGGGTTTGTGGTAGTTCTGCGGCGCTATAGGTGAGGCAAGGGTTGACCCTTCTACGGTTGGTCCATAAGTGCTGTGGCTGTAAGTCCATGTCACGCACCCCACGAACTTGCGGGGAGGCGGAATATATGAAAAACGATTATCAAAGCTTCGTAACACGGACTTGAGCGCATGAATCGTTTCTAAGCCATTGCTAACAAAGTACTAGAGGTTTAACTACTCGGATACGAAGTTATACCTCACGTTACTTGTCCTTCGGGTCTTCATCGCGGTCCTCCACTCTTCGTAGGCTCCTTGGAACATCGGCATCTCAACGGCCTCCTCGAATCAAAGACGATCTACCTGAAAGCTCCTACGCCAAGCTTAATCTCAAACTTGAGATAACTAGGTTGCTTAAAGTGCTAATCTAAGCTACCTAGGGGATATAGAGTGAGGTTATGGATGTATTAGTCTAGCCAACCCTTGATCTCAACACATGAGAGGTTAGGGTTAGGGTTTGAAGAGAGAGTGAACTTGAGGAGAGAGAAGGTGAAGATGATAATGAAAAGAATAATGAACTCATATGAATATATCAACCATAACAATAAATCAAATAAATAATATAAATGATTTATCATCATGGTTAGATTCATTCATCTAGTGTGATTCATCAAATGACTCACTAACTCATTAATGAATCATTTAATACAAAGCATGAATCACACAAATGAGTTATTAAGCAATTAATGCTCATGCCACCTTAACCCCTTAGTCACCACTCTTCTAGAACCTTCCCGATAAATTACGAGAACGCCCAACCAATCCGTGAAAACACGGAAAAACTTTAGACTGTATAAATCCAGTAACCCTATACTAGAATCTGGCTTAAACCAAAGCCGACTAGTATAAACTGTCCGAAAAGTCGTACGTGCGTAAACACACGTACGCATCCGAACCCTTGTCGTAAAACCATACGACCTCTATATCATTTCTCCTGGAGCAGGAAAACTCTCTGTGTGGGACTCTAAAGACTCGACACTACGCTGGCAGTGGGTTTAACCACAGACCGCAAGCGGCACTAGCTGTACGTAACGGTCCCCAGGTAGATGTCGATAAGAAGGCCGATGAGGAAAACCATCCGAACCCCTACTGAGCCTGATGTGACAATCTCCGTACAGTCCGGTCTGTTCGTCTAAGACTATCGCATATCAAGCCTAGGGGGCGGCAAGCGTCAGTCCCCTAATAGCTGTATAAGTCGTGTCGGAGCGAAGCCCATTACACCCTGAGAAGCTACTGGAACCTACCAGTATATCTCGCTTGCCCTGGCCAGGGACTTTGCGTAATGGCTCTCTGACACAGCGCGATATCAACTCCCTATACCGGGAGAGACGAATCCTATCTAACCGCCACTGCCTCCAAGTGCTCGGGACTGCACCCAACTGCTACCTGTTTGCACGACTCCTTTGAGCCGTGGTAGGGTAGCAATCTAAGAACAGTGGGACACACTCGAGGCGAAGTAGCAGTGTCAAGTCTGCGGACTATGCTGTACTCATGTCACCTGAGAACTGTTAACTGAAGATGGGTATAATACCAACCAATCAGTTCCCCGGCGAGTCCTGTCCGGTGTACCCGTAACCTAACGAGCACCTGTATACTATCTCCAGTACGACGTACTGATGGCTGTGGGACAGACCATCTCCCCAACTGGGATGAGAAGCGTACACACTTAGTCTACTCCGGAATATCGATGCCCTCTCTCGATAATCCAACGACCAGGGACCTGTATAGGATGTTGCTTACAGACTACCCAGCCCCCACTAGTGTGACTGCCATCACAACGCTGGTAATCAAGCAAAGATCCTATGGGCTCTACTAATATGTATAAGTGATACGTTACAAGAAACATATGCACATATTAAAGTAGACACAAACCAAGTAGCATACTACCATTTTTAGCAAGACCGTTATATACAACTGTGAATATCCCAAGCTTCCATTAAGTAATATACAACCTAGTATGATACAATAATGGCCCCTAGGGCATATACACTAACAATCTCCCACTTGCACTAGGGCCATGAGCTGGCATATCGTAGACCTATCATCTCGAATAGCCTCTCGAACTGCGTCTGAGGAAGGGCCTTTGTGAATGGATCAGCAATGTTATTCTCTGTCTCTACTCTCTTCACCTCGATCTCCCGGCGATCTACGATCTCCCTGATCAGGTGATACCGCCTCAAGATGTGTCTGGACTTCTGATGGGACCTGGGTTCCTTCGCTAAAGCGATAGCACCGTTGTTGTCACAATACAGAGATATTGGACCAACACTGGTAGGAACCACCTGAAGTTCTGTGAGGAACTTCTTCATCCAGACTGCTTCTTTTGCGGCATCGCAAGCAGCTATGTACTCTGCTTCCATCGTTGAGTCAGCAACGGTCTCCTGTTTGGAACTCTTCCAACATACCGCCCCTCCATTGAGGGTAAAGACATAACCCGACATGGATTTGGAGTCATCTTTGTCACTCTGGAAGCCGGAGTCGGCAAAGGCCTCTAACTGGAGGTCTTTTCCGCCATACATCAAGAACATCTCCTTAGTCCTCCTTAGGTACTTGAGAATGTTCTTTACTTCTATCCAGTGCTTCTCCCCTGGGTTTGCCTGATACCGGCTTACAACGCTTAATGCGTATGCTACATCTGGTCTGGTACATAATATTGCATACATTATAGAGCCTACCGCAGAAGCGTAGGGTATAATCGACATGCGATCCCTTTCCAAATCAGTCTTGGGAGACATCTCTTTGGAGAGGGTGATTCCGTGACAAGCCGGTAGGTTACCGCGCTTAGAATCATCCATACTGAATCTCTTCACTATGGTGTCTATGTACCTGGACTGTGAAAGTCCCAACATCCTCTTTGATCTATCACGATAGATTCGGATTCCCAGAATGTAGGTGGCATCACCCAGGTCTTTCATGGAGAATTTATGTGACAAGAATCTTTTGACTGACTGTAACATAGGAATATCATTTCCTATTAGGAGAATGTCATCCACGTACAAGACGAGGAATACTACAGCTCTCCCTACAATCTTACTGTATATGCAAAGTTCATCTGGATTTTTGATGAAGTCGAATTCTTTGACAGCATCATCAAAACAGATGTTCCAACTCCGCGATGCCTGCTTTAGTCCATAAATGGACTTAAGCAGCTTGCAAACTTTACCGCTGCTCCCACTCTGAATGAATCCCTCTGGCTGATCCATATAGACGCTCTCTTCCAAATTACCATTTAGAAAGGCCATCTTTACGTCCATCTGCCAGATTTCATAATCGTGGAAGGTAGCAATAGCAAGAAGGACCCGAATAGATTTAAGCATAGCCACTGGAGAAAAGGTTTCGTCATAGTCCAAACCAGGTCTTTGACGGAAACCCTTTGCAACAAGTCTAGCCTTATAGGTTTCAACCTGTCTATCTACACCAATCTTCTTTTTGAAGATCCATTTGCATCCTACGGATTTCACCCCATCTGGAGCAACGTCCAAAGTCCATACTTTGTTAGTGTACATGGACTCCATTTTGGTCCGCATTGCATCCGGCCATTTTACTGAGTCACCACTCTGAATGGCTTGCTGGAAGCTAGTAGGCTCATCATAGTCAATAGTGCAATCCTCTCTATCCCCGTCTATGAGAAAACCGTAGTATCTCTCGGGCGGATGAGACTGCCTACTACTCCTGCGGAGTGGCATCGGGATGTCCGGTTCTTCTGAAACCTCTGGTTCTACCAAGCTTTCAGTAATAGCTTGTGGTTCTGGAATTTCTTCCAGTTCTATTGCGCTCCCACTTATCTGATTTTCTAAAAACTCAGTTTCCAAGAAGCGAGCATTATGATAAACAAAAATCTTTTGTTCCTCTGCTTAATAGAAATAATATCCTTTGGAGTTCTTTGGATATCCCACAAACTTACACTGTACTGATCGTGCCTCTAGCTTGTCCGCATGCTGCTTCTTTACAAAAGCTGGACATCCCCATATCTTAATATGTTTAAGATAGGGTTTCTTTCCACACCACATCTGATATGGTGAAGTAGGCACAGTCTTAGTTGGAACTCGGTTTAAAAGGTATGTAGCTGATTCTAGTGCATATCCCCAGAATGATCGTGGTAACTCAGCTTTACTTATCATGGAACGAACCATATCCAATAGGGTTCGATTCCTCCTTTCCGATACACCGTTGTGTTATGGTGTGTATGGAGGAGTAAGCTGAGAGAGAATTCCATTCTCTTTTAAGTAACCCAGGAACTCGGCACTTAAGTATTCACCACCTCGATCAGATCTCAGTGTCTTGATACTTTTGCCGGTTTGGTTTTCTACTTCATTCTTGTATTCTTGGAATTTCTCAAAGGCCTCGGATTTATGCTTCATCAAGAAGATATATCCATACCTAGAGAAATCATCCGTAAAAGTAATGAAGTAGGAATAACCACCTCGCGCATGTGTAGACATTGGACCGCATACGTCACTGTGTACGAGTCCCAAGAGCTCGCTTGCTCTTACTCCGTGTCCAGTAAACGGAGTCTTTGTCATCTTTCCCATGAGACAAGATTCACAAGTAGCATAAGATTGATATTCGAACGAATTCAAATATCCTTCTCTATGTAACTTAGTTAATCGTGTTTCATTGATGTGACCTAGTCTACAATGCCATAAGAAAGCCTGATTCATGTCTGGAGACTTTCTTTTAAGTGCATTCTGGACATTGAAAACCTGAGCTTGATTTAATACGTATATACCGTTATTTAATGTACCTGACCCAATCAGAACTTGATTTAGGTGGATGTGGACCACATCGCTTATAAAAGTAAAATCATATCCTTCTTTAGAAAGTAAGGATACAGATATGATATTACATGTTGTACCTGGTACATAAAAACAGTTATGCAGAATCAATATCTCCCTAGTTGTCAGTCCAAGATGATGTTCCTCTACGGATTCAGCATTCATGCTCATTCCGTTAGCAACTGTGAGGGTCATATCACCTATCCCGATAACCCTACGATTTCTTAGAGCCTGTAATGAATTACAGATGTGAGTTCCTGATCCGGTATCCAATACCCAGGAAGTAGGGTTAACTGACATACAGTTTTCTATAACAAATACACTTGAGGCTGAAGCCACAACATGCTTCATATCCTGGCTACTGGCTTTAAAAGCCCTTCAATCATTTTGCCAATGTTCATTCCTGTAACAATAGGAACGTCCCTCTTTTTCTATATCCAGTCCCGTAACTTTTGCCATTCTCTTTCCTTCTGCTTCCATGGTTTCCTTCAGGGTAGGAGGCAGAGACTGTAGAATCAAGTCAGTATCTGACTCGTTTCCCAACGCGGTCTCCAGGTCCTGGAGCTCATCAATACAGCTAGTCATTGTAAGGACGTTGTCCCCTACAGATGACCCGTCAGCCAACCTCGCTTGAATTAATTCGTTCGAGGTCTCATATCTTGCGATATGAGATTGCTCTCCATATAAATCTTTGTTATGGAGAAAGATGGAAACTAAGTCCATCTTCTCGTGCTGCTTCTGGTATACACCATCAACTGAAGCTAATACGAGGTACTTAGCTTTCGATTTATATTTTTCCCTTGTCTGACGGATATCCATATCCGCGACAGTGGAAACTGGACCTGGGACGGCGGGATCTTGAGTAGTAATAGGGTGGTCCAGCTTGTCATAGGCAATGGACATCTGGACAGACTTTTGCCACTCATATAAGTAAGATTCAGTCAAATTATTATCTAGATGTAACCTATGTGTGGTCACAAGGTCGCTGCAATTTAAGAGAGAGAAGAAAATATTATTAGCATGATGCTCTTACAAGTTTAGAGTGGTTTAATTTATCTAAACAGGATGGCTTCCACTGTTTCTCGAATCCCTCCTCAAACCATAAAAGAAGAATTAGCCAGAACAATTCTCACCGTACAATTCTTGCTTAACCGTTCAGCCAGGCCAGTGTCGATACTTCGAGGGAGATTTTCCAACGCTTTCGCGAAGTTCCTTAATTAAATAACCTCTTTTCTCTGGGGGCGTAACCCCGCTGACACCTTTCTAGGCACCTACTTGGTTTATAGTATTGATCGTTAAGTGACGAATCTCCTGATAAGTAGCTTGTACTCACAGTAGGATCGGGATCCAAAATATCATCGTATGATAATGTTGAAGGTATCCTACCAACATTCATCAAACTCCAAAATGGTATGCTCTCTCTGCAAATTTCAGTTTCTTTAGAAATCCCCGATATGGATTTTTGCCCCATGCTCTTATGACCTTGACTTTGGCCAAACAAATCATAAGTCACATGTCAAGTTCTACCCGTCATTGTCCAGGTTAATTTGAACCCACCCGTACATACCCTTGACTTTGGCCAAACAAGGTAGTACAACTGTCCCAAACCAACGCATCTATCTATGCTACATATGAATATCCAATAGCTACCAAACACTGTGCCTTGACTTTGGCCAAACAAACACAGCTTGAATACTATTGGATACCCAAATGAAATGACGGAGGGTTACGAATGGTTTTGGCAAAACCGTGAACGTAATGAACTTGATATAATCGAAGGAACCTGATACTTTTTAAAAGGAGTGGTTAAAGCTCCGCAATTAAAAATTCCGCTCTTTTAAAATAACCGAGTGGTTTCTTTTAAATTTGTTCCAACGATTAAACTTTGGTTTATTTTCTTTGCATTATAATAATGCGTCCCATCATTTATCCTATCATTGCAGAAAACAACGAAAATACCACGTCCTCTTATGCCATCCGCATTCGCCACGGGGTCCCGTCATCACCCGTTAGGTTACTTAACTAACGACAGAGCGGGGGCTGGGCTAGCGCGGGTGTAAAACATAAGTGACGTCTAATAGCTATCATATATAGATATTGTACATTCGTCAGACGCAATAATAAGCATTCCAGATCACAGATGAACTTTATTGGATTTATTAGCAATCCGCATTTGCTTTGAGCCTGCAATAAGAGACGGATTACACAGTTGTGATGAATAGCCATTACCCCACCCTAGACCCCTACGGGTACGGCAAACTACCCGCCAAGTACCCGAAGTGAAGCGGTCTCCCTCAACAAAGTGAGTAGGCCACTAAACACTTCGACGTACCCGGTAGTTTGTGTACCCCGCCTTGGGTCTATCCTAGGAGCAAAAAACAGTAAAAATAAATAATACAACGGTGGCTACAACCGCAACCTAGATGTGCCCCGCAAAAGAATATTACATCATTTTACATTTACATCGAATGAATGAATATTAAACCCATCTCAAACCCCGGCTAACCATCACAACAGTCCAACACAGTTCATATACACAAACAGTAAACATTACAGAAATGTGCAACCCCCTGCCAACCGACATACTAGCAGTTAGGGGAGGTTTACGAACACATTAAACATTACAGATAAAAACCCAATTAGCAAATATCTTAGAATATCGATCGATAACCATATTCCGTGTTTACCCCAAAAGCCAACCAGCAAAGAAGCAACCTGGGTAGAAACAGAACATACAGGAAGACAAAAAACCCAAAAATATGAGTTACTGTGAAACTCCGAGTCAACTCGGAGTTGACTCGGCGGCGGATCCGCGGCAGAAGCTCTCTATTGCCGCGGATCCGCGGCCGTTTTACCGAGTCATTGGCTCGTATTTTCCCATAACTCATATATTTCCCTGCTGTGAATTTTAAGATATGTCAAAAATTTTCCAGACAGTTTTAAAATTAACAGAAACTATGGGTTTTGGTTTTTCGTATTTCGTATTTTTCGTCGATCGAACTTCTAATCAGTTGCTAACAAGCTAGTAATGGTTTAGTTGGCTCTGATACCACTGTAAGTCCATGTCACACACCCCACGAACTTGCGGGGAGGCGGAATATATGAAAAACGATTATCAAAGCTTCGTAACACGGACTTGAGCGCATGAATCGTTTCTAAACCATTGCTAACAAAGTACTAGAGGTTTAACTACTCGGATACGAAGTTATACCTCACGTTACTTGTCCTTCGGGTCTTCATCGCGGTCCTCCACTCCTCGTAGGCTCCTTGGAACATCGGCATCTCAACGGCCTCCTCGAATCAAAGACGATCCACCTGAAAGCTCCTACGCCAAGCTTAATCTCAAACTTGAGATAACTAGGTTGCTTAAAGTGCTAATCTAAGCTACCTAGGGGATATAGAGTGAGGTTATGGATGTATTAGTCTAGCCAACCCTTGATCTCAACACATGAGAGGTTAGGGTATAGGTTTGAAGAGAGAGTGAACTTGAGGAGAAAGAAGGTGAAGATGATAATGAAAAGAATAATGAACTCATATGAATATATCAACCATAACAATAAATCAAATAAATAATATAAATAATTTATCATCATGGTTAGATTCATTCATCTAGTGTGATTCATCAAATGACTCACTAACTCATTAATGAATCATTTAATACAAAGCATGAATCACACAAATGAGTCATTAAGCAATTAATGCTCAAGCCACCTTAACCCCTTAGTCACCACTCTTCTAGAACCTTTCCGACAAATTACGAGAACGCCCAACCAATCCGTGAAAACACGGAAAAACTTTAGACTGTATAAATCCAGTAACCCTATACTAGAATCTGGCTTAAACCAAAGCCGACTAGTATAAACTGTCCGAAAAGTCGTACGTGCGTAAACACACGTACGCATCCAAACCCTTGTCGTAAAACCATACGACCTCTATATCATTTCGCCTGGAGCAGGGAAACTCTCTGTGTGGGACTCTAAAGACTCGACACTACGCTGGCAGTGGGTTTAACCACAGACCGCAAGCGGCACTAGCTGTACGTAACGGTCCCCAGGTAGATGTCGATAAGAAGGCCGATGAGGAAAACCATCCGAACCCCTACTGAGCCTGATGTGACAATCTCCGTACAGTCTGGTCTGTTCGTCTAAGACTATCGCATATCAAGCCTAGGGGGCGCAAGCGTCAGTCCCCTAATAGCTGTATAAGTCATGTCGGAGCGAAGCCCATTACACCCTGAGAAGCTACTGGAACCTACCAGTATATCTCGCTTGCCCTGGCCAGAGACTTTGTGTAATGGCTCTCTGACACAGCGCGATATCAACTCCCTATACCGGGAGAGATGAATCCTATCTAACCTCCACTGCCTCCAAGTGCTCGGGACTGCACCCAACTGCTACCTGTTTGCACGACTCCTTTGAGCCGTGGTAGGGTAGCAATCTAAGAACAGTGGGACACACTCGAGGCGAAGTAGCAGTGTCAAGTCTGCGGACTATGCTGTACTCATGTCACCTGGGAACTGTTAACTGACGATGGGTATAATACCAACCAATCAGTTCCCCGGCGAGTCCTGTCCGGTGTACCCGTAACCTAACGAGCACCTGTATACTATCTCCAGTACGACGTACTGATGGCTGTGGGACAGACCATCTCCCCAACTGGGATGAGAAGCGTACACACTTAGTCTACTCCGGAATATCGATGCCCTCTCTCGATAATCCAACGACCAGGGACCTGTATAGAATGTTGCTTACAGACTACCCAGCCCCCACTAGTGTGACTGCCATCACAACGCTGGTAATCAAGCAAAGATCCTATGGGCTCTACTAATATGTATAAGTGATACGTTATAAGAAACATATGCACATATTAAAGTAGACACAAACCAAGTAGCATACTATCATTTTTAGCAAGACCGTTATATACAACTGTGAATATCCCAAGCTTCCATTAAGTAATATACAACCTAGTATGATACAATAATGGCCCCTAGGGCATATACACTAACAGTGGCATGTTCTGGGTATTTTTTAAACCCCGCTCAAGTGTTGAGCTCTTCAGAAAATTTTGGGTGTTTGTTGATTCGATCGAAAAGTTAAACATCGTCTAGCTATCTGTGATTATGATACAATACTTGGAATCCACAATAATTAGTTATGTGATAACTAGTTTGAATTTTATAAATCTAGTAATTCAGTCTCATTTGATCGGTTGCTACGGGATTTTGATGTGGATCAAAAGTCCGTCGCAATCACGTAGTGTACGCGGATACTCGCCAGGTAACCTTACTAGATAGCCACGCCCTATAGCCCTGACCAAGCGACTGTAGGAGAACCCCGTTGACAAAAGCATCCGTTCGGATGCTCGCGGCCGCGGTGTTCCGCCTAAGTGCACTTCGTCGATGGCATCGGGGGTGCGGCCGTCTACTAAAATTTCCGACGAGCATTCGATCAGGTTGTCGGGAATCTTGTTGAATTCCCCGTCTTGTTATTGAAAAGTGTTTTCAATATCGAGACTAAAATGCGGGGTTTATAATTGTTAGGCATGCGATGTCTAAGGAATTCATATTGTTAGGCATGAAATACAAAGTATGTGATACATTGTGTTTATGATGTCTAAGGTGGTTGCGGATTCCAATTGTTGTAGTTTTTCACTTTCTTTTCTAAGACCGTAAGTGTAATATGTAGAGTATCGCCGGTTTCATTGCTATATGTCAACGACAATTGGGATACGCATATTTACTTACGTTGATGACATGTGATGTCATGTGTTGCTGTTATATGATATATTGGATCGTCGTGTTTTGAATAGCCGGGTTTTTTTTTATGTGAGATGAGAGTTTTTTCATTTTCATTCATGTAAAAACTTGTATGTAATATTTTTTTTTGGGCACTTCCGGGTTAAGGATGATGTCACCATTGATGTATATTATTTACTTTTTCGCATTAGGATAGACCCAAGGAGGAGAGCACAAGCAACCGGGTTCTAGGGTCCAGTGGGAGATCATCTCGAGGAGTCGAGACCGGATCTCCTAACTCTAGAATTGGTAGGGTTGCTTTCGGCTCTCGTAGGGGTCCAGGGATGTGGGTTTGGCTATTCATCGCGGTCGTGGAATCTACATTTTTTACTGGCTTAATTTAAAACACGGAATTCGTAGTATATCCAATATTTCATATGCGTTCTTCTGCTGCTAATATTCTGTGATGTGATCACTTGATATGATGAGACGAATGCTTATTTTATATATATGATATATAATTAATATTGCTGCTTTCGTTTCTTCTGTGATGCTTAGGAAGCATAATTGATGGGACTTCATTAATGAGATTAATGAAATAAATGAAACCAAAAGATGTTGCAGAATCTTGTTTCGAAAACTGGTAGCTCTAGTTCTTTCTTTGCATAGCGATATTCCTTGTAGAATATCCAGCACTTTATTCGATAAGGAAAGAGCCGAGATCCCTTCACCGGGAGTGACCTCTTTAGCGAAACTGGCAGATGCTACAACCAACTCGGTTTTGTTTTTGATTGCTTTTTTAGTTCTTGTTTTGCATAGCGGTATTCCTTGTAGAATATCCAGCACCTTATTCGATAAGGAAAGAGCCGAGATCCTTTCACCGGGAGTGACCTCTTTAGCAAATCTAGCAAAATCCTTAAAAACACTCCTTTTCAAAAACCACTCGATTCTACAACGATTTCAAGTTCATTACGCAAAAGGTTTTCTTAAAAACCTGCCGTAGCCCTCCGTCATTTCAGATAAGTACTATTTAGTATTCATGCTGCGTTTGTTGACCTCCGTCAAGGTGTAGTGTGCGGTAGCTGATTAGTGCTTATCTGCTAAAGCATGTGATGCGATTGGATTAGGGTAATCGTGCGGCCTTGTTGACTTCTGTCAAGGGTCGTGCAGGTGGGTTTAATTCAATCATGAAATGTACGGGCTGAACTTGACTAGCAGCCTATGGTTTGTTGACCTCCGTCAAGGTCATAGGACGCTAGGTGTAAAATATTATCGGGAATTTCAAGTGTTGAAATTTGCAATGAGATTGCATACTTTCTATGAGATAGTTGGATCCCGACACCCATTGCGAGTAAGAGTTACTCCTGGGAGAGTTTTACACATTACAATTAGCCGATCAAAGTAGGTGTCTAGAAAGGTGTTAATGGGGTTACACCCCTGGGAAAACGAGGTTTATTTTAATTAGGTTCGTGCGAAAGCACGGGGAACTTGGCCGAAAAATTGGCGAACTTGTAGGGTGTAATTAATCCCGGCTAGTCTTACCTTTTAGGATTTGAAGGAAGATTTGATAAAAACAGTGGAGCCATCCTGATTAGATAAAATAATAACCAATTTGATCTTGCAAAAGCATACGCTGAGTGTTTTCTTCTCTCTCTCTCCTGGTAACGACCATGTCACGCCTTAATCAAGATAATAATATGGATGCATTGACCGAACCTGCTTATTATACTGAGCCGGGGAACGTTGGTTCCGCTCTATCTTATAATTGTTATAAATCCGAGTAGGAAATAGAGGAATATCCGGATTCCTATGCGACCCAATTGAGGAATAAGCATGTTGATGCATATTCTTTGAGTGTGTTCATTACCAATAACTATTTCTCAGTATCCTCTACGTCCTAGGTATGGGATACCGGATCAGGATCACACATATGTAATTTATTACATGGGCTATAGAAAGGTAGAGAATTGAGATTGGATGATATGTCTCTAAGTGTTAGAGAATGGTGCAATTGTTGCAGCCAAATCAGTTGGTAAATATCACCTTGTATTACCAAGTGGTAAATACATTGATTCTGAACGGATGTTATTACATACCGAACCTGATATACAACATTACATCAGATTCTTTATTAAGTTAAAGAAGGATATAATTATGTATAGAAGGATAATGTTGTGAACATTTTCCTGAATCAAGAGTTGATTGGATCATGCACGTTATGAAATGGCATATACGTTCTAAATCAAACCACAGTTCAAAGTATATAGAACACACACAAGAAGAGTAGTTCAGAAATAAACGAATCCTTCTTGTGGTATTGTAGACTAGGTCATATCAATGGGACACGACCAGCTAAGTTACATAAGGATGAATATGAGAATCTGTTCGAATTTTCATCTTATGATACTTGCCAGTCTTGTCTCAAAGGTAAAATGACCAATACTCTGTTTACCGGAAACTGAGAAAGAGTTACTCAACTCTTGGGACGGATACATGATGATGTATACGGTCCTATGTCTACAAATGCCAAGGTTGGTTCTTTGTACTTCATTATATTCACTGATCATTTCTCAGGATTCGGACATATGTTCCTGTTGAAACACAAGTCTGAAACTTTTGAGAAATTCAAGGAATATAAGCTTGAAGTTGAGAATCAGACGGGTGGAAGTATTAATGTCCTACGATATGATCGAGGAGGCGAATACTTGGGCATGGAGTTCCTGGATTTTCTAAACAGAGAATAGGATTCTCTCTCAGCTTACTCCTTCGTATACACCATAGCACAACGGTGTGTCGGGGCGGAGGTATCGCACCCTATTAGATATGGTGCGCTCTATGATGAGTACTGCTGAGTTGCATCTTTCCTTTTGGTGTTTGCACTTGAGAAGCTGCATACCTATTGAATGTGGTTCCTACCAAATCAGTGCTTACCACTCCATATGAGATATGGAATGGGAAGAGACCATGTCTTAAACGAGTTAAGATATGGGGTTGTCCGGCCTATGTTGAAAAGCAAAATCCGGACAAGCTCGAGGCAAGGTCAGTTCTGTATAAGTTTGTTGGATATCCCAAACATTTGCGATGGAATATCTTCTACCACACTGAGTAGCAAAAGATGTTTTTTTTCTCAGCATGCCACCTTTTTAGAAAAGGAATTTCTTATGAAGAAATTTGTGGTCATGAGGTAGAATTGGAAAGAGTTCCAGCTGGACAAACTAACAGCTGATAATTTAGTAAAACCAAAGGATTCAATAGTCTCCAACGAACCTCAGCCTCTCCGCGAATCTGGTAGGGTTCCTCATCCACCTGAGAGATACTATGGTTTCCTCGGTGACGGTGGGAGCGAGGATTACATCATGGTAGATGATGACCCAACTAGGTTCAGGCAGGCCATCACGAGTGGGGGCTCTATGAAATGGCTGGATGCTATGCTATCAAAGATGAAATCCATGTACACCAACAAAGTATGACTTCGAATGTTGCACCTAAAGAGGTAAAACCCATCGGGAGAAAGTGGATCTTGAGAAGATTCTTGGTGTAAATGGAAAAGTTAAGACTTTCAAAGCTAGACTTGTAGTAAAAGGTTATCGTCAATAACCATGTGTGGTTTATGATGAAACTGTTGGATATATGTATGCCCTAGAGGCCATTATATGATAGTGGATGTATTTATACATGTGTGTGTGTGTGTCTATATATATATATATATATATATATATATATATATATTCAGTGTACATTCTTGCTCGACATGATAGTATGCTATCTGGTTCTTCTTTATCTGACATGTTGATTTGATCATGCTTTTATTCATTCACACATGTTGATAAAGCCCTGAGGATATTGGCTTGACTACTGTGATTATGATGGAGATCATACTAGTGGGACATCTGTAGTTTATAAGCATATCCTGAAATGTCCCTAGTCGTAGGTGTATCGAGACGGGGCATCGATATACCAGAGTAGACTAGCGTATATGATACTAGACCTATATGATGGGCGATGGATGTTCCTACATTCATCGATGTTTGACATCGAGATCGTATACGGGTGCTCAGTGGTGACTGGGTACACTGGACGGACTCGCCGAGAACTTCTATATTGAATTATATCTATCGTCGGATAGCAGTTCTCTGGTGACACTGGTGCAGGTTAGTCTGTAGACCCGAGATCGTCATAGAGTCTTGTGTGTTCTCCCACTGTACTTTGATTACCACCCTACCACGGCTCTACTGAGTCGTGCAAACAGGTGGCCATTGGGTACAGTCCTGAGACACACGAAGGCGATGAGCGATAGGAGGGGTATCATCTCTCCCGGTATTGGGAGTTGATGCTGTGCTGTGCTCGACTGGCTATATCAGTAAGTCCCTGGCCAGGGCTGTTGGGATTTGCTGATAAGTGTTATCAGTAGTTTCTCGATCTGTTATAGACCATTCATCGGCACGACTTATTGAGTTATTGGGGTCGACGTTACCATCCCTAGACTTGATATGCAGCATATCTGACGAAGAGACCGGACTGTACGGTAGTGTTGCCGGTTGGCTCGACGGGAGTTGTAAGAGGTTCGCTTGTTTTCTTCTGATCGCTCAATACCCGGGTGGCCGTTACGTTTAGCTGACCGCTTGCGGCTTGTAGGTATTTGATATGATAGTTACCTACTGCCGGCGTATTGACGAGTCTTAGAGTCCCACAATGAAGTTTCCTGGCTCAGGCGAAAAGATGTGGTGTGCATATGAGATATGCGCGGGGACCCGATTAAATACGGATATGTGATACCGTATATTAATCGGGCATTTTCTATTGGTCGGGTCGTATGTGATATGACCGGTTTGCAAAATCAAGTGTTGATTTAACAAATGACTTTTAGATTAATTCTTTAATCAAACTCTTTTTCTATTTTTCTATGCATGCATGTATGCACATGATGATGTGCATGGATACATACACACATACATTGTATCATGGTTGTTGATACAAGTTTGGTGGCAATGCAAGACTTACATTGTAGAATTATCTATTTATTTTTTATTTTGTAAAAAGGAAAGGATAATTCACAAGAGGTTAATGTTTATCATCTTTGACCATGCTTCAACCACTTATTAACCTTGAGTTAATTATCCTTTTACCTTTTAACTCATTTTGAAAAAGATCTAGATGATTCTAACCATGGTTGAAGTGAGAAAGGATTAAATATATATATTATTCTTTTCTCATTTCAATTATTATCCATTCTCATTTCCTTTTCCTTTTGTGAGAAAAAGCTTAGCCATCATCTTCTTCTTCCTCTCTTGATAATTTCCTTTAAGTGAGGTTGATAAAAGAAAAAGTTTTGATTATAGAAAAACAACCACATCATCATACTACACACATCTAGCCCATTTGTGTAGGGTGTTTGCTCTACTTCATTCACATATCAAGTAAAGCAAGGAGATTTGGGCAAAAGAGCTTCGGGTGGATCGTCGTGGACTTAGAAGACCTCAAGCGAACCTTTTTCCAACCCTCAAGTGACCAAGGAGTCTAGCGTAGGGAGCTACAAAGGTTGTACTCTCAAAACCCTAGCCTTTATTACTTGTGATGTTGTTCATGTAATGAAACCCTAATTTTCTAGTGATGATTTTTTGTATGTTCACTTAGCACCTTAAAAATTTGATTTTGAGACATGTGATGCTTCCAAACCCTTCATGAGGTGCCAGGTAAACCTAACATTGGTATCAGAGCCGACCTAGAACTTTAGGCGTCACTTTAGCGAAGTTAAAATTCCAATCGAACAAAAAAATACGGATTTTGAACCCTCTCTGGACAATTTTTGAAACTGACTTATTTTCAGAATTAAAAATCCTTAAAAAATTCAGCAGGGAAATCTAAGCACCACTGTAAAAAACGAAGCCATGAACAGTAACTTCCACCGCGGAACCGCGGCCATAGCTTGCTTGGGCCGCGGCTCCACGGCCGTACAGATGAGTCATTGCTTGGGGTTTGTACAGTGATCTTCCTACCTGCTTGTAGATATTTTTGAGTATTTTTAATCTGATTCATGTGTTGAATGTTCTGGGGATGGTTTTGGATTCGGTGATTCGATCGGAATTTTAATCTCGTGCCTTTTTCGGATAATTTAGAAAGTATTAAAAAGTTCGAACGGATATCATTAACTCACTTTTTCCCGACACGAAAATTTTTCAAGTGTTGAATCTTTTCTCGAGTTTAAATCTTTCGGAAATAGTGCAAGTTAAGTGGTGGACCCTCTAGAAGACAACAAACCTTAACTCGATTATGTGACCGTCTTGAACTGCCTTTTGAACCTTAGGGTTTGGGGCAGTACGGCGTGCCACATGTGAGGCGTTGGCTTGACCCTTCTACGGCTGGACCGCTGCTACTGTGACACATTCCGGGTTTTTTGAACTCCGCTCAAGTGTTGAGCTTTAGGAAATTTTGGGTATTTGATTATTCGATCGAAATGTTTAATACTGTCTATTTATCTGGAATGTGATACAATATATGGAATTCATATAGTTAGGCATGAAATGCGAAGTATGTGATATTTCGGATTTACGATGTCTAAAGATAATGTGGATTCCAAATGTTGTAGTTTTACACTTTCTTTTCTGTGACCGTAAGTGTAGTATGTCGCTTATCGCCGGTTTCGTTGCTATACATCAACGACAATCGGGGTACGCATACTTACTTACGTTGATGATATATGATATTATGTGTTGCTGAGATATGATATGCAGGATTGCCGCGATTGAATAGCCAGGGTTTTTTATGTGAGATGAGAGTTTTATTTTCATTCATGTAAAATTCAAATGTAATGTAATATTCTTTTATTTGGGGCACTTCCGGGTTGAGGTTGATGTCACCAGTGTTGTATATTATTTACTTTTCCGCATTAGGATAGACCCAAGGAGGGGAGTACAAGTGACTGGGTTCTGGGGTTCAGTGGGAGGCCATCTCGAGGAGTCGAGACCGGGTCTCCTAAACTCCAGGATTGGTAGGGTCGCTTGCCGCTCTCGTAGGGGTCTAGGGGTGTGGGCTTGGCTATTCATCGCGACTGTGGAATCCGTATTTTCTATTGTTGGCTAAATACTAAATACGGACGTCCTAGTATATCCCACATTATATCTGTGTTTCTGCTGCCTGTGTTCTGTGATATCTGAGACGAATGATATATTATATATGAGATATATAGTAGACGTTGCTTATGTTTTACACCCGCGCTAGTCCCGTCCCGGTATTCCGTTAGTTAAGTAACCCAACGGTGCATAACGGAACATTGCGGCGAATGCGGATGGCATAAGCGTACGTTGTATTTTCGTTTCTTTTCTGTGATTGGCTTAAGGACTTAAATGATGGGACTACATTAATATGATTAATGTAAAGAAAATAAACCTAAAAAGATGTTGTAGAATCGGATTTGAAAACCACTCGGCTCTTTATGAAAAAGCTATATTTCAAAACTGCGGAGCACAAGCCACTCCTTTTGAAAACCATTTGATTCTACGACGATATCCAGTTCAAAGCGTTAAAGATTTTCTTAAAAATCATCCGCAACCCTCCGTTATTTTAGGAAGTAGAGTACTTAGTATTCGTGCTACGTTTGTTGACTATAGTTAAGGCGTAGTGTACGGTAGCTAAGTGATGTCTTCCTACACTGCATATGATGCAGATTAATTAGGACATTCATGCGACTTTGTTGACCATAGTTAAGGGTCATATGGGTGGGTCTAATTAATCAAGAAATGACGGGTAAAACTTGATTGGTACTTATGATTTGTTGACCATAGTTAAGGTCATAAGTACTAGGGGTAAAAACCGCATCGGGAATTTCAAGTGTTAAGATTTGCAATGAGATTGCATACCTTCCATATGATGGTTGGATCCCGATCCTACTGTGGGCAATAGTTGCTCCCAGGAGAGTTTTGCAGTTTATAATTAGTTAACTCATTAGGTGTCTAGAAATGTGTTAACGGGGCTACGCCTCTGGGAAAACGAGGTTTACTTTAATTAGGTCCGTTCGAAAGCACGGGGAACCTCCCTCAAGTACCGACACTGGCCTGGCTGAACGGTTAGTGAAGTTGTAGACTGTAATTAATCCTGGCTAGTTTTCTTTTTAAGGTTTGAAAGAAAAACTTGATTAAAGCAGTGGGAGATATCGATTAGACAAGATAATAACCAATCTGATCTTTGCAAGAGCTTTCGCTGAGTGTATTCTTTTCTCTCTCTTAATGGCAGATACCAATGACTGGACTCAAGCTTCTACTAGATAAAAATAAACTGAATGGGACCAATTATAAAGACTGGCTGAGGAATCTGAAAATAGCCTTGACTTATGATAAAGTATCATATGTCCTCACGGCTTCAGCCCCGCCCGTCCCAGGTCCAAAATCCTCAGTTGCGGACATTGAAGTCCGCAAGACATGGGACGCTGACTGTGCCACGGCCAAATGCCTCGCGCTTGCATCGATGGACAACACACATCAAAAGCAGCACGAGAATATGGACATTCAAACCATATTCCTCCATACAAAGGAGTTGTATGGAGAGCAATCCCGCGTATTACGATATGAAGCATCAAAGAAATTGTTTCAGATGCGAATGGCCCCTGGCACACCAGTAGGAGACCATGTTTTGAAGATGGTAGCTCTCATAGAAGAGCTTGAGGACCTTGGATGGACGATGGACAATGAACAATATACGGATATTATTCTGCAGTCCCTCCCCTCCACCTTTGCTCAATTCATAGTTAACTTCAACATGCACAACATGGAGAGGGAACTACCTGAACTCCTTAATATGTTAAGGAGTGCAGAGAGCACACTGAAATCAGTGAAAACTCCCGTTTTGACTGTTGGAAAATCTTCCTCTTCTCGCCCAAAGGCTAAGGCCAAGGGAAAGAAAAAGAAGAAGCCCACCAATCCTAAGGGTGGAGTTAAAAAGGTTAAGGGGAAGGAAAAGTCCAAAGCTGGAGAATCGGGGAAAGGGGAATGTTTTCATTGCCACAAAATAGGACATTGGAAGCGCAACTGTACCGAGTACTTAAATCTCAAGAAGAAGCATGGGGATGCTTCCGCTTCAGGTGTGTTTGTGACAGAAAACTGTTTTTCAATAAACTTTGCTTCCTGGGTATTAGATACCGGTTCAGGTTCTCACATTTGCAATTCTATGCAGGGGTTGAGAAATAGCAAGGTTTTGAAGACAGGTGACCATACTCTCCGCGTTGGAAATGGTTCTAATGTACATACAGTCGCAGTGGGAGAGTATCACTTGGGGTTGCCATCTGGGTGTATATTGGTTTTGTACCCATGTTATTTTGTACCAAGTATGCTTTGTAATATAATATCTATTTCTTTGTTAGACAATGAAGGATATAATTTTGTATTGCAGAACAATGTTATGAACATTCACCTGAATCAAATGTTGGTTGGGTATGGTACGCTTAGTAACGGGATATACGTCCTAAATCAACACACAGTTTTCAGCATACAACACACTAATAAAAGAAAACTTTCAGAAATAAATGAAGCTTTTGTTTGGCACTGTAGACTTGGTCATATTAACGAAACAAGACTAAACAAGTTATACAAAGATGGATATTTAAACCCTTTTGAATATAAATCTTATGTGACTTGCCAGTCTTGTATCAAGGGTAAAATGACCAAAACTCCGTTTACCGGACACGGAGAAAGAGCTTCCGAGCTCCTAGGACTCATACATAGCGATGTATGTGGGCCAATGTCTACACAGGCTAGAGGCGGTTTTTCTTACTTCATTACTTTCACTGACATTTCTCAAGATTCGGTCATGTATTTTTATTAAAGCACAAATCCGAAGCTTTCGAGAAATTCACTGAATATAAACAAGAAGTAGAAAAACAAACCAGCTTGAGTATCAAGATGCTTCGATCAGATCGAGGTGGGGAGTACCTCAGTACAGAATTTGCAAACTACCTAAAAGAGAATGGGATTCTCTCTCAGCTCACTCCTCCTTATACACCACAGCACAACAGTGTGTGTGAACGACGGAATCGGACCCTATTAGATATGGTCCGTTCCATGATGAGTGATGCTGAGTTATCTGTCTCATTTTCGGGGCATGCATTGGAGACTGCAGCGTTTCTACTGAACAGGGTTCCAACCAAAAACGTGTCTACCACACCATATGAGATATGGCATGGGAAGAGACCATCTCTTAAGAGAATTAAGATTTGGGGTTGCCCGACCTATGTTAAAAAGCAGAATCCGGACAAACTCGAGACACGGTCGGTCATGTGTAACTTTGTGGGATATCCAAGGAACTCTTATGGATATTTATTCTACCACAAGGAGGAACAAAAGGTGTTTGTTTCTCAGTATGCCACATTCTTAGAAAAAGAGTTTTTTACAGATAAAGATGATGGCAAGGTGGTGGATCTAGAAGAGGTTCTAGAGACACAAACTACAAATGACGACTTGGTTGAACCGGCTGTTGCAATAGAAACCGAGGAACCTCGGCCACTCCGTAGATCTGGTAGGACTTCTCGCCCATCGGAGAGGTACTACGGTTTCCTCATTGATGGTGACAGAGAAGACTGCATCATGGAGGATGATGATCGTACCAGTTTTCAACAAGCTATCACGAGTGGAGACTCTATGAAGTGGCTGGATGCCATGAGATCCGAAATGGAGTCTATGTACACCAACAAAGTATGGACTTTGGACGTTGTACCCCCTGGGGTAAAACCCGTGGGGTGCAAATGGATCTTTAAAAGAAAGATTGGTGTAGATGGGCAGGTAGAGACCTATAAGGCAAGACTTGTGGCGAAGGGTTTTCGTCAAAGACCAGGTTTGGACTATGACGAGACTTTTTCGCCCGTAGCCATGCTTAAATCCGTTCGGATCCTACTTTCTATTGCTGCTCACTATGACTATGAAATCTGGCAGATGGACGTTAAAACGACATTTCTAAATGGAGATTTAGAAGAATGCGTTTATATGGATCAGCCAGAGGGCTTCATTGACAGTGGGAGCAGTGGAAAAACATGTAGATTGCTTAAATCCATATATGGGTTAAAGCAGGCATCATAGAGTTGGAACATCTGTTTCGATGATGTTATCAAAGAGTTTGATTTCATCAAAAATCCAGATGAACCTTGTGTTTATAAGAAGGCTGTAGGGAGAGCTGTCACATTTCTCGTATTGTACGTGGATGACAATCTTCTGATAGGAAATGATATTCCTATGCTGCAGTCGGTCAAATCTTTCTTATCACTAAGGTTCTCCATGAAGGACCTGGGTGATGCCACATACATTCTGGGTATAAGGATCTATAGAGATAGATCTAAAAGGTTATTGGGATTGTCCCAAACCAGGTACATCAACACCATCCTAAAAAGGTTTAGTATGGAAGACTCCAAGCGGGGTGCCTTACCCGCTTGCCATGGGGTCACTCTCTCCAAGGACTCTTGCCCAAAGACCGATGAAGAGAGAGCTCGCATGAGCATTATACCCTATGCTTCGGCAGTAGGATCTATAATGTATGCGATGTTATGTACACGCCCAGATGTAGTTTATGCACTTAGTGTTGTAAGCAGGTATCAATCCAACCCAGGGGAGAATCACTGGATAGCTGTGAAGTACATTCTTAAGTACTTGTGAAGGACTAAAGAATTGTTCTTGGTGTATGGTAATGGAGATCTCCAAATGGAGGCCTTTACCTATTCGAGCTTCCAGAGCGATAAGGACGACAACAAATCTATCTCAGGGTTTGTTTTTACCCTCAATGGAAGGGCGGTAAGTTGGAAGAGTTCCAAACAGGTTACCGTTGCAGACTCTACGATGGAGGCTGAGTACATTGCTGCGAATGATGCCGCCAAGGAAGCCGTCTGGATGATGAAGTTCATCTCGGAGCTAGGAGTAGTTCCAACCATTATTGATCCAATACCGTTGTATTGTGATAATAATGGGGCTATGGCGTTAGCCAAGGAGCCCAGGTCCCATCAGCGATCTAGACACATCCTGAGGCGCTTTCATTTGATCCGGGAGATTGTTGATCGCCGCGAGATCGAGATTAAGAGAGTAGACACAAAGAATAACGCCGTGGATCCACTCACCAAGGACCTCCCTCAGCCGCAGCATGAGCGACTTTTTGAGATGTTGGGTATGAGATACGCCAATAACTGGCCTTAGTGCAAGTGGGAGATTGTTGGATATATGTATGCCCTAGAGGTCATTATATGATAGTGGATGTATTTATACATGTATATAATTATTCAGTGTACATTCTTGCTCGACATGATAGTATGCTATCTGATTCTTCTTTATCTGACATGTTGATTTGATCATGCTTTTATTCATTCACACATGTTGATAAAGCCCTGAGGATATTGGCTTGACTACTGTGATTATGATGGAGATCATACTAGTGGGACATCTGTAGTTTATAAGCATATCCTGAAATGTCCCTAGTCGTAGGTGTATCGAGACGGGGCATCGATATACCAGAGTAGACTAGCGTATATGATACTAGACCCATATGATGGGCGATGGATGTTCCCACATTCATCGATGTTTGACATCGAGATCGTATACGGGTGCTCAGTGGTGACTGGGTACACTGGACGGACTCGCCGAGAACTCCTATATAGAATTATATCTATCGTTGGATAGCAGTTCTCTGGTGACACTGGTGCAAGTTAGTCTGTAGACCCGAGATCGTCATAGAGTCTTGTGTGTTCTCCTATTGTACTTTGATTACTACCCTACCACGACTCTACTGAGTCATGCAAACAGGTGGCCGTTGGGTACAGTCCCAAGACACACGAAGGCGATGAGCGATAGGAGGGGTTTCGTCTCTCCCGGTATTGGGAGTTGATGCTGTGCTGTGCTCGACTGGCTATATCAGTAAGTCCCTGGCCAGGGCTGTTGGGATTTGCTGATAAGTGTTATCAGTAGTTTCTCGATCTTTTATAGACCATTCATCGGAACGACTTATTGAGTTATTGGGGTCGACGTTACCATCCCTGGACTCGATATGCAGCATATCTGACGAAGAGACCGGACTGTACGGTAGTGTTGCCGGTTGGCTCGACAGGAGTTGTAACAGGTTCGCTTGTTTTCTTCTGATCACTCAATACCCGGGTGGCCGTTACGTTTAGCTGACCGCTTGCGGCTTGTAGGTATTTGATATGATCATTACCTACTGCCAGCGTATTGACGAGTCCTAGAGTCCCACAATGAAGTTTCCTGGCTCAGGCGAAAAGATGTGGTGTGCATATGAGATATGCGCGGGGACCCGATTAAATACAGATATGTGATACCGTATATTAATCGGGCATTTTCTATTGGTCGGGTCATATGTGATATGACTGGTTTGCAAAATCAAGTGTTGATTTAACAAATGACTTTTAGATTAATTCTTTAATCAAACTCTTTTTCTATTTTTCTATGCATGCATGTATGCACATGATGATGTGCATGGATACATATATACATACATTATATCATGGTTGTTGATACAAGTTTGGTGGCAATGCAAGACTTACATTGTAGAATTATCTATTTATTTTTCATTTTGTAAAAAGGAAAGGATGATTCACAAGAGGTTAATGTTTATCATCTTTGACCATGCTTCAACCACTTATTAACCTTGAGTTAATTATCCTTTTACCTTTTAACTCATTTTGAAAAAGATCTAGATGATTCTAACCATGGTTGAAGTGAGAAAGGATTAAATATATATATTATTCTTTTCTCATTTCAATTATTATCCATTCTCATTTCCTTTTCCTTTTGTAAGAAAAAGCTTAGCCATCATCTTCTTATTCCTCTCTTGATAATTTCCTTTAAATGAGGTTGATAAAAGAAAGAGTTTTGATTATAGAAAAACAACCACATCATCATACTACACACATCTAGCCCATTTGTGTAGGGTGTTTGCTCTACTTCATTCACATATCGAGTAAAGCAAGGAGCTTTGGGCAAAGGAGTTTCGGGTGGATCGTCGTGGACTTAGAAGACCTCAAGCGAACCTTTTTCCAACCCTCAAGTGGTCAAGGAGTCTAGCGTAGGGAGCTACAAAGGTTGTACTCTCAAAACCCTAGCCTTTATTACTTGTGATGTTGTTCATGTAATGAAACCCTAATTTTCTAGTGATGATTCTTTGTATGTTCACTTAGCACCTTAAAAATTTGATTTTGAGACATGCGATGCTTCCAAACCCTTCATGAGGTGCTAGGTAAACCTAACAGAAACATTTTCTCCAGTGGCTATGCTTAAGCCCATCAGGATTAAAGCACGCATCGCAGAGTTGGAACATCTGTTTTGATATGGTAGTCAAAGAGTTTGACTTCATCAAAGGGTAGATGAACCTTGTATATACAAGAAGGTTGTAGAAAGTAAGGTTGTCTTCCTTATATTGTACGTAGATGACATACTCTTGATAGGAAATGGTTTCCTATGCTACACTCGGTCAAGCTCCTCTTATCACGAGGATTCTCCATGGAAGATCTGGATGATACCTACTACATCTTATGGATTATGATCTATGGTAGATCTAAGTGGATGTTGGGAGTGTCCCAAATCCAGGTACATTGACACCATATTAAAGGGGTTTAGTATGGAAGATTCTAAGTGTGGTGGTTCGCCCACTTAACTCAGGAACCACTCTCTCCAAAAGATGTCTCCCGAGACTGATTTGGAGAGAGCTCGCGTGCAAGAGATACCCTATGCTTCGGTAGTAGGCTCTATCATGTATGCGATGTTATATACCAGACCAGATGTAGCTGACTCACTAGGTGTAGTGATCAGAAATCAATCGGATCTTGGGAGAATCACTGGACAGCTGTGTAGAACATTCTCAAGTACTTGAGAAGCACTGAAGAAATGTTCTTGGGGTTTGGTAACGGTAAACTCCAGTAGGAGTCCTTTACTAATTCGAGCTTCCAGAGTGATAAGGACGACTGAAAGTCAGTCACGGGCTTTGTCTTTACCCTCAGCGGAGGGACGGTATGTTGGAAGAGTTCCAAGCTATATACCGTGGCAAACTAGACGATAAAGGATGAATACATCACTACCAACGATGCTACCAAAGTGGATGTTTGGATAATTCTTGTTCATGAGATGAACATGGTTCCTCCCATTGAGCGTCCAATAACTGTTATTGTGACAACAATGGAGTTGTGGGTTTGGCCTAGGAATACCGGTCCCATCAGCGACCAAGACATATTCTGAGGCAAGTATCACCTGATCAGGGAGATGGTTGATCTCCAAGGGATCAAGGTAAGGAGAGTTGAGGCGAAAGATAACACGACGGATCCACTCACAGAGGCCTTTCCCTAGAGAGACTTTTATGGGGCGTTGGGTATGAGATACTACAACAAATGGCCTTAGTGCAAGTGTGAGATTGTTAGTTATATGTATGCCCTAGAGGCCATTATTATACATGTGATGTATATTATAGTGGATGCTTGGACATATATAGGGACGACTTTCTTTCTCGACAGGATAATATGCTATCTGGTTGCTCTTTATCTTAACATGTACAATTATTGTCTCTCTATTACATGCTGATAAAGCCTTTAGGATGAGTACTTGACTACCAGGATTATGATGCAGATCATACTAGTGGGGCAGAGGTAGTTGGTAAGTATATCCTTCAAATGTTCCTAGTCGTGGGAGTATCGAGACGGGGCATCGATATTCCAGAGTAGACTAGCGTATATGCTTCTTGACCCATATGATGGGCGATGGATCATCCCATATTTATTGGTATTTGACATCAGAGATGGTATATGGGTGCTCAGAGGAGACTGGGTACACTGAACGGACTCGCCGAGAACTCCAAGATGGTATTATACCTACGTCAGATAGCAGTTCTCTGGTGACACTGGTACAGGTTAGTCTGTCGACCCGAGATCATCATAGAGTCTTGTGTGATTCCCACTGTGCTTTGATTTCCACCTTACCACATTCAAGAGATCATGCAAAACGGTGGTTTTTGGGTATAGTCCCGAGCCACATGGAAGCAATGAGCGATAAGATTTCATCTCTTCCGCTATTGGGGGTTGATGTTGCGCTATGCTCGATTGGCCATAACAGAAAATCCCTGTCCAGGGTTGCTGTGATCTACTGGTGAGTGTTATCAGTAGTTTCTCGAACCGTTATGAGCTTCACATCGACATGACTTATCAGGCTATTGGGGTCTGACGTTTTACCACCCCCAGGCCGCGATATGCGACATATCAGACGAAGAGACCGGACTGTACGGTAGTGTTACTGATTGGATTCGCAGGAGTATGAGCAGACTTGCTTGTTGATCTTCTGATCTCTCAATACCCGGGTGGCCGTTACGTTTAGCAGACCACTTGCGGCTTTTGGGTGACTGATATGATCACCACCTATTGCCGGCATATTGACGAGTCTTTAGAGTCCTACACAGAGGTTTCCTGGCTCAAGCGAAACGAAGTAGGAGCACATATGTGATATGTGAGGTACCGAGATTAATACGAGTATGTGATACCATATTCCATTCTCGCGATATGTGATATCGGTCGGTTATATGTGATATAGCCGGGTTATCGGATCAAGTGTTGTTCGATAAGTTGATATTAATAATATTAGTCGGTTGTATCTGATATAGCAGGATTATTAAATCAAGTGTTGATTTAATAATTTAATGTATAATTATATATTTGATATATTGATTTACATTAACTAATATTAGCTCACTTAAGATTTCTTTTTCTCACATGTGTACACTTAGTTTATATGTGATATATATCAATGTACATTATTTTGTGTCATTCTTGATGCCACATGCTTCATGGGTGTGTGAGACTTACACCATGCTTATGATAATCTAGGGTTTTTTTATTTATTTAATAAATTCAAAATTGGTTGGAATTTTGTCATGGCTAGAATCTTGGAGAAGCTTGTTGAGCCCATTGACTTAGTCCACTAGTTTTGTTTTGCTTAAGATATTTATTAACCTAACCATTATCCTTAGCCATAGTTTTGTCTCTACACGAGTTAGTGTATGACATAAACTCATCCATGGTTGCTATTCTCACCTCATGAGTTTCATTCTCATCTCCATTTCATCTTCTTCTTCATCAAGAGAAAGCTTTCTATCTTTTCTCAAGGTGATGAAATATTGTGAGAAAAATAAATCTAAAGTGAGCAAAATTCCTACTCCAACATCCTTACTATACTAGCCATTTAGTTTAGGGTGTTTGCTTCACTAATTCCATATTAGTGAAGAGGTAGCTTGAGTTGGTGTCTCCTCGATGTAGATCATCTTCGACCTCGAAGACTTCAAGCAAGCTTGTTTCGTTCATCTTGTGGAACCTTTCTAGAGTCTGGGAGTTCACTACTTGGAGCGAAGGGACTAATACACGGAGCTATTGAAGTGAAGGACCAGTCTACAAAGGTTGTATTCCTTGTTCACTTAGATGTAAAGTTGTTTACATTGTTGTTTCGTCTAAATCTCTAGTTAAGATTCTAGGTTAGGATTCTTTAGTACGGCAAATTTTTGAAATTTCCTCCCGAAACCCTGCTGCCACCCTAGGGAACCTTGCAGTTGTATCAGAGCCAAGCTAGAGAATTAGATGATGTTTGTAGGATTACGAAACCGAAATAACTCCGAAACACACGAAATAAAAATCTAGTTTCTGTCGAAATTTTTAAAGTGTCAAATTTTTTTTAAGCAATTGCAGAATGTTATATGAGATGTAACATGAACACCACAGAAAATTGAACCCTTCTCTCCGGAAAATGGCCGGCCACACCTCAGTAAAAACCGGCCTGCTCGGTTTTTTAGGAGAGTTCTGGGTTGAATTTTTTAGGGTGTTCCAGTCTCTGGGTTTTGGTATTTCAGGTGTTGCTTGTTTTTGCTAAAATTGCATGTGATGTTATCTTTGTGCAAAGGCAATTCGTAGTGTTTCGTAATCGTAATTCTAATATCATTTCGGGTTATTTAGACGACGTTAAAAAGTTCGAACGTCCAGAACACACTTAAAGGAAAGTCTCCAGAATTAAATAAGGCTTTCTCATGGTATTGTAGACTGGGTCACATCAATGACACGGTTGTCGAAGTTACATAGAGAGGGATATTTGGATCCCTTCGAATATCAGTCTTATGCAACTTGTCAATCTTGTCTCATAGGAAAGATGACAAATACCCCGTTCACTGGACAAGGAGTAAGAGCGAGCGATCTTTTAGGACTCATACACAGCAACGTGTGTGGTCCAATATCTACAGATGCACGAAGTTGTTATTCTTATTTCATTACCTTTATGGATAATTTTTTTTGGTAAGGACATGTCTTCTTGATGAAGCAAAAATCCAAGGCCTTTTGAGAAATTCCGAGTAAATAAGAATGAAGTGGAAAAATAAACAGGCAAAAGTATCAAGACACTGAGATCTGATCTATGTGGTGAATACTTAATTACCGAGTTCCTGGATTACCTAAAAGAGAATGGAATTCTCTCTTAGCATACTCCTCCATACACACCACAACATAACGGTGTATCGGAAAGGCAGAACAGAACCTATTGGATATGGTTCGTTCCATGATGAGTAATGCTAAGTTACCGCGATCCTTATGAAGTTATGCACTAGAATTAGCTGCATATCTTTTGAATAAGGTTTCTACCATGACTGTGCCTACCACACCATATCATATAGGGAGTGGGAAGATACCCTATCTTCAGTATCTTAAGATATAGGGATGTCCAGCTTTTATCAAAAAGCAGTATGCGGGCAAGTTCGAGGCACACTCAGTACTGCGTAGGTTTGTGGGATACCTAAAGAACTCCAGGGGGTATCTTTTCTATTACGCAGAGGAACAAAAGTTTTTGTTTCTTGTCACTCCCACTTTTTAGAAAATCAATTTTTGTAAAAGGACTAATGGGAGCGCAATAGAACTGGAAGAAATTCCAGAACCACAAACTATTACTGAAAGTAAGGTAGAACCAGAGGTTTCAAAAGAACAGGACATCCCTGCGCCAATTCGCAGGACTAGTAGGCAGTCTCATCCGTCCGAGAGATACTACGGTTTTCTCATAGACGGGGATCGAGAGGATTGCATCATCGACAATGATGAGACAACTAGCTTCCAGCAAGCAATTCAGAGCGGTGACTCAGTAAAATGGCTTGATGCAATGCGGACCAAGATGGAGTCCATGTACACCAAAAAAGTGTGCACTTTAAACATTGCTCCAGAAGGAATAAAACCCGTAAGCTGCAAATGGATCTTCAGAAAGAAGATTGGTGTAGATGGATAGGTTGAAACCTATAAGGCTAGACTTGTTGCAAAAGGTTTTCGTCAAAGACCTGGTTTGGACTATGATGAAACCTTTTCTCCAGTGGCTATGCTCAAATCCATTTGGATCTTTCTTGCCATTGCTGCCTTCCAAGATTATGAGATTCAGCAGATGGACTTAAAGACGGCTTTTCTAAATGGTTTTTTGGAAGAGTGCGTCTATATGGATCAGCCAGAGGATTTCAATCAGAGTGGGATCAGTGGAAAAGTGTGCAAGTTGCTTAAGTCCATTTATGGACTAAAGCAGGTATCGCGGAGTTGGAACATCTGTTTTGATGAGACGGTCAAAGAATTCGACTTTATTAAAAATTCAGATGAACCTTGCATATATAGTAAGATTGTAGCAAGAACTGTGGGATTCCTCGTTGATTGCGTGGATGACTTTCTCTTGATAGGAAATAACATTCCTATATTACAATCTGTCAAATGATTCTTGTCACTAAGATTCTCCAAGAAAGACCTTGGTGATGCCAACTACATTCTGGGGATCCAGATCTATTGTGATAGATCAAAGAGGATGATGGGACTTTCACAGTCAAGGTACATCAACACCATACTAAAAAAATTTAGTATGGACGATTCTAAGTGTGGTAGTCTACTGGATTGTCATGGAATCACCCTCTCCAAAAGGATGTCTTCCAAGACTGATTTGGAAAGGGCTCGCATCATATCTATACCCTACGCTTCTGCGGTAGGGTCTATAATGTATGTGATGTTGTGTACCAGACCAGATGTTGCTTACGCACTTAGCGTGGTAATCCGGTATCGGTGAAACCCAGGGGAGAAGGACTGGACAGCAGTAAAGAACATTCTCAAGTACCTGAAAAAGACTAAGGAGATGTTCTTGGTGTATGGCAGAAAAGACCTCCAGAATGAGGCCTTTGCTGACTCCAGCTTCCAGAGTGATAAGGATGACTCCAAGTCCATGTCGGGTTATGTCTTTACCCTCAGTAGAGGGGCGGTCTGTTGGAATAGCTCTAAGCAGGACACCGTTGTAGATTCGATGATGGAAACGGAGTAGTTCGCTGTATGAGACGCCGCAAAAGAGGCAGTCTGGATGAGGAAGTTCTTAACTGAATTTCAGGCGGTTCCTTCCATTGTTGATCCAATACTTTAGTATTGTGACAACAAACGGCGCTATCACTTTAGGGATGGAACCCAAGTCCCATCAGAGATCCAGAGATATCTTGAGGCGGTACCACTTGATCGGGGAGATCGTTGATCCCCAGGAGATCGAAGTGAGGAGAGTAGATACGAAGAACAACACTGTAGATCCACTCACATAGGCCATCCCTCAGACACAGTTCGAGAGGCTATTCGAGATCTTAGGTCTGCGATATGCCAGTATATGGTCTTAGTGCAAGTGGGAGATTGTTAGTGATACATGTCCTAGAGACCATTATTGTATCATATTGGTTTGTATATTACTTAATGGAAGCTTGGAATATACACGGATATAGTAACAGTCTTGCTCGAAATGTTAGTATGCTACATGGTTTGTTTCTACCTCAATATGTGCATGTGTTTCTTTTAGCATATCGCTTATACATATTGGTAGAGCCTTTAGGATCTTTTTATTGATTACCAGCGTTATGATGGCAGTCACACTAGTGGGGGCTGGGTAGTTTATAAGCACATCATATACAGGCCCCTAGTCATTAGATTATCGAGACGGGGCATCGATACTCCAGAGTAGACTAGTGTATACACTTCTCATCCCAGCAGGGGAGATGGTCTGTCCCACAGCCATTAGTACGTCGTACTGGAGATAGTATGCAGGTGCTCATTAGGTTATGAGTACACTGGACATGACTCGTTAGGAACTGTTGGTGGGTGTTATACCTATCGCCGGGTAGCAGTTCCCAGGTGACATGCGTACAGCTTAGTCCGTCATCTTGACACTGCTACTTTGCCTCAAGTGTGTTCCCAATGTTCTTTGATTACTATCCTACCACGGCTCAAAGGAGTCATGCAAACAGGTAGTAGTTGGGTGCAGTCCCGAAGCACTTGGAGGAAGTGGCGGTTAGATAGGATTCGTTTCTCCCGGTATTGGGGGTTGATATCACGCTATGTTCGGAAAGCCATTACACAAAGTCCTTGGCCAAGGCAAGCGAGATTTACTGGTGGGTACTCTAGTAGTTTCTCAGTGTATTTTGGGCTACACTCCGACAGGACTTATTGCGCTATTAGGGGTCTGACGATTACCGCCCCTAGGCCCGATATGCGATACTCTTAGACGAAAAGACCGGATTGTATGGAGATTGTCATATACATGCTCAATAGGAGTTCGGATGAGTTAGCTCATCGACCTTCTTATCAACACATACCTGGGTAGCCGTTACGTGCAGCTAGTACCGCTTGCGGCTTGTGGTTAAACCCACTGCCAGCGTAGTATCGAGTCTTTAGAGTCCCATACAGAGGGTTTCCCTACACTGGGCAAAAGGTGTAGAAGCCGGATCCTTGTATTATATTGATGGATTATTTTCGTCTCTTTGTATTCGTATTCTTCGGAATGCGGATGCGGATATGTATATACGGATGAGGGGCATTCTCATAATTTTGCAGGAAAGCTTCTAGAAGAGACACCTCATTAGGGTTTCTTTTTCCATTTGGATTAAAGAATAATGAGGTATAGAAAATGAGTGGAGATATTTTTTGGAAGATGCATGACTCATCACTTGACAAATTAGATATTTGTGAACCATGGGTGATTGTTGTCAGATATTTATCTCATCAATAATTCACTTGGTTCATTATTCATCACAAATAAATGTTTAAGCTTCATCTAAGCTCTTTTCCTCTCTCATTTTCTCAAGCCATCTTCTTCTTAAACAAAACCCTAGACCTCTAATGTGTTGAGAATTCTAGGGTTCCAAGAGACAAACCACTATATCTTCTCACTCTACATAACCTAAGACTTCTAGTTTAGCGAACTAGAGGCTGTAGTTACCTCGGATTTGAGGTAGGAGCTCGGATTATAGACTCTCGGGTGGATCGTCTTTGACTCGAGGAGGCCGTCGAGATTGCCCGATCCGTTTCGATTCTTGGAGCTGACGACGAGGTGGAGGACAGCGAAGAAGACCCGAAGGACTTGGTATCATGACGTATAACACTTCTTTCCGAGTAGTTAACCTCTTACCAGTTAGCTAGTTAGGGTTTAGTATCGATCCTGGAGTTCAAGTCGGTGTTGCGAGCTTTGAAAAATCGTTTTTTGCATATTCCGCCTCCCCGCGAACTTGCGGGGTGCGCGACATTGACTTACAGCCATCTCAAAAGTCATTTGATACTTACTTTCACTTCATATATCCTTGAGTCAGCTCATGTCCTGATGAGCCATCTCAAGTGGATTCCCTACAACTGCAATTTTTCTCTGTTGACATGAGACGTCTCATATTGCTTTGTGCCGGCTCAACCTTCGTCTTGAGATAGCTTATGTTCTTTTTGAGCCGGCTCAATATATTGCCCGCACTTGATGATTTTACACTGTTGGTATGAGACAACTCATACTTATTTGAGCCGGCTCAACTAATGACCGTTTGAAATCCCTAAAATTATTCTTGACCAATTTCTTTCCTATTTTGTGGGATTCTTTCCCAACACTTTATATACTGTCTTGGTAGAATTAAATTATAACAATTCTACAGATTATCTATCATCTCTCTTGCTCTCAATTGTCATCATCTTCTTTTAAGTTTTCGAAACCCTAGATTGTCACCGGGTTATTTTTTCTTTGTGGGGGTTTTGAAAGCTTTTTGTTTTACTCTTGCAAAGGACTTTTCTAAACTGATTTTAATCTCGTACTTTTGCAAAATCTTGATCTCTTATTCTGAAACACTTTATCATTTTCTTTGAGATCAAAAGAGTTTTAAACTTGATTTTATCAAATACCATAATTCTTCGGTTTTAAAATTGTGATTGACTATTATACGAGATTAGGAGTTTGTTGGGTTACTTGTATTGAAATTGAGTTGTAAAGGTTTGATCTATGCTTATTGAAAAGATTACCTGGTGGAGATTGTCCATCAGTGTTGAATTGTAAAGTTTGATCTAAGCCTATTAAAAAGATTACCCAGTGGAGATTGTCCATCAATGTTGAGTTGTAAAGGTTTGATATGAGCCTGCGGAAAAGATTACCTGATAAAGATTGTCTATCAGTTGTAAACCATGTGGAGGTGGTCCATCATTTGTAAAATTTTCTTCACCTTAAGAAGAGTTGAATTGTGGATGTTCGTAGGGGGAGACCTAGGCGGAGACTAGATACTGCGGTATCGCACTTCGTTACCAATCGCTTGTGTCGCTATCGTGTTTGCATTTTCTTATCTTATTTATTCTATTGTTTGCGTGTTTGTTATTATTCATATTATTATTTCGCAACATTTATTGATTTAAGTAATAAATTTTTAATTATTAGTCATTGTCCTATTCACCTCCTTTCTCGGACACTTTTCAATTAGTATCAGAGCGGTTAGTTCTCTTTTTTGGTTTAAATCCCTGAAACTTAGATTCTATGGCTAACAATAATAAAATTACTCAAAACAATATATCATTAGAAGGTCAAGCCACCACTCTTCCATGGCATGGACTACAACTTCTGGAAAATCAAGATGTTAATTTTTCTTCAATGTATCGATCTTGATATTCTAGATGTTGTAGAGGATAAATTCATTTCACCGGCTAGACCTTATAGTGAGAATGATCAGAAAAATATAGCTATGAATATTAAAACTGAAAGGTTCCTAGGCACACTAATGAGGTCTCACAAGGCATCAACCATGCCAATTTCAAATTTTAACGGTGCCGAGAAACCCTAACAAGATCGTTGGCTAGAAATTTAGGCGATAAAATGAAACTAGTTTACAACTAAACTATACGAACGGAAATACAACCTTTGTAGATCCGTTTCTCCACCTCCATAGCTCCATGATGAAGTCCTCTCCGCTGTCCAAATCGAACCATGACTCTTGCATCGGCTTCATCGGAGAAAAAGCGGGCTAGGTCATCGACGATGATGCCGAAGATGATCTACGTCGAGGCATCACTAGATCAAGCTCCACCTTCACCAAGTCATGAAAACTTGTGAAGGAAACACCCTATACTACTTTGCAAGAGGTAGAGGATGAAGAAATAGGAAGTGGGTAGACTTTAGAATTGGATTTCTCACTCTTATTCATCAATCACCATTGATGGTCAAGCTTTTTCTTCTTGTGAAGAAGAAGAAGAAGATGAAGAAAGAATTATGACAAGTTATTAAAAATGAAAAGGAAAATGAATACTTATCATAATATTAACCTTATTTTAGTGTAGAGAATGGACCATGGTTAGATATGATGGTTAGGGTTAAGAAAGAGACAAGAATGGTGGACTAGGTCAAAGTTTCATGAAGTTTCAACTAAACTACAAAACTAGCAACCATTCTTTTCTCATCTTTTTCAAAATAAATAAATAAATAAATAAATAAGAAAAGAAAACCCTAATCATTAGTTTAACCATGGCTTAATTCTTTACACTTAACCAAGTAAACATGTATCATCAAACATGATACAATCAAGTGCACAAAAGTATATCACATATACAACTTGCACATATCAAGTGAGAAAATCCATTTAAAAGTGAACCGATACTAGTTAATGCAAAGTAATATATCAAATATATAATTATGCATTAAATCATTAAATCAACACTTGATTTAATGATCCGGTCATATCGCATATAACCGACTAGTATCCAATATATCGGCTTATCGAATCAACCCTCGATTCGATAACTATGTTATATCGCATATAACCATTCGATACATTCATCGCGAGAATGGAATACGGTATCACATACACGCATTATTCTCGGTCCCGCACATATCTCATATGCGCTCCTATTTCGTTTCGCTTGAGCCAGGAAACCTCTGCGTAGGACTCTAAAGACTCGTCAATACGCCGGCAGCAGATGATGATCATATCAAACACCCACAAGCCGCAAGCGGTCTGCTAAACGTAACGGCCACCCGGGTATTGAGCGATCAGAAGATCGACGAGCAAGCCCGCTCACACTCCTGTGAATCCAACCAGTAACACTTACCGTACAGTCTGGTCTGATCGTCTGATATGTCGCATATCTCGCCTAGGGGTGGTAAACGTCAGACCCCAATAGCTCGATAAGTCGTGTCGATATGAGGTCTATAACAATTCGAGAAACTACTGGTAACACTTACCAGTAAATCTCAGCAACCCTGGCCAGGGATTTCCGGTTATAGCCAATCGAACACAGCGCAACATCAACTCCCTATACCGGGAGAGACGAATCCCCTCCTATCGCTCATTGCCTCCATGTGATTCGGGACTGTACCCAAAAATCACCGTTTTGCACGCCCTCTTGGACGTGGTAAGGTGGAAATCAAAGCACAGTGGGAACCACACAAGACTCTATGACGATCTCGGGTCAACAGACTACTCTGTACCAGTGTCACCAGAGAACTGCCATCTGACGTAAGGTATAATACCATCTGGGAGTTCTCGGCGAGTCCGTCCAGTGTACCCAGTCTCCACTGAGCACCCGTACATCATCTCTGATGTCAAACACCAATGGATATGGGATCATCCATCGCCCATCTGTATGGGTCGAGAAGGTACACGCTAGTCTACTCTGGTATATCGATGCCCCATCTCGATACACCCACGACTAGGGACTTTCAAGGATGTACTTATGGACTACCATGTCCCCACTAGTATGATCCGCATCATAGTCCAGGTAGTCAAGTACACATCCTAAGGGCTTTACCAACATGTAATAGAGAGACAATCTGTGTACACGTTAAGGTAAAGAGCAACCAGATAGCATACTATCATGTCGAGCAAGAAAGTCCTCCCTATATATGTCCCAGCATCCACTACAATATACATCCAATGTACAGTAATGGCCTCTAGGGCATACATATAACTAACAATCTCCCACTTGCACTAGGGCCATCTGTAGCAGAGGTTGTAGTATCTCATACTCAACCATCCCATAAAAGTCTCTCTCTGGGAATAGGCCTTCGTGAGTGGATCCGCCGTGTTGTCCTCTGAGTCTACTCTCCTAATCTCGATCCCTTAGAGATCAACCATCTCCATGATCAAGTGATACTGCCTTAGAATATGTCTGGATCACTGATGGGACCTGCGTTCCTTGGCATAAGCCACAACTCCATTGTCACACAATGGGAGGAACATAGTTCATCTCATGAACCAATATACACCCAAACAACCTCTTTGGTAGCATCTTAAGTAGCGATGTATCCTGCCTTTATCGTCTAGTATGTCACGGTATCTAGCTTGGAACTCTTCCAACATACCGTCCCTTTACTGAGGGTAAAGACAATGCCTGCGACTGACATTCAGTCGTCGTTATCACCCTGGAACCTTTCCAGTGATTTTCCCCAGAATCGTTTGATATCATCCCACTACAACTAGTGAGAATCCTAACATCCAATTAAATCTATCTCATAGATCCAAAACTCAGGATTTAGGAGGTATCATTTTGATGCTACATGGAGAATCTTTGTGATAAACGGAGATTGATCGAGCGTAGCATAAGAAACTCCTTTCTTATCAAGAGTATGTCATCCACGTACTCTACGAGGATCACCACCATACTCCCTACTACCTTTTTGTTTATACAAGGTTCATCTACCATTTTGATGATGTCAAACTCTTTGACTAATCCATCAAAACAGATGTTCCAACTCCGCGATGCCTGCTTTAATCCTATAAAGCATCTTGCACACGTTTCCGCTGCTCCCACTGTCTACGAAGCCCTCTGGCTGTGTACTTATAGACGCACTCTTCTAAAACATCATTTAGAAAAGCAGTCATGACACCCAACCACCAGATATCGTAGTCATGGTATGTAGCCGTGGCAAGTAGGATCTGGATGGACTTAAGCATAGGCCCAGAAAAGGTTTCATCATTATCCACACCTGGTTGATGACGAAAACCTTTAACAAGTCTAGCTATGAAAGTCTCAACTTTTCCATCTACACCAAGTAATCTTCTCAAGATATACTTGCTCCTGATGGGGATTTAACCCTTCAGATATAGCAACCAAAGTCCATACTTTGTTGGTGTACATGGATTCCATCTCAGATCGCTAAGCATCCAGCCATTCTTACAGAGTCTTACTCCTGATGGCCAGCTCGAAATTAGTTGGGTCATCATCTCATGATGCAATCCTCGCTCCCACTGTCATAGAGAAACAGAAGTATCTCTCAGGTGGGTGAGGAACCCTACTAGATCGGTGGAGAGGCTGAGGTTCGTTGGAATCTACTGAATCCTTTGGTTCTATCAAATCATCAGCTGCAGTTTGTATAGCTGGAACCTTTCCAGTTCTACATTACAGACCTTGCCTCGAGCTTGTCCGGATTTTGCTTTTAGACATTAGCCGGACAACCCAAATCTTAACTAGCTTAAGACATGGGCTCTTCCCTTTCCATATCACATATGAAATGGTAGGCATCTGATTTGATTGGAACCCTATTCAATAGGTATGCAACTTCTCAAGTGCATAACACCCAATAGGAAAAAGGTAACTCAGTAGTATTCATCATAGAGCACACCATATCAAATAGGGTGTATCTGCTCCGCCCCGATATACCATCGTGCTATGGTGTATACAGAGGAGTAATGCTGAGAGAGAATCTCATTCTCCTTTAGAATAGTCCAGGAATTCCATGCACAAGTATTCTCCTCCTTGATCACATCAAAGGACATAATACTTATACCCATATTTTGGTTCTCTACTTCTAACTTATATTCTGTGAATATCTCAAAAGGTTCGGACTTGTGTTTCAACAGGAACATAGGTCTGAATCTCGAAAGATCATCAGAGAATGTAATGAAGTATAAAGAACCAGTCCTGGCATGTGTAGACAGGAGACCTTGCATACATCATCATGTATCAGTCCCAAGAGTTCATTAACTCTTTCTCTGTTTCCATTAAACAGAGCTATGGTCATCTTATCTTTGTGACATGACTGGCAAGTTTCACAAGATGTAAATTCAAACTGATTTAAATATGCATCTATATGTAACTCTAGCTAGTCGGGTCACATTGATCTGACTTAGTCTACAATACCTCAAGAAGAATTCGTTCATTTCTGAACTTCTCCTATTGTGTGTGTGTAAGTCTACGCTAGCGCCCCGGCAGTCTACAGACGCCAAATGCGGAACAAAAACTTTTAACTGGCGCTATCGTATACTTTAACCCGGATCTGCCATTATTGCTAAACTAACAATCTGTAAAGAGTGTAGAAAGGTTATACCGAACGATCCGAGTCCTTCGTTCTTCAACCATCATCCCACGCTCCGTTGCGGCTGCTCCGATCTCGTCGATCTCCGATTTCCTCGTCGAGGTGGCACCACATCACCGATTCTTTAAACGGGCTCCCGCCTCTGACTCGAGGCAACTCGATCGTCAAGTTTGCTAAAAGAGACGACCAAGAATGATGTAGAGAATGAGTAGATGACTTTGTCTCACTTCGTCCAAATCCGTGGACGATCGGTTAATGAAGTTGCCGTGGAAATTGGGTGATGGAATGAACTGTAAAATTCCATGCACCCCAAATACTATCATATCTTTTCTACAAATGAAATCAACAACCATGAGAGAGAGAGGAGGGGGCCGGCCTCTTATAAAGAGAGGGGGGGTGACCGTAGGAACCAAGTGGTGACCCTAAGCAAAAAGCTTCTCACTAAATATCCTAAGGAAAACAAGAAGCTTTAATGATAAAGCATGAATCACTAAACACCTCATCACACCTTTAATGCAACCAATGAAAACACAACACCAATTAATCCTAGTCACCTCATCTAGAACCTTCTAGAACCTTCTAGAAGCATGACTCACTCTCATCCAAGAAAAGATAAATCCGTCTTTAACCGAATGTTAAAAGACGGCTGATAGAAAACTGGAAACTGGCAACTTCCAAAAGTGATCCTGAAACGAATTTCAGGACAACCCCGAAACTGTATAAATATACCCGCATTTGTATTACAACCGAATACAAATGCAACTGAGACAAAGATATTATACCTACTCAATATAATACTCGGATCCGGCTTAAACCAAAGCCGACCAGTATCATCTGTCCGAAAATCGACACGTGCGTAAACGCACGTGCATTTTCCGAACCCTGCCATAAAACCATACGGCCTCTACAACGTTTCGCCCGAACTTGGGAAACTGTCTGTGGGGGACTCTAATGACTCGTCAGTACCCTGGCAGTGGGTTTAACCACAAACCGTCAGCGGCACTAGCAATGCGTAACGGCTGCCCACGGACTGACCTCAAGGGAGACCGATGAGCACACTCAAGGGAGGCCGATAAGCGAACTCATCCAGAAACCCTACTGAGCCTAACAGTGACAATGTATATACAGTCCGGTCCGTTCGTCTATGAGTATCGCATATCTGCCTAGGGGGCTAGCAACGTCAGACCCCCAATAGCAGTATAAGTCGTGTCGGAGTGAAGCCTCAATACACCCTGAGATACTACTGGAGTACCTACCAGTAAATCTCCTGCCATGGCCATGGACTTTGTGTAATGGCTCTCCTAGACACAGCACGACCTCGCCCCCAATACCGGGAGAGACGAATCCCCTGCCGATCCGCTCACGTGCCTCCATATGGCTCGGGACTGTACCCAAAAGCTACCTGTTTGCACGACTCCTTTGAGCCGTGGTAGGGTAGAAATCAAAGCACAGTGGGAACTCACACGAGACAAATGACGACCTCAGGTCGATGAACTAACCTGTACACATGTCACCAGGGAACTGCTATCTGACGGTAGATATAATACTAACTAGCAGATTCCCGGCGAGTCCTGTCCGGTGTACTCATAACCCAATGAGCACCTGTATACATCTTAGGTGATCCAACTGACACCAGTGGCTTGTGAGACCGGCCACCGCCCCTCGTCGGGGTCTCGACTGTATACACTAGTCTACTCCGGAGTATCGATGCCCTGTCTCGAAACTCCCACGACTAGGGACAACAATTAAGGATATGCATATAAACTACCCAACTCTCACGTATATGATCGCCATCATACTGTTGGTAGTAAAGCAAGATCCTAAGGGCTCTATCAAAGTGTAACATGCAATCAGTCACCTGAACATGTACACGACTGATAAAGGCAAACCAGATAGCACACTATCATTTCGAGCAAGACTGTCATACCGGTATAGATCCTCCGCAATCATTGCAATCACGTACCTGTGATCCAATAATTGACTATGAGGGCACTATCTCCAACAATCTCCCACTTGCACTCAAGGCTAATTATTGCGATGTTGCGTACTCACAGCCCGTGTGAAACCAACACCCAACTCCTCTACTAATCAGTTTCACAAAGCCCGTTTGTAAAACTATTGTGTTCGAGAAATAGCCTCAGTGAGTGGATCCGCCTAGAAATTTCTTTCTATATCTCTCTTAATCTCAAGTTCGCGGAGAAAGCCATCTCCCGAATCGAGTAATACCTGTCTTAGAATATGTCTGGATATCTGATGGGACCTAGTTCATAAATGAACTCCAAATCCAAACATCTTAGACTGTATCGATCACTGAACCTAATCAGTATCGGGCACCAAGCCACCCACAGTATCCTCTTGGACCACCTGTCCATAATACTGTCCCTCTTCGTCAGAGGGAAAAACTATAACTCTGACAATCACTCTGTCAACCATGTCACCTTTGAAGCTTGGAATGATAACCGTCTCCCGAAGGAGGCTGCCGTCATCAAATCCGTAGAACATGTACTTATGTTCTAAAACTGCTTCCTTATGTTTCTCCAGGATTGGATTAATACAAACTTATTGCATCTTGTGCAAAACCAACATTTGGTGTGGTACTTGACATCTCATGATTGACTCAATTGCCTAAGCAAGTGATCTGCCAATCATGCACATCCCTCTCCCCTTTAGTCTGTAAGACACCTTTAGAGAGGGTGACTCCATCACCTGCAGGTACACCACCATGCTAGGAGTCAACTATTCCAAAAACCATTAGAATATCTGTCAAAGTACCCACATTGGGAAACTACCCAAATCCAGATATAAAACCATAGATCTAGAAACCAGAATGTCAAATATTATATCCATATCCTGTCTGGAGAAACAACTGTATGACGACCACAGTACAACCGATCGTAGTATAGGAATTTTACTTCCTAATCTGTGTATGTCATCTAGATACCATGACATCACACCCTACTACCTTCTTAACTGATCCATCCCCTATTCTGATTGAAGTCAGACCCATGACTGTCACATCAAAATTAGATGATCTATCTCCGCTATCACTGCTCAAGTCTATAAATAGACATAAGCTACTTGCCCACTATGCTTCTGCTGCTCCCACTGACTACGACAACCCTCCTACCGGGTCTCATATCCTGGAACATCAGTAGTGTCAAGTCTTGGTAGATAAGAACCTCCCTGACACCGTCTCTGAGGCTACCGAAGTACCTCTCGGGCGTCTGAGGTTACTTACCATACCTGCGGAGTGGCTATTGGAATGTCAAACCTGATTGAATGTATAGGTCCTATTAAATTTTCCGTAATCGTTCGCGGTTCTGGAATCACTTCCAGTTCTACCATACTCCCACTACTGTTTTCTGAAAAAGATCCATTTTTACTAAAACTGTGGCGAGTTAAGAACAATATCACTATTGATCTTCTAAATGGTAGAATATCAACCCTCGTCATAGCCAGGGTCAACCCACAAACAGCCATTACAGAAACGTGCCCTGAGTTATCCAGAGTCTGGTTTTGAGCATAAGCTGGACAACTCCCCGTACCTCAATATCTTTTAAGGTACGAACTATTCTATATCCAATATAGAAACTTTGGCACTAATTTAATTGGAACCATATTCAAACCATGCAGCTGTCTCCAGTGCATATCAACTTAATGGAAAGAGGCTAATCAGCATTACTCAACTTAGGAATCCATCCAATTATGAGTAACCTGAAAGAGAAAACTCGTTTCTCAAAACCATCACTATCATCTGAATACCAATCACAAGAATCTACATCTTCGATCTCTTTGAAGAATCCCGATACTTGTGACACCTGGTTCTCTACTTTATTCTTATACCCACAACTTCTCAAAACTTAGACCTTGTATTTCTACGAAACACTCGTCTAAATACTAGAGAAGTTATAAGTAAACAGAACATAGTACGAGGACCTACCCCTTTGTCCTGATGGACACTTGGACAACATACAATACTCTGTATAAGTCCGCTGAGTTAAACAACTCAAAACCTGTGCGTCGTAGGTTGAAAACTGTACCCTGGCGATTTCCTCAAATATCACCAATTACAACGAATTCCGATATAATGAGGATGATCACCTAATTCCCAATATCTTACTCCCACTCATCATCTGTAAAACCATACAGATATGAGAATGAAACTTGGTAAATACATACCCTTGGAGTAAGTGTCTAATCGGGAAAACAGTTTTTCTTTAACAATGCACTGAAACATGAAAATGTTTCGTAGGGGTATCCTAGTATTCATAGCAATGCCTCTTCCATAATCCAATTCATGACTTCAACCGTATATTTTATTGCCATCTCTCCAAATCCCTTTATTTGTCTTTAGTCGTTACCTTCTGTACACCATCGTTAGGCTAAATGGTTTTCTTCCTTCCCTACCGTTCGGCACCAGCCTATGGTTTGGAAGAAGACTATCCAGTAAGCATAATAGGTGTACCCTCCTAAACCAAGGAGTACTCGCAACTGAGAGAAGGTGATGATAAAAGACAACTGAATAATACCTTATTCTTTTAAAGGTGAAATAGGAGCGGCGATGAAGTACGCGGTTTTGGTCGTGAATGATATCAGTCGCAATTTACTTTGCCCTCTTTCTAATCCCTTTATTTTGTCTTTACATATTACCTTCTGCACACCCTACTTAGGCTAATTGGTTTTCTTCATTCCCTACCTTTCGGCACCAGCCTATGGTTTGGAATAAGACTATCCAATAAGCGTAATAGGTGTACTCTCCTAAACCAAGGAGCTCTCGCAACCTGAGAGAAGGTGATAATAAAAGACAACTGAATAAACCAATTCTATTTCTCCTGAACCTTGATCCATCCTCGAAGAAGTCCCTTCGAGTTCGTATATAACCATACGATGGCTCTATCCAATGGAAGTGGATATCCGTAGTAATACGGGTGTTCTGAGAAATTCAAAGGGTAAAAGAAGGAGTGGCAATGACTTATGCAACATAGGCAATCCAAAAGCCAGTATTTTAAGAAGGTTCGGTCAACTTGGTCACTGAGTCATAGTCTAGGGTCGGTCAAAGGTCGCTGCCAAAGAGAGAGAGAAAAGAAACACTCTGCGTGCACTCTATCCTAGATCAGAATGGTCATCACTTTATCTAATCCGGAAACCTCCCACTGTCCTGTCAAATTCTCCTCCAAACCTAAAGAAGAATCAATCGGGATCACCCGAAGAGTAAACCAACTCATCAGTGGGAATCAGGATCCAACTCTCATCGCATGATAACGTGATGGAATGCATCCACGTTACTCATACTCCAGAAGGTATGCGCATACTCGGCAAGTTTCAGTTTCTTTAGAAACTCCTGATATTATTTTTGCCCCATGCTCTTATAACCTTGGCGTTGGTCAAAATGTCATAAGTCACATGCCAAGTTCTACCCGTCACTATCTTGCCAATTTGAACCCACCCGCACATGCCCTTGACGTTGGCCAAAATGGCAGAACGACTGTCCCAAACTAACTCATCTATCTATACAACAATTGAATACCCAGCAGCTACCAAACACTATGCCTTGGCGTTGGTCAAAATACGTAGCTTGAATACTACTGAATACCCAAAAGAAGTGACGGAGGGCTACGGCTGGTTTTTGGCGAAAAACCTTTAGCGTAGTGAACTTGATATCGCTGAAGGAACCTGATAGCTTTTTTTTTAAAAATATAGTGGCGAAAACCTTTTGCTAAAGAGGTCACTCCCGGTAAAGGGATCTCGGCTCTTTCCTCGTGGAATGAGGTGCAGGATATTCCACTGAATACCGCTATGCAAAGCAACTTGTAATCGACTATAGTAAAGTTATTACCCTGACGCAAACTTTTGCCCAAGGGGTCGGTCCCGGTGAAGGGATATCGGCCCTTGCCCCATTGAATGAGGTGCAGGATATTCCACTGAATACCGCTATGCATAACAAAAGAAAACGTCTTTGCAATAACACTTTTTAAATTGTTCCAACAACTGTAAACAGGTTTGTTTTACTTTGCATTGATCAGAATCAACGCAGTCCCATCAATAATCACACCAGAAAAGAACGAAAATAAAATGTACGTATATGCCATCCGCATTCGTCACTGGGTCCCATCATCACTCGTTAGGTTACTTAACTAACGACAGAGCGGGGACTGGACTAGCGCGGGTGTAAAACATATACAACATCTAATAGTATATAAACCAATATACAATAATCGCTCCAGGCGTGATAGTATGCAACATTACAGAAAAGTAATAAGCATCACAGAACAATACAGATATCTGGGATCCCCGAGTTTCACAGAGCCGCTGCTGAAACTCGACGTTCCCCTGTCGTGTGGATAGCCTGTACAATGAAACCTAGACCCCTACGGGTGCGGCAAGTTACCCGCCAAAAACCTGAAGCGAGGCAGCCCCCTACAGCATAGTGAATGGACCACCCTTCACTTCACGGAATCCGGTAATCTTGGGCACCCCTCCTTGGGTCAACCTGTACCCCCTACAAGTGCGGCGAATAGTCCGCCAATTCTAGAGTGGGACCCCTCTGCCTCTCAAAGCCATGAGATGCGGACCCGTTGCCCCCCAGAACCCGGCTATCCGTGCACTCCGTCTCGGGGCAAAACCTAGTACAGTAATGAAAAATAGTACAATAGGTACATCGACCGCAACCTGGTCGTGCCCCAAAAAGAATATTATACAACAGGCAGTGACGGCAGTCCACAAGTTGGACGCTCACCCCGCAATATCAAATGTACAAATAAACATAAACTGTACTACCATTGCACATTGCTATCCACCACGACAAATCCGCAACATCACAGCACAACACAGAACATCAACGCGAATGTCACGTTCGCAAACCCGTCTAAAAGAACTATAGCAATCAAACGCGGTTTACCGATCAAATGACATTCCCGGTCGGAGATATAATGTAAGCACTGTAAACTAACGTGTTTAAATTTCGATCGACCAAAGACCAAATATCAAAAAGTGGGCCCCACTGCTTACTGGTGAACAGTAACAAAACCTGGGCCAAAACGATATATACCAAAAACCCCAATTTCCAACAGAGAATTCACTGTAGAAATTTGAGAGAGTCATCCCACATTCCTGCGGCGGATCCGCGGCAAAACCCTAGCTTTGGCCGCGGATCCGCGCCTGAACAGTGGAATTACTGGCTCGAATTTTTACAGTATTCTTAAAAAAACCTGCACAGATTTTTAAGATATGCAGAATAAAGTTTTGAAGCCATTTAAAATTGACAGAAACTGTGAGCTTGGAAAAATGTGATTTTTGATTTCCGGTTCGATCGATGTTTTAAACGCGTTAGCACAAGTTAGTATAGCAAAATGGTGAGGCTCTGATACTACTGTAAGTCTACGCTAGCGCCCCGACAGTCTACAGACGCCAAATGCGGAACAAAAACTTTTAACTGGCGCTATCGTATACTTTAACCCGGATCTGCCATTATTGCTAAACTAACAATCTGTAAAGAGTGTAGAAAGGTTATACCGAACGATCCGAGTCCTTCGTTCTTCAACCATCATCCCACGCTCCGTTGCGGCTGCTCCGATCTCGTCGATCTCCGATATCCTCGTCGAGGTGGCACCACATCACCGATTCTTTAAACGGGCTCCCGCCTCTGACTCGAGGCAACTCGATCGTCAAGTTTGCTAAAAGAGACGACCAAGAATGATGTAGAGAATGAGTAGATGACTTTGTCTCACTTCGTCCAAATCCGTGGACGATCGGTTAATGAAGTTGCCGTGGAAATTGGGTGATGGAATGAACTGTAAAATTCCATGCACCCCAAATACTATCATATCTTTTCTACAAATGAAATCAACAACCATGAGAGAGAGAGGAGGGGGCCGGCCTCTTATAAAGAGAGGGGGGGGGGGTGACCGTAGGAACCAAGTGGTGACCCTAAGCAAAAAGCTTCTCACTAAATATCCTAAGGAAAACAAGAAGCTTTAATGATAAAGCATGAATCACTAAACACCTCATCACACCTTTAATGCAACCAATGAAAACACAACACCAATTAATCCTAGTCACCTCATCTAGAACCTTCTAGAACCTTCTAGAAGCATGACTCACTCTCATCCAAGAAAAGATAAATCCGTCTTTAACCGAATGTTAAAAGACGGCTGATAGAAAACTGGAAACTGGCAACTTCCAAAAGTGATCCTGAAACGAATTTCAGGACAACCCCGAAACTGTATAAATATACCCGCATTTGTATTACGACCGAATACAAATGCAACTGAGACAAAGATATTATACCTACTCAATATAATACTCGGATCCGGCTTAAACCAAAGCCGACCAGTATCATCTGTCCGAAAATCGACACGTGCGTAAACGCACGTACATTTTCCGAACCCTGCCATAAAACCATACGGCCTCTACAACGTTTCGCCCGAACTTGGGAAACTGTCTGTGGGGGACTCTAATGACTCGTCAGTACCCTGGCAGTGGGTTTAACCACAAACCGTCAGCGGCACTAGCAATGCGTAACGGCTGCCCACGGACTGACCTCAAGGGAGACCGATGAGCACACTCAAGGGAGGCCGATGAGCGAACTCATCCAGAAACCCTACTGAGCCTAACAGTGACAATGTATATACAGTCCGGTCCGTTCGTCTATGAGTACCGCATATCTGCCTAGGGGGCTAGCAACGTCAGACCCCCAATAGCAGTATAAGTCGTGTCGGAGTGAAGCCTCAATACACCCTGAGATACTACTGGAGTACCTACCAGTAAATCTCCTGCCATGGCCATGGACTTTGTGTAATGGCTCTCCTAGACACAGCACGACCTCGCCCCCAATACCGGGAGAGACGAATCCCCTGCCGATCCGCTCACGTGCCTCCATATGGCTCGGGACTGTACCCAAAAGCTACCTGTTTGCACGACTCCTTTGAGCCGTGGTAGGGTAGAAATCAAAGCACAGTGGGAACTCACACGAGACAAATGACGACCTCAGGTCGATGAACTAACCTGTACACATGTCACCAGGGAACTGCTATCTGACGGTAGATATAATACTAACTAGCAGATTCCCGGCGAGTCCTGTCCGGTGTACTCATAACCCAATGAGCACCTGTATACATCTTAGGTGATCCAACTGACACCAGTGGCTTGTGAGACCGGCCACCGCCCCTCGTCGGGGTCTCGACTGTATACACTAGTCTACTCCGGAGTATCGATGCCCTGTCTCGAAACTCCCACGACTAGGGACCACAATTAAGGATATGCATATAAACTACCCAACTCTCACGTATATGATCGCCATCATACTGTTGGTAGTAAAGCAAGATCCTAAGGGCTCTACCAAAGTGTAACATGCAATCAGTCACCTGAACATGTACACGACTGATAAAGGCAAACCAGATAGCACACTATCATTTCGAGCAAGACTGTCATACCGGTATAGGTCCTCCGCAATCATTGCAATCACGTACCTGTGATCCAATAATTGACTATGAGGGCACTATCTCCAACAGTGTGTTCCGTATACTAAGAACTGTAGTTTGATTTAGAACATAAATGCTTTTAGATAACGTGCCTGAACCGATCAACTTTTGATATAGGAAATGTTCAAAAAATTATCCAACAATACAAAATTTTATCATTTCTTTACTAATAAAGAGACTGATATGATTTTGTATATCAGGTTCGGTATCTAATAACATTCGTTCAGAATCAATGTATTGGTAATACAGGGTGACAGTGACCGACAGACTTGGCTGCAACTCTTGCCCCGTTTTCTGTCTCATGAAACTTATCACCCGTTCTCAGTTCTCTACCTATCTGTAGCCCTATGTAATAGATTACATATCTGGGATCCTGATCCGGTATCAAATACCCAGGACGTAGAGGATACTGAGAAATAGTTCTTTGTAATGAACACACCCGAAGATGATGCATCATATGCACTTTTTTCGTTTGGGCGGCATGGGAAATCTGGTATTCCCCAATTTCCTTCTCTGTCTTATAATAATTATAAGTTGGAGCGGGACCAACGTTCCCCAGCTCAGTATAACAAGCGGGTTCGGTCAATAATCCGTATTATTATCTTGATTAAGGCGTGATATGGTCGCTACCAGGAGAGAGAGAGAAGAAAACACTCAGCGTGCGCTCTTGCAAGAATAGATTGGTTATTATTTTATCTAATCAGGATGGCTCCCACTGCTTTTTATCAAATCTTCCTTCAAACCCTAAAAGGAAAGACTAGCCGGGATTAATTACACACTACAAGTTCGCCAATCTTTCAGCCAGGCCAGTGTCGGTACTTTGAGGGAGGTCCCCCATGCTTTCGCACGAACCTAATTAATGTAAACCTCATTTTCCCAGAGGCGTAACCTCGTTAACACCTTTCTAGACACCTACTTGATCGGCTAATTGTAATGTATAAAACTCTCCCAGGAGTAACTCTTACTCGCAGCGGGTATCGGGATCCAACTATCTCATAGAAGGTATGCAATCTCATTGCAAATTTCAACACTTGAAATTCCCGATAATATTTTGCCCCTAACGTGCTATGACCTTGACGAAAGCCAACAAACCATAGCCCGCTAGTCAAGTTCAACCCGTACATTTCTTGATTGAATTAAACCCACCCGCACGACCCTTGAAGAAAGCCAACAAAGCCGCACGACTACCCTAATCCAATCGCATCGTATGCTGGCAGATAAGCAGCATATAGCTACCGCACACTGCACCTTGACGAAAGCCAACAAATGCAGCACGAATACTATATACAACTTATCTGAAATGACGGAGGGCTACGACAGGTTTTTCTGAAAACCTATTGCGTAATGAACTTGATATCGTTGTAGGATCGAATGAATTTTGAAATGGAGTGTTTTTGAGGCTTTTCTAGTTTTGCTAAAGGAGTCACTCCCGGTGAAGGGATCGTCGGTCCTTTCCTCGTCGAATGAGGTGCGGGATATATCATATATACCACTGTGCAAAGCAAAAACTCTTAAAAGCAATCAAAAGACAAACCGAATGTGTAACATCTGCCAGTTATTGCTAAAGGAGTCACTCCCGGTGAAGGGATCTCGGTCCTTTCCTCATCGAATAAGGTGCAGGATATATCATATATATCACTGTGCAAAGCAAGAACTGTAGCTACCTGTTTTATTTTGAAATTCGATTCTACAACATCTTAGGTTTCTTTTATTTCATTAATCACATTAATGAAGTCCCATCATTTAAGTTACCTAAACATCACAGATAAATACGACGTACACTTATGCCATCCGCATTCGCCTCGATGTCCCCTCATGCACCGTTAGGTTAGGTAACTAACGACAGAGCGGGGCAGGGCTAGCGCGGGTGTAAAACATAAGTAACGCCTATATAATATATCATATATACTATATATTGTATCTATCACAGAACATCACATGATCACATCACAGATATCGCAGCAGAAGAAACATATATGAAATATTGGATATACTAGGACGTCCGTGTTTTCAATATGAGCCAGTATAAAACACGGATTCCACGGTCGCGATGAATAGCCAAAACCCACACCCCTAGACCCCTACGAGAGCGGCAAGCAACCCTACCAATTCTAGAGTTAGGAGACCTGGACTCGACTCCTCGAGTTGGTCTCCCACTGGACTCCAGAACCCGGTTACTTGTGCTCCCCTCCTTGGGTCTATCCTAGTGCGGAAAAGTAAATAATATACAAATGGTGACAACATCCGCTACCTGGAAGTGCCCCAATAAAAGAATATTACATACAAGTTTTTACATGAATGAAAATGAAAAACACTCATCTCACATAAAAACCCCCGGCTATTCAAACACGACGATCCAATATAACATATCCAGCAACACATAACATCACATGTCATCAACGTAAGTAAATATGCGTATCCCAATTTTCGTTGACATATAGCAACGAAACCGGCGATATCACATATTACACTTACGGTCACAGAAAAGAAAGTGTAAAACTACAACAGTTGGAATCCGCAACCACCTCAGACATCGCATGCCTGACCAAATGAATTCTTTAGACATCACATGCCTAACAATTATAAACCCCGCATTTTAGTCTCATTATCGAAAACTCTTTTCAATATCAAGTCGGGCAATTCAACAGGATTCCCGAAAATTGATCGAATGCTCGTCGCAAACTTCAGTAGACGGTCGCACCCCCGATACCGTCGACGAAGTGCACCAAGGCGGAACACCGCTGCCGCGAGCACCCGAACGGATTCTTTCGGCGACGGGGTTCTCCTACAGTCACTTGGTCGGGGCTAAGGAATGTAGCTGTCTAATAAGTTTATCCGGCGAGTATCCGCGTACGCTACGTGATTGCGACGGACTTTTGATCACATCAAAATTCCGTGGCAACCGATCAAGTGAGACTAAACTGCTATGTTTATAACATTCATTTAGTTATCTTATAACTTCTTGTGAATTCCAATTATTGTATCCCATTCCGGATAAGCAGAAAATGTTAAACTTTCCGATCGAACAATCGAACACCCAAGTTTTCCCGATACAGTCCAACACATGAAATAAGTCTAACAACATTCAGTTCGTGCCTCAGTACCAACGGTCCAGCCGTAGAAGGGTCAAGCCAACGCCTCACATGTGGCACGCCGTACTGCCCCAAACCCGAAGGTTCAAAGGGCAGTTCAAGACGGTCACATAATCGAGTTAAGGTTTGTTGTCTTCTAGAGGGACCATCGCGTTACTTGCACTACTTAGAACGTCGTTAAACTACGGAAAAATCCAACACTTGGAAATTTCCCGACAGGGGAAAAATTGGGTATTTATATCCGGTCGAACTTTTTAACATATTCTAAAATTTATCCGGAAAACCTTATAGACAAAATCTGATACTCCGATCGAAACACCGAATCCCCAAAACAACCCCAGAAAAATCAACTCTTGAATAATATTTAAAAATACCCAGAGAACTCAGCACTGAATAAAAGAAGTTACTGTGCAAAATTGGGAGTGTGACGTCACACTATTGCCGTGGAACCGCCGCAGAAGCCAGGCTTCTGCCGCGGTTCCGCCGCCATCTGCACTGTTCATGAATTAATTTTTGCGCCGTAATTCTTATAATTCCCTGCTGAATTTTTTAAGCATTTTTAATCTGGAAAAAACCCAGTTTTTAGAAAAAGTCCAGAGAGCATGGTTTGTGTTAAGGTTTCGGTTCGTTCGGGTTTCAAACTTCGTCTAGACTTCGCCTAAGGCTCTAGCTAGGCTCTGATACCAATGAAAGGTTCCTAGGCACACTAATGAGATCTCACAAGGCATCAACCATGCCAATTTCAAATTTTAACGGTGCCGAGAAACCCTAACAAGATCGTTGGCTAGAAATTTAGGCGATAAAATGAAACTAGTTTACAACTAAACTATAAGAACGGAAATACAACCTTTGTAGATCCGTTTCTCCACCTCCATAGCTCCATGATGAAGTCCTCTCCGCTGTCCAAATCGAACCATGACTCTTGCATCGGCTTCATCGGAAAAAAACGGGCTAGGTCATCGACGACGATGCCGAAGATGATCTACGTCGAGGCATCACTAGATCAAGCTCCACCTTCACCAAGCCATGAAAACTTGTGAAGGAAACACCCTATACTACTTGGCAAGAGGTAGAGGATGAAGAAATAGGAAGTGGGTAGACTTTTGAATTGGATTTCTCACTCTTATTCATCAATCACCATTGATGGTCAAGCTTTTTCTTCTTGTGAAGAAGAAGAAGAAGATGAAGAAAGAATTATGATAAGTTATTAAAAATGAAAAGGAAAATGAATACTTATCATAATATTAACCTTAGTTTAGTGTAGAGAATGGACCATGGTTAGATATGATGGTTAGGGTTAAGAAAGAGACAAGAATGGTGGACTAGGTCAAAGTTTCATGAAGTTTCAACTAAACTACAAAACTAGCAACCATTCTTTTCTCATCTTTTTCAAAATAAATAAATAAATAAATAAATAAGAAAAGAAAACCCTAATCATTAGTTTAACCATGGCTTAATTCTTTACACTTAACTAAGTAAACATGTATCATCAAACATGATACAATCAAGTGCACAAAAGTATATCACATATACAACTTGCACATATCAAGTGAGAAAATCCATTTAAAAGTGAACCGATACTAGTTAATGCAAAGTAATATATCAAATATATAATTATGCATTAAATCATTAAATCAACACTTTATTTAACGATCCGGTCATATCGCATATAACCGACTAGTATCCAATGTATCGGCTTATCGAATCAACCCTCGATTCGATAACTAGGTTATATCGCATATAACCATTCGATACATTCATCGCGAGAATGGAATACGGTATCACATACACGCATTATTCTCGGTCCCTCACATATCTCATATGCGCTCCTATTTCGTTTCGCTTGAGCCAGGAAACCTCTGTGTAGGACTCTAAAGACTCGTCAATACGCCGGCAGCAGATGATGATCATATCAAACACCCACAAGCCGTAAGCGGTCTGCTAAACGTAACGGCCACCCGGGTATTGAGCGATCAGAAGATCGACGAGCAAGCCCGCTCACACTCCTGTGAATCCAACCAGTAACACTTACCGTACAGTCCGGTCTGATTGTCTGATATGTCGTATATCTCGCCTAGGGGTGGTAAACGTCAGACCCCAATAGCTCGATAAGTCGTGTCGATATGAGGTCTATAACAATTCGAGAAACTACTGGTAACACTTACCAGTAAATCTCAGCAACCCTGGCCAGGGATTTCCGGTTATAGCCAATCGAACATAGCGCAACATCAACTCCCTATATCGGGAGAGACGAATCCCCTCCTATCGCTCATTGCCTCCATGTGATTCGGGAATGTACCCAAAAACCACCATTTTGCACGCCATCTTGGACGTGGTAAGGTGGAAATCAAAGCACAGTGGGAACCACACAAGACTCTATGACGATCTCGGGTCAACAGACTACTCTGTACCAGTGTCACCAGAGAACTGCCATCTGACGTAAGGTATAATACCATCTGGGAGTTCTCGGCGAGTCCGTCCAGTGTACCCAGTCTCCACTGAGCACCCATACATCATCTCTGATGTCAAACACCAATGGATATGGGATCATCCATCGCCCATCTGTATGGGTCGAGAAGGTACACGCTAGTCTACTCTGGTATATCGATGCCCCATCTCGATACACCCACGACTAGGGACTTTCAAGGATGTACTTATGGACTACGATGTCCCCACTAGTATGATCCGCATCATAGTCCAGGTAGTCAAGTACACATCCTAAGGGCTTTACCAACATGTAATAGAGAGACAATCTGTGTACACGTTAAGGTAAAGAGCAACCAGATAGCATACTATCATGTCGAGCAAGAAAGTCCTCCCTATATATGTCCCATCATCCACTACAATATACATCCAATGTACAGTAATGGCCTCTAGGGCATACATATAACTAACAAAAACTATGAATGCATTACACTACTCTCTTTCACCTGATGAGTTCAACCGGGTCTCCATGTGTACTACCACACATAAGATTTGGAAGACTCTTGAAACTTCTCACGAAGGGACGAGTCAAGTGAAAAAAGTAAAATCAACCGTCTCATGAGCGAGTATGAACAATTCAAGATGAGCACTGATGAAACAATTGTTGTAATATATTCAAAGTTTAAAAAGATCATTACTAAACATTTCAACTATGGTAAAAAATTTACAGAAAAGATGAAGTGCTTCAAGATCTTGAGGATTCTTATTGAAGAATGTCAACCCAAAGTTACTGCGATTGAAGAAGCGAATGATCTAGATGAAATAACTTTAGAAAACCTTGTTGGGAAACTCAAGACGCACGAGATGAAACTTAATGACTTTAGGGAAAAAATAAAAAGATGAAGAGCCTTTAAAGAAAAAGAAGCTTAGTCCTAAAAGCAAAGAACACTCCACAAGAAGAAACAGAAAGGAAAGCGATGAAAGTGAAAATGAAGACGATATGGCCGCTCTCGCAAAGCAGTTTATGAAATTCATAAAGTTCCAAAACTTCAAGAAAAGAGGAAACTACCAAGATAATAAGATTTCAAGTTTTTCTACTAATCCCACTTGTTATGAATGCCACAAACAGGGTCACATAAAGGCCGATTGTCCAACATTGAACAAAAGAAAGAACAAGCATAAGGATGGTAAGGAAAAGTATGAAAAGAAAAGAGCGTTCCAAGAAAAATGGGACGAATCAGACTCAGAAACTTCGGGCAATGAAGAAAAGATCACTGCTAACATTTGCTTCATGGCATATGGAAACAACGACAAGGTAAATGATGATGATCTAGATAACTTAGATAGAGATAAGTTGATAGATTCATATATTGAATTGCAAGAAAACTTTCAAAAATTATTTTCAAAGTACAAGAGTTTGAAAAAGAATTCTTCCTCTATTTTTTACAATTGTTGTACTATTTTGGAAAAATGAAAATGATGTTTTGAAACATGATATCATTGATTTAAGTACTTAGCTTGAAACTATCTCTGTTGAGCATGACAATTTAGTATCTGTTTACCGCTGAAGACTGGACTGAGACATGGAGAACGTCTAGCTTGAATTTGGGGGTATATGCTATTTGGACATATCCACCCACCACTCTAAAGATACAAAGTTGATTTATGACACCATATATCGGAGGTTTGGATAGATGTGACCGATATAGCAGACTTTATTAGATTCTCCCACATTTATGAGGGGTTTTTAATTGTGGAGAGGCTCTTTCCTTACGTCATCGCGTTGCGATAACAACTTTCTCCGGATCCAGAAGGTTAGTTCGTGTCGTGTCATGTTTGGTTTATTTTGGTTGCCCGTGGATTGTATACGGAGACAGGTTTATGTCGTCGCCCGTAGGGCGCGGATTAGTCCAAATCCGTATATATATGAATTTGGGTTTTTGAACTTAGGACGCAGATCTCGTATAAACGAGGTCCATTAGTTCGAAGCAGGTCACCTGAGGATTATTAGTCATTTTCGAGACTAAGGTCGAATCATGATTATATAGTTAAGGCTTGTTAATCTTGTTTGGATTAGCAAATATGAATTAAGAGTCTTTAGTCATCTTTGAGAGTAAAGTCACTTGGGTTTATTGATATTTTGATCAATAGGGGGTCCATCATTTAATTATACTTTGTTTAAGTGATTAAATGATGTTTTATGAAACAAGTGCACAAGTATATGGGTGCGCACATGCCCGTTTATTTTATTTGAAAGGGTGTGCACGTGCGTTGCATGTGGCTACCCACTGTTTCCTTTCAGGGATTTTACGCAAGTATGTATCTTACGAAGTGCACACACATGAGGGTCACGTGATGCGCATGTCCATATTGGCGGGTTTTATCAAGTGCGCGCACGTGAGGGCCACGTGATGCTCACGCCTTTATAGGCAATTTTTATTAAGTTCGCGCACATGGATATCACGTGATGCGCATGTTTTCATAGACTGTTTTTATTAAGTGCGCACACGTAATTTTCACGTGACTTGCTTGCCTTTATAGGACGATTTTATTAAGCGCACACACGTGATTTTCATGTGATGCGCATGTCCCTACGACGTTATTTTTCCAAGAACAATAATTTTTATCATTAGGCGTGCACTAATTTGGGTGTGCATTTGTTTTAATCAGAAGGCATAAGCTTTGCTAAGAAGCAATGGCTTCTGTCTTTTATCTTTTCTTCCCTTATTTGCAGAGAATTGAAAACCTTGGTTTTCATTTATTTTCTTTTTAGTGCGCATCTTTTATTTTTTCCTTTGGGTCTTGGCATCGGTCTCTCGCAAAAGTATGAACTTTATGAACGAAGGACGAACCCTAAGATCATTTGATCTTTTAATGTCGAATCAATTGATTCGAGAAGAAGCAAAGGCTTCTGTATAAAAAGCCAAAACTTTTAAAGAAAAGAGAAGTTTTTCTCTTTATTTCTTCTAATTTACACAATTTTGCCGATGAAGAAAAAGTCTTGAGATTTTTCAAGATTATAGGAGGTTTTTTCTGTCCCATTTCTTCATATGGGACTCCTATTTACAGGAAAGAAGAAATTAGTATTTGTTGGATTTGTTTTGGTTTGTTTTTATCTTAATCTGATTTTAGATTGATTTAAAAATATTTATTTGATTTATATCAATTGAGGGTGACATGCACACCGTTGGATCTTTGGCCCATAAATCTTTCGGTTAAGGTATTTAATCAAAGAATATTTTACTGTTAATTAAAGATTTGTTTGCTTATTTACTTCTTATTTCAATAAGTGTCTGTTTTCAAGGAATGTGCATGTATTTGCACTTGTTGTCTGATTATGTGCGCATTGCGCCCGTGCGTTGCACGTGCATGTACGCACCTATCATTTACGCACTTGTTGCATGTGCGCTCATGTCATATGACTTTGTCATTAGTCATGCGTGCGCACTTACTTCTTCACATGTTTTCGAAGCGAAAAACAAGTGTCAAGTTATGATTTATTGGTTCTGTTTCGGGACTTGTAAGAATGCGAACCGTTTTTCGGAACCCTATAAATATGCGTCTTTTTCTTCACTCCCTTTAGACTTGTACTTTTTCTGAAGTTCTTGTTTTCTTTTAGAAGCTTTTGCTTCCTTATTAATTTGGTAAGTGCATTTATGTACCTCTTCCTTGCGCATCCCCTTTTAGTTTGCGTTTTTAATTTTGCTTCCTCACCCTTTGGATTGGGCATTTATCTTATCTTGCACACCACATTGGGTTGCACACTTAACTTATCTTGTGCACCCCTTTGGGTTGCGCACTTAACTTACGATAAACCTTAAAACATTTCTTTTATTTCAAGGATTTAGTTTTTAGTCCATCCTTTTAATGAACTGACGTCTTTCCATTTTTTTTCTTTCAGGTGTCATGACCGGCCGTCTTTATACGATTAGGGAGATTGTTTCCCATGTTGACATCCGCTTTTATGAGCCGGCATACAGTGATTCCCAATGCAAGGCTATACTCCGCCGTCTTGAGGATCATTGCAGGCGGCTGCTCCCTCGCCGTTCTACCCTCTTGCAGATGATTTTTGTCATGATATGGAATGCTACACCCAAGCTTGTCGAGGTGATGCCGCTTCATGCTCTAGATGAGGCCGAGGATAAGGTGCACTCGGTCTATCTAATGTGTTTGATCTCTAAGAATCAAAGAGATCGTGCGATAGATATCCTGCACCGGATATATCAACAGAAGGTGATCATAGCTTCATACGCGAGGGCGGAGGATATCAGTGGCAACCCTGATACTCGTATTCATGAGCGGAAGCGTCAGCAGATGGAGGATACTGCCTGGGACGTCCTGCATGACCTTCTTTTTGATTTTGAGAATCCATGCACTGACGCTAGTCTTTTGCCGTTGTGAACTTTTCTTTTATCTGTCTTTTTACTTTTTAGCATTAATTAGCCAGTAACCCTTATTTGACATATCAATGAAAAGTTTTTGTTCTTTAACACTTGCACTTCTTTTTTTTTTGTTGAAGTTTTCTTTCATTATAAGAGTCTTTTGTTATCATATGTGCATCAGTCCTTATGTGCGCACTCACATATGTGCGCATGTATAGAGATGCACAAGTTGATTGAATCAAATTTATCAGGTGCGCATGTATATAATTGCGCAAGTCAATTGAACCTATTTCATCAGGTGTGCATGTGTATAAGTGCGCAAGTCAATTGAACCTATTTTATCAGGTGCGTATGTGTAAAAGTGCACAAGTCAATTGAACCCATTTTATTAGGTGCGCCTATGTATAAGTGCGCAAGTCAATTGAATCCAGTTCATCAGATGCACATGTGTATAAGTGTGTAAGTCAATTAAACTTGGTTCATCAGTTGCGCATGTATGTAGGTGCGCACTTGAACAGGTACGAACAAATTCCCCCATCGATCGTGTGCACATGTCCTGCATGTGGGTGCAATCGATGTCGAACTTCGGACCATCGAATTTGTCTTGAGATTCGCTGAAGGTGAATCGACTTTTGACCTCCTATAAAAGGGGTGCACCCCATTCGCCTAAGTTCATCACTTTCGCTTTCATTTACGCACTCTAAAAACTGTTCCTTCTTTTGCTCACTTGTTTATCTTGGTGCTTATGCACTTGTTCGAAATTTTTTCTTCCTTTAACTTCAAACGGTATGTCCGTTGCACACTTTTGTTTTTTACCCACTTTCCTAGTGCACACTTTTGACTGCTGCACTTATGACTTACGCACTTGTCTAGTGCACACTTAAGACTTGCGCACTTGTCCAATACTTGTTAACTGTGCACTTTGCATGTGCAATTATGGATAACTTTGACCCAGGACTTAGCCCGGATTCCTTAAAACGACTAGCATAGTTTAGTTTAAGGACTTTAACAGAAACTTAACATTTTAGTATAAGTACTTTAAAGGAAATTTGAACGATTTTGCCCAAGAATTCTCGTGGAGTTTCTTAACATTGTGGTTAAAACTCCCACCGTTTGGGATTCCCCATGATTGCTATTTTAATGCTATCCTTTTTCTTTTTCCTTTCAGGTAGCATGGCATAGTCGTTAGACTTTGGTTACAAGCATCTAGAAAACTTGATCCCAGATGAATCGATAGACTTAGAGATCTTTCGAATGATAAAGGCTTATGACGCTCCGCAACAGGGTCTACATCTGTTGGCTGGATGGTATAATCAGATAATCCAGGGTCGGGTTAGCTTCTAATATGCATCGTCCTCCAATCCTTTGGGGCCTATCCCATACACAGCGACTCCGCCAACTTCTTTCACAGCGGAAGTGGAGGAATAGACAACTCATAATAGGCTGCAATCGTCTTCAGAGGGACTAATGGCACCAACACCCATAGATCTTTTGGGCAGCCGAATGTGCCAGGACGAGGCAAGGCTATGGGGAATACCTTACAATTTAGTATGATCCTAAGGTATATGACCGGCTATGTTGTCTGGGACAGGTTTATTCTATCGACGAAGAGGACTTTTCTGGAGCACACTGGGCTCTATGGAGCAGTCTACGCCTCCTTGTTTGAGTATCCTAAGACCGGACCCTGGTGGCTGAAGTCTTTCTTCGAGCAATAGAACGTGAAAACCAGCACCTTCATGATGTCTGATAGGGAGGCATGCATCTTTTTGTTGGAGTTCCAACATATCTCCGGGCTGCAAATCATGGGTGAATATTATGAGGAGCTAGTTCCCTGTGATGAGTTTGTTTTTGCTGCGGGTCTGGCTGCCGAAGATTTAACAGGCGATAACGCGATAGCCTTCTTGCGACCGGGCCCCAGGAAATTGCTGACCATTTTTGAGGGGATGCACAGGGTCTCCAAAGGAGGAGGGGTTACCTTATAGGCTTTTATTGCGCGGTTTGTGCACCCGCATGTCCTTAGAGCTGATATCGAAAGGCATGCGGTCATGGGAAACCCTTTTATCCTACGCATGTAGGGAAAAGATCCCGTGGTGATGGAAGAATATTTCTGTTCTAGTGCATCTCCTTATGAGCTTAAGGACGTTGCCGCTCTGGGGATTGACCGGAACTCTTTTTTCATTGCTTTCATAGGCTTGTGGCTGAGATAGTTCGCAATCCCCGTTCACCCAAGACTAATGCGGGCCTCCGTCTTTTACCCTGCCGATCGGATAGCTTCTGGTGTAGGGCTAGCGATCGGTATCGCCGAGATGTCATTTCTATATCAGGGTCTCACTGAATTAGCCACCTCGGATGACCCAAGCGAAGAGCACGTGTATATGCCATTGCACTATTTTGGTGCGTAGATCCATTTGCATGTGAATGGGGAATACATCAAGCAGGTGCAACCGACGTTTTTTGCACAGTTTCTTTTCCTATGGTAATGAAACTCGTCGGGGCCGCAGGGCTTAAACCGAATAGAGACATTCGCCGGCTGTGTCTCAATCCTTACAATCTCTGGGAGCAGAGGCAAATTTACTTTGATGATTGGGAACTTGTAAGGTCCCACCACCTTGGTCAACCTCTACTTGATATGTTGAAGGAAGGCAATTTGAACTTAGAAAATAGGGACATCGCTTATCTCTATTCGATTCGCCCTGGATTTTTAGTGTATCGGCGGGGTGACGATGTCGCTTATAGGACTTATAGCCTCTATCGCTTCTCCCGCAATTTGGATATGATCAAGGCGTTCCGCTCTAAGATTTTCATTGCGAGCTTGTCTATACGAGGGAGTCGGCTGATTGGTTGTGTTGTTTTGCGTGCATGCGCTTTTAAAAGATAAATCAAAGAATAGTTAACCGCAATCAAGAACGGTGTCTCTTGGTAGCTAGCCGGTTGAGTACGGGTCGGTCCACAGGGATTTTGTGTATTTCCTTGTTGTTCTAACGAGTTAATTCCAATTGTGGTAGGTTTGATTTTCAATAAAAACTGGAATGAGTTTGATTAGGATTAAAACCTTGCTAGGGTCAGGTTTAGGTTAAGTTTGGAAAGTCAATATGTCTCACCGCTTTCTATGCCCTAATTAAGAACTATTTAGGTGTTAAGGTAATAATTAACAAAGGGGATTAGAACGATCGGGAAGAAACTAGGTTTCTTCCTCTAGGTCCTTGTCCATCCTTTCTTAACTCTTACCCTAACCTCCATGGAAAACATACACAACCGGTCTTTAACTATGGTATCACCGCTACCTCGTGGGATAGGGTGCCGTAGTGAGCGGTGTGTGTGTGTGTATGCATAGAGTCCTATTTAAAATGTTGAATGGGCAAGAAAGGGGTGAGAGATTTTCATCTCTCAAATCTTCCCCAAACCTAACCCTAACAAGTGAGGAACTACTCACTCATTAGGGAATTGATAAAAGAGTTCATTTTTATGATTTTAATTTAACAACTACGGCAGATAAATAAAAGTTATAACTATGGCAGATAAATAAAATTTATAACTAGGGCAGAAATGAAATTAAACTAAGGAAAGATAAAGAAAAATTCTACATTAGATAAATAAAAAGAGGCATGCTCTAAAAAGAGCTGTAGGGTTCCTATTTATAGATTATAGAAACCCCAGGGTTTACATCCGATCCCTATCTACATTTACAAAACTACCCTGAGAAGCCTGGTCAACGCACCGCCACCCACCGTCAAAAAATGCACCGACACGTGTTCTATATGGCCGCGGATCCGTGGCCATATGCCCTGTTTGGCCGCGGATCCGCGGCCATATGGTGGGGTCTTTGGCTGGATTCTTCTGGGCTGCTCCTGTTGCATTTGGCTTCTGGTTTCTTCACTTGGTTTCTCATATTGTCTTCTAGTTTCTTCCAGATTTCCACAGTGCAGAATATTGTGGACTTATACCGTTTGCTTCGTGTTGAAGTCTTGAATCTTGCGCTGCCTTTGTACTTTGTGAAATTGTTCATTGATCTTCATTTGTCCCTCAAACTGTAGGCATGATCAAGATTCTTCTATTTGTTGGTTGTAGTCTCACTTTTGGATCGTCTTTTCATCATTTTCACTGTTTTGTTCCGAGAACCTGTAACCTGCAACTATTCAACAGACATGGATCAAAAGCACCTGTTTATTTGTAAAATGAATAAGAATGGGGAATATAATAATGCAAAATTATTATATGAACAAATACCCCCAAACTTATCTTTTTCTCGTCCTCGAGCAAAACTAGTTTTATTCTCGAAAAAAAACCTAACCTCACTTTCGCAGGGAAATGCGATTGCACTGAGCTCATGCAACAAGCTGTTAAACCTCTAGGTGTCCCTAGTAGGAGGAGTGTTGTCTCCTGAGGGTTTTCAATGGATACTACCCACAAAATCCGGTCAATTTGGCCTGTTGACTTTCATTCTTCAATTCGGTGTTCTAGCAAAAAATTCTATTATCTTCAACTCAGAAATTATCAACCCATATTTTTCACGCTTCCTTATCATTTAACTTAAGATTGTATATGTTCTGTAAATTTACTTAGCTTTCAGCATCTTTTGAGTTTTCCTTCTAAGGTTCCATCTCAACTTAGGAATTTTTTATCATCTCTACTAAAGATATAAGTCCTATATTTCATTCCTATCTCTCATCTAAACCCCAATCATATACCCCTACGTGTGTGTATGTATCACCCCTACACTTGGAAATTCAATTCAAGCTATTATACTCTTGTCCATCGTCCAAAGTACTTTTAGTTGGTGAATTTTTAGATGAAATTGCTCACACATTCTTCATGCGACCGTTAATACTTCTTGAGGTACCAACGACCGATTATAAAATGTGGTTGCACATTAAGGCGTAATTTCTCGTCTTGTAATACCTAAGGCTTTTAGAAGTGACTCCCAAACCAGTTGGTCTAAGGCACTAGGTGATAAAGCACCCTCGCTAAATATTTTTTATTTTACACAGCCTTAAGTAATTACAAAACCAGTGTTCATTTTTTTTATCTCTTTATTCACACTTGTATTTTTATTTTCCTTCATACTAAGGACATTAGACAAGAGCATTTCAAGGTCTCCTATACTATTCCAAGTTTCAAGGTTCGTGTTTGTGCAAGTTGTAGGGTATATATTTTCAGAATTTAGACTTAAGCTTAGGAATTATTTTTCAGACTTACACTTTAATAAAAATATCAATACTCTTCCCTTATTTTTGACTTAGCCCAAGAAGTGAACTCAAAATTTGCCTATTTCTAAGTAAACTACAAAGACATATATTTTCTACCGTTAAATTTTAAGAAAGGTTATTTTTAGGGTTTTTAATTTACTAAGTTTAGGATCTAGTTTTTCCTAGCTAGTTAACCTTCTTGTCAAACTCAAGTCAATTATGGCCAAAATTGAATTTTTCAATTTTTATAATTTTTAAAATTTTTCAGTTTTTATTTGATTTTTATATTTTTATATTTTTTTATTTTCATTTTTCCAATTTTTATGATTTTTTTATAAAGATGCAATGCATAATTTAAACATGTAAAAGAAAAAAGAAAAATATATACAAAAATTAAAAAAAAAATATGCAATGCAAAAGATAACTATTTACAACCACCACCTCCCCCAAACTTATCACAAGCAGTGCCCTCACTGCTCGGCCCCACGCCGCGCCCTTGAGCGTGAACGGGAACACTCCTCCCTACCCAGCAGGGTTCGGATTCCCTGCTCTACTTCAGTCAACCGCCGATCATGCTCCCTAGCTATCCCCATCAACTCATCAATGCCCCTAACAGCTCTTCGCATCAAATTTGCATGTTCTAAAGGGGTGAGTTCTCCCTCGCTCGCGGTCGAGCTGGAGCTAGGTGTTCGGGCGGACACATGTTCCGCCGGTTCAATTCTTGACCAAACATCCGTCAATCGTGTATAGGACATAGAAACGCCCTCAATGAGAGGCCTGACGGGTATGCCTCCAAGCATGTAAAATTTGAACTCCTCCACAGGGAGGAAATATCGACACAGTTGTGTCACAAGCATGGGGCGAGGGTAGTTTGCGGCTCTTTTGCCTGCACCAATTGAGTTCAGCAGCACTGTGCTCATATCGAATTGAGGGTTTCTAGTCATGAGCGTGTGCATGATGTGCTGTGAGGGTGTAAAAAATGTGGTGTTGTGGGAGCTTCCAAAAATATTGTTTTGTGCCTACCGGCACACAGTTAAAACATTGGCGAAAAGGGTTCTCGCTTGGATCCTCTTCCGCGGCTCCCTTGAGCAATCATTGCCCATTAAGGGCATGTAATCCTCAAACTGCAATGGTTGATCATGAGCGGGTATCCGAGGGATTAAGGTGACTTCATGTATGAAGTCCCTATAAATTATAATCTCCCTATCACCCCACTGCAATTTTATAAAGCCAAATTGGGCGAGACACCCATCTTCCATGCACTCGTAAAAACGAGTGACTAATTCCGGAAGGGCATAGGCATTTGGGTGATTATATATCAAAAAGTTCCAGCCCCTACGTGCTATTTCATTAGCAAAATAACTTCCATACACAGCGTGTGAAAAAATTTGTGAAAAGTCTCGCTCTAGTTGCATATTGGGTGCCATCAGATAAGCTACAGATCTACAGAAATTAAAAAACAGAGAGTAATTTCAGAGATCTAACCTGCCCTGAAAAAATCAGGGGGTGAAGTGGCAGGAGCGCGGCGGAATCGCGGTCGGGTGTGGCTTCTGGCGGCGGATCAGCGGCGGGACGACGAGATCTCTCTGCAGAAAGAGCGGCGGCGGCTAGGGTTTGAGGAGAACAGAAATTTTTTTAGGGTTTAGAACAGAGGGGGTCGGGTTCTTTATATAGGGGGAGTGTGATGGATATTTGCAAATAAACCCCTCTAAAAAGAGGAAATTATTTGTAAATAAAAATTATTATTTATTTAATCTGGAAATTTACAAAAATACCCAATTTTTTTTTTATTTTCAATTTTTTTTTATTTTTTATGTTATTTTGTATTTATAAAATTACAAATGATACATACCCCCAAACTTGTTTGAAGCAATGTTTTGGCTGGATGATCGAAAATTTGGGGGTAAATGGAGGAAGACCAGTCAGTATAAATTGGCTCCTGCAAAAACAGGAGCTCCTCCGACGGGTCCGTAGTGAGGAACGGTTTGAGTCGATGTCCGTTTACTTTAAACATTGTACCGTCCTCTGGGTTTTCTAGGTCTACCGCACCGTGCGGATATACGGTGCGTACCAAAAACGGCCCTTTCCATCTAGATTTGAGCTTGCTGGGATGGAAGTGTAACCGAGTGTCATAAAGCAAAACCTGTTGACCAAGTTTGAAAGTTTTGCGCATAAGGTGTTTGTCATGGAACACCTTCGTTCGGTTTTTAACAATTACCGCGTTCTCATAAGCCTCATCCCGCAGCTCATCCAATTCATTCAATTGCAGCTTTCTATTGCTGCCCGCATCTCCCATGGATAAGTTCAACTCTTTAATCGCCCAAAATGCCTTGTGCTCAATTTCAACAGGAAGGTGGCAAGCCTTCCCATAAACAAGCCGGTATGGAGACATGCCAAGATCGGTCTTGTAGGCAGTACGAAATGCCCATAGTGCATCAATCAGTTTTGTTGACCAATCTTTACGGTTTTTGGAAACCGTTTTTTCCAAAATTTGTTTAATCTGCCGATTCGAAACCTCGGCTTGCCCACAAGTTTGGGGATTATATGGTGTTGACAATTTGTGAGTAATGGAGTATTTGCGCATTAAGGACTCAAAAGTCCTATTACAAAAATGATATCCATTATCACTTATAATCGCTCGAGGATGTCCAAACCGAGAAAAAATGTTTTCTTTAAGAAATCTAACAACAACCTTGTTATCATTCGTTCGGCTGGGCACAGTCTCGACCCATTTAGAAACATAGTCAACAGCCAATAGAATATACATATTCCCAAAGGAATTGGGAAATGGTTCCATGAAGTCTATTCCCAAAACATAAAAAATATTAACAACCAAAATTGGTTGGAACGAAATTTTATTTCTTCCCGATATCCAGCCCAAGTGTTGGCACCGGGAGCATGTCTTGCAGTATTCGTATGCATCTCTAAAAAGTCGTGGCCAGTAGAAGCCACACTGCAAGATTTTTTCTGCTGTCTTATTGGGGCCAAAATGCCCGCCACACGCTTGATCGTGGCAAAAAGACAGCACACTCTTAAACTCGTTTTCGGGGACACACCGACGAATGATTTGGTCGGAACAATATTTAAAGAGATACGGTTCATCCCAGTAAAAATGTTTTACTTAGGACAGGAATTGGAGTTTGTCCTGATTCGACCAATCTTTTGGTATTAGTCCGGTGGCCAACTAATTTACTATATCAGCGAACCAAGGTTCGCATGACACGGTTAAGAGCTGCTCATCGGGAAAAACATCTTTAATAGGAATTTCGAGTGTAGGCGAAGAAGGTAGTCGTGAAAGGTGGTCGGCAACTACGTTTTCACATCCTCTCTTGTCTCTTATGACAAGATCAAACTCTTATAGCAAGAGAATCCAACGTATTAGCCGAGATTTAGCATCTTTCTTCGCGAAAAGATGGCGAAGAGCTGAGTGGTCCGTGTAAACAATCACTGGAGAGCCGATTAAATAGGGCCTGAATTTTTCAAGTGCAAACACAACGGCTAAAAATTCTTTTTATGTTGTTTTGTAATTCAATTAGGCCTCATTTAATGTTCGGCTAGCGTAATAAATTACGTGCAACATCTTATTTATATGCTGTCCAAGAACAGCACCAATGGCGAAATCAGATGCATCGCACATAATTTCAAAAGGATGCGTCCAGTCGGGAGATGAAAGAATGGGCGCAGAAATAAGTGAGTGTTTCAATGGCTCGAACGCTTTCATGCAGGTTGAGTCAAAATCAAAAGTTGTGTCCTTGGCCAATAAAAGTGTCAAGGGTCTAGCTATCTTGCTAAAATCCTTGATGAACCGTCTATAAAAACCGGCATGGCCAAGGAAGGTTCGGATGTCTTTGACGCATTTAGAAGGAGGAAGATTGGAAATGACTTCAATTTTGGATTTATCAACCTCAATGCCATTTTGCGAGATGACATGTCCTAAGACAATACCTTCTCGTACCATAAAGTGGCATTTCCCCCAATTTAAAGTGAGGTTCTTATCCCTACAGCAGGTAAGAACTGCGTCTAAGTGTAGCAAACACTCATCGAAGGAGTCGCCGAAAATGGAGAAATCATCCATAAAAATTTCCAAGAATTTCTCCACCATGTCTGAAAAGATCCCCATCATACACCGCTGAAAAGTAGCGGGTGCATTGCATAACCTAAAGGGCATGCGACGGTAAGAGAATGTACCAAAAGGACAAGTAAATGTGGTCTTGTCTTGATCTTTTTCGGCGATGGGAACTTGATTATAGCCAGAATAGCCATCCAAAAAGCAGTAAAATTCGTGCCCAGCCAATCGTTCTAGCATTTGGTCAATAAAAGGTAACGGAAAGTGGTCTTTCCTTGTCGCGGCGTTGAGTTTTCTATAGTCGATGCAGACTCGCCACCCAGTTTGGGTTTGAGTAGGTATTAACTCATTCGCCTCATTGGTTATGACCGTTATGTCCGATTTCTTTGGGACAACGTGAATGGGGTAACCCACTGGCTATCCGAGATTGGGTAAATGATACCACTATCAAGACATTTGACAATCTCCTTTTTGACAGCCTCCTTCATTATGGGGTTGAGGCGTCTTTGTGGATCCCTCACTGGCTTGGCATCATCCATCATATGTATATGATGTTCAACTATGAGGGGACTAATCCCCTTGATGTCCGCCATAGTCCAGCCAAAAGCTTGCCGGTTATTTTGTAAGACCATTAAAAGGGCTTTCTCTTGCTCGAGAGCTAGAGATGCCGGTATGATAACAGGAAGGGTCTCATTCTCACCTAAGTAAGCATATTTAAGGTGAGACGACAAAAGCTTGAGTTCGAGTTTCGGAGGTGAAACAATTGAAGGCAACATTGGTGAAACTGTCTCAAACTCGAAGGATTCCATCAATGGTTCAAAGTGAGTGTAAGCAACCGAGTCGGATGGTTCAACTAACTCATCCAAAAAATCAAAGGACTCAAACTCGGGTGGTGAGTCTTCAAAATCGTCCAAAAAAGTGAAACACTCATAATTGTTATCCGGTGTGAAAGCTGTGTCAGATTCTAGGAGGAACGCACTAGAGGCGTCAAAACTGCTGTGATCGAACAGAAACTTTTCGAGCTCACAGTCCTCCTGCATGATCTCGTGGATCGAGCAAACATCAAGTATACTAGCATTAGGCTCGGAGGGCTGATTCCCCAAATTAAAAATGTTGAGTTCAATTGTCATATTTCCAAAAGATAGGTTCATCGAACCATTTTGACAATTGATCACCGCATTAGAAGTCGCAAGGAATGGTCGACCGAGTATCACCGGAATTTGACTCCGGGGGTTAGCCACAGGCTGTGTGTCCATAACAATGAAATCAATGGGGAAGATGAAATCCCCTACTTTGATCAACACATCCTCTAACTCACCCCTAGGATGGGTGATGGATCGGTCGGCCATTTGGAGAGTACAATGTATGGGTTTAAGCTCTCCAACGCCTAATTGTTCATATACTGAATAAGGTAGCAAATTAACACCAGCACCAAGATCTAAAAGTGCTCGATTGATGTTCTTATCCCCAATTGTTATTGAAATTGTAGGACAGCCAGGGTCCTTATGTTTTTGTGGTAAAGGTTGGATAAGAGCATCACTTACAACACTAGCCACGAAAACTTTTTTGGGTACTTGTGACTTTCTCTTTTTGGTGCATAAGTCCTTTAAGATTTTAGCGTAAGAAGGGACTTGTTGGATTGCATCCAAGAGAGGTATGTTAATGCTAACCTGTTTGAATAACTCCACAATCTTCTCCATTTATGGAGTTGGTTTATTGGATCTCAACCTGTTTGGAAATGGAACATTTTGAAAATTTGTTAAGTCCAATGTTTGTGGAGTAGATTGCGGAGTTGGAACAGATCCCAGTGTTGGTGTGTTCGTGAAGTGAGATGTGGGTTCGTTCGAATTAGAAGAAGTAGAGCGTTGTGAAGAATGAAGAACATGCTCTGAAGAAGATGAAGATGAAGAAGGAGAATAAGATGAAGAAGAAGAAGAAGATGAAGAAGAAGCACCGGCAGGGGTGTCATCACTAATACCCACATTATTGTGCAACACTCTTCCAGATCTCAACATGGTCACCGCATTTACATTATGATTTTGTTGTTCATAAGCAACATGTACGTTGTGTGTGTGACTAGGATTTGGCAATGGTTGAGACGGAAGCTTTCCCTTTTCTCGCTCGCTTAACGCAGCATTTAGTTGTGCAATTTGAGCCTCAATTGATTTGATGCTTTGATCATGTGAAGCACTGTTTTGCACCAAAGACTGAATATAAGTCTCCAACCTTGCAGCGGATTGTGTAGATTGTTTTAAAAACGCATCCAAACTTCGTTCCAGCGAGAAAACCTTATCGTTATTTGGCTGAACAAAATTGTTTTGAGGATAAGAGTTGTTGGGTACAAAATTGTTCATTTGGTTTGGGTAAGGTTGGGGTTGGAAAGGTTGCTGATATTGAGTTTGTTGAGGTGCTTGTTGTTGTAGAGGAGGCCTTTGAAAGTTGTTATTGCCTTGGAATTGTTGATTTTGATTCCAAGCAAAATTTGGGTGGCTCCTCCAACCAGGATTATAAGTCGAAGAGTATGGATTATTTCTTTGTCTTTGCTGAAAGACAGCATTGACTTGATCTTGTCCTTGAACAGGTGGATTGTAAGGACACTCTTCAGTAAGATGGGATGGATCCGAACAACAAGCGCAAACTGTGAGTGGGGGTAAAGCAGGGGTAGGAGAAGGCGATGAGAATTTGCTCTCAATTGCTTCTAGCTTTTTCGTAAGTGCGGCCATTTTGGCCTTCATTGCAATCGACATATCAAGTTGATGTATGCCTGCCCTAGACTGACCTGATGAAGTAGATGAGGTAGTCTTAGTGCTTTCCTACTGAAGTGTTTATTCAGCAAGATCGTCGAGAAACTGCCAAGCTTCCTCGCTTGATTTTGTAAGAAAGTGACCTTGACAAATGGTTTCCAACAACTGCTTAGTTGCTGGGTTCAGTCCTTCGTATAAAGTTTGGAAAAGTTGCCAATTCTCGATATCGTGGTGAGGGTATTGAAAAAGTAGGTCCTTAAATCTTTCAAAACACTTCCAAAAAGGTTCGGAAGGAAGCTGGGAAAATTGAATGATTTCGTTGCGAATTCTCGCGGTCTTGTGGTGTGGGTAAAACTTTTTTAGAAAAGCCTTAACAAACTCTTCCCAATTTTTTTATCGAGTGTGATGCTGTGCTATATAACCATTTTTCGGCTAGGTCACATAAGGTGAATGGAATGACACGTAGCCTTATAGCATCATCAGAAAGTTGTGTGGTCTTCATCATTGCGCAAACATTCTGGAATTTGTTTATGAAGATATAGGCATCTTCGGATTCCAGCCCGTGAAATTTGGGCAACATGTTGATGAAGTGGGGTTTAATCTCAAAGTTATCCCCATTAGCCGGTGGAAGTGAAAGACAAGTGGGAAGTGCGGTGCGGATAGGGTAGAAAAGATCCTGGAGGGCGATTCGTTGGGGCGCTTCAACAGGAGGGTGTTGTGGGTTATTCGCACCTAGTGGAGGTGGAATCAGTCCCGCGGGTAAGGGGTTGTTAGGATTGAATCCCGACATCTCCTTAGAAGACGAAGAATATGATGATGAAGGTAAAGAAGTGGATGGAATTTCGACTTCGGAGTCGAAAGCGTCGTCAGTCGGTACTAACGAGACACGGACTAAACGGGCGCTAGTGTCCCTAGTCCAACCGGACATACACTAAAGAGGTATAGTGTAGTCAAAAAGGTGAAAACAGAAGGTGGGGGTAAGAAAACGTCAATGGAAGGAAGTGGGTGCAAGTGAGGTGCAATGGATTTCTTAGCGACAAGTGGCAATTTTTTTTTCGTAAAAATTTTCTGTTTTGTGTTTTATTTTTATAAGGAGATTTTTTGCAAAAATATTTTTATAAGAAGCTTAGATACACGTTCAAGCAATCACAATATGAACAATCAAACCTAGATGTAGGGTCTCCTAGGTCAACTAGACTGCTCCTAACTATTCCAAAGGGCAAGTTGTGAGGTCCTTAAATCGCCTCTTCACCGCCAATTGTGGCCAGGTAAGCACAAGTAAAGAAAGGAGGGACCCGCTCACGAATCACCATGAGACGAGACTTTTAAAGTTACCTTTCCCCACTTGTCTAGCCTAGGCACCACAAAGTCTGGTTTAGATAAACGATCGATGCCTACAACTATTCCTTTGTCCTATTGAGCGCGACAGTCCTTAAGGCTGAGTCTAATCTTTTTAATTAACTTGATGGTTAATGCAAAATGCTTTTTGTGATTTTTGGGGTTCTAGGAAGGGTAATGAAATCCCCACCCAATCTGGATTGGTGTTAAAGCCCCTTAAAGTCAGTTTTAAAGAATGCAAAGCAGTAAACACACAAACACTTGCCAAATTTTTTTTATTGCGGCGCAAAGAATCCTGCACAAGATCAAGTTTTTGGAGAAGGGAGAGAAGTTTGTTTTTTTTGCGCAAAGAACCCTGCAGGAAAATTTTTCAGAGGATATCAGGGGGTTCATAAGAAGAAAAGATGCTTATAGAGACTTTTTCAAATGATGACGTCACCAATCAGCGGCGGTTCCGCGGTCAAACGGGTCCAAGCGCGGTGGTTCCGCGGTTGAATGGTTGACTCGGGCCTCCAAACTTCTTCTGTTGTCTGTTGCGGTCCTGCTCTGTTTGTTCAGATTTGCTGTTTTGCTCTCTGGATTTTTCCAGATCTGAATCTGTTCATCGATCCTGCACAATTCAAATGAAACACCCTTCAAAAAATAACAAGATGATAAATTTATATATATATATATATATATATATATATTTTCCAGTTTTTATGATTTTTCAATTTTATATTAATCCGAAATTACAAAAAGAAAATAACTACGCCATCCCCGGCAACGACGCCATTTGATTGGTTGTGTTGTTTTGCGTGCGTGCGCTTTTAAAAGATAAATCAGAGAATAGTTAATCGCAATCAAGAACGGTGTCGCTTGGTAGCTAGCCGGTTGAGTACGGGTCGGTCCACAGGAATTTTTTGTATTTTCTAGTTGTTCTAACGAGTTAATTCCAATTATGGTAGGTTTGATTTTCAATAAAAACTGGAATGAGTTTGATTAGGTTTAAAACCTTGCCAGGGTCAGGTTTAGGTTAAGTTTGGAAAGTCAATATGTCTCACCGCTTTCTATGCCCCAATTAAGAACTATTTAGGTGTTAAGGTAATAATTAACAAAGGGGATTAGCACGATCGGGAAGAAACTAGGTTTTGTCCTCTAGGTCCTTGTCCGTCCTTTCTTAACTCTTACCATAACCTCCATGGAAAACATACACAACCGGTCTTTAACTATGGTATCACCGCTACCTCGTGGGATAGGGTGCCGTAGTGAGCGGTGTGTGTGTGTGTGTATGAATAGAGTCCTATTTAAAATGTTGAATGGGCAAGAAAGGGATGAGAGATTTTCATCTCTCAAACCTTCCCCAAACCTAACTCTAACAAGTGAGGAACTACTCACTCATTAGGGAATTGATAAAAGAGTTCATTTTTATGATTTTAATTTAACAACTACGGAAGATAAATAAAAGTTATAACTACGGCAGATAAATAAAATTTATAACTAGGGCAGAAATGAAATTAAACTAAGGAAAGATAAAGAAAAACTTACTTTTTTATTTGATTCACTCTTCAAACATTTACAGATGAAAATTCTAAATTAGATAAATAAAAAGAGGCATGCTCCAAAAAGAGCTGTAGGGTTCCTATTTATAGATTATAGAAATCCTAGGGTTTACATCCGATCCCTATCTACATTTACAAAACTACCCTGAGAAGCCTGGTCAACGCACCGCCACCCACTGTCAAAAAATGCACCGACACGTGTTCCATATGGCCGCGGATCCGCGGCCATATGCCCTGTTTGGCCGTGGATCCGCGGCCATATGGTAGGGTCTTTGGCTGGATTCTTATGGGCTGCTTCCTGTTGCATTTAGCTTCTGGTTTCTTCACTTGGTTTCTCAGTTTGTCTTCTAGTTTCTTCCAAATTTCCACAGTGCAGAATGTTGTGGACTTTTACCGTTTGCTTCATGTTGAAGTCTTGAATCTTGCGCTGCCTTTGTACTTTGTGAAATTGTTCATTGATCTTCATTTGTCCCTCAAACTGTAGGCATGATCAAGATTCTTCTATTTGTTGGTCGTAGTCTCATTTTTGTATCGTCTTTTCATCATTTTCACTGTTTTGTTCCAAGAACCTGTAACCTGCAACTATTCAATAGACATGGATCAAAAGCACCTGTTTATTTGTAAAATGAATAAGAATGGGGAATATAATAATGCAAAATTATGATATGAATATCGGCTAAGAACACCATTCATCATTTTATGAGGCTGGGCATCGGGTCCCGCTTTGTGATCCCCGATCCGAATCGCGTCCCCCGACTATTTTCAGCCTTTCGATCATGGTACTCAACATCGATGGCTGGGATCATCGATCAAGAGAAGCATGTCTTCCTTGGTCATCGGGGTTCTATGAGGGCATCGAAACCGATTTCCCTTTGAGACCGAAGTCTGTTATTCTTCTCTCCTTGCCTCAAGAAGGGACACTGGCAGCTTCTTCCACTGTCCGGGAACTGAGGACAGCTTGCACTTTCAGGTGTGTTCAGCCAGAACTTGTTCTTGGCACTCGGAAAAGAACGGTGCCGGGTAGAAAGCGAGCTCCTTTACCCATTGCCTCTGGACCTTCCGACAAGTTACGTCATGCTAGTAACGTTTTGCCTACTGATGATCCTGTCCTGGAACCGAAAGTGAGGTCCTTTGCCAGAGATGATGTCGCAAGTGACTTGTCGTCTAATTCAGAAATTGGAAATCGTCGGCCGAGGGCACCATTATGTACGAAGAGGGTCTTTCAAGCCAGCGATGGCTCCCGCAAGAGGCGAAAGGCTTCTTTTATAGCTGGCCCTGCAGCTTTCCCGACCCAGAGCATCTCTGAGTATGGGACGAATATTGACGTTGTCTTTCCAGAGTCATCCACTGTGGATGCTGTCGATCTTACAACAGCCGTTGTCGAGTCATTGGCAGAGGATGACGACGTTCATGTTCCGGCAGCGTTATCCGCTTCTGCACAATTAGCTGTGGAAGAAGCGGAGAAGGCATAGGTGCTTGCAGCAATTGGTATGTTTCTTATACATTTCTTCAAGTGTTTTTTGGCCATATTATGTATCTAATCTTTTTTCTTTTTCTGCAGGAACGTCTACTGAAGAAGCCATCCGAGCATCTCTTGATTCATATCTTGATGAAGTGCGCCTGAGGCAACGAGCCACCTAGGGTTCTGGTGAGATGTATTTTCCTGATGTTCTATGTGCACAATGCACCATTTTAACTTATACAATTATCAAATTTTTTTAATAGGTGCTAGGGAACGAGCGTTTGGCATTCATATATCAGATGTCCCGCGTTCTTCGGGGTTGCCAGCTCTTGCTCAAGGTCTCTCTTGATTGTCATGGGAAAGAACGCTTAAACAGCCGATGTCCACTTCTATCGATGCCGAGTCTATTGATGACGAGGAGATCCAACTGGTACATGCTCAGAGAAGATCGCTTCGAATGGCTCGGGCTAACTCAGTACGGCGTCTTCGAGAGGAAGCCGTACTTCGGGCCTCTTTAGGTAAAAAGAATATTCTTTTCAATTTATCTGAGCTTGGGCGAACACTTTACTAATCCTTCGGTGAATGGTTTTTTATAGCTGGCGCTAGCTCCAGCAATCAGGCCTTTGCCGATGCCCATGAAGAAGGTGAAATCCCTTCAGCGGAGTTCCCTACGCTACCTGCGGAGTCGACAAATGACGACCATACCAATCCTTACACGGATGAAGTTGATTACTCAGTTTCTGATATACATGTTCCTGTTGCTCTTGAAGTCACAACCTCTGTTAATGATTCGCAGACATCTGGCGAGGTTTACAGCGTGGCGACAGGGGCTGTTGACTCAAAAGCTTCAGTATCTTCTAAATCTGTGATCCAAAGCGGTTCTATTGAGGCCGACGTTGTAGTTAGCAGAGCTTGGGGAACGTTTGCAGCCCCTGTCCTAATGACTCCCGCAGAGCCACTTTGTATTTTGCACTGTATTTACCTTACGCTCCTTTTTATCTTTACCTAATATACTTGCTGATACGTTTTCTTTTGGTTTCAGGTGTAGATGAGCTGGTAACCTTATCATCCTTAGTATTGAGAGCCGCCCCTCTCGCGATTCCCGACGCTATATTCAGTGAGGAGGCTGGCATTATGACCATTTTCGCTCCTCTTACTTCTTCTGCGATGGCGATGGAAGGTATTTATCTATTCTACAATTTATCACTTTTTTTATTATTAACCCCGTTCTTATGTTGACTTTTGATGTTTTAGCGATGGGTCTGTTGGTTTCCTAACTCGCCAGTGCTATTTTCCTCGCCTAGCACTTGGATCCAGTGTCGGTAAGTTTTATCTTTGGCCCATTCTTTTCCAGTTCCTTTACAAAGATTATGTTGGAGATAGTGCCCTCAGAGTCAATTATTGGATCACAGGCACGTGATTGCAATGATTGAGGGAGGACCTATTCTGGTAGGACAGTCTTACTCAAAATGATAGTATGCTATCTGGTTTATCTTTATCGTCGTGTACTGCTTTAGGTGACCAGACAGGTCGCTATTACACGTTGATAGAGCCCCTAGGATTCTTGCTTGACTGCCAGCAGTATGAGGGCGATCATATACGTGGGAGCTGGTAGTCTATAAGCACATCCTTAAAAGGTCCCTAGTCGTGGGAGTTTCGAGATAGGGCATCGATACTCCAGAGTAGACTAGTGTATACAGTCGAGACCCCGATGAGGGGCGGTGGCCGGTCTCACAAGCCACTGGTGTCAGTTGGATCACCTAAGATGTATACATGTGCTCATTGGGTTATGAGTACACCGGACATAACTCGCCGGGAACATGCTAGTTGGTCTTATACCTGACGTCAGATAGCAGTTCCCTGGTGACATGTGTATAGGTTAGTTCATCGACCTAAGGATCGTCATTTGTCTCGTGTGAGTTCCCACTGTACTTTGATTACTACCCTACCACGCTCAAAGGAGACGTGCAAACAGGTTTTAGTTGGGTACAGTCCCGAGCCACATGGAGGCAGTGAGCGGATCTTCAGGGGTTCGTCTCTCCCGGTATTGGGGGTGAGGTCGTGCTGTGTCTAGGAGAGCCATTACAAGAAGTCCTTGGCCAAGGCAGGAGATTTACTGGTAGGTATTCCAGTAGTATCTCAGGGTGTTCTGGGCTGATCTCTGACACGACTTGTACCGCTTTTGGGGGTCTGACTTTTACCAACCCCCTAGGCCCGCCATGCGATGCTCATAGACGAACGGACCGGACTGTACGGATATTGTCACTGACAGGCTCAGTAGGGTGTCAGGATGAGTTCGCTCACAGACGTCCCTTTTGGTCAATAGCTGGTAGCCCGTCACGTATGGCTAATACCTCTGACGTGCTAGTGGTTAAATCCACAGCCATAGTATTGACGAGTCTTTAGAGTCCCCCACAGACAGTTGCTCAAGTTTCGGGCGAAACGCTGTAGAGGCCGTATGGAGATATGGCAGGGTTCGATCAGATACGTGCGGTATTGCACGGATCCTGATCGGACGGTTTATACTAGCGGGCTTTGGTTTAAGCCGGATCCTAGTATTGTGTAGTGTAGATTTTGTCTCATTGCATTTGTATTCAGTCGGAATACAAATGCGGGTGTGTATACACAGCAGCGGGGTTTTCCTGTAATTTATTACGGGATCAGTTTTTTGGAGTTGCCAGTTTGCTTTCCGTTTCGGCCATTTTTTCTTTGTATCTTTCATTGGCCGAAGATTGGTGGAGGAGGGCTTATTTGCATTTGTGCAAATTAGCATTTGTGGAGGGTGGTCTTTGCATTTTATTGCTTCATGATAATTCCTCCACCATTTGACTTCTTCTAGTCATCATAGCTTGACTTTCTTATTCATCATGGTTCACTTTTGGAATCATCATACTTGATGATGATGTTTGGTGATGATGGAGGGTTATGATTCATGGAGTGTTTGGATTAGTTAGTGATGATTTTCTTTTGTCAATGATCACCCTTTCTCTCTCTTGATTATTGGAGACACCCATATTCATTTGGCCTCACACTCTCCTCTCATTCTCTCCATGATATGGCCGGCCACAAGAAAGGGGCTGTCCAATATTTTTGGTGTGGGATTTTTGCTCTTTTGGCTTTGTAAAATCCCACAAGTTCCATCTCCATAAGCTCATATCATTTCCTCCACCATATGGCAACTCCCTCAACCCCTAGAGACACATATAGCACTGCACCATTCTACAGCAACCATTAGGCACGTTGACTCGCCAACTTCGTGCCCGAGTTGCCTCGGTCCAGAGGTGGGAGCCCGTAAAAGAAGCCGGCGACGTGGTGCCCTTCCGGCGAGGAGGTGGCGACCGGAGATTCCGCGGGAAGATCGGGACGACGACGAGAAGACCAAAGGACACGGATCGCTCGGTATATCTCTCTTCCCCTTCTCTAGTTAGCTAGGACTAGATTTAATGGCACGATCCGGGTTTATAGTGCGCGGTGGTGCCGGTTTGAAAAAGAGTTAAAGAAAAGCATCGCTTCCGCATTCCGGCGTCGGATTGACGGCCGGGGCGCCGCCGTGCACTTACAGTGGTATCAGAGCCTCGCCATTAACCTAGTCTAGATTGGTCTAATGTGTTTACGTTTCCGATCGAACAAAATTCCAAAACCGCGTTTTCGAATAGCATCAGTTTCTGTCGAAATTTTTTTAGCTCCAAATTTTTTTCAGATTGTTGCAGAATGATGTGCAGGGAATTTTAAGAGTTCTGGGAAAATTTGGTCTTGTGAACATTCTACACCACCGCGGAACCGCGGCCAAACCCATGCTTGGGCCGCGGTTCCGCCGCACTTTTCACTGTTCATGGCCCCAAAATTTTACAGAGGCCTCCTGACTTGAAAAAAGGTTTTTTGGAATGTTATTTTTTGGGCCCAGATTTCTTTGTCTGCTACAGTAATCCTTAGGGCCCACTTGGTAAAATTTGATCGATCGAATATTTTAAATACATTAGTTCACAGTATTTACATTATATCTGCGACCGTGAATGTCACTTGATCGGTAAATCCTGTCTAACTGCTATAGCCCGGTTAGACGGATTTGCGAACGTGACATTCACGTTGATGTTCTGTGTTATGCTGTGATGTTGCGGATTGGTCGTGGAGGATAGCCTGGATGCAATGCTAGTACAGTTTTTGTTGTATTATGTACATTTGATATTGCGGGGCGAACGTCCGACATGTGGACTGCCGTCACTGCCTGT